>CAOKZL010000106.1:0-1399690 GCA_948472985.1 Iguana delicatissima
GACATTGCCATCTGTTTGTATTGAAGATTTTAGCAAAATCTGGTGGTTAGTTTTGTGAGAAAAGTCAAACTAAAAATTCTGCTGTTACTTCATGATGTATCCTGACTTTGCCAAAGCTACATAGAATTTAAAATATATTAACACATATTAACTTTCAGCTGAATAAGATCTCCCTTACGGAATAAAATCTTCCTGTGTGGTTGATTTGGGGCTGACATACCAGAATTGGGGATTATGATTTGAGGCTGGTTTATAAACCCTAGCTGACTGTGGTTTTTGTAATTTCTCAGCACACAAACCATTAACAAACCACGGTTAGAAATAAGATGACTCAAAAGTCTAACTGTATCATGGAGATGGAATGAACTCATAAAAGTGATTGCTAAGCAATTGGAAAAGAAAAGCAGGCAAACAGCTGTAAGCTGTAGTTTGCGTGTTCTGGGTCTGGAAGCTCAGCCAATGGTGTGGGCTCCTAACTGTTATTAGCAGAAACCATAAGCTTATGTTATATCTCAACATTGTGTTTCAGCTTTTGCCAAACAAAAGAAATAAACTGAAAGTATGAGCAGCCTGTGGTCTTTGAGAAGATACTACACAATGATACCTCCTCCCTCAGCTCCCAGGCCACTGTTGGCTGAAAGACTAGTGCTATCTCGATTGAGCATGATTAATTTATAATTAACTGAATTAAATGTCACAGCTTTGGGTATATGCTAAGCATATATGCATATGAGGAGTAAACCTATATAGCAATATACAATATCAGTTGATTAGCAGGAATATGTTGAATGAGGGGAAAAAATTAGACCTTCCTGTTTGCCTGTGTATAAGGCAGTATGATTTTAATACCTTGACTTTATTTTCAATCCTGGTAAAAACCAGTCTCAATTCCCTCCTGTATGGTTGTACATAATACAATTCATGTAATGGATTAGGGTTGCCCAAAACATTAGTTCATGTTTTATTTGATGTATTAATGGATGATGATTGATCTGCTTTCATGCCATCAGATTAATACTGAGGTATGTAGCACTCAGTGTTGTTTTCATCGTCCCAAGTTCCAAATATTGTTGTGTTGTGTTGTATGTGTGTGTGCATGAATCTCTGTGTGTGTCTCTCTCTCTCTCTTTTTTGGGTTCATTTATGGTACGTGTTCACATTCCTTCATTCATCATTGTCTCACAGTGATATGGTAAAGCTTGTCGAAGTCTCCAATGATGGTGGCCCTCTGGGAATCCACGTAGTGCCTTTCAGTGCCCGAGGCGGAAGGTAATGTATTGTGTAGGTTTTTTATTGAATCATCTTCTATATTTTCGTATCCAGTTTTGTCTCTTGTCAGACCCCTTTGTAGAGAGAAGTTGCCTATGTGAAATAAGCACAACTGTTTCAGCAAAAAAGTCTTGCCGACTCTTAGCTATAAGAAATCTGGCCTCTGAATATAACTGCACTGGTCAAGGTGAGGATGACAGAATCTAGTTCCTAATTTATAATAGGAATTATATTCTGTCCTAATGCAAAGCTGAATTGCAAGGACATGAATTATTTCCGTCAGAGTCTCATAAAAGTTTCTTCTCGTCTTTTACCTTGGTCTAATATTAGAAATGTACTTCATGCAGCATTTATCCCTGGCTGCTTAGATCATAATTTACCAGACTGGCAGCATCTGAAACCACAAAGACACACTTGTGTGTGTATTTTTTTTTCACTCAAACTTGAAAGGAATAAAATTTATAGTCACAGTGGTGTTAAATAAAGTCAGCCATGTGAAATATAGCATGCTTTTGGGGTCTGCTGTTGAATGTGAGTGTGTCTCATATTGCACTGCATGCAAAAAAAGATAATCTGAGAGATCAAAGTGATGTGATAAAATGAGCATTAAACCCGCGATGGCCGGTCTCTATTGGTAAACAGAACACTCAGACTCATAATACTTACTTCATTGAGGTGAATTTTTAGTAGTTAGGGTCTTTGATTAAATGAACTTTGAAAATTAAATCACCTGTAAAGCAATTATGGTTCTGTACTACAATTTAAAGCTTTGCGGTATAAAAGAAAAATATGTGCGTTTCCTCAAAGATGTAAGTAGGACTTGAGGGGTATATGGCAAGGGGAACAGAAAGAGATTTCCTTTATCGCAGAAGAGTAATTGCGTTCACATTTTCTGCTCTTTTCAGTGAGAAAGAGCCAAACATGCATTTTATAAATGTAATCTTATGTTATATATTCAAAGCGTATTAAGTTTTGACAAGTCACCTATCCATCAACAATTTCACTTTAAATTGATTAAAGACAAATGTCACTGTATATCAAATATATCTTATCAGCTGCTTTTCACACTTGATAAATAAGGGAGTTTTCCCCTTCGCGGAATGATGAATGTGGTGTAAAATTCATTCTTGGTATTTTTTTAAACTTAATGGCTGAGCAGGTACTACAACAATGTGGTGTGGCGTCAAAAAACTAATAATTTCCTTATAGCATCATTCCCTGAGGACTTAGGAGGTAAGAATAAGTGCCTCTATAAGACTGTTCCTCTTGTGAAAGATCTGGTGTTCATTTAGCTACATTTATCAGGTATAACTGGTAGCTGGTGTAGCTGCATGACAACCACTGCTCCAAAAGGCAATAAACACATGATGGGTTGCATTTTTGTGCTGCTTAACGGTGAAGAGAGAGCAGTGGAATTTGAATGAAATGTTGCATTTCTTTATCAGAATTCCCAAAATAACAATAACAAGCTATTCTAAAGTTGTGAATTCTGTGTGGGTAGCTTTGTGGCTGCTGCAGTGGTACAGGTGGGTTGTAGGTTCTTTAGGACAACATACATTCCTTCTATATTTTTGTTTATATGAGTACTAATAGGAATTGTAAGGTAAATGAAAGAAGTGAAGATTTATGAAAACTTGCCAGTTATACCCTATTCTGATAATTCCAGTAGCAAAGAGGCAAATTGCTTCATGGCAATTATATAGAAACACTAAAGTAAATGAAAGAAGTGAAGATTTGTGAAAACTTGCCAATTTTCCGATAATTCCAGTAGTAATTCCAGAGGCAAATTGCTTCATGGCAGAACACTTTTCTTTGGCTATGGGAAAATTGGAGCCAAAGATAATAGGCCTCAGTAACCCAACCCACTCCTGACAGCTTCTGCTCTGCTTTTCAAAATTCTGATTTGGGGAATAGGCAACTGACAACAGACAACTCCACTTTCAAATTCTAGAGATTAGCTTTTGACTTACAAAATATTCCATCAAATCTCTTATTTTAAAAAAGAGCAGTAGAATGTTTGAGTAGAAAAAGGTCGTGTTCTTTTAATACACAAGAGCAAAATTAAGTAAAAGAAATGAACAGAAACCCTGGCTGTGTTGAGAGGAACTGGAGAATATGAATTCCAGAAGAACACCACCACCACATGCATATACAAAATCCAATGAGAAAGTAATCTGATAGCCATTATCAGTCTGTTAAAATTTATAGTGCAGTCCTATAACTTTCTACTCTGAAGTAAGTCCTGTTGTCCACAAAGGGACTTTCTGAGAGTATGGTCCAGGGAAATTTGGCTCCATATCAGAGGCAAACTACAGTCAGCCCTCCACTTTTGCAGGGGTTAGGGGTGCAAGACCCCTAAGTGGAAAAACTGCAAATAAAAATAAAATTTATGAATGCTTTTTTAAAAAAATTGACAACACTTCTCTAGGAATCTCCAGGCCCTCAGGCACGATTCTGCCATCTGCTTCTGGTGGAAGTGGGTCATAGAGTCATTCTGGAAGACCTAGCAATGCCTAAAGAACTGTTCTCACTAGGTCCTCCAGGACAACTCTGGTGGTCCGTTTTTGGAAGAAGTGGATCATGGAATCATGCTTGAAGACCTAGAGATTGCTAGAGAACGTATTTTTTCTGTGGTGGGGCAAATACAGTAAGAAGTTTTTAAATAAATAAATTAAATTAATTAAATAAAATAGTCCATGAATAACCAAATCTGTGAATGCTGAACCCATGAAAGTGGAGGGCTGACTTTACATGCTGTTTGAAAGATATATATCTATATCTGTCAGTGGTCCTTCTTTTGAATTACAATTCATTACATGGCTTCTGATCCAGATTGGGGCCACTTGTCATCTTGATATCCCCTCCCCACACCATTGCTGGCAGTTGTGACTTCTTTGGGGATAAAATTGATTAAATCCACATTTGCACATGTGTTTACATTATTTTAAACTGGTTTTAAACTGTCTTGTTTTAAGTGTTATATATACTTTCTGTTTTGTTTTGTTTTTAAATCTGTCCTAAGCTACTATTATTGTACATCCTTGGATATAGAGTGAGATAGAAACAATTTTTGGTTTGCTGAGGGTTCCCAAATGGTCTTGGGAAACCACCAAATGACATTGGGAACTACATGCAGCCCACTCTGGGGGCCCCTTTCTTATGACACAATTATAGCACTATGATTTCTCTTTAACAGCTATGGCTGTACCCTGTTATATCCTAGGTTTTGTAGTCCGGTGAGGTATTAGAACTCTCTGACTGAGGATTCCAAATGCCCCTCTCTAAACAGCAAACCCTGCAACTCCATTGGATGAATCCATGGCAGTTGAAAGTAGAATCATAGCACCATCATTGTGTAGTGTAAAAGGGCTTCAGGAGTATATGTAAATTACCTGGTTGTTGCATAGAACCAATAACTTTTCCAACTAATTCCCATAGTGTTGCTTCAGCCATAGACCTCAGAGCTTAGTGAGCCATTGACTTGAACTATCAAATATCTTGTTATGCTAGCTTTGATCTAAATATTTCAGTAAACATACGTACTGATAATTACTTCACTGCCCGTATTTGTTTATTCCTTGCCACTGGGTGAGACACAAAACTAAAGTTTTATGGAAGAAAACAAAACCGGCTTAGTTCAGAAATGTTGAGTTTTTCAACAAGACTGAGACTTGTAAACAACACTGTCTTGTAGGCCCCTAAATGTGCAGTGTTCACAAAATGGAGCTTTTACTAAATATAAAGAGACAGTTTTTGTGCAAATGATGTCTTCATTTCAGTCATGGACAGGGCATTTTATTATGTTCTTTAGATGGAGTAGGAGTTCAGGTTTTGTTAGACAGCTTGGCCTTGACCCTTGTATGAATTGTCAGTGCGGTCTCTGCCGTCTTTGCTGTGTTGTTGTCATCAGTGGAGTTTATGTGCAGTGCATAATGGCACTATAAAGGCCACATAAATCAGGTCAAGATATTGTACAGAGGAAAAAATAATAAATTATTTCACTCTGAAAGAACATTGTAATCTCCTCAAAGAACAAACAGGCCTGAACACTTCTCAGTGGTGCTTTACTATTATTACCTCTGAGTTCAGAAATGTTAAATTTTCAATTTTTATGCAAGATTTTTTAAAAAATTCCTCTCCAGAAGTGGCAAAGAGTAATAGAGTGTCAGGTACTATGGAAGGGTAGAAACAGAGAACTCATTAATAATTTCCCTCTCACCCTCGCCCCTCTCCCATACGGTGGAGGAGGAAGTGCTCTATATTATCTTTGCTCTGCTTAGTGAAAAGAATTGTTGAAGACCACCCCAAAACTATTAAACATTGCTGTTGTCACAGAGAAGTTCAAGGTATTCAGAGTGAAGGACACTGTGTGCCATCAGTCATATCCCTGTGTTAGATATCTAGAAACAAATCCGTTACTAAGTGAGTGTTTTCAGCCTCTACAATCAGCTGGGGTTAGTTTGGATATTATACTGCTAGTTGGAAAGAATCTTAGTCCTTGGACTTGAAGGACTGCTTACCTATATCAGAGCTGTTAAAATATGTATTTTTGTTTCCTTGAGAGGGCAGTTAATCTAAGAACCGTTGCCCTCATCCACAGAGCTTGGAAAAGTTGCTTGTGTGGAGTAAAACACGCAGGTTCCCCCAGCTAACATGACCAGGAGATTCTGGGTGCTGTGGTTCAAAAAGTAATGTTTGCAAGCTCTGAGGATGAGGATAATGGCTGCTTCTATTGAGATAAGCAGCTGTCCACTCAAGCATAATCCGTAACAACACCAGGATCGGCATCAGCAACATGTCCTTGTCTACAAATATATAAAAGTTAAGGTTAGTTTGTCTGTGTCAAGCGAGAAGATCTCATATGATTGGCTGGGTCAGGCAAAGACCTCATATGATTGGCTGCCTAGGAAGATTCTGTGGAATGCTAGGCTTTGCAGTTTAGGGAAGGGCCTTTAGAATTCTCATCCAGAGAACTCTTTGGCCTGTCTTGAATAGGCCAGTTGCAATGGAGATGAGGCCTAGCAGCAAGGAAGAGGGCAGTGTATTCCCTCAGGAACCCAACCTCTGTATGTTAATGACTCTGAATACAGATTGGATTGGGGAATATGGGGAAAAGTTACAGGTACTGGACAAGATGGTTTGAGGAATTAGAGACAAAGGATCTAAAATCTTTTTAATTAGTATTACCTATGAGAAAATAAAATCCCGGACAATGCCAAGTACATATGTTAGTCGCTTATATAGTCGCTTCTACCTTGTAAAGATGAAAAAGCTGGATCCTCCCACAGAGGAGTTCGTAGTATGGGTGCCATTGGAGATAAATCTCTGATCTGAACCCTGTCTCTTCTGGCCAGTATAGACAGGCAGTGCTGAGTGCTGCCTCTCCAGACAGGTAATATGAATGAGAACCGGCAGCTGCATGCAGAGTCTGTCCCATTCGTGTTTCCAGTACAAGAACCAAAACAGACCCTGGGGAACAGAAGCAAATCAGTAGTCAGTGCAGCTGCACTAAAACCAGAGCAATTCATTCTCTCCACATTTCTGTGAACAAAAGAGCTGCTGCATTTGGCAGCAGATTGGGCTTCTGGATAACTTTTAGGTTTGTCCCCAGGTTGACATCACTTAACTACTCTTTGGATAAAGAAGAGAGTAATTTTAAAGCTGTTGTACTTTGGACATATCTTGAGGTGGCATGACTTATTAGAAGTGATGGTAAATGCTCCGTAAAGTGGAAAGCTCACACTGTAATATCTGTGCATCTTGTTACAGATTACAGTGTGAGTTCAGAGCTTCTCCGTTTTTAATCTAAGCAAATGAGATTAATATTGCAATGTGCAAAAATGGACAAACGGTGGAAAAACAGAGCTGGGAAGTATTTCCAGGAATGTGGAAGTAATTTATTTCCTTCACGTATTTCTCATTCCTATGCCCACTGATATGTACTTTAATCTTCTTTCTACTTCTGTTTCTTCTTTCTACAGTTTGTTCTGTAGTGCACTTGGCCATATTTCATACATACTAGTGGCCAACGACGTGCTTCTTTTTCATGCTACCAGAAGGCAAGCATATATTCATCACTTTAGTTGGGCCGGCTGAGATAATTTCTGAAAGGGTGAAATTTATCTAGATAAATCCTAAATAGCAACACAGCAGCTTGTGTGGCAGTGGTCTGGCAGTAAGGCCAGGTAAAAATGGGAGAACAGGGGGGGGAAAGTAGGCTGTAAGGCCATGGAAGATATTTTATGAATTTTGAGAGTCACATTCACAACCATCTACTTGTCCAGGATGATGAAGCAGAAAGAGAGCTTGGGCAAGTTAGTTTTTTGAATTATAACTCCCTAAATCCCTCAGTCAGTGGCCTAAATAGTGGTTCCCTGGAGATATAGTGCTAATATGTGTAGAAAATACCTTGCTTGTGAAGGATTTGTGAAGCTAGCCTGCTTTCTAATGACCTCCAGCTCCAAATACAGCTCCTAGGAACCTGACACCCTCTCTTGTAAACTCTTTCGGAATAGCCTTACTGGGTGTAGATGGAAGACTACCAGTCCTTGAACTAACCACTGAGTCTCATTATTTTGCAAATCTGGTAATGCCTCTTAAACTAAGGCCATTTCCGCACTGGACTGTTATAGTATTACTATTCCACTTTCAACATCCTGTGGAATCCTAGGGTTTGCAGTTTAGGGAGGGGCCTTTGAACAAGGGAAAATTGTTTGGATTTGTCCCTGAGGGCCAGTTCAAATGTTTCACCCTAGTGTTGAACCTAGCAAAATACTTGTATGTGATGATGGTCCTTAAAAAGACGTGTAACATTTCATAGCTGTTCTCTACAGAAGTCAGCCCAAAGGACTGGCGCTGGCCCCATGAATAGGGTACCATTGCAAACAAACATTTTAAAAAGAGACTTCCAAGTAGTGGGTGTGAATTTGCCCTGCTGTAGCTACTAGTCTGCCTGCTGGAAGAATTAAAGAGGAATGAAAATTGAGGGAATGGTTGCAGTGCATGTTTAGTCCGCTAGAGGAGAGTAAGGCCCTTTCCATATGTGGAGGGAGAAACGGGGTAAAAGCGCAGGAATGGAGCTTACCAGAAGCCGGGTAAGTTCATCGCCACGAGGAGCAGCATGAGTTCGCTGCTCCACACTCCTGCAGTGTCCAAAATGGTGGCTTACGGCTGGCGGAGGCTCTCCACCAACCGGAGAAGCTCGCCAGCCGGAAGCCCGCCTCCTGGCAGATCTGCAGGCACGCACTTGCACACGCCTGCAAATCTACACCAGGGCGCCGCGACAGGGTGGAATGGGGCTGCACGCTCATGTTTTATAAAAACCAGTTGAAAAGTGGTTTTTAAAAAACACGTGGTGCCACCACTTCCAGTCGCTTCAGGGTGGTTTGAGGTGTAGAACCTCAAAATTATAAATGCCCCAGTGCACTCCGCGGTGTAGACGACCTCCGTTAGAGGTTGCTCTACACCTTTTTAATTACCCTGTGTGGAAAGGGCCTAAGGCTTTCTGTGGTAAGTGCCACAGAAGTACTAGCTTCAGAATACTGGCCAATTTCTAGACCCAAGTAGAGCTGATAGAGTCAACTGCTTAATGGCAAGCCAACACTTGTATAAGTCTCACTGACTCAACAGATCTATTGCAGTTGGACCAGCAGATCATGTGCAGAGCCAAGATGTGCAGAGCTTGTCCCTGTATAGTCTGATATTAGGAAACAGTTTCATTGGGAGAGAATGTGGAAGAGGAAGAAGAGGATGCATGTACAAAGAAGCCCCACTGCATGGCTAAAAAGGAGTTGATGATACTTCCACTGATCCAGGTACAAACTCCTGGGAAGTTCTGCAGGCTCTGGCAGAGCTTGGTAGGAGGTTCAGACTTAGAATAATCCTTTAGCGCTTACAGATAAAAAGTGCTAAGTGGTATAAGTGTGAAACACTGTGCCAGCAGTTCTGGAGCATTTTTCTCAATGCCTGTTTGTAGAAGAACAAGCATACAGCTGTTTTGGTCATTTCCATTGGCAGGGTGGCAATGACCAGTTTTACAGCTTTTGGCAGCGATCCAGACCTCAGCATGTTCAGGTAATCCCAGTCTGTTTCAGAGAAAGCAGGAAATGTTCTACATATGTGTGGCTAGGTATTTTATAAAGAAATGGAACCTTTCTTTCTTTATGAGCATACATGCACATTTGGGTCCACAACTAGTACAATCAGGATTTCAGGTTTGTTACAGTGCTGAAATGCTTTCTAAAATGCAAGCTTTCATAATCTTCATAAATACATTGGGAGATATGAATGGAGCTGCAGCTTAGCTTATGGCAGGATATATTATCATAAACTGTCAGGGGAAGGCAAGGGAAGCAAATCTGAGAAGCTCTGTGTTCTTAGGAAAGTTGTCAGGGAATCATTAATTATCCTGACATATTAGGAATTGCATTTTGACAGACTGACACAGCACAGACTTATGGATGGCTCGTTAGGGGATTTTGGTTGTAGCATAATCAAGTGGCTCTTTGAGATTCTGAAATGGCTCACAGAAGATTTCTAATCACAGGGTAAGATCATAAATTGAGAACTGTGGAGGCTGATGTCTTGTCTCATGCAAATAGACTTGAGACGCATACTCAGAGAACTGCTGTGTAAAGTGAAGTTGCAGTGGAGTCTAGCCTTGAAACTTGGTTGCAGCTCCCAAGATTGTTTCAACTAATCATAGTGTACAAATGACTTTATTAATTTGGGTGAGAGGAGTCACTTTCAGGCTCACAATTCCCATACCAAAAAAAAAAGTTATGATTTTACTCTTCCATCTTGCTTCCCTTCCTCTCATATGGTCTTGTTATATCCAGCATGCAGGACAGCAGCTTTCAAAATCCAAAGCTCATAAATCTTTTTGAAATTGCTCTTCCATTTTCATCTTAGTCTGGTTTAACCCTTGTTTTCAGAGCTAGCTGTTTTCTATTTTCTTGCATGGTGCCTGCTATGAAAGCACTGTAAATGGTAACAGTCTCGTAACTATACATAGCTTAAATGTATTAAGGTTGTTTTTGTAGATTATTTATTACTTATTTATTAGTTTTGGAATAAAGAGTCAAATTCATAGTTAGAATCACAGCTACGGACAAAGAAATGTATGTTCAACGAAAACAAACTCAGACTAAAACTAAAACACAATACTAGCGCACTTATGACAGGCCCTTATTTCTTACTAGATTGGTTTTGCAGTTCCAGCCTATGGCACCCTGACAGTAACACTTAGTCCTAACTCCACCCTTTAATCACAGCCTTTGTGTAAAAGTGATAGGGTCTAACGTGTTCCCTCAGAACAAATAATTTATGGTAACATGTCCTTTTTTTTTTTAACCAATGACTTTAGATAATGCAGGCCAACTCAGTAGTTATAAAACAAACAGTATCCTTTATTGTACTAACATCAGAATTAAAGTATTTTGTCACTGTACTTCATGTAAAGTATAGTGTTGTTACATTAAACAGTTCAAACTGCTGACAGTCTATGCCATTAACTCCCAGCCTTAGGCACCAAGTCTCCGTGTGTTTTCCTCAACTGCTTAAACACACCCCAGCCACTCTCTCTGGCCAAGATCAAACTGAAGGCAAACTGAAGACTCAAATAGAATAAGCCCCTCCTGCCCACACCACTGTGCTGGGTTTCACTCTTTTTTTTTCAGTGTTAAGATTTACTTCTATTTTATTTTATTTTATTTTATTTTATTTTATTTTATTTTATTTTATTTTATTTTATTTTATTTTATTTTTATTTTATTTTTATTTTTATTTTTATTTTTATTTTTATTTTATATTATTTATTATTTATATAACAACATACGGGTTTCACTCTTTAGGCATTACTCCAGTTGCTTATCAGTTCTCCATCATATTATAGTTGTGTTCCAAATGGCTGATCCCCCAAAGCAACTTCGTAACAACACTGAACTAAAATATTGAACACTAACTAAAACACTAAATGCTAACCTACAAAAAAACAAAAGGGCTCTGACTCCTCTAGCCAAACTGTAATGAAAGACAGGAAAATAAATAAATAAATGTTATTTTACCATTATAGATCCAACTACTTAATCCTAGTAGAATTACTAGTGACCATACCCATGAATTATTGGATTTCTTATTGCTCAAAAAGTACATAAACAGTTTACAGTCTTTCTCAAAAAAAAATCTGCAAGTGACTTTTCCTTTAAACCTACTTTAGTTTGGCAACTTTAGTTGGACAACTCTGCAGCCTTAGCAATCCATCTTCTATCACTGAAGCTTCAATCCATTTCCAAGTTTGAGCAAACAATATTCATTCTGCTGTTACCTTATAATGAAGAGGTAATATATATTTACTATCCAAATCTTTGTCCATAACATGTAACAAAAACATTGCTAGTAACATTGCAAAATCTAACTTTAAATTCTTTTGAATTAACATGTAAGTCTTAGACCAATAATTTTTCATCTTCTTACTAGTCTACAACATAGGAAAAAAAGAGCCCTTCTTTTGACTTCTCCAAAGGTACTGAGCTTTTAATGCGGCCCAGTCTACTTAGGACATACCGGCACTTTATTCAGAGTTAGTTCTCTTGTCCTGAATGTTATGTTCATTTTGGCAGTTTTTAATTATTTTGTTTTAAGTCAGACATGGAAAAGGCTTAATTTGAGATGCTAAGGCTAATGGAAGATGTAGAGTTACAGCTGTTATGATTGAAATATTGCTCATTTCTGTGGCAAAGGAGGAGTTAAGTAAGGAGGGCCTGTTCCCCTCCCAGACAGAAGAAGCCCGTTAATCTTAAGGGGACCAGTTGTCATTAGAGGCGATAGGCCTCAGTAGTGTTTCATATTAAAGCAAACAGCTTAAGTTATTTGCTAAAAGACTGTGCTCATCCTTAGTGGAAAGGAGAGAAAACCAGCGAATCCTTGTTAAAACAGTGTCTACCTCCTAGTCCTGATACTTTTCCTGCATGTGTTTGGCATAGTTTGATTTTTTTTGTGTGTGCATTTTTAATATTTGTATGCTACTGATCCCTTCGCCCAAGGCACCTCACAATGTAAATTTAAACTGTACTAGCAGTCACAAAATATGAAACAGCAGCTTCGAAATATTATCCCAGTTTCATATGCTGGGGCTGTCTGTCTGTGTGGGAAGGTTCTATCCTGATTTATTGCCCAAAAGTTTTTCTAAACAAGTATTTTGCTGGCAGATGGGGACTATGTCACCTCTTGATAGTGCTGGATCATAGACCATTTCCGCCTCACCTCCCTAAACTGCAAACCCCATGATTCCATAGGAATAATACCGTAGCAGTATAACAGTCTAGCGTAGAAATAGCCTCAGCCCTAGTGAATCTAACTGGTTATGAAGTATGAAAGGAACTGTAGCACAACAATGTCTGAAAGATCATGTTTTTACTATCCCTCTTTTACAGTGTTTCTTACAAGGAAGCTCGCAGCTAAATTTTTTCAGTAACTTTGGGGCTGAAAAGGCCTTGTTTCTCTGCTTGGAGGTTGTCCTCTCTATTTCTGTCTTTGAAAGGAGAAATATTTTGTCTCTACCCACTGTAGTTACCGTGTTTAGGGATCTGAGCTGGTTTCACACTGCTTACTTTATCCACATGATCATCTGTGCAGGTGCATAGCTGCAGAGACAGAGGACTGTAGAAATACTGAGCTGACAGCTATTCTTAAGTCAATGACTGAACTTCTGTCCCCACCCTACAGTGATGTAGATGCCTACCTCTACGCCTTTAAATCATATTGATGGATTTACTAATGCCCTTTAGTTTGTGCATTTACATTCTAACTGGGAGCAATAATATAGTTCTTAACAATAAACACACATCTCACTTACTTAGTTGCCTATGATAACTGCCTTTTAAATAACTATGTTAACTACTGTGCATCTTTCAAAATAACAACCTGCTAAATAAGAACGCCTACTGATTGTGTCGACCTCTTTGTTTTCACTTCATTCACCCCATGAGGACTTTGAAATTACAGTTAATCATTACAGATAGAACACTACTGTTCATTTAAATTGTGAAAGAGGCAAATGAGATATGAATTATAGAAACCATGTGTGTGTGTGTGTGAGAGAGAGAGAGACAGAGACGGAGAGGGAGGGAAAAATATGATTATAGCTGTGTGAACCCCAGTTCTGGTGAACTAAAGCTATTTGTTCATTTGTGAAATTCTGTAAGGGAAGAATGTTCACATATCCTTTAATTGGGGGAAAATATTCAGATTAATCTGATAAATGTATGGACAATGTGAATGTATATGTTAAGAACATAGGAAACTATCTTGTATTGGATAACAGATGATTGGTTCAACAAACCCAGTTTTGTCAGTTTTTGACTGGCAGCAGCTTTATAAGTCTTCAGCTGGGATTCCTTTTAGATCTACCTGGAGATCCCTAGAATTCACTGGTGGTTTCCTGTCCTGTGTATTATCGAGGCCGTGTCCTTGCTTAACTGCAAGAATCAGATGAGATTGGTTGTGCTCAGGTCCGTACTTGCTCAGAATGAGAGAAATGGCAACATTATATCATTTTTTATCAACAGTTAGCACAAAGCTGTATTACCTCATTACATCCTGTATAATCTCTCTAAATGGGACCTCTGTGGTACAACAATCTCAGTTAGTTTTCTAATAGAAGAAATGTAAATGTTAACACTGCCAGTCAAAGAATTAGTGTGCTACTGAAGAAACATTAAACATATGTGGTGTAGTGAATATGTATCCAGCAAGCACATTCCACAAATCAGTTTAAGTCTCCTCAAAGTAACTACATTCAGTAGTGATCCCAAAAATGCCTAGAGTTGTTTTCCATAGTGAAGACAAACTATGGAAAAATAGCTATTTAATGTTCCATAATGAACTGGGTCCAAAACATAAACAGAATTTCCTTACAGATGTTCTGTTTTCTGTGGAATACTTTGTCTGGTCTTAATCAACGTATTAATACCATCATGAGCCTATAGAAATTGCATGAAATTGTAATCCCAGTTGTACTAAGTTAGCTAAATTCACAGCATGAAATTGCTTTGTTTTGGGGTCCAAAAATAATGTTCTGCTTGCATAAAAAAAGTAAGCGGTAAACCTCCAAATATTGCTTGGATGTGATTTACATCGTCTGTCACTGGTAGGGCTGATGGGAGTTGCAGTCCAGCAGCAATGTTGTAGAGGACACACATTTTCCAATCCTGTGTTAGCAGAAACATCTTCTGCTCATCAAAATGTTGTGCTAGTGGAAGAGTGTTGTGTGAACAACCTAAGATTTAGAATTATCTTATTTGTATAAGTTGTCTTTGATACCTCTTCATGGCCTGCTGAAGTTTATATGCTACACACTGTACTTTTTGTCCCTTATGCTTCATTTCAGTTTTTGGTGATTTATTTATTACTTCTATAACAATCGAATTCACAGTTAGAATCACAATCACAGAGAAAAACATATGGAAAAAAAGCGAAAGCAGAAGCAGAACTAATACACTAAACCAGTGGTTCTCAACCTGTGGGTCCCCAGATGTTCATGGACTTCAGCTCCCAGAAGCCCCAGCCACTGTGGTCAATGTTCAGGGCTTCTGGGAGCTGAAGTCCATACACATCTGGGGACCCACAGGTTGAGAACCACTGCACTATACTAAGATATTAAGCACCAACTAACTAGAACACTAAACACTAACATACTAAACACAAAAGGCTTTGACCTCTCACACCAAACTATAACGAAACAAAAACAGATAAAAAAGAAAAAATTCTATTTTTCTGCCATTACAGATCCAGCTGAGTGCCTGACTAGAATTATAAGCAGCTGTAGCCATAGATTATTGCATTGTTAGATTTCTTATTGTTTAAAAAGTCCATAATCAGTTTCCAAAAAATCTTCAGTTGCCTTACCCTGTAGGTCCCATGTTAGTTTGGCAGTTTGGGCTAACTCAGCAACCTGAACAATCTGTTCATCTGTTCTCCTTATCTTTCATTTCTTGAGGGCAATGCAGTCCTCAGTGCACTTGAGGGATTCCTGCGTGAGAAGTTATTTGCTTGCACAGGAGTTGACCAATTAGCTATTGCGATATCTTTTGCTTTCTGTCTGTGGCTCTTTGCACCCAGCCCTTAATCTGAAATGACCATGATTTTTCAGCATAACATGTTCTAAGCAATTAAATAAAACAGAAACTTTCTGAATCATTGTCATGTCTTGATATATTCTGCAGTGACAGCAGGTGGCTTCCTTCTAGATGGGGGTGATGAACCTATGCTTAGTTGTAGGCCATTTCCGCACTACAGTGCTGTTATTGCACTTTCAACATCCTATGGAATCCTGGGGTTTGCAGTTTAGGGAAGGGCATTTAGAATTCCCAGCCAGAGAGCTGTTTGGCCTCAGTAAACTACAAACCCCAGAATTCTACAGGATGTTGAAAGTAGAATAATAGCACTACAACAATGTAGTGCAGAAATGCCCTTAATGTGAACTTTAAATACTGTAATCAATTCAAAGTTATAAACTTGTTTTGTGGATGGGATTCAGCACCTTGCAAAGCTTATTCAGTATTCAGCCTAAAGCCTTAAATGGATTCACCACCCCTGCCATCGATCTCTGATACATTTCCAAAAAGGAAGCAAAGTCTAGTTAACATATCTGGTTTTTGTCCAAAGCAGTAGGATCTCAAACTTTCTTCTTAAGGGAAACCCTGGCCACCTCATTCTTCCTGCTATAGAATCTATGTGTATTTGCCAAAGAACATCTCTGTGTTGCAGAAGATTCTTCAGGAAGCTGGGTGCCTTGACTAGCTCACCTGAACTTCATGGGAGAAAATGTTTGGATCAAAAAAACAAAAAACAAAAACAAGAAACAGAAACAGAAAAAAACAACAACAGAAAAAACCCCAAACCAAACAAAAAAACAAAGAACAAAAACCCAACGGTCCAACCACTGTGCAGTTCACCATTCAGTCTCCCACACTGGCCGACTAGACATCTTTGGGAAGGATATAACCACTGTAGCCCTCTTTTGCTCTTCCTCCTAAGCAGCTGATGCTTCCTCTGTGTCTGGAGTTTTCTTGTAACCGTGATAAAGTTATGTATCTCCCATTACTTTATCCTTTATCTCACTGTTACTTTATGGTCTTGTCAGGAGTTCTCAAACATGTAAGTAGTTCCATGTTGCGGGGAAAATTGGAAGCAAGCAATCTTTCAGGGAATCTTGTTTTTTTGTTTTTGTTTTGTTTTAGTTATCCCAGGGCCCTTTCATGCTACATAGGTAGGTGGGGAATTAATGCTCCCTGATTGAGAATTCTAGATAACTCCCACAATATAAATCTCAAGATTCCATAAGATGTTGCCATAGCAGTTAAAATGTAACAATAGTGCTGTAATCGTGTAGTGCGAAGGAGCCCTCAGTGTTCTTCTTGATGCAGTTTGAAGAACAATGGCATATACTATGAAAGTCAGAAAACTTTCAGGCTGACCCTCCTTTAAGGTGCAGTGAGGTAGCTACCTCAGCTGCTTTGGGATGTTATGAAAGAGGAGGAAAAAGTTAGCTATTATAATAGTTTATTCTGTGCGCGCGCGCATGTGTGCACGTGTCTGCGTGCACGCGCATGCACTAGATAGATAGATAAATAGACAGACAGACAGATATGAGAAAACCCAGCATGGTGTCGTGGTTTGAACATTGGACTACAACTCTGGAGACTAGGGTTCAATTCTCCGCTCAGCCATGGAAACCCATGGAGGAATGTTGGGCATGTCACACACTCTCAGCCCCAGGAAACCCCCATGATAGGCTCACTTTAGGGTTATTATAAGTTGGAAATAATTTGAAGGCACACAACAACAACAACAATGTAGTATTTTGTCTTTGTTGTAGAGAAAAGAAGAGAGATTTGTGTGATTCTTTTTTTGGTGGGGCATCTCTCTGTGTGTGTGTGTATGCACATGCACACATGTGCACACTTGAGTTGCCAAAATAACTTGTCTGGCATGAACTGGAGAACTGGGCACCACTACCTGTCCTGCCTCAGGCAGCAAGCTGTCTTAGGTCAGCCCTAAAATCTTTAATGTACAAACAAGTTTTTTTTAGTCACTGCAGAAACTAATTGATCTAGTCAGAAACTGAGATAATATGATGAACTAAGCTGGGGATTTGCTTATTTTTAAAAGTAGATGGAGATGCTGGCCTTTTCGTTAATTAGGATGATAATATTAATGGATTTAATGAATGAAGAAATATTTTGGTTTTTTTCTGTATTGGTTTAAAATGTTTCAGAAATGAAGTGATTTCACAAGCTTGTTCACATCCTTGGGCAACAGGTCATTTCTAATTCTTAATTTCTCTAATAGACTTGTGGTTTGAAAAATTACATTTGTGATAGGCTGTTAATATTTCATCATCAGTTCTCTCAGATAGCTCAGTATTTAATAATTAGTATGTTAATTTTATCCTGGTATAATGATGACCATTGCTTTCCATTTTAAAGGAAGTTATGTTCTGAATCTTCTAATAATAATGCAGACACGTCTTACTACCTATACAACATGCTTCCTTTCAAACCTGACTATATGAGCCCTTAAAACAAGTTGAAGTCTTATTAATCCTGTCATACAGTAACAATGTATAACAAAAAGAAATAATATACACGTCAAAACTGCAATTACGCTCATTAAATAAAACCCACAAGTTAAATTAATGTAGGAGAGCTCAGTTCAAAGGCAGCATCTGGTATTCACAAATATTATTTTGTATGTCCTTTCTATAGCTGTGTGGCATAAACATGCACAGTTGAAGAGATCTAATTATCACACAGCTGAAGGCCAATCTCAGGTGGGCTCCAGCTGGCCCCTCCCTAAACTGCAAACCCCAGGATTCCATAGGATGTTGAAAGTGGAATAATTGCGCTATAAAGAGTATAGTGCAGAAATGGCCTATGTGTTCAGGTCCTCAGTGGGATACTCCAGCATTCTGGAGTACTCAAGAGGTGACAGCCTTCAGCTAAAGAAAAGTGAAACACTTCTTGGTTTTGTTAACATATAACAAGATAGATAGCAAGCAAGCAAGCAAGCAAGCAGCTGGAGACTAGAAAAAAATTCAATTTAAAGTTCTTACCAATGCAATCCAATAAAAAGCTTTCTGTCACTTTACCCACTTGGAAAGGAAAGAACTTTAAGGGAATGCATTGTTATACTCTCCATTACATCAGTTTCTTATATTCTCCATTACATCAGTTTCTGATCACTTTCCTCAAATCCTGTTTCTCTATATATGGATTTCATTTGAAGTTCTCAGCAAAGGGTAAAGTGTCTAAAAAGTACAGTGACATAAATCACTGAGAAAGATAGCCTTGTGCTGATGGATGTCTCTGTTCTGACAAGTATGGTACTTTCTGATGGTATTTACTCCATTCAGATGCAGTATGCATATTGAGAACTGAACCTAAATTTTGGTAAACATTAATTTGAATGAATTCAAATTTATACCGGATTCAGTAGACCTAAAGCTGTTGGTCTCTCTTATTTGTAATCTGTTTGAAAGTCTCTGAGCATAGCCTTATACTTCCAACTACGCGTATGTGCTTTGTGCTACCTGATAATTTTGCAGAGCTGATGTTGTCAATGACAGCTTTTGAGCTGATAATGATGATAATTTTCTCTGTTTGTGTCCTGAAGATGTCCATAGGAAAGTGGGGAGAATAGGGTCAAAGATGCAAATTTGGTAATATTGTAAAGTATACATGCTATTTTCATAGGTGAAACTCATATAGATTTAAAGATGGCCTACCAGTTACATGCTTTCATTCAGTAACTGACAGTACCAACATGGCCAATACCACCAATGCAGTACTAACATTGGCAGCTGTTTTCTCCATGCTTCCTTTATTGTTCTGAAGAAGCAGATAGAACTCCACCCACCCCACCAGTGTATGTTAATTGCACAGTTACGGCAGTGCACCAATGTACTCTGTTGCATTCCTCCAAACTATAGCACCGGAGCACTCTAGCAGAGAATATTAAGCACTTCACCATCCAGGATTCCCTAGAATGAAGCCATGGCAGTTAAAATAATATCAAACTTCTTTAATTTTATAATGTAGATACAGCATACACCAGGTAGCCAAAATACCTCAAAGAGGTAGCCCAAATATCCTAAAGGCACCAGATCCTGCTTGGTCTTATAAGCTAAGCAGTCTGAGGCCTATATTTGGATGTGTGGCTACCAACGAATACCAGGTGCTGTGTAGACTATATTTTAGAGGAAAGCGAAACCACCTCTGAGAATTCCTTGGCTAAGAAAAGTCTATGAAATTTATGGGGTCTCCATAAGCTGACAGGCAACTTGAAGACACGTCCACACCTGTGCTTTAATTTGTAGAATACCTCCCTTTCCTCCCATCACTTCTGTTGAATCATTCTGTTTAAGAATTGCCTTGCTATGTCAGACGACTTGAGTGTGTGTGCACACACAAAATACAACATAAACAGTTTTTTGGCAGAGGTGACATAGATTCTTCTCATTTAAATTGTCTCTGATGGACTGCGGTGGGTTACATTCCTCCACTTTGAATGCAGTCTTAGGCTATCAAGGAGTCTGATAATGGCACTCTCATCCTCATGGTATGTGGTAACTCCTCCTTATTCCTTCTGGGTATTATTCACAGTGTAGGAAACTACTTTATGCTAGGTCAGACTGTTTGTCTATCTGATCTAATATTGCCTGCTCTGATGGCATCTCTACAGGGTTTCTGGAACTGATGTTTTACAGTACCAGCTACTTACTTTCTTACGTAAGATGGTTTGTGATTGGCGTGTAAATCATGTATTCTGCTACATGGCTAGAATTCCTCCATAGGTCTGTCAAAAGCATTTTGTTTGAATATTGAATTACTTTGCCCACTAGCTCCTCACCTGCCTTGCATCAGTGCTGTGCTTTTTCTTCTAGCATCCATCCCATTCTCTTTGCCTCCTCCTATGTCTTCATCTCCTTCTTGCTTTTGTGCTTGGTTGGATTGCTCAGTTAATGACGCTGCCCACCCTTGGCATCACTTGTCTCCTCTAGAGACACCCCAGTGATTGACCTCAACTTACCCTTCTCTTGTTGCTGCTGTTCATCTCTGCATGGCTTGTTCATCACAGTCCTTCCAAACCTGCCTATCTCCAGATCTCTTAGTTTGTAAGCTCAGAATGCTGGTTCATGTGTATGTATCCTGTTTCTTGAAAATGCCCTTAGCTGCCTTAAATGCATTTGGCTATTATGCATGAATTTTTAAAAAAACTTCTTTGGAGAAAGAGGATGACTTGCAAAAATAGGCTTTTATACACCCATGCATGCACATACAGAGGGGTGGGTGTGTAGGTGGGAAGGTGGAGAAACAGCAGGAACTAGAAAAACTTCAAAGTTGGGAAATTTATGACCTTGTTGAAGCAATAGTTGTGTGCTGCTTTGCCCTTGTGTAATTTTGACAGCAGGAAGACTAGGCTTGATGGATAGAAATAAGATTGGCAAGTGTAAAGATGCTCTGCAGTTGCAGTTGCGTGCTCAGTTTTGCATGTGCAGCCCTGAATGTTCACATATTAATGCTGACATCACCACAAGGTTTTCACAAGGTTTGTTAACCTAATTGTGTAAATGAAATAAACTCAGTCACATATGTTAACATTCTCATTCTACATTTAAATTGTAATCAGTGATAAAACTGGAAATAATCAGCTCATGTTTTATTGATGTCTAAAATTACTTGAGTTATTATACGCCTTTGCTTTGAAGATATGAACAACCCACAACTGCCACCCAGCCATATGAAAATGATTGTAATCATCAGTGACATTGTAAATACCAACAGTGTAATAAGAACGTAATGTTGGATGTGTGACTTGGCCCCTGCTTGTATGTGTTGGTATGCGAATCTGGTTAAAATTGAGTTTTGATTTAAATAATTAAGGTGGAAATTAACACAGTCAACTTATACTGAATATGCATATGCACTACTGGCCTGAAAGGAGTCTTCAAAACAAGAACAACCAAAACAAAAACAATAGTGCAGAACAAGAATCAAGTTGGTCAGAATTCTGCTGGAAAGTTGCAAATCCACAACTACCGTAGTTACATGGCTACGCAGTGACTACCTGTCTGACTCCCCTATCCCCACTTACTGCAAAGCAGCGGCTGCAGTTGACAGGGTCCCATTCCCCTGTCAGTCAGGAAGCAACTGTTTCCACCTCCTCCCATGAGCAATCTTCTTTGTGACAGGCAGAAGCAGGGGCATTGTTGCAGTTCTCTTGCACTGAAGATTGCTTACATAAGGGAGGGTGGGAGCAACAGTCGTTTGCTTCCCAGGTGACAGGGGAATGGACCACTGTTGATTTTAGAGGCTGCTTCCTAGTAAGTGGGGATTGAAGGACTTTCATGGTCCCTGCATGTCCCCTAAACAGGGAATACGTAGGGATTGTGATTACTAAACAGTTATGACTGTATAACTCTTACGTTATGCATTCATAACTCCCCAACATGATTCCAGCCATTAGTTTTTAGAATGGAGAAGGAAAATTTCTTCCAGACCAGTACAACCTATTGTTAACTCCGGGCTTCAATACAGGACCAAATGTTCATCTTCTGTGTTTCCTTCCCTTTATTTACCCTCTTTATTCTCCCTACTTCCTTCTCCCAATCTCATTTGTAAGGCAAAGATAGGTTATTTTGATGCCACTGAGTATAGCCTGTCTCAAATAGGGTCATGACTCACGTAAGTTGCAGCCCACCATCTTATTATTTAGCAATACTTATATAACATGATTACATGAAAATGTTTTGTATTCAAATTAAGCTAGAGCTCCCAATGCAGTTACCTGGGTCTTACTTTTGAGCAGACATGCATAGGATTGCACAGCACATGAATTACATGTGGGGCCCTCTTCAATTCCATGGGACAAGTTACATCATGAGTTAAAGGCTCATTGTTTCCCATAGTTAGGAAATGCAACTGTCTTAGTTTAGCAAAAAAAATGTATCTTTGAGTGCTTCATTAAGTCTGAGATAAAGACAACACTTTTGTATTTATTTTTGTTGAAAACAAATCTATGCACCCTTAAAATTATTGCGTGCAAGTAAAACAGTAAATCTCTTTATGTTCCAGAACTTTGGGATTATTAGTAAAGCGGTTGGAGAAAGGTGGAAAAGCTGAGCAAGAACACCTCTTTCATGAAAATGACTGTATTGTCAGAATAAATGATGGGGACCTTCGCAATGAAGATTTGAACAGTAAGTGCACGCTCACAGTTTATTGCTCTTCTTAACCTTTAACTATCACACATGGAAGTAATTTGGGGAAGAATAAAATGTTTTAGAACAAATTGCCTTAGTAAGTTCTTTCTGTAAAGAGGAAAGTGTTTGTAGATCATTAGAGTGTTTCTTTAATTACTCGTTCTACAAAACTACAAGATAATGACTACCATTACATTCCTTTTTTTTCTGATAATTTAGGCCTTACTTTCTAATAGTTATAGGACCATTCTCTCCCTCATCCTCCCATCACCAATTATCTTGAGTGATTTGGGTTGTTTGTAGACAGAGAACTGAAGCAGTGGTCGTGTCTAGAGAAGCTATAATGTTTTTATTTTGCAAACAAAAATATGTAATTTCTCGGAAGAAATAAATCCATGCATACAGATGCTGAAAGTTCCCTAAAAACCCTAGTAAAATTTGAAATATTTGCTTAGCAAGGTTTTAACAGAAGCAAATAATTTTTTACTCACATTAGGGACATAGCTGTGAAGAGAGGGGCAAAATGAGGCACTGCCAGCCCAAATAAGAATTTTGCTACCTCATGAAATTTTCCTGCAGTGACCACATTTATAGCATTATAGTAACTTAAAACTTCAACTGAACACTGAGAAATACAATTTGGGCATCCAAAGAAAAGGGGCAGGGAACACTACCAAAAGAATGTGAATGTAGAAAGTGTACAGTTGTAGGTATTTATGACTGTCTCCCTCTCTGTAATGCTGGAAATTTGGGGACTGAAGGGAAGTTTCGTTTTGAGGGGCAGAATTTTGTGTGGGAGCAATGCTCTCAATTCTCCTCTCCATAGGTACACCCAGAATCAGCAGATTAAAAATGAATGTAGAGGTAAAAAATCATACAGTCCTCTGGAAGAGTTTGTATTATTTGTAGCTCATAGGTTTTGATCAGAGAAAGAATTCTGTGATCTTACTTGTTTATTTGTTTGTTTTGATGTGATGTGTAAATGACACTGTTGCTAGTCATTTCAATCCAGCATGTCCTTGTCCTTGAAATATGGTGGAGCATTTACTGATACAACTGCTGTGTACTAAAAGGCTTTTCCCAACTCTGCTAACAGGGACAACCAATAACCTCCCCAACACCATATCAGATGGGAAGGATTTAATTTCAAAGGACCATGAGGGACCCTATGAACATATTGTGCTTCATTTGTATAATACTAAACCATTTGTAGCTTACCATTACATCAGAACTGGATTTTTGATTGAACCTGTTGCATTATTTGTTTATTGATTTTACCCTGCCCTTCTTTCAGTAGTGGGACTCAAGGCACCTTACAACTTAGAGATAAAATGTGTGTAAAAGCAGCAATAAAAAGTATAAATATAAAATTATTTAAAATTTTAAAAATAATTACATTAATGTGCAGCTCTAATAGAAATTTACCTAGTAGAAAAAGCATTTCTTAACAACTCACTCCAACAAATCAGCCTTTTCAGTTTGCACATCAGTGTCAACAATATGTCTGTCATTTCACGATGCCTAATTAACATTAGTAATTATGCTTGTAATGTCTTCTAGTCTGCCAGTCTTAATTTGCTAATTTTTTATTCATTCTCAAACCTAGAGCACAGCATATGTTCCGCCAAGCCATGCGTACTCCTATTATTTGGTTCCATGTGGTTCCAGCAGCAAAGAAAGAACAGTATGAACAGTTGTCACAAAGTGAGAAGAATACTCATTACTCTATTCGGTTTAGCCCTGATTCCCAGTATATTGACAATAAAAGTATTAACCACACTGGACTTCACACATTGCAAAGAATACCCCGAGTGAGCAATCAAGTAGATCAGTTGGACTCTTATTCACAACTACCTCAGAGTGTGAACTCATCAGGAAAACCACCTTTAGGCCCATCACCATCACCACAAAAAGTTGTCAGTCCTGCTTCAAACACTGGCTATAACACCAAGCGGATTGGCAAGCGGCTTAATATACAATTGCGGAAAGGTAAGATGATGATTTCTTCAGTTAAAATGTGCAAATGACTGTTTTTTTAAAGGCTGTTATGTACTTGTATTTAAAAATGCAGAGGCCCTGATCCATAAGCTTCTCTCAGTGGTGCTCTTTCAGGTGTAACACGATAGAGCTGAACAGTAATGAAACAGTTTGGTAAATTGCCTGAGAGTAGATTTTTATTTTCATTGTTTTATGAGGAACAAAATATCTTTTAATAACTTCAGTGATTTTGATCAGTAGCAAGGGCTTTCTTTGTCACAGCAGCCTCTTTTTTTCTTATTGGCAAGATTCTGTAAAAACTTTAGGGAGGTTTCAAAGATCGTTTGTGATATGTCAGGCATAAAGTTTTCAAAGGGGAAAAGTCAGAAATTCCATTGCCATAGTGCAGAACCTAGCCGTTGTGTTTTCAGTAGCATGCACCTGACATTTCTAACAATCTCTAACCAAATATTTCTCAACTGAGTTCTTCATAAATTCCAGATAAATGGATTGCTAGAAGAATAGCTGTGTCTGTTGCAGCAAAATCAACAGAGAGTAATGTCACACCTAAGACTAACAATTTCATCATGGCATAAGCTTTCATATGATAAAGTTCGACAGGTACAACAGGTTGGTGGATTGTGATGGAAAGTTATAAATAACATGTTCTTTTTGTGATGAGTCATAGCTTTACGTGTAGACATAGTAATATATCAATATATGGTACAACGTCCATTTGTTAGTAACGTATATTTATATATTCTGTCGATTAGTGAGATTTACAGAATTTGTTACTTCGTTGTAATGAAAAAAGATGAAGTGGTATCTCAATTTCACTTCTGTGTTGCTGTTGGCAAACAGTACCTTTTTACTTACACTAGATGTAATGGTTTACCATAGCGTCAGGCATTTTTTAAATGAAAAATTAACAAGACACCTTTCCACATGGAACATGTCTATGGGGACTCTTGCTGTGGCTTAATCATGATTGGAGTTGTTATTTTCCATCTCTGATTATGCTCTGTTTTCTGTGAACTTCATGTGAACTACCAGATTGCTTGTTTCTGGTTACTGAGTTTTAAGCTCTACAAACTTGGATGACATAAGGTTGAGTTGACAGTTTGCTTCTGTTGTTGATGCGCTTTCAAAAATACTTAAGGCCATCAGCTTAAGATGACATGCTTGGGGGAAAAACACAGCATAGCTAGCTGAGTGTGGAATTGTTGTGCTTACAAATATAAAGTCAGTCACTACAGTGATTTACCAATGTTTTCATCTTTAATGAAATAGATAAAGAGGAAGGATACAAAACCACCACTGAGACATTATACAGACTTCTGATTTTCTTGAATCAAAGTGGGAATAGTTCATATAATTTGCATCAGTAATTTTGACTATGTAGTGAACTAAACAGCATTTTATCTTTTCTCAGCAGTAAATAATGGGAGTACACACTGCTGTAGCACAAAACTTGATTACTGTATTCTGCCTTACATAGAACTGCCTTTGGAAGACTCTTTGCAACTACAGTTATTTTAGAATAGAGCCACTATTTTGGTGTAACTGGGGCTAATCCTGGGAAACATAAGTATTTTCAAACAGCTTTACTGGTTATAACTTATCTTAGTGTCCAACAACAGCAGGTGACATCTACACTAAAAGGCTTCCTTTTCGTTTCACACAAAAGTTAACAGGATATTTGGATTATTATTGGAAGTCCCTCTTCACATACATTTGGGGTATGGTGAGGCAAGGGTTAAAAAAAATGGGTTAAGAACTTTTAAGGTAAATACCAAAATTGTGGAACACACTTCCTAGAGTCTTTTCCTTGGCACCTCTTTTCATGGCTTCTTTGTATTACTATTATTATTTATTACCGTCTACATTTATACACTGTCTTCCCCAAAAACATCTCAGAAAGGTTCTCTTTGATCTCATCCTCCCAATAATGCTCTAGGGTTGTTAGAGATAGAGATATGCAGTGATGTAGACTCAAGTCAATAGACTCGGACTCAGGTCAGACTTAAGTCGCTTCAGTGATTCAACTTGGATTCGACTCAGCCATAAATGATGCACTGACTCGACTCAACTTGTATATTTTTAATGACTGACTTGATGCCCTTGGTTCAGTAACACATTCATCCAGAAACTTTAAGACTTTGAACAACGCCTCCATCTCTTTTTACCTACTAGTCACACAACAATCTCTCTCAGGCCCTAAATATGGGTGCATTTCTCAGAAGGGAACAGCAAACAGGTTAGACAATGGGCTTGAGGCAGGCTTGAGGTCTGCTCAAGAGCCTGTCCCCGCTGCATATCGGAGCAGCCTTCTAAAACATTTCCTAAGAGCAGAAGACAAGACACATGCCCAGAACGCAGGGTGCATATCTCAGAGAGAAAGAGCGAATATGTTAGGCAATGGGCTTGAGGAGGAAGGATCCTAAATCTTTTGAATCTTCAGTAATGGGGAGTAAGATAGGATCCTATTCCCCACTTCAAAAGCTGCAGATGGCAAAACTGCAAATGTGGAGAGCCGACTCTGCTTAAATTGTTAAAACTTAATTTATTTCACTCTATACATTAATTCTGAAATTTTGGTTTGGGTATAAAGCTGGTTTCCAGACTTGAGACTTGACTTGAAAGTATCTTCAAGGACTTGAGGTTTGACTTAAATATGTCACTGGAGATATGTGTAATTAGCTTAAGATCACCCAGTGTGAGCTTCCATGGCTGAGTAATGTTTTGAACCTAGATTCTCACCTGAATCTCAACAATACACAGTAATGCCTATGGCATTTTGCAGGTATTTGAAAACAATGCCACTTATGGTGGAGATTTCTGTACTGTGTTGGTCCCTGAGCCATCAGCGGCTCATACCTGGAGTATTTCCAGGAAGGGAAGAAACAATCATAGCCAATGGGCACCAATATGGTACTATAGCATTGGGGTGAGGGCAAAATTACCATTCTTTGTTTTAAAGAATATTAAGTTATTTATGACTTATTTATGAGTTAAGTTATTAAGTCATTTATGACTTATGACTATTTATGACTGGCTTCCTAATGCTGCTTTGAAAAAAACAATCTTCATTACTATTTTTATACTTTTACTCTACAGTCTTATTTTTATTGTCAAACATTTTTGAAAAAAGTTCTTATTTCTGTTTGCTATCACTGGATATATGAGATAGAAATGAGATTGATTATGATGATATCATTCTCAAATATATGGTTTAACAGACCAAATTTGCTTAGAATTGTGAATATCAAGACATTTACTTTACTCAAGTTAGAACTGTGAAAGTCTAATTAGGGCTGCAAATGCTGGCTAATGTCCAAAATGGAATTAGACACATGTAATCTCATTTAGATGAATGGGTTCTAAGTGTGCCTAATGCTGTATTGAAATGTGGTCTTTGTGTCTTGATTGTAGCTATCAAATTCCAGAAAGTTGAATTCACTTGGTTATGTATGTTTTTGTTTTTTGCTTCAAGAGCCTAGTCTTAAAAAAAAAACCTACAGAAAAAAATGACAATTAATATAGAGTGTCAAAGTGTAAAGCCTACAAATGCTTTGAAGGTTAACACCAGAATCATGAAATGTTCCGAGAAACTAGTGCAAATCTTGCAAGGCTGGTATGATGTAGTCATTCTCACATGAGAAAGTCTGCTTCCTTTATTCTGAGATAGTTGACATTGCTGAACTGTTTTCATAGGAGATCCCACTTTACACCATTCTAACTGTGATGTTACAACAGGGTGGACAATTCTGCAAATCTGTCTCTGCACTAATGCCTACAAATTATGGGTAAAATGTCTCTGGTCCTTCTGTAAAAAGTCAGTAACACATTTTGAAATACAAAATGTAGATAAAACAGTAGACAGTAGATAAAATTAAAACACAAACATTGAAATCCTTTACAAGTTACATCCTAAGTGAGTTATTTTCAGTGGCCAATAGCCAATTAGATGGAAGTCACTGAAATGTGTAAATATTTAAGACTCTTGTAAAGGTTTTACAGTAAAGGGGGGGAAATAAAGTATATTTTACCAATAGTTACTGGCCCCAACTGGTTGTGAGGTTGGTTATTTTCCTATAATAAGCTATTGGTCTGCCATGAGAATGGCACCACCACTGTTTTTCTGTATAGAATACCTAAGAAGTTTAAGGCAGAAATTCAAAATTTGCACAGTCAGCCTGTTCCTTGTAAAGAGGCTTTACTGAAACATCTTTTCCTATTTCATCACTCATAAATACTGTTGCTGGTCCTAATCCTAATGGGATTCTTTGGATGCTAGTTTTGATGTTATATATTATACTGCATTATAGTTGGGAAATATTATGCATGGTGACTTTGTCTGTATGATGGAAGTAGACAGGATTCCTTTTTATAACAGTGGTTTATTTCTTTTTCATGTTCACTGTGGGATGATGCATATCTTGCACCTCAGTTCTCATCTGATTATGATGAGAATGTGCATGTGGCGCAACAAATAAAGCAGAGTACTTAAGTATACCCTCAAGTAGTTTATTATAAATATGAACAGAATGGAAATGTTGATTGTCTTTGATTATTTTTAATGAAGGACATTATAACATGACAGGCTTTACAGAAACCTAACAAACGTGCTGTCTTCTGAGCCAACAGGCAGCAGTTATTTCACCAATTATCATCATTAGAATAAAATTTCCTTGTGGACACATTAGTGCATATACACATACGTATGCCATCACTTTGGTGTTTTCTTCTTATTTAGTCAATCTATTTGAAATAATGATTTAGAGTATGCAAATTGCCTTGTTCAGATATGAAAGGAAGAGGCACAGGAAGAAAGAAATCTTCCTTATTAAAACTGTTCTTTTTGCAAGCTGTATGAACTATGCCGTATAACGTGACAAAGTGGGGTAGTCCTACAGTAATTGTGCTTGCTTGCTTCTCTTATGATTTCTTAATATTTATTGCCATTTTGGCATTTTCAAATAACCTGATCTTTCATAGGAATTAGCTGTTTAATAAAGTCAGAAGAGAAGGTCAGTAATATGCTTCTGTCAATGCAGAATGTTTGTTGGCTTTTTCTTATATGAAAATTGATATCTATTTATCTTTTGTTAAAGGTCGGGGCTTGAACGTCTAGCATACAGATTTAAGGGTTATTGCTGAAGTTCTAATATTACTAAAGTTCTGCAGTTCAGTCAGTCTTTGTGGTTGGTACAAACTCAGACTCTGTATTAGCTTCTGGTTTCATACTAAAAAGAGTTCCTGAAGTATTACTATTTTGTATGGATAGAACTACATTGCACAATATGAGCTGTTCCCCTAAACTGGCTGACTGTTCATCCAGGTGGTGGTCCATTGCAGGCACGCTGTTTCTTGTATGGTTAGGAAAAAGTGAATTCCATGGTGAATTTTGAGGTTCCCATCTCTTCCTGTAGTCCCTGTAATGTCAATGTAGTGGTAGGTTTATATCAATGTTTTGTTGTTAGTGGTTGTGGACCGTGAAGTTGTTTCCAACTTATGGTGACCCTAAGGCAAGCCTATCATAGGGTTTACTTGGCAAGATTTGCTCAGAGAGGGTTTGCCTTTGCCTTCCTCTGAGGCTGAGGGAACATGGCTTGGCTAAGGTCACCCACAATGGGTTTCTGTGCCCAAGTGGGGATTCAAACCCTGTTGTCCACAGTCCTACTCCAGTACTATACCATGCTGGTATTTTTTTTATCCTGGACTTATTATAGATTTATAGATTTTGGTTATTAACATCTGGCATGTTTTGTGACATCGAGGTTGCTGCTGTGCCATAGTTAAATCCAGGAAGGTTGCTGGCACAGTGTCCAAGCTTGGGCTGGGCTGGCAGCTAGGAGAAGCTGATAACACAAATCAGAAACTCAGCAGTTACTTAAGTGGTCAGTTTACTTAAGCAAGGAAATAGCTTTGCAAATGAGAAGCAGTAATGGTCCCAACAATGTCCATAAATCAGAGGCAGACAATACAAACGCAAGTCAAAGGCAGAAACAACAGGCAAGGGCAGTGAACGGGAGTGCAGGAGAAGCGGTCAGTTAATTACTGACAAAAGCTAGAGGGGGAAAGGCTCAATTTCTATAGGTTCCAAGATCAGTGCAGGTAGTGCTTGATTAATTGCTGTTTGGCATAAATTTGCTGGGAGCAATGTAGGAGACCCCTTTGGTGTCTATGCTGGGTGAAGTTAGGTATGGATTGGTCACTCTCTGTGTCAGAATGAGCAAGGCTTCCTGCTGGGGCTGGCACAGCCCCCTGCTCTTGTCTCTGGGGTGGCTGGTGGTATTGCCTCCTCTGCAGGTTCTGCTGTAACATTCTCCGTGCCAGGGCTCAGAGTAGGTTCTGCTGTCTCAGACTTTGAGTCTGAGTCCAGGTCTGGAAGCCATGACACCTAGCACAAAAGAGAGGAGAAGGTATAAGTTATGACCACATTTTGCTCATTATCTTATCAATATGATTACACGTTTAAAAACATATTTCCATTGTACCAGCATCCCCAAACAACCAACAGAGTTACTGTACAGTCTAATTAGACAGTGGAACTTTGGAAAAAAGCCCTCTACTTGTCAGTGAAATGCAAGTTGCTCATCCTTCTTCCCCTACATTGCACAAGATATCACGTGGCCACTCTGTTTCAAGAATTCTTGAAACTGTAGTCCAAAAAGTGATGTTTTCCAGGCTCCACATATGACCTCTTGAATATTGAAATTGGTGGGGATGAATGGTAGAAAGGTGCAGCTATAGACTATAGTATTGCAGCTATCAATACTATGGCTAATCTGTTTTCCTGATAAACTGGTTAAAAAACAGAGGGTCACTTGTCATGGCATACTTTGCAGGCCTAGAGGACATGTCCTTTGCTAGGGATCATGTAAGGTGGCTCAGATTCTTTCGGTTGCTTCAGCAAACAGGCATTCCAAATACTTCGTGCAATTACATTGATTGGACATGCAGCTGCAGCCATTTTATTCTCAAATGACCAGTTCAAGTTTCCAACTGGTCATTTCCTCACACAATTACTGTGATTGTGTATGTGTGATTCTAGAGGTGTGGCTCTCCAATGTAAAAGAATCTTAAAATCATATAATCTTAGTACTCTCAAAAAGGATGTAATTAGAACAAAACAACTTAGTCTTGATCCCTGTAACATTGCAGTGCTTAAGTTCTGTCCTCTCCCACTGGTTTCTTTTTATGTATAATGGTCTCCTAATGAAGCCCACAAGACAGCAGTATTTGTGTTTGATGAACAATTCACTGGATCAGAATAGAATGACACCTTATTGGCTAAAAACAGCATACATACAAACAGGCCTGTAATCATCAACTTTTCATTACTGTCATTGCTCTATTTCTGTTTGCCATTCCCCCACCCAATACAAAAATCATTGTATACTTTTTTATACAAGTTCAAAGCTTACCTGATTGGTAGAGCAGCATATAAAGGTGATGGGTTTGTAATACCTCCTAAAAGCTGAATGAATTTAGGAAACTTTTGTACTGTACAAGCTGTGGGAAATTTGTTATCATGGAAACTCACCTGTATACAAGTGAGAGCATAATTGAAAACATCCTGCTAAAAGCAGAGAGTGGGAAGTTTGCATTGAAGAAGCATACCTTTTCACATAAAAAACTGCAGTCTCCATAGCTAATATGTATTAACTACAGCTTTTTATGGAAACTAAAACCTCAAAATCTCAAGACTCATTTTTAATGTAAATTGGTACACAAGAGAGAAACTTCTTCACATCCTGGAAGGAAGTGCTTTGACTGAAGCAGTCCTAGAGAGAGATGTTGTGGTAGTCATGATTCATTGGTATAACCTAGTAAACACCAAAGACAAACATCTTTACAGTAATCCAGTTCCTAGTAGTTGGTCACACTCCTAATTTTTTCATCACATTCTAGCACAGAGATTGAGACCACGTGATATTCCTCATGTTGTTGGATTTCCAATGACGTATCAGCTCTAGTTATCATGACCAGTGCTTCTCCAACAGTGTCTTATTGTCTGTTCTAGATGTGATCCCAAAAGGGAATACTGAGCAAACCTATTTAGATAAGGGCCAGCTTACTTTATAGGTGCAAATGCAAAAGAATCTAGAACCAGTTGGAAAAGGGGTGACCTGCTTTAACACTAGTCATTGGATAATGAGAGACAAATGTGAGACTTAGCCTACTTGTACATGGAGTGCATTTTTCTTCTATTTTTTTCCAAATAACTGAATGTATTTGAGAACTGTGTATGTGGCCCAGATACGGATTCTTCAGTACTGTGATGCTATCATAAGAAACTTTGGTGTTCATGTTTGAAGACTAGAAGAAGAATACAACAGCAGACTGCCTTTGTATTGTTAGAGGTATACCTCAGCTAATAAAGTGTACAACAGTGGAGCTCTTTTTTTTTTTTTAACAAAAGCTTTCTGCAACTATCTAGTCCCACTTTCACCCTTGTTCTGTTTCTAGATGGAAGGTTTTAAGCAACATCAGCATTGAGAAAATGGTGAAGGAGGGTTGGAGAAACACAAACTTTCACTGTTGCAGCAGTTTATCTGCAGTAGACAATTCAATAAACAAAGCTTGAAATGGGAAAGAGGAGGATTCTACTTTAGACAACCCTACTGTAGCCATGGGTATTGGATTACAACGAACAAAGTGAACAGCTACCTGGAGAATCAATTACTGAACGTGTGTGAGCAACAAAACAGAGGGCGGGGGGGAGATAGGACAGATCAACCTGCTTTGCCTGCTAACTTCAGCTTGCTAAAAAAGCAGAAAGGTTGGCCACCAAAAAATGGATGCTACAAGAAAACTGAGAGCTGGTAAAAAGAAGTCATCCCTGGATGCCATTTAGAAGAAGCCTTTAACTGGTCTCAAGAAAGTTCAAATGTTTTTCTTTACTTATATAAGGCTCACCGGACTTAGCTACTTCATTTCACATGTTCATATTGCTAGTTTTGAATAGAAGGTTTGCTCCAATATGCTCTTCTTTTTCTGCCGTTGGAACCTATCCATAGTCTTTCCATGTTATTTTTGCCTCTGCCAAGTTTTCCATGAATGATGTAATGCTGAGGAACACATCTCCTTTGTTAAATGAAGCACACTTGTATTGTTCAGAGTTTTGGTCTGAGGGAGACCGTCATTTAAAATCATTTACAGTTGGCTCTTTATATCCACAGATTCTGTATCCACAGATTCAACAAACCACAGCTTGAAAATATTTTTAAAAAATCCAAAAAGCAAACTTTGATTTTGCCATTTTATATAAGGGATGCTGTTTTACTACACCATTGTACATAAATGGACTTGAGCATCCATTAACTTTGGTATCCACAGGGAGCCCTGGAAGCAATCCATAGCATTTCCACTGATTTAAATTTCTAAACGCTTTGTTTTGGCTTAAGAAGTAATACCGCACTAAGTCTACCTTTAAAGTGGGTCACTTATGACAGTGAAAACTATCATAAATGACCCAATTTAAAGAGGAAATTACTTATGTTGTGTGTGTGCCTTTGATTAACAGAAACAAAAGCAAGCTCTGTGCTGATACTTCTCCATAGCTAATGCTTAGGTTTGATCTAAATACCAAGAAAAAAAAGAAAGTGGGCAGAGTATTAAGGAATCAATACATCAGTCTCTCAGTCATAGTATCAAAGGCTCTGTTCACTAATAGGTCCCAGCAAGAATAAAATTAATTAAATACATAGAACATTGATTGCTAAATTTGTCACTTTTTATTGTTTGCAAACTCTTAGTTAGAAGAAGACAAGAACTTGAGTAGAGTCAAGTCTGTCCCACATCGAGATGCCAAGTGATAACCATTAGCTGAAGACTGATCAAAATCCTTTTCTAGTATTAGCACAGTGTTGTTGTTGTTGTTTTCAAGAGAAGAGAACAAGACTCTTTGAGACCTTTTGAGTGAGCACCCATTTTTTTCCAAAACCGATGTGTCATTTGAAGCACAAGAGAAATTGCACACAGTACCTATCAACTTGTTCATTTTTTAAAAAATGTGTAGCTCAGAACTGACCATTACAGTAGTGACACTGACATAAATGCAAAGATGTTAGAACTCCCTCTCATATTTGTTAGGTTTATGTCTAGTCAAGGTGGCCGTCATGTCTGCTATAAATTTCCACTCGCAAGCTCCTCACTCCACTCCTCCCACATTGTACACACAGAACAAATGCTGTGGGAACAGCAATTAGATTGAAAGCTCAGCTCTGAACTCTTAGATAGGCTTCAAGCAAAAGCACTTTGCTCAATGCACTTTCAGCATTGATCAGTCCATCAATTTATTGTTTATATATAGTTGAGTGAACAGTGAGTGAATGGGCATAATGAAGCATTTTTACAGCAATTAAAAAAAAAGTCAAAACACAAAGAATCATAGTAGTACACACAGTTCACTGCTATAAAATAAAATGACAAAACATTTCTTGGAGGAAAAACTTTCACAGCCTGTCACAGTGGAAATACTCTGTTTCACATCATCACTAACCAAGTGGCAAATGCTATGTGTATGTATTGTGGAGGTAGGGCACAAAACTGGATTTCTGATACATAACGTTTCTGATTTTATGATACATAAATTTTTGATACATAACATTTCTGGTATATAACATGACTTAAACAGTGACATGTAATGTGTTATTGATGCCGCTATATGCCTAACATTTATGTACTGAATGTGGAGACAGAAAGAATGACCAGATGACCATTGTATGTCTGCTCAGTCTCTTGTGTAGATGCTGAACGCCAATAGTTGACCTCAAAGCCTTCCTGTCAGGGCCTTGGGTGTGTCCGCGCCGGTGGGCACCGCCGAGGCCGATGCAGCGGCCGCCTCCGATGAGGAGGGGGGGCCCCGGGCTCTCCGGAGGCCGCGGCCGACGACGGGGACCGCCCGGTCGCCGCGGAGGGCTCCGCCGCCGGCAGGAATCGCCTGGACGCCACAGAGGCCGCCGGTCCCGACGGGGGTCTCCCCGGTGTGACGGAGGCCGCCGCCGCCGAAGGGGATCATCCCAGCGTTGCGGAGGCCGGCGGCCTGGCTCCCGTGCCACTGGGCGTGGCGGGCGGAGACTCTTTGGAGGAGGCGGGCCCCAGGCCCGATCTCGGGGCACCGCCTACTCGCGAGGCCGCCCCTGAGGAAGCTGAAGCCTCCGCCCCGCCGCCGATGTTCAGCGGTGGCTCAAGGAGGCCAGCCGCTTGTCCTGGCAGCTGCAGGAGAAACACCTGGGGGCTGTGAGCTCCCAGCTGTAGTGCAGCTGTGAGCCCCAGCCACGTGCTCGAGCCAGATTGGCCGCCGGCTGCTCAAGGGGTCTTTTTAAGGCTGGCGCGGGGCTGGGAGGGGCACGGAGCAAAAACCGTTGGCTTCCCGTGTGTCTGTCGCCCGTGCCCTGTTCCCGTCCAGCCTGTGTCCGCGTCCTGCCGCCTGGCTCTTCCAAGACCCTTCCCCAGCGTTTAGGTGAAGTAACCTCTTTGTGTTCCGGGTGAAGTAACCCATCGTTATTTTCTGTTGAAGCCTGCTGTCAAGGCCTACTTTAGTTCAAACGGCTTGTGTACTGCGGCGCCTCTGTTATGGACTGTAATAAACGCTGCTTGTGCCCGACTCCGGTCCGGCTCCTGCTTGACCTCGGCCCGCGCTGACACTTCCTTGGATTTATTTATCTTTAAAGTGGACTTCTACAAGCAAATAGGGTACAAGTTCAGATTAGGAGCTTTCATAAAAAAACCAGGGCACATGGCCCACCTGTTTTAAACCAACATGGAAAATGTGGAAAATAAATGGGAAGTTGTGTGCCTTCATGTCATTTTCTGTCTTATGGCACCCCAAAGGTAAACCTATCGTGGTTTATTTTTCTGGGGGAAAAAAATGGTCCAGAGATAGGTTTGTCATTGCCCTCCTCTGAAACTGACTTGCTCAAGGTCACCCAGTGAGTTTCCATGACCAAGTGGAGATTCAAACCCTAATCACCAAGAGTCCTTGTCCAAAACTCAAACTATTATACTATACTGTCTCTCAAATGCTAAGTACTGCTTTTTTATTTTAGCTATTATATAGAAGGAAAGGGCCACTGAGTAGCTTCTCAGGGAGAGCATCATGGCAAGGGTGAGATCAGTGTGGTTCAGTCTACTGGCCAGCGAAGAAGCAACTGCTCTAATGTTGGTTTTCCTCTTCCCTTCCCATTACTTTTCCTTTGTGTCATGTCTGTCTGGATCATGAACCAGCAGTCTATGGTTGCCTTGTACTTTAATATCTGTACAGTACTTTGAAAATGCTGGGTGCTTTATAACTGTCAGATTGTAATATTAATGGGAGAAATAAAATGTGAACTGTGATGGTCAGCAGGGTGAATTTAAAATGAGCAGTGTCTGCTTCCTTAGGTGATCTTTGATATTGGAGCCCCAGTGTTGTTTTCTCTAGGCTTTGTCTTGGTTTCCCCCCCGCTTGCAGTGTGATGCTAATTAGACCCGGGTAGAGTTAGTCTTGTAAAGAATTTTACAGATGTAGTTATCATCATCCACGTGTCTTGATGATGATAGAGCATTATATAATCTCCTGAAATTCCTCTCATAGGCTTGTGTGAGGTGGGCAAGAACCAATTAAAAGCAAGACTCATGAGTTGTCCGCTGTTTTAGCATGTTCCATTCTCTTCTCTTTGTGTTGCTTTTATTATAGTTTACTCACTCATTCTTATTCTGTACACTGATGCTTAAGCCTGGTGAATGACAGAGCTTGCCATATGTTTTCAGTGACTAACTATAAAAAATAAATCATTCTGTTTTTTTGCTGTTAAAAATGGATCAAACTCAGCATCTGCCCAAAAGGGGGAAAAAAAGATGCAGGGAGATATAAAGCATCACCCTGATACAGGACCCAGATTTATGGAATATTAATAATAAACTCAAATTCCTTGTTCAGAAAAAGATGTACAAGGCAAAGCTAGTCAAGACATGAATGGTTTATGAAACAGAATATTGCTGGTCTTTTTAAAAAAGAGAATGACAATTACTTCACACATTTTATTGATAAAGATGGACTGTGATTAGATTAATTAGAACTAGATGGGAATGTAATGCATGATATGGTACATTACTAAGAATGTAAGAAACCTGCTGGGTCAGAGTTAGCAGTTTACTCCGTCCAGATTCCTGTTTATCACAGGGATCTGCCCCACCTATGTTCATGTGGGGTACAAAAGATTCCACTCCAAAACAGTGGTGGAGCTTGGAGTGTGTGGACAGGGGCGGGTGGGAGGGGCATGGCCACCGCGCGGGGGCATAGCTGCAGTGGGTGGGGGTGTGGCCAGAGCATGTGGGGACATGACTAGGGGCCGGGATGACCCAAAAGCTTTGCTGCCTGGTTGAATCGCCTCCCCCACCCCCACCCCCCTATACGACTGCTCCGAAACCTCCCTCAGCAATGTCTGTTTTGTAAAGTGACTAGTCAGCTAGTTGTATAGGTTGGCCTTAGATTTGCAAAGGAGTTGTTTGACTTGTACCTACTCGCTACTTTTAGGTTGGATGCATGTTTTACCTGTATTCATGTACTTGCAAACTTATGTCAGTGAAGAATGTACATTAAGATACTGTGTGTGTATTTGGGTATATACAAGTGCCAGAATTATCCCTTTAGTAAAGGAAAAATAGCAAATATTTAGTAAGCAAATCAAGTTCAGGTCTACTGGTGGATAGGCAGTCTGCTTAGGTTACCAGGACATCCTGTAATGGTGGATGCTGTCATCAGGGGCTGAACTAGGATGAACTAGTAAGCAGTTACTGAGGAAAGAAATATCAGAATTTTTATTTCAGGTCTGTTCTGTTCTCTTTTGTGATATCTTTGGGGAGTTTCAGTCAAATAATATACTTAAAGGCAAAGGGCTACAAGGTCTGAAGAAAAAGTGTTGCAACAAACCCAAATTGTATATCCAGTTAAGGACTGAAGGTCTTTATATGTGGGTGTGATGTCTGATTTAAATGCTCACTTGCAGGGGTGGGATTTATTGTTTTTCGATGTATGTGTTAAATATTGGAGGAAGCGGAAAGAAGGAAGAAAAGCAAGTAAGCTTATGTGTAAATGGCTTGACATGAATCAAAAGTTCTTTTAAGATATCATGTACTCGCCAGCACTGAGAAACTTATCCTTTTAAATCATTTATGCAGGTACAGAAGGCCTAGGATTTAGCATCACTTCGAGAGATGTTCCCATTGGCGGCTCAGCTCCAATTTATGTGAAAAATATCCTTCCAAGAGGTGCAGCTATTCAAGATGGAAGATTAAAGGCTGGAGACCGTCTCATTGAGGTGATGAAGTGTTGCTGTGCTGTTTTGGCTTCTATGAGTCTTTGCAGCAGACAGCTTCCTTTTATATGAATTGCATAGCATTTTACTGATACTTTTTCCAGTCAGCTTCCAGTTTCCCAGGCATTGTCTTCTGAATAACACTACTGATAAACAATATACCAGGCAGGAGCTTCACTTGCTGTGGGGAAAAAAAGGCAGTAAAGGGAGTTGGAAAATGGAGGTTAAAAATAGAGAAAATAGAGGTTAAAAAAACAAACACATTTTGGTGGATGCTCTGTGACTCTAATAAGAGTAACAAAATGAAGACTGTGGTATAACAAGCCATTTGGGATAAAAAGGCCATTCTTGCAGTACAAGTCTATATGCTTCTATAACAACATGTCCTAGTAATAGTGTCTTTCGAAATATGTCTTTTGAAAATGTGTAACAGTCTGTGGCAGCTGGTGGCTTCCATGTCAGCGGGGCAGTGAATGCTCTCTGGGTTTTGTTATAAACTTTAATGGAGCTATTTAAGGTCCCCCAGATAAAGTCAGCACCCCGGACAATTCTTTTAAAACCAGAACAGATTCACTGTTCTTCTGATTAGGAACTATCTGACAATACTGGGAACAATAACAATTGTAGTAGCAATAATTGGGTACGTTTTTCAAAACCAAAGTAGATTCTCCACTCCACTAGAATGGGAACTATCTGACAACACTGGGAACAATAACTATTTTAGTACAGTAATTAGGTTTGTTGTTAAAAGGGCTTCTTCTTTGCCCTTTTTCAAAAAGATCTTTCACTGGTGACGTAGACATAGATTTTTCTCAGGTTTGCGTACTCTGCATCCTTTCTTGTGAATGTGCTCTTTATAGTTGCACAAATATATCTCCTTCCTCATGTCGTTAGGCACATTCAAGTGAACTCTGACTTACGGTGATGTTGTCATCGGGCTTTCTTGGCAAGACGTTATTTAGAGCAGATTCTTTGTTGTGTTCCTCTGAGGCTGAGAGACTGTGACTTGCCCAAAGTTACCCCAGTGGGTTTCCATGGCAGAGCACGACTCAAATCTCGGACCGCTTGAGTTCTAGTTCAACCCTCAATCTGTGGCACACTGGCTGCCAACTGTTGCATAGGTACCATGACTTAAGGAGCAAAGGTTCTGTGGGAAACGTCTGTAGATAATGTGGTGTTCACGAACTTAAGTAAATGGTTGGATTTATTTTAACCTTTTGACTGGGCAAGAATAACTAGGATATACTACAGTGCTGTGAAAGAATAGAAATGTGGAAAACTATATAATCTTATCTAATAAAATGGTGATGGGGTAAATGTAAGGCTTCAGGATGTTGCTGTTAGCATTATTTTTATGAAATGATATTGTTATGAAGAATGTTTGGGTTTCTTAGTTTTCATATGTGTATTAAACTTGTTTGAATTTCTTTGATGTTTATTTTGGAATTTAATTGGTTTATAAATGGTTTGATTTAAAATAGTTACAGTATACTTTGAAAAATTTCTACCTTTCATTTAGTGAGTTGTCTGCTTTAACTCCATCCAAGTTTTCCTTGGGGGAATACATATGCAGTCAAAACAAAGGAGGAGTGTATGACAGGTCTTTTGGAGTATATAGATAAGAAATTGCGATCTAGAAATGAGAAATTGAGCAAAGGAGAAATAAGGGAGAACAGAAAGTAAACAACGAGAAGGAGGGGAGACAGGGAGTCATGCTCATTGGTTAATGCAAAATAAGCTATTTCCCACTGATCTGCAAAAGAATCTGCCTTAAATCTTGGGAAATGAGATCATAATTGCTTCAGAGTTTTTTGTATTATTATTATTCACATCCGGTTACTGATTTTATTGACCTTAGCCAGTGTCTTTCTTTCTGGGTTCAATGGGACCAATTATAAATGAATACTGTAAATGTAATCACATTTTAAGTCCATTTTTAAACAACAGCAACCATACTACAAACTATATGGTAAATTGAAATTTCCAAAGTTACATTTTTCTAGCAAGGTGCAAATGCAAAATTTGATTGGAGGATTCTTCCACACCTGCTGCTTAGCAGTATTACAACCCTGGATGCAGTCCTTAAGTTGCTTATTCTACGTGAAAAGGACTTAATCCTCCCCAGCTCTTTCTCTCCTGAATTCAACTAAGTAAGAAGAAGAGGGTTGTACAAACTTTAATGCTAGTAGTACCCTTTTAACCAAACTTGGAAAACGCGCTTTTAGATTATGGCTCCTAGAATCCCCATGTCATCTGAATTCTGGGAGTTGCATCCCCAGTAGTAACTTTTCCAAGCTCTGCTTTTTAATTATCATTTGAAACCAGCCAACATTACTGCTGCAGTTCTCTTTCTGAGTAGGCAGTTGCCTGCTGTAAAGCACAAGAAGATTGTATAGTTGTACTCTGCTGTTCACATTTGCATTGCAGTATCAGGAAAACATCATATTTCTTTATCTCACTCCAGATTTTTTTTTTTAAATTTGGGGTCATGTCACCTAATTCTTTCTTTGTCATGGAATTTGTATCCTGCTCTTCAGTTTCCTGCTTCCAGTAAAGTTTACATTCCAACAAAAGTAGAATGTAGTCCATGAAAACATGACACATCACAAAGAGTGCACAGTGAATAGAAGCAAGATATAAAAACCATTTTAGGGTAAATTAAATTATTAAGTGTTCTGGAGAAGTAAAAGCGGATGGAAGTGTATCATGGGATGGGATTCTGCAGCCACAGACCGCCATTGAAGAGGCCTTTAACTTACGACTATTTGCCTCTGCTCAAATTAAGACTTATAAGATCTTAATGTACCTATAGTTTCATATGGAGGCAAGTGATACTTTAGGTGCCACAATTGAAATGGATTTCACATTAAACATTAGCAATTTGAATTGTTCATGAGATGGACCAAGAACCAGTATAGCTGCTTTTGTGTTGGCCAAATGTAATCCCAGTATCCATTCCTGCTTAGCAGTGTAGCAGCTATGTTTTGAAATACCGGTGTACCTCAGTTAATGAAGCAAATGTGCTCCTGGGCTTCTTTAACAGAAACTTTGGTTTGACAGGCAGAAGTAACAGGGAAGGAATAGGGCTAGGTTCATATATCGTAAAAAGAAGAGCAGTTCAACATGTTTCAGCAAAGTTATTATTCAAAACTAAAATTATGCACATGTGAAATGAAACACCAGGTCAGATGAGCTATGCATAAGTAAACAAAAACATTCTGAATATTCTAGAGACCACTGTTCTTTCAACAGCCTCTTCATTTCTTATGATTTCCATTTTGCTAGTGATCTGTGCTTTTTCAAGGGTAGCTGGTGAGACAGTTGATTTGCTTTCCTCTTTTCCTACTGTTTTGCTCTTCCCACATTTTCATTGGGTGATTCTGGAGGTATCTGTTTATCTTGCCTGTTGTACAGAAGCAAACAGAGCTATAGTAGGATCACCTAGAGCAGAATCTAGGTTATTCCCAAGTCAAGCTTTATTGCACTGTTTGCTGCAGATTCACAACCCAACAATGAAGGTGTGGCTTTCTCCAGTTCTCCTTCCCAGTGTTGTTGCTAAGGAAAATTTCTAGCTAAACAGAAGACGAGAAAGTGGGGACTAGCTAGGCAGGGCTCCTGTAAAAAGTCTTTATAAAAAGAAACTTCTTTGACAGAAGATTTGTTAATTGAAGTATGCTTGTGACTACAATATCCAGGAGGCCTCAAAAGGTAGCTCCACAATGCATCATATTGCAATCATCTAATCTGGAGGCTCTTATATTGTTGTTGTTTTGTGTTCCTTCAAGTCATTTGTGACCTATGGTGAACCTAAGGCGAACCTATCACAGGGTTTTCTGGGTCTGAGAGTATGTGATGCATCCAAGGTCACCTGTGGGTTTCCATGGCCAAGCAGGGACTTGAACCCTGGTCTCCAGGGTCATAGTCCAACACTCAAGCCACTATATATCACTTCATTTTTAGAGAACTATCATATCTAGATAGTTTGTGCTATCTGTTAAAAATACAAATGGTGGCAAAATATGAGATATGAAGAAGTGCAAGAGCTTAGTCTTTATGATGCTACATAACATTATCATTTTTGCTCCATCAGATCCAAAAGTCTACCTCTCTGGAAATTATCTGGCTGTTTTCTTGAAAGATACTCCCTAGTAGTTATTAGCATAATTGAAGAACATCATTACCCTAAATACAAATAGAAAAATGATATACGAGTTAGGTACTTAAACTGATGTGCCCATTATTTTTTCCCCACTTTCCTCACAGAATGATAGAAGCTCAAGAAAAAAAATCTTTACAAAATCTAATTTGTGATCTCATTGTAGTAGGATAAGGGAGGCAGAAGAACATGGTGCTAAAAGACTGTGTGTGTGGGCTAAGAGCATTATCATAATTAATGTCATGCAAAGCCCTTTCTTTTTTCATAGTGGGCAAACTTCTTGTGTTTTAGCTTTTCTATGCACTATTGCTTCAGTAATTTCTAAGGAGGGATAAGAAACAGCAGCTTCTTCCCTCGTTGTTCTACTTAAGAATGTTTAAGCACAAAGTGGCAAACCCATTTACACGTTTTCTCTGTATTTTCACTCTAGATTTTGTACTGCTCCAGAGAGTCTGCCACTTTGCCTTAAAATATGCAAGGGAAAAAGTACCCATGGTAGTCCCTAATGCACTTGTCTAATACTGCTGTCATGCTACAAGCTCATGATGGTTTCACTGCATCATTGCCAGCACTTGGAAACTTTAAGGGCTGAAATGAACCATGCTAGTTGTTCTTCTCCACACCTCTTCCCAAAAGCATAGAATTCTCTACCACAGTTTTTTTCCTTTGGTGTGCCCATTTAGGTTCTTAAACCCTTTCACGATGGAGATGTCACAGTATCCTTACACAACAGAACTACCACTGATGTTTTAAAAAGTCCTTTATAGTCACTCTTATCTCTCTAGAATCCCTTAAAAGCTGTTTGCCTGTCTGAGTGTTTTACTTCTTGTTTTCTTTTTTTCAAAATAAAAAAAAATCCCTCCTTTTGTCAAATATTCATGGTAAGAAATGTAAATGCCCCCCCTCTCCCAAAACTCATATGTATCTCTGCTCTTTTCCTTTATTTCAGGTGTGAGGAATCTTTGGCCCTCTAGATGTTTTTGAATGCAATTCCCAGAGTTCTCTACCAATGGTTTTACTAGTGTTGGTGTCCCCCAGTGTGGTAACTCATGGTATCATCTCTATGGAGTCTTTTCAGTTCAGGAACCAGGATTCTGGAGCTTCCAGTCTGTGAGGACCTGTGGTCTGGGCGTCCAGATCTACCCTTACTGGCTCTGCTTATGTGAAGAAACTGGAGTCTTGGCTGGTCATAAGAAAAAAGGGAGTGGTTGTCCTACAAAAAGTTATATGGGCTTTCATGGAAAGGGGGGAGAAAGAAGGGGCAGATAGTCATTTTGGTTTGCCACCCCAATGGTGTCACCTGGTGCTCTCTGCACCTCCCAAGTGATGCCACTGCTCCCTACCATGCTGGGGGAAAGAGATGAGAGTTGTAGCAATCAAAGGTTTCCCATCTCTGATTTATTCTTGCTCTCGTCAGCCCTTGTCCAGTTTCAATGCACTTGTCAACTCAGCCTCATAGAATAATGGCTAGTACTTGAGTTGGGCAGATACCATCAGGGAAGGCCAACAGGAGTTCAGACCTCATTACATGGTGGTTCATAAAGAAGAAAGAAGTGGGAGATGAACAGCATGGCAACATAGGAGGTGTAAATGTCAGTCAGGAGCACAAAGACGCTGCTGGAAGTGAACCCGTCTCCACTTGTCAGATTTTGGCTGCTGCAGCAGCTAACTTGATGACAAGAAAGGCACCATAGCGACATGAGGGTGGATGGGACCTTTCCATTTGGGGACAAATATAAAAATCATGGTGAAGATATAAACGTGGATCCACATTTCCAAATTCATATTGACTGTAGCAGAGATGCCCATGAGATAACTACAGTACAGATCATTAACATTTATGTGATAAATATAGTATCATCCATTAGTTGTGTGCTAGTCTGCGCTAACCCCTTCTAATTCATAAAGCTGAATGTTGTCATCACTTTTACTGATGATATTTACTTTGTTGGCATTCCTTTTATCTTTCGTCTTGTTGCTCCTCACCCACTCCTACCCTAAAACAGAAATCAGCTTAGTCTGGCAGGATTTGTTGTCTATCTGATTTCTGTTGTGAACACTGAAGCCAAGTGGTTCTTTATAATTTTCTGGATGTTTTGTAGCAGCAGCAACAGACATCCATATCTGCCTCTTTCCCCAGTCTCCTGGGACATCACATGTCCTCAGTGCATTCTCAAAGATAAATGTCTCAGATTTTCTTTCTTCTTCAGCCATTTCTTTTAGCTTTTTATGAGGCACGTTCCATTCACTTCTGCTGGCTTAAGTTTACTCAGAGTTCCTTTGTGCCTTTCTACTAACTGGCCAACCTGACCTCTCATTGCATATGAAAAGCTCACGGATGTTTTCCATCAAGCCAGGTCATTTTTCCTATTCTAGTCAACAGTGCATTGGAACTAACTGTATTCTCCAAGGCTCTGCATGCTCCATGGTGTACTTTGAAATGTTGCAGGCAAACAAGCACAGCTGTCTTTGCATCTGACAATTAGTGGAAATTTTGAGAAGGTTGTGTTTTGTTTTCATAATTAAGGTGTTCTCCTCTTCCCCTTGTTTGTATCTAGATGTGTTCTGGGGTTGTTGCTACTTCTGGAACAGTGTCAGCATTGTCTGGATTCCAGCTGATAGTAAAATCCCAACTTTTAACTTTGAGGCATGATTGTTCCTTAAAAGGTAATGTGAGTTAGACCCTAGCCACTTTTGGTCATTATGTAGAGCAGCAAATCGTTGTCTCTCCACAACCCACCCTAGACCAAAGAAAATAATACCAAAGCTTGCCAAGTCATTTGGGCAACTGAGGCAGAAAATATCTCAAGCCCATCTCCCCATTTCTGGAAATTGAAAATACTTTTTTTTTTAAAAAATTACCCATTGCCCACTTCTCTACAATACCCCAGTCCTACTGCTTGAAGTAGCCACTTCACTTTACCTAATATTGGGACTGCCTCTGAGTGTAAATAAACAGTTCATTGCTCCACTTATATGTTCTTATTACTGCCTCTGGGTACATTCTTCAGTGTTCCTTAAATTAAGGGATGGTATACCAACATAGTAAGAAATAAAAGCATACCATTGTGACAGTTCCAAATTATGGTAACAGGAAAACAGCGTATCTAGCTTGTCCTCCCAACCCACCATCATTCTGTGTACTTCCTTTTAGTGACAGTGCAGGTAGCAAGCAGAGACATAGAGCAGACCAAAATTTACTAAAATGCTCTTTTCTCTTTTCTTTGGAAAAATGCTGTAGGACACCTTGGATTTTTCCAGATGATGCTTTTATGGAGCAATCACTTCTTCTCATGTGCAGGATTTTACATGGGGTTCAACTGTGGTAGTCTTCTATTTGTTCTGTCTACTTTTCCCCCCTTATCAATAAATAAATCTGTTAAGGAGGAAAAGATGAAATAACTTCACGGTTCCTCCCAATTGGTGATGGTAGTAACTATCTGTCTGCAGGAACCTATATTTTTGTTGTCTCTCTCAGAGATAAAGCCTGCTTCTAATAACTTTTGGAGACAATTTGTTCTTATCATACAGAGAAGGTCAATAGCTGATTGCCAGTTTGCCCAAAGGTAAGAGAATAGACATAGCAGTAGAAAAGGAACCAAGGAAGACTGAAAGAGAGTGTCTGTTCAGTTGGATATGTGGAAGTAGATTCATTCTGGTGTCCTGTTGATCTACCGTGCCTGCCTAGCAGCACTGGCATAGGCAGTCATAGAAAGAAGACATGGGTGCAGCAGCCATGAAAGAGGTAAAGCATTGGAGAAATAGACTGCTTAGAGCCAAAAGATCTTGTCTCCCTTCTTTTGCCACTGCAGTGTGACTCTGGATAGGTTTAATGTACTAGTAGGATCCTGGCCCTCAAACAGGGGTGGAAAAGCTCAGCCTGCTGACGCATGAGATCTCTGGACCTCACTTTATGTCTACCTGAGCCCCTCTCCAGTTGCCCAAAAATCCCAGAACTCCCCATTTAAAAAATGATATAGTTATTTGCACCAAAGCCCCCCAGATGTGTGAAAACTTCTAATCATTTCTAGTCACCATTTTGGCTAGAATACAGAGATGAAGCAGGTGTTTTTACTGTGCTCCTGAGGAATGTGTGAGCAACTAGTACATGGGACTTTTTTGTGGGGGGAGCAGTGGAAATGGGGAATTGGACTCAGCTTCTCTGCACTTGATCACATTTGCTCTGATGTCACATTGTCATACACTTTTGTCTGCTTGCTGAGTGCAACTAGAGAAGGAACCTCCTCACCCCCATGAAAGTAATTGATTTCAGCTGCAGCCTGATCTTGTCCATGTTTAAGCTGAACTGCTCTCAACTGGATTCGCTCCCAATTAAATTGTGCCTAGGATTGCAGCTCCAAATGCAGGAAAGGGTTCTTTTTCAGACAAAAGTTGTCACCAACTTCTTGTGGAAAGTTCTTGATGATCTCCTGTGGGTGTTGACAGCGTGATTTAAAAAACTTACCTCCCTCTCTCTGTTATAGGTCAATGGAGTGGACTTAACTGGGAAAACCCAAGAAGAAGTTGTTTCCCTGCTGAGAAGCACCAAGATGGGAGGGACAGTAAACCTCCTCATTTTACGCCAAGAAGAAGCATTCCATCCAAGGGAACTGGTGCGTCTTTTATTTTACTTTTCAACTTGACAATGGCATTTTATGGATATGAGCAATGAGACCTGCTGTTAACACATGTGTGGCCAGAAATGGAACACAGGAAAATAAGCTACTATTATATTTCTCATAGATATTTCTTTTTAGCAGCAGTCTTTGAATTGGATTTCCACGTTATGTGTGAACTAATGCTTTCAAATCACAGATAGCAGCAAATACATATTATAAGCTATTGCATGGACCTTGCTTCAGTGCTTGCAGACAACTGGATTATTCTATGTCTTTTGCGTTTGTGTGTCCCTGTTGGAAAGCTTGCTGTTTGTCATACATTCCCTCTTTCTCTATCTCTCTCTCTCTTTCTTTCTCTCTCTCTCAGACCATTTTAAATTAATCCAGAGCAGGATGTAAAAATACTGTGTTTCAGAAAAGAGGAACTTGCATGAGCGGAAAACCCAACAACATGTTGTTTTTAATACAACTGCTATCCCCAGGTGGCAGAGATACCCCGCTGTTACTAATTTAGCAAGGTGATTCAGATAATGCCTGTTGTGTAATTTAACTGAAATGAAAACTATCACTGTATTTAGACTGTTCCACAGAATAGGCACCAGTGGTTCCACAGTAATTGTCTAAAGCGTGTTTTTTTTTTCCTTTTACTAAGATCAGTGTTGTAGATGCAGCTGTTGTTGAACACACAAAGCTGCTGGTTCAAATCATTATCCCAGATCTGTGTACTCCAAAGCTTTGAACAATGATGCAACTAAAGTTCGTATTCTCTGGCCAGGGATTTCGACTTGTTCATCTCCTAATGCTCTTCTGTATAACAAATCATGTAGTATTTCCCCTCAGAAATTCTTCTTGATACCAGAACAGAAACCATCTGCTTTCATTTCTCACTGGTGTCCTGAATGTCAGGGGCAGCTGGTAGATTCACTGCCATGGGGGTGGAAAATCTATATTTGATTTTATACCACTTTCTTCTGGCTGCACATGAATTCTCCCTGTGTTTGAACTATCTCCTTTGAGATTCAGTACCTATCTGTGGGAGGAGCTGCAGGGATATCAAGGGCAGCTTTGCAACCCAGTTGACAGTGGATCTGCTGGCTGTCCCCATTCACTGTTGCAACTAGAGCTGTAAATCCTTGCTTGGCATGGTGGGGTCTAAATTTCAGAATTGGAATGTGGTGTGGGGAAAGTATATTTTGTTTTAGTGTTTGTTGAGAAGATGGGAAATCCTCAGTTTGTTAACCACAGTTCTCAGTCTTGCTACTTGAGACGTTTTAGCCTTGCAATCGGACAAGATTAAATCAGAGACATTTGGGCTGCCAAACATTTTCATTACCACTCTGATCTGATGTTAAGTGAAGTGCTGCAGGTGTTTTCAGGAATGGAATACAAAGGAAGAAGGAAGAGGGGGAAGAAAAGGAATGTGGCAGCACCTTTAAGACCAACTGGTTTTTATTTTAGAATGAGCATTTGTGAATATAACCCCACTTCTTCAGATGCAGTACGGAATGATATTAAAGCCTCAGGTTATAAAACATATTTATACAGTTGTTGGAGAGGGATAGAATGTAATAGGATCCAGAAAGATGCAAGTAATGTCCCTTGCCATAAATTTTCAAAGGACTGGGTGTGGTGATACAAATTTTTCAGATCTTGACAGTGCTGTTGATATGTTTGAGCAATAAATCTGTTTATTGTACCATCAAAACTGCTCTTGAGAATACTGTTGGTATAAACAATATTAGGTACACAGTACAACTACCATAATGGATGCTCCTCAGGTAGAAGGAATTGTATTGCAGCCCTAATAAGTCCCCAGTATTTTCAACATAAGTTGTTTTGTATTTTAAAAAGCAAGCATGTAAAATGGGAAGAACCATGTCTTGTTGAATGGACCAGACCCTTGATAGCCAGCTCATTTATGTTATTTTTTGGTCACAAAAGGATCTTATTTAAATTTATGGCAGTTAATTGACTGTAATTGTTATGGTATTCTGCATAGAAGTGAACATTGACTAATTTTTAATTATGATTTTATCCATAAAAGCTAGTTAATTAACCTGGATGATAACTTCTCCTGGGCAGCCCTTAACTTGCCAGGTTTATCAGTGATAAAACTTTATCTGTTACGATAGAAGATTTTTGCATTAAAAATTAACAACATAACAGCCACATTTAATGTAAGTAGGTATAGCTAGTAAGGAATAAAAGAGTGAAGTGACTGTTTTCATGGCCTAGGATTTTCACATCATCCACAACCAGTTTTCGTTTTTCTGCTAGCATAGAGGAACCAATAAAATAACAATTCCTTCTCTTGCTTAAATTATCTGATCAGTCATTCATAGAATATTTTTTACCCTGGATTATCTCCTCAAATAAATCTCCAAAATCTGTTTTCAGTTTAAGGATTGGACTCTGAATGTAAATGTCTGTTTCTTTCTGTCCCTCCTTTTCCTTCTCTTCATGTGAAGTTTTCTACATCTAGCCAGAACAGTTACGCATTTGGGAGGCTGAAAATGTAGACAACGGAGATGTCAACATGCCAATTAATTTCATTGCAGTTTATTTTGAAACATGGTTTCATGTCTTTGAGGCAAACACTTTAAGTACTTTGCACTCTAAAACAATATAACATGTTTTTATTTTTAAAAAAGCAAAAATAGTTAAAAAGTACAGTTGCTAGCAAAAAGAAGCCATTGTAAAGTAACTGAAGTACAGGTCAAAAGCAAATATTGGCACTTTTCTTTAAATATGCAGCAATGGTTCTAAATACTTGCTCTTAAGCAAGGTCATTCTATAATATGGAATAATCCTAGATCATGTTATTCTCCAAACTCTCCTACTGATCTGTCCTTTTATGGGATGGAAACACAGAGCAGGGCTTGATCCAGGACTGCTTCAAGAAATTTTGCTGTCTAACGCAAAGAAGAAAATGGCAGTCCCCTCCATTTCATGTGCAGGAGCCAATTGGACTTGTAGATGAATCTTACTGCAGTGTTTGCCAATAGACTAATGATGTCTACCAGTCCTGAGGGATGTTCAGGTTACATTGAGTACTGAAATTCCAGGGGACTCAGGAAGAAGAGGTTGAGGGCTGCCACATCTGCCCTTCAGCTTTTATTGGCCATTGCTCTGCCTATTAGCAGGGCTAGCCCTAATTCCGTCTAATGACTTTCATGAGTAGAAAGGCTCATATATGTTGCATGACACAGCGTAATGTACCATTTCAATCAAAATTTTATTGTGTGTAGCCAACGTTTTTGGTGTTCTGTTCAGTAATAGTTGAAAGATGCTATGCACACTTAAACTCCATTCTCACTCAGAAACAGTGGACTCAAATGGACCCAAATTGAGTGACTGATGATTCCAGTGTGGTTTGTGTTAATAAACTCAGGCAAATTTCCAGGACCAGTTTTTGATTGCTGCTGTTGTCTAAAGTCTTCCTTTTCCTCATAATCATTTTGCCAACCTGCAGCTGTATTCATTTCAACCCAAGTGGCCAATATTTTAGAAGAGGTCATGAGAAAGCAGCACAATTTTGCTTAAGATTGAGGATTAGGAGATGAGTGACGAGTTTCATTGTATATGTTTTGTTGTGCCAAAAATGAAATCTCTTCTCCCTTTTTATTTAAGGGAATAAAGATTTCTTGGCTCTGTTTTCTGCCTGTGTCAACTGCAGTGGTTCTAGCAAGTTATCCCCCCTTGACAAGCGTTAGTTGCCTTTGTCTGCCTGTAGGAGATTAATTAAAACTGCCCGTCTCAAAGGAGAGTTGTGTTTGGTCTGAGGAACGTTAACATCTCTTGGTTGGCAAGAAATGTAAAAATGTATAATGTTGTGGATATGCCCGTGGAAGTCAGGGATAAAACAATTATGGGAAGATGGCTCCTGGTTGCTTTAACTTTTCCTCAGTGGTCATCCAGCACACACATGCATATAGACACACACGCACACACACTTTAAAAATAGAATAACTCACTCCAAACCCTAACAGAAGACTTGATACAACAATAAAGAATTACATCAGGCTACATCTTTATTGAACCAACTAATACTGCAGCTAGCACAAAAAATGTAATCCCAAATAACAAATTGGAAACTAGGGAATAAAATTATAGTGTCTCCAAAGCTCCACAATAGCTCATAAAGAAAGCCAGTCACTCCATCATCCCAAGATGATCCCCTCAAAACAAGTGTCATCAAAAGATGTACCGGGGTCATCTATGTTGTTCTGTGCTCCCCACACTTCTGCCAGATGTGACAAAAGGTAAATAAATTCTAATTGAATGAAAGTTAAACTTTCTTCACCTCTCGAACAATATGAAGGAGGTGAAAAACAGATTTGCGAGGCCAGTCTAGGATCCTTCCAAATATTCCTACTTCAGTGGGTGACTAAGTAATTCCATATTATTTTGAGGAAAGAGAAGTGAATGCTGAGAAGCCCAGAAAGCAGCATACGTAATGTATGGTTGTTTCATATAAACCTTCCCCCAGGCACATGAGATCTGATGCCTTATGAAAGCAAACCCTTTTGACAATCTTTACTCCTTTTAAATTCAGGGCATTACTACTTAGAGTCACGTTGTTTTGGGAAAGGAGCACCACAATACCCGAGATGTCAGACTAATCATCCTGGTTTGGGCTGGATGGAAAAAGGAAGGCAGGGGCTAGGGAGATGGGCTGGAAAGCAGGTAAACCAATAAACTAGCTAGTTTACTGTGAAGAAAACCTATGTGGATTCAGCCTGAGACAGTTGCTTGGTCCTTATTAGTGGTAGGTGGGTTCCTGCAATTTCAGTTTCAGTTTAGATCAGCAATTACATATGAAGGTGTGGAGAATAAGATACATTTGACATACATAATCACAGCTGGTAGACATGCTTCCCAAACATTCCAGTTCTCCCTTCTGTGAACAACTACATTTTTGAGGGAGGAACTTCTCCATCAGAATGATCTTTGGGGTGAATTACACTACCACCATCCCCTCTCAACACTCTTCCTCCAGGTTTTCATGCATTCCTCTCCAATTGAAGAGGAAACTGTTCCTTTCCCAAAGCCTAGCAATGAGGGATCAAACAAGATAATTGGTCCCTTTTGCTCACTATTTTCAAATCTTTTTTATTGATGGTGCAGTGTGCTGGCTGTAGGACCTGGGAAATAAAGATGGTAGATGTCTCTCTTGCTTTCTTTGTGTATGTGTGTGGGGGGCAGGAGTTATGGGAAGTTAGGGAAAAACAGTTGCAATAATTTGTTGCAGTCTGAGGGCAACTGGGGATTCCTCTGGACTGCAGCCCTACCAGACAGTATTGTTCATGGCCCATCAGCCCCTTACGTATAAGTGACAGGATTACTCAACCTTCTGTTTCCTTGGTGTTATAACTGTCTGCAAGTTTCTTGGCAGCATCCTTGCCAACAGATTCTGTCTGTTAGAGTTGTAGCTCTCCACAACATTCTTCCTCTTCCAGGAACAGAGGAAGAGAAAGGTCCTCTTCTTCTGCTGACCTTTCTCCGGTGCTTGTGTATCTTGGTTGTGGGGGAAGATTGACCACCCTCCATTTCTTCTGCAGCTGTGTCTGTTGTTGCAGCCTTGTGTGTGGAAATTTGGTGGAGTTCTTTGCCAGTTTGGATTAAAGCTTCAAGGAAAAGAAGATTCAGGAGAAATAATGCTTCACATCACACTAAAAACAAGTGTTATAAGTTGCCAAAGTGTCTAATCTGAACAAAGGGATTGCATTAGTCTTATTCAGAGATTATTTGCTTAGACTGAGAAGGGCCACAGTGTGAAAGTAAGGGCCCATAAATGGACTCTTCTCCCCAGTTGGTCATGGGTTGCACTACTTAATGACATAGTTATAGTTAAGTAGTTAAGGACCAAGCGATAGGTTACACTTAAGATGTAGTGTGCAGTGTTGTCTTCTGATTTTCTTTAAACAGGCCTTAGAGAATTTAATTGAAAGATGGTATATGTTTTTATGAACCCAGTAGATCTTCAGGAAAGGACTTTTTCTCTGTTCTGTCACCTTCTCAGGCTCATTGGGTGTGGGGACCAGCAAGAAAGCCTTCTTGCTGGCTGCCACCAGACTTTGGAACTCCCTCTCTGGGGAAACTAGGATGGTCCCCTCCTTGCTCTCATTTTGGTGGCAAGTCAAAACATTTTTATGCCTTCAGGGTTTCAGAAACTGACTGGGATGGACTTTTAATGGTATGGCATACTGTTTTTTTAAATAATCTTTTAATTAATTTTAATAGTAAACTTTATAAATTGTTTGATTATCTTTTAAGTAATGTTTGTATGTATAATTTTATTGATGTTTTTGTTGATGTTCTTGTTTTTAGTCTGTATTGTTTTTGTCAAATTATAAGATACCTTGAGTTTTGTTTTTGGGAAAAAGGTGATATGGAAATGAAATAAGTAAATGTGGAGAGAGCGCGAGAGAACAGCTTGCATTGCACAGGGAAGGGAGGTATATTTCTTCCTGCCCCTGCCATACAGCTCTCCCCGCCCCCATATGGCTAGGCATATAACCCATACAAATTTCAGTTGCTATCAATCTATATGCCTGGCTGTATAAGGTGAGAAGGTCTCAATCTCCTTTTTTCAGCTTGCTGCAAAATCATTCATGCACCTATAATCAGTGAAAGCAAATAGATGGAGCTGCACAATTAAGTGTAATGTGTAGCTTGGCCCCAAGGGAAGTGAAATGCAGTTGTTGTCTTTCTCAAATGAAGTGTCAAAATGGCACCAAGAATGAAGCTCCTGGGACTGCCCAGTAGAATTCCTGGTGCCTTACCCTGGGTAGATGTGGGATTAAGTACACTTTGCTTCACTTGAAATTAGGGGTGGAAGGAGATTTTGTTGGATTCAACAGTCTCAGTGAAAGTAGCATTTTCTCATTTCCTATGATTTGTTGAAATGGCTGAAGCATTCACACATTTGTGAAGCTTACAGGGCATTTCTTGAAAAAGAAGGTGCACACAAAGTGTGCATATTTTAAAGTGTGAATGTCTAAAATATCCAGAATTGAGAAAAATATGCAGGAACATGCTTTAATGAAAGGGAGAACATTGTATAAATCCAGTAAATTGTACAAATAAAAAGGAAAAATGTGTGAAATAAATCTGTGCAAATTTTGACATAGGAAGAAAACCCAAAGTCTCCAAGCCAATATGAAATGAGAACACAAAGAAAATGCAGGTGGGAAGTAGATAACTCAGCAAAATGGATGATGGGAGACTTTCACATCCCCAATTAAAGCCTATTGTTGGCCTTAGGATGACTAGCAAGTGTTTTAGGGTTTATCTTGAGAAACAAGCTTAAGAAGTAAGGGAGTGTTAGAATGCTGTTATTCCAATCTTTTAGAATTTGTTCCTGCGCTTCCTCCTGCATTAATTTGGTTACTCAGAGTGTTGTCTGTGGTCTTGGAACTTTTCATTATGGATTTTGTGGAGATGTAACTAGCATTCCTAGCAGAAGATTTCTTATTAGGAGTACTATAGCTTCTGCCATTCTTGGTTCCTACACTCCATTTGAGTGTCAAATCACTTGCTTGTCCGCCTCTTTTTTTTAAAAAAAGAGTTATCAAATGTCCTTTTTACCCTTGTTCTTATCTTCATTTTTTTCCCACTTCTTTTAGAATACTGAACAAAGCCAGTCACAAATTCCAAAGGAAACGGTAAGAGTTTTGACTTTGACATGTCAAGAAGAGTGGTAGTGATTTTTGAATGTTGCACTGCTCCATCAAAGGAGGTTTTTAGTATTTACTTCCATTCACAGTAGATGCTGTAGGGGGCTCTCTCCAGCCTGAAATTACATCTTAAATTATTTCTTATACTTATTTCACCTTTGTGTGTGTATATGTGCCTTCAAGTTGTCTGGCATACTTTATTATCTAGGAGGAGTGATAATTTGTGCCTGTAACTGGAGCATGCACAGATACAGATGAAGACACTCACAAACAAATTGGTTTTGAGAAAAATAAAGGTGTCCCCAGAAATTGAGTTAGCTTAAGATAGAGCATTCAGACAACAGCAAAATGATCTACCATCACTTTTCTCCAGAATTTTAGCTGTCCTCTTTTATTATAACCTGTTTTAAAAACAGCTCTAGTGTAACTTAAGAAGAAATATCAGATTTACTTCAGAGCAGCAGGTTCTACATTGAAATACAGTGATGAGTTCTTCAGAACATACATCTGATTGAAAGACTTCATAAATTGTATATTATACGAGCAACTTAAAGCATGAAGGCTTTTTGTTTGTTGATTTGGTGTTTACTTTATGGTTCTCTACAATGTCTCCTCTTAACATTGCATTGCATTTTTTCTTAATGCCTTCATGTAATATAGAAATGAGGTCTATCAATATGAGAGTTTTGTGTCTATGTTTAAAAGCAATATCCCAAAGAATCTCCTAATAAGGACTTATTTAATATGGTGGCAGTTGTTCAAGGGATTTTAAAGCAAACCTGTCTGATCAGAAAACTGTGCATTTGCTGATTTCCTTTCAAGGCATCTTCAAGGAAGGTTAAAGAAAGAGGCACTGTAGAGGTGCACTTTTCTCCTTCTTACCAGTAAAGGCAGAACAATAATGAGTGAAATATCTAATAATTTTATGCCCTTTCGTGACAACCCAAATCAGTTAGTTGCGTGTGGCAGCCACTTCACTCTTGACTAATGGTAGGGCCAAGTGGGCCACCCAATCTGATTTTTATCTCAGTAAATGTAAGTTCCTATATCTTGTTCTTTTGAGTAATTAACATACTTGCATAATATAATGAGAAGGTATAGTTTTTGTGGCAAGGGGGAATTAATAGTAACAATTATGCTCAAGAGAATTTGACCAAGCCAAACTGAAACCCATTTGACATGGATCAGATATTCTAGGTTCCCAAGATAATCTTGGTTGTTTTGCCCTTATAAACCAGGCTTTTCTTAAATTACTCAGCAATTGAGTTTCATTGCTTGTTCTCTTACCGTCACATGACAGGGAAATGGGAGGTATTTCCTATACTTTGCAGAAGTATCAAATACTAGCAATCTGCCCCACAATCTCAAAAAACCAAAATAAAACATGAATATGTTATCCCAAACTGGATCACATATTCTTCTTTGGGGATTGCAAAATTTTCTCTGGTGCTGTGCATGGGACATTTGTATGGCATGAATATAAATGGCAGAGAGCATGGGTTATATTTCTTTTACTTTTGATTGTGTGTTGCTTCTTAATAGTTTTTGCATATCTTTTTTCTTTCAGTAGAAAATCAGTAGAATTGACTTGGTTTGAGCGTTTCACAGGTTGACTTGGCTGCCTTTCTCCACTTTGCTTGGTTCTGCATCATTCCCCTTCTAGCTCTCCTGTCTCTTGTTGTCAGAGCCTTCAGTTTCTGACTCTTCATGCTTTTGTGTTTTATTTTCTTTATTTTTGTTGTTGTTGTTGTTGTTAGCAGCAGGCTTTCTGGTCTCTCTTGTGCTGTTAGTGGTGAATTCAGTGAGTGTTGCTGTCATAGGTTTGACAGCGGAAGAAAGCTAACTGAAGATAGTAGCAATAAGGATGCCGGGAGAATTGCAGGAGATTGGCAAATCGCTAAAACAAAATTAGGTTCTTCCAGCTTTGAAGTACAGGCTTTCACAAATATTTGCAGGACGAGATAAAAGTGCCTGTTGTTGGGAACTCCAAATGGCTAGCTAGAAGATAGAACCATTCCCCTTGCAATTTTACTCTGAACTTTTTTTCAGGCAATAAGCCATCCGCCATGTAATAAATACAGAATTGTTATTTGCCATATTGGGTTTAGAGTCATTTTCTTCCGTGAAGAGTCTGCATTGCAAGAAGATTTTGCCAGGACTCCGTCAGCATTTCACTTAGGTTACTGACGTCATTTCCGCACTCCACAGTTCTAGTGCATTATTCCACTTTCAACATCCTATAGATTCCTGGGGTTTGCAGCTTAGAGAGGGGCATTTAGAATTCCCAGCCAGAGAACTCTTTGGCCTCACTAAGCTACAAACCCCAGAATTCCACAGGATGTTGAAAGTGGAATAATAGCACTGGAACAGTGTAGTGTGGAAATGGCCTGAGTCTTTGTAGAGCATTGATAGCATGGCAATCCACGATAGACATTAGTACCATAATGACTGTAATGGCAAGCAACTCCTATCATTCCCTCTGACCTGACCTTCTGAACATTGAAAAATTTCTCTCTCTCTCTCTCTCTCTCTCTCATTCTCTCTTTCTCTTCTCTCTCCCCATATTTCTCTTCCTGTATGGTTCATCCACCAACCTTGCACACAGTGATGTTGTTAACATTTGATGGATCTTAGAAATGAATCAATAGTGCATGGTTTCATCTTCTGCAGCAAGGCTGCAGCCATTCTACTGCAGGGTGGAAGTACCAAGAGCTCTCATTTCTTATTCATTGGGATGTGTGTATATTGTTTGGGGGAAAATTCCTAAGACACAAAGCAGAATGCTTCTAGTATTTAGACCAGTGGTTCTCAACCTGTGGGTCCTCAGATGTTTCTAGACTTCAGCTCCCAGAAGCCCTGAGCATTGACCATAGTGGCTGGGGCTTCTGGGAGCTGAAGTCCACAAACATCTGGGGACCCACAGGTTGAGAACCACTGATTTAGACTCAGGTGGTCGTAGACTGTCAGCAGTTTTCCATTCTTGTATATGGTTAACCCACTGTCTGAACAGCTGGTAACAGAAACATCCAGTGTCAGCTGCTGGCTTCAGTATCAATGAAGCAGTGAATCCGTTCTGGATTTGGATAAGAATGTGGAAGGAGTTATTGAAAGTAATGAATTCTGTTCCCTAAATAGGGCTCAGGACCTTGGCTAGCTTCATACTAAAACTTGCAGTGGATTCATCATGCTGCTGAATGGAAGCTGCTAGCCACCACAGGAAAAGCCACTAGTCTGTCATGCTGCATTTGGGCTATTCACTTGCTTGGCTTTTTGCCTACTACCTACAGGGTCTGGGTTCTTGTAGTCTCCCAAACTATGAAAAGGCAAACACCTGTCTGCCTGATATTTGCCATTATAGAATCAAGAATAAGAAGCCTATAGGAAACCTTGGATCTCTATCTTACATCTAAGCCATGTATCAGTATTCCCCAAGTGGCCTGGTACATGAAAGTTCTTCCTATTTCCATGCCTAAATTATACCAGTCTACATAAAAAGTTGTTCTCTTGATAGACGTGTTCTGTACTGTCCCAGCTGAGATTCAATTGGCTACCAAAGTGCTCCCGATAAGTGTAGCCAGAAACTTCCTGTTATTGTATCACAGCTTGGCTTCATGGACTTCCCATATGGCAGTTCAGAATCTCTGTTTTATGCTCTCCTATCCAAAATGCAACAGATGTACCTTCTGGTAAACCATGGTGATTATTTTGATATGAAAGGGGGAGACCACAATATGAGGACTGGTAATTTGTCATTACATTTATATTTCTGAGGGTAATTATTTTAATCTTGTTACACTGCATAGAAATAAATTGGTAATTATGATAGAAGGAACATCTGCCAATTAACCTTCGTCCTTCTTCTGAAAAGTCAATAGTGCTGGGCTGATATTGTGCATTTTCAGTTTTGTCATCTCTCTGTGTGTTTTCTTTCTCTTTCTGACTTGTCTCTTAGCTTCACCTGTGAGGACTTGGATTTTTTTCCCCAGTGTCTTGGATGATGCACCTTTGGGGATATGTGCCAGTAGAAGAGAGAGAGGCACAATTATTGTTTCTCACATTGAGATCTGTTTTTCTGAAGGAATGGGCATGTGTTTGTATGACTCTATTGAAAGAGACAGAGATTCACTTACTGCAAATGATGCCCTAACAGTTCCCTCGTGTCTGTTTTTATTCTCAAGTTCTCCCCACAGATCTCAGGTTGCACATAGTGTAGATCTTCCTTTTCTGGTTGTTTGGTTGTTTGATTCCCCCCATCTTCTGGCTGCCAGGTGCTATTTAAGGCCTATGGAGGGATACTGTATAGGTCTTTCAGTTACTGGGGGCCCTTTCAAATATCCAGTTAAAGCAGTATGATTCCAGTTCAGTTGGTTCTGTCTTATGGAATCTTGGCAAGGCAGTTGAACTCTCTGGCTGAGAATTCTTAATATCTCTCCCAAAACTGCAAATCCAATGATGCCAGGACAGTTAAAGTGGAATCATAGTGCTGTAATTATGCAATGTGAAAGGGTCCTGGGAAGGCCTTTCATTATTTGGCTGTTGTGAAATCTTTGAACTTCCTTTCTCTCTTCTTCTCTGGGCTGTGATAGGAGGAATTGTGATAGGACCCCACATAGATATGACTTTTTTGGATTCTGTGTGACACGCAGTGGCTTATAATTGATAAGATTTCTCTCTGAGCATGTCTAGGCTTCATCCCATCCAGTGTCCTAAAAGTATGAGAAGAGCATGCTGGATAGAGAACTTACAACTTTGCCAGAAATGGTTGGATTTCATCTTCTATTTTCTGTAGGATCAGAGGCTTAATACAACTAGCTGTCCATTCCACCATATCTTTTCCATAATGACAAATGTGGGAAATTCAGAAGGAGTACAAATTGTACTCTGGTTAACAGGGAAGTCACAGAAGCATGTGAAGGCAACAGATTTGCTGTCTTCTGTAGTCTTTTCTCTCTCACCCACCACAGTTATGGGTATACAGAGAAATACTACCTCTGAATCTATAGTTTCCATTAAGATATCAAAAACTGTCACCCAGTATTAGGCATGCCCTCCATGAATTCCATTTTAAAGTCCCAAGCCTGTAGACATTGTTACTTCATGAATGTAGAATGGCCCGTTAGTGCTGAATATAATGAAGCTTAAACAAGTTATTTCAAAAATGTGACCTGTGCAGACTGGATATTACTAGGAAGCTTGTTTGGAGTTGTTCAATAAGAAAACCAGCAATGGAAGAAAAAATTGCTTTAATAATACTGTACCTATCATTACTAATCCTTTCTACAGCTAGAGATGACTTTAAAAATGTGTAGATGTGCTATCCATTCACATGGTCAATGGTGAGCTCCTAAATTTCTGGCCAATATGTCATGTGAATTAAGCATGACCCAGAATCCTTTGCAATTCTTGTGGCAGTTAGAATAGTTCTGAGGACAGAAATGTTGGAATTATTGTCTGGATATGCAGCTGTGTGCCTGAATTACTTTACTTTTGGAATATATACTTTAAGTTCTGAAATAATTTATAGTGCTTGACTAATCCATGGTTTTCTGAAAGATTCAATAAAGAGTTTGGTAACTTCCTTGAAGAGCCGCTTGCAAGTACTGTATGTGCAATTTTTCGGACTCCGATAAATGTTCCTCCTAATATATCATGCTATTTAGAGTTGAATTGTTATTGCCAGATGGGGAGAGTTTTGTTTCTGATGAGGTTGACAGTATTATTCTCTGTGTTGATTGGGTTATTGTGAATGTTGCTTATTATTTCTTATGACTTTTAGTGAGATAAAGCAAAATGCAGCCTTTTTGTTTGTCAGTTGTATGAGACTGGTCACGTAAAAGAGAAGGGTGATTGCCTTTGGTTTCATATCCATTTGGGGGCAATTTTGAAAGATTTCAGATTACATTTTTAATAAAGATGCAATCTGAAAAAAAATCCAGTAGCCTTTAAAAAGAGAGAAATAAAAAGAATATGCAGTTTTCTTCAAGAATCTGCTGTGATTTATTTCTTTTACCAAACTGAGCTAGCAGTTTCTGAATACCCGATTGGGAATAAAAATGCCCAGAGCAACAATTCCTAGGGAATAGTTTTATCTAACACACATAATCTCTTTCTCTGCCTAATCTGAATCTTTCTGGATGTTCAAAGTTAATCAGTTGAACGTTGGTGAACGATCCTGTACTTGTGGTTAATTCAGAAGAAGCTTATTGAATACTTAATATATCTTAATATGTAAAGTCAAGCTCTTTCAGATATTTAGTCATATATGTCTGTTGTTAATCCCTTGTGGTTGAGTTTATGTTCTAGCATTAGAAATTAAGTTTTAAGACTTAAAAATGTGACAGCAGCACTTTTGAAATTCAGGTGATTGTTTAACATCTGCCATTTCTTACAGACAAATCTATTTCCAAGTTTTATCTTTGTTGCATGCAAAACAGATTAAAAGAACAATCTTATACAAGTGTACTTAAATCCAAGTCCCATTGTTTGCAATGTTTCTTACTCCCAGGCAAGTAGATACAATATTGTAGTCTCATCAAGTCCTTTGTTTATAAATGAGAATGCAGTTGCAAAGAACAAGGAACTCTTGCACCTATAATGGTTTTACAGAAGAAATATCAGCAGGCACAATATTATCACTCTTGAATAATCTGGGCTTGGAAAAGTTACTTTTTAAGATTTCCTCTCCCCTATTCTCCTAGCCCACATTCTACTGCTAATTTTTCTTCTTCTACACATGTTCTCTATTGTATTTGATAATAAACCTCAATGAACCCAAATTAAAATATTGCCATACCATAACATTAACACTACAAGCATGTTGTTCTTCAGATTTTTGGGTTCTCAAAGATACTACAGATGAGACCAGTTAGAGGTGACCCAAACGTACGTTTGTTTGTTTGTTTGTTTGTTTGTTTGTTGATTCTTTATTTAATGTATATCCTGCCTTTGTCCTGTCATTAGATCCAGGACAGCATAGAGTACAAGTGAAATAGTTACTTCAAGAAGTACATTTAGGGTGTGGAAAAAAAAGCATTCTCATAAAAGTGACCAGAATCCTGTTGGGGAGTTACATTTTTGTTAGTGGACTTACATTTGCTGAACTTTGCATTGGACAGTGATGTAATATCTGTATCCAGGAAATTGCTATTGTGATGTTACTACGAAGCCAGCAAATTGCATTGGAACTGATGTGCATTCAGACCCACTGGCTGAGGAGTGCCAATGTACATCAGGACACTCTTGGCGAGATCCCATTACACGTCTTCACAATTCACTAACATCGTTTCTTAGCACCTCTGTTATGTAGCTAAGTACATGTAAATTAATGTATTGTACACCATGATACAGAATTCCAGACATTCTTAATTATTTAAGTTATTAATATTGTATTTTTACTGCCAATAAGGGTAGATTTTCCTCCCCGCATGCACAAAGGACTTAACTAGCCTAGGATACTGTGCACCTTGACTTGGGGAGTGGAAGCATCATTTCCTCCTTTGTGTCAGACAGAACATTATTTTGAGTGATCCCTGAGACTCGTGGTCCAAGAGGTCCAATTATCAGGCTTTCAGTAGAGATCCACCATATGCCGAGCTTGGGAAATCATTTATTACAAGATCAGTTAATCACAATGATTCAGTAACATTTTCAACAACAACAAAATGTTATTTTTAAATAATGATGAATCTTCCTTGTTACGTTAATTTGTTACTGAGTGTTTTTAGCAAATTGCTAAAATTTGATTTCTTAACAGTCCCTCAATGGTTTATTGACAAGATAATTTTTCTTCAATGATTTAACGCTAATACGTTAGTGCTGATGCCAACATTTCAAAACATTATCTTTCTGTCTCTAGAAAACACATAAAATGGGACAAACCAACAGTATTGCCCTCTCATTTGACTTCAGCACCTAGCATACAAAAGCTGTTACTTCTGGGGGATTACACATGCCAGAATCTCCCCCAAATCTGAACTTTTAGTCCATGAGTCATTCTGTGCTTTAACATTTTATTTAGTTTTATACATCCAATGTAGGGTCCTCAGATGTAAAGTGACATGGCTGATATGTTATCAGAACCCATTAATTTGTCTAACTGATTAATAATATCATCTAGAAGTCACAGTACATTTTATGCATAATTACAAGGATTGATGACCCAGCCACACTATAAAATTATAGTGATATATTCTAACTACCATGGAAACATCCTATGGAATCCTGGGATTTGTAGTTTGGTGAGGCAGTAAAGCTCTTTGGCTGCAAATTCTAAATGCTTCTTCCAAAGGGACATTGCCATGGTCATTTAAATGGAACATAGCACTATAATCGTGTAATATGAATAGGGTAACAATACTTGCTGGTGGTAGGAATATCTGTTCCTCCCTCCAAATCTATCTCCCCTCATGTTATTTCAGAAGAAACATGGCCTGTCCAAGACAGTTTTCTGCCTGAGGAAGAGGCCAAAATGTTGCCTGTCCCTCTCTGTTTCATGTCAGAAAGCTAGCTAGACTGACAAGAGAATCTCAGTTCAGTACTAGCAAGGATTCTCCATAGCTTTCAAAGGAAACTGGGCATTTATGGAGGTATAGGGTGGACTGTCTTCCAAGAAGAAGGAATGGTCAAGAGACTCAAAATTAGGGAGTGAAAGAATATTTGAAGACTCAGGGATGGGGTACCAAGATAGGGGCTTCTCAATCATCAGGTAGCCCCAACAAGGAGAATATTTCTCAAGCCCCTTTCTCACTTTTCCCTCAAGATTTCAGAACTATTCCTGGCCCTCTCAAGGTCAAATTCACCTTCCTCCCCCCATCCCTCCCCCAACATGGCCATGATGTGGCTGATGGGAGATTAGCAGCAGCTGAGCAAGGTGAATCAACACTGACTGTTTCCAAGAGCCAGTTCATAACCTGTGGAGGACCTCTGGATGGCTGCAGAAGATGTCTGCTTCATGCACTGCTTATCTAATATATAAAAGTCAATGTTTGTTTGTCTGTGTCAGGGAAAGACCTCATATGATTGCCTGCCTAAGAAGATTCTACGGAATCCTGGGGTTTGTAGTTTAGGGAGGGGCCTTTAGAATTCTCAGTCAGAGAGCTCTGAATAGGTTGCTTGCTATGGAGATGAGGCCTAGCAGCAAGGAGGAGGGCAATGTATTCCCTCAGGAACCCAACCTGTGCATGTTAACTCTGAATACAGATTGGATTGGGGAATATGGGGAAAAGTTACAGGTACTGGACAAGACAGGATCTCAAATCTTTCTAACAAGTATTACATATGAGAAAATAAAATCCCAGGCAACACGTGTGTGCACGTGTGCGCACACGCACACACACAGACACGCTAGTCAAAATACAGGCAGCAGTAGTTCTTCATGTTCAGCAGCTGCATCCCTCTCACTTCCACCAGCAATTACAATAACCATGCAAGGTGAATGGTGGCGGAGCACCTGTGCAAGGAACATCACTGCCGTAATCTTTAAGAAGAACAAAGGCAGAGGTGATGCTTCACCTTTGGCTACTGCTCTCTTCCCTGTGCTGAGTACTACAAAGCTTGTGCAGACATAGGGGCAGAGCAGCCAAGCAAGGATTGACTCTGCCTGCGTCCTGATATTGGCAATGATGGTGGCAATCCATGCACTTAAGTTAAGAAGGTATGGGCTGCTGCCTATGAAAGAAGTAGTGGCAGTGATCTTTCTTGTTTTGCTGCTTCCATCTCCACTCCCACTGACCACAAAAATAATTGTGCTGAAGGGTTATGGATGACCAAGAGAGCATTTTTGCCATGTAAACAGAAACTTTCTTCCCCTTGCAGGGACATCTTTGGATATGGTAGAGAATTCAAACTTTTTTAAGTCCCCCCAGTCCTTCTTCAAAACACTCACTTAAAATATCTTGTATCTGAGATAGGTTCTGTATTTAGAACAAAGGGATCCCAGTGCAGAAGCAACTTTTGCATTAGTGTCTACACATCACAACTACACTCTTCATTGCCTTGGGAAGTGGAATAGCAGTATTCCAAGGATGGCTATTTCACACTTGTTCCTGATGTTCCAGGTTCAGATTGGTGGTCTTTTGGCTTTCATAAATATTCAACTACAAAATGGGGAGGTGGGTGCTTTCTATTTTCTGAACTGTTCCTGTTCCTCTGCCTTGCTTCTGTTTGTGATATTTGAATTCCTTTTTCCTTTGGGCCAATAATGCTAATTTGACAAAGCCAGGCCCATTGGCCTTTGAGCATCACCTCTGGAGATGTTCCTGCAGCAGAGAGAAAATTAAATTGCTTGTTCTCCCCTGCAGGATTGAACAATGAAAAGAAGCACATCCCTATTCAGAAGTAATGCCTTCTTACACCTGAGGTGGTGACTCACTGTTCCTAAGATGGGGGTTGGCTCACCCCTGGGGGGTCATATCACTGGCAAAGAGTGTATGATGTCATGTCACTTCCAGTTGCTTTTCAGACTGATTTTCAGTGATTATGGGTTCGGGGTTTGGAGAGTGTTAGATAAGCAAACCACTGAATATTTGAGTGTCTGGGACTGTTTGGGTGGCTTTTTAGGCAAATCACTTAAAATCATCAACATCTGAAATATGTAGATTTGAAGTGGCGTGGCTTTATTCCTGGAAGCTTGCAGGGAGGCTGCAAAAATGAGATGAGATAGGGTTTGCATACAACCTGTGGGCTACAGTTTTCCTACCCCCTGGTCTAATGACAGGGCTAACCCTCTGGAGATGTAACAGAGAAAGGCTTCAGATTTGAATGCTGTGCTAGCTTATAAATCATGTCTCAGTGGTAAGATTAAAGCAGAGCCCTGTCTACCATGGCATATCAAACAAAGCTCTGCACAGAGCTGCTGATATTTAGCAGCTACTGTTAGATTTGTGCTAAAGTGCAGTCTTTGCCAGATGTGACATATTAACTTAGCTAATAAGAATAATGAGCCTCAGTATATATGTGCAAATAAGATTAATTAATGTTTACCCTAACATGTGGCAGAAATTAAAATATTTAGCTCGGGACGAGCTGAAGGAAGAAGAATGAGGTTCTGTGTGTGTGTCTGAAGGATCAGCTGCACAGGATTTTATAGTTAAGCAATGGGCACTTGTAGCATCACCAAGAAAATCAAAACTATGATCGCATTTTGCCTGTCAGGCTCTTCAGGTAGGCCTAAATAAAGAAAGCAGAATTGGAGTCAATGAGAAGGTGCATCACATTAGTGGTCTGTGCCCAAGTTTAAATGAATAATATATGTTCATCTGTAATGGAGATCTACCAGTGGAACCCAGCAACTTTCAATTGCATGAAATCTCAAAGGAATGTATTTGGTTACCTAAGTGCTTTTTTTCTGTGTTCACGGAACAGCCATATAACTGAAAGATTTTCATGGATATGTAAATTGTGTCACAACTCAAAATTAATTTGTAGATAATTGAGGTACAAAGTCTGACACAAACAGGATGCCACAAGACTGTGTTTTGGTTAAGTTTCTTTTTTTCTTGAAGCAGACTAACACAGATGTCCCTTTGTTAGTAGAACTTGTAGAATTTTAGGAACAAAAGATAAAACTGTCAGAAGCCAACACCAATCTTTGGCCCTTTGATCGTGCATCTTTTCATTTTTGGCTTGAAGCCGAAAATGGTGCGTGATCGCACATTGCTCCCGGGCCCTGCGTGCACTTACCTGGCGTGCGGAGCCTCTGGAGCCAGGCCAGTCGTGCTTCCTGCCCCAGTGCAGCCTGGGGTGGTCCCAGACTGCACTGCAGAAGGAAGAGGTGGGGCTCTCGTGCGAGCAGGCAGCTCGTGCAGAGCTGAAACAGCAGGGAAGGGAGAGCCTTTCAGCAGAGGCTGCTCGTGCGATCCCCACACCCCAGCACCGGAACAAGGTAAGGTGTGGAAAGGGCCTTTAACAAATCCTGATAAGAGCATGTTTGGATCATAATAACCTTGGCATGCAGCTGATATGATGGAGAAACTTCACCTACCTTGAAAGGAGTCTGAATATTATACTGTTCTGCTGCTGGTCCAGCTTTGAACAAACCCTGAAAGGAATAAGGTGAAAGAAGCAATGTAAAATATAAAAGATAAGTAGAGTCACGCCAGACCAATTACAAAACAGGCAAAGTAGAAATTATAAACTGTTCATTCTCATTGCCTATCCAATGCAGAGTTTTGACTGTAGATCTCATGAGAGAGAGCTCCAAATCTGAATATCCCCAGATGATACCCTAAACATCTAGTTATTCATCACATTTGTATCACTGTCTTTCCAAGACAGGAAGACATGAGGCTGACATTTTATCTTTTCAACACACTGGTGAACTAAATTAGGCTCAGGTAGTTGTTAGTGAGGAATGTCACACTGAGAGAAGAGTTCTCCCTGGGAAGGCAGACTGTAAGCTTATAATAAATAAAATATAGATTGAGTTCCACATGGCTTCTAAGGAGAATTGTGGAAGAAGGAAAGATGAACTTGTCAGGTTCAGAATATTTCAGGTGTTTCCAGAACTCCTTGAAGACTCAGTCATCCCCCAACTCCACAAGAGAGGTTAATCAAGATTTGTACTGATTTTAGGCAGCGCTCAATTATTCAACATTAGCTTAGAAGCACCTGATATTTAGTCATCATCAGATCAGCACCACCAGAATTATGCTGGAGAAAAAATTACACATTAGGGCTATGCATTCGTATATTAGAATGTACATAAAGCCGTTTTAAATTATCAAATTTCAACCCAATATTTTTAAAGGTTTGTGCATTATGTTCCTCTGTTTTGTGATATCTACCTCACTTTTTTAATGAGAAATTCAGTACAGCATATTTTTCATTTAAAGAGCACCTCCCCTTTTACTTTTTAAGGCCATTTTAGAATATTCATTCTTGCTGTTTCAAACAGTTTTTATTCTGTGAAAATTTGTTTTAAAATAAATGCATGATTTCTACAGGACACTCTTAATTTATAAATAGCTTCCATCTGGAGCAGTTGTTTCTGACTTTGAATCCCGTAATGGTGTTGCATTACAATTCCTAGAAGCCGTAACTTCAGCTTAGCTGATGGTCAAGGATTCTAGACGTTGTACTCCATCAACATTGGAGAGCTCAAGTTTGGGAACCACTGAACCCGATTCTTACTTGTCTCTATCTGTATTAGAATATATTTATATAGTTTAGTATGTGTAGTCAGCGGGCTCTTTTACACTGCTCAGTTATAATGCCATGATTCCACTTTCACTGGCATGGCTGCATCTTGTGGAATCCTGGGGTATCCAGTTTGTTCAGAGATAGCAGAGCTTTCTAAATGTTCCTTCCAAAAATACCAATCCCTGCATTCCATAGGAGGTTTCTATGTTAAAGTGGAGTTATAGTGCTATAGCTGTGCAGTATAAAAGGGCCTGGTGTTCCTGATTCTTTTGTTCTTTCCTCCACTCCCCATATACAGTGGGGTTTCCCAAATCTGCTCCAGATTGTTACCCTCAACCTTCTAGAACAGGTTTTGGCGTGGGAAATCAGGGCTGCATAAGATAGGAGATTTATTCTGTACTGGTGTTTGTTACGCTGGGGGAAGGAGATCGTTGAATATAACCTATGTTTTTTTTCCTGTCTTGCACTCTCAAGTTTTCTCAAGTTACCTTAAGCTGAACATTTTTTTTAAAAAAAATTTACTGCTAGCTTTATTCCTGCTTTTTAGTTTTGTTTCACCTAGTACTTCTTGCTTTTCTATTTTATTCATCTCCAATCTTCTACTGTTTTCAGACAATTATTACTTTATTTCACTTCATCCTATAGCTGCCCTTTAGTAAAACATAGGCAGTCTGTGTTATTTCCTGACTTGTGGGTGCATGGGGAGGGGATCACATTCTTGTCTTTCATTTCTCCTTAATGTAAGTCCCTTCAATTTATTTTCTGACTATTATTAATTGCTGCTATCCAAGCTTGAACAGCTTATCTGTGGTTTTCTAAGTACCACTGCATTTTTCCTTCCTTTCCTCCTTCTTAGTTTCATTTTAAATTTTGTTCTCTCTTATTCTCCTTGTTTTTCATAAATTCATATGGCTTGTTGCCTGTTTTTATTTTTGTTGTGTGTCTTCAAGTTGTTTCTAATTTATGGTGACCCTAAGGGGAACATATCACAGGTTTGTTTGGTTTTCTTTGCAAGATTTGTTCAGTGTGTGTGTGGGTTACTATTGCCTTCCTTTGAGGCTGAGAGAATGTGGCTTGTTTAAGGTCACCCAGTGGGTTTCCATGGCCAAATAGAAATTTGAATCCCAGTCTCCAGAGGCCTGGTCTGAGGCTTAAGCTGCTACACCATGCTGGCTCTTTTTTCTGCTATATATCAAACGGTTATGTTCCCTTACCCTTTGGATCATCCCCACTTGCAGAAAGTGATCTCTAGTTCAGTCTGGATTCATCTTTGCGCTTTCAAGAGCTATAGTGGTTGGGAATAATTTCCTGCAAGTTGTTTTTTCAAGCTTTTATTCCTGTTAGACCAAATGTTACTTTTTCTCAGTGCCTTAATTTTTCCTCTACTTCTCCCTTCTCCAAACATATCTTTTGTGCACATCCTTAAATTGCCTAGTTTTTATTGCTGGTATTGTCAACTTTTTATATTCACTTATGTGCAGCTATGCTGTAGATTTTCAGACAATGTTACCTGGTTTCCTTTTCTTTGAGCCCACAAACCTTTCAGATAACATCAAAATAATACTCTAACTTGTCTTGACTCTCTTCTCTGCACTCAGCTGAACGGAACCCACTTTTCCCATGCCTTTTGCTTAACCATCCCCTTCTGTTTCTAGCCTGTATTATTTTGGGCATAATGTTTCCTTCTCTCAAAGTCTGGGTTCCTTTTCATCCTGCTTGCACACTTCCCTCTAGTCTTTTGGCTGGTCCCTTAGACTTATCTATTTGCACGTGAGTAATCAAAGGTTTTGCCCTTTTGTTCTTATGCTGGAATTATTTTTAAAGCAACAGCAACAGTCAAATTATCTCCATAGTACCAACTGGAGTGTTATTAAAGAAATACAACTCTTTTCAGTCTTTGAAACACAAGACCTTGGTCCACTACAAGATGACTTTGCAATCATTTTATGGTAGAGATTTGTATTGAAACTTGTGTGTGTGTGTGTTTTTAAAGTGGTTTTGTACAATTGAATTTCTTTATCACCAAGCGTCAAGCAATAGAAAAGATCTTGCTTTGCTGCATGTATTTAAGCTGCACAATTTATATATGCACAGACATTCACCCTAGTCCCTGTACACCTCAGTGAAATGACCTTGCAGTAGAAAAAACATTGATGTACCTCTGTCATGTACCTCATGCGTTTTGTCAGGTTATGTGCCTCATGCCTTGCAATCTGCAAGCAGCAAAATTTAAATTTGGCCGTACATATTTTGTGCTATAGTATTCTTGCATTTGGAAGCACTGGTTGCTAAACATCATTTTGAGGGACAGGGCTGCCCCAAGACTTTATGTTGCCTAAGTACAAAGCAGATAGCACTACACCCTGTCCAGTCAAGTTTCATCGTATCAAAGATTGGGTGTGTTATTTGAGCATCTATGGCATAAAATGAGTGTATCTCCTTTTCCTTGGTAGTAAAAATCCAGTAACAAATTAAAAAAACCAGTTTTCTGACTTTCTATGACCATCCCAAATCAGCTGCCTGAGGTGTTTGCCTCATTCTGCCAAGTGGTAGGGCTGGCCCAAGTGAGGGTGATATGCATGGGAGAAGAGAAGGAGGAGGGTTGTAGTTTTCTCTCACTCACCTGTTTTCCTCTAAAGTTGAAACACTTATCAGACACTGTGCAAGTTTCAGTTTTGCTAAGTTGAAAGGATTCTCTTTGGCTTTTATTGTCTATTTCTGTGGCCCTTTCCGCAGCCTACCTTTGTCCCGGTGGTGTCTGGTGACGATAGTGGCAGCGGCTTTCCTGGGAGGGGAGCATGATGGAGCGCTCCCTTCCTCACAGGCTACCTCTGGGATCCAGGAAGCACGAGGGCCATGCCTCTTCCTGCCGCAGCACAGCCAGGTATTGTCCAAGGCTGCAGTGGGGCAGGAAGTGCAGTCATTGTGCTTCTAGGACCTCCGCAAGGAAGGTAAGTGTGGACGCACAGCAGGAGGGCAGTGTGATTGTTGGTCGCTGACAGGGAAAACTATGATTTGCGGTGTGATTGTGCCACCTGGAGACAGGAGAAGGACAGGACTGAGATGATGCTGTGCATAAGTATTGTTCTAGCCCTGTCCTTCTCCCGTCCTCATGGCAAGGTGTGTGTGTCGACCAGAAAAAGCGTGTGTTTTCGTTAGTATATAAGTAAATGAAGAATGCATTGTGCAAGCACAGATACATGTTTCTGTTTGCTACTGTTTCAGTGGTTGAATTATATCTACAACTCCTTAATTTTTCAATCACCCATCTCTCATTTTTGGGTGCTATGAGGGGTATGAATGGGCTCAAAATGGATGTAATTTAAGGTTAGAAGTTACAGACTTCATTGAGGGCTCCTATACTATTTCCCCCCTCTCATTTTGTTTTGATTTAAGATAGAGAATTCCCATATATTAATTTGGGGAAAGTTAGAGGCAAATGTGTAAGATGTTGAGGGGCTTTTTACCTTAATGAAATCTCTGTGCCTTTCCTTATGTATGTTTCCCAAATTTTGGGTACTGTAGAGGAAATATCCTGTACATTTGGGGATACATTTTCTATTGAGAGAGAGAAACAGAGCAAGAAATTCATCACTAGCAGACATCTAGTAATTAATATTTGGGGGGCTTCATATTTATCAAATTTCAGCTCTCATTGAATAGTTGGAAATGCCATAAACTGTTTATGGTACACTGTGAGTTCTCTATTTAGAAAGAGTGGTGGACAACTGTGGTCCTAGTAATTGGTGTGCATTACCCCACATATATATCTAATTTCAGGAAGTGTATGAGTCATTTAATTACGGAGTGAGAATACCTCTGAGGTATGATATATAGTTACTGCCTAGCTCTTTGGCTTTTCTGGTATTCAGTGAGTTTTAGACTATACTTTTACCAAATTTTAGGTCTCCATCTCAGTGCATCCCTGAATCTCAGAGGGCCAAGCATCTTTGTATGTGTAATATTCTGTTTGTAAAACAACATCCATTAGCATTGCTCATTGTACATAGTTTCATGGGGCCAAATGAGAGATCTCTGCCTCAAGGAATTTACAATCAATATTTCAACAGTTTGGAAGAGGACAGAGGGAGGAGAAAGAACAGAGCAAGGAGAGTAATAAAATGGAGAGAGTCGGCATGTAAGAGACAAAGCTGAACAACGAACACATGTAAAAATGTACTTGGACTTCATGTGAAGTGAACTGGTATGGGGCAGCTGTAATAAGAGTCTCCCCACCACTACAAGATTGCATGTCACTTCTACCACCCTGATGCTAGGTTGGAATTTGAGGGAAATAAGTCACCTACGCAGTTTATCACCCATCGAATTTTTATTGCAAATTACATACTTGAGCAGCTTCATTCATTCAGTTGAAGTCATTTCAGGTGACCTTTTCTTCAGAACAGCAGCTCTGAACAGGGTATTGTGAAGTTGCTAATTGTTTTGGACATGGTATGCAAGAACTCTTGAGGGAGTTGAGTCTTGTTGTTTAGCCATCACAGCACATAAATTGACTTGGGTGTTTTTATTTCTGGTGGTGCCAGGGTATATGAAGCAATAAATTCCTTCTGCAGGATCATCTAATCATGAAAATAATGTTGAGGTATTTTGATTGACACACTGAAGTTGTTAATTTGGAGCATATCAAGATCAAATGGAAGTTATTGCAATTAGTCAGTGATTGTGTTATCTTTTTCATTTTCATTTTTTAAATGCCACATTTTACATATCCTCCCTTGTGTTTTAAATCTATGATTCATTATGATATGGGGATTTTCCCTTCTTTTAAAAAGAGTTTGATCCATATTTCTGTACAATTCATTCGCAGTTCTTTATACTGTCAGAAGGAAATTGTTAGAGATTGTTAGTTACTTTTGGGGACTATAAGTCCCAGAAACCCCTAGCATCCTAGGTGGGATTCTGGGAGTCATAATCTAAGAATTAACATTTCCGTACTGTAATACTGATGCTATGCTTACCTGCTGGATACATATTCTACAGTTCATTAAGGAACATTTAGATTTGTGGGAGTTCTCCAGGATTTGAAGTAGAAGGCTTTCCTTGTCTTGTTTTATGAGATTGTTCTCAAATGAGAGTTATGGAGGACTGGACTTTTAACATGTTATATGCCTACTAGCATATTTACCTGACGTTGCCTGGGATTTTCTTTTCTTTTTAGAACTCACGAAACTGTCTTCTCCAATACCTGTAACTTTTCCCCATATTTCCCAATTCAGTCTGTACTCGGAGTTGTTAACATACAGAGGTTGGGTTCCTGAGAGAATACACTGTCCTCCTTTTCACTGCTAGGCCTCATCTCCATAGCAACTAGCCTATTCCAGTACCTGTAACTTATCCCCATATTCCCCAATCCAGTCTGTATTCAGAGTTGTTAACATAACGGACATTTGGTTTCTGAGAGAATATACTGCCCTTCTTCTTGCTGCTAGGCCTTGTCTCCATAGCAGCCAGCTTGAGGCCCAAGAGCTCTCTACCTAACAACTCTAAAGGTCCCTCCCTAAACTGCCAACCCCAGGATTCCATAGAATCTTCACAATCAGTATGGTAGTATGGTTTCTTTCTTCACTGTCCAGTTTTCACAACTAGGGATCGGTGCAGCATTGCTATCAGTATGGTAGTATGGTTGCATGTTTAAATTATAACCACAGATTGAAGTGATATTGCTGAATATTGGCATTTATTAGTTTGGAAAAGGATTTTGCCAACCCTATAACGTATGCATGAATTATGAATCAAACATATTTTCCCTGAGAAATAGATAGATTGTTAAGGCAGTGTGATCAGGTGCAACCCTTATAAGCCAACTGAATACACTTGAGAAAAGTGGATATTTTTTAATGGGTTCCCCAATTGCATTCTTTAATGTTGATCCAATTCTGTATTGAGAAGGAGTGGACTTGCCTGTCACATCTGTGTTCTGAAGTTACCCACTGCTGGTAAAGAGTGTACTGTAAGCACAGCTGGTTGTTCAGTGGATCCCAGCAAGATCCATTAAGCACAGATCAATAAAACTGGGCATTAACACTCCCTCTTCACGATGGGAGGGAACTTACAGTAGATGTGAGGGTGTGCCTAAAGCAGATTGTAACCAAAGATGACCCCCATCTCAGTCTTAGTCATAAGATGATATTAATTTTATTACTCAGGGGGAAAAAGCTATCTCCATTTCTGGTTTCTAACCTGCTTGCACATTTCTCTTTGTTAATGGGGGTGCTGGTGATGGTTTATTCTTGCACACTTTTATTTTCTTTGTTTCCTTCTGCACTGAATAACCCTTAGGAACCCATCTTCCGTCAGTCTTACCCGATAGCTGTGCACTCCAGTCCAAGGGCCCCATTTAACCAGCCATGGGGAATTTGATCACAAGTCAGAGACAGTTAGAGTATAGTTTGTTTGGGGACCCAGTTCTACCATCAGCTGTGAGGGGATGTTGGACCCTATCAACAAAAGGTCTGGAATGGTTCTCTGCTATGTATCATGTGCAGCATTGTTTATTATAAGTCAAACTTATGCTGTAGTAGTAATGTGTATCAGTGTTTGGCACGGAAAGAACTCTTGGAGAGACCTGGAACTATACCCAGTTCCATCGCAGTGATTCCCAAACTTGAGTCTCCAGTAGGGATGTAAAGAATAATCATACTTCTCTCATTCTCAGTGGAACAGAGTGTCTTGATGCATTGAGATACCCCATTAAGCAAATGGTCAGCTGATTTGGGACACTTTTTTAAAAAAAAAAAATTGCACACAAGAGCAAGGACTTTTATTTGGACAAAAACTGGGCTTTCCAAAAACAAAACAAAACAAAAACACTGTTTCTTGAAAAAATAATTCTGTACATTTTTCCACAAAAAGTAATGAGATGAAAAAAGTGAAAAATATGCAAAACATTTTCTTGTATGCAAGAATGAACTAAGCAAAGATTTCCATCCCTAGTAGCCAGAGATTTGCTTTGGGGCCTAATTGATTCCCCCCCTCGCCATGTACTTATACATGTTTAAAAGTGTTTTTTTTTTAATTTAACTTGTTCAGTTGCTTAATATGCTTTTTGTTAGCTTAAATGATCTTGGTTGTACACCCTCTTGATCCCACGATATAAGATGCGGCATAGCTATTTTAATAATGATGGTGATGATATTGGACTGCAACTCCCACAATACCCAACATGCTGGCTGGACCTTCTGAGAGCTGATGCCCAACTCTATCTGAGCACTCAAGTTTAGGCACCACCATAATAGATCACCAGATAATTTGGAGAAGATTTGTGGAGGTTTCTTCTTTCTGGTTGTTTCAGCAGACTCAACAGTTAAGCATTTCGTTTTCCTTATATGAGGCTGTTATCATCCCTAACCTGTACCAAATTCAATATAGTTTGTAACTCTGTGCAGAAATCCTCTCAGTTGAGGGCTGATAGGGTACAGAAGGTCATTAGCTCACCCTCTGAACCACCCTTTTCCATTTGGCCTTATCCCAGCCACTGTTTCACTTGTGGCTTTGGATAGTGGGGCTCAGTAAAAACAAAATAAAAGAAAGATCCCACAAGCTTGGTATCTGATGGTTTCATTGTTGGCAGGGTGTGTTGAATACATTCAGGATTTTAATCCAAACTTTACAGGGACCATCAAAGATCCTGAACCAGTTTTGGAGATAGGTTGTGACACCATAAGTTTACAGTTTGGACTAAAAACTGAGAGTACATTCACTATCCTACTGATATTGGAGCCATCGGCTGCCCCTGCCCTACCTTGAAGTCTGAAATCTGCCAGGCCTGTGCTGGGCAATGTGTTTGTGTGTATGTGCCGTCATGTCACCAATCAGCATAGGGAAATCCCAAGAATTTCATTGGTTTTTCTTAGGCAAGGAACAGTCAGAGGTGATTTGCCATTGCCCTCCTCTTAAATATAGCGTACAGCACCTGGCATTCCTTGGTGGTCCCCCTTCCAAGTGTTAACCAGGCCTGACCCTGTTTAGCTTCCAAGATCAGACAGGACCTGTGAAATAAAGGTGGGGATCAGAAAAAGAGGAGAGATCTAAAAGTGAGAAGGCAAAAGGAAAAAATGAGAGAAGAAAGGAAAGTGAAAAGAAAGAAGGTATTCACAGCTGCATCCCATATGATTTTTCTGGCACCCAAGAGCAAAGAGGTTTCCTATTACCTGATCTCATCTGAATTGTTTTACATGTCATTTCTTTGAACTGTACTAATACCCTCAACTGTAAAAGAAAACAGGACAGAAATGACTAATGGGTATTTATGCATTTGCCTGCTGTTTGTATCCTTCTTGCTGCTCAGAATACATAAATATTCAAATGACATTATTTGGAAAGGGCAAATGAACTTGCTAGAGAAAATGCATTGGTCTTAACGCATCTGATAATTGCTTCCTGTTTGGAAAAACTGAGTTGTTGTAGTTTGTATTAATTTGGAAAGTGCCACACTTTATATACATACATATATTCTCTTTCTCTCTCTCTCTCTCTCTCTCTCTCTCTCTCTCTCTCTCTCTCTCTCTCTCTCACACACACACACACACACACACACACACACACACACACAAGAGGAGAGGGGGATCACATCTGGTTCTATGAATTATTTGAAGGTGGTGCCAGATGCACTATTATCACAGATTTCCCCACAGAATTTTGATTGGAATTATTATGGCATTGTACTTTCAGTGTGGCTTTTTAAAAAAAATCCTTAATAGCTCTAGTTAGAAGATAATTGCAAACAACAAATCCTTTTAAATAATACCATAGTTAATCTCTTCCTGACAGAAAGCAGAAGAAGAAGATCTCGTCCTTACTCCTGATGGCACCAGGGAATTCCTGACTTTTGAAGTTCCCCTTAATGATTCAGGATCAGCTGGGCTTGGTGTCAGTGTGAAAGGTAACCGGTCGAAAGAGAACCACGCAGACCTTGGTATCTTTGTCAAGTCAATTATAAATGGCGGAGCTGCTTCTAAAGTAAGTGGAAGAACAGCTTGGATTTTTAAAGCTCTGACAGCTTTCCCCAAGCAGTTTGTTTTGGACAACCCACTACTGATGGCATGATTTCTTCCTTTCTCAGCTGTCCCTTTGAACAATTAATGTCTTTATATCTTTTAAAATTTCTTTCTCTTTCTCTCTGTCTCTCTAAATATCTATTGTTCTTGTGTGCCTTCAAGTTATTTCCAACTTATGGCAACCCTAAAGGGAATACATTGAGGAGTTTTCTGAGGCTGTGTATGACATGCCCAAGGTCATCCAGTGGATTTCCATGGCTGAGTGAGGAATCAAACCCTGATCTCCAGAGTTATAGTCCCAACTCTCAAACCACTACATGATGCTGGCTCTCATCCAACTATCTATAAAACAAATGATCATTTGTAGTTCTTCAACTTTATCACCAATTAGTGAGCCAGGACACTTTTAAATAATACCTTATTTAGTTTGTGGCTAGCATTCAAGACGTCAGAAAACTTCTGAAATGGCCAACAGAATGGTGTTGTGGTCAGTAGCAGTAAACTTTATTGCATTATACATCAGTCAGGCAACTAATCGAGTCCCTTGGCAAGATCTCGAGGTATCCTGTGGATCCAGAAGGAGGGGGGTCACACACGGACCTGGTGCTGATATTTTTGGAAGTCTTCTCACCAGCTGTACAAACTTAGCAATGCAACCTAAACAAGCCATAGAGTGACCACTGATGAAAGCAGCCAACAAGCTACAAAATTACCCTTGCTCACTGTCCTGCAAGACAGCAATGTTAACAGTAGGGCACATAGAAATAAGTGAGCCCCTTGTCCAAATTCTCAAGTTTTGAGGGACCAACAAAAGAAAGCAAACTGCTGAACAAACTCCTTATGCTCACCAGGTTTATGTTTTTCCCAAAACCATGGACCATGGTAGTCAGGGCAGATCTGAGACATTTTGCTGAAGCAGAGTAGCAAATGTTACCCTCTCTCAAACTTCCAGTGCCAAGGTGCATAGTGTCGTAGCAAAGTTACCTTATTTTTGCATCTTTCAGAAAATTTCACAGCTACCTCTCCCATTTCTAGCTGGGAAAGATACAATCTTAATAAATAATAGGATTTGCTACGTTTTATGACAACCAGAAACATATTCTTGAGGCAGCCACTTTGCCAGGTGAGCTCTTCATGGAAGACACTAGACTGAGAAAGGAATCCAGGTCAGGCAAAGGGAAAGCTTTGTTCTGCCTTCCCTGTCCCCTGAGATACAGAAGTCCTGAATGACAAAGAACTCTGTTTCAGAAGGAGATGCTCATAAGCATATGCTTTATTTCCATCCATTCCATGACTGTTTTGGATGTTGTGGGAGTAAAAAGCAGAATGTGACAGTTCTGCATTAAAATAGTTTTCATTTGTGTTACTCAAGGATTACTTCCACAGATTTGGGAAGGAAAGAAGGGGTGATCTTTGGGTGTGCATGTCACTTGGTAAGCTGTTTACATAAACAGATTATGTTAATTATGTCAAGTTTAAATATGCAAATGATTGGAAAAGATACATCTGCAAATGACTTCTTCAAAAGCCATTGTGGTTGTGTTCACTTTTCCATAAAGCCTGAGGATTAAGATTTTTTTCTCCCAAACCAAAGATGCCCGAAGTCCTTTATTCTTTACATTTTCCCTTGCCAGGATGGAAGACTCCGAGTGAATGATCAACTAATAGCAGTAAATGGGGAATCGTTATTGGGCAAGACAAACCAGGATGCCATGGAAACCCTGCGTAGGTCCATGTCCACAGAGGGGAACAAACGTGGAATGATTCAGCTCATTGTGGCAAGGAGAATAAGCAAATGCAATGAGGTAACAGCATGGAAGACTTTTTTTAATGGTTCTCAGAAGCTTTCATTTCATATGCAAAAGTATGGGCTGAGAAGAGAGGTCCACCCAAGTTTAGAAGTGTGCATGATATTGTTTGCTGTACCCTTCCTTTCCCCACCATCACTGGAATTGGCTGGTGTAGTCATGGTAAAAAAAATGATAAAAGAAAATGAGCAATGTTTCATAATGAAAATATTTTCTTCATATCTGACCCCCCCCCCCCAAAAAAAATTAGTGGAAAAATACTGATCTAAATACTGAAAGTGATTTCAGATACAATATGGTATCTGACTACTGTGGACATTAGTGGTTTATTTTTATATTTAAGAGAAACCAGTGCTTGAATTGCTGGAAAGGAAGTCTAAGCAGGCTGTCACTCTCACCTACTGTGACAGAAAGTTGGTAGAGGTGGTTACTTGTAATTTGTCTGCAACTGGGTGAAGTCAGAAAACTGGACTTGTGGATTTCATTCAGTCCGTCCTGCCCTTTCTTCAACAATTCAAGCATTAAGGAAAACTTGTCAGTTCACTACTGTCCCCCAACCACCCTGAATTCAGGGTCAATTCTCTGTATTTAACAAATTTGGGGAAAAATCACCATATGTCCTAAATCCAGTTGCTAGTTCCACTTAGATAGGCCTACTGAACAAATGTGTGTTGGCTAGTGTTTAAATTCAGTAATTCATTTAATGGGTCTTCCCTAGAGATGTGAAGAATACATTAAAAGTTTGCCTTGACTGTATTTGAGACTTTCTTAAAAAAGGGAAGAAAGAAAAGCTGTGAGATTATTTTTACTCTTTGGGACTTTCTTAAGAAAACTCCTTTGCACAAAAGAACACATGGTCTTCCTGCAAAAACTATCTGTTTGAGGGAAGAAAACATGTATTTTAAACAAAATATACTCCCAAGTGAAAATACTGGGAGGTTTTGTTATAGATAGTATATGTGAAATAATATCTATATTGATGTAAAGTCGAAGGCTTTCACGGCCAAAATCCATGGGTTGTTGTGCGTTTGTCGGGCTATGAGGCCGTGTTCTAGTAGTATTTGCTCCTGACATTTCGCCAGTATATGTATTGTTTTATGCACAGGAATCAGTGTATTTGTGCAAATTATTAATTATTTTAACTCTATTTTGTTTTAACTTGTATTGCAAACCAGTTTGTTCCGATATTGGGACAATGGTAGGATATAAATAAAACAAATGAATAAATAAAATAGTGTAATTCGTAGAAAATATATGGAGTTTGCACAAATACACCAATTTTTGCATAGACCTGCATGTATTTAGTGCACAAAAATTAATATATTTTTCCCAGGAATTGGTGTATTTTGTGCAAAAGTCATATTTTCTCCTCTAAAACATGTTTTCTGCACTGGATTTTTGCAGAAATGAATTTTCCCCAACAAAATCCTAACGTAAGAACAATGCTTGAAAATTGTTCTGAATCCTTCCTATATTTTTGCACAGAGGGGAGCGGTGGTGAGAGGAGTGCGGGGAATTGGCGATTGCCCTCTCTGGATCTTCCTACCATCCACACAGGCATGCCCACCCCCGGGGCAGTGGCGGGGGCAGCAGGAGGAGTGCAGGAAAATGGTGATTGCTCTCTCCGGACCTTCCTACCCCCCACACGGACGCAGGGAGTGGAGTGCGGGGAACTGGTGATCCCCTCCCTGGACCTTCCTGCCCCCAGTGTGGAGTGTGCCTGCAACAGGGGCAGGGAGAATAGGAGGAGCAAGCAGGGTGGGAATGGGGTGGGAGGGAGAGAATGGGGAAGCAAGCAGCCACCTCGCAAATAATCAAATTAGCAAAAGTGAAACTCATGAATGTGGAGGGAGAATTGTAATCAAATTCATGAAGATCAAACCCAGAACATGGAGGGAGGACTGTACATATATGTGTATTTGTGTATGTATATAGGGACAGAGGCATATACACCCACACATCTCACGTAACCCGAGAAACAAAGTTTCACTTATTCTAGCTTTGTCCAAGATATTCAATTGTCCAACTGTATTTATGTATTCATACAACATAGGGCCCTAAATACTGTCTGATCCTGTCCGATCTTGGAAGCTAAACAGATTCAGCCCTTTTTAGTGCTTGTATAGGAGGCCACCAATGAATACCAAGTGCTGTAGGCTGTATTTCAGGGGAAGGAACTGACAAAACCACCTCTGAGTATTCCTTGCCATAGAAAACCCTATAAAATTCATCGGGTTGCCATAATTCGACAAGCCACTTGTAGGCACACACACATTTATACAACCCCAATTAAAAGTGCATCATTAGCAAGACCGACCAATATATATATGGCCATCTAAGGCGGAAACTCTCATAGACACTTCTCCTTGGGAATAAAAATATGATAATAGTAAATGAAATTACTAACAGTTTGCTTCCCTTTCATGATAGCTGACATCTACTAAGGCCTGAGATGGCTGCCTTATTCAGGCTAATGACAGAGCTGCCCCTTCATTGATTCAGTAAACTGTATTTTGAACATGTGTCCTGAGATCCATGAGATGCCAAGCACTCCCTGGGCTGATTAATAAAGGGTGTAGCAGATTTAAGGGCATCAAGAGGTGTCTTTGCATATGACTGCCCAAGTTGCCTTTGGGCCGAGTTTAATGTTTGGGGATAGACAGTTATCTGCCTTGCTTTTTTCCCTTTGAGCTGTGTCTCTGAGAAAATTAAAATACATTCCTGTTTTCAGAAGTGGTTATAGAAATGCCACAGACCTCTGTTACTTTGCTGTTCAAGCTGTCACTAGTTTGGGTTGGTTCTGGGAAGCAGTATTGCTTTTGAATCTTATCAAGGTAGCACAGCTACAACAGTGTGAAAGGCTACGTTCAGCTTGTTCACCTTCATAATTGTTTTCTACATCCGATTCTAAAGATTTATAACTTTGTAAGCCTAGATCTGAATCATGGGGGATACTTACAGAAGTGTTGCTGGAGGTGGAATTTTGATTGGAGAAAACATTATAGCCGATAATAGGCTGAAAATTCCCTCTTCTGCTTTTTTAACCCAGAGGGAACTTCTTCTTTGTCTTGGCTGTTAGAATAATGACACTACTTCAGACTAATGCATTTTGGGATTCAAATTGAAGGGTTTTTTTTTTCCTTCAGTCTTGTAATAAAAAGAAGAAAATATAGATAACTTTAAGTCAATTGGGCTGCAGAGAGAGTTTTATGTGTCTGGTTTAGATAATCCTAACTTACCAGATTTTTTTTTTTTTTTTTTTGAAGAAAAGCTTTAAAGTCATAAGGAGAGGGCAGTGCAAGGCATCTCTCGTTTTACTGCTATCCTACTTAAAATTCAAATAGTTTTTTGAAAGATAAGGTTCCAGTTCAGTTGACCTAAATTCATTGTCAACTGGTTATTTCAACGAAGCAGTACAGTAGCTATCACCAAGGGTGATTGGTTTAGATATTTTTGGATTTGGGTTGGGTTTGTGGGCTTTTGATTACATATCTTCTGCCAAATTCCAGTATACAAGTGCAGGGAACATTTGGCCAAAGATTCAAAGGTTACTTTTAAAAGATAATTGGTAACAATTATGGTTCCAACTCCCCCCACAACAGTTAGTTGCTGCTATATTTTTCTTAAACAAAGTAATGCCCTTGTTTTACACTGCTAAGGAAATAACAAGTTACTATTAGTTACTTTTCAGAATCTGAATGCTGCGAACTGTTAGCCTGTGATCAAAAAATAACCCACCACTCACCATCTGGCCTGTTGTCATCTTAACACCTACAATAGAGCACAAGGCAACAACACAAGACAGAGCAAACGCCAATGCTTGAACATGAGATAATACTGGCTCTACTGCATAGTAAGGCTACATCTCTGTAATTAGAAAATAAATTTTAAAAACTATAGTTATACCAGAAAAGAAGTCATTGCTTTTTAAATTATGGTTGTCATGTTTTGCAACTGTGTCTATCTCACTGGGGAAAGACCTACACCGAAGTGCTGGGGTAGGACCCACACTGAACTAGCTAGGTGATTTCATCTAGTTCCTTCCAAGCTTATCCCACAATCTCTTCCCATTAGTCAGCTGAGGTTTGTGTGAATTGAATTCCACAGCACCTGAAGAACCAAGGATACCCCACCCATGTTCTAGTCTTAGTGTTTGAGTTTTATACATCCAACATGTTCTAGCTCTATGGTGGATGCTATGACAGTGTTATAGATATCTGGTAAGTTGCCATTGTGTGCCTTGAAGTCACTTCTGACTTATGGTGACCCTAGGGCAAACTTGTCACAGGGTTTTCTGGGGCTGAGTGTGTGGTGTACTCAGGGCCACCCAGTGGGTTTCTTTGGCCAAGCAAGGGAATCAAACCCTGGTCTCCAGGGTTGTAGTCCGGTGCCCAACCACGACCCATGCTGGTATATACAGAAGTAATATTGTAGAGGATAACATGAAAGCAAGCGAGCTAATTTTGTCCCATTAAGCGTGATACTGAATTCAGACTTGCTTGGGAATAGGTTCCATTGAACTCATCAGGACTTAAACAGGTACACAGATAGAGTGTACATGAGAAGGAGTCATAGAATCATACTGTTGGAAGAGACCACAGGGGCCATCCAGTCTAACCCCCTGCAATGCAGGAATACACATCAAAGCACTCCTGGCAGATGGCCATCCAGCCTCTGCTTACAAACCTCCAAAGAAGGAGACTCCACCACAATCTGAGGCAGCATATTCCACTGCTGGGCAGCTCTGACTGTCAGGAAGTTCTTGAGGTTCAGGTGGAATCTCCTTTCCTGCAGCTTGAATCCATAGCTCCTTGACCTAGTCTCTGGAGCAGCAGAAAACAAGCCTGCTCCCTCTTCGAGATGACATCCCTTCAGGTATTTAAACATGTCTGTCATGTCCCCTCTTAATCTTCTCTTCTGCAGACAAAACATCCCTAGCTCCCTAAGCCACTCCTCATATGGCATGGCTTCCAGACCCCTTCACCAGTTTGGTTGCCCAAAGTGTGTACAAGTTTTTCAGGGTGAAAAAGTGCTATATAGGGATCAAAAGAGTATTTGCCACTACTTATTTCATATGAAAATGAGTTTTCCCAATATTCAGGAAACCTTGTCAGGGAGAATAGTGTGGAAGAAAGAATTTTGTGTCAACCAGCATTCCCACGTTCCAGATTGTTTCAGGCAAATAATGTGGGATTTTGTGCACAAAACATGTTCTTTTTTGTGCAGAAAACACTGTTTCCAAAGATGTATGAGTTTCTTTGTGCAAAAACCATATTTTTGCACAAAAAATCCTGTGTGTTTCTAGAAAGTGTTTTTCTGTCGAGGAAAAAGTATTTTTGCTTAAAAAAACAAAACAAAACAAACTCTTTCCATGAACAAAATAATAGTTTTTGCCCCAAATCCACAAATTTTGCACAAAAAGATATGTTTCTGGAAAATGTTCTTTTTGCAAAAGCAGATTTTTTTTCAGGCAACCTCCTTCCCCATGTGTATTTTTTTGCAGAAGTATTTTGCATAACAGTTTTGGATTGTGTGAATACTGTGAAAATATTATACAGGAAAATGTATTTTCTACAATACTAGGGAGAAAACTCCAGACATAGTGCAAGTTTGAAACAGACAAATGTTTATGTCTTTGGTAGTTTACAGGTCTCAGTGCTTTGGACATGTAACTCCTGCGCCCTTTTGCTTTTCTCCTGTGTTGTGATTTGTAATAGATTACAAGTTCTCTTAAAAATCACAAGGTTTCTGCTTTGTCAGTGTACATAACCTTCATTCTGCGAGTCCCAGTTAGATGATAAAGCAAGGCTGATAGAGAAATTTAACCACTTGCTCCTTTATTGTTGTTTTTCCAGATGCACATTTCCCCATACTTTATTAATACATCACCTGGCATAATGTTATTGTAGAAATGCCAATGACCATTTAACTGTCCTTTATCATTTGTTCAGATAAGAGCCAAACCAGTTCTAGTTAGAGCAGCTAGTATTTATCAAGTACACAATTTCCATTGAGCAGCTTCTTCTTATCGGGATGATAAAGGACCATGCTGCAAATTCCCTTTCCTTCTTTAAAACATGACATTGTCTGCATAAGGACAAAAATGTCCCATAGTATGGACCACATTCTTCTTTCTCTCTGATTTGTGCAATAAACAGTACAGCTTTGTACAAGTGGATAAGGATGAAGCTTTATGACCAGTTTGCATTTCTTACTAGCTGTCATTATTTCACAGAGGAGACATTACCACCCTCTTTACTTGTTCGCTTTTTGTTTCAGAAAATCCCCATCCCCTTTGGCTGTAGACTCATGAATGACTTCAAGGAAATTATTGCTGAATGAGATAAGGACTGTAAGGAAGGAGTGCATACTTAGAAATGCCATAAACATTTTCAAAATGCTATAAAATGGAATTATATCTCACATGTACACACAAATAGAGAAAGAAAGACAGAGGAGGGGGAAAGTTAAAGCCACAAACTGCTTCCTTAGTTTTTAAGGTGTCCTGCCTTATATCAGAGGTGGGCAATATGATGTCCTCCAGATATTATTGGACTCCGACTGCCATAATCCATCACTATTGGATATGCTGGCTAAAGCAGATAGGAATTGCGGTCTAGCAACACAGGGAGGGACACATGTTACCCCTTCCAGATTATGATGTGTAGTTTGATTGTGCTTGGTCCTCTCAAGGTTATCCCAAGATTCTTACATTTTTAGGTTTAGTTTTTCAAAGCAAGCTTCTTCTACTTTAGTTTCCTGTAGGCTCTAAAAGAGCAATCATCCCCTTTATTTTCCCAATGTTTTAATCCATGAGTACAGAGACAGTAAGATGAGTGAGATAAGAAATTTTGATAATTGAAATAAAACATTAAAGCTTATTTGTCAGTAAATAACTTTGAACGTTTATAAATGTTTAAGTTGTCCTGTATCTGCCTATAAAAATGGTGCTTGGTTTATCTCCAAGCCTTTTTTTTTTTTTGCCCTGCCACCTGAAACACTTTTCTGTGATGAGTAACATGTGTCCCCTGGAAATCCCTCAGGAGTGGCAATTCACGTTTTAAATAGGCTGCAGGCTTCCCCATTTCTGGTTCATTTGTTGTTCTTCATTTTATTTTATTTTGGCATTTGGGCCAGTCTGTGCAGCCCTAGGAAGGTCTCAAGGGCACAGATGAGCTTCTGAAACCGCTACACTTGCCCACTTCTGCCCTGCACCAGTATTTTGGGCTGTTTTGTTTGAAATACGAGGTTTTGATGAATGTAATATTTTAAAAAATTTTCCATTCTAAAACCCAATGGAAAGCACATCCATGATGGGGCATCTTTAAGTTCAAAAGACCTAGGCTTCCTCTCTCTCAGGTATTTAACAGAGAGCGCCATTTAATTCCTCGGTCTTTTTCTTTGCCATATGAAATTTTTTATTTCCTTATACCACCTCCTAAAAGCCACTGTTCTCACTGCTACACTCAACCAAGCCATAATACAAGAATCGCTTGTTTGTGTCTTCTTTCATCCTACCATCCCAGTCCACGCTATCCTGAAGTGGTTTGTATTTACACCACACACACACACACACACACTCATCAGAGTCCCCTGATAGGGTGCCATTTGAGGTTCCTGCAGATATTCCAGCTGCTGCACATGGTTGTGCCTTGGGAGAATATTTGCTTGGGGATTGATAGTATTTGGTATTTGTAGAGCCTCTGGCCTTCCTTTAGTGGTTCCTGGCTGTCCCATCATGCACTGCACATGCTGGAAAACAGGTAGCAAAATAGGAAGTCAATAATTATACTACTTTCTAATTGACATACTTCTTCAAAGTGCCTTCAAGTTGTTTCCAACTTAAGATGAACCTGTTATGGGGTTTCCTGGTGCCGAGAGTGAGTCATGTATCCAGGATGACCCAGTGGATTTCCATGGCCAAGTGGGGAACTGAACCTTGGGACTGAACCCTCATCATTTACATTATCTCAATAATATTCACAGTGTCTGTTCTGATAATGTGTTTAAGGCTAGTTATGTGTACATTATATGTTTAAGCCTAGTTATGTATACATTATTTTCCTGCTGTGTAGGGGTAGGTGAGGAGGAAGTGGGGGGACTATGAGTGGCCACACTGTGAGTTTTTTGGTATGCTAAATTTTGAGCATCCTGCTGAGAGTGCCTGCCGATAAGCACCATGCAACATATCCCACTGATAGCTTATGCCAGTAAGCACTGAAGTATGCCACCTAGAAGGGGAAGTCTGACAATGTTAAACTGAGTAATAAAGTTACCAGAGTAGGTAAAGTGACACTGGCCCTTGATTGGGTTCCACCCCTACTTACTGTCTCTCTCTCTGTGAACAGATCTTGCCCTCACTTTGACACGTTTACTTTATGCAAACTTTACTTACAAAAGAACAAAAAAAAATAGTGTTTTTAAAAGGCTTCTGTGGAGTCTTCTCAAAACTTTCAGGGTTTTTTGTTAATATATAAAAGGCATTATATCCTCAGTTAAATATTTGTGTGGCTGGCTGTTGATGTCTTGATTTAAATCTGGGTTTTGATATGCTAATTAGACACTGAATAAAGCTTTTTCCCATGAAAGTAGTAAGACATTCCAGTCCTCTTTTCAAAGGATAGCCATCTAAACAATGGGGCCTTTGTTTGTTGCCTCTGTACATTGAGGCTTACCAGTTTACCTGGGGTGAATGCTTATGCTTCTCTCTAGGATCCTAAGCTGCTTCTTTCTCCATGTCTCTCTTTTTTTTTTTTAAAAAAAGAAAAATCTGGTGGGAGCTTAATAGCATTTTTTAGTTATTCATTATCTCTTGAGCAATGGCTACATTGTGTGGCTTAATAAAGAAGTAGACATTTGTTGTATAAACTTGAAGCTATAGCCCTATCTCCTTGGGAAAATGAGTCATGTTCGTCATTTAGGCTAATTTTCACCCATTGTTTAAAGAAAGGTAAAAACAAAGTAGAGTTCATCTACTTGGCATACAACTTCTGTCCCTGGATAGTCTCTCACTCTTTCTCTTTTTTAATAGCATTTCAAAATTTTAACATTTTTCTTCTTAAATTTGCCTTTGATTCCTTTACATCAGAGCCTTTGAATATTGTTTAATTTACTTTTCAGTAGAGCTGTCAGTTGTAATCTGCAATTTAGGTCAGAAAAAAACCTGAATAAAACAAATCCTCATTTCACAATTTAAACCTTATTGAGTCTAATTCACTTGCACGGCAAGTTTATTATTCTCCTGCAGCCTGACGTGCCTTCAATTGTAATTGTGTTGACCCTTCAATGCAGTAAATCTCCCCAGTGCTGATCAAACTGGAGAAAGATAAGACCACAATTCAGAACTTCATTAAATATCTCATTTATATTAAAAAGACGATAGCTTTGAACAGAAACAATACTTTCCTACAGTGTCCTCTGATTATGCTTAACCCACTTTGAAGTGTTGCAAGTTTTGCAAATCCCCTGCAGTATCCATCATTCTGGTATGGTGCAATCACCTAAATGCAGCATGGTTCTAGGCCTTAGAACAGATTAGTGAGTTCCCCACCCACCATAAATCTCCATACCTAGGTTCATCCTTTTGTGGTTTGCATTCCTTAGAAATAGGGCTCCTCAGATCTGTTTTTAGTCTCTTAAGTCTGCTACATTTTGAGATTGCTATTTGCCCTTTGACTTTCACTTATGGCAATCCTATTAAGGAGACATCTCCAAGAGCCTTAGACATCAGTCTTGCAAACTCTGGACTGTGGGATCCTTGATGGAACAAATCTACTTGTAGTGTAGTCTCCCTGTTTTTGATACTGCTTTCCACTTTACCAAGCATTATCATCTTTTCTAATAAGTCTTGTTGTGTAATTATATGTCCAAAGTATGACAGCCTCTGTTTAGTCATCGTTACATCTAGTGAAGGTTAAGGGTTGATTCGCAGTAGGACCATTTATTTGTCTTTTGAGCAGCCCATGGTATCTGCAATAGGACCATTTATTTGTCTTTTGAGCAGTCCATGATAGAACTATGAGTTTGCAAGAGTTTGTTGTGAGTTTGCAAGATCTGAATAGAGCTGTTGATGATAGGGAGAATTTGAGGTCTGTTATTGAAAGGGTTGCCATAAGTGGAAGTTTATGTGACTGCAGTTAACAATAAAAGCAGTACTAATCTAAGTCTTAAACATGCTTTAGACTTTCCAAGGGGCTTCATAGGAGAGGGAAAGGCTGTGAAGAAGATAATCCTGAGCCCCTAGACTAGGATGGTGTAGAGATTTGAGCACTGGAGTATGACTCTGAAAATCAGGGTTCACAACCCACTCAGCCATGGAAACCCACTGGATGACCATGGGAAAGGCACACTCTTTGAGCCTCAGAGGAAGGCAAGGAGTTTTGAACAAATCTTACCAAGAAAACCCTGCAATAGGTTCACCTTAGGGTCAACATAAGTCAGAAACAATTGGAAGGCTCACAACAACACTCCATCATGAATGTTACCTCTGTACTACCCCTTTCTTGTGGCATGTAGGCAGCTGGAGAAGCAAAACAGTGGAACAGACCATATTTTAGCATTTTTTTCCCCAAATGTATCCAAGCATAAATGTCTCTCTATTTCTTATCCACCCCGGACTCTTCATGGCATTCTGATTAGAGGCACCCTGCTGGGCAAGGGCCTTTGAAAGCTACTACCTAGCCTGAAGGAGTTTGGAGAAAGTGGGACAAAATGCAATTTGTGTGTGTGTGAGACAGAGAGAGAGACAAAGCCAGCAGAGAGATTGTCCAGACTCCAGTGAAAAGATCAAGTTCTTTCCCCTTAGAATCAGAAACACTGAATGGTTGTATATCCTCTGCTTCCCCCACTACCACCAAGAGCAAACTACTGACCTTATTAGATCCAATTTAAAAAGCCAAACTAATTCTAAACTCTAGTATAATTTGAAACAAAATGGATATTTATTGATACCTCTATGTCCAGTGTGGCATTTTAAGAGGGGAATGTGGTGATCCTTATGAAAGCAAATTGCTCCATTTGGAAAAGGGTTAGAAAACCATATTCCAAATAACATTACTCTCATTTTGTTTCATTTATTTTTCCCCTTTCTTCCTCCTCATACATACTTCCCTCCTCCCAAAACAAAACAAAACAAACCCCTGTTCTGAAGGATCCTGTCCTGACAAGCTGTCAGTCTGTGAAGGAGGTCCAAGCCATCTGCCAGATGGTTTCAAAACATAAGAGAATGCCGGTTTGCTCAAGGAGATGTGCAATATAGAGAAACTAAATTGTGGGTGGTTGTTTTTGTTTTTTGTGTGTTTCCCTGTGAAGAGGGATGGAGTCTGACAAGGCTCCTTGGGAGACGCAGGGAAAAGTGGCACAGAAAGTTGGTCATTAAGCAGTGCTGTCACTGCAAATTATTGTGGTCCAGGGTGAAAAGTTCTAGCTCATTTGGTGCCCAGCTAGGGCCAGGCCTCTGGTAAGTTGTTATTGTCCCCCATGCTGTTAAATGGACCTTCAGCACTGATTTTTCCCTCCCTTCCTTTCCATGCAGTTGGAGTCACCTGGGAGTCCCCCGGGGCCAGAGCTGCCTATTGAGACAATGCTGGATGACAGGGAACGTAGGATTTCCCATTCACTGTACAGTGGAATTGAGGGCCTCAGTGATTCGCCCACCAGGAATGCTGCCTTGAGCAGGATAATGGGTAAGTCAAGCAAACTCGGCTAATCGGGTGCTGTTTATCATCTATTTTTGTGGGTTTTGTAGATGGACATTTGATGCATTATGTATGTGGGCAGCATGGTACATGAAAATTGTAGCAACCAATTTTAAAAGCCTAGTCCTCTTTTCTTCTCCGCAAGTTCAGCATACAGGCTTCTTAATGTGAATCAATACATTGATAAAATTAAGTCTTGGATCGCGGAGCAGGTGATAACCACAGGAACATTTTAAAATGTTTTCTGTGTGTGTGTCTGAGGTGGAAGTGAATGCTTTATACTGGTCAATGAGGGCCTGCCTGGTGCAGCTTCATTAAACATAAAGTCAATGAATGTTATGATTAAGGATGTATCACTTATGTTTCAGCATTGATTTCGCCTCCCCATCTGAAAAAGAAAAAGGGGAGGTGGGAAGATAAGCTCATTTTAACCTTATCCAATTTGTACTTAGTATGGCGTTTGTTTGGGATATCTCTTTTGTTTTTGGTTTTTTTGGTTTTTCAGCTTTAAATGCCTTGTGGACCCCTAGGTTTAAATTCATGTAGCTAATTTTATGCATCCTTTGTTTGGATGCAGCGCTGTGCTGTCTGCATGGCCCCCAGTGGATAATGAGGTTATTAGTACTTGCTCTGTAGCAGTTCAGACTTGGGTTTTTCCTCCTCTGCTAATGGTTCTAGTTCATAAAGACTTGCTTTGTCACAGAAGCAGCTGGCTTTATCAAATAACTCGTAATGGGATTTAGTTCATGCAGACGTAACAAATTTTAAAACATGGAATGCTTTCTGATTGCTCTGATATTGAGCATAACAAATTGCATGTATTTCTAGATTCATCTGCAACTCTGAAACTCAAAATGTAATTCCTAAAACGCTCTCTTTCCAGGCATTGACTTAGACTTTGCGGACAGAGATATCCATAGATTGATTTTGGAAATCTTTTTCTGAGTTTGTACAAAGCAGGGCTATATTTATTTCTAATGTCCTTGTTTAACTTGAGAAAATTAATTCCCTGCCTCTCTTCAAATTCTTTCCCCTCTCTTCAAATTGGAATCCCACTGGTGTGGAGGTTAGATAGATCAAATGCATAATATGTGCAAGAAGCACAAGGGAGCTCTAGTGTGGTTCTCACTTAGCCATTTGCAACTTTCATTGATGCACTCCATATTTCAGGGATGTTGCTTTGAGCTTTAATAGATGCCTGGTGCTTTGAATAAATGAATAAGATCCCCAGTGTGTAAGTTTCTTTTTGGGACTTGAATGCCGTCCTGCTTCTCTTCATCTTCGCTTTTTTCATGGGCAAAAGGCAGTGGGAGTATGGGCTAACCCAACTTTCTGTACAATTTAATAGCACATGAAACATTCCATTAGTTCTCAGGGGGTGAATTCTTTTATAACATTTTGCAAAGAAAAAAAATTGAGTAGTTATAATGGAATAAGGACAAAATGTTACCTAATGACACTGCTTCCACGTATACCAACCTTCTCCAACCTGATGTACTCCAGAAGTCCTGGACTGCAGCTCTCATTACCCCTGGGTCAGCTATACAGAGGAAGCCTGAAGCTCACAATGGTTTCAATCTAGAGTTGTGTATTCTTATTATAGACCCATCAAGGAGGACTTACCATACTATTACTGTGTTTGGATCCAATCCTTTTATTTTTATACAGTCTTTTAACACAAGGTTGAAAATATCAGGCTAGGTTAAAAGTGAGCTCTTACAGAAGTTCTTGGAATCCAAGCTCCATCAGTTGTATCAAGGTGGAAAGCAGTGGTTCATCAATGTGGGAATTCATGGAAGTAGTAACTCACTAATATTTGGAGGGCCATGGGTTCCCAGCTGTAATATATTCTGCTAAGTCACCAACTATATATGTGTTGACCGCATTTCTATCCTGACTGTTATCTATACTGAGATGAGCAATTTATGACCCTCTGGATGTTGCTGGACTGACATAACCACTCGCCACCGTGATGAGAGTTGAAGACCAGGAGTACATGGAAAACCATAAATCCTTCCCCTACTTCCGTATAGAACTAAAGGTGACATGTACCTGTCAGAGAAGACTAGGTCGGCTTCCATCCAGAGACTGAGCCCAATTTCAGTCCTGCTTAACTTCAGCAAGACTTTTGTTTGTTATGTGTATTCAGACTCTGAGACCATAGAATCAAATCCTGATATACTCAGTTTAATGTATTCTACTAACTATTATTATATGAGCCTTGTTATTTTGTGAGGAGGATGGGAGATACTATTGGTTTTGAAGGAAATACAACAATATTGCTTTTTGATCTCCTTCCACAGTAAATAAAACATTTTAGTACATACTTATTCCACTGGGGCCAGGGGATGTTTACTTCATGTTTGGAGATGCAACCTTTGTCACAGGAACAGCTGGCTGCTCAGCAGGTACATCAGATGTTTGATGTCTCCATGTTGTCCTGTGTGGCTGCACTAAGTTGCTGGAAGGGATTCAGATGATGAGTGTTTGATATCTTGGAGGTGAAGTAAGAGTATTTAGTAGCAAAATAAGAAGTGTCTGGAAAGCTTTTAGCAGCTTTTCCAAGAAATAGCCTGCTTTGCCTGTTTACAGAGTCTGAGCAGTAGTAACCAATATGAGAGAGCATCAATGATGTAACAAAACAGCATGGTGCTCCGTTGGTCTAATAGACATTGATACTCACACAGCATTTACTTGCAGGTTAATGAAGGAATAATACCTTAAGTTGTAGCTTTAGACTGATTTCATTCCTATAGGGGTCTACCTCATGTTCTCAGGAGGTAAAAATTTCCCTGTAATTATTTCCTACCTGGAACTGTATTTTTCTTACTTAGCTGTGTATGAGTTGAAAAAGATACCCCAAAACATTTATTGTTGCCACCTGTCCAGACTAGCAGGAAAAGATGTATACAGCTTTACTATCTGAATCTCAGCAGCCTAAAATCTGCTGGTGTTTTTGTCATCTTTGCAGAGTAATTGTGCTTATAATGAGAAGTGAGAGATAAATGTCTAGTGAAGAATTTTTGTCTTTTTAAAAAGTGAAATGTTTTTCTCAAATAATTTGAATTTTAGGGTGAGGCTAATTCAGAACTTAATATTGCAGTGTCTTTGTGTGTTTGTTTGCTCAAGCTACCTGGAGTAATTTGATTTCAGGGTTAATCAGTATATAGCAATTATATGCCCATCTTCCTGAAAGAAGTCACTCTAGATTTTTTAAGGGTAGCATTACAAGACACTTCTGTATTAATGCATAGTTCTACATTAACAGACCCTCCGGTTTTGCAAAACCTTTCTTTCTTCTGTTTAAAGGTTCTGTATCACATTACTTTATATAATTTATTTTATATAAATTATATAGTTTACTACACACTCCTCTCTGTCAGGCTTCCTATTTGGCGTCTTCAACATATGTTTTACAACCCCCGCCATATTCTACCAGCACTGGACTGGCCCTGCAGGCTGAGGTTGACAGAAAATGTAGTCCAACACAACTGCAAAGCACCAGATTGGGGGAAGGTGCGCTATATCTTTCTTCTGCATTTATCATTTTCATCTTGCTATTTGCATCCTTCTGTTTCTCCTAGGAGTTTACAACAACTTCATGGAGCTAGGCTAGGGTAAGGAAGTAGTCTCTGTCTTAATGGCTGAGTATTGGGATTTTGGCCCTGCATCCATTTGGTTCAAATCTGGCATTTTATACTTCAGCATAACAGTCCTCCCTCCCATTCATGGACTTGACCGTCACAAACTTTATTATTTGCGAGGCGCCTGATTGCCTCCCTCCCACTCTCCTGCCTTTTATCTAGGCACACACACAGAGAGAGACCTGAGCAAAAGGCAAGTGAATGACAGAGGGTAACCCCATGTGTGTCGAAGGTGCGCACATACTTTCTCCATTGTGTTGCAGCCCTCCTCGCATTTGCTTGCCTATTGCTGGGGCACCTGGAAAGCAGCATGCCCAGGCGAAATGCAAGTAAATTGTGGGGGAGGCACATGGCTGGCTAAGTGAATGCAAGTGCACCTTCTCCAGGCTACCCCTCTTATTCTCTTGTCTATTGCCTGGGCAGTGTCCCTGGGCAAAACGCAAGCAAATGGGAGAGGGGGAGCTGGAAGGAAAGGGGAGGGGGAGCACTCACTTGGGTGGGGAGTTATTTGCAATTTTTTGACTTCCACAATATTCTGCGCCTCAAACTTTTGCGAAAGTTGAGGGGCCACTGTAATTTTGAGTACTATGCTGCAGCTGTTTGTATCTGCTGTTTTAGATATTTGTATCTTGTTCCTTTACATATTTGTAATTTGTGGTTGTTGAATTATACACACACATCACAAGTTGCAAGTATGTAAAAATGTGTGTGTGTATGAGTGAAAGAGATCCTGGAGTAGGAAGAAGTAGTGTAAAGTTTGGCCAGGTGGAACTATGCCATATCCTCTCTTTCGTGCCATTTACTACACCTTGTAGCTGCTGCATCCTCTACCCTCGCGAGAGAATGATTTACTTGTCAGTGGAGAGCAGGGAGATGGCAGAGAAGGATCATGCTAGGTTCCTACAGCTGGACTTTTCTGTTACCTGTCTGTTCTTCACCAGCCAGTAAATGGCTGTGATGTGTGTATGTGGGCTACAGTAGTTAAAAGGTAAATGGAGGGAATGAGGAGGAAGATGTATGCACTATGTCTTATGACTCCAAGATCAATTAATGATTAAAGATATAGAAACCCTGTCCTATATTCAACCTAAAAACACTAGCAGGGTATAAATCAGTTAAATCAGTACTGAATCTTCAACTTTGTGCTGCATTTTTAAATTTACCGGCATTAGCTCGCACAGGTCTATTTCCTTTCTTAGTGATAACCACTTGTTTATCCTCAGTGTAGAAAAATGCAAGTTAATTGTGGCCAGAATGTTGTATTGAAGGTTTATGTGGTCATTTCCTTCTGGGTATTTTGTGTTCTTACTTATTTCAGCAACCACATTCTCTACTGTTGCCAGCGTCAATATGAAACTTTATATTTCAGGAAGGTCTAACAAGAGGCTAATCAACTTTAGCCTTGTTTTGAATTCTTCATGTGATTTAATGCTGCATAAATCCTCATTGTCAGGAGAAAAGCTTTGACATATGGAAACTCTTTTCTTAATTTCAACACTGACATGAAGGAAGTTACATATAGTGCTAAACCATGGTTTAGCATGAAAAAGGTGAACCTTAGGGCCTTTCTGCACTAGGCTGTTCTGTTTCTGCGGCCCTTCCCGAAACTGGAAACCCCAGGATCCCATAGGAGGTTGAAAGTGGAATAATAATACTATAACGGTCTAGTGTGGAAATGGCCTTAGACTCATATATTCTTCTTCTTCTTCTTCTCTGGAATAGTATTGAGAAGTTGATCAGAAGCTTCCATTGTAGCTTAACCACTGTTTAGTATTATGTCCAAACCATCATTTATGATTGCTCTCAAGTAGTTTTCTAACAGTTTCTTAACTTACGGTTTGAAGTTAGCTTACTTTAAATTTGTTGTAGTTGAGATTAGCCATTTTGTCATGTTTGGATGATACAGTAAACTGTGATTAATCTAAAGTGAAAACAAAATCTGCTTTACTCGTGTCTGAACCAGCCACAAGAGGTTTGCCTAAACATTGAAGTAACTATTCTCATTATAGTGCCTGCTTAAATCAACACTGATTTTTTTTTCTTGAATCAAAGGGAGTTACTATATTACTATGTGATGCTGTTTCGTACATTGGGTTAGCTGGTTCAATGCATCTCAAGCTATGTGATGGTGGAGACTGGCAATTTGACTTGGCAGCCAACATCAGCACCAGTCGGGCCTCCAATGGGAGGACATTTTCAAGCCCCTAACAACAGCAGGCCCTCTCCCGTGCCTCTGCGTATTGCATTGGACTCATCAGTGAGACACACAGAGAAAAACATGTTTTCTACTGAATTATTTCTCTTCTCCATGATCTTCTCCACTGGGGAAGAGTTGGTTAAAACTAAAACACATTAACTTAATTTCTATATGGATGGGATGCTAGTAGGAGGATCTAGTAGTGATTCCTCCTCATTGGTCCATTGTATCCACTATGGACCTGAAAGTTGTTCTCCTTCCCACCTCCCTTCCAATCTTCAGTAAAAGAAATGCATTTTCTTTTACATTTCAGTGCAGCTACTGAAATGTCATTGTTCATTCTTGTTGAAATATTAAGAAGTGCAGAAAAAAAGCTAGACATGCCACTGAATTACTTTTGCCTCTCAACCTTGGAGGCTTCATCTGTAAAATACCATAAAGTTATACTGTTTCACATTCAGCTCTTTGAAGACATTATTTAGCCACAGAGTTAACAATCTTGTAGGCATTATGTTTGGAAAGGAGTGTATTGCTAGGCTAAACATTAACCTGTCCATCAAACAAGCTTTTGCTGGGCGAAGAATTAGCTGCTATGCAAACTTGAACACATTCATTTCAGGTTGACAGAGATGGTCCTACGTGCCATGGAACACTTTTTCTTCTAATCTGTTTTTCCAACTTTTTAGAAAAACCAACCTCTTTTTCACTGCTTTTAAGTTGTCCGAACTGTTTCTTTACTGATATGATTGGGGGCTAGCAATTTTACTATCTGATTCTCAGTTAATAGAGCAAATATATAGCTGAAGATCACTTGAGGATCTTTTCCTTTATCCTGTCATCTATGGACACAATACTTTGCATAGATGTATCTCTAGAATATATAACCAGATTATATCCCTGCCTATCCAAAATGCCATGTATAGTCCTGAGAACACAGTGCTGTTAAGGAGAACAGTCTGTACCTACTTCAGTGTTAAATTCTTCAATTTACTACCATGTTTTCTTGACCTCTGAGCTGACATTGAAAGCTGGTGTACTGCAGACTAACACCCTTTTCGCACGGCATTTTGGAAGTGAAAGGGCCACTTGAGCGTTGTGTAAATGTGAGGAGCAGTCTGCATGACGCACTCACATTTATGCGACTCTCAAGAGTGTGATGCACAGTGCATATGCACCTTTTTATTTTTGGCTTTTAGCCAAAAATGGTGTGTGCTTGCGCACCAGTCAGGGGCCTGGGGCGAACTTACCTGCCCTGCGGAGCCTCTGGAGTCGGGCCAGTCGTGCTTCCTGCCCCAGCGCAGCCTACAGCTCCCAGGCTGCACTGTGGAAGGAAAGGGCAAGGCACGTGGGGCACTCACACGACCAGGGAGCTGCTGCGGAGCCCAAGCAGCAGGGATGCAAAAGCCTTCCTCCGAAGGCTTCTCGCATGAACTCCGCCCCCCCACCTCCGCGAAAAGGTAAGGTGCGAAAAGGCTCTAAGAGACATCGTTGCAAACAAGAAAGGCTCTGGTTTCGATCTTGCCTCTGCCCTGAAGAGGTAGCTTTAGGCAAGTTACACATACTTTTACATCCTCAGTTCTCTCATCTGCCTTATTGGAGATAGTAATGCTATCACATTTTATAGGATTCTTATAAGGATGAAAATTAGATAGTACATGTGAAACAGAGTGAACACTTGAAAGCAAATGTTTATTATCGTTGCTACCACATGCAGAACATGGTGGAGATAGGAGAGACACACAGAGACCTCCCATTCTCCATATATGTCTGTGTATTACTTAGGCATTTGGGCCAAGGGAAAAGAGTTTGGAAAATGGACATCTCTTAAATGGATGTCTCTTATTCATACTATACCTGTGCAGCTAAAGTTTTGATCTCTACCATGTAGTGGATACATTTTATTCTTAAAGACGAAGCAAATTAACATTGATGCAGTATAGTGGTAGCCAGTTGTACTTGCCAAACGCCATGCTATATCCGATGAATTGCACTGTAACATATGAAGGTTAGGGTAGGAAGGTGTCTTGGCAATGAGAAGAACTTGTGAGCAATATATAGTTCAAGCGGTCATGAAATGGTATCAAAGAAGCACAGATATGGCCACGATGCTTCTTAATGGAGAATCAAAGCCTCCCTTACCTTAGCTTGCCTTTTAATAGACAGAAGAAGGTTCTGAGGACTATGAATTGTCTGTGATATAGATATTTTAACACAACCTTTTAGGAAAATAGGCAGACGCAACACCTGTATAAATGCTCCTGCTTATGCTAGTGTTTCCACATTTCTCAGAGATGAGGCTGGAGATTGTTCTGTCTTACTAGATAGTTGAGGCTTTTGGTCACATTGAGGAGGGGATGCTATGGGGAAAATAATGACATTTCCATTCCTATTATGTGATCTTTCCTATTAGCTCCTCAGTGCACTAGCACAGATATATAAACCTGGGACAAAGTCAGATTCTTAGGGCCCTGCTCTAAGAAGAGGATAAGGTATATGAAAATCTAGGTTAACCATGGGGTATAGTAAGGTTCTGTCTGGTGACTCAGACCTCAAACAGATTTTGGCTCCTCCTGTCAATGAAAAGATTGTGATCTTTCTCTGCTGTAAACACATATTGCGTTCTATAATTGTCAATGCAGTCTTCTTTTACACTAGTGGCTTATTCTAGTCTAAGTATTATCAAAAAAGCCCAGCTCAGAATGAAGGTTTGCACTGAAATCACTGTGTTTGGAAACTGTGGTGGCACAGTGTTTATAATGAGTGTTCAATGTGTAGAGTTTTATCTTTTCGACATCACATTTTGTGCAGGTAAATACCACCTTTCTCCAACTGTCAACATGCCCCAAGATGACATGGTCATTATTGAAGATGATAGACTACCAGTACTACCTCCACATCTTTCAGACCAGTCATCTTCTAGTTCTCACGATGATGTGGGTTTTGCAACGGTGGATACAGGAGCCTGGAGTAAACCAACCATTAACGAGTCCACAGAATGGTAAGGCCTGTGTCCATACGTTTTATTTTTTTGTTTATTATATTCTTAATGTGCCCATAAGTTCTGTATTTTTCACCACTGAGAAAGAAGACAAACAATCTTTCTTCCTGAGCTTCTTGTTCTTGTCTAGGGAAAACAGAGTAGAAGAGAATTCCAGCCCAGGTTGAAATAACAACTTTGGTGGATCTAGGCTGCCAAACTTTCTTTTTTCTTTTTTTTCTTTTTTTAATTTTTTTTTGAGCAACAGTCTCTCCGTGGGGCATAGGAAAAGATTTTTGAAAGTCAGGGTACCCGTAAAAGCAGTTTGTGACATGATATTGAGGAGGTTTGTTGTACTTTTTTTTAAAAAAAAGTCTGTATGATTACTAGAAGAAAGTGGGTTTATTCCTCCCACATTGAACTATCTACCTTGAGATCTCCTTTGCTGGTCCTTCCTTTTTCCAGTTATCCTTATCAGTGGAGTGGGTGGTTATGGACGAAAAATTTGGTTCTGTTATGGTATTCTGATTTTGGCCCCCTGTGCCTAGTTATATATGTTTATCATGCTTTACTATTTTCTAGGTGCCAAGCAAAATGTGTTTTAAGACTGTATCTTTTGTGTTTGACTGCTATTTCTTTTTCTGTTGTTAGTTTTTGATGTTTTATGTAGCTTTTTACTGACTAGTTTTCGGTTTTATCTGCTGCATTTATGTGGGCTCTTTAAACTGTTGCTTTTTATTTTATTGTTTGCTACATCTTAAATGGCCTTGATCTCTACTACAGCAGTTGTGCTATGGACTGGCAGAACAGTCTCTTCAAAGTATGAAACAGAGCTACTCAAGAGTCACAGCTACTTCTTCTGCCTTCTGTTTACTCTCCCTGAGCTCTTTAAAAAAGCCATTTATCCAACACCTCTATAGTTGTTAAAAACACTGGGCAGCGGAGAGCAGTTTGTAGAATGATTCTCAGTGTACTTCTTCCTTTGAGGCCATAAACACCTTCCTCCATTTTGCAAGTCTCTCATTTATGTGTAGCATAAGGGCTGCAAAGAATTCTTGTTGTTGTTAACTGCCATTAAGTTGACTTTGAATGGGAAACCTATCATCCTGTTATCAACATCCCTGCAGGTCTTGCAAACCTCAGGGCCATGGCTTCCTTGACTCAATCTGTTCCATTGTAACAGGGCCTTCTTCTTTTTCCAGTGCCTTCTGCCTTAGCAATTATTATTGTCTTTTCTAATGAGTCATGTCTTCTTGTGATATGTTCAAAGAACAACAGTTTCAAGCTTCTAGGGAGAGTTGATTTGCTCTTGAACCCATTTATTTGTCTTTTTAGTAGTCCATGATATATTCAGAACTCACTTTGAAGCACCACATTTCAAACGAGTTTGATTCTCTTCCTATCAGCTTTCTTCACTATCCAGTTTTCAGAACCATACATAGAAATCAGATATACGATGGCATAGACAATCCTGACTTTGGTATTCAGTGTTATACTGTATATTTTACTCTTGATCTTGTCTAGTGCCTTTATAGCTGCCCTCCCAAGTCCCAGTCTTGGAAGGACAGAAGAGAATTCCTTATCTGTAAGTTATGAACTTTGATTGCGACCTGTGCAGATAATATATGCACCCAACCTGCCCTTCTGCAAAGTCTCTTCTTTGTGGATAGGACCTGCGGGGACAGCGGTTCTAAAGAACTGAATGGAAAAGCATTTGCTCACTACCTCTGAAAGTAGGCAGACAAGCAAGGAACCTTCTCATCAGGAGAAGGGGTATAAAATGTCAACTTGTGAACAGTGAGCTCTTGGAAGTTTCTGATATATGCTGTGAGCAAATGCAGAACCCTGTTGATGAAGAATGTCACCTTGAAGAATGTCCTTTGCAGATATGCGGCTTTTAAAAGTATGGCATAGAATTTGGTTTGTTTATCATCTTCTCCAGGATAAATCTTTCCTAATTTTTAGGTAAGGCTATGTGTACTAATCCAAGGGAAATGACATTAATTTGTAAGCTTTGTAATTATGTTTAGCAATAAGCAATATAGAAGACCTCTGTGTGGAACCCCCTGCTAGGGCTGTGGTGATAATTAACACAAGCAAGTTGAAGTATGAGCATTTTTCAAGCCCCATGTTCTCCTGGGTCTGATAGAACTACATCAGCAATATCTTAAGAAGAATTAGCACCAGCAAGTCTCTCTTTGTTTGGATTTGCATGAGTCAGCTCTTCTGTGTGAGTTAGTGTTCAGTGACATTGCTCTTAACCTGTCTTAAAAATCCTTTTAATTGTTATCTTAAAAGCAGTTTCTTTCTCCATCTGCTTTTCCATTTCTTTTGCATGCTAAGCCTGTCCCTTTCAAAGAAGCAAAACTGCAATTTCAGCCTTTCATACACCCATCATTGTCTTTATATGGAAGACACTTTAAAGCTAAACATCTGAGATGCAGGGCTGAAAATATTGAACAGCTCTCAAAATTCTATGTAACAACTTATGTCAATGTGGATTTTTCTTGTGAGTGTGCTAGGAGATCCACAGCAGAATGTAAAAATCCATGTATTAATGCTTTTACATGTACAAATGAAGATTATTTTCTTACTTGCACATTTTACTAGCATGAGTGGAAAGAGTGAAGAGCTATTAAGAGTCACGACATTTCTTCTGCAGCCACCTTCATGCCTGTCCTCTCAAAGGCAGCAATGTAATTACTGAAAAAAAGGAGGGAGGGGGACAGACCAGTATGGAGCCTTACTTGTGTTGACTGCGTTCTATTTGTTAAAAAATAAACCCAGTAAAATAAAATAAACAGCTCTTGGGAGTGGATTTTTGTATTAATTTCCTGCTGCTAATGGACAAAGGAAAGCTTGTAACATGAAGGTGTACTCATTGAGTTTGCTGCAAGGCACCAAGGGGTGAAGTTAAGAATATGGAGGAAGGGTTATCCAAACAAGAATGGCAGCTGTTCTAAATCACAGCCGAAAATGTAAGCTTTTTCCAGCCTGACAATATCTCCCTAATCCTTGATGAAAATGTTATGAAAACAAAGGGACAATGAGACAGGATTAATAAGTGGAATTTTAATAACATGGAGGGTCACAATACGGTTACATTCTTTAAAGAGCCAACTGTCGTTCCAGGAGCCTTAGTTGTTATAATACATTTTGCTGCTTGTTGGTTTTACGAATTACAATAATAATAGAGAGGAAGTGACTTTAACATTGGTTTGAAACATTAAAAACAGCTATTTGGGAATTGTACTGAGCTGTACTTAATGATTTTTTTTCAAAGTGTAAGCATTCTGAATTTTGTAACAGATCTCAACATTTGGGGTGCAGTCTACCAAATAAAATGCAGTTAGTTATATAGTACATTTTCACTAAATTCTGGAAACAACATTCAACAGGTATCTCTTAAGAGTAGGACATTTCTAAAAGCACTCTTTCTTTAGGGAGGCCAGCCTTGCATCAGATTAAATTATGAAAAGGAAAAAAAACCCTCACTATTGACGAACGCTTTTGGGATGAGCTGAACTGGGTATCCTAGGAGATAGCCTATGAAATTTCCATCAGCAGGGTTGCTCATACTAGGACCACAGATGGTGAAGAGGGTGCATTAGAAAGTAAACATGAGAGAGCTTGGTTGCTTTCAGATGTCAGGGTCCCAGGTCTGAACCTCAAAAAATGAGCAAAATGAGAATAAAGTGTTCCATTTGGTTGCTCCCTGAGTAACCTAACAGTGTCATTTTGCATCAGTTGAAGTTTCTGGATATATTTTTTTTTTATGACAGTCCCATACTGAGCATGTTACAGTAGCCAAGTGAGGGTACAGCATGAATGATTTTCCGTTAAATAAAAAGCTATAATGCAATTCTGTAGCATTTTTGAGATTAACTGAGAAAAGCAGTAATTAGCACAAGATGCCATAGACTCCTGTGGACTGGCATCAACAAAAGCTTGTGCTAAAAGTTACTTTTTCTCAATTTGTCTCAAAGGCGCTACCAGATTACTATATATCTTTTGATACTGAAACAGTCTATCATGGCTGTGTCTTTCAATAGTGTCCATGAAATGTCACAGCTGGTGATATCACCCAAAACTGGTAAAAGTTGTTCCTAGCCATCCGTGCTGCCTAAGTGTCCCCTTAGTTGCAGGGTTCCAGTTTTATGTAGTCTAAAGTTCTGTAAACAAAATTATATAAAAACTTCAGAGGAAGAGGAGATCATGGGAATGGGGGGTAATATCTTTAAGATTTGTTTTGCTTATGGCACTGAAACAGGTATCAGTGCATCACATCATAAAAAATGCTCTTTCACACATTGTCTCCTTTTTGAACTTCTGCAAGGACAGCTAGAAGGGCCTCTGAAAGATCTCAGTTTAAAATGTTGTATGTCAGAAGACAATCCTTATGGATTGACCTTGATTTAAATGATTGTCCACTTCCCATTAAGATGTCTTTCCAAGTCTGTTTTCATCTGTCTGGAGTATTTGTGTCTGTCAATTAATGCTCACTACTTTTCTTCCATCTATATACTGTCATTTGTATGACAAGTGGCTGAAGTGCTAGAATTATGACCAAGGGGATTGAGATTCAGATCCCCACTCAGCCATGAAACTTGTGGGATAACTTTTGTGACTTCCTCTAAGCCTAAACCTCATAGGATTGTTAGGATAAAAATACAGGCTGCCGTTTGGGGTAAAAACTCCCAAAGCGGCTTATTGGTCATAGACTATAATAAGACATCATTTTAAAAGAATAAAAGTGTCATAAAATAATTAAACCCACAGTCATTTGATAGTGGATAAAAACTATCAACATAGTTTAACTAATATTTGGGAGGAATAATTTTACAACCAGCAGTAGCACAAAACCAGCAGGGAAAAGCATGGTGGAGAATTTTTTTTAAAAAAGGTTTCTTTTAAAACCTGGCACAAATGAGCCGTTGCTTGATAGGTAAAGATCTTCCTGGCCATAGAAGCTCCCTGAAGGTGACCTGAAAGGTCTTACTGGCTGGTATGCGAGGAGCGCTTCCAAACTTAATCTCAACATCTTATACTAAAGTATACCTTACACTAATTATATAATTAGAAACTGACTGGGAAAAAGTAGAGTTGAGCATTGGAAATTACTGGTTTTTGATTGGTGGGGAGAGTGATATTTTATGCAAATATTTTATGGCATGACTATGATAGATGTATGCTTTAGGGACCTTGTTTTATTTCTCTTCCCTCCATACAGCACTCTGAGTCCAGATGTTGATCCAGTGCTTGCCTTCCAACGAGAGGGGTTTGGACGCCAGAGCATGTCAGAAAAGCGCACAAAGCAGTTTTCTGATGCCAGCCAGTTGGACTTTGTTAAGACACGGAAATCCAAAAGCATGGACTTAGGTATTGAGTTTAGACTTTTATTTTGTTTCTCTGGTATTGTATTTCTATATGTTTCTTCAGGTTGTAATTACGTTGTTTGTTGTTTGACTTTTCAGTTTATATTATTTGTTATGCCAAACAGTTGATTTGCCCATGCAGCTGGATTCAGTAAGGCATGAGAAATACTTAATACAATCTGACCTGAGTCCATCATATGGGTCTGTACAATTTTAATGTTTGAAGCATTATGGTTGTGAAGACCTATGATATAGACCTATGCATGTGCACACTATTTAATATTTTTCATACAATGGGAAAATCAAATAAATCAAGTTTGTATTTTAAAATAGTTCTTTAACGACTAACATCAGGACATTTTTGTTATTAATAAGGTCTTATACTTACTGAGTGATTACAACATAACCCTAACAATCTAAGAATATTTTACTTTGCTTCAATTTACACTGTCCCGTTGTTTCCAGTCCTGTTTAAAGCCAATCCCATTATTTTCAGTGTAACAAACTGTTGAGGGCTCCAGGAAATGTAACCCTGTGCCTTTATGGATGAAAGCTGAGACTTAGCTGAGTGAATGACACAGTATTGTGGGAGCACACACTATGGAGCTCTTTTTTGAGGTGAAGAAGAAAATGAAAGTATATAATAGCAGGCAGCATAAAACCTCTGGATCTGCAGGTCTACTACAAATTCAAGGAATCTGGTCAGCTTCTAATTTTTATGTATTTTGGGTTACAGCTTGTCACCCAGGCCAATCTCTGGCTTCAGATCTAGCTTCAGTTCTTGTTCCTGCTCAGGTCCTAGCAACAAACATCAAAATACTGAGCTGGGGCAGTGTCTCAGCTTAGTCCCAATATATACCTGTGTGCAAGATGTACCTCATTTAGTGAAATTAGGTATGTTTCTAGGCATTACTTCTATAACAGAAGGAGACAGAAGTAACATTGAAAGGATACAGATTCCTACCTTACCAAAAAGAAGAGCAGTTCAGTATGTTTCAGCAGACGTTTAATCCAGAACTAATGATATGCACATGTGAAAGCAGATCAGTGAATCTTGCATAAGAAACAAAAACATATTGAATCTTCTATAGCTACTTGAAAGTTTCTTCCAAAATGCACCCAGGGATGACTTTTTCTTTCCCCTGCCTCCACTTTCCTTAAGATTTCCATTATAGATCTATGACTTTATAACATGTTGGGGGTAACTAGTGAAACAAACTTATCTGCTTTCTCCTTTTGTTTCACTGTTCGCTTATGCTGAGTGAAGGATTCTGGATTCTGGAGACAGCTGCTGTAATCCTTGCCCATTGTAGGCAGCACACAGTTACAGTGAGCTCAGCGAGAGTAGAATCCTATGTTTTCCCAATTCAAACATCTGCAGTGTTTACTGCAGATATGCTGCTGCTAGCTGACACTGAGAGTCTGTCTTTTTCTAGCCCTCCTTCATCATCTGCGTAATGCTGATGCTTAAAAAATTCTAGCTAGGCAGAGGATGAGAAAAAAAGGACTTGGTGAACATAGACTTTGTAAAAAGAAAAAAAGCTTCTTTGTCATATATTTTGTTAACTGAAGTGTGAGTGTGCTTCCCCCCCCCCTTTAACCAAAGAGGCGCTTACATGCAACTTTCTCATCTGGAAATTTGTCTCATATGAGAAAAACAGTAAAGAGCCTTGTAGTCCAAGAGATTTAGTGTGGCACATGGCCCAAAATGGGCTCTAGCCATTTTTAAGTACCACAGGACTCTGCATTTTAGGAAATGTGTTATGTACAGTGAGTTTTGAAAGGGCTAACATAGAGTATCCCTCACTGAAATGCTGATTTAATAGAAAAACACCATTCCTTTATTTTCCCTATTATAATGCAGGATTTTTCAGAAGGAAGATGCAGTAAACAGTTTTTTAAAAAAGCTCCAGTTCACCACCAAAAGTGTGGTAGCAACATGCCTTGGCTAGTTGTGATTGTTAGCATGTCAATAACATATTGTACTTGCCTGTGATATGGAAATGACTGACCCAATGCATGATAGTTCCTAGGTTTTTTTTTTTACAGGGGGTTTATTTTGCCCCCTTAAAATGTCTGCCTAATATTGCATATTTGCATGAAGAATGATGTTTCCAGTATCCTCTAACTTTAAAAAAAATATAAACATGGATGCATGTGGGATGTGGGCACTAACAGGGCTAACCATTATACATTTACCTTTTAACAGTAGCTGACGAGACTAAGCTCAGTACAATGGATGACCAGAAAACAGGTAAGAATTGACTATAGGGTGGTTGCCATAGAAACCTTGGTCAAAGCAGCTTACCACAATTACGGAACTGCCAATCTCAGTGCATGGGAAAATAATATTTCAGTAGTTGCATGAGTCTCTCTCTCTCTGTCTCTCTCTTTTTCTTTATATAACTCAGATATTACAAAATATCCTCATTAATTTTACAATTATCTTAGAAATAACCAGGATGAGTAAATTATATGTAACATACCAATTACACTGTATGTAACATGTCAATCAAGGAACTCAGTTCTCTAACCATGATTCTTAAAAGACAATATCGTTCCCTAGAGCTTTTATGTAACGTGTTCTTTAGGGTACAGTTTTGACTTAATGCAAAAGGGCCTTAAGAAATCCTGAGTATTTATCTAAAGGTACTGTTAACGTGCACTTTAAACACAAATGTTTCTCATCCTTAGATAGACACCTAGATAGAGCTTACATATTTACACTAACCAGCTAATCAGATGATGTGAGGTTGCTGTTTAAACTGTTCTCCTAGTATTTCCTTTTCCCTGTGAAGAGTTAGAAGAAAAGGATCCAATAGAATGTGTGCCCCAAGCCATGCATTGTAGACATTTTGCTTTCTTTGTAATGCTTATGATGCCAGCTTTGAAAGCATGAATTTATGAGCAATTAAAATAATGCACCAGCTGCAATTAGGGACCTTTATAATTTATTAATGCAAGTTAGCTTTTGACCTTTGGAATGTTGTTTTAATTAGGGTAGATGTAGAGGACACAGTAACATTCCATACACAGAAGCAGAAACATTACTTAGCTCTAATTAGGGACAATTCACCTTTGAATCCTGAAAATATTACTTATTTCCAGCATGAGTCATTGACTATGGTATCCCATGCACCCTGATTATTAATGTTTTTTATCATTGTCTTTCTGTTTAATCACACTGTGAAGCATAAACAGACAGCTGAAAAGCTGTGCTTAAAAAGAACTGGTGGGATTTAAGTAGTTATAAAACAACTAGAGTCTCTCAGAGATCCTGCTAAGCGAGATGTCACTTGTCTTCCAGTGGCTTGCATAAATGCATTATACACTGAGATTAGTCTCATTAAGTGACATTTATTAAAGTGTGCAAAGTTCAGATGTGCATTGCTTTATAAGATTGGCTGAGTGCTGCACAACCAGATTTCTGTTATTCAGTGTTATAATTGTCACCTGGGCTGACAGGCATGAATCCAAGTGATGTGATGAAATTGTAAATTTACAAAACTGAATTTCAGTTTTCTTGCTTCTTAGTCCTACACGTTTCGGGTGCATTTTTGTCCACAAGGCTATTACAATAGCCCTATTATTAGCATAATATGCTAGTTCTGCAACACTGTGGTTGTTTGTACATCCACACCATACACTTAACAGGCTTACGCAAAGAGGTCTTACTATAGTTCATATCTTATAACAGACTGCTAGTTGGTTTTTGTTTCTTTTTATCTCTCTCTCTCTCTCAAAAAACAAAACAAATCCTTTTAATATCTCCCCTGTATTTTCACTGACCCTTTCTTGTTTTTGGCCTGGATCCACATTTTCACAGTCGTCTGGTCAATTCTATTTCTTAAGATATCCAAAGAAACAGATGGATCAAACATTTCATCAAATCCTTCTTGATTTCCCTTGGTTTTGTACACTTTTCTTTTACTTGCAGCAAGTATAGTCATGTCTACAGCCCTTCGGTTCAGGACTTGTTGAATAAGCCTTTGGTACAGTCTGCGCGTATGGATAAGGGAATTGACCACTTGTATTTAAAGGAACATAGTTTCTGGTGTTATTTGTGAGAATGCAAACCATTCCATGTGGGAGCCTCTGTTAACAGCCATGAAGACGCACTTGAATTCAGGGCACTGACCCCTAAGCCACAAACCACCTGGGCCAAGCAAGATAAATATTTGGTGATTCTTTAAATAACACATTTTAACTCGATCCCCCACCACCACCTTTGCTTGATACATAGCAGATTTTTCACATAATCTGTAAAGTTTTCTTTTCACTATAGCTGGAATGCCAAATGAACCTGTGTTACCAATTCATTTTTAAAAAGAGCACTGTAGGTGATATAAGATATTTAATGTGTGTCATAAAAGAATTACAAAACATTATATAAACTGCAAAGCAGTAGAACATATTTACATTAGTGGAGTAAACGTGAACCTGTTTAAAACTGCAGTTGGGTTTAATTGTACTGACCCCAGATGGAAAGTAAGGTTCTTACCAGGACAGAATCTGCTCTAATAGATTTTAAAATTATTTTTCTTTCTTCAGTTCACTTGAATTGCGTGATTCTTGTCAGTGTTTACAGTTCATTCCAAAGGTCAGAAGTATATTCAGTTTCAATTGAGTATGGCTCATTTATTCAGCCTTAAGCATACAGTAACTATGATGGGTTATTTCCATATTCACCTTGTCGTAATGCTAACAGTTGATCTTGGAGAGCAAAAAAGCTTATTAAAATGACACGATGTTCATGATAGCCATTCAACAGTGGTGGTTTGGGGGGAATTAATTATTTTGTTCAGTAATGGATACAGTTGCAGTTTTTAGGGGATCTCCCACATCAAAATGCTATTTTTCTATGTTGTAGACTAAAGAATCAGAAAAAAACAGCTTATATAGAATTATTAAGCCATCAGCACTAATGCTCTGGTTTCACCTGGATCACTAAATATAGTAATAATAATAATAAAAAATCTTCCTGAGCTTCAGGATCTGAAGTATTTGTTCCAGGCTGGTTTTATTCCAATAGGAGGAAATGCCCTTTCAGTGTGTTAATCAGACACCATGGCTAGAAATCTGTGATCCATGATTTAATAAATGTATTCCAACATATATGCTTTGGCGTCACAAATGTGAGGCAATGACCATGATCACTGTCTTGATGTCTGCCAAGGAAGGGATCAAACATTACCACAGCAGACTCCTGGGCATGGAGTCCCAAGGAAGCAGTTGCTACATTTGGTGGCCATTTTCTACAAAGCTATTGTTTGCTTCTACTATCTCCCTGTCTCCTCCTGGTTCCTGATGGTTGTGACCTCAGGTACAGTCAAAGGATGATCTTAAACTTAATTTTGAAATCTGTATTTTATTCCAAAATTTATTACATGCTATTTTAATTCTGAAATAGCATTTGGGGCAACCGCAATCTAATTTAACCAATTTGTGTAGACAATTAAAAAAAACACAATAAAGCAAAACCAATAAACAAAAAGACATCAAACAGATAATGAGCAAGCCCATTTATTAATTTATAAGAATATACAGTCCGGGTCCACTGGGAAGTAATTCTGTTAACTTTCTAGCTTGGCCACTCACTTGCTGTCATTCTCCTGGCCCAACCCTGAGCCCAATCCTCTCAGCAAATTACTACCTTATGCTCTACAGTTGTGTAGGGTATGCCTTGACCATTACTTGTCAAACCCTGTTTAGATACAGCCTTCACCCTTTAATAAAATATAGGCCCTTGCTCTTCTGCTTTGCCTTCTAAGGAGCTTCTCTGTTGGTAGTCAACCTGCAGGTCTGTTCCAATTAGAGATTAGTAAACCTGTCAGCCAACTCAGCCTGCCTTGACCTGACATGTACCACCTGAGTGAAAAGTGAAAATATACAAGACCAAAACCAGTGAGGTTAGTCATGGGGAAAGGAAAAAAATCCTCTCCAGATCTAAAAATGGCGACTAGGTTGGAACACTCAAATTCTACCCGGTCCTGACTGAGTAACGCAGGGTGAGTAAGTGAATTAAGTATGGTTGGGATTTGTATTTGGAAGTCTGGTGATGCTGGAAAGCAGAATCATCATATAATCTTACCCTGAACCAGCTGGATCTATAGGGGCCCAGAAGGTGGCTGCTTCTCCTTTGCTGCAGCAATCTTCCGTTGTGGAGGAAAGGGATGCTAACCATTGCCATATGTAATCAGGGACTTGAGTGGATTCATTTGTCCATTCCCAGAGCAGGTGTCATTTCACCCCTAGGAACATGCTGTAAAGTAAATATTGTGAATTACAGTCATAGCATTTTATCATCTGCTTATATTATCAATGCTCATTATACGTTGTTCTATGTTAATATTATTAGTGGCATGATCAGTATTAAGGATCCTCTAATTCAAGAGTATCTTGCAAAGGGAAAGAATAAGCCTGTGCTAAATCATTCAGATGAGAACATTTCATTAAAACAGGACCTATGTTATCAGAGAATCTGTGTATCTGCAGGCAAAACAGAAAGGCTTTCTGGAGGCTTAAAGCATTTCCTGTTCCTTCTCTTCTCTGACCAATACTACTGCCAGTTCCTGAAGGAGTTGGATGATACTAGCAACTCAGCTATAGAGTTTTTGTCTGCTTGTTTGTCTGTTTTTTTAAAACCCCTAAACTGAAGTGTTTCTGTGTTTGTCTGCTAGGTTTCTCCTTCAAATTTTGTAATATGATGTCTATTAGAAAGAGAACTTTTTGTTTGTAACATTTCAGGGGTGACCTTTGGTCAGAAGTTGATTTCACTATGTCATTTTTTTTTAAAAGAAATGTGAGTAAGCTGGAATTTGTGACGAAGTTGCTCAATCTGATCACCAAGGACTTTAGTTGACATATGTGGTTGAGGGCCACATCAGTGGTATGATTTGACAATATACCAAAACTGCTAGAGTAGCCAGATACACTGAGAGAGAACAGTTTGGTCACAAATTTGCTTACAGAACACATAGTTTCCTGAAAAGGCTATAAGGGAGCTAAGACACTGCAGGGGATGACCAAAAATAATCCAGGGCTGGCAGTTAATCTGACCAAAGGAATAACTCAAAACCAGTGATTGGTCAAAATGCCCCCTGCAAAACCTGTATAATATTGAGGAAGATTTATTTGAATGAAACCTCATACTACTTAGCCTTCTGTTGATAACCCTAAATTTCTTTGTCAATTCTTTGGTAATTCTTTATGTGATCTTTGGCTGCAGTTGAAGCATCAGAATACAAATTGTGAGATAACCTCTAGGAGACTAATCTTGTTAGTTTATTGTGGGGAAAAAATAACACAGAGAATTGTGGCATTGTAAGGACTGATAAATTTATCGTCATACATGATTGTATAGGCAGGAGCCTGCTTCATTAGATTCATTTCACAGAACATAGTAATAGACTCCTGCCCAAGAAGACTCAGGCTGTGATAAATTTCTTAGGATTTAATGGCTCATGAGATCCTCTCTCATTTTTGTAAGATATGCGAGTTCCATTTGTCTGATTCCATGAAGATAGTAAGTTTTCTTACTCCAGTAACTGTACCAGTGAGGCTGCTCCTGACTCAGAGCTTTGTTCTGATTTTTCTCTTAACTTTTTTTTTTACTGAAATACATGTCATGCATAATATACAAGAGGGGTAGCAGCTAACTATACATTGTGAAGGCATGGTTTGAGCTTGTAGAAGTAACAGTGGCAGTGTAACTCCCAGAATTCCCTTGCCAGCACGGCCACTGGTTTATAGGAGACAGGCCAGTTAATTGTAGGTAGTCAGTTACTTCAGTAATGATTATAAAACTATTCAGACATATTAGAGTCAAATTATAATTATCTCTCCTTCAATCATTCATGGAAAGTCTGACTTGGTGGCTATAAAATGATGGATTCCCTTCAGAAATCTGAAAGTAATTAATTAATTAGTTACTTTTAGCATTTTTAAATCTTAAAGTTAGTCACTGAAAAGCAATTACACTTGGCCCTCCACATTTCGCTAGGATTAGGGACACAGGACCCTCGCCAAAGTGAAAAATTTGCAAATAACAAAATTTGTGTGTCTGTGGGAACGGGGATGAGGCACGGGTGGGGAAAGTGGGCATCCAGGGTCTAAAATAGGTCAGGGAAAGGAGATGGTTGGCAAGGTGGTCCTGTACTTCCTCTCTCTTGCCCATCTCCTTCCTTGGGTGTGTATGGGGCATGGGTACAGGGTTTGTAGTGCTGAGAATTTGGGCAGAGAGCCATCCTTATAGCTGGCCAGGCAGAGGCTGGTGGAGGAAGAGGAAGACCAGAGGTGGGTTTTTAAAGGGCTATGCAGCCTGATTGGAGCCACCAAGAGGGAAGGTTCCCCCAAAAAGAACCACCTGATGTGGAAACTGGGTTTTGTTTGTTTTCCAGTTAGCATGCTAGGGAAAATCCAGTTAGCATGCTAGGGAAAATCATGATTTCATACTTCATGATTTCTGAAAAGAAATGGTAAAAAAGAGAGGGCCTGACATTACTTATCTGAGTACTGTGGGGCATCCTCCTCATTATAAATCTCACATGCAATTCAGTGGAATTTAAGCTAGAATATTCTCTATTCTGTCCTGTCCTGTCCTATCCTATCCTATCCTATCCTATTTTATTCTCGCCATACTGTTTTCAGTTTAATTCAGTTTAAAAAGACAGTTATTCTCTGTCTCTGCGAGGTAGGCTACTGAATTCAATATGGCTTAGTTTTAAGTAGAGAAATGTCATATTACACTGTAAAGGATTCGTGTCCCATTCATTAGTCATCATTGAACCTCATTAAAATAGATATAGCTTTATTTGATCTCCTCTGTATATGGATCTTAAACCAAACTGTAGGCTTGGAAAATAAGTTCCTTGCTGTGAAGCAAGATGTTTTGGACTTTAATTGCCATCATTCCAAACCACCATAACCAGTGGTCAAAAATTTTGAGAATTCTAGCTCAAAACATCTGGAGGGCACCAGGTTGGAGAAGGCTGTTGTGAAGTAAGCAGCAGAACTAAACTGTTAGCACAGAAATGGCTTTTATCACCACCATACACATTCTGCTTATGTAGGGTTATTTCCTTCTTCCAGTGTCTGCAGACTGTCCACATTGATGTTTATGACCACCCAAGTTCAATAAATACTGTTACCATTCCTGCAATCCATTATTAATTTTACAGTACTCTGGGAACATTAGGTCATATCCCATCTCGCTTTTCCTTTGGGATAGTGCAACTTACATAAATATTGTTCTCACAGTGATCCATACTGGGAAGGAGAAAAGAAGCTTTTTCTTCACTGTCCCTTATGAATATAAACGGGTACATAATGTAGCTACTGTTTACAAAGGGGATGTGGAGCCCCTCGGTAATTAGAAAAAATTAGATACACGTTTCATTTAAAATAGAGATTCAGATGCAAAATTCAAGGAAGCTTATAGCTGCCCTTATAGTAGGATAACCTTTTCCCCTCCTACTGATAATAAGGAATAAATGTATTCAACAGCTGCTTGATTCACGGCTGCCTTGCTCTTTTAAAATTTCACCTACAAGTTTTTGGATTTTAGGGCTTTCTCCTCCCCAGCGTTTGGAATAAATCTAGAAAAATGAATCACTCAGCAGATTTGGGTTAAATGGTTATGAAGGCACTGTAAAATGTAGGATAGGTTCTCCACACCGAAGATTCCTTTTATATGTCAAGATCAGAAATATTTCTCTGGAAAGTGGCTGGTGGGAGGAGAGACTCATGTGCAATACTCACACCAAACATTATTCTAAATATTTTACAAGTGCAGGGCTGGGATTGTTTACACAGCTGGAAAGAGTCTAACCTTCCTTTTCCTTTCTTTTTCTTCTTGTCAGCTGGCTCTGGTCTCCATTTATCTCCAGGTCCTTTTCTCTCCAAACTGTTGGGGAGCTGTCAGCTGGGAGGTAGTTTCGGGTGTGAATTCATTGCATTTATAGTGACTTGCAAGTTTACAGACACGTAGATTTTGCTGTTTTGATACTTTCACCGCAGTTGCTTCGCAAGCCACTTTATCCTCTCAGTGTAGCAGACAGCACAACTGAAGAAATAGATGGGATTCCCTGTAGGAATTGGAAGAGCGAGCATAGTGTAGTGGTTTGATCCTAGAGACCAGAATTCAATTTCCCACTCAACCAGGGAAACCTTCTGTCTGGCCTTGGGCACATCACACATTCTTAGCCCTCAGAAAACCCCATGATAGGGTTGCCTAAGTCAGAGACAACTTGAAGGCACATAAATGCAGCAGCAGCAGCAACAACAACATAGGCATTGAACTCTATTGCAGCTGCTAGAAAGGCCCAAGCTTTTGGGAAAACATGCCATCCCCTTTTTGGGCTAGCACTGGAGTCTTGCTTTATTTTAACAAGGGGAAGATATTAACACAACACACTAAGAAGGTTTCTTTCTGTCTCCATCATAAGCATGGCTCATGGTTGTTCAGGATGTTGATACCATAGAAGTTTGGGAACAACTCTGGATCAGCATTGGTCATGGCAACCAACACATGGGCAGAATGCTCTTTGTTGACCTTCAGCCATAAGCAGTTGGCAGCAAGAGGCAGGATCAGCAGATAGGATTCTAAACAAAATTTCAAGGGATAGTTTTAATTATTTAAGTTTCATGTTTCTCTTAGAATGCCTAATACCGATGCCACAGTGGTTGCTTTGCTTAGGAATAGGGATTACCTTATCATGATAGTTGCACTAATAATCTTTAGTAATATTGGAAATTAGGAAACAACTTATGAATAATAAGAAGAAATCGAAGTAAAACTCAATAAAATAACATAAAGCAAATAGGTTTTATGGGACCAGTTTGTGAACTTTCAAGTATAACAATTTGTCCACTAAATATTCTGAAGATATCCATACGCACATCATTCAAAAATTATTTTACACTGTACTAATTAATAGATTTATTTTCCTTTTTTTCCATTATTAGTGTTATTTATTAGCTAATACTTCCTATGTAAATGTTTATTTGAGATGATTAGTGCTTTTATCATGCTGTGTTAATCTCTGTTTCTAATCAAGGTAGGAAAATTTACATTACTCACATTTAGTCCATAATAAGTGTCGACACAAGCTCTAATGTATAATAACCATATTAACTAATATGGGTTAATTAATCCTAGGGAAAAATTTCTATGTAGACAAGCCCTTGGGAACTGTGTAATATTTAAGTGCAGGTTATTAAAATTCACTTCATGAAAGTAGCTGGTGAAGCAGAATTTTCCCTAGATGTTATTCTGAGAATGCAGGCTAATTTTAGGTCAATAAAATCTCCTTAATGTTCATCATTTGCAGTGGTTAGATAGGATTGTTTTCTCATTTTTTTAAAAAAAAAAGAAATTAACTGCCTATGCCAATCAAATATATAGTGTTGACATCTTCAATATTTGGTCCTTGGTGGGGTTTTTTTTTTTTTAACAGCTTGGTAATTATTTTGTTCTCATTAAATTGTTGAAATAACAGTAATGACTTTACCTTCCCACCAGTTTGAGAAGTGAGACAGTGCTAACCTTGTCAGATTCATAGAATACGATTTGACACACTCACTGCTCCATCCCGCAGATTTGCCTAGAATTCCCTACAGACTGTAGAGATAATGTGAATAACGCTGAGCATATTCCCGATAGACTGTCATTGTGAATGTGAATAAATCAAGCATGAGGTCCTCCTTGCTAATTCTAATATTTTTTCTTTGTTTTGAAAAAAAAAAAAACCCTGTTAAGGTTCCCCAACAAGAGATGTGGGCCCTTCATTAGGCCTGAAGAAATCCAGCTCTTTAGAAAGTTTGCAGACAGCAGTTGCTGAAGTGACTCTGAATGGTGACATTCCCTTCCATCGCCCACGGCCACGGATAATCCGAGGACGAGGGTGCAATGAGAGCTTCAGAGCTGCAATCGACAAGTCATATGATAAACCTGTGACAGATGAGGATGATGAGGGCATGGAAACCTGTAAGTAAACTGCTTGTGTCAGCACCTTTCTTTAAATTCCTTTCAAAATGTTTTTGCTACTACAATGATGGCCTTCTTACAATCCTGTGTAAACTTATCTGTGAATAAGGCCCATTTTAAAAAATAGGGCATATTTTTGAGTCAACACATGTATAAATTTACTGTTAGAATATTTCCAGTATATTATGGTGGTGGTCTGTTTTGTTTTATTAATAAAATCTCTTCTTCAGATGATACTGGGCTTTGATAATGCCAATGCTAGTATTGGCTGGCACATTCAGAGCAGCTATTAATGCTAATATTTAAGTCCAGTGGCTCTTCAAACATCTTAGCTAAAATTTTGTATTAAAATTTCTATCATCCCTTTATGATCTACTAATCCCAGGCTCCTCTTGTATCAGCTTTTTATGCTTGTTCTCCACACTGTTCTCCATGCTAGGAATAGCCTTGCCCACTCTGTTTCCCTTGGTCCATCACAGAATCCTTGAGACTCACTTCTTTACTAAAGCTTTTTCCTTCTCTACCCATACTTTTAGCTTTCTCTTACTAGTTTCTCCTTGGCCATCTTGTTCTTCATTCCAACTGCTCAGCATAAATTTCCTCTTTACACACATCTGACTTTTCTGCCAGGGTATGAGCCAGCATTGTGTAGTGAATTGAGCTTTGGACTACAGCACTGGAGATCAGAGTTTGATTCCCTGCTCAGCCATGAAAATCTACTGGATGACCTTGGGTGAATCACTCACTCTCAACCCCAGAAAACTCCGTGATACGTTCACCTTAGAGTCACCATAAGTTGGAAATGACTTGAAGGCACAGAACAGCACAAACAAACAACCACCACAACCTGACAACTGTGAAGAAAGCCTCCTGAATATACTAAAAAAAGAAAAGGGGGGGGAGGAAAGAAAAAAAAAGCCCCACATAGAAAACCTCTCAGAACCCTGCCAGTATCCCCAAATGCCTGTATTTTCATCGGAGCCCTTCTCAAAATGGTGACTAGAACTGCCACGACACTATTTTGGGAAGGACTTATACAAAAAATAGAAGCATTTGTGAACCCTGTTGGTGGAGTTTGCAGCCCAAGGGTGAGCCTGGAGTGGGTAGAAATTGGCCTTTGGCCGTTGCTCAGTTGTTTATCCCATTATATACTAAATGATGGCCTTAATCTCAGTGCATTTTTCTTAGTTCAGTTAAAAGCTCTTTAAAGCTGGAAGCCTGTGGCAGTGAATTTAGCTCTTTAGCTATGTGATCTTTAGATAAGTACATCCTTTTTAGGGATGGGCCAACCGAATCCTCAAATCCACGAATCCTCAAATTCTCAGCAAAGATTCAAGATTCACAAATCTGAATCCCCATGCCAAAATAGATGAAACAAATCTTTCAAATCCACCAACCAAAAAATAGTTTTTTTAAAAAAGGTCTGTTAAAAAAAAGTTTTAAAGTTTTTTTAAAAGTTGCTTTTTAAACACTTTTTTAAAAAAGAATTCAAAGGATTCAAGATTCGTGAGATTCGTGGATTCCCAGAACCTTCCAAGGATTCGGATTCGGATTCAAAAAATTCTGGATTCGTCCCATTGCTAATCCTTTCCCAAAGAGTCATTCAGCTTTAGTGAATGACTCAGTCATTCGACTTTAGTGAATAATCCTGGGTCCTAGTATTAAGAGAGAAGGAGAAAAGCTTGTCGCTATCCACTTTTTCCACATGGTATACAATTTTATATACCTGAAGGAGGTTTTTTTTTAACCTTTTAAGGTTAATTAATAGAGTCTGATAGTAGACTGGACGATGCAGCTTTGGGTAGACTCCAGCTTGGAGGCCCAGGTTTCCATCTGGAACAAGCAGTTAAACCAACTTTATATAGAATTTTTACAAAAACATGTAGTGATAGCAAATGAGCAGCAAAGGCTGTGACATGCACACAAATTTACCAAAAAGAGCAAGAGATATTTCCAAACTATGTATGTCATATATTTTTTATCTTATTTTGGTGCTTTATCTGTTACCATATCAGTATGTTTTGAATATGGATCAGAATGTTTTGTACATGTTTAGCTTATTTGCAGCTACTAGGAACTTATAATATGTTCTGTGTCTAAGCAAACTGTTTTCATCAATGTGGCTCTACCTTATTTAGGCCTTATAGTCTCTTTCTGAACCTGACCCTTTATACCTCTGTTGTGTTGCCCTTTTTTCATAAGTGAAGCAGCCTCAAATTTTGCAACCTTTTATCATAGTGGAGTTCTTCCATGCTCTTGAACGTTTTGGTTGTCCCTTTCTAGCTTTTCTTATTGGTCCAGTGTCATTTTGGATTCACATGAAGGTTGCCAGACATGTGCTTTCTACCATTCTGTGTAAGAAATCTATCTCCTCAAAGGTCAGACGTTACTTGCATTGTATGACAAAGATGCTGTTAGAGGAACTATGCTGGTAGAAAACTTTATATAATATGCCTTATATGGGGAATGGGGAATAGGATTAAATATTCTTCTCTCTTAGTCACACATTGTAACTGAATGATTTAGAGGGTCAGAACAGACAAAAAGAGGAGCTTATTTACACAGCATCTTATTGAAGCAAGGAATTGACTACCATAAGATGTAGTGACAGACTTCAACTCAGATGACATCCTTCTCCTTGGTAGCTTTTCGGGGTGGTGATTGCTTCTAATTCCAAAAATTCAAACCCTGTTGTCCCTGCTGGATTCCAACCTTTGTATTACCTTCAGTATCAAAAACAATATGTCTCTCCATATCTGTTGGACATTATGAGCAAGAAGATGTTATGATGATCATGTCCCATTTGTGGGCTTTCCAGAGGCATTTGGATGGTCTCTACAGGACAAAGTATTGGACTAAAAAGCCCTTTGATCTGATATAGTTTGGATGTATCAGATTATGTTCTTCTAGATTCTTACAGATTGTTACATGGGTAGATGGCAAGGAAAAGGATTTAATGGAAAACTAAGAGGAGGAAAGACTTTAAAGTTTAACAAAAAAAGAAAAGAACTAAGTTGCAGTTAGAATGAAATATCTGAACCTTAGAAGTTCATCCATAATGTGAGGAAAAATTACCTCTGTTCTTTAATTAGAATACGTAAGCTTGGCAGATCTAATAAAGCACAAAGTTAATGATCAGCTATTACCCACCCTAATGGGTATTAATTTACATTTTTAGTTCTTTAACCCTAAATGTGACCCAACATGTGGAGGACACTATTAACATAAAAGAATCTCTTCAAATCCAACCATATTATTATTGAATTGCACGTCAATGGGCTAGTAAAATGGCAGTCGGTGTTAAAAAAAACAATAGACTATCACATTAACACACAGGGGCAAACTTACTTGGAAATTATTACATTTTTAATTTTAATGTTATAATATTTTCAGTGATTTCTGGTAGAATATTTTGTGTATGTCACATTTACACTTTAAACGTTTATGAATGAAAAAGAAAATGGATGATATGAAGAATTAATATGTTAGCCTGTCTGCTGACAGAAGATGTTGAAAAATGAATGGATGCTGTTAGCTTTTCATGGATATTTTTACATTTTAAGAAATGGTTGTCATAATGAGTGAATTTGTTCCTTTAAGTTCAATTTTTTTTTAAATCATCTACTAAAAATATCACATAATGGACTGTAAGACCACTTGAAATATTATTTTGTGTTCAGTGGTAGCAGACTTAGATTTACGTCATTCCATACCTGTCAGAAATACTCTGCTTGTTCTTGCTGTTGATGTGATATAGTTATCACATCAACTATAAGAGGGGTTATAAGAGGAATGGCACAATGGACTGGATCCCACATGCTTCCTGAGCATGGGAAGGATTGATTCCTTCCTCATCCTTCATTCTGAAGATTCCCCAACTCTCAGTAGAAGCTGTTTGAAAAGCACAAGTGAATTGCAGCTAGAAAGGTGGAACAAGGCCTTGTTGTCTGGGTGTATCCTGCACTGATGGTTGTTGTTGTTTCACTGTAAAACAGTTCTTTGCAATTTAATACCTGCTTGGATACTAAAGTGGCTCAGCTATGTGGTTTTTCTATTGCTACTACCATGATTTTGTAATTGGTGTACACAAATCTCTATCCCCTGCACATCCAAATATACTGGGGTAGAGCTTTTCAAACTGTGTGTTGTGACACATTAGTGTGTCGCTTGCAGTGTGTAGGTGTGTCACATAAATGTAACAAATGGAAAGGCTGCCTCTCCCACCACTGCAGCAGGCCGTACCCAGGTGAAGAGGCTGCTGTGCTGCCACCTCCACTGCCCCAGGCCGAGGAAGACCCTGGCGAGGGCGGTGGGGGCAGACCAGGTCCAAGTGGACAGGCTGCCTCTCCTGCTGCTACTGCCCCAGACCGAGGAAGAACCTGGTGAGGGGAGGAGCTCCAGCTGGCCAGGCTGGGGTGGAGGGGTTGCCTTCAAGTTACTGAATTACTTACTGAGTTACTGTGTTGCAAAATGATGCATGTCTAAAAAGTATGACACCAACATGAAAAGTTTGGAAAGCTCTGTGATAGGAAATTATTCCATGGTAACTCTCACAGAATGATTCAGCAGGGGGCTGGATGTCTCCTTTGAGCTGGATATGAGTCTCCTGTTTCAGGTAGTAACCAGGGGGCCATTCACACTGCAGAATTACGGGACTGTTATTCTACTTCAACTGCCAGAGTTCAATCCCATGGAATCCAAAGGTTTGTATGTAATGTGAGGCATTTGAGCTCTCTGGATGAGAATTCTAAGTGCTCTTCTCTAAACTGTCAGTCTCTGGATTCCATAGAATGGAACCATAGCAGTTAAAGTGGAATAACAGTGCTATAATTTTGTAATGTGAATGGGTCCCATGTGTGGGCACTTCGGCATGGTACAAACCATCTAAGCTGGGCTGGCAACTAGGGATACATCTGCTCCATGTTTCTTTGTTAGATTTTTAAACTGCTTCTGCTGAATTGAGCTCAAAGTAGTATACATACTTCTTATTCTCCTCACTTTCCCTTTACAAGAGCCTTATGAGATAGATCAGGCTGAGAGAGAGAATGACTGACCTATAGTCACCTAGTGAGTACTGGGAACTCGAACTTGGGCCTCTCAAGTACCAGTCCAACCCTCTAGCAGCTGCACCGCACTGACAAGATAGCAAGATGATACTTAGCAATCAGTGTTTTTTTCATGTTGGTTTTTTTTTCATGTTGGTTTTCAAACTATTTTTTAGTAGAATCTTGATAGCTGTTTTCATTATAAAAACTTGAGCTGAGCCTTGCGGGAAAAATGTGTTGGAGAACGTTTCATCTTGCCAGACATTGACCTTTTGTTCATTCTTGAAAAAAGAATTGCATTGAATTGTTTGTTTATAAATAAAACTTAATTGTTACCTGTATGGAATTCTAAAAGTATAGGGATATACCATGTGATAGAGGACTATGTGAGCTTATTTAAAAACATAGGCTGTAGAGAACAATAGGCCATTCAGACTCTTCAGCAGAGTATGAAAGACAGATGGGAAGGCCTTAAGTTGGAAGGAGAGTGTATGTATGTGTTTGCATGTGTGTGCAAGTACGTGTATGTATGTGTGTGTGTATGTATATATATATATATATTAAGAGCTATATCGGATAGCTGACTTCTTCATATTTGGATCATCTGAATCTCAGTTCTTGTTTTCAAACCCTCGGGATGGCTGATAAGAAACCGACTTCCCTTTTTCTTTCTCTCCTGTGTTGTCTGGGAGCAAGCCATTTGAATCTAAAAAAATTGGCAGGTCTCCCTAATCTCTCTTGCTTCTTAATTGTCTTCTGCTTGCAGTAAATAACACAATAAACAGTCTAGTAGCTTCATTATAAAGCAACTTTTGAATTTAGCATTTATAGTTTCTCATGTGCATTTTGCTTGTCTTGTAACGTAATTAGGGGAGTAGTTTCATTACAACCCTGTTGGTTTTCTTCAGAAGGATATGTATCTTCTCCTTAGTCATGTGCAAAAAAAAAAGTCTGATTTAATGTTTTGCCTTCAGGTGGGAAGAGGGATTCTTTTCAGTGACCTAATGTCACCTCTGAACCATCACAGCAGCACACAAATCAGAAATGTAATTTGTTGCCTGGAGATGAATTTTAATAGGATAACAGTTTTGTGCCTTTGATGCAATAGGCTAGTGAATTGTTGAGTTTCTGACAGAGCTTTGAAACACTACTTTTTGAGGCTACAGAAAGTGACCATGGAGGATTTTGGGAGCTGTAGTCTGAAAAAGATAACTTGCGAAAGCAACACATTCTGCAGCAAGGAATGTACTGTCAGTCCTCCATATTTGCAGGTTTGACTTTCGCAAATTTGCTTATGTGTGAGTTTGAATATCCACCGCCCCCGCTTTGTCTCAGACCAGGAAAACTTCATTTGAGCTTAGAGATACCACCAGCAGCCTTTCATCTTCCATTGCCTCCCCCCACCTTCTCTTCCCCCACAACATTGGACACCTCATGTCTCTTCCAGATCCTCAGACCAGGAAAACTCAGCCAGGTTTTAACCTTCTCTTCTTCAGCTCCTCAAGCCTCTCTCCAGTCCCAACAACAGCAATCTCTCACTTCTCTTTCTGCACACAGGGAAAACTTCACACCTATTCCAGATTCTCAGATGAGGAAAACTCAACTAGGTTTTAATGAAATGACCAGCAACCTCCCGCGTTCCAGTGCTTCCCCTCAGTTCTCTTCTCCACCTTCTAATGCCTCTCTTCAATCCCACTAACAGCAATAGCTCACTCCTCTTCTTGAAAACATTGGAAACTTCACACTTCTTCCAGATTCTCAGATCAGGTTTTAATGAAATGACCAGCAGACTCTCATCATCCAGAAGAGACATGAAGTTTCCAGTTTGCGCAGGAGGAGAAGTGAGGGGTTGCTGTTGTTGGGATTGGAGATGGGGAAGAGAAGTGGGAGAAGACTCTGCTAGTGAGAGGCTGCCAGGGGCAGGGAGGAGTAGGGGGAGTAGGAGAAGGGTGGAGAGGAGCTTGATTGGCTACGGCTGTTGTTACCCAATTTCAGTTTTTTCACAACGTTTTCACTTTTACAGGGGTCCTGTTCCCCTAACTCTCATGAAAGTGGAGGGAATATTGTATTTTAAAATATGTCCAAAGAAGCCCCAAATCATGACAATCTAGAGCAAATAGTCATTAGTTAATTATTTAGAGTCAGGTTATTGGGAGAAACATAAGCCTGAGCTGTGCTGAGGGAAATCTTTGGTCTGTCGAACTCAGTGCTGCCTCTGCCTCTAAGCTGCATCTTTTCCTTCATGAAGCAAGAATTTAACTTAAGCCATTTCCACACGAGACTGTTAATAGCGCTATTATTCCACTTACAACACCCTATGGAATCCTGGGGTTTGCAGTTTCGGGAGGGGCCAGGTGGCCCCTCCTGAAACTGCAAGCCCCAGTTTTCCATAGGATGTTGTAAGTGGAATAATAGTGTTATGACAGTCAAGTGCAAAAATGGCCTCAATTTAAAGAAAGATACATTATTGATTTTCTCCTCTTTTCTCCCATTGCATTCCATGTGTGTAATAGACAGGGGAGAAAAAGCAGCATACAGGTGATCAATGAGAGGCTGAAATTCAGAGAACTGTGTTGCTTGTATGCATACCTGTTTGAATGTGTAACAGGTCTCTTTGGATCATGACTTAACAAGTTAATGACAGATAAGGTTCCCAGTTGCTGTTATTGTACTGACACCTTAGAAACAAAGTTGTATTATTAGAGATAGTAGAGTATGAACTGTGAAACAGTAGGGAAGTCTGTATAGAGAACTTTCCAACAATGGAAGAAAAATCAGGGCAACTTTTGTTCTGTGTGTGCATTGGAATCCGCTGAACTTTGCAGAGCCTCAGGTTTTACCCCTATTCAGAGTCTGTTTTTAAAAATAACTGTAATGCATTTTGCAGAAACATGAAACCTACTGAATGTGTGTGCTCAAGAGCTTGGAGAACTTACTTCTTGAACTGCAACACCCAGAATTCCCCAGTGTAATGACCAGCGGACTTGCTGATGATGGTTGTGGGCTTTTTATTTCAAAAATAGTTTTCCTAGTCTCTGATCTTTTAACTATGATCTGTTAAATATCATAATCACATTTTATGAAACTAAGCTTGTCTTTTAAGAAAACCTCTTAAGTTAACCATCATTCAGCATTCAGAAACAGTGCTAAACTCAGTTACTTTAAATCAGATATGAAAGAGGTAGCATTTAAGCCTTCACAGATTTATATTACATTAAGCCATGGTTTATCATGACATCCATATGCAGCCAATATGATATACAGGCAACAAAGCAAAATAATGAACAAGCAAACTAAACCAAAAAGCCTTTCTGAGCCAAAAAAAGAGAAACACCATGAAGCCTATCCACTGCAGAACCAAGTGGAAAGGATAATGTACCAGTGATAGTAGCGTGCTTATTCACATAGTTGCTAGGAGCTGGCAGGGAATAAATACTCAATGTGAGTGAAGTGCTAAGGATTACACAACACCAGTCGTTTGGTTATTTAGCATTTGTCGGAAGCTGATGCAAAGAAGTTTTTCTCTCTTTTTTTTTCCAAATCCACTAAAATTGTAATGCTTGTTTCATTTTTCAGTGGAAGAAGACACTGAAGAAAGCTCACGATCAGGTAGAGAATCTGTCTCCACATCAAGTGACCAGCCATCCCATTCTCTGGAAAGACAGATGAATGGCAGCCAAGACAAAGGAGACCGGAAAAAAATGGGGAAGGACAAGAAAAAAGATCGTGATAAAGAGAAGGACAAAATTAAAGCCAAGAAAGGAATGCTCAAGGGCCTAGGAGACATGTTCAGGTAGAAGTTGTACATACAACAGCAGAAAAAGTTGCAGTTTTTGCATCTCATTATATTGTGTTGTGTTGATGATTACACTTAAGTGTTGGGACCCCTCTCTTTTTTTTTTAATTCATAAGCACATCAAAATATCTCACATGAGATACTGTCCTGAACTCTGTTGAAGAATCCAGAATATAGAAATAACACGAACACCTAAATTCAGTGGGCCCTTCATACAAGTGACTTCCAGATCAAATTTAATCACAGAGTGTCACACCCTGTACCTAAAATGGTGGTGACATACATGCTGAAGCGGCCATGCACATGTTGTCACCATTTAATAATATGAGATGCAAGCATTCACATTTTCTCCCATTTATGAGGTGTTCTGGAATGGAAGGTTCACTGTACTCTTCTTAATTGAGAGGTGTTTGACACCTCGTCTTTATCAATCTTCCTAACACCTTATTAAATGCTCATACATATCTAAGCCTTTCCATTTGCCTACTTTGCAATCTTAACTCACAAGTTGCTTCTTTTAATTTTAAACTCCGTTCTACTTGGATTGGATTTGTTGTTGTTTATATAGTTTTATTTAAGTTGATTTATTGAATATTGTACCTTTAGTGCCCTATAGTGCTCCTTTAACAGGCAGGGAAATGAGTTTTTTCCCCAGTAAGAAAGTAATGTTGGCCAGATGTTTCTTGGGAAGGTTGGCAGAGAGATATGCTCTGCAACAGAGTCTTTTCAAGCCCACTGAAAAGAAGAACCAAAGGGAACACACCTATGTACATAACACCTCCAATTCTGCACAGTTAGGGCAAATTTTCATGCACGTCTTATCTCAGTCTTTCTTTTTTATGTTTCTTTGTTACTGATAACAATGTTAATCACATCTGGATGAGAGAAACACCAATAATTTGATACAGAAAGGAACAATATAGCTTACATCAACACGACTCTAAATGGTGTTCCATGAACCAGCGTTGAAACATGAGCCATCAGCTACTGATTCCTGAAAAGTTTCCAAGAAAGAAAAACAAAACAAAAAACAATTCTAACTATTGGGCACACATATGCTGTCAGTCCCTGGGATATTGAAAATGAATGAATGAATGAATCAGATTACTTAAGAAGCACTGACTCAGACACTGATCTTAAAAGCAAAGGATCAGATCCAAAGATGTCCTTCTGCTTTCAGAAGGGGCTTCAGTCTAGGAGAATAATCTATACGTAGAATGAAGTGGTGTGGTTTTTTTTTTGTCAGCTCCGGTTTGCCCGTTTGATGCATATTCCATGCTATGTTCACTGATTCACCAACTTTAGATTTTTAAGGTTTGGGAGGAAGGAGAAATCAGTAAAAATTGCCTCTCTGCCTCCATTTGTGTGAGTGATAAGCTCATGGACAGGTGTCTTTGCCTCAGTGGGAAGATGTGCTTATCTTTCTGGCCCTCTCCCTCCCTCTCTCTCTGTAGAAAAAGGGTGACCAGAGTGAAGTGCTTTTGGGGTTTAACTTTGACCAGAGAATATCAGGTTCAGGTCCTTACATAGTGTAAGGTTCTTGCTGTTCTTGGCCCTGTTACTGTCTCTCAATCTGAGCTGCTTCATAGGGTTATTGTGAGGACAAGCTAAAGGGACAAACCTCATATACTACTCCCAGAGTTCTTGGGATGGGATAAAAATGTGATAACTGAAATTAGTAAACATCCAAGGGGAACTTCCTTTCTACTGGGGTTTTTTGGAGCAAAGAGAAAGGCTATTAAGTGTGTTGGGACAACTCTCTCTGATTAAGTGGGCTTACAGCAATCTTTCTTTAAAGCAGCCTTTTCCAACATGGTGTCCTGAAGATAGAGTTGCCATGTCCCATCGTCCACAACCAGCATAAGCTATTGCTGTGGTAGAAGCTGTAGTCCAATACATCTTTTTTTAAAATATAGGGGGAAACGTTGCTATTTTTAACTCTTAAGAAATGAGAATGTAAAGAGTTGGTCTTAAAATTGCGACTAATTAATAACTAATAACAGAATCCAATATAATCATTCTTCACTTATTATCTGAAAGTTTGTGACATTTATGTAGGTAGATCTTTTTGTACATAATGGTAGTTTTCAATCTATTCTTGCCTGCCTCCAAAACACTCTGTATGATTTCAAACTCTTTCAAAATCCTGTGAGCATATCCTCAGGCAGAGAGGAGCAAGAGACACAGGTCTGCTCATCCTGGGAACTGTGATTCCTTCCTTTGTAAATATCATGCTTCTTTCTAAAGGGATAAGCAGTCAGATGTAAGTGCAAGAGAAACCCCCCAATGAACCAAGGTAGTGCACATTTTTAGTTATAGTCTGCTACTACCTAGGAAGACCCCTATGTTCCCTTGTCCTTAGTTACTGTTTTATCATGTCACATAAAATATTGAAAATCTTGGGTTTTTTTCTGGCGTGAAGTTCAAAGATGTCCTTTTTTTCCTCCTTCCATAGTTCATGCTGTTTCTGCTGTTATTTTTTTTTTCTCCCTTGCTGTCTTACAGTTACAGATGTCTGAAAGTCTGAATTGTCCTTTTGGGGAGAGTGGGGTGTGTGTTTTTAAGTGTGTGTAAGTTTGCATGCTCTCTTCCATTGTCCTACCATTTCTCCCCATTGCAGTTCCTGTCTGCACTAATGGAAGGCTCCACAAATCAGGATTTCATTTCTAATCTCACCATTAGGAACCCTATTTCTATACCGAAGCAGTCTCTGGTTTTCTTTAATCTTGGCCAGTAAAGACTTCATTTCTGAACTGTGGTTAAATACAGAAGAAGGCTGGATGGGATTTACAGTTGAAAGGGCAGAACTCGGGAAAGGAGCACCCAATCATGTCATTGTTGTTGTTTGCCTTCAAGTCATTTCTGACTTAGGGTGACCCTAAGGTGAACCTATCATGGAGTTTTCTTGGCAACATTTGTTCAGAGTGGCATTTGCCTTTGCCTCCCTCTGAGAATGAGAGAGTGACTGGCCCAAGGTAGCCCAATGGATTTCCATGGCTAAGCAGGGATTCAAACCTTGGTCTTCAGAGTTGTAGTCCGACCCTCAAACCACTACACAATGCTGGCTCTACCCAACAGTGTTGCTTTCTTGTAATTCTTTACCTGTTGTTTTTGGCATTTCTCCATCAATGGAGAGTTGATGGGTATAATGCTTAGAGTATTATTGGACTGGAACTGGAGACATCCAGATTCAAGTCCTACCTCAGTCATCAGATTTGTTGCATAACCTTGAGCAATCATATTCTCTTGACTTACCCCGAGGGATGTTATAAGGATAAAGTGGGGAGGAAGAGTGACTTGTATTCCACCTTGAGCTCACTGGAAGAAAGAACAAATGTTACCAATAAACAATGAGTATTCAACTTGAAACTCTTGTTGTTGTGTGCCTTCAGATCATTTCCAACTTATGGTGACCCTAAGATGAAGCTATTAGGGGGTTTTCTGGGGCTGAGAGTGTGTGATATGCCCAAAGTCACCCAGTGGGTTTCCATAGCTGAGCAGGGAATTGAACTCTGATCTCCAGGGTCATAGTGCAGTGTTCCTGATATTTAAATATTTTTGTTAGGAATTATATGGCAAAGGTTGCTGGCCACCTGTGTGAGCTAATAGGTAGGATAGATCAGTTGAGGCCATCTCCATCCTTGTTCTGTTCCCACTATTGGAAAAAAATGGTAATTTTAAGCCCATGTGATACTTTCTGCATCATAATCCAAATTAGGAACATTATGGCTCTATCCTTGTAGGTTGCTGTTACTGTTTCCTAAATAGAAGCATGGTATGATCAAATTGATTTACAGTTGTAATTTGAAAGAAAATATGATCAAAATTAGCATATTCTCTAAAATACAAATCTGTTCAGAACTTTGAAAGAGAATAGAAAGGGGTAATGGATTGGTTAAAAATATAAATACTAATACATATGATGATTAGGCAAAAATGTATTTGTGTAAAAATGGAGGATTCAATATGGAAAAGATAGTAAAGACTTAACTTGGGAAGAATAGTATAGTGAAGTGGGAGGGGACGTACCAAACATGGTTATGTATGTCTCTTTTTTATGGGTTGTGGAAAACTAATAATCTTATTTACAATTATATATAAAAAAGAAAGAAGATATGATCAATTTGTGCTTACACAGCCATTTGTTTGTGGGGGGGGCTGTCTCATTTTCTGGAGCATATTAAAAGAAGTGAATAGAAGCATCTGTAATTTCCTTTTGACTAAAAAAATCAGACCAGATCCAAAGCATTTTTGCACACTTTAGTATCCATGAATTATTAGTATCAAAAGTTAAATTAAAAATAATAATTTCATTTCAGGGGAGCCATTTATTGAAGGTTGAGCCATTTGTTTATATTTATTTATATTTATATTTATTTATTCAATAAAGCCATTTATTGAACTAGAGTGAGATGCTTCTGAACCTTTTCCAGATTTCTTCTTCATTTTGATGTTCTGAAAAACTTTATTCTGTTTCTGACATTGCTGTGTTAGCTATTCCCTGTTCTTCTCTTCGGAAGAGTCTTTGAATGTACTATCAGAGGGCATTTTAAGAGGCAGGAAGCTGAGAGAGAAAAACAGGTCTTCTCCTTTTTACAATAAGTGAGAGAAAGTCCTAGTACTTCTCTTTGCATGTTTTCCATGACATATAGAATACAGCAGTATGTACCATGTTTTGTAGATTCATCTGTACTTCACTCAATTTGAAGTTCTTGGAATTAAGTCTGTTGCCCACATTGGTACTAAGCTGTCATAAATAATTCTAATAACATTGTGCATTAACCTTAAGTAAGTTACCAGATGAGTATTGAACATAGGAAGAGCTGTGGAGAGCAGTTTAGTTTTGTAATCAAGGCACCAGCTGAGCAGTTAATAGAGCTTATTGTACCCTCTAACAAATTTGTTTAAATGTACCTGAAATGCATGTCTTACATATATTAAAAAGATACATTTCCTTCCTATGTGAAACAAATAAATAATTGCTTTTAGAGACATAGATTGCTGTACCTGTAAATACCTGTATTTAGAATTTGAATGATGTGATATACACTAAATAGTTGCTGTTTTGAAGAATTAAGTATGATTCATAGGGTTTTGTCTTGTATGTGTGTGGTTTAAAGATTTTTATATTTAAAGATGTGGTTTATGATGTTTAAAATACAGATGGTGTAGGGCTTTGCTCTCATCTTCAGGTCTACAGGCTGCACAGTACAGATGGGCAAGCCATCCTATCGGAAACCAATGCAAATGAAATATTCCCACATTGCCATTAAATTGAATCCTACAATTACATTTGGAATGATTACTGAGAGCCTTGCAGTGTTGCTAACTCCAGTCCTGCAAGAGGAAATAGGTAATTTAGTTTAAAAACCCTGTTTAGTAGAAATCAGATATACTGTTGTATCTTCTTACATAGCCCCTTCCAAAGTGCACAGAACACATCCAGATTCATAAGCATGTTATTAGGAGCTTTGAATTGCACGCTCCTACCACATTAGCCACCTGAGACCTCTGACTGGGCATTTGGGAAAACAACACACATCAACTACACTTGCCCATTCTGTAGCCTGCAGTTTTTATTGTCTGCTCCTTGATTTTCATTTACTGTGGTTTATTATGTCTGGAGAATGATTCAAAAGCTACTAAAAAGCAGGTGTTTATATGCATATATATGTATATGATGAAAATCCATATAAAGTTCATAATTTCCCATTCCTTTAGACAAGAATCAATCCATAATTCTAACATCTACATTTCAGATGTGTCATCAACTTTATAATTTTACTTGATTGTAAATTTGATATATGTCCCTTAATTGGAACAGTTTCTCAACATTCAAACAAAGCAAATTAACTGGAAGCTCAGTGCTTTCAATCACCCTTTCAGTTTATTCTGCTTCTGTATCATTATTTTTCAGGTTTGAGTTAATTTTATCTAGCTTTCCTTAAAAAAACAAACTTAAATATGAGAGGTGTGCCATACTGCAGTCACTTTAAGTTTGTGAAATATCTGTGACAGAATATATATTCTTTTGCAGTGAAAGCAGACCACGTGTCAGTAGCAGCCTGACCTTGTTCAGAAGCAGCCCAAACACAGAAAATTACAGCTCTCTTTCCCTTCTGTGAGGAAAAACAACCTGCTATGAAAAGAGTGTGGTGAACACACTGGCTGCAACTTCTAGTGGTTAGCTAATTATTTCGTCTGAAAAGAAGCAGGAGACTTGCACAGAATCTTCTGGTATACCTGGCAGCATAAATACTTGCTTCTTCTAGTTAAGTGATAGCCCCCAGTCTACCCAGTGCCTTTTTCAGCTTGATGGAATCTATTGCCAGATGATCATATGGTATTATGATCTTCTTTCTAAGAGATGATCAACTTGATAAGAGGCACAAGATGGCAATCTAATCATTCTTCAGTCTATTGCAACTGTTGGCCTGTTACAACAAAACAAAATAAAACCTCTTCTTGATCATGTTTGCTTTTCTGGGCCGGAATCCAGTTTCTTGTCCAAAGTAGAGTGGACCCATGGAATCAATTACTGAATAGTAAGTCAACACTTAAGTTACATTGATTCAGTGGGTCTATTTTCATTGGAATTACTAATTAGATTTAAACCTTGGCACTTTGTCAGCTTGGCCACAAGAAGGTATACTTTGACTTGGTTTAAGTTGCTCGCACTCTTCTCTGTGCATTCAAAAGGAGCTATTCTCATTCTTTTCACCTTGAACAATTTACTACATTTTACATAGAATTATATTTCAGAACAGAACTTTAAGTTTGTTTCTGTGTGTTACATTTAGCATTTTTGTACTGCTTTGAACAGTCAACATTCTTTGTATAATATCACAATTGATTCAGAGGATGTATGGTATAGCCCTGACTGTGCAGCCTCAGAGTGGAGGAGTGAAATTATGTGTCTGAAAGCATTTCTATTAGAATCACTAATTATGTGGAACAGTAGCATGCTGTGGGGGAGACTTAACATGGAATATATAACATGATACTTAAACTTTCCACATGCAGTATTTGAGTCTGAGGAAACTTTCAAACAAACAGCTCCTTTGCATTCATGTTCAGGTGGTATGGGGCCGATGGGACTGTAAACTCCCAGATGGCTTAGATTCAAGCTTAGCAGTTTCTGTGGGTAGAAGAGAGATAACAACATCTGAGGATCATATAAAGTAGGTCACTACCTTCATAAATACTGAATTTGTGGAATGGAATTCTTTTAAAAATGTTTTCCTTCCTAACTTTATTGATTTAGCAAAGAGGTTAACTAAAAATAGAAAACCTTTATATATAAAAAAAACTGAAGAAAAATCTTATTGCTTCCTTTCTATTAATGTCATTATTTTTGAGACATCCTCACTCAGTCTTTCTAATTTTATTCATTATTGTGTGGATAAAAATCTTGAGTGATAACAATTTTATTTATACCTGATTTAGGGTGTTAAAATCTCATGGCTAACTATAATTCAGGGTTTGTTTGTTTTTTCTATAGCAAAAGACTAGTAATAAACAGTGTCCCTCTTAAAAAATGAAATGCAGGATCCATTCCTGAGTAATTGTGAAAGATGGATTTAAAATGAGAGATTATGTTAATCTTCTGTGAGATTCCAGTTTGTCATTCTGACAGGAAATAGCCCCACATTATAACCCTTTCCAGCTGGATTTTCCCAGAGTCAATCTTGAACTTGTATATCCAGTTGGGTTTAGTGTATAGTTTTTAATCGGAAACAGAATTATAGCTTTGAGGGTTTTTTTATGTATCAAAATAAGTGTCAGACTGACCTGCTACTGAAGACAAGTCCATAGCTCCTGATAACATATTCTCCTAGTAGTCTTCTTTGCTTGTCAAGAAGTCTTAAGTGGAGAACCTCTGACATTGCTGGTACAGCGGCTGACTGCAAAGCAAGCCTAGAGAGGCAGATGGTGTGACAGCTGAGTCTTCCAAGACTCTTCCTGACATGTCCTAACGTATCGTCCCCAGACCTGCCGTTTGAATATAAAATGCGAGTGTCAGAGATGACATCTATTTTATAATTTGTGTAAAGCAAACCTTTTCATAAGGGAATTTGTGGACAGTTCAGGGATTCGAAGTCAAATTCAGTTCAAGCCTGTCTACAAGATTTGGAGTTTCTTCCACCTTTCTCCCCATCTGTATCTGATGTGAAGACTGAAGGCTAGTGATTATTCAGCCTGTAGCAAAAAATAGTAAACAAATATCAGTTTGAGCGTTGAGGAATCTGCTAGATGAAAGACTTATGTTAATAGCGTTTCTTTCACTGTGTGTTAGAAGCATTTCTTTTGAGATATAATTTGCCACCCTGATCTTGGCTGAATATGTGCAAGAGTTAGCATAATCTTTTCCCTGCTGCTTTTGTTGGGCTTTTGTTTTATTAACTTTTTAAGCCTCCTGGAAATAGCCCTGTTGAAAGTAATGGTTTATGATTTTAGGAGGAGACATATATCTCTGTGAGGGGGCGTACACAATGATCACACCATAAATAAATAAAAGCTTGAGTGCTCCAGACTGACATATGGTTGAGTGATGAGCTTCTATATGTGGGATACAGTTTTAACTTTAATATTTCATTTCAGCCTATATCAGCCATAGTCTTGGATTTGTGTCGTGTTAGAATGGTAATGTGTCTTGAAAAGATGTCTTTTGGTTAATCGCTTGTTTGGGAATTTTTTTAAAAAAGTTATTTACACAGGAAATACCTCTGTGTCATAAACACCATGATTCCTGTAAACTACTCAAGCATAATTTAAAGCCTTACTGTTATAAATGGTTTTACAGAGTCTGATGTCTGGAGAATTCAGGTGTCAAGTCCCTATGAAGAAGGATGCACTTTTGAACAGCTTTAGGATCAGAAAGGTTTTCATTTCTTTTCATGCTGTAGTCCAATAACCATTGTTATCCATCAACTACATGCCTTGATTTTGGATTTGTTTGAAATTACAATTACAGGCACAAATTTGTAATCATTTCTATAATTTAGAAAGTTGTGTCTTGCCTTTCAGTCAAAAAAAAAAAAAAAAATCCCAGGCTGCTACACATTAAGATAAAAATAGTCATTGCTCAAACAATATACGGTTGACATATACAATAATATAATAATTGTAGAATGCAGCAGAAAACTAGCAAAAAGAAGAAGAACCAAATTGACACTTGAACAGGGAAAATAATCCATAGCAATACCTGATGTATATATGTTTACTCAGATGTAAGCTGCCTTGAGGTACAGTGGGACTTACTCCCAGGTGCAAGAGTATACAGGATTGCAGCTTTAGTCAGTTGTGGCAAAAGCATCAAAGGTTTTTGTAGCATGCTGAGCACTAAAAGATTAGCTGTGGCATGAGATGTTGTTGATAAGAATCCATATCAACGGATGCATGAAGCATTATATTGATATATTATCACCCTTCACTTCCAATCGCACACAAATGAAAATGAGGTGGCAACTAGAGCTTAGGAAGATTGGCATTTAAACTTAACATGGGCTGATGCCAGATATCATGCAGAGAGAAAGACTGATTTCCTCATTCATTTATGTGTCAAAATATTTCTATTCTATCCTCTCTCATGAGATCTCAGTATAGCATATAATTGAAACAATACAAACAGTTTAAAATAATTCCATATAGAAACACCAAAATGATTTAAATAGGAGAAATGCATATTAAACAGATTACCAGGTTAATACAACAAAAAAGGCTAAAACAGTTAAACCAAGTATGTGGACACTTAGTGACTAGATAGCATCCTCCACTACACCTAAAGGCAGTAGGTTATTTGGGGACAGAACATGCAGTTCTGTCCTCCAGCAGAAGGTGGACAGAATTACTGGGACATTCTCTTGCTATTCCTTACCACCCAGCCAGCATCTGCTATGGGATAGCATGTACTTCTTAAGATATTTGGTCCCCAAGCCATTTAGGTATAGCAACAGCACCATGTATTTGGCTCTGAACCCAGTTAAGCCCATTTTGTTTTTAAAATAGATTTTGTGTGACTTTGGCTTAAGCAGACAGATTTCTAGCTGCTGAAACCTGAACGAATTGAAGCATCTGTCTCCAAGGGCAGCCCCACATACACCGCAGTCCAGTAAACCAGTTAAAATTTGCTTGTATTGATCAGTAATATACCTGGAAAGTACATTTGGTGTGACCAAGGCCATTAATACTGAGATAGCTGTTGTCTTGGGAACAAATAGTTAATCCACTTGTACCTTTATACAAGAAATTTACTGAACCCTATATTCTTCAAAATGTTATGATATGTACTGTTATTCTGTATAAGACCTCTTTTTAAGGCTTACTATAATGAGCAGGAAATAGCAGCAAGGGAGGTATGCAACAAGAGATGTGACATCTCGTCCCAGTGTAGTAATTTTGGTAGCTCTTAGAGTGGATTTCTTGTTTTGGTTAGGTTTTGAAAGCAACAGCAATAGCCATAGTAAATCTTTTTCCATGAAGAAACATTTCAGTATTTCATGATGAACATTTTATCATAGTTAACTTTTGTAACCTCAGTGCCAACTTTCCCTTGATAGGAGTGCAGGAGAATGCTGCTGTTCATAAAATAAAGCATTTTAAAGAAAATAACAAGATGGTCTTACTCTGAGAGAGTATTTCCACTAGTTGTGACAACATGGGATGGAGATTATTTTTAGAAAATCTCTTTATGGTGAAAGAGTGCCATAAGAAAAGTAAGAAATTGTTGAGGGTGGATGTAATTTGCTTGGTTTATGGTCCATGAGTTTCCAGTGCATCTAAGAAACTGAAAACTGGGTTCATATTGAATGGAGATCCCAAAGAGCAAGCAACCTTATAACAAGTCTATATGTAGATGATCTGATACACATGTTTACAGTACTGCAAACCGAAAATATAATGAACAATAATCTGCGTATCTAGTTGCAAAATGTTTTTTTAAAAATGTAGATAATAACAGTGCAAGTATACAAATATATTCCTTATATATTAAATATGTATATTTTAAGATTATTAGGAAATATTTTATATAAAAATGCAGAATGTGAGACCTTTGGTCACAGCTTAAGAGTACTCAAACACTGGGTTTATAAGCCAACGGAACAAGAACAACTAGCGAATGACCCTTCATTTGCAATGACCTATTAAACCCAGCAGGTGAACAGCATTTCTTGATTTAACACAATTTCATACTTCTCATGTGGAATTTCAGATTCTCTTGTGGGTAAAATATTTTAAGTAAGTTAGAGGTAGTAATTTTATTCTTTGCTTGTGGAGTATTTAATATCAAACTATCAAAATATCAAATGTCAAATTATAAATGCATGAACTATCCCTTCCTTTCATTCTTTGTTATCAGTGGTGTAGTGGTAAATCTTCTAACACAAGTACTACCTGCAAAAGTTCCCATATCAATGCCCTAAAAGAGAGTCCAAAAGTACAAGCAACTCTATTGATCCAAATCAACAAACCAATTCTTACAGTTTTCTTCTATCCTAAGAGCAAAGTGTTTTTGCTTTATAAAGCTAATTGATCTTAATTGCCCATTTAAGACCAAGCTGCTCCAAAATAACTTTGCTCTCAATATGTTGTTGCTGGGAAAATCCATATTGATGCTGCTATGAGGACTGCAGCTAAGCTCAAATGAAACAGGGAAGTAGGGGAGGAGGCATGGCACATAATGCATCATAACTCATCCTAGAAAATCTGGGGAATCTGACACAGAAGAGTCAGACCTAAAAAGGTCTCTTGCTCCAGATGACAGCTCCTTCTGGGAATCTGGACAGCTAGTGGCAGATACAGTTTAATGAGGACCTTCAGCAAGTTGGGCTCTCACCTCAGCTGAATTTGATGGAGTCTGAGGAGACACCTCCATAGCTTTAGCATATTGACAAGAAAAAGTGGCTGAGCTGAATGAGTCAATGCCTCTTGCAGAAACTTAAATGAGAACTGCTGAGCAATTAACCACTTTGCATTTCAAGGTCACGTGGCTATAAATTTCCCTGCAATTTCTGGTAGTTCTTGTGGTAAATAACAGTTTGTTCTACCTGTCTCTTAGTGGTCTTATGCTCTTGAATTCAGTTAGATTCTTGATCCTCTGGCCTGGCTTAACTGGAATGTCTCATTGTTTTCCCCTTTTGACTTCAGTTATTGTGACTGCTGGATTTTCATGACTGATTCTGGAATGATGGAGATCTTCTGTTACACCTTGCTTCATTTCCAGTGAACTCCTTAGATTATCTGTGTGTGACTTGGACCAACTTGACTCCCTAAAGCTGCTTCCCCCTACTACAGCTTACTTTTCCATGCACTTGCTAGCCCCAGCAATAAGGCATAGTGGTATTGCTCTTGGTGATTCGAAGCCCTTGTGTCCACCCACATTGAGATCTGCCTCCACTACACCACTATTTGTTACTCTCAAGGCTGCATCACAAGTAAAATGCTGTAGGGTGTCCTATAATACATGATGAAGGGGAAGTGCATGTGTATGTGAACAGGATAAGAAAGACATCTACCTCCATGCTGAATTTCAAGACTACTGTGAGGTAGAGCTGACAATACATAGCTGTATGACATAGTGGTGTGACATATTATAGATTAACTTCACATGTGCTAATGCTCTTCCATCCATTTTTCCTCTCAGATTTGCAAATGGCATGAATCTAGTCCAAATTAACTTCTTGGATTAGGATCAGCTGACTCGTTCACTTGTTCATTGACAAATATCTGCTCTGCATATCTGGCAGTTGCTTTGGAGAAATCTGAAGCAATGGCTTTTTGTTGATGGTTGCAAATTAATCAAGTGCAAATTAATTGAAAAATACATCATTTAGACTTTCTTCCGGGCCCTTCATCTCAGCGTACCATTTGGTACTGAAGCTCCTGTTCCACAACTGTAAAGGAAATGAAGTCCAACAGCTATTAAAAAGTGACATGGCCATTATGGTTCTGAAAATATATGTATGCCATCTGTTTCCTTCCTGGTAAAACTGGGAGGGCTTAAAAATGGAAGAGCAACACTCTCAGTGTTGTTTCTGTATTTTTCCTGAAATGGGTTTCTAACACCAAAATTAAATGAGCAATTTGGTTCTCAAGGTCTGAAGTAATATTGTATATTGCTTAATTTATTCAGTAGAGGATATTCCTTAGGAAGCTTACATCAACAAAGATTTTTTTTCAGTAATTGACAGGGGAAGAAATGCCTAGGTATTAATGTTTTACAGATAATGAGATCTGTGGGGAACTTTTAATGTAGGTGAACTGTCAGTAGTTTGGTTAACCGTTTGTTTGCCTAAGTACCCATTACTGTAATGTCCATTCTAACTGAACAGTGTTCACATGAATTGGATCCAGACAGAGCAGAGCAACTGAAATCATTGGGACTTCAGAGCAACTGAAGTTAGTAGGACTTAAGTTTGTCATGACTTAACATAGATTCATATTGCAAATTGCCATCTTGAATGTAATGATTTATGCTCATCTATTGTGTAGTATTTTGAGTGGGGATGAGGAATCCTTCCAGCAAAACTATGTGGAAAGTGAACTTAGTTGCAAGGTGACTACAAGGCCCAAGGAAGCTTTTCATACACGTGAACAATGGTGCTTGCATCTATAAACATATTAAAAGGAAGACTATTATTAATGCATCCTGCTGGCACGCTGTGGCAGCAATGAAGCTTAATTGTGCTAAGCCTCAATGCGGTTTGCTCTAATATTTCCCTTGTAAAGTTGCCAGATGTCAAGATTTTAGTGAACTTTATAGTTGTTCCTATTTGCATACATATGCATATGCATACGCAGGAATAACAGCAATTCTCAGCTTTGGGTTCCCAGTGGTTATAGGACTTCACCTACAGAAGCTTCACCTAGTATATCCAAACGTTAGGGATTAGGTGTATTGATGTCTATTCTTTCTGAAATAGCCCGCACCCAGATTATAACTTAGGCAGGGGTAGGTAAAAGTTAGGTCAGGATCTACTCATAGATCTGTAGATGATTGGCAGTGGATCACCAAGGAATTTTTTTTTCCTGATTATTTAACAAGAACAACAATTTTCTCTGTTCAAGCCCCCCTTCCCAAATGCTTAATTCTTATGAGAAACTTGGGTGAAAAACAAGGAATAGATTTTTTTTTAATGTGAAGGAACTGCTTAACCTTCCTTAACCAAATGACTGCACATTCAAGTAGGAGAGATACAGTAATAATGGGAGATTTCAATTACTCAGATATATGCTGGCAGTCAAACTCTGCCAAGACAGCAAGGTCCAGCAAGTTTCTTGTTTGTCTTGCAGACAACTTCATGGTCCAGAAGATGGAAGAGGCCACAAGGGGATCAAATATTCTAGATCTGATCCTGACCAACAGGAATGACCTTGTTAATGAGGTAGAAGTGGTTGGATCTTTAGGGGGGAGTGACCATGCCCTATTGGAATTTGGCATTCAGTGGGAAGGAGAAGATAAGGGTAGCCAAACACTCATCTTAGATTTTAAAAAAGCGGACTTTGGTAAACTTAGGGAGCTGCTGGCTGGAATTCCGTGGTCAAGAATAGTGAAAGAGAAAGGAGTTCAGGAGGCATGAGAGTTCCTTAAAAAGGAGATACTGAAGGCACAGTCTAAAACTGTGCCAATAAGGAGGAAAAATGGAAGGCATCTGAAGAAACAGAATGGTTGACTAAAGAACTCTCAGCTGAGCTAAGTGTTAAAAGAAACGTGTATAGGAAATGGAAGAAGGGGGAAACCACCAAAGAAGAATTTAAGCAAGTGGCCCGGAGTTGTAGGGAGGAGGTCAGAAAGGCTAAAGCACAGAACGAACTTAGGCTGGCCGGAGACATTAAAAACAATAAAAAGGGCTTTTTAAAATCTGTCCACAGCAAAAGGAAAAAGAAGGAGACAATAGGGTTGCTGCGCAGAGAAGATAGTGAATTACTCACAGGGGGAAGAGAAAAGGCAGAACTACTTAACACCTTCTTTGTCTCAGTTTTCCCCAGAAGGATACAAGCACTCAACCTGGCAGTTGGGGAGCAGGTCAGGAAGCAGGGGAAACGAGGCACGTAATAGATAGAGAGGTGGTACAGGAATACCTGGCCACACTGGATGAATTCAAGTCTCCAGGGCCAGATGAATTGCATCCTAGGATATTAAAAGAGCTGGCAGAGGTCATTTTGGAACCGCTTGCTATAATCTTTGAGAAATCTTGGAGGACAGGAGAAGTTCCAGCAGACTGGAAGAGAGCAAATGTTGTCCCCATCTTCAAGAAGGGGAAAAAAGAGGACCCAAATAATTATCGCCCAGTCAGCCTGACATCAGTACCCAGAAAGATCCTGGGGCAGATCATTAAGCAGTCAGTTTCTAATCACTTAGAAAGCAAGGTGGTAATCACAAGAAGTCAACATGGATTTCTCAAAAATAAGTCATGCCAGACTAATCTTATCTCTTTTTATGATAGAGTTACTAGCTTGATAGATGAAGGGAATGCTGTGGATGTAGCATACCTCGATTTCAGTAAGGCCTTTGACAAAGTTCCCCATGACATTCTTGCAAAGAAACTAGTAAAATGCAGGCTGGACAGGTCTACTGTTAGTTGGATTTGTAATTGGTTGACCGACCGAACCCAAAGAGTGATCATGAATGGCTGCTTTTCATCCTGGAGAGAAGTGACTAGCGGGGTGCCACAGGGTTCTGTCCTGGGCCCAGTGCTGTTCAATATCTTCATCAATGACTTGGACAAAGGAATAGAGGGCATGCTCATCAAATTTGCAGATGACACCAAATTGGGAGGGGTTGCTAATACGCCTGATGACAGGATCAAAATTCAAAATGACCTGGATAGATTGGAGAGCTGGGCCAAGGCTAACAAAATGAAATTCAACATAGATAAGTGTAAGGTCCTACACTTATGTAGAAAAAATGTAATACAGAAATATAGGATGGGGGAAAGGGATCTAGGAGTCTTCATAGACCACAAGCTGAACATGAGTCAGCAGTGTGAAGCAGCAGCCAAGAAAGCCAATGCAATTCTCGGCTGCATCAATAGGAGTATGGTGTCTAGATCGAGGGAGGTACTGGTACCACTCTACTCTGCTTTGGTTAGACCTCATCTTGAATACTGTGTCCAGTTCTGGGCACCCCAATTCAAGAAGGACATGGTCAAGCTGGAGCAAGTCCAGAGAAGGGCGACCAAAATGGTGAGAGGCCTGGAAGACATGCCCTATGAGGATAGAGAGCTGGGAATGTTTAGTCTGCAGAGGAGAAGGTTAAGAGGGGACATGATAGCTATGTTTAAATATTTGAAGGGATGCCATGTAGAGGAAGGAGAGGGCTTGTTTTCTGCTGCTCCAGAGACCAGGACAAGGAGCAATGGATTCAAGCTGCAGGAAAGGAGATTCCACCTGAACCTCAGGAAGAACTTCCTGACAGTCAGGGCTGTCCAGCAGTGGAATCTGCTGCCTCGGAGTGTAGTGGAGTCTCCTTCCTTGGAGGTTTTTAAGCAGAGGCTAGATGGCCATCTGTCGGGAATGCTTTGAGGGTGTTCCTGCATAGCAGGGGATTGGACTGGATGGCCTGTGTGGTCTCTTCCAACTCTACATTTCTATGATTCTATGATTCTTAGTTCTTATACTGAGGGAAAAAAATACTGGGCTATGTTCTAAGATGTCCCATGCCTCTCTTTTCTGTGTGTGCATGTGTGCATGACCTTTCTTTTTGAGACACCATGTTGTATATGGCTTAAGGTGCCAGAATTTTTTGGGAGAATCCAGTAAGTTTGATGTTCCCCTCTCTTCCTCAACTGAGAAAGTTTTGTAATAAAGCTTCCACTAGCAGAAAAACAATGGTTAGTATTTTCACTGCATTTTCTTGGTTTTAACTGTGAAAGACTTCCTACCCAACCCAGCATTTGCATTGGGATGGGTGGGTGACATTTACAAGTCTAAGTCTTAGAGCTGTGTACAGTCTGTAATTTCAGTAAGGTTTCATTCAGAACGTTTTAGTGCCAGCTTTTGGCATGAAAGGCCAAATAAGTTTATTTTCCTTGTAGCACCTTCTCCCACTGTTATGTTGGTTTCAAGTCACAGGAGGGAATGACCTTGCTTGTTCCAACTGCAAAGTCTGTTTCTTCTATGGCTATTAAGCACCTGATGGCCTCCTTCTGTTTTCTGCTTCTGTTTTACTGCACTTCAAGCTAAACTCTTAAGCTGACAGACCCTTTGGCAAGAGCAAAAGCACATCAAGCTGTTCAAAATGCATTCAGTGATTCCATCATGGCAAAGCAAAAGAGCTGCTGAGAAGGTGCTCATGGAATTGGCATGGATATTCTACACAAGTTTCTTTGGAGGGGAGAAGAGGGAAACATCAGTATGCAACTGCTGTAGTGAACTTTTACCTGTTTAGCATGCTTTATTATCTTGTCTTGTGTCACAAAATGGATACCAGGCTTTTTCTGATTCATTCTGCAAGGGAGAAACTGCAGCCTTAACCCTTATGGTATTCTCAAAGCACTCTTTCACTCCAACTACAGTATTAAAAATCCATATTAATAGATGCTTAATATTTATTTTTGACTGCATGGTGATAGTGGTGACATGACAGTTGTGATACATGTGTGTGTAAGTCAGTGACTTTAGTAGAGGGATGGGTGGCCTCTGGCCCATCAGAAATTGCTGCACTACAATTTACTTTCCATTGTACCTCAGTCTTGGCTGGCTAGGAGTGCTGCTACAGCACTGAGGAGCGATGGGAGAACACATATTCCCCATTCGAGTTTATCATATCCACAGCATTTCTCTTATATTATCTTAGCAATCATTACAAAATTTTGTAAGTTACAGACCATGGGTCCTAAGGTTGAAAGACAATTGATTAAGGTCCTATGATGAGTTTTTGCCAGAAGTGAAACCTGAAATTGGGACATTTAATGAAACTGTTGGTGGAGCACAAGGTATGCTGGTACATCTTCTGAGCTTTAACCCCTTTCATCTCCAAGCTATGAAAGTTTTCTGGCTGAAACTTTAGAGGCTGAAAGTTTTCTAGCTGCCAGTTCTACTCAGTGTAGACAGCCCTGACCTAGATAGACCCATAAGACATCTTTCTATGATCCTCGTTCTCAGCTTAATTTCTTGCCAGCACACTATGGGGATTTCTCTTTTTAAACCATGTTTGTGACGCGCTATGAATAAGATGCCATTGTGTAATTTATATTGTTATTTTTATTTGTATTTCATACATGGATTTATGCTTCTCTTTTCTTTTTTGAGACAAAACTGCTCTTTCTACCCTGGAGAAAAGGTTAAGAAGTGACATGATAGCCATGTGTAAATATTTGAACAGCTGTCATACAGAGGATGGAGCAAGCTTATTTTCTGCTTCTCCAGAGACTAGAGCATGGAGCAAAGGCTTCAAGTTACAGGAAAAGTGATTCCACCTAAACATTAGGGAAGGAATTTCCTGAAGGTGAGAGCAATCCAACAGTGGAATACACTGTGGTGGTGTCTCCTTCTTTGGAGGTTTTTAAGTAGTCTGGATGGCCTTCTGTGGAGAAGCACTTTGGTTGTATATTCCTACATGGCAGGAGGTTTGATTCAGTGGCCCTTGTGATCTCTTCCAGCTCTATGATTCTATGATTTTTGTGTCTCATTGTTTTTTCATGGACAGTGTCTCCCTAGATACTTTGATTTTGTTTCTTTTCCCACAGTACTTGAAGAGTCAAGGTCTCTGAGTCACTTACATTTTTTACAGGGTATCTTAAAATTATAAGAAAACCATGGCAACCAAATGTAGTAAGATTTGTTGGCTCTGACATGTCAAAGTGTTGTGTTTAACAAAAGGAGCTAATGGCAGTGTTCGAATGGACCCTTCTGATCATATGACTGCTTGTAGCTCAATCAATCTCTTATTATTATTATCACAGTTATTCAGGCAGAGGCAGTCGTGCCACTATTTCTCATAATCAGTCCCTGAGCTAGATGTAATTTGCAATTTGTGGTATTGTATTTTGAAACAATAATGTATTAAAATGTACAGAGCATGGAATTAGAAGCACTGCAGTCAGGAGGACACACTAGAGAGCATCTACTGCCTGAATGCTCTTTCCCAAATGATCACAAGTGGACAATGCTGATTTGAAAGGGCTATAATGCAATTTTATTAGTGTCTAATTTGATTCAGACTTCTTACCATCCTACTTGATCTAATTTCATGGGCTTTATAATCGAATGGTAATAGAATGAGTGCAAATTAGCCAACTTCATGCGTGCTTTTTTTTAGCATGCCAAATGCCTCACTTAACAGGTTGTCCTATGAGCTTCATCTTGCTTAAACATGACATTAACCAGGTTGTCCTATGAGCTTCATATTAAAGACAGCAGACTGTCTTCCACAAATCTCTGAAGGACATCCTTGTTTCCATGATTTGACGGGGTGTGCTAAAATAATAATTTTTAACACTCTCTATTCCATATTGCCCTAAAAATTTGAAGGAACACTGGTAAAGATCAATAGTTTCTTTTTAACATTTACATGCTAAAGAGGCTTAACTCATACATGTGATCAGGCTGGCATGGGTATTCCTAGATAAATGAAAATGCCTGATATTTTACAAACTAAAATTGACTCCCCAGTTGAGTCTGTTTTCCTTCTTTTATTTACTGCTGCTTAATAGCTGTCTTAACATCCCGCTGCTTGGATCTCTACAGAGATCTAAGTGTTTAGTTAGCTAACAAAGCAGTGTGGCCTTGATTGGATAATAGTGACTGGAAAGAGAGCATTTCTAAGTGCATTAAATGCCAGTAACGTAAGGATGTGTTGTCCATTAGGAGTGCATCACCCATTAAAAGCAGGTTTAACTTGTTCAGATTTCTGTGCTGTTATTTTTATGGAAGAACCCTGCATACTCTGCAGCTGGGTTCCATACCTGTCTCAAAGCAACATATCAAATGTGATACAACCAGGGCCACTGAATATCCACATATACTAAAATTAGCGGTTCCTGTTTTGGTATTCCTAATCAATCTTCAGAATGCATTGGATTTTTACAACATCTCCATTAAACTTCAGTGTTCTTTTTCTATGGTTCCTCTCATCACTGCTGATTACCAAGACCCTTATGCCTTAATAGAAGCTTTTCTCTTCATAATCCTGCCTCCTTGATTCAGTCATTGAAGCAGCAACCTCCTATTTAACACATTACAATTCACTCCTTTCATGTAATTTATGAGAGCTTTCATTCAGCTATGTCAGTTTTTAATGCACAGAAGAGAAGCTTGATGACAAGGAAGAATACTAATCACAAAACCAGAAGATCTATATCACAGTAGGGAAAATACAGTCCAAGGGATACATGCTCCTTCTAGGCTGTTTTTGAGACCCCAAAATCTTGTCCTCTGCAACTGGATTTTTTTTTAATCTAAAATTGCCCTCTACAACTTCAAAGGAGTGCATTGGCAATTTTGAAACATGTTGGTTTCCCTTTCCTTGGATTGTTCTAGGCCTGTCACAGTCCTTTTAAAATCAGGAAGTAAATGAGCTTACTTCCTGGTTCTTTTAAAAAGGGCCTCTGCTGGAACTAAAACAGCCCAAGATGACCCAAAATATAGCAAATTTTACACTTTTTTACACATACACACTCCATATTGCGCACAGGAGGCATTTTGAGCAAAAATAAATTAAATATTTGGGGTAGAGGGACTATGGGAGGTACACTCCATTGAGGAGCATGTGTGCCCTCTCCCCAAACTTTTGGTTATTGCCATCCTTGATCTGAGGAACACCTTTCAGAATCAACATGTAGGGAAGTTGCTGAATATTCTACCCCCAAGTGTATTTATCGTTTATTATTTAAAAAGTAGTTGTACATCTGTCTCTTTTCATTATCAACATCTGCTTTAGATTAAAAGCTCAAGCAAGTAACATTACGGAAAATTTTGTTTAGAACCAGATGCTTAAAACCAACAGAAAAAAATACATGATGTGTTATACCACTTTTGCACTTGTATCAGTTTAAGCCCTACCAACAAAAAGGCATGTGTTAGAGCACATCCAAAGAATGCCTAATGGTTTTCATGATTCTCCAGGGGAAGGTGGTTCCTAAAATAGGGCCATATGTCTAGGCTGGTACTTTTAAGAGGGCATTCCTGTTCACTTTTCTCGTTATACACACAAAGCCCACTTCAGTCTTCCTTTCCTTCTGTCCTTCAACCTTGTTCCTGACCTTTAACCGTGCTGCCTGGGGCTGATGAGTTATATTCCAAAGCACTTCAAGAGTGCCATATTGGGGCAGGTTTCCTTAGCCAATATTAGAATCCTACGTTTACTTGCTTGGGTGACAGTGGAATGATAGCTCATAGGTGCCCTCACCCACACTGAATAGGCCAGTGGTTCTAAAACGTTTTCTTTACCAGGAACCCCCTGGAAATCTAATTTGTTGCTGGGGACCTCTAAGACTTTACTCAAGATTTCAATATTTAAATTTAGATCTAAATATTCAAATATTTATTTAAATTTTCAAATATTTATTTATTGATCTATTTATTAGAGGCTTCTGGAGACTAGGATTCAAATCTCCACTGGGTGGCCTTGGCCAAGTCACATTCTCTCAGCCTCAGAGGAAGGCAAAGGCAAACTGCCTCTGAACAAATCTTGCCAAAAAAACAACAACCCTGTGATTGTTGGGTTGTCATAACTCAGAAGTAACTTGAAGGCACACAACAACAAAGTGCTGCTGACAGAGGATTTTTCTTTTTTCTTTAGCTTTCACGTCTCTCCCCTTTGAAAACTGACTTATAGCAAACCTAAGGTGACCCTATCATGAAGGTTTTCTTGGCAAGATCTTTTGCCTTTGCCTTTCTCTGAGGCTGAGAGGATGTGACTTGTCTGAGGTAACCCAGTGGATTTCCATGGACTAAGTGGGAATTCAAACCCTGGTCTCCAGAGTTGTAGTTTGGGCACGTACACACCTGCCACCATCATAACATAATTCATAATGACATAATTCATAATGATGGAAGTGCATGTTCCTCTTTCTGGGAAAAACTGAAAAACTAGAGCAAAATAGGTATCGAGCAGTTCTGCCTTTTTATTGTGATCTGTCAGCATTTTGCCATCTTTGCTGAGCAGGTGGTCCCACTATGTCTTTGATCAATCTCTTGCTTCAAATATATTTGACCCCCTCCCCTTTTGTTGCTCCTTCCTCGCTTAGCCAATCTCAACTTATTTTGAGCTTTTGCTTCCTGTACACTATTCTTGCAAAGTTGGGCTACAAATCTGTATTCTTGGTTACTCATCCTTCTTTCCATTCTTTATCAATGGTCTTTTTTCCTTTCACTTTCCCTTGCGTTTACTGTGCAGCCACATTGGCTTTTTCAGATATTTCTGCTTTTTTCGTCTTCCATTGACTTGTTTGTGATAGTGCTTTTAGCAGTTTTTTCTTCATGAAATCCCACCAATGCTGAGTGTCTTTTCCTTTTAGCATCTCTAACCATGGGATTCTGCCAGTATTTCCCTAAGTTTGATAAAATTGGCTGTCCTGAAATGCAAGGTTATTTGGGACAAAGATTGTTTTGTCCTAGCCTTATGCATTTTGGCTTTTATACCTACATCAGGGCATAGTTCAGAGCCCCACAGGCCACAGTGCCATTGGTCTTCTCAAGGGCTGCTACATGCCATCATGGCTCCCATTTTTGGTGACCAGAATTGCTGTTTCAACCAGAGGAGTTGCTCAAACAGGACTATTTAGCCAAGGCTGGTTTACTTAGCCAAAAAATTGTTTGGGTTTTTTGTAAAAAGGGGAGGTCAGTGGAGGGAGGTCAGTAGAGTAGGGAGGTCAGTGGAGTCTCAGGGACCACACTGGATCCCCCGAAAGGTCCTATCTGGCCAATGGGCTTCATAATTCCCCCCCCATGTACATCTTGTTCAGCCATTGTGCTCATGCACAAACATCAGGAGGAACAGAAATGTCCAGGGGACACAGTGTTTTCTTCTACATCAGCTTGCTGTGGAGAGAGACAAGGGAAACTGGCTAAATGAGCCATCTCTTTCTGATCACCATCACAGAGCAACAGAATAAGTTCACACTGACAGAACAGATTAAAAGCATCTAGGCAAACGTCTTCAGGATGTAAAGATTTTATCAAATTGTGTATGAAACATTGAATTGTTTTGGCTGGTCTCCCTGTTCCTATTTTCCCTTTCAGCTGCAGAATTATCTTTCCTCTTCTGAGTCATTTCTCAGGATAAACGGTTTCCTACTTTGCAAAAGAAGACACAAGCATATTCACGCATTTACGAGTGAATGTAAACTTGCATTCCCCTACTGTCCTTTTTTTGCAAAGAATATGTATGCTTTGGATTTCTGGGTCTTGAACCCCTAGTGAGTTACCATAGAAACCAATTGCCAACCTGAAACAAGAACCTAACTGGGCAGTTGTTTGGGGAGACATATTTGTAGAAGGTAGCAAGTAGGAAATCTTGTGATGGGTGGAGGGAAGCAAGGGGAAAAAGTAAGAAATAGCTGCCTAGGAGAAATGAAGGGCAAGAGAATGAAGGGCAGGACTTCCATTAAGCTGTCATATAAACTAGGAAATATTTTGAACAGTGGTGTTTAGCATAGTGTGCATAAACTGTCTGCAGAGAACTCCATCAGTTCATTGAGATCTGAAATGCAGCCAGGGATATGATTCCTTTTCTTGGTCTGTGCATTGATTATCTCTGTGAACAGGTCATCTGCACGGGGCTTGTGTGAACATGGGTAGGGTTGCCATTTTGTTTCTTGAATAAGGGTCACATTTGTGAAGAATTCTAGGACAGTGAAAAAGCAGTTCTGGAATGTCTTGTTTGCAGTGCTGTCCAAATGAGGGGAAAGCACATCTGATGAACCATTTATAAGAGATCTACTTGTCAGTAGCATATTATCCAAGAGTACTAATAACTTGATGCTGGTTGATCAAACATTGGAATCAGTGATAAATCTGTTCCAGGCTTTAGTCTATATTGTAAAGGAGCTCTCCAAGGTTCTGAAACCAAACCCTAAATGAATCCAGCACCTTGGCTAACTCCTTTAAATTCTGAAGCTTACTCACCATCCCACTGATATGGGAGCCTCTAGCTATCATACTTACTGTTGGTGGAGTACAGTCATCCAGCACATCTTTTGTGCTCTCCATTAGGGTTTAAACATGAATTACATGGGCTAAAGGGAATGCTATCTGAAACAGCCTTTCCAAGACGAAGCCCACTCACCTGGACAAAGAGAACAGCTTGCTTCAGTGTGGGTGACTTTCAGAAGTTCTCAAATTCCTAACCTCTGAACATTGTGGGTGGGGATGAGATGAATTGTGGCCCAGAATATCTAGATGGCGCTACGTTTGAGAAGGGTGGTGATGGACAATCATCATCCTGTTCAAACCATATGTATCCCTGCCTCCTATTGTATGTCTATGTGTCTTCAAGTCTCCTGTCAACTTACAGTGGCCCTGTCAATTTCTTAACAATTTCTTTTTTTAGGCAAGGAATCCTCAGAGGTGATTTGACATTGTGTTCCTCTGGAGTATATTCTATAACACCTCATATTGCCCAGTGGTTTCCCCTCCATAAACGCTTGACCCTACTTGGCTTCCAAGATCAGCTGGGATCTGGTACTTTCTGTTGGTCATTAACTGAAGTGGAAAGACTTGGCAGCAGGATGACCTTGATCTTCTTTCATGTTGCATTCATGGCAAAAGTGGAGGCTGTTCTAGTGGCCTAAGCTCATTTACTTCGTTGATTATTCAAATAAACTGCAACTGAACCTTGGTGTTAGAATTATAAAATCTTGAGCTTCCTCACTCAGTTTATCTTCATTGAGACTGTGGGTACATAAATAGTTTCATTGATATGGTAGAGCCAAAGTATGAAGAAGTCGTTGTTGAAGATGGTGGCCTGAGTCCTGTTGTTAGTCCCAACAAGTGTAGACCCATTGGATCAATGGAATTTGTCTACAATCAATGTTTGATTCAATTGATCTGCTTTCATTGGGACAGACCATAGGATTCAAGCCTATGAGTATGGAATGGCACATGGCATAAGAGGATACGCTTTGTGTGTCCAAGAAACTAAGGGGAGATATAGGTAGAAGAGGTGGTTTCTCAGGTACGCTTGGGTAAACCTCTCTCAGATTTATCATGGAGAGGCCTGAAAGCTTTTCCCAACCAAGCTTTGAGAAAGAGCTTCAAAGGTATATTAAAGCCTACCTCAGAATAAAGCGAAGTTTAAATGCCCCAGAATTCATTGTTTATGGTATTTTCATGTTTGACAGTTTTGGTCTTATTTGAAAGCTCATTAAACTTTGCCATCTGTAGATTTGATCTACTATCCTCTTTAGCTTCCAGGGGTTAGCATCAGTAGTCATAGCAAGGTTAAAGCCACCCCAAAAAAGTTCCAAGAACCAGTCTTTGATTGGTTGATTTAAATTTCATGTCCCATGCATGTTCCCAGGGTGGCTAACAAATAGTTAAAAATGGTAATACAATGTATTTGTAACAAAAAATAAATAAAACAGAACAGTATGAAAGGGTAATCTAAAAACATTCAGCAGAATTAAATACAAAAACCAAGAACCTTTTTTTTACTTAATGTTTCAGAACATTTTAATTGTAGCTCAGTTTCAAGGCTACTAATTTTTCTCCCTATTCTAAATGCTGTTTTACTTTGTTCCAGGGCCATTATTTTACCTTTGCTAACAAAATGTTGAATGTGTATAATGTAAAATGCCATCTGTTTTGATTATAAAGGGGGAAATGTTAAGTTAAAAGACCTTGATGATAGCCTAAGTGGAGCACTTCAGTTTTAAAAAGGTAGCCATGTTGCTTACTATAGGGAAAAAAAACATGTTTTGGAGAAGAAAGAAACTGATGAAATTCCAGATTTTTAAAAAATAAATTCCATTTTTAAAAAAAAAATAAAATGTGTAAGTTTTAAAATACTTATTTTAAAGTTATTGTATTATTTGATTCAGTTGTGTGTGTTTGTTAATCACCTAGAACAGACTTCTCCTGTTGCTTTTTTAGGTTAATTAAATCTGTGAATGATTTGTCAGACAGCAGTGATCTCATCAGTACCATGTCAAAAGAAAATCCATTTAGAAAATTACATGGTCATTATTTTTATGCTATCAGTTTATTTTATTTTTCCATGTGTCAGTTAATATCTAGACATTTAAAATATAAACCGTATACTTCCCCTTCTGCCACTGTTCGAAGCAAAACCAAGAAACTGTTGCATATTGTCCTACATTTGAGAGATGGAAACTGGAACACATGTGGCCTAGAAACATCAAAATGTGTTCAAGATGGCAAAAGCTGTTAATAAGAAAGAACAGAAAAACTAGGAGTGGCTGCAGCAATTTGCTTTTGCAAAGGGCTACTGGGAAAGGCAAGGTTCTGCCCACTCCCCACTCCCCACTCCCCCCGTTAACTGAATGCAAACTACTTTTGCACTTTGAAATCAATTTGCATCAACTGAAGTAAGCTGAGGACAAATGGGGAAAGGGAGAGAAGGGACATTTAAAAGCATCTGAAGAAGTGAATGGCAGAGATTAACTGGAATGGTCTCTGCCAGTTGGGTCATTTGGGGGATATGCTGTTGTAATTTCCAGTGGATCTCTTGGTTTTATATCCATACTAATTTTTTTATTGATACCAGAGATAGGCTGTAGGAACCACATCCAAAATCCACGACAGAACATTCAGTTTATACAGTTGATGATTCTAATACAATGTCCATGCTCTCATAAAGTAGTCCTTTCCCTGTTGTTAAGTTTGTATTACTTAATTTGCTTATTTGATGCTTTGTTGTTCAGGATGAAATGCTTCACCAGCTGGGTCTCTTCTTTGCACTAACAGACCTGGCGCTCTTGCAAGCCTGGATTTACTTTGCACCTTCGGTTAGTTTCCCTCAGTTGCGGCTGCTGAAACCAATGAAAGTGAGAGGCCTCTTTTTAAAAACAAACAGATGTGTAGGTCAACTACAGGGTTGTACAAGATTCCAAACAGTGAAAATCTAGGTTCCTTGAACCTGCTGGGAATGTAGACTGTTACCAAGACAGTAGACAATGGGCTGGAATTAAGGAAAGGCGTAGTTAAAACCTCTCAAGGAATGCAAAGGTGTGACCATTAAATTGGCTCTACTGGGCTTAGACTTTTTATTTCTAACCCAGTTTTTCTACTATAATGGAATGCGTTGTGCCAATACAAAGCTATATAGATTAGCTTTTACCTCATTTCTGCATTTGGCAATGTATTCTTGATATTGGAAGTTAAGTTTTGCTGCAGCCACCCAAAGCTTCACTGCTTGAGTGGAGGTATAAAAACTGAAAGTTTCCATAGGATGCTTGCTCTTAAGATCCAGCTTTCTTTCTTGTGCCCTTGTTTCAGCATCAGCTGGTAGTTATTAAATGATGACTTTAATGAATTAAATAAATGGATAGCACTTCTCATTTGGGTGCTTAATTGGACTTTTAACTTGTTGATATCTTGCTGTTTTTTTCCCTGGAATTTCTGAGCTTTCCCCCTGTACTTCCAGAGCCATGTTAATTTCAGCAGAATAATTTGTACTGAGGGAGTACTTAACAGTCAGAAATGATTGCAACTCTACTGCAAATCAAACAGTGATCTACGGCTAGACTCCAGTCTACCTTCTGCTTACCAATGATCTAGGAAGTTTATGAAGCTGTAGTGTAACATCCATTTAGTATATTACATTATCTTGTTGTTATACAATTGCCACAAACTAGTGGAGGTGGGGACTGATGTGGATCTGGTTTTAGAGAGTTCACAGGTATGTTGAAGTGTTTCTTGACGTTTTCTTTAACTGAAAGAAAGGAAGAAGTTGACTTAACAACCCTGGAGTATCATGGTAATTAGTGAACAAGATTTCATCTGCTCTTCCTCATCATTTTCTCACACTTTGGGACAAGCAGGGTATTTCTAATTTGCAGCCGCTGCTTCAATCTGTCATAAAACTAATTCTTTTTTTAAAAAAATTGCTTTTGTTCCTGTAGTCCAAGATAACTGTAAACTGTGTTCTTAACTGTGAGTAAGTGCAAAGCATGAATCAAGGAGACGGAAAGGGAAACCACTGAAAATATTGAGAGTGGTATTTGGTTTGTTGATATTTGATGATATAATAGTCACTGGCACTGAAAAATATATTAAACAGAGCAAAAATGATATTTTGAAGGATCTAGAGAGAAAGAAAAACTTTACATTTCTCTTGGCTGTATTTTCCTTGCTGTGAACTAGACATTTTCTTTTCGCTACACTGGAAAAAAAACTCCTGCTATTTGACAAACAGGTAAGTTTTCTGCTTTTTGGAAAAAAAAAAAGACAACACAGCTTGTCATCTGGATAATTATGATGGTTTGACTGTTATTTAGAAAGCTGAGATACAAAACCTATATCTCAAAATACAGCAGGGAATTTAGTTCTAGGTTTAATATATGCTAGTTTTATGTTTCATTACCTTATCTTTCTTCTTTATAACATACCATTAATGCTCAAGTTTTTTTCTGGATATCTTTCTGGACATATTTGGGAAAGAATGAAGGATACCAATCTGCGTCCATGGGTGTATATTTGAAGTAATGCATGTTTCTGCAGTGAAAAGCTACAAATGTTCTTAGAAGAAGATGCTGGCGTAGTATGTGAGGCCTCTCTTCCAAGAGCTCACTCTCCGATTTCTTTGTGTGTTTTTAGGTAGAACATCCAAAATGTTGTATTTTTCAGATGGCAATTATAAATGCTTGTAGCTATTGTTAGTTTTTAATGGCTCAACATTATAGCTAATGTCAAACTAATGTCAAGCTTGGATCCAACAAGAAATTGTGGTTTGTTTTGATGGAAACACAGAAGTAGGTTTTGGGAGGTGAAGATAGGAGAGGAAGAACATGGAAGCTCATTGCCCATTGTCAGCCTAAGTAGGCCCTACTCAGTTATTGCTCTTAGGTATGGCAGAAGATGCTGTCTTGTTTACAGAGAAGAAAGTTGAACCATTGCAGGAAGAAATGGGGAGAGATGTACCTTCTACAGCTCAGGTGGTGTCATTTCTTCAGTCAGCCCTGGTGAGGGAGAAGAGTAATAGAGAGGGAAGAATCTAGGCTGTTGTGGTTGTTGTTGCTGCCATTACATACTTTCAAGTAAACCCTGATGTAGAATGACTCTATTTTCAGGTTTTCTTTGCAAGGTTTATTCAGAGACGGTGTGCCATTGACTTCCTCTTAGGCTGGGGAGAGAGAGTGAATTGCCCATTGGTTTTTGATGACTGAGCTGAGATTTCAGTCTTTGCGTCCTACAGTCCTAGTCCTGCATTCAAACTACTACACCACGTTGGTTCCTGAATACTGTAGCCAGTTTTGTCCCCCCACTATTTTCTACATTTTTTTGTTGGAAACAGTAGTTAAAGTTTTTAGGTAGCCATGGCTATGATTGTATGGTCCTTCTGAATCTTAAATAGACTTGTTTGGCTCTGGAAGGATCTTACTTCTAATTATGAAGACAAAATCCAAAGTTTTTTTCTGAGGTGTTCCTCTCCATCTTACAGCTTCTCAATTATTACTCGTTCTGTCCCACTTGCAGATCTCCTAACTGGGCCACATTGGGCTGTGTTAAACTGCCAGACTTATTTGCAAAGTAATGTCTATTAAGCCTTTCGTTTTCAGTAGAATTTTGATAAATTCTCTCCTCTGGACTACAGTATCCAAAATACAGGATCCAAAATAACCAAGTCAGCATGGTTATGGGCTCAATAATGGAATTTACAATTCAGTAAACATTTTTTTTACCAGCTCTGGTTTTAAGTTCTATCCACTAAGGTATGGGGATGGGAAAAATGTATTACTGTTAGGGTAGTTGAAATTACATTGCATTAACGTCAACTAATGCCTTTTCATTTGCATATCCTTTTCCCAATTGAGTTCTGGCTGCATTATTCTAAATGCAGTTTGATGGGGTGCAGGAGTACCTTTGTTTTCAGTTTGTGGGCTCTGTCAAAACAATATAGGAAGCAGGTTACTGGGGCTCATCTAGCAAGATGTCTCTTGTATTATTTTGTCTGCTCCATAGACTGGGGTGCGATGTGGTACAGTGGAGTGGGAAATTGAATTAAGAACACAAGGAGTCAGTAGTATTCTGTATGATAGTTTGACCACACGTGAAGTTGAACAGAAAAGTTTCTTCAAAGGATGCGGGTTTCTTTCCAGTCATAAAGCACTAGAAGGTGAATAAAACTCAGTCGTAGATACCATTCGTTATGTTTATTTACACTGTGAAATTTCTCATGTCAGTTTATAGATGAACTCTAGTCCTAACAGCTTATGGGGTGCATTTAATAAATAGATGCAGTTTGTACTGCCAGAACATTATGTGCTAAAAGAAAAACTTGGATAGTATATCCAAAGCTGCTGCTGCTGGAAATGTAGTAGAAAATTATCTAGCATTTCCTGAATGTATAGTGAGTCTTATATTTCTCAGATTTTCTAAGTGTGAGATTTAATTTCCAGATACCTTGCTGACCCATTCCTTTTTGATGCATTTTTAAACAGCTAAATAAGAAATGTAGCAAAATAATTGGCCATCAATATAAACATAGAAATTTGGTGGGTTAAAATATAACCATTTTAAGATAGATCAAAAACATATATTCATTTGTCAGTCACTCCACCCGTGTACCGTATGCCTGAGTGTCGTCTTAGAATGAGGAGACAATTTCATATGCAGCATGTCCAAACACACACAATTATTGTTTGCTTTGACAAGTTAGAATTTTTGTTTTGTTATTAACAGGTTTGGCAAGCATCGAAAAGATGACAAGATTGAGAAAATAAAAGTACAGGAAGCTGTTACTTCAGAAGAGGAGAGAATACGAATGAAGCAAGAACAGGAGAGGTAGACTTGAGTCTTTTGCTTAAACCTTGTTAGAGCATATTTTTACACATGGGTATTTTTAGCTAAAGAATTTGCATTCGGCTGGAGTTCCTTTTTGGTCAAATGACTCGGATACAAATGCATTCGTAGAGCTCATGTAACTAATGGGAGAGAGCAGAATTTATATTGGATATCAGCAAAGATAATTTGACTAGATTCAGAAGCTGTTATGGCAACCAGGCATCTGTTTCAGAGTTTGTTTTGCTTTTTTCCTCCTTTATGGGGGCAAGTGAAATAATAAGTACACTTGTGCTAGAATTGATTGTCTAGACACTTTCAAAAACATTAATGTTTATATGAAGTTGGAATGAATTGTGTATCTTTTTCTGAAAACCTTTGCATATTTACTTTTGTTGCAAGCTGATTTTATACTGTGTCGTAAATTGGATTTAAAACTTGATCACTGGAAATAAATTTCACTGGAGATCAACCTTTTCCTGTCGTCATGTAGTGTTGTGTAGATTCAATAGCGGGCCATTTAAAACAAAGCAAAACCAGTAAGTACTTCCTGCTGAGGCGTTTCTTCCAAATTTTAGATTTTGATACCTTTGTCTAGTTCCAATTATTATGGTCCTACTTTTTCAAAATGCCAAGAACCCAATTGGATATGATGACTTCAGTGTGCCCACTAAATTTTTTGTTAGCATGTGTTTTCCTATTCTCTAGAGCTTGCTGTAGTTCTGCACACATGGTGAGTTTGTGAGCATGGGTTATGTGTCTTCTACTTTGTCTTATATTTGCTAAGTGCCCTGTATGTGCACATTAGTGTTGTCCTGTGCATAACGGATGATTGGATCAGGGTATGTGGCTTCCATCATGCACCAAATAAGATAAACTTAATTCCTATAAATACCTGTATTTTAATATAGGACTGCAGTCACAGTCTGTCACTTCCAGCACACTACCAAGTCACATTGAACCAATTAACATTATTAGCTTTATGATGTATCAGTAAGTTGTAAAGTACTGCCATTAAGTTCACAACATTTTGCTTCATTATAGCAAAACTGAATGCTAACAATGATGGGTATTTATGATTCTAAAAATATTAATAAAAATTAGGGCACTGACTAATTGCCATGTGCTCTGCTGTTGATATTGATGAGGCTTTACCAGTTTAGATTTGTATGTTTAATTACATGCCAAACTGCATTTTGATCCTTTTCTTTAAAAAATTGGGCCCTTAAATTACTTTAGAATACAAATATGTGCATATTTATTTTATAAGCGGGACTACATATTGTTAGCCATTCTGGTGTTGGTTTCTTTCTGTAAGCTCTAAGCACTTACCACTCAATGCTGGCCTCTTTAAAAATTGTTTCAGTTCCAGCATAAAATAGTTTCTTAGTCTAGGATCCAAAGAGAAATGTATGAGAATATATGGAAAGAACTTTTATACACACATGGCAGGGCGTTATTTGTTCCTAGTAGTAAAGGCAAAATCTCTGAGGGTACAGTCCTAAAGTAATCCTGGTAATTATTGAGCCATAGGTAGGATTTTTGAGAGAAATTGAGGTTGTCAGGAAAAAAAGCAATAGAATGGGCAGCTTCAGTAGATCCAGGAACCAGATCTGGCCCCTCCAGAACCTACTGCAAGCTACAAGTCACCAAAACTGTGGAGTGCTTTTGTTTTTCTCACACAGAGACACAAACATACACAAACACACGTGACTCAAAAGTGACTATAAGTTCAATTCTGCTCTTTTTAAAAAAAAAACAGACTTAGAAAAGATACTAAAACCTGCCTTTTTCTTGTTGTTAGTTGAGAATCTCTGCTCCTTGAAGATTTCAGAAGCAGTAGTTCTCCTTGTTTCTAACAAACAGAAAAAAAAGAGGTCACTGGGGATGATTTAAGATTCTCTGGGAATTTTCAGAAATAGATGGGGGACATAAGTGGGTCATATATTTCCCACACCTATGACAGATACACAGCTTTGAATGTTACAGAAGTTGGGCAAGTAACATAAGAAGTTACCTATTCTACAGGATTCCTTGATCCATTTGTATCTCTCTGTATTTTATTTCTATTTCTCAAAAGAGGAGTGGAATTAAATATAAACATAGGCTGAAATTCAGCAGTGTGCTAGCACACAAATGCTATTATGATTGTACTTTCTTACCTTCACACACCCACCCCAGTTTATGGAGTTTAGAGGGATACCAAAACGTATTTCTCAACATTAAGTGTAGAACCATATCGTCAGTTAAAAGCTCATCAGTAAGAACCTGGGAGACCACTCAGTACCTAATTTCTGGTAAGAATTGTTACCCTTTATTCCCATTATTAACTGACTTGCTGTTGTAAGAAATACAGTAATTTATCATGTAACTTAGCTTCGTAATATGTGATGATAGCATTGTTTTGCACTGATGTTCTCAAGGGATACATGTATTATGCAGACTTGCCAGTAAAGTCTCAGTTCCAGTGAATGCTGTGCAACCCTGGATTACCATGGAATATATATTTCACAACACTGGATTGCCACTGAGTCAACAGAGAGCTGCAGCTGATCAAATTTCTCCTGATGAGCTTATGCAGTCTTGCAAACATATGTAATTTGCATGTGATTTCTGTATTCTCAGTATTGAGGAGAAGACCAATTCTTGATGATGGTGGAAGTAAAGAGAGGAAAGTTTCTCCATTTCCTAAGCCTTCCCAGTTAATGCTAGACAGGGTAAAATGGTCTTCCTCATGTTTTTCAAAGGAGAAAAGTTATCTTATATCATCTTCCATTCAGCATAGTCTTAGAAGCAAAGTAGCTTTGGATCCTGCTGATCCAAAGGTGTCTGTGATGACTGCTATGGAAACACCGCTATCAGTAGGCCTATGTCCACAGGGCTTTCTGTACCAGGGTAGTCACTCTTTGCAAGTTGACCCCCTCCGGCTATTAAATCTGAAGTTAAGATTGTTCTCTTAATTATCCAACCCAATTTATGAGAGGCTTTAACTGCCTGCAGACTATCTGGCTGCACCCTCCAAAGTTCTGGAAACCAGATCAGTTTTCTTTGAGGTGCTTTGCTAGGAACAGCTCCACTATGGACAAGATCTGACTTTCTTCACTCCTCCTTTTTGGTTCCTGCTTTGTTTGACGTAAATGCACACTCCTAGTGCATGCTGAAGCATGGTATAAACTGTAGGTAGGTATCTCTAGTTGATGATTGTGCTGAGGGATGTATGACAACATTGTTGTGGCAGGCACAGTAGATGACTTAATTGCATTCTTTATGGTTGTTGGTGGTGACCAGTATCTCTGTGCTGGAATTTTGAAATATAACATATTTTGGGTGGGTTCTAAGGAAAAATTATTTGCATTTCAACATAATCTGGACAACATTTTGTGTTTTTAGTGGCACCTACAAAGAAGCACTATATAGATAGTGATCAAGTTATGGAATCATATAGTAAAAAAATTGGAAGGATATTCTAATGAAATCCCAATTCACTGCTGAAGTATCTGTGAGAGATAGCCATCTCATCCCTATTTTAAAACCTCCATTGAAGGAGAGTCCACTTTCCAAGGCAATCTATTCCATTCTTGAATAGCTTTGATTATCAGGAAGTTATTCCTAATGTTTACTTAGAATATCCTTTCTTGCAATTTGAATCCACTGGTTTTTGGCCTAATCTTTTGTTTCAGCAGAAAACAAGCTCATCCCACTTTCCATGTGGCAACACTCCAGATATTTAACAATGAATGCCATATCACTTCTCAGTCTTCCTTTCTCTTGACTAAACACAGACAGTTCCTTGAATTGTTCCTCATAGGACTTGTTTCTCAGACATTTTACCATCTTGGTTGTCCTCTTCTGGGTAGAGAGGATTCCCTCTCTCCTTAGCTAATATTTTGGTAAACATGTGTGTATACACACATACATATTACTGCTTTATGACAAGGATTCAGATATTTTAAAAAGTGAATGCTGAAAATTTATTGTACCATGTACAAGCAAGGCATGCAAAACAATTCCATAAAGATCTTGCGTGTCTACAAGTCTGGGAAATCCCTGAAAAATCAAATGATCCAGTAAAAATTGATTTTAGATATTAGGCTGTTCTTTGAAAAGGGTTTGTTTTTGTTTCTCATTTGTTCTTTAATAATCGTGCAGGTCTCTTAGTCTCATTTTTACTTGCTCTTGAATCACTGTACCTTAAATGATGAAATGCACGGGGGAGCCAGGTTGGGTGTAATGAATTTACTGTGTACAGCAGAAATGCAACAAAAATCCACAGGGGTCAAAGAATAAGTGGATGTTCCATTAAGAAATCAATCAAGGCCACAATTATATAAAATTATTCTTCCTTGACTCTATAATTTTAATAGTGTTTTGCTTGCATCGTATTTTGCTTGAAGTCTTCAAAGTATTTTGTTCGTATTGATTAGAAGACAAGCAAATTAATGTAGCTTAATTTTCCATTGAATGAATTGAATTGAATAAAGACTGCCATTTTATACACTACCACAGCCTTCTTGTGAACATCATTCATGTAAAGCAAACACCATTCCTGGTGTATCTGCAAAAACCTCAAACCGGAATTTTTAGAAAAGGAGATTTTTAGAATGCCCGAGTATATAAACACTTGTACGAATGACTATAACAGGATAGGAAACTATTCTTAAGAAGATAGTTTTTAGTTAATTCTTAATTTTTGAAAAGTAGTGTGTTAGACATTACTTAGCAAGTAGTGGGTTAGTACTGTGAGACATTTGTTTATTTATCTGTTTACAAAATTATACTTAAAAATAGGGGTAATGACCAGAATTAACTTAAATGATCCCCCAAAATCTTTTTTTAAAAACTAAAGATTACTTATTGTACTCCCCATGGCACAACACATCATTACATTAGTTTAAAAATAACGCTTCAATAGACAAAAAGTAACACATGATAGGTCATAACCCATATTGTAATGTATTACTTCCAAATTCTTGTACTGTGGTAAATATCAGACAAGAGTATCAAAGAATCTTTCTAGTCCCACATGAGTTATATCATCAGAGGGATTCATAAAGGAGTGTCAGATAAATTACCAGTTTTTGAAGGCTGAATTTCAAGGATGGTTAGATCATGACATGATAGAAGCATAGAGAAGGCAGGTTGTTTTCCTTGGCTTAAACCCAGTGGTTAATTCTTCAGTGAGAATAGAGCCATTGTATTCATGGAACCTCACAGTCAGCGTTGATTAACTAAATTGATTCAGTAGGCATGCTCTAAGTGGGACTACGAATGGAATATAGGCCCTTGTCACAAAATATAATATGCAGTAGGTGCCCATGGCATTCATGAATCATATCCAAGAGAGTACTCTGCTTTGCCCCTGCTAACTGAGGAAAGAAACCACATCCTCCAGGTAGCAATATATTGTGGTTTGAACGCTACAAAATTGTGACATTACAGAAACAGAATTGCTTCCTTAAGGGAAAATGTCTGTATCCCATGCAACAAATGAACAACCGCTAAACATTTATTGCACCACAAAATTGATTTTCTGGAAGAACCCTAAAGAAGAGATTTGAGAGTTGCAGGAGCTTACATTCCAAACGTTTATAATCTCTGCTCGTGGCATTACCTTCAGGGACCGCTAAACTTAGTAAGGATTTTGATCAGCTCTGGGATTGACAATATTTAGAGCTCCAGGCGTTCTTAATTTGGAAAAGTATTTGGTGACAGTCAAGAGACATTGTTAAAAGTTTTCCTTCAGTTTGTAGAAGTCAAAAATGGTGTATATGCATTTAAAAATATGCCCATCCCACCAAACAGTTGTCTTCAGAAAACAATCACTGTTTTTGTCTGTTCTTCAAATGAATTCCATTTATGTAATAATCCTATAATTTAGTAATTGGGCACCAGAGCTAAAATGGAAATGCAATCTATCCATCACATTTTACAAACCAGTAGAGGGAGCTCCCCACACTAGTTTTGTTGTTCTTTAGAGGGCCTTACATCACCATACCATCTACCAAAAGTAGATTTAGAAATCTTCTGGGTGGAATATCTGTACAGCTCATGGGACTGAAAATAATGACATGAGAGAACATGTCCAAGTTCACTTTCTACATACAGAGTCTTTCTCTGTAAATATGGCATCAGAACTCTATTTGGAGCATGATATTTAAGACGCCCACTTGACTCTAAACTGAAAAGTGCTATAAGAAAAGTGCCTCCTTTAGTATAAGAAGAAACGTTGAGTGAGATTTTTAAGAGTAGTAAACTTCAGAGCCGCTGCTGGAAGTTAACACTACTGACAAATTACTTAGTGCACACATCACTTCTGTGCATACCTACATAGCACAGTGGGATTTTCTTTCAGGTAGAAGTGATACCTGCTCACCTGATTAAATTGAAAAAGAAAACTGTGAAGTACAGGGAAACATAATTTCCAGATTTAATGCAGATTGAAATATGTGGTGTAAGGGGCAGATATAAAGTGTGTGTATACATGTGTTTTCAAGGAAAAATGGTTGTACAGCCCTGCACACTGGTGTAAGTAATAGATCTCAGGTTAAATTAGGAAGTCTTAATAGAATAACAGACATTGAAAGTATAAAAGACACTGTTGTCTTTAAGGATTTTGCATTGTTAACCAGACTTTGAAGACCCTTTGTTCATTTAAATATAAATGTATTTGAACATAGATGTACATGCACACCGTCGTAAATAGATAAGACATACTAATTAAAACAACCTATTGATATCTTGTCCTGTGGGATGTGGTCATTGCATGAGGGTAATTGTGTGTTCTCCCTAGGGGTATAAGAGCCTACGCCTCTTCGAGATAATCCAGCCTTTCTTCATCTTCTTTTAGTGCCATTAAAACTACAAGCCTTTTGCTGTAAAAAGTATACTAATGAATAGAAATGTTACAACAAGAACAGAAGTCTTGTGTTTTCCCTTCATCATGCATCATCCATTTTAATTAGAGGAAAGGGTAGTGAGCACAGTGACAAGAGTGTGGAATTAAAATCATTAATTGATGTCAAGCTGAAGAGAGGCTGCTAACATGAATTTAGTGACAGCAGGAAGGAAATTAACCTTATTACTTTATTTAGAGCATTAGTTTATTTAATATTTTTGCCTATGCAAATCCAAAGTTCTTTATTTATGACAATGGCAAAGGACAAATAATTCATTAAAATGTGAATATTAATTATTTTGGAGCAATGAATCTTACAAGACATGCATACCTTTGTGAGCTTACATTTTTATTTATCCAAGACCAGATCTTAATGCTTTCTATCTGAAATGGTTCATAATACTATAGCAAGTGCCAAGAAGACTGCCTGAAACAGAGAGGCATCAAATGATATTTTCATTTACTTTAAAGTACGCAATAACAGGCTACAGAGCATAAATGCTTTTCTTCTAGTTTTACATAAGGTGTTGATGGGAGAAACTGTTCATTTCAGCAGTGAAAGTTTGGTCAAACAAGAGCTAAGGCTTAATGGCTATTCTTGAAAGGATGATAGCAGATAATTTGTGACCTAAGAGGTCATAATAAAAGAATAGGGGGAGTGTTGTCTTCCAGCAAAGGCCATCTGGAGCTATTAAAATATCAGATGGAGTCAGGCTTTCAACAACAGGATGCCCTCCTGGTGTATTTCCAGAATTCCCAAGGTGGCCATAATATTTTTATTGGGAAGGCCACACTTAGTTTCTTCCGAGCAAAATATTTTCATAGCTCTTGTAGACTAAGCAAAGAGACCTGAGAGTATCAATGCTATTGACTCTCAATACTCATTGGTATTGTGCCAAATGATATTTTTAATAGCCGTAGTGATTTTTATTATCATATTCTTCTGAATCCAATGGAAAATACAATGGTTGTTCAAGGCACAATTAATACAGGTTTTGTGAATGTACTTTCCCATTTGCTGGTCATGAAAAAAACAAAGATCTCTGTGTTGTATAATTGACTTATCAGTCATGTCCTTTGCCTTCCAGCGACCATCAACCTTTCAGAGTACCATGACCGACAGCCTAAAGTGATGTTGGGTTTTAGATTTATTCAGAATTATTACCCCAATTAGCTTGAGTATTTCCTCCATGTTCCCCACATTACGATAGCAACATATTTTCTTAATAGAGTGGCAGAAAGTTGCGTGTATTATCCTCAAAATCTCCAGGCAAGACTAGAAAAGATATCATTTTGAAACCCTGGAAAGATACTGCTAGTCAGCCTAGACAAGTTCTGAGCTACATGAACAAGTGATGTGACTTTTTATTAGAAATGGAGGGAATCATTTGAGCCAACAATCTTGATGAATACAATGTTTTTGCCCCTCCCAAAACTTGTGAGAAAGTGTGTGCTGCGTGTCAAGCATATTCACATTTACAAGGCTTTAAGGGTATTTCTAAGAAATAAAATACAAACAAACAATATGCATATTTTAAATATCAAAGGCAAAATGCACATAAATTGGAAAAAGTAACATTGGAACATTTTTTAGTTGATGAAGGAAGAGTTCACAAATTCACAAAATAAAAGTACAAATTAGAAAAAAAAGGCTTAAGAAGATTAACCTTGGAAAATCTACTTCAAATTGTAGAAGAAAACACAGGGACTTGCAACTTAATATGAATCTATGATAGAACACACATGTGGAATTTGAAGAAACTGAATTAAATTAACACTGGGTGATTTTCATATCCCTACTTTTTGAAAAGTCAGATTGTAGCGTTCCTATGAATCTCCACAGAGATTTGGAAAATAGCATTTGGTTTTGCGTATTGGTTCGCCTTCAGATCGCCATAACTTGGAAATGACTTGAAGTCATACAACAGCCATCCTTAACAAGTCATGTCTTACTATCTTACGGTTACACTTAGTAAGTGCAGTCATGCCTAGCTGAATACACTTTGTGGAGTAATCTCACTGAAGTTGATAGGAGTGCAGAAGGGGGGGAAAGTCAGAATGAAAACTAGGCAGATAAACTGTATCTGTTAGATTCAGCAAGAGATGATGGAGCAGAGGGGTGGCAATTGATTCTCTATGGTGGAATTCTGTATGGTTATCAGATTCTATTGTGATCAGCCTTTGAGTTCCTTGAAAATTTACTGATATACTTCAGGGAACAGATGAGTGATGGAAGACAAATTTTGCTTCAGCATCAGACACCACCTTGAACAAGCTGGTTAACTCTGGCACCTAGCACAGGATTATATTTTTTTAACTCAGTGGCTCTCTGGAGACTAAAGCGGTGGTCTTTTCCGAACCTTGCTATTTCATATGCTTTAACTAAAGACGTCTGGGACTGAAACTGAGCCTTTCTCTGTGCAAGCAAAGCTCTGTACCACTGAACTGTGATCTCTCCCTGCAGATAACATGCCCACCCCAGTATCAGCTTTCCCATGCAACATGCAACTTTGAGAGAGTGATGGTTGTGTTTTAAGGCAGTTTGTGCTTCTTGAGGTGTGACAGAGAGTCCCAGTATACCTAGAGGATATTCCAGGTAAACTAACTATGCGGCACAGGATACACCGCAGAATCACTGTAAGATTGTTTGGCAAACAGAAACATTTCCTGATGGTAGGAAGTTAAAAAATCATCACAGCACAGCACAGATTTTGGGCAAAATGCTCCAGTGGTGGGGGGTTTTGGTTCAGCAATCACGTCTTAATTTAAACTGTACACCTGACCTAAGGTCCACTGTTTAGAGTTCAGAAAATAAAGCAATCGCTGTAGAGGATCATTTGTTGAAGATCTGGTCTCCTGATGTTTCTCCTTGGCTATTGTGTTGTTAGTTACTCAAAATAATGTAAAAAATGTAAAAAAAACCTGATTCAGCAGGCTACAATTTTAGTACAGGAACCATGCATAACCTGTGAGTCCCTCATGTTAGGTAGCAATGGTTAGAAGCTTTTCCTGTTGAGATTCTCAAAGAGATTGTTATGGAGAACTCCTTGGCATACCACATGTCACACCAAAGATATCTTTATTTAAAAAATCTTGTTGAAGAAAAAACTTGTTGAAGAGGAATATGCAAGTTAAGTTCCCCGCTGGAATGTCTCCAACCATCTGGATGCCCTGCCATGCCAGGGTTGTGAGTATCCCTCCATAGTCTCAGTCTACCAAAAGGACCTTCTCAGGGAAGTTCTCATACTGTCTCCATGGCTGCTCTTCATCTATTTTCATCTTGGCCCTTCTGGTGACCTTCTGACAAAAGCACAATGCCACCAAGTAGCCAAAAAGCTGAATTTTACCAACACATAAACCACAAATTCTAGCCTAGAAAGAGTAATCCCAGGGAATGTGAAAAGCGTACTTGCCCAAGGATCTGTCATAGTCAACATACATTCTTTCCGAGGCTCTCTGAAGGAGTGACCAGTTAGAACCCAGTGTGCTTTTCTGCTCAGGTGAGTGATAGGTTTGCCTTCCTGCCAGCTAGCCTTGCCTGGATACCAAGACAAGTTAGTACTGATGAGGATGGGAATTCTGTGGTCACAAGACTGCAACTCACAGCAGGTCTACCCAGCATGCTGGAACTGCTTTCAAACCACATCTGAAGGGCATTATGATTCCAATCCCTGGTACAGAAGGAAACATGATTGCTATCAGTATTCCAAGGGCCATGTTTTGCTCTTGCAAGGCTTGGGGTGATGTAGGTATGAAGTCTCAGTGTTCAAGACCTGTCACTGTAGCTCTTTACCCACTCCACAGTCTCCTGACTACACCCACAGCAGATTTTCATACCAGTTGCCCTGGAAATGATTCTTCCAAATAAGCAATTATTAGAATTGTGGCTGTTTTTATTAAGGTAAAAACAATTGAACAGAGGGACACAATTGAACTGAACCAATAAACCCATCCAATCCTCTTTGCACTGTGGGAGTCCGGTATTTTGTAGCAAAAAACACTTAAATATACTATTTACTCTAATGTCTAAGGACAGTGGCAATTATCTGTATAATCCAAAGGACAGCAGATAGTGAATTCTCAACATGAATCCATGGCTTTTGTTCTTGGTCAAAATTATAGGCATTGGCAAACTGCTTACACTTCTTTTCATTTTAATACTCTTTGCATACCTCTCTATCAACTGCATATTTTCCCTGTTCAAAATCCAGACAAGGAAATGTTGTACTTCTCTCTCACTTGGGATCATTCATAAAACTCCCAAGATGTAGCTGTCTTAACCTGGACTACTGATAGGTTTGACCTTGGCTACCATGTAATGATTTTAAAAAGCTACAATTTAATAGTTGTCAATAGGAATGTTATATGTCAAAAGCCTGCTTTCTTTTGTTTTGGACAGCCCTTAATGCACAAAGACCCAATGAGGCTAAAACATTTTATAACGGCTGTTTTATATTTCACAATCCTTAAACTGCCACTGAGCGTTCTATCAACAAAGAGCTGTGAACAAATATCACTTCAGGAAAGAGCAAGGATAGGCAGCCATTAGGGGCCAGTGGGCCACATTGACCCCTGAGAGGACTTTGGGGGAACTGCAGCCACATCACTGGGAAAAAAAATTGTTTTACCCCCCAAGTTTCCCCAATGGTCTCTGTGGAGCAAGTGGGGGTAATTTCACTAGATTTGGGACCCTTCCTCGGGTTTTTAAAGAGGGGGCTCAAAATTGCCTGATGGGTGTACTTTCACAACCTTGGATTATTAGAATGCTAGGATTATAATCCCTGTAATATCCAGTTAAAGACCTCTAGCATTGTATCTGGAGAGCTGACACTAATTACAATAGGCTGGATTTTGATTCAGTGTAAAGTAGCTTCCTATAGTCCCATATGGAGCTTCCTGGTAAGTGTACCTGTATGAGATGCATATCAATTGCATACACATCCTTCTCACATCCATACTTAAAATTAGCAGTTGGGGTCACCATACATATCTCAAATATGGACCTAAAAACAGAATCAATTAAAGTAGTGGCATAGCTAGAGCTTTTGCCACCCAGAGGCGGTCCCTGAGTTTGCTGCCCCTCTCAGAGAGGGAGGACCTATCCAAAATACCAAATAAAACCTGCTTGATTGGCATTGGGTGATTGGGTTGTGGGCATTTGCACTCGGAGTGCTCTGCATGTGCTCAGAGACATGCCAGCATTCCTGTGGTGGCGAGCACCCTCTGTCTCTCTCTCTCCCTCCCTCCCTTCCTCCTTGAAGGGTCAGCTCATTGGGCTCATCCCCAGTCTCAGAGGTGGGGGGAGGTGGGCGACTCTCCCCACCTCTTTGGGGCCTCTCCTCTCCCCTCCTCTCCTCTCCTTTCCTCTCCTCTCCTCAATTCCTTTTCTCTCTCTCCTTCTCTGCCCAACCTGGAGGTCTGCCAGTGTCGGCATTGCGGCTTTGGCTGGAAACAGGTTTGACTCCAGATTGGGGGGAGGGGAGGAAAGGACAGCCCCCTTTTCCGGGGTGGCACACCCCTCCAGCAGACCTCTCCAGCAGGCTCCAGTGCCCATCTAGTCACTGGACATCTACCAGCATGTGGAGGGTGGCATGGCACTGCCCCCGAAAACATGCTGCCCAGGGCACCCTGCCCCTCCATCCCCCTCAGTACGCCACTGAATTAAAGGCAGAGGCCCTCAGCTTACTGAAATGGAATTTCAATATTTCTAGCGATAATGCCATCTTCTGTATCAAATAAGATTGAAAAATCACTTTAATATATCAACATTACACAGTTGGGAGGATAATTGTGGTGGCATTAGGCAGAGATTCTGCTTTGTTATTAATTAGTAACTGGAATTAATATTGAAAAAGTCAATGAATGGGTAACGTTCTATTTTCAATTTAAACTTTTCTATTAATTAAATAAAGTCACCGTTTTCCTTTTGATTTCTTTACAGAAACCATAAACGAAATGTCCAAAAGACATAAACCAATCTGCAAATAAGTGAAGGTCAAAGGTGGATTAGGTATATGATAAAACATTCACCATATGCTTTTAATGGCTAAAGCATACTGTGAGACCACTGTGTTGTAATGTGATCCAGTTATAATGTGAAAGGTATATGATCCAAACAACGGTGATTCATAATTTCCATGGGAGAAGCATTCATACCTTTGTAAACCACAGGGCACGGCAAGAACTGTTGTGTGACAGCACATGTGCAAGTTTTGCCTGTTTGAGGAAGTAGGTTTACTATCCAGAATGAAGGAGTTCTTTGGCTGAAATAACAGCAGGATAAAATTTTATGATTTTTCCAGTTTGGAGATTATCTTCTATGTATGCTGAACTGATATTCTGCTCCCTCTCTCATTACCTAATCTCCAAACAGGACCTTCATAATATTAGAATGGTCACAGGCAAATTATGATGCATGTTACTGGGAAAGGAACAGTTACCTATGTTATAGTCAATATTATGATACAAATAAGAGAGCTCTTCTCCTCTTTGGACAAGTAAGAGAGGTTTATTTTTTCCTCTCTGGATTTTTACAGGATAATGAAATGTATTCCAGAATCACTTGATTCCCATACCTCAAGTATTCCAGTCTAGTATTTTGTGATTAACAGTACTTACCCCTGAAGACAAGTGTGTTTGCACCCTATTTTTCAAGTGTATTTTTAGCCTTCTTTCTCATTTCCAGAATTCAAGCCAAGACGCGAGAATTTCGTGAGAGGCAAGCTCGGGAACGAGACTACGCTGAGATCCAAGATTTAAACAGGACTTTTGGATGTGATGCTGATTCTCTGTATGCTGGGATCCCTTCATATCATTCCCCCACAAATAGTGGTACAATGAACAATCGACCACAGAGCCCAAGGGAAGGACCAACAGTTGAAGCACTATATGCCCAAGTAAAGAAAGCCCGCAATTCAAAGTCTTCACCTGCAGACAGGTAGGCACCAGACTTCAGTCAATATTCTCTTTCCAATGTCTACTTTGTACTCTTCCCCTATTTCTCTCTCTCAATCTCTCTCTCTGTCTTTGGCGGCTGTGGCAGGAGAGGCATGCGAGGTGACTGTTCATCAACTGTAAAGCCAGAACTGCATTTTATTAATGGCTTTTTAAAAGCCTTTGTAGAGAAAAAAAAATTATTGAATTCACACAAATCACGTCATAATGGAATGAGCAGTGCAGTCTTTTCAGATGATTCCAACCCAATTCATCATCTTCTTGGAAATGCTTTTGGATCCAAATTGCACTGTTTAGTGTAATTCAGATTAAAGTCACACTTGGAACGGCCTCTGCAAGTTCAATTATCGGCAGTTCTAGTAATATGTTTGTGGTATTTGTGGCCAAATTGTTTGTTGGTTTTCTAGGCCAGTGTCTGAAAGACAACTAACTGCAAGGCTGTTGCTTTTGGGGTGCAGGGGCAAAGTCTTTTAGTTTACTATTTCTTGACCCCCGAGCAAGGGCTACCTATCAGAACTTTTCTTTGTACCAATGCCTTAACCAAAAAAAAAAAAAAAGGCAGGGAAAAGGGGAAGCCGTTTAATTTTGAGGTTTTGGATGTGACACCATGTGCCATCACTTTCCCCTGCTCATCTTATAAGAGTACATATTAAAAACTGGTAACAATGTTAAGAGCCTATGATTGAGCTGGTGGTGGGCCTTGATTTAAATTAATGTATAATTTTTTAAATTGTCATGTGGTAACACTCACTATACCTGATAAAGAGAAAGGAATCACAGGATTTAGGTGTTAGTGAAAATGTAATACAGGAAGAGATTGAAAGCAGTATAATGTCATCAGGGCACAGAAAGATTAAGGATTTTTTCAGAGTTGCGAAGCCTGTAAACCTGCAGATATTTTTCACTACAGTTCCTATTACCGCCTTGCTAGGGCTGGAAGACCACATTTTCCCTATCTTTGGTGTTTAGGGACACTCTGAGGAAAGGCCATAGATCAGTGACAAGAGTTCTGTGCAACACCACCAGTCCAAACAAATGTGCGCAAGTTTGGATGCCTGGAGGCCATCTCCTACCATACTTATATTTTCCATGGGTCGTGCTAGCACTTCCAGATGAAACCAGAAGTAAACAGAAGATCAACTTCTGTTTTAAAAGCCGATATCAGAGAGACCTTGTTTTAAAGAAGACTTACAATCCCTATGGAGAGTTCTGGACACATAATTTATTACCCCTCCTGCCTTCCTCCCGCCCCCAAAATAGGAAGAAAGGCTTGGGAGGATTCAAAAACTGCTCTTGGGGCTGTATGAATCCCATTGTCCACCTGATTCTTATTCCTAGCTTAAGGAGAGACATACTAAGAATGACCATTATGCTCCACACTCTTGGTGGGTTATTTCCATTTGTAGTAGGCAATATGGCCAGTGATTTGGCAGTATTTTGTATCTTTATTCGTTATCTTGGGGATGGGGAAAAAAATCGAAGGGGAAATTGTATTAATCTGTTTCAGTAGGAAAATGAAAGGAAGAGGAAAGCTATTGGCACCCTTAAGACAAAAGACATAGGTTAATCTAAGGAAAAGTGATGACCCCAGGTAATCCAGTGTATTTCATGGCTCAATGGAGACTTCAGACTGTCCCAGTTAAAGAGTTTAACCACTGTTCCACGAATAAGATAGCTTCATAGTTTTGTAGATTAGAGGCTGTGACCAGCTCAGTATCTGGCTTTGCGTACTATCTAGTCTGATAAGGGCAAAGGGTTTTTTTAAATTAATTTTTCCCAAATAGCTGTTCGAATATTACTCTAAATATTCCTATAGGCAAAACTAGAGCCTGGCAGTAGTATTGTGTCGTTGGGTTCAAGCTTGCTGTTAGTTCTCCCTGACCCAGCACTGCCGCGCTTTCTTTGCCTATCATTCTCGGTGCCACAAGAAATAACAAATAACACTCCATTCCCGGAAGGGTATCTTGCACAATTTAATTTCTAATGCAGTTGTTGTGTGGCACAGTGTGTTAGAGCCTAGATGTAATGCCAAGAAGAATTTGACACTTGGACCAAAGGTTGTTTTGAAAGTTTTCATCTGAACAGAACTGTTAGGGAAACCTGCCTGGAATATAAGTATGCAACTGTTGAAAAAATAATGGAAAATCTTTTGCAGACTCTCAAGATAGTTACTATGCCTGTGTGTGAGGAAGCAACAAGGATTTGTCTGAGATGGATTATGTTAAGTCTGAGAAAGAGATCATTAGGTCTGTAGAAGACTGGCCTGTCTAAGAGGACTCCGTGAAGATTCTCTGCAGAGGCAGTGGTTACCTTAAAGCACAGCACAGTAATAGGACTTTTTCTCCTTTCTCTCTTAGCCATAAAGAACGTCAGTCTTTTGGTCTCCATGGCATCCTTGATACTGCATTAGTCTAAACCATATGTGTCAAACTCAAGGCCCACGGGCCACATCCGGCCCGGCGTGTAATTATATCCGGCCCGCGAGATCATTTTATATATTATTTTTTATATAAAATGACATAAGAGTAAAGAAATTTGAACGTTTGTTCTTTTAACGTTTACTTTATTTCTAACTTGTATAATTTAGACAGGATATATTTTTATGGAGAGCAAAATATTGTAAGTTATTTAAGGTTTGAGTTGATTTATTCCAGAATAATATTCCTGTCTGTTTTTATTCATATTTATGTAGAAAAAAGTTAAGTTTTAAAAGTTTTAAAGTTTTAAAAGTTTAGTTTTAGTGTGTTCAATAAATGTTTATCCTGTTCGGCGCACGACCTAAAGTGTGTTTTGGATTTTGGCCCCCTGTGCAATTGAGTTTGACACCCCTGGTCTAAACCTTTATGAGAAAAACAAAATGGCAACAGCCAATGGCAGGCATTATGTTTTTGTGGCAGCTGCTGTTTTGCTTTCTCTAAAAAACTCCAGACTGACGTAACATGCATGACATTGTGGGAAAAACAAGATGTAACCACTAGCTAACTTGGACTAAATTAGATGCAGTGAGGGCAGATGGGCAAGCATAAATACAGACAGACATATAGGCATACAGAGAGCCCAAGGGTATTGTGTAGATTCTTGGTCTCATTCTGAATTCTGCAAGCAAAATGAGGCCCTTTCTGCACTCTACCATGTCCTGTAGTTTTCCAGTCATGATGTTGGCTGAGTCTCTGCTGGGAAGGGAGTGCAATGGTAGTGCTTCCCTCTGCACACATCCAGCTGCCTCTGGAAGGGGACAACCGACACGCACCTCCCTTCCACAGGGCAGCCAACCGACACGCACCTCCCTTCCACAGGGCAGCCAACCGACACGCACCTCCCTTCCACAGGGCAGCCAACCGACACGCACCTCCCTTCCACAGGGCAGCCAACCGACACGCACCTCCCTTCCACAGGGCAGCCAACCGACACGCACCTCCCTTCCACAGGGCAGCCTACCGACACGCACCTCCCTTCCACAGGGCAGCCAAGCTCTTTCCCAGGCTGCACTGGGGCAGGAAACACCTCCATCTTGCTTCCTGCTCTTCCACATGGCAGGTAAATATGGGAGAGTCACACAGTTGCAAGTCATTGATGGGGAAATCCTTTCAATGATTTACTCCATGATCGCGCCAGCTGTCAATGGAAGAAGGATGGGACTACAATGACATCTTGCACAAGCCTCGTCACGGTCCCACTTCTCTTGTGTCCTCATGCCGGGATGCAGGCTTCCTGCAGAAAGGGCCTGAGAGGTAGATGTTAGTCAAAAGACCCCCTTTTTTTGTCTTAAACCCAGGAAAATCACTGTCATTTTTGAAGGGTAAAATTGTATACGTAGACCTTATGTTTAAATGTCAAGAAATCTTGGAGGTTAGTAGCCCTAGCTCTTGTTTCAAAAGTCCCCTAAGGGACTTGCCTTCACTGCCTCAGTCATCACTGTCCATAGGGCATTGTTTTACATTTCTCATAGATCTTAAAGGCTGTTGTTTTTCATATAGAGATAAGTGATGCAGTTGGGATGAACAATGAACTTACTCTGTTTACTCCAGTCATTGACAATTGGACACAGTTACAGCTGTGTCTTCTTAGACATTTTTTCTAGGTTGCATATCTTGAGTATATTGATGTTAGGGGATGTCCAAAACTTTTTCAGAAGGTTGGCAACATCCAGGACCATTTTTGCAACCCTCACCCCTTCTAAAACTACTGGATTTCAACAGCACATACGCAGCTGAATTCTAGTGGCAGGCTTCAAAGAAGATAAGTTGGCTTTGTGCTGCTTTTAAAAGGGATTTCACTGTTTGTCACTCAAATCTGTGGCACCCTTTGCCACTGAAATGCTTGTTTTAAAGGGGCATCCACCTGGAAAAAAACCCTTTTAAAGAAACATTTCCTGTATATTACAATTGCTTTTTGTGATTTGCTGCTGAAATTGGATGGTGCAAGATAGGAAAGGCATGAAGTCTGTGATAGATGGATCATAGAATTGGTCCAGAGGCCCCAGTGTGGTATTTTGATTTGAGCATTGGACTACGACTGGAGACAAGGGTTCAAATCCCTGCTTGGTCATAGAAACTGGATGACCTTGGGCAAGTCACACTCTGTCAGCCTCAGAAGATGGCAAAGGCGAGCTCCCTCTGGAGAAATCTGGCCAAGAAAACTCTGTGATAGGTTCATCTCAGGGTTGTGATAGGTCAGAAACAACTTGAAGGCATGCAACAACAACAATATATATAGAATATGTATAGAACCTTGCTGCTAGATGTGACATTCTTTTCTCATGAAGTTGGTATGATATATGCTGCAGTTTATTTTAATGTTGCAAACAATGATGCGTTCCAGTTTTTGAAATAGATGAAAAATAGAAATATACTATTTGTCAAAACCTGCTCTTTTTCCTGGAATGAAGAACACAAACATTAAAGAAGATTTGTTTGGCTATTTTCTGTCTGTCTGTCTGTCTGTCTGTCTGTCTTTCTTTTTCTTTTTCTTTTTCTTTTTCTTTTTCTTTTTCTTTTTCTTTTTCTTTTTCTTTTTCTTTTTCTTTTTTTTCTTTCTCCCCCTCCCCCTCCCCCTCCTCCTCTTTTTAACCTGTAAATTCTTGGCTGATTTAGATTGTTTTTCTGTGCAGGATTAGAGATTTCTGGGCAAAGTAAACTGGCAATAAATTCAGCTTCCAGAAGTGTCTTTTTGGCCATGGAAGAACTATCAGTCCAATTTCAATACCCAGATTTGGATCCAAACTAAGGCACACTGAAGCCCCCTTGAAATAAGTGGTCAAAAATAAGACATGACAAAGTGGTGTCCCTTTTCTTAGATGCTTGCAGATTTGGCTAGAATTGTGTTCCATTCCCGGCTACCTTATATCCCAATTATTTTAATCCCTATGAAGTAATGTTCAGTAGAACATAACCACATGTTCACTGAGTACTGAAAAAACTAAAGTTAGTGCCTTTCTCTGAGGGTGGAGTCCTTTGTTCAAAGTTTTTCATCAAGGCTATTTGGCGGTTGATTAGCTGTTGATTTATACAGTTTGCTGCAAATTCATGAATGGTCACTTCAACCTTTGTTGTCATTGTGTGCTTTCAAGTCATTTTCAACTTATGGAGAGCCTAAGATATGAGATTTTTCTGGGGCTAAAGAGTGTGATGTGACCAACATCATGCACTCTCAGCTGAGCAGGGAATCAAACCCTGGTCTCCAGGGCCTTAGTCAAATGCTCAAACAGCACATTGCCTCACCTCTTTAACCTTAATCTTGTGTGATACCTGTGTTGTATGTGTGTTTATGTTTCAAGGAGCTCCTTAACTGTTTACCTCTTCCTATGAGGCATTATATAGCAAAAGAGAGAGGAAGAAAAATACCTAGACAGAGTTTATAATTGGTTTATTTTGCTCTGTCCTAGCAAAGGGTGGCTGGGGGATTGCTTTCCTATTGCAAAGGCTTTTAGCCAAGCTAAGAATTCTATTGCTAGTATGTTTTACATCATGTGGAAGAAAACACAAACCATTGATCAATAATGACTGTGTTGTTTTTCATTTTAGACAGCTGTGCCACAGTGTGTGTGAGAGAGAGATGTACACACACACACACACACACGTGTGTGTTTATGTGTAGAGAGAGAGAGAACCCCATGAAAAGACAGATGCTGATGGGCATTTACTGGCTGTCGCTCTACCCTTACATCCCACCAAGAGTGCATTGTCCTCATATATAATTGAAATGAAATGGACCCTGTGCTGCTGTAAACCTAAATAGCTTCAAAATCGTAGGCTAGAATCCCCAAAGTTACTCTCGAAACTTTAATGGAACTGTAAATACTGTAATCATATGCTTTTTTGCATTCATTTTGCCATTAAAAGGGGGTGAGATCTCCATCAAAAAGAGAAGAGAGCTTTCTGAACTGACTCCTGTTCCACTCAAAGTGGAATCAGATTGTATTGTAGGAATGTTAGACTGAAAAAGTTCTGGTCAGGACAGCTGGAATTTGGTGGGAGGGAGGAATCTTAGTTTAGTTTGTTTACAAAGGAATGTAATTTTCATGATACGGATAGCCTGTCATTTTATTTTACTGTTAACTTTTGTTTACCTGGCAATATGTATCTCATCTTAATTTCTGAGAGGCAGTGGAATATGGTGCAGTATAATTTAGAAACGTATTATTAAAGAGTTTTGCTTTCTGAGGCCACTATATAAAAATCACTTTCTGTACTATTCCCAGCTCATTAGATCTGTGAAATATTATATAGCAGGAACAGGGTAAATAGTTTAATAAAAAGCAAAAGCAAAATATTTTAAAATTATATTAAGCGTCCTTATTTATAACATTACTTGTGTAAATGGTGTTTAAAGTTTGAGGTACCCCTCATCACATATAAATCTAAGTTCTGCCAAATTTGAAATGGATGGAAGAGTTTGAGTTATTCTTCAGTGTAACACCTTCTGTGAGGGCTAAAAGTTCATTCCTTGTTCTCTAACATTGAGAGTTCTGTAAGTTCTCTCAGTTGCTCTGAAGCTGTACCGCAGAAAGGCTATGGCAAAGTGAAAGGTCAAAGTTTTACTATTGCTCCCAACTGCAATGCATTCTGGGCTGAAGTGTTTTGGGATAAAGCCCATGGGGTTATTAACTTTTATTCTTTGCTGCATGGTAATGCATAGATCCCAAAATGGGAAAGCTTGCTTATGTTGAGTGGCACCTCGTTCTGTAAGTGAGTCCCACTGAGCTCACTTTTAATGGTTATGCTAGAAAAAGAGAGTGTGTTTCCACTCAGCATAATGTTGTGTGAGGTTGTTATGCACTGCATGTGCCTCAGGGCTTCTCTAGCAAACACAACTGTTCAGGGCTTCAGAGATAGTCCGTGCAAAACTTTTCCTAGGCTGAGGCCTGACTCTTTCCTTTCACAGAAAATTGCAAAGCAAAAGCCCCTGGGGGCAAATCACCTTCTCCCCCACCAAAAACCAAGTTACATTTGAAAGTGCTCTCTAGTTCTTATTAGTCGATGGACAGGGTTAAGATAGACTGTTCGATTCAACACAAAAGCCCGTGAGACATCCTTTGACTGTATTTGATTATACAAGCCAACCTCAAGCTTTGACACTTCTCATTTTGCAAATTAAGCCCTGCCAGATACCTGACACGTTTCCCCTCCAATTTCCCTTAGAAATTTCAGTTCTGTATCAGGCCAGAAAGATCAGTCTAATTCCAGCCCATGTCAACTTTCCATGTATTTAATCATAAATAAATAAATAAACAAACAAACAAATAGTGTGGAAATTAATATTCAAATACTTATTTCAGAACACATTTATATGTAAATACTTGTTTAGCTGTCTTCAGTCTGATTTTGAGAAAAGGCAGGATATAAATAAATATAATAACAATAAAATAATAAAACAATATATTCTGATAGATTTTCAATTAAAATAGACATTTCTATATGTATTTTATCTTAGAGTATGTGTTTTTAAGCATGTTTTATGGAAAGAAGTTTGTAGTATGTTGATACTTTTTTTCAGTGAACTACAAACAGGTTTAAAGCTTGTCATAGTTGTCCTGTGCTCACTCTGACACAGAGAGGGGGGTGAAAAGTCCTATATAGAGTGTTTAATGGAAGTGTTGTTATTATTAAGATATTTTATAGTGCTTAGAACAGGGGTAGGCTGCATAATGCAATCCTTGTCTTTATTCCAAACGTCTTCTTGAAAGTAATCAGCTTAAACCTTTGGCGTAATAACTGTCCCTCCTCCAATGCTTACAGCTCCCTAATTAGAGTCTGTTATCCGCAGCCACAAGCAAAGTTGGTAGCAATTTGTTAGGGTGGTGGTTTTGGAGTCTGAGTCCACAATACATCCAAAGTGACAGTCCAGTAGCAAAGTCCCTACAAGTGGTAAAGATCACAGTTTCTAGGAGCATGAGCTAGGAATCTAAAGGTGAGCTGAGTTGCTACCCCAATACAACGGTTGTCTGCAACAGCTTCCTCCCATTCTCATCCCTCTTTATATAGGTTGAGAGCCTCTCTCAGCTGTTTGTCTAATGAATGAGTCCTTACTTATTAATGAGCCTCCCTTTTTCACCTACACTGGCTGCCCTAAGTATTGTCCCCCTTATGTTTCTGTGTTGTGGCTGTTGGGAAGGATCCTGTCTGGGCCTTGGGATGGGGGCATGACAGGGAGGGCTTGAGGAGGGAGTGGTACGTAAAAGGAATAATATAGCCCTTTGAAGAATGTGATTTAAAAAAAAAAGCATCTCCAACACTGCCTTATTCAAAAGACTTCATATACTATCTTTATTGTATAATTCTTAATATTACATTGGAATTGTCCTATTGCCAGGAGTGGAGGCTGTGGCTGAGATAGAGCAGATAGCTTAAAATCACCTGGTCACTTCATGACAGAGGTGAAATTTGAGCTTGAGCCATCCAGATTTGTGTGTGGATCATAGCCACTATATGACAGTTTGCACTCAAAATGGACTGCTGCTCAGTACTAAATATAGATTCAAGATCTTGCTGGCTTAAAAAAATATACGAGGGATGTCGGAAAATTCCCAATTGTCCTCTTATTAGGGTGATTAAGAAAAGGAATGATTAACTGCTGTTCTTGACATTCTACTTTGTTCTGTATGAAATTATGAAATTGTTATTGCTGAAATCAGGAGTGGACATGTTACATCAGTAACATGATTTATTACATCAGTAATAGCCTTGTTTGTGTACATTCTGGTAGTTACACACTGCCCTGATCATACAGACAGCTGACAGGAGAGTTAGATAAGAAATAACAAGTAGTCGGTCTTGAGTGAAGTACTTGCTGATGTATGTTTTATTCTGCTTTCCTAATCAAGAAAATAGTATAAAAATATGAAGCTTGAGGAATAAAGTTATCCTTCTGGATCACTGCTGCTAGTAGGTTGGACTGAATGCAGTTCTGATTGTCAGTGGTGTCCTTTGGCCAAAGAGCATCCTTTTTGTGTGTTTTATTGTATTGCTTACTTTGCATTCTGTGTTGTTGCCTCCACTTCCTAGCCATCCCAGGGCTCATCCCAGCTCTGTGCTCAACCCATTTGGATACAGTGGGTACGAGATTTTGACCCACTCGCAATCTGATGCTTTGGATCTAGATTTAGGTGCATGCAGCTGCGTGGACAGAAGGCGACTTATTCACTCCCTTCCTCCCTATGGCACTATATCCTAGACTAGGATACCATGCAGAATGGCATGAACTGTGGTACAAAAGAGAGATGGGACCTTCCACAATCAAGCTGGTGCTCCTTCCATCAGTTAAACTCTTTGTCCATGGAAGGCAGATCATGGATCCAACCAACTGGTATCACTTAAATACATACTATGTCAGATTAAACGATTTTCTAGTACAACATTCCTATGAACCATATGGAAAGGCTGGGTTGCTCCTTGTCATGGCAAAGGGCAATAGCTTTTTTTTTTCAAAAAAGAAAACAACTTATTTTCAGCTTATGTCACTTTCTCATATGTTCAGTTGTAAGTTTGTTCTGTCTGCTGTAGTTTCTAAATTTCCACAATAGTCTTGAACAGGAGTGGGGAAAGCATGACCGGCAGGTCTCTTGCAGACCACGAACCTCAGTTTTGCACTCCCAAAGCCCCATAGTAATCTCCCCACCCCACTAAACCTTCCCAATTTAAAATTTTTCCCTGCTGATTTTCAGATAATTTCCCCCCAAAACAAGAAACTGTTTGGATAGGTGGCAGATGCTCACACACATTGGCTTTTTCAACTCCCCAATGAATAGATAAACATTATCTGAAAATGGCAATCACAATGGAGAATGACATCACTTCTGGTGCAGTTTGAGAGGGTTCAGGGATGAAAATCGCCCCCCTTCACAGTTTCTCATACTTGTTCTATACCCACAACACTGCACTGCTCAAAACTCCATTAAAATACTGTAACATGAAGTGTTCCCCTGTGGGAAGAAAGTTGTCCCCTATCTCACCTTTTTCCTGCCCCTCACCGCCATGTTGTGATTAATGGGATGAGGCAACCAAGTCAGTAGCCAACTGAGTGGGGCTACCATAGCTAGGGACAGCTAAACCATGAACCACCCTCCCTTGCTTGACAATGTAGCTTATTCAAAGACCTCAGACGAAAAAACAAAAAAGTAACTTCAGCAGGACTGTTCTCATCAAGGTTTCCTGATAGATGGGAAGCCCCTGTTTTTCTTTTCTCTGAATCTTTGCATGTTCATTCCATCTGTATTCAACAGACATCTTTAGTATGCTATTTTCTGCAATAAACACTTTGCATAATTTTTGTGTATGTAATGTTTGACTGAGAAAATCATTCACAACATCTACACTGGAGAAGTGCCCAGTTTAACAGATAACTGGTATTCTGATCCTCATAGTAATCCAAGAAGTGAAAATTAGGTTGCTCAGCTTGAAAATATGGACTAAGCAAAATTTCTCATTCTTATGTCTAGATAAATCCCCTCCATTAAATAATGACAAAAGATAATGAAGTCTGTTCCTTGTAGCATATAACATGGGTTTGTTCAGTGGTTACCGCTTTCTAGTCAGATGATTTGCAATGTATTAATTTTATATTTAAAAAAAATCTTTTATATTTGTAGACACACATGTTCTTTTAAACGATATCCCTGAAATGTGAAATGTAATTGATTGCCAGCATGGGTAGGTCTTGGTTCCTTTTACTCTTGCTAAAAGACTTATACTCCAAGATTTATGAAAAATAAACATTCACTATCTATCATTCAGGCCTGTAGCTTTAGTCATGAGCGTGTATTTTATATATGTCAACTTCAAGAGAATGTGCTTTTGGAGATACAGTCAGCTGATACTAGTTTATATGCCTAGTCCTTTATACTCCTCCCTTTTTTCTTCTTTTTTTTTCTTTATTTGGAATTATACTTCAAAAATCCAGTAAAAAAAAAAATCTACCCTTTACGTTAAAATTACTTGCAAAATGCTTGAACTCATTTGGTGTAAATGAGATTCTGTTCCCATCATTCTTATATTCACATGAGCATCTAATGCTGCTTGAGAGCAACACAGAGTATAGTGTGATAAGAATGATACAAATGATTTCTAAATTCAGATGGTCTATTGTAAATGGCCCTGAATGCTTCTCCAGAGTGTAGTTTCTATAGATAAACCATCATTTTGAACATGCATCGCTTTATGCTGGAAATAACAGTATCTGAGGAATAGCACAACTAATTCATTTTTTTTTTAATATTCTGTTTAAGTTGCATGTCCATCTAATTTTGAAATTTGTTACAATGACATGCAGCACCTCAGACACATCAAAATGAATTCTCTGGATTGTGGCCATTGGCTGGAAGGTTTGGTGCCCATCTGTATTTCTCTTCTGAAATGCAAAGAGAATGGGGTAGTGGAGAATATGAGACAACCGGGTCTTCAGTTGTAATAGGTATATTGAGAAACTGAAGCTTTTCCTGGTGAGTACCAACTGTGTGAGTGTGGCTGGTGCCTAAAGACTCACCTGTTCTGATATTCTTTGGTTGGTATCTCAACAGTCAGTGATGGCTTTTGTTATTTAAGCATTACATAGCTCATATACCTTTCAGCTCCTTAGGATCATAAACCAGTTAGGGGACTCTGGCTTAGAGGCAAAGTTCTCTTTCTTAAGCATATAGTGCATGATTTTTCCGCTTCCATTTCCTACCTGCAGGAATCCAGGAGCTGTTTAACTGTATGTATAAGACAAATTGTATATAGTCCTTTGTTATTCCTAGGAGGCCTCAACTGCCATAGCTGTTTCTCTCCTATCTACTGGGCTTGATCATTTGTTATACTTCTGATTGCTAATTCCTGAGGATGCTTGACTACACAGCTCTGATTTGCCTCAGCATTTCAGGGGAAGGCTCTGCTAGTCTAACTTTTGAGGGGAAACAAGCACTCTCCCTTCTGTCCTCTTCCTTCCCCCCCTTCTGGGGTCCTTGCCTACCTCTATCAATTGTCTTTAAAGGAGAGGAATTCACTGTTTTTGGACACAGACCATTCCCAGTCAGCACAGATGGCAGAGCGTTGTTTCATCACAAATCAGAGGTGACTGTTCAGAGGGGATATAAAATTAAATTAGATAGCATGCCCTTCAGAGCCCTGCATATACCAGATACTTTGCTATGGTGCTGTCTAGAACTTCCATCATCTTTGACAAAGGTTGGGAAAAGTATAGTCCATGGACTGCATGTAGCTCTCTCATGCCCTTATCCACACAGCGAGACTAAATGGAGATTTTTTAAAAGACAAAATATTCCTATCTTCTAGGAGTTATTCTTCCACATTTTTGAGTTCCCTAGCCTGTTTTTGGCACTGTAGAGTGTTTTTTCAGTGCAAGAAGTGACTGTTATGATCGGGAATGGCCCTCTTTTAGATAAAAGCCTCTCCTCAGCCTAAAACAATTTGGTGAGTAATGGAGGAAAATATAATGGATATTGGACAGTTGTCTCTCAGCCTCCTGTATGTAGTCTGCCTTGTCCACATCAGCCTGTTATATAATACTGTTAGGATTTTTTTTCTGATGTTGTGGATGGCATCTCATTCCATATGGCCGAGATTATGGGATAAATTATGTATCTTGCTGATTATCTCAGTATGGACACAACAACGAAAGCATTTGGTGTAGAAATTCAGTTCCATGTTCTGGCCTTCAGAAGGAGTCCATGCAGTGTTCTTCTTTTTTATAGCTGTGGGAAACATATTCTTGTGTGTTGGTGCAATGACTATTGTCGTGTTCTGTAGACTGAGGTGATGTCTGTGAGTTGTGGTGCTGGCTAGTGTCACTCACCCTGAAATAATCCTTGAGTTGTAGATGGCAGAAAACATGATATGTTTGCTCTTGTCCATTGGCTGTGCTAGCTGGGTTTAATTGAAATTGTAGTTTCAGATGCATACCACATTTCAACTGCATAGTCAAAAGACATGTGATGCAACAACTTTGCTGAAACAAGGTCTGGATCAAGCCAGCTCTTGGTCTGGAAACTGTCTCCTGTGTTCATATAAGTAGCTATTAAGCCCAGTATGAAGGGATAGAGGTGTCTGTGTGTGTTTTATGTAATGCCCAGGCCTCCTACAAATAAAGCTAAACCCTTCCATCTGCTCAGTAGTGTTGTTTTGGTATCTCAAAGAGGTGCTGAAAACAGACACACATTTTCAAAGGGGGAGACGATGGTTCTGCGGGTGATGCTTTTGCCTTGTCTTCTCATTTTTAATTCCCAGATTCACTGTCTCGATGCCTTTCTCCCTATTGCTGTCTCTCAGCAAGTGGCTGCTATTTTTTCTGCATCATTTTCTTGGGGGAAAATGGGTGTTTGGTTGCAGTGAGGCAGAGAGAAAGTAGAGAGCACATTTGGACTTTTAAAAGAAACCAAGAAGAGGTAAATTTTCTCTCATCTCTTTGGAATAATTACAGAATTCTGAATTTTCCACATGATTTACAGGTTTCTTTCAGGGCTATTATATATTTTTCCTGCTGCCTGCATCCTGAACCTAAGAGCCCCTCCATCTCCTCCCCAAACAGACTGATAAGAATTGTTTGCTCTTCCGCATACTCAGAGTAAAGAAAGCAATTGGTACCACTAACTTCAGTGGTCTTAGGTTACTACCTCTCCCTTCTGCTAACATGGATGCAATAAAAAAATCTGTCTTTAATATAAATTCATGAGGATTTATGCAGAGCCCCTGTTGTGAGGTATATTTGCTGTGACTATCCAGTGTTTGGGTTATGACTTTGGAGGTATAAGGGAGAGGATTAATAAGGAGTTTCAGTCAAATTTCCTCAAACTCTGTAGCAAGACTAAGAGCTGATGTAGCTGCAGCAATTATCCAATGTAGCATTTATAATGGATATATGATCGTAGCCTTTCTGCTTCTTTGTTGCCTAATGAAGTTTGTTTTATAATCAAAGGACCAAGACTATTTGCTTTTTTTTTTATTTAAAAAATATAGTTCTTTGTGGCACACTAGTTATTATGTTAATTATACTGAATTGGTACGTTAAATGTCATGAAATATACAACAGGGTGTGCACATGCCACTGGTTTGTTATCTGATAAAGAAGGACTCTATAATCCTCATTTCCTTTATTTCTGAAATGATAAACAGAGAACAGACATGTTCGATCAAGCATTCTTTTTGCATTTCGTCTGAAATCACTCTTTAGCCTCCTGTGTTCGTATAAGTAGCTATTAACTCCCACTGCTACTTCCATTGTTGTCCTTGTGCTGTGATACACACCCTAGTAAACATGTTTGGCTTCCTAGAAATCTGCAGAAATGATAGACCTCTAGGTTTGTTAACCTACACATAGGGTTCCATTTCCTGACATTCTTTTTCAAACCTTCAAGCATCTCTTGACCCCTTAAGAGACCTTCTGATTTGTAGACATCACAGGAAACTGAACTATTTAGTCAGAATCCCTGGATATACCTCATTCAGTGGGGGATCAATTCTCAAAGGCATTGACAAGTCACCTTGATAGATTCATGTGAAGGGAGCCCAAATACTTGAAGTCACATTATCCCACCCATTCCAAAAACAGATAAATGCCTGTCAAGCAACAGATGAATGCATCTAAGCCATGTTAATTAGTGAGATGTAATTTAAAGGTTGCTGAAATCAGAAAGGCTTATTCATTTTTCATCAATAATCACTCTCCTTAATATTTCATCAAAACTTGCTGATTTGCAGACCCCCTTCTAGTCTTTGATTCATTATGACTGCAGACATAATTTAATCTTCTCTCCACTCCCTCTTTTCTCTTTCAGAGATATCCTCTTTCATCTCTGTGGCACTGTTAAGATGATTCTAACATTCAGAGACTGCTAATTGATCTAACATATTAAAAACTGTACTTAAAACTCAGACATCTGTTTGGTAGAAGCATTTTTTCCCATGATTTTGTTTTGTTAGTTTGCCTCCAAAGTTTTAATCCAGTTTGGTTTTTAGGTAATAATACGTGGTTTCGTTTTCATATATATTGGAAATAGCAAATATTTTGGGTTCATCCTACCTTGTGATCAGCCCTAAGGTGAAAATTGAGTTGCACTGCTGTGTACTGTGTATAAGAAGGATGGGGGGGGGGAGACTACGCTTTACAGATTCAAGGTGACACCAGAACGGTAGCTCAAAAATCCATTTCATGCGTGAAACATGTTATTGCTTGTTATTCATGGTGTTTTCAGAAGCCAGATAGAGAGATGTGGCTAAATTCCCCACAGAGTTCACGGTTTCAATTAGCGAGCCTGGGAATAGAGAGGCGTTGGAGAATAAGTGAGAGTGAGAAGAATGGGAAGGACAACCCCATATGTTTATGTGATCTTTCATTTTAGGGCCTGTGAGCCAATTCGTATGAACAGACTAGTCAATAGAACAGCTCTCTCCTCAGCTACATTCAAAACACTGCAGCTATTGCCAAATTAATTACTAGTGCCTCATTCGCATAGCCAAATATAACAAGTTGGACTCCACTGTTTCTGCCCCAGTTGTGTTGCAAAAGTGAAATTCAGGAAAATTATAATTTCACATTACATTTTCTGGTAAGAATACCCAATGATGATTAGGTACTGTTAGTGGAAAATTCCTTCTTTGTCTCTGTCCTCCCTATGTCCCACAGTTGTATGGCTGCATACTGCACTTATGACTGGTACAGATGTTGTTTCTTTACACTCAGAAGTTATAACTATCTCACCTAATATCTGAAGTGCTTGGTCACACCTTTATCCTCACTTGGGTTGTACCGTCTCAAAGCATACCCAGTGTGGTCTAATTTTGGAAGCTATGCAGAGTCAGGCCTGGGTGGTCCCTAGATGGGAAACCACCAGGGAATGCAAAGCTTCTTCAAGTAGGGCTAGGGAAGAATTCTGCCTGAAATCGTGGAGAGCTGCTCTCGCTCAAGATCTGACAGTTCTGGGCAAGATGGATGAATGGGCTGAGTCATTGTAAAGATAGATCCCTGCTGCCTATGGGTTAAATGCTATTAGTGCTGATGGCTACAATAGAAAAATAATATTTGCATGTGCAGTTTCTATGTACAAATGAACCAAACTGCACAGGTGGTCTTTACCTAGTTTGTTTGCAACATCTATGAGAGGGCAATTGTGAAAAGATGATTGATGAGATAAGTTGCAGGACGTTAGTGAGAGTGATTGGGAACCTATAGGAAGATGCAGCATACACAAAAAGTATGTAGTTATGATGTTAAAAATAACTTACATTGTTCGTTTGGGGTTCTGTGTTCACATATATATGACTTAACAAAATAAAAGTATTATTTCTGTGTCGTTTCAACCATCTATTATGAAGAATTTTAAGTGAGTCTTTGGATCCTGGAGTATGAACAGGAAAGAAGCTTTAAAGGTCAGAACTGAAAGGTCTATTGATCAGAGATGGACAGAATAAGATAATATTTTTGCTGCATTCGCCTATACACAAAAACTGTGTGAAACGTCTACAACTGAATTTGTTTGCCTCGTTTTCAGATGTTCTTTTATAAACACCTTTGTTTTTTACCACGCAAATTTAAACACAGCCTTATCGCCATTTTATTCAAGTGAGCATCCTCCTGTTTATAAAAGAACATCTTTTATAAACATCTTTTATAAACAGGAGGATGTTCACTTAAATAAAATGGCGATAAGGCTGTGTCTAAATTTATGTGGTAAAATAGACTCAAGTGCATAGTATTGTGACAAAAAGCTGCCAAGGCTAGAATTGGAATCCACAGATATATATACTGTTGTCCTTTGTGGTAAATCATTGGAATTATACATCTTGGGTCACAAAAGGTCCATAAAGTCCACAGTTGCTCCATACATTCAGGTGTTGGCTCTCTGGTATAAGGACAAGCAATTTGAAGCATCCAGGTGAAACTGAGCCTTAATAACTGACAGCCGTTATATTTATTGTGTCAAATGCACAGACCCATTGTTAGTCCCAACTAGAGTAGACCCATTTGTGATGTCTTATGTAAAACAACATTTACATAAGTTCCATTGATAAAATGGATCTACTCTAGTTGGAACTAACAGTTTCTGAGTTAAGTCTCATCTCATAGTAACTAAATACTGATTCTCTCAAGCATGTGTTATGCTCCCTATAGCAAGTCACATACTAATAACTGCAGTATAGAATTTCCATGATAGCAAAGACTGAAGAAAGTGCAAAGGCAGCTTTACATTTGAACATGAAGAAAACAAAAATAATGACCACAGATGAGTTACATAATTTTAAAGGATATGATGAAGACATTAAAATAATTGAAGATTATTAGCGAATTAGTGAAGAACAACGCTTAGAACTGAATAAACGAATCACTAGAACTGAAATCGTAAATGCAATACAGAAGCTAAAGGTAGGTAAAGTTCCAGGCCCTGATGGCTTTATATCAAGTTATTTTAAAGTCTTCCAAGATCAACTGGCAGGACCATTGCAGGAAGTCATGAATGAAATTGATTATGGAAACCAGCCGGCTACCTGGGGGGAGGCTCTAGTTAGCTTGATTCCCAGAGAAGGTAAAGATCATCTGGAGGTTAAAAATTGTAGACCAATTGCATTACTAAATACTGACTATAAAATTTTTGCTATTATTTTAGCGGAGAGGTTGAGAAAAATATTAAAGGTTTGGCTATATGAAGACCAAAACAGCTTTCTCTCCAGTAGATCAATAAGGGATAATATAAGGATAATCTTAAATATAATAGAGTATTATCAGAAACACAATGAGAAAAAGCTTTGTATGATTTTTTTAGATGCGGAGAAAGCATTTGACAATGTTAATTGGAGATTTATAGAAGAGACGTTAAGGAAGATAAATATTGGGGAAAAGTTTATTAATTGGACAAATAAAATACATAAAGATCAATTGGCAAACATTTCAATAAATGGGGAATTAACACCAAAAATTAACACTAAAAAAGAGACAAGGCAGGGATGCCCCCTTTCCCCTTTAATTTTTTTGATTATTATTGAAATATTGAAAAACACAAAGAAAGACACCGCAATAAGAGAGGAACAGATTAAAAATCAAATGTTTAAAATCAGAGCATTTGCGGATGATCTAGTTATTCTTCTGGATAACCCAATCCAAAGTATAAGCCAACTGAAACAAGTTTTACAGGAGTTTGGAATGGTGTCAGGTTTCAAAGTAAATGCAGAAAAAACAAGCGTAATAACCAAAAACGTGACAAGACGAGAGGAAATGGAAATTGAAAGTGAATCTCAGTTTAAGATGTCAAAAAACGTAAAATATTTGGGGGTCTAATTAACAAAAAATAACACAGACTTATACAATAACACCCACAAAAGAGTTTGACATTCAATGAAAGATGATTTGAAGAGATGGACTAAGTTGGACATATCAATGATGAGAAGGATTGTGGTAACAAAAATGAATATTCTTTCAAGAACTAGACAAGATCCTGAAGTGTAAAGGTATATCATTGAATGCTAAAGTTAGGATTGTCCATGCCATCATGTTTCCAGTTTCTACAGATGGATAAACTTGATCAAAGAAGCCATGGCCCTAAGTTTGCAAGACCTCAGCAGAGTTGTTGATGACAGGGTGAACTGCAAGTCTCATTATAGGGTAGCCAGAAGTTGGAGTCAACTTGACAGTTAACAACAACAACACAATCTGGCAGTCAAGAGTGTTTTTAGTTTGATTTTGGATTGTCATCTGTCCAAAGAAGAGGTACTGTCTTTTGTAGGTAGACCACCTGCTTTGCTCCTTTTCTCACTTTTCAAACACCTCTCACACTTGGCAGGCAGAGATGCTGTCCATGTTCGGCATGTTCGCCTCTGGTTTAGAGAAGAGCCATCCTTTTCTCTTAGTATGCATGACAATTCACCTCAAATCTCATTTGAATTTCAAAAAATGTCCTCTAAAGTCTTGCATAGATGGTCAGAGCTTAAATTGTTTGGCTTCTAAAGCCACATTGAACACTTTGTGGAAACTGAAGTTCATAAACTGTCATTAGTTGTAGCATTTCTTGATAACTGCTAAAATTGCTGCAGTTTAAGGCTTTAGAATTTAATAGGACAATAGGTAAAACCTAGTCCGGAATAATTTTGCTTCACTAGACCAAAATTTTTGTCTTTCAAGGTTCTTTTGAGAAGTCGCCACTGCCTTCATTGTCTGAATAATACCTGTGATTCATAGATGAATAATAAAACACATATTCTTAAGAAGCTGGGATGTGAATTCTTTGTCTTGGTTTAGCTAAGTAGACAGGAGCATTAAGCAGGTTTTGGTCATATCTGCAACAAATACAACTATGTAAAACATTGTAGTCCAGAAATGTTTCAGCTTCATGTATAATCAAGGTAAAATAAATGAAAACTGCCATATTTCATCCCATCACACACGTGCATTAATATGCATTTTTCTGCCGCTGCCTGAGAGAGTATGGAAATGTATTTCCTTCAAATACGTATACATTAAAATTATTTGCATGTAGGTGTATGCATCTTCAGAAGAAAGACTAATCAGTGGAAGTAGTCAAGCAGTTTGCACAAGTCAGGAAACAGAATTACTTGCCTGGGAAAATGCATAGCTCTGAAGCTTGATTGATCTGGGTTGGGGGAAGGGAAAAGAGGGACAGGAATTTCCTGCTGACCTTTCTGAGCACTATTGAGATGGAGATGAGAGAAAAAGGAAGTCAATCATTTATTTCCTTCCCCCATTCCTAAACCTCAAAGTCCTACATGCATGAATGGTACAGAAAGCAGGTGCTTTGCCTAACGAACCATGAGATATTTGTAGTCTTTTTCATCTCTGCTGCCTGGCATGTACACCTTTGACCTCTAAGGATGGTCCATGATATATAAACAAAGATACAAACTCAGTAGATTTCCTTACACCAATAATTAACTGAACTTAAAAAAGAAACCCAAGGAGAATGCAAGTAGGTAATAATGATCAGATTGGGAATTCTGTGAGGAGAATCAGAGGTAGCACGTCTGAATATAAGAACACTTGAAAACCTTTAAGAGTCTATTAAGTGTTGGACAAGAAGAATGAACACCGAAATGGCAAGGTTTCTTATTTGGTTACAGTCACAAGCATCTATCAAAATAAAGTATAAACATATAAAACAGAAAGATGATCCTACAGATAGCCTATATTACTCCAATAGTTGCTTTCTGTAATGAAATTAATAGTCATCCATTTTTAGCTCTCCCTTTTCCTTAAGTAAAAAGTTATAAAAGATTTTTGTGGGAACTTTGAGACTGAGAAAATTTTTAGCACGCAACAAAGATTGTAAAGAGTTATTAGACAAAGGTGGGAGACAGGTTTTTCACACAAGCCAAGATAAGCAGGTCAACGTATGAATTGTGGACAAAATTCTTCATATAGTGCATTGGTATGGTTACTGGACCAGTAAAATGTTGCAGTGAAGCAGTCGTGAAGATCGTGAAGTGTGCCAGGAAGCCATTGCCTTTGTCCAAAACGCTGCCAACGGAGCAGAGTTTTTTAATATATCTGATTCAGCTGTTTATTTCTCAAAGCTTCCCTTAAAATATTCTTATTCAAAGACTGTTGCTTAGAGATCCAAGGAAGAATATTTGGGAAGGTTAAAATTTTCTGCAGCTGGCTTTTCAGTGTTCCCATTTCTCGTGTCCATATTCTGTCCATTTATCCTCTGGTGTAAAGGGTGAATAATTTGTCCAAGGTAGTGTGCCAAGAGGCATTGCTGACAAAAGATAGCATATATCGTATTAGAGGTGACTCTTACTGTTGATATACTTTGGATAGCTTGAAGAATTGTGATTACATAAGTGCAACACAATTCATAAGTATTGCTATGTGCAACATATCACTGATGGCCATCATTTTGGTCATAAGCCTCTCTTGTACTTAGTTAGACTGGCCCTCAGATGACATATATACACAGGGTACCCCCTGAATCCTCACCAGACTGAAAGAATCTGCTGGAGCTTATCCTCTGTTGGAATAAAGAACCCATAGTCACCTCCACAACACGATTAGCTAGTAGAGTAGACAGGAGTGCGGTGGGGTTGGCAGTACTTATTTTATATGTAGAAATTATTTCATATTTCAGTGCTTAATAAGACTACTCCTCTTATATTTACCTAAGCTAACTTAACGTATGAAAGTTTTCAGAAGGAAAGATTGCCTGTTGCTTCCCTCTACAACCATATACACTCCCAAAAACGTATCTCTATAGGGTTCAGAAGGTCTTCTTGGGCAATTGAAAATGGGGTGTTTCAGGCTAATGATGAATTGGAATTTGGGGATACCTGAAATTAGGTAGGGTTGTACCTTTTTCAGGGTTTTTTCCTCTGTTGGTCTGTCATAGTTGTTTCCACATTAATGATAAAGTAATGGGAAATGTGCCTTCTGTAAACATTTTTAATATAATGTATCTTAGGGTCAAAACCATTATTTACAAAGTTACCCTTTATCATCTCAGTGTGATAATTCCCTCATGGTAATAGCATGGTTAGGAGAGGTGTTTCTGTCTTCAGAGCTGCAGATGAAATTCTCTGTGAAGCTACAGACAGACAGTTCCTAGTTCTGTTCTCATCTTTAATGTATACATGTTTTTAAATTGCATCTGTTTGACCTCTTAATCAATTTAACTGATCTGTAATTTTAATTTGTATAATCTTTTTCATGCCAGCTGCATTTTCAAAGGTTCCTTCTAGGAAGGATAAAAAAGCATTTCCAGGAGCCTGTTATATTGGATTTACCAGGGCAACGTTCCTCTGAGCACTCAGCTTAATGGGTTAAAAAGAACCAATGAGATCAGGAAGTAATTTGTACTTTCTGTTTTTATGCTTCTCTTGCAGTGTTCACATCAAAACTGTCAAATCTTCTCTTCTCACAGTTTAGGTGTGTATCCTTTCCTCACTTTTGGGCCACAAATTGCTTTTTTGCGCTGGGAAAAAAATGCTAAGAATTCTAAATGGCACTTTATGGAAAAGTGCAGAAATGTTGTTGTTGTTAACTGCTATCAAGATGACTTTAATTTATGGTGACCCTATGAATGAGAGACATCCAAGTCACCCTGTCATCAACAGCCCTGCTCAGGTCTTACAGATTCAGGACTGTGGCTTCCTCGATTGAGTCTATCAGTCTATCTGCAATGCGGTCTTCCTCTTTTCCACCTGTGTTTTACCTTATCAAGCATTATTGTCTTTTCTAATGAGTCATGTCTTACCATGATATGTCCCAATTATGACAGTCTCAGTTTAGTCATCCTGGCTTCTAGGAAGATTTCAGGCTCAATTTGCTCAAGGACCCATTTGTTTATCTTTTTAGCAGTCCATAGCATCCATAAAACTCCAGCACCACAATGCTCCTCTCAGCTTGCTTTGCTGAACAATCCTAACTTTAGAATTCAACGATGTATCTTTACACTTCAAGATCTTGTCTAATTCCTTCATAGCGGCCCTTCTAAGTCCTAGTCATCTTTGCATTTCTTGACTGCAGTCTCTGTTCTGATTAATGATTGAGCCAAAGTATGGAAAATCTTCAACTGTTTCACTGTCTTCATCATCTCCTTTAATGTTACGTCAATCATCTGTGGTCATTATTTTTGTTTTCTTAATATTCAACTGTAAACCTGATATTGCACTTTCTTCCTTGACTTTCTTTGTTAATTGTTCCAAGTCTTTGCTATTTTCCACTAGTAGTATGTTGTCATCTGCATATCTCAGATTATTAATGTTCCTTCCTCCAATTTTCACACCTCTGTTTCCTCCAAGTCTGATTCTGTGTTTTAGCTGTAGTGTGTTCATTGTACAAGTTAGACAGATATACACCCTGTGCTTTATAGTTTATAGCAAAGCCTTTATTGTGTAGATCATGAAAATGTGTGGATTGCTGTTAAAGAAATGGGTGTGTCACAACATTTGTTTGTCCTGATGTGTAACCTGTACACAGGACAAGAGGCTACCATCAGGACAGAGTACGGAGAAACAGAACAGATCGAAGTTGCAAGTGGGTGAGGAAATACTGTGTTGATAAGATGATGATATGTGATCAACAGTTGTGTAACCTGTACACAGGACAGTCTTCCTGGCTTCAGTCCAGGGTTCTTCTGGCTCCCAGTCAATTAGGCTTAATAGTGCAAATCTGTATTTTACATTATCTTTGAATTTTACAGAGATGCTCCTCAGATTGTATTTTGGCATGAAGGTTATGTGAAATATTTTTATTTCCTGTTAGCCTTACAAAATGATCTAGATTTCTGTTCATTGTTGTATATACCATCAAAAGAATTCTGGTGATTTGACAGTCTTAACAGTGTGAGAAAAAAAATCCTTCTGGCATATATTCATATTACATTTAATATTAAAGACCTGTGTTCAAGAGAGCCAGTGTGGTAGTTTAAGTGTTGGACTAGGACTCTGTGAGACCAGGGTTCAAATCCACACTTAGCCTCAGAAGATGGGCAATGGCACCCCCGCTGAACAAATCTTGCCAAGAAAACCTTGTGATAGGTTCACCTTGTGGCCACCATGAGTCAGAAACAACTTGAAGGCACACAACAATAACACCAGTGTGCCCCTTTTTATTTGACTAACTGCATCTTACTTAACTACTGCTTGCTTTTAAAAATTCTTTTCCACCAATGGTTTATTGCACCAGCAATTAGTTGGCCAATATTTTCCAAGGCGCGGACATGAAGGCCTGGCTAGTCATTCTCTCTCGGCTGTAATCCTGGCCTCTGTTCCTTTCCCTTGGAGCAATTTAAACAAGGATGACACAGCAGGACAAGCAATGTAAGTTACTGAGATTCTTGCAGTTCAATCACATTTGTTGCACCATATCTATGAGGGTGTTACAAAAGTTGATTAAGAAAATTAATGACAAGAAACACGTGGGGAAAGAGGAGAGCAGAAAGGAGAAAAGAGAAGTCTCTGGAAGACATTAATTGTGTTAAAGTCATAGAAAACACCTCCTAGAGTGAAGATTTCTCAGCTGTGAACCTTCTGAAGTTGATTTATTCTGAAACAAAATCTTAAAGCAAATGGTACCTCTGGTGATGTGAAACACTTTGGGAACATACATAACATGGACAGATTGACTTGGCTCTCCCCGCTCCCCCTTCTCTTCCCCTTTTTGTATTTATTCACACAACTTCTGTCAAGGTCCCAGAAGCAAAACTGCAGAACACTAAAAAGGTCAGCTTCTGGACACATCCAGGGTGGAATGTTAGGAAATCACTTGTGTCTAAATGGCCTACTATGGAGCATTACTTTTCCTTCTCCAAGGAGCTTAAACCTCCCATTTCATGCAATTAAAGCTCTTAGGTTCCAGCAAGGGGAAAAAAAAATAAGTGTGAGGGGTGAAAAAATCCTTTGCCATACTGTGAGATAGCAAACTTTGAGAACAAAATAAACAGCTTCAGAAATTAAAAAGGAAAATATTCCAGAGCTATTGTCCCATTGAACTTTTCAGTACTAATCATAGGTCACAGAGGGGTCATGGCAATTTTGTAGGTTTAACCCTTACACAAGAACTGAACGAAGACTGAATTGTTCTTTGAACTGCTTTATTCTCTGTCAAACTTCCCTTTTTCTTTATTTTTTCCCCTAGTGACAAAACTTTTCCTTTGTTTGTAGGATTGTACCAGATGTCTCTCCATTTTTAAAGGCTTTTTTGTTTCTTCCAGCAGAATTTCACATCCCAGTTTCTACAGAATGTTTCTTTTTTGGGGCATCATGGGACCAAAATTACACTGCCAGGTGTCCGATACCCTGTTTCCATGACTGTCTACCTAAAATAAGTGAGTCCCTCATGAGTGGACAGTTGTGATCTCTTTGTTCCTGGGAGTACTTCTTGATAAAATTGTGACAGAACTATGGGAAGAAGTCATGCACAAATGCTGTCCATATTTCGGAGTGTGCTCTACCCTTTCACTTCTCAGGTTTTATTTCCAAGCTTGGTTCTGCTCTGCTTCAGTTCACTCACTGTCACTCCATGCTGCTGTCAAGAACTGAGCTTGCTGAATCAAAGGAAGCAAGCTATTTGGTAGACAAACAGGAGCTTTACTGTGCAAAGCAGCACCTTTATAAACTGCCCAGCTCCTTAGCAGTAATTTATCTTGCGGAGTACATGAAAAAAATAGCAAAGTAGTTTGCTTTGAACTTGCGAGGTCTTGGACATTAAATAGTCTTGCAGAGGTTGACGTGTTAATATGATCACATGAAATGTTGGTGTACCTGGGGTTGTGAGTGAGAACCTCATAACCTGAGGCTTTGGCTCACCTGCTGCCACAGGTTATGTTTGTGGTATATAAAGCATATAAAGGAGCTAAAAGCATTCAGCATTTGCCAACACAAGGCTTTCTGCCCTTGCTCAAGGAATAGAACAGTATTTTCTACATGCTTCTGTTAAGACTTAGACTTCTTGAGCATCCAAATAAAGTTACCAATACTATCCACATTCCCAACCAGTGAGGTATAGCGATTATAGTGTCAGGCTAAAACTTGGACAGTCAAAGTTCAGATTTCAGCTCTGTCATGACACTCAGTTGGTGACTTCGAAAAAGTGCCGACTCTTCAATGAATCCCCTGCCTCAGGCAGTAGGTACAAAAGGACGGAATATTGCCTACCCATCTCCAGAGGATTGTCTCTTTTCTGCTGTTGCCGTCACCAGGAACAGACCAATACATTGCTCTGAGGACTCCTCAAAAGGACTTTTTAATACAGAAGGGGTCTCCAGAGACTCCCACTGACTGCTTTCTTGTTACAAGGAAGATGCTCAAGGAAGAGCATCTCTTTGGAGCATCTGAATAATGTCTCACTCCAAAAGATCTTCAAAGTGAGGCAGTGGTACATCCTTTTGGTCTCCTGATTAGCCATGATAGCTCTCCAGAAAGTGGCCAGCATGGTTATCTGGGGTGGCCAATCTCTCATTGCCTCACCCTCACAACTCTTCAACTGGAAGCATCTGGTAAGCAGGCTCTGCCTGAAATCCTGGTTGTTTCTATGGTGTGGCTTTTTGGGCAAGATATCTTTGCCTTGCTCGAAAGAAGCTCTTAAAGTAAGGTATGAAGGGGGAGAGAGAGAGAATGGGAATGAAGTAGAGCAGTACCAGGTGGTGGGAAATAATAGGTGTGGGGAAATTAGGAAGATGCAGATGTGGGGAATAGAAAAAGAGGGGTTGGTCCACCCACTTCAGGTAGCACACTGTTTACTCCGGTCCTGTTTTCTACCTTTCGGTTTTTCAGCTTAATCTATCTCACAGGGTTGTTGCAATGATAAAATAGGTAGGAAGTGTCAACCTGTTTGAGCTCTTTTGGGTGGAAAGGTTGGGATATAAGTAACAAACACATTAAACAGCCAGAAAAACTAATCTGAAGAACCTAACCACAAAATCCAGCTTCACTGCACATAGTCCTTGCATCTTATTAACAGATTTGGGATTTTGGGAACAGATGTTGGAGGATGAGTCTAGCAAAGAATTTTCAGACAGATCAGAGAAGTTCAGTCTGTTGTTCTACCTTAGAACATAACAGTAACCTCATGTTTTTGATCTTGATGTGAACTATGAATACGGAATTAATAAATGCAGACATAAATATGTATATAAAGTCTGGCATGTTCCTCCTGCTCCTACATCCACCAAATAGATTTTCTTCCCTAGAGAAAAATGTTTGATAATGTTGGCCAGTAGACTAAAGGGAGATGGTTAGTGTGATCAAAAAACTCTAATTTAAGCTATAAAGTGTCTACATGTCACTCTTTTTCAGGTGAATACCTTATAGTGCATGCTTAAGAAATCCCAAGCAAAAGGGTGGGGGCTGGAATGAGATTAGAACGAACAAAAAGAAGTCATAGTATTTGATATCGCCAGGTGACGGCCACCTGGATGTTAGCTAGTTTCTTATGAGATTATGTACCAGAGGTAATTTAATGCAAATATCTTCTGAAGTGGCAAAGCATTTCATTGAAACAGAAAAACAAGTGCATCCTCTAGCAATTGCAAATCTTGTGCAGGCAGAATCATTACACCTACACCTCACTTAAACGAGCAGCGAAAGAATAACCTAGCTCATTATCCTTAAAGAAACTAAAATTTGTTCAGTGATGAATGAAAACTAAAGTGATTCATGCAGTCAGATCATTTTGTGACCGAATAATTGACGCATTTTGACAAGCTTGAAGTACAATGGTGTACTTCCCTCTCTCAGGAAGTAAGTGATTAATTAATGCAGTGTGTAGGAATGGGAGCTCATCAAAGGGTAGGGGGAAAACCCAACTTATTCTCTAATGGCTCGTACAAAAAAAAAAGTTGATTGTAGCTGTAATGTCTTGGCAGTATTTAAAACCTGGTTTATCCACTATATAGAAGTCAGTGTTTGTCTGTGAGGCAGGTGAAGACCTCAGACGATTGGCTGAATGAGGTGAGAAGACCTCGTACGATTGGCTGGCTGTGAGGATTCTATGGAATCCTGGGGTTGGCAGTTTAGGGAGGGGCCTTTAAAATTCTCAGCCGGAGAGCTCTTGGACCTCAGGCCAGTTGCTATGGAGATGAGGCCTACTATCAATAAGGATGCCGGAAAACATTTGGGAAGCATATGTGAGAAAAATTAAAGTGACATACACAACATAGCCCATTTCCACACTACACTGTCATAGTGCTGCTATTCCACTTTCAAGATCCTATGGAATCCTGGGATTTGTAGTTTAAGGAGGGGCATTTAAGAATTCTCAGCCAGAGAGGTCTTTGGCCTCAGTAAACTGCAAACCCCAGAATTCCACAGGATGTTGAAAGTGGAATAATAGCACTATAACAGTGTAGTGCAGCCCTGGTGGCGCAGTGGTTAAATGCCAGTACTGCAACCACAAGGTTGTGAGTTCAATCCTGCCAGGTTCCAAGGTTGACTCATCCTTCCATCCTTTCGCAGATCGGTAAAATGAGTACCCAGCTTGTTGGGGGCAATTAGCTAAAATACATTGTAAACCGCTTAGATAACACTAGTTGATAGGCGGTATAGAAATAAATGCTATTGTTATTGCTATTGCAGAAATGGCCATGGTTACAAGGTCTTGTCACCTCACACAGTAGATTGTATGGATTCCATATGTGAAGAATCTTAAAGCTGAAATTCAAAACAAAAAATGCCTCCAGAAAAACATAAAACCATTGCACAATTTCAACAGAAAGAAGAAAACAAAAAGCCAGTGCATCAGTGTCACCAGACAACACAGACTAGATTGGGGACTTTGAGGAAAAGTTACAGGTACTGGAATAGGCCAGTTGCTATGGAGACAATGCCTAGCAGCAAGGAGGAGGACAGTGTGTTCTTGCAGGAACCCAACTTCTGAATGTTAACAACTCTGAATAAAGATTGGATTGGGGAATATGGGGAAAATTTGCAGGTACAGAAATAGGTGAGTTGTTATGGGCACGAGGCCCAGCAGCAAAGAGGAGGGCAGTGTACTCCCTCAGGGACCCCAACTGTGTATGTAAATATCTCTGAATACAAATTGCATTGGGAAATATGGAGCAAAGTTACAGGAAACGAAGACAGTTTCATGAGTTCTTAAGAGGAAAATAAAAACCCCAGGCAATGCCGGGTAAATACACTAGTATACCTATATTTTCATGCAGAATTCAGGGTTATGGATAAATGTATCCATGCTTTTCGAATGTTCAGTGGTTATATCATGTTTATTTTCAAGTTGCATTTTCATGTCATAATAATGCTGAGCCACAGGTCTATATATCCTGTTGATAGTCTCAGCTAGAGTAGACTCACTGAATTATTTGCTGAATGGTAAGTCAGCACTTGTGTAATCCCTTTGCTTCAAGAGATATATAGTAGTTGGGCCTAGCAATTGTATTTAGACTGTGGGTTTTGTTAGACATGGGGCATTTTCGCACTCCATTGTTATAGTGCTATTATTCCACTTTCAACATCCTGTGGAATTCTGGAGTTTGTAGTTTACTGAGGCCAGAGAGCTCTCTGGCTGAGAATTCTAAAGGCTGCTCCCTAAACCCTAAACCCAGGATTCCATAAGATGTTGAAAGTGGAATCATAGCACTATAACGGTGTAGTGTGGAAAGGCCCATGGTTTGTTGCTTCAGCTGCAAATTGTAGCACATGTGACCAAATAGTGAGTTGTCTTTCTCATTTTTAGTGTGATTTCTGCCACTTGTTTTGTCAGTTCTGTTTTGTGGTGGACAGCTGAGGAAACATGCCTGGGGCAAGCCACCATTGTGAGTTTGGCCATCACAGAAGGCCACAGTTTAAACAAGCCAGAAGCTTGTTAGCAAAGGGAGGATAATAAATCATAACAACACAAATGCAACAAATCGCACTATAGTATGTTGTGATGTAAGAACCTGCTGTACCAATATAACTGGAAAATATACTGCACTTTTATTATGTATGCTGTTATCTAACTTGACCTGATGTCAGTTATTTTTTTGTGATACACAAGTAATAATCTCTCTCTCCACACTCTTATCCCCCTGTGTCACCAAAAACCATTAGGGCTTTTCATGCACTCTGGCTGAATGCTTTTTCAGCTTTCTCATCTTCACGGTAAATCTGTTATCCCCTCTTCCTTTTCCACAATGAGGCTCTTCTTGCTTGGGAAACATAGGATGACCATGGAGTATGGAAAAGTTACTTTCTGAGACCACAGCTCTCAGGGTTGAGTACGCTGACTGGTGAATTCTAGGAGCTGTAATCAAAAAAGTATTCAGAGAAAGCTGGGTAGCTTCAGCTGCAAGATGCAAACCTCATTTCAGCTGGGGCGTAGCTCAAAGGATACCTGGGCCATATCAAAATGGAGCTAGATTTTTTTGTTTGAACTGGGAAGAGCTGTTTGAAACCTTTCATTTTGCACCATTTCTTGTTAGGAGCGTGTCTTGAATAATTGGCTTTCATTGGTTTTTCTACATAGAGCAGTTGCCGAAAACAGGCCAGTCACTGGCAGTGCCAGGATTTGGTGAATGAGTCGTGATATTTGTCCAATTTATTTGAGCTAATGATTTTTAAAGTTTTTCTCATCATGCGTTTCTGTCTGAAGGAGATGTACAGTCAACTACAAACACATTAAACTCTGTAATACAAAAGGAAGTCAATGCTCAAAATCAACCTGGATAGAGAAAATAGAAAATAGAAAATAGATATATAATGTTTTCCACTCAGTGTTACAAAAAGAAAACCACTACCGTACCTTCTACAAAAGTAGAAAAATAATCTAAACGATTTCATTGGTAATGGAAAACTGAGCAAATATCAAACAGAGAATGTCCAAAATGCATTCTTTGAAAGAATTGCAGTTTCTTTCTTTCCATTTGTCTAGGAAAGAGATGGTAAGAGATGGCAACTCAGTGGTAGGTCACAACATTCAGAAGATCCCAGACTCTGTCCCTGGGAACTCCAGATAGAACTGAGGAAGACTCAGGCCATTTCTGCACTATGCTGTTATGGTCCTTTTATTTCACTTCCAATATCCTATAGAATCCTGGGGTTTCCAGTTTAGGGAATGGCATGTAGAATTCTCAGCCAGAGAGCTCTTTGGCCTCAGTAAACTACAAACCCCAGAATTCCGCAGGATGTTGAAAGTGGAATAATAGCACCATAACAGTGTAGTGCAGAAACGGCCTCACATTTGAGTCAAGCCTGAAAAGCAGCTGCCAGTGGCTACTACTGAGCTAGATGAGCCGGTATTCTGAACAGAAGTAAGACTGCATTCTGTGATCCGAACAGGTGAAGAGATTGCTCCTACCTTTATTAGTGTAGTAAATGGTCGGCTAAACACATAAAGAATAACCAAAGGTTCAGGTGAGGGGAAGGCTTGTAGCTTTACTGGACAATGCCATTGACTCTCTGAGCCTATGTAATTCCATTCACCCTCTTTTCTTTGTTTTAATCCCCCACCTGCTTCCATCTTCCAATTTGCACATTACCTTTGTGCATTTGTGTGCATTGTGTGGTAGTCAGCTTAATTACATGAACACCTGGCCCTGTAATCCGTGACTGTAAAGTGGCAACCACCCACTTTGGTGCTGATAGTAACCGTTTTCAAGAAGCTCTGTGTAGTTTTTCTGTCATCTTAAGTGCCTGGTTTAGTCAACAATTATCTCAGGTTTCCATCATTACGCTCGCAGAAGACTGCTGAACTAATGGCATAGATTTTCTTCCTCTTCTGTTTGATTTGTAGGCAGACTTTTTACAGTAACAATTAACATGTTAGGATTTTTAAGCTGAGAAAATAATTATGTTACTTCAGCGACTGCTGCTTTTTCCTACTGCTGACATTGGCTGTTTTCAAGAACGGGGAGGGATGTAAAAATAAAAGCAGTTGTGGTGGTTTATTTTGAGAATCTGTAGCACTTCTTAGTGGGATTTCAGCATAAATCTTTGCCTAAACATTTGGCACACTGAGGCCACATTTAGTTAACTCTTAATAACTCCTGTTAAATTTGTTTCCTCTTTAAAGCCTTCTTAACTGAAATGAATATTGAGCCTCATTTGGCTATTTCCTAATTACTATTTACACTTAAATCCTATCTCAATTAGCTTTAACTGAAAAACAGAATATTGAGGAAATGTGCATTTCCTTATGCGAATAAACAGCTTTGATCACCTTATAAGAAAAGCTGCCATCTCTTGAGAGAAAGCTGGGCTAGACTGCAAATGTGTACATAAATTGGTGAAACCTGCCCCTCTGTTTCCAAAGGGTTTTCTTAGACACTGTTAGAATAAAGAGCTCCAGATACGAACTTTGTCGAATAGAAGGATCCCAACTCTTTACCAAGAATAGTCAACATAATCAAAAAGAATGGGAACTGTCTCAGAATATGCTCAAGACTGAGATTTTGCATCTCATGGTTCAGTTAGTAGACTCCCCAGGCCTGTCATATGTCTGTGGCATGAAGTCCTTTCAAATGATTTTTCAAAATGATATGACTTTGTGTAAGGCACTTTCATATCAGGCCCAAACACCCTGAAGGCACCAGATCCCACATCATCATAGAAGCTAAGCAGAATCAGACCTGGTTCCCCCATTTATCTGACAGGTTAGGGACTGGAGCTCTGTCAGAAAATGAAATTGGTTGAAAAACAGAACCTAGGTACTGTACTGTAGGGAGCATGAAGGACTTAGGAAGGCTCACTTCAGACTGACCACTTGTGCACTGCTTGCAAAGTCTCTCAGCCAGCTTAGCACATTTTTGGTCCTCTCAGCTTGCTTTGCAAGCAGCGCATGTGTGCAAGTGGTTCCAAGTGAGCCTCTGTAGGCAAGAACTGATGAAAGAGTGGAACCCCCATAGAATTAATGGAACTTGTCCTTAATTTGGAAGCATCAAAAGAGCAGGTCATCAGATAATGGTGTATCAAAAGGTGAGAGCTTCCTGTACTTGGATGGAAGAGCACCAAGGCATACTAGATGCTTTAGACTACTTTTCAGAGGAGGGCAATGGCAAACCACCTCCAAGTGTTCCTTGCCTAAGAAAACCCAGTGAAATTCATGAGCTTCCTATAAGTCAACAGGTGACTTGAAAGTACAAGGCAGTTTCATACGTTTGTGCTTTCTTTGAAAGGCACAGAGAAATGATCTACTTGTTCAGCACATGATGTTGCTGCTATGACTCAGAGGATTAATCTTTTTACCTGTTTTTCCTTCCCCTGACATCACTATATTTCTGTCATTCTAAAAATAAAGCAGTGTATCTAACCCATGGCTGCTCTCTTGATGAGATTTGTCCACCTACTTCCTGATGAATTTCCTTTATATCTGATTCTGGTTATTATCTACTTTGCGCTTTCCGAAATCAATACTGTTTTTCACATAATGTTATTTTGCTGTGATTTACCCTTTTCATTTAACGAATACTTTAAAATGCGTCAAAGTGAAAGATTTTGATTTTGTCAGGTCCTTTCTTTTCTTTGTATATCTAATTTTCAGACAGTCATAAGTTGTGGTGGGGTGGGAAGAGAGGAGACTATGGAGGCCAAAGTTGTCATTTAATAACTGTCTTCTTTCTGAAGCATACACATACCATGAACCTCTGACCTTTATTCATCAAATTTATTAAGGGTGTTGACCGAATTATAACATCCATCACTCCCCTTTCAGCTGGGTCCCGAGTTGCTAAGACTACAAAATGCACCATGAGTTCCAAGGTAAAAGTGAACAAACGTCTTTGTTTAATTACTCATTTGGGATACTACAATCTGTTGCCAAAGCTGGTTATCATCAGCTTTGATTAGAAATCATGAAAGACAGCTGCTAAAACACTGAGTCAGGAACATTGTATTGGATTAGAAAGGAGTTCCTTGTAATTTCAAATAGCAGAAGGCTGGAGAAAGGGGGGGGGCTTATGAATACTCATTTATTTGAATACAGGGAAGGCCTGAGGTAGGGTACCATATCATAAATACAGCTTCTGTATGTTTTTCATATAATAAGTTGCTGCTGGCATGTCTGTGATCTTTGCTTGGGCCATAGCAGTCTCCTTCCACTCTGGCTTCTGCTGCCCTTTTCTAGCCTAATTTAATTCACATTATTATGTCCATATGGGTAGATTGAACTGCTTGGGCTTTCCTTTGAAAAGTATCCAATGAGATTGATTTTCCCCTTTCCTCTCCCAAATGCTGTTTCCTGGGTTCTGTCTCAGTAAGGAGCAGAGGTTTCTACAGGTGGTGTTCTGAGAATTGTAGAGTATGGAGATATATTTATTTTCAGTCTATCTTTACCTGAATACTGTTCTTTCATAGTGAGTGATTACACTGTGCATCACTTGTTCTAAATGAGTTAAATACAAGCTTGTAGACTAAAAAAAAACTTGTTTTTTAAAAATATTGAGCAATATTCAGAGAAGTCTTTAGTGAGATGGTGGCTCTTTATTAATTTTTGGAGTAATAAGTATCAGGAAAAAGTGTGAGCTTAAATGTTTTTTTCTATGCAGTTATAGATTTTTTTCTTTTTAATAAATTCTGTTTTTATTCATATGGGTGCATTTAGATATGTCTTTTTAATTATTTTTAACAGACCTGATTGAAACTGAGTGTGCGTCCACCATATATATACTGCAGACTTACAAGCATTATTTTTTGAAAAATAATAAGCTGCCTTGGTCCTGTGCATGGAGAAAGGAGGGATAGAAGCTAATTAATCAAATAAATAAATAAATAAATAAATAAATATAAGTTAAGGCCACTTCCTACATTGTAATATTAGTATCATAATCAGTGTTGTCAAGAAAGAGACTTGTACATAGCACAAGTTTTATGCAATAGCTAAGCCAAATCCAGCAGTAGTCCCTCTTTGAACAGATGGATTCAAAACACAAAACCCACTGATTTCAGTGTGTATGCTCTAGGTAGGATCAAGGCTAGACTGAGTCCAGGGATTAGCTCAAACTTTGGGTGACTTCTGTAAAAGTCTACTAAAATGCAAAAGTTACCCACCCCATGGACATGGGAGCCACTGGCCTCTGCTGTTATCTGAGCACCTAATTAAAGTGCTGAAGCTTTTACAAGATATATTACAAACATTGTGACTGATAACTTAAGATTCCAACTAACGTTCTGTTTGGTGGGAGCATCTGCTGTTCAGCAGACTTCTGCTCGAGGGACCTGCTGCAGTTGAAGAGGGAAGACATCATTTCTCTTGATTATCTCTCCTTCTGCTAGCCTCTTATACTGCCCCAAATGTTCTGCAGAGCATGGGGATGGCAATGGAACAGGAGTTGCATAATGGGATGGGGGAAAAACAACAGTTAAAATCGCTTCCCTCTTCCACAGGCAGAGAAGCTCTCCTTTTTGCAGAAGAGAAGTCAGAACTGAACCTAAGCTGAAATACAGCCAGAGATATGGAAAGAAAGAAAAAAACCCATAACTTGTGAATGTTACCCTGATGGCAGATTGCAAATGGTTTTATATAAGGAAGCATAGATTGAAATAATTTGTTCCAGTCTAGGGATGTGCTTGACTGCCAGTTCATTGCAAGTATTGCATCTTGTGAAGTCAAGGCTGACAGCTCTAGCTATAAGGTACAAACATTCTCCAGCTTTACTGAGGTTTAACCACAAGGCTATGTATGACTTGAGCTCAGACGCTTGTACTGTTAGAAATGAATACGTTACCTTAGATTTTGTCTTGTTTTCAATTATGCGTGAAATCCATTCAGGTTCTATGTAATGCACCCTTTCCACAGCACCAGCAAAAACATGGAATGTCTCAAACTCTGCTGCATCAGTTTCAGACACAAATCATCAACTAAAGAGCACACTCTATTTCCAGGCATAAAAAGCCGTAGTATTTATGCATCCCGAAAATTGCAAGGCATCCTAAACTATTTATCTAATTCAAACAATAGTATTTGCGGGAAATGTTCAATTATGCATCTCTAAAAGTAAAACATTGATGAATCCATTGACGAATCTCAGTTTCTTCATAAATTAGCTACTCACAAATGCTCTTTGGATCAGCAAATAGTTCTGGCTCAAAGCACTGATTAATGCTAACAAACAAAATCTTACAGGAAGTGGTGAACAGCAAACTCATTTCAACAAGTTTCAGTTCCTCTTGGTCACACGTAAGCCTTTCTTTTTCACCAGCAAATTTCAAGATGCGGGGTCCGGTCAAGTTACATTCTTATATAGTAATGGCTCGTCAGTTCATGTTGGCAAATAGCGTGGCAGCAGTGGAGAAAATCAGTGCCAGTGAGAATTACTGTATGTGTGGCCTTCTAGGTGTTTATGGACTGTACATCCCATCAGCCTTCACTATTGATTATTCTAGCTAGAACTAAGTGGAGTGTTAATCTACTACCATACTCAGGTTCACACAAACCCCGTCTATCCAGTGTAAGAATTTGCTTGTTGATATATTGAATGGTCATAAGACTGTGCAGGGAGCAGCACCAGCACTGCCAATTGCAAGGTGGCGCGCAGCTTCCATAGGGAAATGGTGGATGGCAGTGGTAGCACCCTTGAGTGGGCATTTACGAATAACCATGCAGAAGTGTTGCAGTGGCAGTGACTTGAGTATTTGCGTTTCTAGGAGGGATCCATGGGGTTCCAGAAACCAGTCTTCCCATGGACACCAAGAACCCACTGTATCACATTTGGTTGAACATGGTTACAAAGATCTCATGAGCACTAACTGAATTGTATCAGGATTTCACCTCACAACAGCTTTACAGCAACATTGATTGAATTGAACATAATTATAGAGACGCTTTTGGACCGTCTTAATAAGTTCATGGAAGTATAAGTTACCTACAGATACTTGGGAACACAGAGAAAAGGACCTCTGGCCACAGTCCTCCCCACAGGGCTAACATGGTGCAGGGGCAGGGAAGCCAGTACAAATTACCGGGGCCCAATGATCTAGAAAGGCCGACTGCATTGCATTCATTTTTGTCTTTGATTTAGAACATCCCAAATCCCATGTTTTTTGATCTGATGAGAGAAGGAAGAGCAGGCATCATCTATGCTCACATCAGGCTGACCCCTAAGCATTTGGTGTGCAACAAAATGGCCTCAGATCGCATACCAAATGCTGCAGGGATCTATGTGTTGCCAGCACACCTGGCACCCACTATTCAGGTGTACAGGCCCAGGTGAGTAGGACATAAGACAGGTGTATATAAAGAGTATCTCAAGTCTCATGAGAGGAGGATGAGATCTCTCATCCAGTGGGAGTCTGGAACTCTTATAAGAGAGTGTGTCTTCTTGTGAACTGTGAGGCAGGCTTTATTTAGGCCTAACGTTTCTAGGTGGTACTAATTCTATTATCTGTCTCCAGTAATAACTGTGATCTTTTCAGTTATCTTAGACCTTTCGAATGTTTATGTTACTATTTACCATCTCATTCTTCTGGAGCATCTATTTTGAATCTATAGGACAACCATCCTCCAGATGTGTTGAAGTACACTTTCCAGAAGCCCCAGATATTATAGTACTTCACATTTTGCATGCCAGAGGCCTAATCTAGGACTCTGCACTTGCTGTTCTTATCTCCTAAAGAATCCCAGAAATTGCTATTAGATTAGTACTGCTACACTGGGTTCTGTTCTCCCACCAGTGCTCTGAAATCTGCTATATAAAAGTTAAAGTTTGTCTGTTTGTCCATGTCAGACAGAGAAGGCCTCATATGATTGGCTGTGTCAGGTGAGAAGACCTCATATGATTGGCTGCCTAAGAAGATTCTATGGAATCCTGGGGTTTGCAGTTTAGGGAGGGGCATTTAGAATTCTCAATAAGAGAGCTCTTGGGCCTAACTGGTTGCTATGGAGATGAGGCCTAGCAGCAAGGAGGAGGGCAGTATATTCCCTCAGTCACATCTAATGAGGACACATAAGAGAGCCTTCTCAGTGGCTGCTCCTAGGCCATTTCCGCACTAGACTGTTATAGTGCTATTATTCCACTTTCAACACCTATAGAATCCTGGGGTTTGCAGTTTAGGGTGGGGCCTTTGAGGCTCCTCCCTAAACTGCAAACTCCAGGATTACATAAGATGTTGCAAGTGGAATAATAGCACTATAGCATCCTAGTGTGGAAATGGCCACAGTGTTTTGGGGAGGAAGGTAGAAGAAAGTGATGTTGCTCCTGTGATATTGTGATTGTGTGGTCCGTGGCAGCAGATGTCGCAGCAGTTCTCAAAATTCACACAAACTGCATTGCCACAACTGAATTATCACAACCTGAATCAAGGTGCCGCCACCACTTTCTCTCTGGCTGCTATTAAAGAGAGAGTAGTGGACCACTTTCTTGCCAAAAAAAGGGAAGTGTGCCTGCTTGTAACTTATTAGGCGATATCTGCTTCCACTACTCCTGGTGCTCCTCCTTGCCCTTCCCCTAGAGAATTCTAGGGCCTTTTTACTTCTCCCCGCAAGATGAGTAGTCAGCATCTGTGTGCCTCAAGCCAGGAGGAATTTGTGACAATCCACTCTCTTGATCCCCCTCTCCCCATCAGCACAGCCTCTCCAAAGATTTGGGTGGTTTTTCAGGGACCTCCAGAGACCCCATACTGCTTGGTGAGGTGGGTTGACTTTCATCCAAAAGTCATTGCAAATTCCCCATTTTGGGTCCCAACACCTGCCCGCAACTTTTCCATGAGATCAACTTGTAGCTGAATATATCTAGTACATTACATTATGTTTGTGAGTCAACAAGGAAAAGCTTCCCTTATTTTGCAGCTAAAAGTATTTTCATAGGTGCCAGGTTTGGCTTCATTAAACTGTGGGATTAAAATACTATATAGGTCATGTGCTGGCTTGTGTTGCTGCTTCATCTCATGCAATGGGATGAACAGGAAGGCAATGATTTTGTACCTCAAGGCCGTAACATTTAGTTTTGTAAGTAACTGAAATTCACTATTGTGATTATTTCTGAGAAATAATAAAGAGTTACTGTTAAAATTAGTACAAGTAACCACTTTTGGGACTTGGAAATTAACTTTAAAAAAAAAAAGCCACAGCTTTCCACACTCTAAGGAGATCATTCTTCATGTTCCGCCTAGCTTTTATGCAGCTGTTTAATATGCCACATCTTTCTGACTTAGTTATCTGGAGGGATGGGAACAGTTTTACGTGAGAAAAAGAATTCCTCTGGCTGTCTTGAGGGCATTCTGTTCCTAGTCTAACAATGCTTCATTGTTCTCGACTAAGGCACAGTTGCTCCCTTTAAGCTTTTCTTTTGCCCAAAGATTATTTACTTCTGAATGACCTGACCTTGGCTTCTGCGCTAGTGCTCCTAAAGCTCAGGCAGTCTCCCCAGACAATGGCAACGATTGCTTGGCTCTTCCAGTGATGTCACTGAACTCATTAAAGATATATAGTTGACTTGGCTCCAGAAGAAAAGAACACACACAACCCACCTAATTATTAAATGCAACCTTAGTGGGAAAGAGAGGGCCTTGTTGATAAGCCAAGTAAATAAGCTGAAAATGTTTGGTATGAAGACAAAAATAGCACTTGAAAGCATTGCTGCAGTGCGGCAAATAATTGCCACCAGGTATGTTGCCCATGAGATAACAAGAAAACATTGAGTGTTTTCAATTACACGGATTTGTGGAAGATTGTCCTAATGCAATTCATATAATAATATGACAATATGTTTCAGAAGCAGTATGGTGTATTTGTTTGAGCATTGGTCTCTGGAGACCAGGGTTGAAATCCCTTCTCAGCCATGGAAACCCATTGGGCAACCTTGGGCAGGTCACACACTTTCAGCCTCAGAGGAGGGCAAAAGCAAACCCCCTCTGAACAAATCTCACCAAGAAAATCCTCTGATAGGTTCACCTTAGGATTTCCATGAGTTGGAAATGACTTGAAGGTACACAACAACTGTGTGTGTGTGTGTGTGTAAAAGGCTGAAATCCTTCAAAATCACTCATCTTCAGGAGATCCCAAATTCAAACCAGGGTGTTTTGTTCTTGATTTGCTTTGTGGGTAACCTGAATCTGTGTAATCCTTCCCTATTCAGTTGAAGATTTCAAATTTAGAAGAAAAGACCAAAAAAAATAAATAAAAATAAATGCTTTCAAAACCAGCTCTTTCCAGGTGGCAGAAAATACCAACAGTTAAAAGCGGGTGGGAAGAAAATTAGCAAAGTATAGAAACAAGCTACGTTTATATTAAAAAATGAGGAAACAGATGTAATTATAATGAATGAATCACAAAACAAATTGGGTCTGATAATGAAACAAACACAGTTCTTCCACAAGCCTAGCAATGAATTTCATTGAGTACCTCAGGCATGTAACTCTCTCGTTCAGCCTAACAGGCCTTGTGGGTTGTTCTGATACAGAGATAAATTGACTAGTTGAAGATTTCAAATGTTTTGTGACACCCCTCCACCAAAAAAACTCTCAGCATAAACAGAGATGCAGTTTAATACAGTTTGCCTATCAGAACAGGTAACAGATAAAAAGAAGAAACCTGATAATTTTGCAGTAATTTGGCTGTTCTTTTCACTCCTGTGTAGTAAATTTGTCAACTTTTAAAAACATGCATGGGACTCTCTGCCTTAGACAAAAATGTGTTCATATATTATCCTCGGTTAGATTGGGAAAAGTTGGCAGTTGTGTGGGAAGCCCAGAAACAATTAGCTCAGTGTGCAAAATGTCTGTCTCTGAATAACCAATGTCAATACAATACAGGACTTAATGGACTTCAGTCTGATTGGTTTTTAGCTGACCAAGGAGAATGAATGAGAGCCAAGGCATTTAGCTTTTTTTTTTTTAAGTTGCAAAGTAGTTGTCTGTTTTCAGTAGGAAGTAAACCTAAGCTGTCTCAATTGATTATGGGATAGTTTGGGATTCTCCCCTCTGAGGAAAGGATTGGAAGTCCTCATAGGGTTGATTTTTGCTTTAGACACCCAGCCATCAGTGTCCAGTAAAGAAAGGACCGTCTTTGCAATAAATGTTGGGTTACAAAAGCCTAGCAGTAAAGATCTCTTATGTCAGGGCAGCATGCTGTTATCCCCTAAGACTTTTGAAGACTAATATGGGTCCTATAAGTTACATCAGGATGCCAGAGAGAGGATCTTATTCTGTGCTCTGTGTCTCATATATTCTGCAGTCTATATATGTTGGCTGATTTTGCCTAGGATACTCAGCTTGAGCATGTGTCTAGCAAGGTGAAATGTGTATGTATCCAGTTTTAAGATCCTGGCTATCTTAAGCATGCGCCTACATGTTCCCCTGTCTGAGTTTTTAAGATTTCCAGGCCTAGCCCTTCTTTCATTCCCTCTCCCTTTAGTGGTACATTGAGAAAGAAATAAGAGAGGGCCTTCTTAGTGATTGCTCTCAGGCTGTGGCATTTCCTTCCAGTGGAGATGTTTTGTTGCTTCTTTGTTGGCCTCTTGCCAGCAAACAAAGACCTTTCTATTCAAGCAGTCTCTCAGCAACCCACAGACTGCCAAATGGGGGTGCTGTGCCCCACTCTCAGCTATGCTCTTAAATTGCATTTAATTCAGTTGTTGGAATATGGAAAATTTTAAATTTTGTTTTACTATTATAATTTACTTTGCTTTAGTTGTATCTTCTTTATAGTTTAATTGCATCATGTTGTTAAGATGTCTTCAGTCACAATATTATGAGAAAGGGCAGAGAATAATTAAAATAAAAAAATAATGCCATTCCCAAATTATTGTTTACGATTCAAGGTTCCGCATGAAGAAAGTGTGCCAATTTATCTGTGGTTGTGCCACTAGATAAAAATAAAAAGGTACTGTTTTAAAACAGTTGTTCCCTACATGCAAGCATTTAGATACAGAGCAAAAAGGGAACAGATTTATTTTATATTACTGGAGAATGCCTTGCCATGGACTATTTTAGGATTCCATTTAACAGCCCAGATATTGGTACATGATCTCATTGGGCCTGTGGATTGTAGAGATTTCAGATATGGAAAGCAACTTTTTATTTTGCACATTATCCAGCATACCTCTGTGTCATAGCACAGAGAAGGGATGACATGCCAAGTGCAGTCACGCACTAGATGAAAATTTCAAAGTTGTTTTGAAGGTTGCAAATGGGATTTAAAGGTGAGAAACTTCTCCCTTGTTACTCACCAAGATGAAAGTGCTCAATTTTCACTCCATACACCCCTCCTCAATAGGAAAAAGAAAAAAAAAGAGACTATCAGAAGTTTCAAATGTATAAAATGCACAATGTGGTTTCTCTTTATATCTGCAGTTCCCCTACGGATAAAAATTTTAATCAGATGTTTTTGTACTGCTAAAGATTTTTCATTTGATTTACAACTTGTAGATGGGAGTTGCAGCAAGTAATCAGGGAGAATGCCAGGAGGAGGACAAAAGAAAGGTGAAACACAATGTTAATAATTTAGTTTCAATAACCTTAAAAGGTTTGCCAGTCACTTTTAACCTTGCATTTTTTTATACTTAAAGAAGAGGTCCAGCTACTGAACTGAATCATAAAAATGTTTCATTTAATTTGTAGACCATTCATCTTGGTTCAACTACAAGCAAACCGAAGCATTTGGTTAGAGGGAAGAGATTAAAACATGTTCAGTTTTTTAGTCTGAGTGTCTGGCACTAAGTCACTCTTACAAACATACACTCTTTACACATGGAAAAGAGGATGCTTTGAGTTAGTGGAGAAGTCTCTTTCTTCCATTATGTGCCAATCAGAGAAAAATCAATACAGATCAAGGGAGAAAAGCACAGGATGAGAAGCGCTTGAAAAACCTTCTTGTGAAACCAGCAGAAGAACTATCGGTCAGTTAATTAGTCAGGAAAGAAGTATTCAGAAAGCAATGGCTGGCATCCCATTAGGCAATTAGGATGCCATAAGGTGGAACTGGACACTGCGACTGCCTAATATTCTTATTTGCAATTATGGCACTACGCCCCTGAATCCCACCTTAAAAGCAGTCAGCAATCTGGAATGACAGAGGTCTGAGCAGGGTGGTGAGCCAAGCAGGGTGCTACAGCATGACCAGTCCCCTCCTGCCAGCAAGTGGGAGACTGCTGGCCTGCAGCATTTCACTCAGCAGCAGCACAGTCCTCCATTGCTCTGGATGGCTTCTTGGCTTTTAAGGTGGGTTTCAGGGTTGGATGGGGGAGCTAAATGTATAGCCATGACATGTTTGGTGCAGGATTTTGCCCAATGAATGTACAGCCAGATTATGTAGATGTTTCCAATTAAAGTGAGCATCTCATGATTTCCAAACATATTTCCTGCTCTGAATTAACACACACATACAAAATATTCTGGTATCCCACACTTCTTCCAGGAGTAGAACAAAGGCCCTTTTCGCAGGTTACCCATTTGCGCGGCTGGGGGGGGCATCTCGTGCGAAAAGCCTCAGCCGGAAAGCTTCTGCTTCCCCTCTCCTTCGTCCTGCAGGTCACTTCCTGGTAGCGCGACCCGTCATGCTAGAGCCCTGCCCCTTCCTTCTGCAGAGCAGTCTGGGAGCTGTAGGCTGCGCTGGGGAAGGAAGCGCAATCCTGCCGGCTTAGAGCCGAAAATAAAAAAATGCTCACGCGCCCCGTTTTAGGCTCCTGAGCGTCACATGAGTGGGAGTGCGTCGTACAGACCGATGCTCCCATTTATGCGACGCTCAAGGAGCCCTCGCGCAAAAAAAACTGCATGCGAAAAGGGCCAAAGAGGAGCTAACGTTGCAAAATAGCAAAACAACTATAAAGTCTGTGTATGCCAGTGTTTGTGTCAATATATGCACACACGCACACATTTTAAAACTGCATTATTTAAAACAGTGCTACACAAAGTGATGGTCCCTAGATCAGTGACAATTATTGAGCCATTGCCTGCTGGTCCCTGATTAATTTCCCAGAAAGAAGGAAGCAACTGTAGCCATTGGGTGCAAATGTGGTATCAGTGTTCAATATATTGGAAAAAAAATAATTGCTGGTCACCTGCATCATATCACTTGGAAAGCACTTATTTAAAACAATATAAATGCTGTGATAAAATTTGCTGGAATTGTATTAAATACACAGTAGACTCTGAAATGGACATCAATAAATTAATAGACAGCATGTAAATCTAGTAGTCTGGTCTAGGTTCTATCCAATCTCTTATACATTTTTGAGCTCAGAAGCTGGAATCCTGTTGGGACACTCTGGCATAAAAATTGTTGAAAGATTGCATGTGTTCGTAGAGCAGGCTCATTCTGCAAGTCCAAACAGAGCCCTCTCTCTTATTTTTGATTTGCTGGGTGGGTTGACAGTTGCACAAAAGATGAGCTCAAGACCAAGGCATCTGTTGCACAGTTGCCTTTCTCTGAGGCTTAGAGAGTGTGACTTTCCCAAGGTCACTCAGTGGTCTTTCCATGACCAAGCAGAAATTTGAACCATGGTTTTCCAGAGTCCTAATCCATCACTCAAAGTGCTACACCACACTGGCTCTCTCTAGTATATTTATGCTAAACTCAAATATACAGGGTCTAGGCCAGAGAGGAGATTCATAGATGGAGGTAAAATACATCCTGTTTAGAAGGACTGAATTACTTCCAACATAACACTTTTTGTGATTCTACCTATTTAAATAACAGAGCATTTAATGCAGCCCCAGAGTTGGCACTGAAAACTGAATATGCACTTCCTTGGTATCTTTTTCATAGACCAGCTGATTTGGGTGCAGCTTGCATGCTCACTGGGAATCAGTGGGGCATGTAAACAAAGCACTCCATCAGTGTATCAGGTAATTTAATTCCATGGGTTCCAGCTGACCTGTGTTATATACTAGGTCAAGTAGAGGCGAAACTGTTGTGATCGTATTTCTTTTGCTGACCCAGTGCCTACCCCAGTTCATCAGAGAATGCCATGACGTTCAATTACATGATGGCTAAGAGCTACAGTGTCTTAATTTGCCACCTCTCTTCCCTCCCCTCCCCAGCCCTCCTCTAGAGATTTGATTAGGTAGCAACAAAAAAGTGTCTGAACCTTGAATGATGAGGGTTCAGCATGAAAGCACCCTCAAGTATTCATAGCATTTTTTTTTTGAAAAAAAAGTGAAGCATAACAAGGGCGCCTCGCCGTAAATAACTTAGAATCTGCTCTGGTTCTAACTAAAATCTGTCAACAAGTATGGGAAACAAAACAACAGCCCACAAACTGGTAATGCTGAATAAACATTCCAGTTGCTAGGAAAGGAGACACCAGGGGTTGTAGTAACCATAGGACCATTGCATTAATCTTCCATGCAAGCAAAGAGATGCACCAAAGACTTTCAGAAAAAAATCAGCCTGTGCTTAATAGAGTATAGGAAAGTCTTTGATTGTGTAGATCATGAAAAACTATGGATCACTTTTAAAGAAATGGGTGTCTCACAACATATGATTGTACTGATGCATAACCTGTACTCAGAACTCAAGAGGCTACTGTCAGGGCAGAATACAGAGAAATGAATGGTTTCCAATTGACAAATGGGTCAGGCAGGTCTGCATTTTGTCACCCTGTCTGTTTAACTTTAACATATCATACATAAAGCAGAATTAGACTCGGAGTAAGGAGGCATGAAAATTGGAGGGAAGAACATCTACAGTTTAAGATATGCAGATGACACCCAACTACTAGCCAAAACAAAACAAAAAAAATAGCAAAGACTTGGAACAATTATTGAAGAAAGTAGGAGAAGGAAGAACAAAGGCAGGTTTACAGTTGAACATTGAGAAAACAAAACTAATGACCGCAGATGATTTACATATCTTTAAAGGAGACAATGAAGATGTTGAAATAGTTCAAGATTTTCCATACCTTGGCTCATAATCAGAACAGAGACTGCAGTCAAGAAATCAGAAGAAGGTTAGAACTTTGAAGGGTAGTTATGAAAGAACTAGACAAGATCCTAAAATGACAAGATGTCATTGAATATTAAAGTCAGGATTGTCCATGCCGTCATGTTTCCAGTTTCTATGGTTGTGCAAACTGGACAATGAAGAAAACTGATAGAAAGAAAATCAATTCATTTGAAATGTGGTGCTGGAGGAGAGGTCTAAAGATACCCTGGAATGCTAAAAAGACAAATAAAATGGGTTGTAGAGCAAATCAAACCTGAACTCTCCCTGGAAGCCAAGATGACTAAACTGAGACTGTTGTACTGTGGACATATCATGAGAAGACATGACTCACTAGAAAAGGCAATAATGACAAGTAAGGTAGAAGGCTGTAGGAAAAGGGGAAGACCACGTTACAGACAGATAGACTCAATCAAAGAAGCCATGGCCTTGAATGTGCAAGACCTTGTCACCTTCTTACCCTGGTGAAGGACAGCTTTTTCTGAGAAACAGGCAAATTGGCCAGACGTTTCTTGGTTAAAAGGCTAGAGGTCAGATTTATTGAATACAAAAATACAAAAAGATTCTGTTATAACAGGGTGCCGATAGAGATTCGGAACCCTGAACAAAGGCTGGGACAAGCTTTTATAATCTGGGATCCAGGTGATCAGGGTGCACACCCACTGCAGCATTTTTCACCAATCACAGTATTCAGGTAAACGTTATACACACCCATTGCAGCCACCCACCCCATATTAGGTAAATGCCCAGAAACTTCTAACCATATAAGGGTAAAGGTCCAGAGACTTCTGACCATGTAAGGAAATCTCCAGAGGGGCAGGTAGTATGAAGTTTCTTCCAATCACAAGTGACCTTCCAAATATGGCCAGATTCCGGTGAGGTAGTAATAGACATGAGTCAGCAGACGGGAGGGGCTGGGGTCTCCTATGTACGTGACAACTCCTTAATCTGTGATGGTGATTGTCTTTCCCCCACTCACAACCTAAACAGGGCTTTTGATCATAGGGTGAGCTGGGGGTCTCTCTTTCATAGAGTTGCTAAAAGTCAGTGTCGACTTGATGGAAGTTAACAACAAGCAGTGTGAATGGTCTCAGTGCTTATTTTATAAGTCGGTAAATTGGGGAGAGGTGGAGAAGAATTCCCAATACATTCATGTATTTGTCCATGCTTCTATATTGGAAGGTAGATAAAGAACTGTTTGGGATTACGTCTCCTAGAATGCCTCAAGCTGGCTGGGGGATTCTGAAACTTGCGGTCTGAAACAGTAACTTTTCCAAGCTCTGTCTATATGTGCTCCAGTCTGGCAATGTAAGTAAGAAATCTAACTACAGGTTTTATATTGTCTTCTCTCCCGTGATGAGCACACTTCACATTATAAATGTTTGTTCAAACCACAGATTGTTAAATGCAGCATGGGAAAGAGTAGCCAAAATGTTGGTATGTAAAATTAAATTTATGCACCCTTTCACAAGCTAGCACATCTGAATTGCAGCTTATATGAGCCTTCCTATGACTGTACAGTTCCATGTGATGTATATATTGGAGCTGTCTACTGCCTTGTAGAGAAACATTAGTGTCATAGCGCTTGGTCGTGACTGAATGCAGATCTTAAAGATATTTTGGTGGTTTCTGTATTTAAACTGAAACAAGCAAATGAAAATGGATATTTTTGTTAAAAAAAGAAGTGCTAAAATATGCAGCTGTTCTTGTTTTCGATGCATCATAATGGAAATTAAAGTTCTGACTGCCTAGTGATGTCATACTTTGAGATCTGTGCATCAGCCTTTATGAAAAGCTACTTAATTGATTTACTGATTTTTCCTATTAGGTGTTACAGCATCTTGGCATGCCTGTAAGACAGAAAGCAAATTTATCCTCCCTTTGTCTATATCAATATATCTGTTCTGCAAGAAATAGAGAAACAAGACAGTTAGAACTAACCCATAGTCAAAAGCATTATAGCTTAGAACAGAGTCCCAGTATGCTTTTATTTCTAGCTCAGTGCCTTAAGCACTGTCTTTCTCTTTAAACAAGTTTACACTAGTTCTCCAGTGATAAAGTGATTGTCAAGCATGTTAAAAGATTGGCTGTGGTCTGAAGCCATTAATTTTGTTTCCAGAGTGAGCAGCAAGCTAATAGCTAGTCAACTGTGGGGCTTCACTTGCCCCTCAGAATTGTCTGGTACCTTGAAACCCTGAGGGGAGAAGCACTGTTTGGATTTACTCCAGATTAAATGAAAAGATCTCCAAGCAATCTGAGACCTGGAAGAGTCTCCAATGATCTGCGATGCTCTCTCCCTCATTCTCTCTCATTCAACCTCAGTCTCTCTCTTTCTCTGTTTGTACACCTACTCCCCCCTCCAGAGCTATATAGTACTGTGTACTATGTACACACACACACACACACACACACACACACACACAGAGTGCTGTTACACTGATGACAGAAGCATTTGTTATGACTTGGACCTTACTCAGACAGGAATGCTTGAATGATTTGGAGTGAAGTTTGTATTACCTGTGTCATAGTAGAATTTCAGCATGTCTAGATATTTAGCTAAGTCATTTCTGCTATGGGATGGGTGAGAGTAAAAACTGGATTATATGAGTTACGCGTAGAATCTGTATTTTTGCTAATCACTTCATCATTTTTCACAGAAGAATTGTGTAATTAAGCATGCACAAGTACAAAAAGGGAAATAACAGTGCAGAAAGAAAGGAAGCGTCATTTAGATTTTCCTGTCAATGAGATAACAGGTAGAAGTGAGAGAAGCAAAAGATGGCAATGGATACTTTCTGAAACTTTGGCAGAGGACTTCATTTTTTTAGGTAGGATGTGTTAAGAGGAAGGGGGAGTAGTCTTACTAGAAGAGTTGTTACAATTCTTCTAGAAGAGATAGCAAGCAGTTCCACATCTTTTATTTCCTTGCTACCTTAGTAATAAACTTTGCCATGCTTTTGCTTCCCAGCTGAATCTTTTTGTAATCACAACTGTATAGGAAACATCTATACTTTTCAGAGAACATACAAAGGTAGAACTAGGAAAGGAAGTTCTGGCCCTTGAGCCTATTCAGTCTGCAAGGTCTGACAGGACCTAGGGAGATGAAGGCCTTTCCGCATTCCCCAAGCTATACATCTTGTATGAAACAATTTCCTCCTTCACTGTTCTTTTCAACTGAGAGACTGAGCAGCAGACAGAATAATGTCTCAGATCAGAGATCACACTATAAGTCTCCTTAGTTATGAATACATATGCCATATTGTCCAGACTAGGGAGAGGAGCACATTAGACAGAGCTTCAGGTTCATGCCTGGCTCCTGTTTTCAGCATATTTATAACAAGCTTTATAACAAGCTGGAATGTGTCCAAGATTATCAAAAGTCTGGAAATCAAACCTTATGAGGAACAAAGGAATTTGCTTGGTATGTTTAGCTTGGAAAAGAGAAGACTGAGAGGTGACATAATAGCTATCTAAATTAGAGAGGCTTCCCCCGACTCCCCCTTCCCTTCTGTTTTGCCTTAGTGGGAGCTCTCACTACCAAGGCAAAATGCATAGGAAAGGGAGAGGGAGCTCTAGGGTGCAAAAGGAGTGCTCGCACAAAGTTTCCTGCACTCCCTCCCTTCCATTGTGCCTTGACGCGAGTTGTTCGTGCCAAGGCAAAATGCACTGGAAAGGGAGTGGGAGGCATTTGCTGGTATCTAAGACACAATGGCATATAAGATGCACCCCATTTTTAAACATTATTTTTTGGGGGAAGAGTGCATCTTATAAGCTGGCAAAAATGGTACAAGAAAAGAGGTTCCAGCTAAACATTAGGAGGACCATCTTGGCTGTAAGAACAGTTTGACAATAGAGTGGAATGGTCTGCTTCGGAGAGTGAGGACCTTCTTTCTTTGGAGATCTATAAACAGAGTTTGGATAGGCATCTCTCAGGGATTCATTGGTTGTGTGTTCCTGCATGGCAGGGAATTGGACTAGATGGCCCTTCTGGTCCCTTCCAGCTCCAAGATTCTAAGGTTCTAAGTTCTGAGCACAATCTATGTACATGCAAACTGTACACAAGTAGGCTCCTTTCAAACAGTACAGTTCAATTTTATTCTTATGCCATTTAATCATATATTGGGCATACACTGATACTTGCACGATAACAGAAGCGAAGTATTCCTGAGTAATTAAAGCAGAAGTATTTACACAGAAGAATAATACCATTTATAGAGTAAAGAAGTGGATATAGGACAACTATTATGAACTTTGCAGTTTACTTTAGTACTAATTTTAACTTACTATAAAGCACAACTGGCTGGTAATGCTAAAACTCTCTTGTCCACTGCCATGGCTTTTTGTATTTCAAAGTATTTGGAAGTGCCGTGTTTACATTACTGCCACTTATAAAACATTTAGAAGGCCCGTTCTGCTGAATAAACAGTCGCGGGACTGGAGGGATAAGCATATCGCTGCAAAATTCTTAAGAGTAAACTTTCCAAACCCTTTCCTGCCAAGGAGGACTTCTGTAGTAAAACTGCAAACTCTGTGCTCCAAGATGAGATAGGCAGAATTAGATTAAGCAGCTTACTGTTGACATGTCTATTGATCTGGGTCCCGTACAGTTTCCTGCCACTGCCAGAAGTAAGATTGCTGTATACAATAATATAGTGGCCTGGTTTATATGAAATTGGGGTCTCGAAGCATCAATTACTGCAGGAAGGCAGTGGCACTGGGAGATAAGGTTAAGCTGCTTGCTGTGTTTAAGACTGCTGAAACCCAAATAGCACATTTACTGTCTAAATTTCTACATATATATTGGACAGTGCTTATTCTCTCCACCACCCAGCTTTCTCAAGACCACCATATATTATTCCCAGTTTCTAACAAATCCCCTTAAAAGCCTAAAGTCTAGTGGTCTTTTTCTGTAGCTCTCTTGCTTTTGTCATAAATAAAATGAATATTACTGAAAGGGAGTTCCAGCACCTCAGTGTCTTTTGAATTTAAAAGTCTTGAGGAATTTCTGCAAGTGGTGCACAGGACTGTGTTTTCATCTTCCACATTCCTAAAAGATAAAAACTGCCCATTAGACCATAGATTTGATTTTAAAATATTTCCATAGTGATGACTTATCAGTGACCTATTGCTAATATTAATGTGATTAAAATAAAAATACAGTTAATTAAATTACCTGTGGTAGCGTTTCTCTACATGAGAAGCACCCCTTTCTCAAAATGGATGAGAAATATGAGAATTTTTAAAAAATCCCTACTGGGAATGGACATACAAGCCTTTATTTCTCCATCTTTCATGATCACGTCTGTTTATGTGATTCTAATGGTGAAATGACTTTAAATGTCCAAATAGGGCTCTGTTGTTGTCATCGTCGCTGCTGCTGTTGGTGGTGGTTTTAATTATATCCCAACTTTTCCCCAGCTCTAGGATTAAGGCATTTCTAGAGCTTGGTCTCCATTTCCTAACACTGAATCAAGAGTCAAAGGATGATATCAGTACTGACTGGTTTGGAAGCTTCATCTTTAGAACTTGGAGCCAGCATGGATGTTTTTTGTTCTTAAGAATCAGTGACGGCTGAGTCTTTCCAAAGTTTTTTTGTTCCATTATTTGAAAACATGCTCTGGTAGTGTGTAATTTCCTTTTCATTCAGGCTTTTCTTAAGATGATGGAGGTCACTAGATAAGACAAAATATCCTGTTTAACTAATACTGAGAGAAATTTGTATTCAATACAATTCCATGTTCTTGCAAAGCATATTAACTGGAATGTCTTTAGATGTATGGTTCACATATGCAGATACTTCATATATGAACATAGATTCATAATGTATCATTGTATGGCCCATAGTTAGGCATCTGAACTGCTTCCACTGAAAGGATCATACTTGAATGACACAAAAACATTACACTGTTCTGTCTGACATAGCTATTTCACATGTACAAATAATTGATTGATGCTTCATGAAATGACTGAAATCATTGTGGCCCCATCTAATTTCCACAGTTGGATCCACATTTAGAATTAGAGTATACCCATTGAAACCAGTGGAAATTAGACTGACTTAATTTTCCATTGATTTTAATAGGTCTACTTTAAATTTGACTAAGTCTGGAATCAGATCAGTGGCTTGCAGAATTGGGTTGGATTACACATACCTTCCAAGATCTCAGTTTTTGTCCTTTGCAATGCAGGATGTAGCATTATGAAGCTATGAGAAGGGAAGATTGATATTTCAGAAATTGTCTTGTCTCCATCCTTCTTCGTCGTCAATTGTTTTCTGCCATGCTTACTTTTAACCTTTATACACTGAATGCTAATACATAACTGAAAATGAAATTATGCTTCTTGTTCACTTTTAAGAGGAACCCAGAATGCATGAGTGTGCATGAGAAGAGACTCCTCCATTTGGTGACCACAATCTCAGTCCCGCAGTGAGTGGAAACTGGGGGCATTGATCTCCATGAAGGCGATAGATCTGCTCTGGATTTTAGTCTTAACTTTAAAGGGACTGTCCAAGGTGCTGAATTTACTTTGGTCATAGCATTCAGTGGCTTTGATGGCTCCTTTAAAGTTCAGACTAAAACTTGGGATGGATTCACCAACCCAGAGACATTGAGGCTACCAGCAACCATAGTCCACAGTATTATTTGGATTACATTAAGTTTTTCTAGGAGGTATTTTTAAAAACTAGGTGACCTTCAACTTCATGTGTCAATGCATATTTGTAGCCCAGCAGCTATTGTCTAGATTTTTGTATTCCAAAGGAAATTGCACTTATAAAAATAATATTAGTACAGCAATTTCCATTGTTTGAGCATTGCAACTAAAGATGTGACCTGTATTTACAATGAAAGGACATTTTTAAAGAGTGACATTTGAGTTTGCCTATCACTACATTTTTAGGGAATCTGTGCTATATATACTTGTATCATAGCATGGTTTGTCTGCAACCAAGCACAACTCAAGAAGCATCATGTTTTATTCGCAACACAATAGAAGAATCCAGATATACAGTTTGACTACAAGGAATTTCAATTGGGAGACTTTTAAACAAAAATTAAGGCAACTTCTACATAATTTACACTGGGACTATATTTTTTAAAACAACAAAAAGCACAATAATACATTTTGGGCACAATTATTTTATGGATCTCAAATGTGCTAGAGGACTGCCTTATGTCTTTTAATGGTAAAACATACTAATATGGCCATCTTTTTACAGTCTAGCCCAAGATGGTTTGTTCTCTGGGGCAAGGAAACCTCAAGTTTCATGTATGCATGTGACCAACAGGATTCTAGATAGTGTATTTTTTGCAAAGTGTACTGATTTCTATACAAAAATATTGCTTTTTGTGCAGAAAATTGTATACTTTTCTGTACAGAAAAAAATTGCTCAAAAATCCATATTTCTGCCCAGGAATCAGTATATTTATTGCAAAACAATTGTCTCTTGTTCAAAAATTTTGTTTTTTGTACTGAAAATGGATTTGTTGTTCAAAACCACAATTTCTGCTTCAGAGGAAATTCATACTTTTGCACGAAAGAATTTTCCCAAAGTCCCAAACTATGAATAATACTCAAAAATTGTGCAGAAACCCTTGTATTCTCAGCTGACTGAGAACTCAACTGAAATTTTTCACAGGGATAAAATAAGGAAAGATCTACCTTCCTGATCTATGGTGGAGAAGTTGAAGAACAGGAAGAGAATGCAGATGGAGAATATTTTGAAATATGTTCCTTATACATCAGGAAAAATAAAATAAAATACTGTCATTATCCATACAGGAGATAGTTAGGTCCAGAGTACGAATGCAAGCGCTAGCTAGAGATGTATGTAGCTAATAAGCTTGGTGCCTTCAGCAATTAAGGATAACGTTGATTACTTTGATGTATGTGTGTTTTTAAAATTGCTTAGTTATAATTATGTCTGTACCCCATGAAAAACAGAGAAGCTTTGACCTGTTGAGTAGAGACTGATACCATAAGGGGCCACAGGGTCTTAATCTATATGTTTTCTAAGTATGATCTTGCATTCAGTCAGCATGGGCTTTTTTGGGAGGGGACTTATCTTTTAATGAGAAGTTAATTGGTTTTTAACCATTGGAACATCTGATGCAGACAGGCATTTAATAAATAGCTTTTGCTGCGAATGGAGATTAGCAACATTTAGCAACATTTAGACCACTGCACAGGGAATCTGATCTGTAAAATTAATTGACAGTTAAAGTATTGTTTTTGATCTTTGGCTTCAGCTACTATCGCATTAGGATTTCAATTGTATGCGTTATCTTAGAAACTACATAGATTTGTCATGCTGGGATCTTGGCCTTTATTCTGATTTAATTTATTTATGTTTTTGGCAACCTTAATAGGTCTTAGAAACTGCCATGTTCCACAGTGCTTATTTTTCTTCCTGCTGCTTCTGTGGGAGCCTCCTACAGAAAGTCTGTCAATTCTTTGGGGCTTTCCTGACATCTTACTCCCCTTATTTCCATACGTATTTAATCAAGGGAGCCAATCAGAATCCAGGCAGATTAACACAGGGTGGAATTAATCTTATCTGCTTTGCTGTTAATTATCTGTATTGTTGTTGGGAAAAAGTAAGTGGCTGCTGAAGGAGCTCTCCATCCCTCATTAGTAGACAGGCTGAGCTTCTAACACAGTAGACAATCATGCTTCCTCCCTGCAATTAGCCAAAAGATAGAGTGATCTTTTTTTTTCTTTGCATCTCAAAATGCATAATAATAATCACTTGGAAGTGTGAGGGCCTCTTGATCACCTAATTTCCTTACATTGGACAAGGGTAGAAGTTGGTAGCTCAGGCACAAGGTGGCATAAGGTAGAAGCCGTACTGCTCATATCCTTTGCCACAGTCTCTATAAATATTTCCTGCCTATTGATGTGGAGAGCAAAGTGAACAGGAATGTGCTTTTTTAAAAAGGTATTTATTTATTTATTAGATTTAACATGGACACAAAAAGAATCTGATTCACAAACGTGAACTAAAATCAAACTAAAACTAAAATATAATACTAAGTCACTAAACTAAAGCACTAATCACTAATTAAAACACTAAACACTAACTTAACTGAACCACAAAAGGGCTATGATCTATCCAAGCCATACTGTAATATATAAAGAAATATATATGTGTATATATGTGTGTGTGTGTGTGTGTGTGTGTATAAAATTCTATTATTATATAATTAATAGAATTACTAGTAAGCATAACCACAGGTTATTGCATTGTTAAAGTTCTTATTGCTCAAAAAAAAGTCCATAAATGGTTTCCAGTCTAAAGTCAGTTGGATTTAGAGCAGTGGTTCTTAAACTTTTCTTTAATGGGGACCTTATACAAATATGTTGTCAGGGATATCCAAGACTGAACTCAAGATTTAAATATTCAAATATTTGTTTAAATTTTCAAATATCATTTATTTATTAAAGGGTTCTGGAGACTAGGATTCAAATCTCTGTTCAGGCACTGGGTGACTTTAGGCAAGTCACACACTCTCAGCCTCAGAGGAAGGCAAAGGCAAATCCCCTCTGAACAAAGTTTTGGCAAAAAAATTCCTGTGATAAGTTCACTTTCAAGTTACCATACATCAGAAGTGACTTGAAGGCACCTAACAACAAAGTGCCACTGACAGCAGGAGGTCCTTTCTAGCCGTCATGTCAGTGTTACTTTCCTGAGGCCACCCCTGGGGTTTCCATGGCTGAGTGGGAATTCAGACCCTGTTCTCCAGAGTCATAGTTTGGGCAGGTGCACACACTTGGTGCCATGTCCATTTTGTCAGGGGTATGGCAGCAGGGGTACATGTGCACTCCCTTGTTTGTGAATGATGGAGCAGTTTCAGCACCTGCACCCCTTTCCCACTGCCACATCCCTGTCGCTGCTGCTGCTGTTGGAGTCCAGGAGCAGGGCTTCATGGACACCTGGCTAAGAACCTCTGCTTTAGAACCCATGTTAGCTTGGCAATTTGGGCTAACTGAGCAACTTTAACAATCTTGGACACTACTCATGCTATTAGTAAATAAAGATTACATAAATGATTTTTGAAAGACAAAATAAATTGTTCATGAGGGACTCCTTCCTGATCCATATTGGGATTCTGTATGTGGACACAGAAAGGCTTTGACTCTTTGCAACCTGCTACAGACCTAGTCTAGCTCAGCTCCTTTACATGTTGATGGAAGCTGCCTTGGGTCCTATGCCAGGAGAAAGGCTGCATATAAATATAATACATACATACAAAAATACATACAACTGCTGTTTGCATGGGGCATGGAGCAAAAATCCCATTCGTTCCAATGGTGTTATTTCTAGTTTGGCCTGAACAAAGCATTTAGTGTTTCAGTCATTAGGTGACCAATAGAAAGGATTAAAGATATTGCTGCGAAGTCCCATTGCTATGTGAGAGCAAATCACCCAGAAAGAGTGAATGATTGAGACAAGATGGAGATTTTACAACATTAGTTGTAGCATGTATAAGAAGCACTATAATTTTAGCAATGATTCTCTCAGTTCCTGTTGTAAACCTTGCTTTCTGTAGCCTCCAAATATTGGATGTGCAATCACACAACCTTTCTGAATTGAAATGAAATGAAATTTAAATATATTGTCTGCAGCTTTCTGGGAATGTAGCATGGAAGCAGTATAAAAAGGGCACCAAATTGCTGTGGAAGTGGTTGATATACTCCTTAAATGACATTTCAGGGTGATGCTTACTTTGTCTTATAACTTTGTCTTTCACACGATGAAAGGAGAAAAGAGAAGCAATTGCTCAACTTTTTTTTTCCAGAACCACCGTTGGTAAAGTAAAGTAAAGTATCCTTATGGTTTATCACCTAAACCTAAGTTGTCTGTCTGACTTTATTAAGTTTGTATGACTGGCCATCAATATATATTCTGTGGACAGCAAAAAGTAAAGCAATTACAATATTAAAAATACAATAACTGAAAATAGAAAGCAATAAAATGTAGAGGAAAATGCAAAAAAAGAGCATCATGCCACCCTTTAAGCAAGTATAAAACAATTAGAATTCATGCTAGAAACTCTAAGACATTAAGAGCACAAGACATATTTTCAACACAGCTTAAAAGGCCTTAGTGAATAGATAAGTCTTCACCTTAGATGAAAGATCAAACATTGAAACATGAAAGATCATAATGTTTGTGCTAGGCTAGTCTCTCTGAGGGTGGGGCTGTTTAATAGCTTGGATATCAGCACTGACGTCAATAGCCATCTCCCTCATTACTCATGGGAAGGGCACATGAAGCTAAAGTCCCTGAAGAGAATCTTAAAGTTTCAGGGAAATACAGGAGAAAGTGTGTAACCTGATTTCAAGCCATTACTGGCTTTATGAACTACAGCCAACCCGCCACATTTGTGGGTTTCACTTTTGCGGATTTGATTATTCAAGAATTATTTGCTGTCATCTCTGCTGTCTCCCTATGCCATTTTTAATAGGGACTGCAAGCCTCGTGAGACTGACAAACTGTGGACGAGGCCTGTAAATCCCTATTAAAAATGATGCGGAGCAGCAGTGGAGGTGGCAGTAAAGCAGTGGAGGTGCAACCCCCCATTTCTGCCTTGTGAAGGAATCTTGATGCCTCAAAGGAATCTACAGTGGTTGAATATGGTGATCATACTTTTTTGTGTGTGCTACATATAGTTTGGGAGGGCCTAGAGTTATCCACTTTTTTTTCACTTTCATGGGGGTCCTGTGCCCATAACCCTAGCGAATGTGAAAGGACAAATGTAACACCAACAGGTATTCATCACGAATACTCATACAGCCTTATTTTAAAAGTCTCTAAGTCAAAAGAACTTAACCAGTCCCTGTTCCCCCCAAAAGTATAATTACTCTTGAGATGCAGGAGTTTTAAAAAAATATGTAAGAATCAATTTGTCATGATATAATTTAAAGCCACCCAATTTTAATTCTACTCTGAGTGGGAAATTCTAAAGAATTGTTCCTTTCCTAGTTCTTACAATATGTTTCCATCCTCTATCATCTTTCTAAACTTCTGAGGGGAAAGGTAAGGGAAAGCATACCTCATCTTTTCACTCTTCCTTATAAAATTTGAGGAGTTGCATAGTCAAATCAGATTGTTGTTGTTATGTGCTTTCAAGTTGTTCCTAACTTATGGTGACCCTAAGGTGAATCTATCATGGGTTTTTCTGGGGGCGAAGAGTGTGTGAGGCACCAAAAGTCACCCAGTAGATTTCCATGGCTGACTAAGGAATTAAACTCCAGGATCAGAGTCCAATGCTCAAATCACTACACCATGCCAGCTCAATTAAATCACATACCTGCCATGCATTAAACAAAAGGGCAAGCAGAACTCTAATCCTTGTACCTACTTCCTTCAGAATCTTGTCCATGCTCCTTGAGTTATGGTGTTCAACACTGTATTTTGGATCTAAGTTAGGTTATTCCTAAAGTAGTCCCATCAAAATCATTTGGTCTTAAATTAGTTGTGAGTAACTTAAATATCACTGATTTAAGTAGATGTACTCTTAAGTACTGCTAAGTTGAAATTGTACAATGCTAGATACTACTGCTGTTATGGGTACTACTGGCATATAAGTGACGTTTGTAATATTGAGACATATAAAAATGTCAGATTTCACTTAACATGACATTCATATATAATAAATATCACTTTTCCCTACTACATGAAATAGAAGACAGGTGCTGATAACTTCTTTATTCTTTCTCAGTCTCACCTGCTAAGAGGGGATTTCACTAAGTCCACTGTGCGCATTTTGTCTAAGAAATTGTTCTTTCTTTATTGTGATTAGAAGCCGAATTATACTGAATGTGAAGATTTTCACTGTGGTAGGAATAGATGGGTTGTTTGGAAAGGTGTCAGTCATGAGTTTCTATTGATAATGTACAACTAGATTGCCTCACTGAAATGAACTAAAGTCAGCCCTCCACTTTCACGGGTCCAGCATTTGCAGATTTTATTATTTATAAGTCATTTTATTTAATTGATTTGCATTTGTTATTTTTATTTTTATTAGTGGTTTTTACGCCTTTGTGGGAATCTTGTACCTCCAACCCATGCAAAAGTGATGGGCTGACTATACAGAATTTCACTAACTTTTCACATACATTTCTCTGTTAATTCATATTAAAGGATTGTCAAAGGATTAGTTGCTTAATCACCAGCCTCCTTAATCAACCAACCATTGAAATTTATATTCTGAGAATTCATATGCACAAAAGTGTGTAGGCTGAAATCCTACATAAGGCGTCCACAATGGAAATTCCTAAATGCAGAGTTATGCTTTTGATTGTTCTGCATGATTCTTGTGTTGAGTGGCAATGTTATGCTACTAAGGATGCAACTGAGTGCACAACTAAATATGCAATACTCAATGCATGCAAAAGACACCAGTGTTGTTGTTGTGTGCCTTCAAGTTGTTTCTGACTTACAACTTGTCCTACGATGGATTTTTCTTGGCAAGATTTGCTGGGGGTGAGGTTGCCATTGCCTTCCTTCTGAGGCTAAGAAAATGTGACGTGCTCAAGGTCACCCAGTGGATTTTGATAGCCAAGCAGCTACTGGAACCCTGGTCTCTTGAAGTTCTGGTCCACTACTCCAACCACATTACCACACTGGCTCTCATAAGAAAATTGTTTTTCTGTTGCCACAGAATTCAGTATGAAATAATTCTAGACTTCTGAATTCAGTCATTAGACTGATGTAAAACTTGTCCCTTTTCATTTGCAGATGGAAGACTGTTAGATGGTAACTCTCAGGCACGGTCTCTCTTTCTTCAGATGTAAACAGAAGTTAAGATTTCCACTGTGTGAATTATCTATGATGAGCCTCAGGTTCATATAACTGATAGAGAATGCATTTGTGCAGCAGCTAGTAATTCTGAATAAGGAGTAAAAACATTAATGTCTAAAGTTGCTAAACAAACTAAAGCTTTATTGTAAGACTTCTATTAAAGATATGAAAGTTACTTAAGTGTGGTAAACTAATGCTGAACTGAGCTGATTTTATTTTTGTTTGAAGCAAGAGAAGAGGTGGAAAGATGCCCAAGAGTATCAGTTTACATCTTAAACAGTGTGATTAGGTAGATAAGAGGTGAAGAATTTGGGTCTACTTAAACCTATCACTGCTGCTCTTGGAAGACATCTTTAACTCTTTAAGTGTTGAATGTTTTTGACATTTCCAACAATAATCCTCTCTGTTCTCTTCTACACCCACAAGAAAATTGGAAGCTTCTGTTTCTAAATTTAAACAAGTCACAACCCCCCAAAGTTTAGATGAATCAGTGAAAGGTTTTCAAACCAGAATTGGAAGCTTCTGATCTGCTCCTCATAAATACAAATGAGGTTATGGAGGAGCTCCAATGGGAAACCATTGTTTCCTATTACATCTGAACTGGATTTCTGGGCTCTTGACATGTAGAACCTTCTCTTCCCTTGGCTCTCTCTGCCGTGCCTATCCCGCACAGAGATTTCTTTATCACTGTAGACCTACAGTGTCTGATGCAATCTTTGTGCCTCAAGAGAAAGGATTTGTTCTGCCAACGGATTGTGATGCCCTCCAGGTGCTGCCATGCTTTCTGTAGTATTTGCTTGTTGTAAAATATTTCTTTCAGTTTCTTCCACTTTTGCTAATCCTGACAGAAATGGAAGCCAAAGACAACCATCCAACCATCCAAAAGCGGAATATTAATAGGCCATCTCCAGACAATATTTTACTTGGATACTAAGATTGATAATAGTAATCCCATCCCAATGCTAGGCATAAGTCTTTAAGTGCATGTAAATGTTCTTCATAGAGCATATTGTGCCAAGCATGCTGTTGGAGCTCTGCAAGCAATACTAAATGAGTGAGCGTTTAAAATTTCATTACAATTATTTATACATGTCAATATAAGCTTTCACAAATTGATAACAGCTGCACAACAAAAGTTTGTTAATATGTATAGCTTATACACTGAATTAGCTTACACTCAATGGATTCTACAAAACCATTGAACTTCTTATTGAGTATTACATTTGCTTGTTTTGCTTTTTGCATTGTTGTGAGTCTTAATGACTGGTTGCACTTAATGACTGAATGACTACAACTCAGTTACATTTTCTAATATAAATTGTACAGAATATGGAAGATTTCTCTGTTACAGACATCTTTATATGTCATGCTCCATATCCTAAGTCATCACTTGACATGGAAAGATCCCACGTTTCAAAGAAAAGATTTCTGGTACTTGGAAGTACTCACAGTGGGTGGAGCTTACAGAAAATGTTCCATTGATGTGCAATTATTACAAGTGGTTGAAAGTATCCTGTCCCTAAGCAATTATATCAGTATGTAATATCATGCTTCTGTAGATCACAACACAGTATATTCTACAACTTGTACCATAATCAAAAAGCAGAAGATAATTGAGCTGTGAAACATAATGCCTAAGCCAAACCACAAGGCTAAGGTTCAGATCCCATGAGAGTATTATATGGTCAAAGAATTAAGTGTGATGAAGGAAAGTAAATCTAAGCTAGGAATTATGTACGTGGGAAACACAAACCTTTTCTCCCTCTTTTCATGTATGCATGTACATATGCACACACAGAGAGAGAAGCTGTATGGCAAGAAGTTTGAGATCAGCGTTATTATCTCTCTCACAGACATAGATGGTGCAGGCCAGCCTTGGAGTACAAAGCCTGTTTATAGTTCAGTGGCAGTGCACATGCTTTGTATACAAAAGGTCCCAGGTTCAATCCCTGGCACCACCAACATATCAAGGCACCTTGGGAAGTTCATCTCAGAACTTAGAAAACTTCTTTGGACTGGCCAGTAGCCATGCTGGCTGCTGGTTTCTGAGAAGTGTAGTCCAAAAATACAATTTTGCTAAGCTTTGGTTTGTTTGGAATGGCTGTTTCAGCCCTCCACATTCACTAGGGTTAGGGGCGCAGGACCCTGCAAAAGTGGAAGAATAATAAATATAAAAAATGTGTGTGTATGTTGCTTATTTTGAGAAGTTGGAGTGATAAGGTGTTGTGTTAGCACAGTTCCAAGGCATTTTGCTGCTTGAATCAGCACAAGAAATGGTTTACTCCCAGCCTCAGTTCAAACCAGATATTAGCAGGGGCAAAGAAAATTACTTAATTAAATTAATTTGTCCCCTGAAATCCCATAGCACTTCTTCCCTCAACAAATTGTTGCCTTTTCATCATGCCCAAAGTTAGCAGCCTAAGGTGAGCACCTTGTTCTCCTTTCTTGTAGAGGAAGTCCTGTGCTGATGTTACAGACTAGTTCTCTCAGCCGTGTACATCCCGTGCCCAAAGTATTGGAGCAGTTGGGAGGGAGGAGAGAACTTTTTCTATGAGGAATAAAAAGTACAAGTACTATAGGCTTGCTTCCATCAGAAGCTGATATTATATATCAAATTAATTGATGGTTTTTGGCTTTATGTTGCTGTTGACAAAGTATGCTTATGGTGCAAATACATTGCATACTTCCTGCTTCTCCTTAAACTCAAATTACTCTTGGCATTTGTTATAATGATGCAGGTACACTAGTTTTGCTTAATTACAGTTTACTTAAGCAACTTTTCCCTTGAGTCACTAGAAAATTACTTTGCTACCCTTTAATACAACTGTGAAAATTAATGATCTTGAACTACCTTTTAATGTACAAGAGTGAGAAGGAACAAACTCTGTACTATCCCTAGGAAACACAGGATCTGCCTTTGCCATGTCATACAGCTGATTTTGAAGACCAGCATATATTTTGCAGGTGAACACTACATTAATATTAGATATGAAATAAAAATAAAATGGAAATTTGTTGCATGCATATATTAACCATGAGCACGCATGCGTGCACAAACACACATAGCTTTTCTCATGCAAAATATTAAAGACTTGTACTATTTACCTGTATGGTGTAAATTGTCCAGTCAAAATGAATGACATTTGATGTGATATATCTGGAAATAACCCTGTCATCTATTGACCTAATGCTTGTGGTATCGCTAACAACTAACACATAGAATCATAGAAATGTAGAGTTGGAAGAGACCACAAGGGCCATCCAGTCCAACCCCCTGCCATGCAGGAAAACCCTCAAAGCTCTCCTGACAAGTGGCCATCCAGCCTCCGCTTAAAAACCTCCAACGAAGGAGACTCCACCACACTCTGTGGCAGCACATTCCACTGCCGGACAGCCCTGACCGTCAGGAAATTCCTCCTGAGGTTCAGGCGGAATCTCCCCTCCTGCAGCTTGCATCCATTGCTCCTTGTCCTGGTCTCAAGAGCAGGAGAAAACAAGCCCACTCCCTCCTCGACATGACATCCCTTCAAATATTTAAACATGGCTATCATGTCCCCTCTCAATCTTCTCTTCTGCAGACTAAACATACCCAGCTCTCTAAATCTGTCCTCATAGGGCATGGCTTCCAGGCCCCTCACCATTTTGGTTGCCCTCCTCTGGACCTGCTCCAGCTTATCCATATCCTTCTTGAATTGGGGTGCCCAGAATTGGACACAGTATTCAAGATGAGGTCTAACCAATGCAGAATAAAGTAGTACCAATACCTCCCTCGATCTAGACACCATACTCCTATTGATGCAACCAAGAATTGTGTTGGCTTTCTTGGCTGCCGCATCACACTGCTGACTCATGTTCAGCTTGTAGTCTCTTAAGACTGTTAGCCAGCCACGTGTCCCCCATCCTATATTTCTGCATACCATTTTTTCTGCCTAAGTGTAGGACCTTACATTTCTCTCTGTTGAAATTCATTTTGTTAGCCTTGACCCAGCTCTCCAATCTGTCCAAGTCCTTTTGAATTTTGATCCTGTCATCAGGCGTATTAGCAACCCCTCCCAATTTGGTGTCATCTGCAAAGTTGATCAACATGCCCTTATTAGTACTCTCCCCATTGTTCTTTGCTGTACTGTTACCAAAAGGTTTCATCCAAACCTTAAAACACAGACAAACATATCATCCAGAACACAAAACCAACAATGAAAAAAAGGGAGATGTAGAAAAACAACTGTGGCTTTCCAAGAGCCATAATTCCCAAATATGATGAGTTTTCCCTACTTTTCCTATTCTGTAACTGATCATAGAAGGGTTGGTAATACAGTGACCCTCAGGCTACAAATTCCTTCTCCTATCTGTTTTGCAGTCTCTATTGCTCCCACCATGGTGGTGAATTCTTTTTTTTGGTGGGGGGTGTAGATAAAGTATGATTCTCCTTATAAATAAGGATCTGAGTTCCTTGTTTACATATTTTCAAAAGTGGTGGTTTTCTGCTACCACAGCAACAAATTCAGCAGTAATGAGGCCCCTCGATGTTGCCCAATCCTGAATTAATAGCATTATCAAAAGCAAGTTTAAATATAGAAGATTGGATTTACATGAGTAATGGGAACCTTTGGTTCAAGGAAGAGAATTATGCAGCAGGTTTAATAGCACTTTACTTTGCGTCAGCTGCTTTCTGGTATAATCCCTCTGTGAGTGCTAGGTTTCATAGCAGACCACCTACTGCTCTATTAGCCCTAAATGACTGCCTGTGTATTTAGATATCATTGCTTAACTCAGTATCATTTGACAAGCCATGAAGCCTCCTTTTTCTTTTGATGCGAAATCCCTCTCCCAGGCCCTCTTCGAAAGTATTTCAGAAGAGCTTCCTATCAGATCCTTCATTTATAATCAAGCACATGCCAAAGAAATCTGTATCCAAGTCCCCATTTTCTTTCTCTAGCCTCAGTTTGCAGGTCCAAACAACTTAGCAATCAGTGACTGGCAATAGGGTTTAGATGAACTCAAAGGCATGTAAGGAATGTGTAAGGGAGAGACCATCTTGGCTTGCCCCAAGATCACTCTGCCCAATGGTCATGTTTATCTACTGCTCTATACAAAGTTGGTACACAGGAGAAGTAATTGTACATGCATGCATATCCTTAGTGTAAAATTAAATCAACTCTTGTTGATAAAGCCTGGTATGTAGTTGATCAGATGTGAGTAGAGGCCAAAATTATATTGACCAAGGAATAAATATTTGGGAGGTCTGGATTCTGTCTATCTGATCTCTAGGAGAAGCTAGAAATTTCTTATTTATACATATGTAAAGGCAGGTGGGCCTATATACCCTAAAAACACCAGATCCTATCTGATCTGGAAGCTAAGCAGGGTTAGCTTAGTACTTGGATGGGATATGCCAATGAAAACCAGGTGCTGTAGGCAATGTTTTGTGAGAAAGAACTGGCAAACCCACCTCTGAGTATTCCTTGCCTAAGAAACCCTATGAAATTCACCAAGTCTTCAAAAGTCAACAGGCAACTTGAAGGCACATATACAAACACAAAGCTAGGTGGAAGGACCATAGCTCAGTAGTAGACCATATGCACTGCATGCAAAAGATTCCACTTTCAATGTAAAATATCTTCAGTAACAAGGTTCAGCTAGCAGGGGATAGGCAAGGCTTCTGTCCATGACACTGGGGAAGAAGCAAAGTGAGGTAGATGAATAAACAGTGTGATATTGCGTAACATAATGCAGATTCCTAAGTCATCTGTAATTACAATAAAAAATCAGCTACGGCAGAAAGGGGGGTCATTTCCACACTAGCCCATTATAGTGCTATTATTCCACTTTCAACATCCAATGGAATCTTGGGGTTTGCAGCTTAGGGAACTGCGAACCCCAGGATTCCATAGGATGTTGAAAGTGGAATAATAGCACTATAACAGGCTAGTGCAGAAATGGCCAGGGAGATAGTGGCCCTACAGAAGTTGCACAACCCTACTGGTCATGCTGAGCTGATGGAACAGCATCTGGGCAGCCTCAGGTTACCCACCTCTGAGCATGAGCATTCAGACACCAGTTTTGGGACCGCAGGTGCTATTTCTTGCTCCAGGCATAAGAATATTTCATGGCCTACAGTAAATCAATGTTTCTTATAAGATAGATCCAGAATGAGGTAGTGGTTAGATTTTTGAGCTAGGAATAGGGAAAGAGAGGTTCAAATTCCCATATAGCTAAGATATTCACTTAGTGGCCTTAGCTCCATTTCTGTCTCTCAGCCTAACCTCCTGACAGTCGAGAAGTGAGAATGAATTGGACTGAGCTTAGTGAAAAAGGAGGAAATAAAAATGTGAGAAGAAGATGAGTAAATTAATAAATTATGAAAATTGGATTTAGTTTGTTGCAATTTGCATGGTGTGAGAAAGGCAGGGCAATAATAATAATAATAATAATTTAACAACAGCAATCATATTAGTTGCTCTGACATCCTTGAACAAAGAGCATGAGACATGATGGTGCAATACTATTACTTTGTATTATTGTACTATATATGTACATACATATACATACACACACACACACACACACATATATATTTAAGAATTCCCAGAGATCTCAAGATGCAGCATTAAAATAGTGTTCATGACTGTGAGGTAGATACAGAGAAATGAGGGAATATTGGCTTGTCATCTGAACTGGCATTTTTTGGTTTCTTGAGACTCTCAGCTGTTAGTTAACACCAGCTGATATAAAATGGTGGTGATGATAGTAGCCATTTTTTAAAAGGGTAAATGGTTCTATTTAGGCTGGACTTAATCTATGCTAGTTTAGGACTACTTAAAATGGGCGAAATCTCTGCTCTCTCCAAGCAGCACTTGCAACAAGATGAAACTTCCTGTGGTTATGAAATTCATACTGTTCTAGAGTTAAGTCAGATTTCTAGCAGTTGCCTGAAAATGGAATATAATGGAAGAACAGGGCATTCTCTTTTGATGTGTGTGTGTCTGTAATTATGAACAATGAAGGAAATGTCTATTTCAGCAAAAAATATATGGCTGTGTCCTAAAAGAGTGTGCTTTTGTAGCTGACAATCAGGAAATGCAGATCTGGCAGAGCATCTGTTTTGACTTCCCAGTTTTGTATGAGGAAGGAAGGAATGGAAACATTTTATTTTGAACTATCTCTACTTCACTTGCTTCTAAAATCCGACCCAGTCCAGACGATAAACCTCCTTCTAGGATATATGGGCAGCTCTTCAAAATCTTGTAGATTTTGTAGGTGCAGATGGTTTCTGCAGTCACAAAAAGAAAGAGGCCTGGAAAAAAAAAGTGCCACCCATTTCTTGATTTGGGATTGTGCAGTCTGTGGAACACTGAGCAGTATTTTCTATTCCTGCACCATTCCTAGAATGCATTTGTTTGAAGCTACCCTCTGGGAATCAAGTTGTTTAAGTGGCTTTACTTTTCTTCAGTTCCTCCAAAATTCAAATTTTCTATCTGTTTGTAGCTGATAAACTAGTACCTTTCTTCTTCTTTTAAATGCACTGGGAGGTGGTGGGGGAAGCGTTTTGGAGTTCTCTGGATGTTTCTGTTATGCAGATATTCCCAGCAGACTTGTAAGTACAGCATGTAATCAAAACTGTGATGTCTTTCACAGAAATTACATATCTATTTAAGGTTCAGAAGAAGGGTGGGTGATGAATTTGCAATTTCATTTGGTTTCTGAGCTTTTTGAACGCTCCCCACAAATTGTGTGTAGATAAGTGAAAAGAAGCAGTCTTCGCTACCAGGATGCTTAGAAGTGTTTAAAAAATGCATAAAATTAAAACAGTGTGAGAAGAACATGTTTCTAATTAAGGTAACCGTGTAAAGAAATGCCAAACTGAAAGAATCAGTGAGTTGGTTTGTAGATATTGTCTGCATGGCACAGATGGTTCATTTCTTTATTGATACTTTGATTACCTTCTGAAGAACTCCCCCATCAGAATTTATTAGAGACTGACCTTAACATCGAGCAAGATCAAGAATCTGGCCTCAGGTAATCGATTTTGATGTGATCGTTTGCTTTCCTAAGGATTGCCTACGTACTTAGTTACATTGTTATATTTTTCATCATTGGACCGTGAGGAATCTTCTGATCCTTGACACAAAGAAATGGTCAACCATCATGAGATTTTTCACATTTTGTAATTTTTTCCCCCAAAAAAATCATAGAATCATAGAGCTGGAAAGGACTACGAGGGCCATCCAGTCGATCTTTGCCATACCTGAATATACAACTTTTGTTTAAAGACCTCAAAACAAAGAAAGTCAACCACTTTCTGAGATAGTTTATTCCATTTACAGTCAAGATGTTCTTCCTAATGTTTAAGTGGAATCTCTTTTCTTGCATTTGAATTCATTGATTCATGTTCTAGTTTCTGGAGCAGAAGACAATAAACTCACTCGATCTTCTACATGGCATCCCTTAAGACAGTTAAATATGACTTTCATATCACCTCTCAGTCTTCTCTTCTCCAACAGCTCCCAGCAGAGCATCAGGAGAGGGTTTGTGGTGCTGAGAAATTGGACTATGAGCAATCATTAGCTGGCCAAGCAGCGATTGGTGGGGGAGGAGGACCAGAGGCAGGTTTTTAAAGGGTTGCACAGCCTGATCAGACCTGTCGAGAGGGAAGGTTCTCCAGAAAAGAAGCACCTGAGGTGGGGGGCAGGGTTGGAGAAACTTGCAGTGAAACTTGTCAGTGAAAGTCAAACCTGCAAATGTGGAGGGCCAACTTATAAACATGTTTGTTCATTTATAACTAAGGGGGTATAATTCATTCTTCCATTGAAATGTATGAAAGATAGAAGTGCTTAAATTTGGCTGGATTGTGCTCATTAATTTTAGGTTGTTATGAAATCTGCAGCTTTGTAGTGAGTTAACACCTGTTGTATTTTGAAGAAATCTTGCACAGTATGAAGTTGTGGGAGAGCTTCAGGGGCGAATGACTAGAGAACATATTGTAGCAAACAAAAAATAGAGTTGCTTGTGCCTTTCAGTTACAACTTATGCCGGCGGCAAATAAAAATCCTTGGTTTTCAGTAATGTTTTCTGCTTGTGTCTGATGTGATGATCTCCTTCAGGGTAGGAAAATATCAATCCATTGGAACTAACATCAGATATTTCACTTTGTACAACTCTGTGTATATTTTACAAGGATGGGTGGTGTTTTTTTTAACACTCTTCAGAATCTGATACGTAGAAGAGTTTGCTAATGTATTCCTGTTCAGTGAGATGTGAAATATTTAAAGTTCCTGAGGCAAATGTTTAATGTTTTCAATCATCCAGTGACTTTTTAAGAGGATGGGAATCGTGTGTCCCAAGTACAAGACTAAGGTTTAGAAAAGTTACACATGGTACTTCAGGCCCCAAAATCATGCAGACAGCATGGCCACTGGTGATACCACCTGGGGGTTCTGGAAATTGAAATTCAGAGAGTAGCTTTTGAATACATAAGTTGAAATGTGCTGGATGTGGACATGTAGTCTAGGATTCAGTTTCCCACAGTGGCCCATCAGGTATATCTGGGAAGTCCACAAGCAGGGCATCCTGTCAAAAGTCCTCTTCTACTGTCTCTCTTCTGCAGTTGTAAAAACAGGAAACTGCCTTTGTATGACCATCTAGCTTAATATTATCACCACTCACAGTGGTGCCTCTCTATCATTTCAGGAAGGATTTTTCTCCTACCCTAAGTGGAGAGTCAGAGTTGTGTAGTGGTTTGAGCACTGGACCACAACCCTGGAGACCAGAATTCAGTTCCCTGCTCAGCTATGGAAACCTGCTGATTGACCTTGGGCAAATCATGCACAACCCCAGAAAAACCCATGATAGGTTTGCCTTAGGGTCACCATAAGCTGAACATGAGTTGAGGACACATAGCAACAGCAATAAGTGGAAATGCCATGGATTGAATCTGGGATCTTCTGCATGGAAAGTATATACAGTACAGTGGCCCCTCCACTTTTGTTAGGGTTCAGGGCACAGAGCCCTTGTGAAAGTGGAAAAATGGCTAATAACTCCTCCTGCTATCCCTCCTATTCCCTTCCGGGGTCTCCCCCTTCCCATTCCTATGCAAAACAGAAGGTAATAGGAGTGGAGGAAAGCTCGCGGAGCCTTCTTTCCCCCTCTGGAGCTTCCTCCTTCCCCTTCTCATGCAAAACAGAAGGGAATGGGGGGTGGGGGAAGGCTCGTGTGGCATTCTTTCCCCCTCCAGAGCTCCCCCTGCCATTCCTACACATTTTGCCCCCACGTTAGGAACTCATGCGAGCCTCCCCCCCACCATTCCTTTCTGTTTTGCCTCAGTGCGAGTTCACCAGGGCAAAATGCATGGGAATGGGAGGAAGACAATGGGGGCGGGAAGGCATGGGCATTCGCAAGTAATCAAATTTACAAAGGTCAAATCTGTGAATATGAAGGGAGGACTGTACTATTATGCTATGACTAATTTGCCTCTGATCTAAAAGATAGCATATGGCCATCATGATTAATATACCACTGATAGATTTGTTTTCTATAAATTTATTGGTTCCCCCTTTTAAACCCGTTGAAACTGGTGGCTATCACCACAAGCTGTGATAGCAAATTTCATGAATTAATTTGATCAGTTTAGCAAGCAGCCACCTCATACTTAGATTTGATTAACTTACTTCCACTATTATTAGAACAAATTGTACATATTCTAATTCATTTTCTGGTGACTGAAATAGTCTTGTAAATCCATTCTGTGAGCTGTTTTCATAGTAATTCTTTCTTTTGGGTAAATCTTCAAATTCTATTCCCTTTGTATTTATTGCAGCATATTTTCATGCATCATAAAACTAGCCTTAGAGATGGTTTAATTTGCACACCGTTCCTCAAAATATACAACATGACAATAATCTGATGGTGGGAAAGGGATTGAGTTCTCTTGGAAATAGTGTTTGGCACCATGCAGCTCCATCTTGTCTATTGTTTACTCATTAATTGTGTATGAATTTCTTCCAAGAGTTCCCATATTGGGTCAAGCTGTTGTATGTCAGTTTTCATTTTTTCCCCCTCCCTGCATGGTATTTCATGTGCATGGTATTTCATGGAATGAGAGAGTTTCTGGAGATCCATTTTAATTACAGTGGCCCCTCCACATTTGCAAGGCTTAGAGGTGCAGAACCCTCCTGAAAGTGGAAAAACCACAAATAACTCCCCCCCATCTGTCTCCTATTCCCCTCCAGGGCTCCCCCCTTCCATTCCTTTGCCTTAAGCCTCAGCATTTCCAGGGGAAGAAAAAAGACAAACTAAAGGGCTTACCTGTACTTTCCCCTCACACAGAGTAGAGCAGAGTTCTGGTGTTCTACTACTTCTAGTGGCCATCTTGAGAGAGGAGGGGTAGGAGCAAAGAGAACCCCTGACCAAGCAGCAGCCATTACACAGCAGAATGTGCAACTACATGGCAGAGTAGACATGCCTCCAGCAGTGGGGGGCTTTGCTCACCCAAAATAAAAAAATGTTCATTTTAAACACAAGCCTGGCAACCCTGGGATGAGGAATACAAGGGAATGGAAGGAGGAAAATTGGTGGGGGCAAGAGGAGGCAAGCACTTTCCTCATGAATAATCAAATTCATGAAGGTCAAACCCACAAATGTGGAGGGAGGACTGTAATATAGTGGGCAAAAGGAAATACATGACATTCAAATTGTTTAGACTAAATCAAGGACAGTTGTTTTTGCTTTGTATTTTGGTATTTTTGTTTTTGATCGAAAACTTCCTTGAAAAGCTTAAGAATGCCTTTCATACAGTCTTAGTGCATTCAGCGAAATGGGTTTAGTGCAGGGGAGATTATCTTTGGCAACTCTGGGGGATGACCTCATTTTCCCAGGACCTACACCGACATCCACAGTAGCTCTGAAAGGACTAAACATCAAAACAAGCAGGGCCTGGCAGTCATTCCATGGTTGCTGGGTTTGTTTCAAAGTCAGAAGGGTGGGCTTTTTAGCCCAAAATGGGCATTTGAGGTCTTTATATCTTGTTCAATAGAAGAAGCACACATTGTGGCATTGGTTCTCTTTGCTTCTGTTTTTTTCAAGTCTCAGTTTTGGATAGTAGTGCGGCAGAGCTTAGCTGCCCCCCAAAACAGATGGAGACTATGAGACCCAAAGGTATAGTGAGGGAGGCTTGTGGCCCTTGGGAGAATTTTAGTATCAGAACCAGGATTTGAACTCTGGTTTTCAGAGTTCTAGTCCAGCATTCAAATAAATCACTACACCACGCTGGGTCTCATTCATTTACCTCATTATTTCTATTATTTTATTCTTAACACTTTATATGTTTTTAGCTATATGTGGTTTTACTTGTATCTCTTAATTCTATTGAGAATTGAGAACTCTTGAGAAAAAAGTGGGATATGAATATAGTCTTTGATTCATTGAAAATACAGTGGGTCCTTGGGATATGCTAAGGTTTGGTTCCCCAATCCCCCATGGATATCAAAATTTATAGATGCTAAAGTCCCATTATGTACTGTGGTATAGTAAAATGATGTCCATTATATAAAATGGCAAAACCAAAGTTTGCTCTTTGGATTTTTTGTTAGTGGGGGGGGAATTTTCAACCCGTAGAATGCATTGGTGTGGAAGGCCAACTGTACAAAGAAGGCAAGAACTTGCTCCATCACTCCAAACTGCTTCCATCTAGACTCCAGTAGAACGTAAGAGGCCTGCAGTTCAAACCAGTACAGCACAGGTCTGCATATTTCCACCAGTCTTTAAAACTGGACTGAAGCTTTGCTTCACTATCTTTGAGAACAGTACCTTATTCAGTGGGGTTTTCATTCTCAGTGGGGGAAAAGTGTAAGCTTTCGCTCTAAAATGCTTAGCTAGAAAAAAGTTTGCAGAGCCAAGCTTCTCAGATGCTACAGGATCAGGAAGTCAGGTTACCTTTAGGGCCCCAGATATAAATGGCTGTCACTTTGAATTGTAGATCTAAAATCCAAGAAGAAATATAGTGAAACTTTTAACTCTGATTCCATTGTGATTGATCTTGCAGATTTTTAGAGTAATTGATGGCATTGCCTTAGTTGAGTCTGTTAGTGCAAATAATTATTAATCAATATGCACTCAGCTCTTACTTTAGAAGATAATTTTAACACATGATTTATTCTGAACATTTCAATTGAGCTACCTTTACAAGGAGAAAATCAATTGGCTAGTGGTCTAAAGCACTTTAATTATCTCAAGAGCTGTGTTCTTTTTTTGCTAGGCATTTTTCTACGATAGTAACTTATTGCCCTGTATAGAATAAACCTCTTTACTACTTGGCATCATTGGCAGGATATTTTTCATTGCTTTAAAGAAGAAAACATTCCCTTTTTCTCTATTGACTTTTTAAAAAGTTGTTTAGCTTGATACTATAAAAATTAATTTAATTTAAGACTGGCTGAGAGAATATGAGGTGGGGAGGAGAATTGAATTATTTTTTGTAAAGAATAAGGCACTTTCAAGCACTACAAAATCATGTTAGTTAGTTGAACTAAAAATAAGGAAGAGTCTTGTAGTACTTTAAAGATCAACACATTTATTAGAGTGTAGCCTTTCCTAGATTATGTAATTCAGTTAATTAGATGCATGAATTTCAGGTATTTATATGGTGCTTATGATTGCATGGGGAGGAGACAGAAATTGGGATATTTTTAAAAGTTGAGAAAGTGGGAAGGCCAAGGATTAACTGGAAATATCCCTTCCAAACAGTCAAAAGGGACATGCCTGGTTAATTCTCTGCTGTCCCACTTTCTCAGGAGCTTTTAAATGTCCAGCTTTCTCCTCCACCCATTTTCCTCCTTCATCCTTGGCTTACTTCAGCTGCTGCAAACAGATATGTTTGGAAGTTAGTGACTGAAAAACCATGACACAGTTAAAAATGAGAGGAATACAGCATAGGCGAGACCTCTTCCTTCCCTTTCTAGTCTTCCTGAAGTGGCTTTGCTTCCTAATTTTTTTAAAAAATAATAATAATGTATAATTAACCCTTAGGTGAAAGCCAGTAGGTTAATCTCCATGACATTCATTTAAATTTCCAGGTCATTTCTAACAAGATTCACAGGCCCATTATAGCATTTGGCAGTGAATGTCTCCCTCTCTCCATTGGTATGGGGGACTCTTGAGCTGAGATGACACTAGCAGGCTGATGGAACTTGCATCTCTGCCAGGATACTTGCACCAGGTTTTTATTTTTTTGCGAGGGGGAAGGTGAGATGGAGGCTGCTCTATCTTGCTCCTTCCTCATGTGTGTTGACAGTAGTTGAGGTCAGCTCTTGGCTCTACTTGCACTGTTTCTCCTTCTTCTTGAGGTGCTTGAGAGCAGCATACCCTCATAGCGAATCATTGGTCCAGAAAGATAGAGCAACACCAGGAAGCTCCTTGGCTGCTGTTGCAGACCTGAGATGAGGACATTGTGGAAGGAGGCACTGGACAATGGCCATCTCCACCCTACACTGTTACAGTGCTATTATTCCACTTTCAACATCCTGTGGAGTTCTGGGGTTTGTAGTTTACTGAGGCCAAAGAGCTCTCTGGCTGAGAATTCTAAATGCCCCTCCCTAAACTCCCTAAACCCCTGGATTCCATAGGATGTTGAAAGTGGAATAATACCACTTTAACAGTGTAGTGCAGAAATGGCTTTCCTTTTGCAATGGCCTGAAAAATACATAACCTGGTGTTAAGAGGGTCTTAGAACACTATTTCACCAACTGGATTCTACCTTCAATTATACTTTGTATTGTTGTTGTGTGCCTTCAAGTCATTTTGGACTTTTGGTGACCCTAAGGTGACCCTATTATGGGATTTTCTGAGGCTGAGAGTGTGTGGTACACCCAAGGTTAACCAGTGGGTTTCCATGGCCAAGTGGGGAACTGAACCCTGGTATCCAGGGTCATAGTCAAACACTCAAACCACTATACCATGTTGGCTGTCAATCTAAATTCTAACAAGAGTAAAATCACACTATGAAATGCCTGCGTTTTTTGTAGTTAATCACTGCTTTATCCACAAACTCTTCTTCTTTCTCTCTGTCTTTGTATTCATATATTCATTCATTCATTCATTTGAGAACTAGCTCTAATTTGCAGTTAAAAAGTTGAAAGTCTTTCTTTTAACCTATAATCTTCTCATTCAGCTAGAAAGACCCTTTATGAAAATTTCTTTCAGATATTCTGACTTTAGGACAAAGATCATGACGCTGTTATAGCTCCACTACCTCTTCCATACAGTCTGCTGGTGGTCACCTTGACAGTGTGCAGGAGCTTTAGAAGAACAAGAAAACTGTTTGGGTATATGGAAGATCAAACAAGTTAATTCTTAAACTGTTCCCAGCATGCTACTCCCTTCCTTCCCATCAGTTGGCTGATAGTTTGAAAGTGCAGGAGTACCAAGGCTTGGAAGATTAAAAACATCTGGCTTTTCCATCCATTTTGTGCCCATAAAGATAACTTTGAAGTGTTAGCAGCAAGAGTTGCCAGCACTTATCTGACACATTTTGTTGACCTCAGTACTTAGTACTGCTATTGCTAACCACAGATAAAAAGCCAGAGTAGGATTGCTTGTCTGACACAAGACAGCCACCCAGCACACAAATTTAGAAATGATTTCAAGATTTTTGGTCTCTGCTGGTATCTAAAAAGGTGATAACTTTTTTGGGCTGTACAGAGAATCCAGACACACACATACCTCTTTAATTAAACCTTTTTTTAGAAAGCATGTCCTCTTCTCTTTTGGTTTCTGCATCTGTTTTGAACTGAATCCCGGCTTGGTTAAGAGGTTCTAGGATAAACCCTACAGTATGAAACACTATATTTCATTACCATTGATAATGTGCGTTTGGTGTCTTCCTTCTGATGCATGAAAATACTGAAGCAGCTTCTTGCTACTTGTTGTTCATACTGTGATTTTTATTTAAAGAAAATATCCCTTAGTAATACATGTCACTTTTTAAAAATTAAGGTGATCAGTAATCCTACATATAAAATACTTGACAATGTCATGTTCAGCAATAAGCACTTCATTGTAATTTGGCAATGTGCATACATGATCCTGTGTTCAGAAATAACAATTAACTGTAATTTAGCTTTATAAGAAGAAGCTTAAGAGTTCTTTGGACTTTCTCCTTCTTCTTCCTTGCTCCTTCTCTAGCCTGGCTGCACTTTTTAATTACATTTTTGAATAACTGGAGCACTTTGTCCACATTCTAAATTGCAGTCCATTTTAACTATGATTTATTGCAAGAAGCCAGTTTTATAAGCCAAAATTTCAGGTTGTTTTGTATCAGTAAAACACAAGTAAAATTAACCAAGGCTATCTGGGTTTGGGCAAAGTGTTGAATTGTGATTGCTAAAAGGGGGAAGTGAGAAATTCCAATGTCCTCCCAAACACAGCACAAAAGCTTGACTTGTTTATTATTGGATCTAAGTATGACCACTCTGTTTTGTATATTGTAGTGTTCTGTATTGATAGGAGTTTTCTGTTATTTGCCTTAGATTGATAAATCTGAACATACTTTTGCACTTAAATTTCTATGATATATTAAAACTGGGGTGCACAGAAAGATAGGATAAAATTCATGTTTTTAGATTATCCAAGGCAAATATGATTTTAATGTCTTTATTACTTGCTGTAGACTTCAGCTTTCAGGTTAGAACTCCCATAAAGCTGTCTTAATTTATTAGCTGTGTCATGTTAGTATTGGATAACTAGCTCAAAGATAAATCTGTGCTTAGTACAAATGTGTCTGAGTTGATGATGTTCAGTGTAATTTATATAGAAAGTCTAGTTTGGTTACGAGGAGAAGTGCAATTTTATGTGACAGCTTTAGATGGTGGAATGCTTATTAATCTTGGTCTGTTGCATATATTTGGAAGAATATTTTCAACCATGTTTAGAATTTGATGAGTTCTCCCCTACACTTTTTAGTTTGATTTAGTGAAATACCAGTATCTTATAATGATGAATATTAGCTGCTGCTGCTGTTTCTTTATTCTTTATTGCATTTAATATACTCAAACCAGTTTTCTTTATGCAGTCTGGATAGAGCTGTAGATGGCTGGATTTTCAGTATGTGTTAATGAAACTTCTTCCTTAAACTTTACAGTACTTTTCTCAGCATACAGGTGAGTACTCACTTTGTAGTCTATATCACTATGTTTCCTCCATGGAACTAGCTATGGTCATACTGAGCATAGTTTCCTTTTTTATAGATGCAAGCATGTAAAATTGCAACTGTTTTTCATAGCCATCTAGTGCCACAAGCAATGCACAAGCTGAAGCATGGACTGTATTCATGTGTTACAGTCACTCAGACTGTTTCTGTGAATTGGCTGGGTGATGAATGATTCAGAACCTCACATAAAGAAGGCTTTCACTCTGAAGTCTGTTCTTCCATGGAATGTATTAATGCATTTCTTTGATAGTCTATTAGGAGTAAAGGAACCAGATTTATATCAAGTCAGACTATTGGTCTACCTAGGTCAGCAATGTCTGTGCCAACCTGTAACCTGTTGGCTATCCATTCTGGGGCTATGATTGGGAGTTTCGGGTCTGGTGTCTAAGACTGAGTTCAGAAGATTGAGAGGACACACCAGTTGGCAAACAGAGTTTTACACTGTTGTTCAGGCAATAGCTGTTTAGCATTTTAGCCCAGAATATTTCCAAGCCCTTTCTGAAGATGCCAAGGGTCAACCCTGAGACCCAACAAGGAAAGTTTGTGTTCTGTCACTGGGCTGGTGCCGCATACTCATCTAAGTTCTACAAGTGGCTTATAGAATAAAACCATATTATAGCATACAATTAAAAACTAAAAGGAAAGGAGTACAGAATGACATACCAGGTAACCTATATATTGTTGTGTACCTTCAAGTCATTCCTGACTGATGGCAACCCTGAGGTGAACCTGTCATGGGCAGCAGGATTGGAAAGATTTTTTTGGAGGGGATTGTCTTTGGCTGTCTCTGAGGCTGGGAGAATATGCCTTGCCCAAGGTCACCCAGTGTGTTTCCACGGCTGAGCAAGGATTCAAAACCTGGTCTCCAGAGCTGCTCAATCCACTAAACCATGCTGGCTCTCTAAACAATATATACAAGCTGAAAAAGAAAGAAAAATTGCCAGGGCAAATGAAAAGGTTTTTCTCTGGTTCTAGCCAGCAGAGTGGGGGGGCCCTTCTCAGGTGACCCTTCTCAAGGAAAGAATTACAGTAGATGCTACAACTGGAAAGACCTTATCTCATTCTACAAACAACATTCACTATACTTCAGATATTGTTAAAGAGAGCTTGGAAAGTTTACTTTTTTTTTTTTACTAAAACTCCTTAGAGCATTCTGGGATTTGTAGCCTAAAACAGTAAAAAGCTCTGTAGTTGTATGTACTTTATTAGCCCCTTAGAGATCTTCTGGAGATGTACTTCTGTCTGTCACACCACCTTCTCAGGCTCATTTGGTGGGAACGGAGGGGGAGGCATTCCTGTTGGCTGCTCCCAGACTTTGGAGCTTCCTCTCTAGGGACACCAGGACCCTCTCTTTTCTGTGAGCAAGTTAAAACATTTTGATACCGTAAGGCTTTTAGAAACTGACTGGACAAGCTTTTAAGGCTATGCAGTGCTATCTTTATGGTTTGTATATAGTCTTTTAATGAATTATAAAGTTTTTAAGTTTATAAATTGTTTGTCTTTTAAAAAACTTCTATCTTTATACTTCTATTGAAGTTATTGTACAGTTTTAATCAATACTGTTTTTAAATAGGTTGCTAGTTGCCTTGAGTCACATTATTGGGAGAAAAGCAGGATATAGATGAATAAAACAACAGCAACAGTAGTAATTCAGTCTTTCTAGTCTGAAACAAATTCACTAGATTAGGTAACAGAAGCTGGAAGCCCGATAGCTGAAGTGGGTGTTTCCAAAAAAGATCAGAAGGTACCCACCTGCTACCTTAGCTGCTGCCTTGGGACAGTGATGGTTACAGCAGAGGTGTTGTGACGGTGAGACTTGCTGACAGTTCGTTGGACCGTAAGCCTCCTTCTCCATCACAGGTAGTCTTCCTCTGAAGCTAGTTTTGATCAGGACAAGAGGGAGGGAGGAAAAAAAAGAGAAGGAGGAGGTGAGAGAGAGATATACCATATATATCAATTTAATGAATGTGAAAGTCATGATCTGTTAACTGCAACCATTTTGGACCAGAAGCAAAGTGTGTATTAAAGAACCCATTCTGCAGTACTCAGATTAGCTAAAATTATTAGTTTGACCAAATTCACATAGCCAAAGGTAATGTGAGATGTGAATATCTCGTTAACTTTGCTCAGCGTTGCCTCTTTAATGCTAGCTTTTTCAAAGCCATCTGGCATGCGTGTAAAGGTTGAGGCCAGCTTGTTTGATGGAGTTGGATCATCTTTCCTATACAGATTAAAGTGCGGCAAATGATCAGTGAAAGGACATGAAGGCATGGGGAAGAGACATTTCCAAAGGGAGTGTGCATTTTTTATTTACTGCTTTGTTCCTGGAAGGTCGTCTTTTTTTGCAGCTCCAAACTGTATTAGCAGCATGGCCCATTTGTAACCTTAATTAAATGATTGTTTCAACTTCCTCCCTGTAATTGCCGAGCAAACCTGATGTTCCCCCCAGCCTCTTTTCTTTGAATTTTGAAGACTGGTGCAACCTCAGAATTGCCTTGCATTTTAAACACTGCTGAAAAAGTTCAGTTTAAACACTCCAAATGGCAAGTGTTTCATGTTCCGTGCTGCCAAAACAACTACTAATGGGTCAGTTTGACCTACCTTGCTTGGGGTCAAACTGGATATGAAGTTAACCATGACTACAAACTCTGTGTTTGGGATTCTTAGATTGGTTTGTTTGTTTATTTATTTAATCTATATCCCACCCTTTCTCATAGGAGTTGAGGGCAACAGATGTAGGCTGCTCCTTCTTCTTCCTGATTAAGATAGAGAAAGGGATGTTTGAATCCTTTTCAACAATGCTATGTTCCCACAGATCCTTCCTTGAAGTTGTCTGCTATTTGCCCTGCTGTTTCCTTTAATAAAAGCCGAGTCTGGGAAGCAGAAAGGCTGCCATTCAGAAAGCCGATCAGTGGCACATGGAAACATAGTTTACCTGAGGAATTATCAGTATTGGCAGCAGCACTTTTGGCTATGATACCATTTTCTTTTTGCTCCTTGGTGTTTCCCATTCACTGCTTCCTTCCTCAAGCAAATGGATGTCACTAGACTGGGATTTATGGAAGTGGTCTGTCATGTTGTTTCCTCTGTGACATCAGCAAAGAGGTGGTCCATTATAATTAGAGCTTCTTTACAATCCTGGTCAGGTCCACTGGAAGTTTCACTTACTCCTGGAAGCCACACGATGGGGAATGCAAGACACATATGAATGGTCTAAATGTTATGATGAAAAGAATATTCATAATTACTCATTCCCACAGAATAAGTTTTCTGACAGTCCAAATACCCTGTTGAGAAGAATAATAGATGAGAGAGGATATTCCACAATTTTCTTCTAGTACTTGTAATTCCAAAGGAATTATTCTGCAAGAAAAACATATTAGATTTTGCTGGCATAAAAACTGTTTTCTGAAGAGAAATGGGTTTCCTGCACAGAAACCACTATTTCCCATACAGGACACCTTTTTTCTGTGCAAAAAAATTGTGATTTTTTTGCACAAAAAAACCCCCACATGTATATCTCCACAGGATAATTCCTCTATGACATTTTGGGACATTCAAATTGTGGGGAGAATATTGCAGAGGAATATTCATTTTCTCCCACAGCAGAGAGAAAAATGTCATAATTATTTGTCCTCATGTGCAAGGAGAAAATAGTTAAGGATTTCATCCCAAGGATTCATGAGTTTGCGCTGTCATGATCACATTGTGTCACTCAATACTGGTTGCTGTAGAACATGAGCAAAATTGTGCTTTTATACTGCATACGCATCTATTTGCCATTATGGGAACAGAACCATCAATCAGAAAGACCTTCAGTCTGATCCGGCATGGCTGTTCTTGCATTCTTATGATGGTCCTTGTCCCTCATTCTGTTTTCCTGTTGCCTAGCACAGGGGGAAAAAAATTGAGCTTCAGACACCTTCTCCATAACAGAAGTAATGGAGAATCACTCTGCTATTTATTCAAGTTCACTGTTTTCAATGGCAGATATTTTTGAGAAGATGAGTCAGAGCATTTGGGAGGCAGACTACAATCCTATTAAAAAGAAAGACTCTCTCACACTGCACAGCTATAGCAGTATAATTCCCCCTTGACTGCCGTAGTTCCATTCTACAGAATCCTGGAGTCTGAAGTTTGGTGAAGCCATAGTGCTCTCTAGTTGAGAATTTTAAATTCCCCTCCCTAAATAGCAAATCTTGGAATTCTGTAGGATAGAACTATGGCAGTTGAAGTGGAATCATAGTGCTATACTTATGTAGTGTGAAAGGCCCAGCCAGTTCATAGTATTTGGTGCCACTGGGTGCCAATGTGGGCAATGAGAACTGAGGGCAATGTTTTCTTGGACTAGTCTCTTGAATAATCTCAGCCATTCAGGGTTCATGAGGTAAACAGGGTGATCATAATACTATATAGCCAATCAAGAGGGAAGTTGCATATATTTCCCTATTCGAGTTTGGAAAAGGACAATAAATATATCATTGTTGCTTATCAATCTTAGTTGTTCATTTAAAATCCATCTTAGTTTATGAAACAGGAATACATTCGGCTCTGTTTTATGGATATATATGTGAATTACATACTGTTTGAAACCTGACATTCCAAAAAGTCACTGCGTTTTGAGTTTTCCTACAGTTTTATCTCTCCTGAACAAACCATCTTTTTATTATCAATTGAAAAGTGCTTCATGGTTCATCTAGTTGGTGCTCATTGCCTAGCTGCATCCTTCTAAGCTAAGCTGTTAAAATTGAATTTCTTCATAATGTAAACAATCTGTTTTACCTAAGGTTATTTTTATATATCTGTAGTAAAGCTTCTTAATATCTTGGAATTTATCGACAGCATTTGGGTCATTTTGTTGTCCTTTCTGTTTATTAGAAATTGATGTTTCAAACCATTTTCTTCTTACTTTTGTCCAAAAAATAAAAATAAAAATAGGCATATTGGTTCCTCCTTACCCTTATCCTCAGCTACTTTCTGGCTGCCTATTTAACTATTTATGTACACTTTCCAAATTGTGCCTTTTATTGACCTGCAATTAAGAACTAATGTATTTGTAAATTGCAAATTAAAAGTTGGTAAGTGTGAAAATGCTTGAAATACGCAAATTAGCTGGCGAGAAGAATATACCCTAATTAAGGGGAAGGAGGAACTGTTGCTAATTGTTTTGGATCATTACAGATTACTGGAAATGTATAACATGCCTAACAGGAAATGAAATAGTATTGATTTTTTTCCCCTTAAGGGATGGCAAACCAGTGGCTGCCACAATAGCTTACACCAACATAGCTAGCTAAGTCCTCCAACACTAGCTTCTCAGAAGCACAGGAACAGCAGTGAAGAAGGGATGGAGGGAGGAATAACCATTCTTGCCAAAGTGAGTGGAGCTCCCTTCACCACCCACCAATCATTGCCAACATTGGCACCAATTAATACTTGCTGAAGCGGTAGAACTATTAAGGTGACCTCCAACAAATACCAGATGCTGTGGGCTATAATTCAGAGGAAGGTAACCATCTCTGGGTTTTCCTTGCCTAAGAAAACCCTATGAAATTTGTGGGCAACTTGAATGCACATAGACACACATAAATGGCACTCTCCATCACCATGCATCAGGAAGAGCCCACAGTATTTTTCTTGCACAGTTAACATGCTAGATCAGAGGCAGGGTACCTTTGATTTTCTGGATGCTGCTGGACTGCAGCTCCCATAATCGATCTGATAGTTGCAGTCCAACATGTGGAGAGTCATAAGTTCGCAACCTCTGCCCTAATATAATAGGTTCAGCAACTTGCATGTGTGTTGACAAGGTTTCTCATCAATTGGGGTTTCAGTTGGGGTTTCACCTGGTTGCCATAAACATAGAACAACAACTGTTTTAAAAACTAGCCTTTTGGCAGAGAAGCTTCTGGTGGTAGACATACAGTAGACACCATTCCAGTTGAGTCTACTAAGATGCTTTGATGGTGAATCAGTAAAGTTATCTACATACGGCATCCACAGTACCCCCTGGAAAGGGGTTTGAATTCTGTGCTGCAAGCACTGTTCATAACCTCATTGAATTGGTCTTTGGGTAGTAAAAAGAAATGTGTGAACTGGGAGATGTACATGCTGTATCACTAACTTCTAGGGAGACAGCACAACGCTCTTGTTGAAAACCACAAAGCAACCAAACACAAAAGTGTGGGTTTGAATAACACTTCAGCCACATGCACATGTAGCCTTCTGTAAATGCTGCCTCCAGGCAACAATAATTTTAGCAGAACATCTCACTCCACAAAGAAACCCTGTAACCACATAGCCACCGAACCAAACAAAAGTAAGTGGATGGCTCCTGGGCTATAAGACCCATTACTTTGTTCTGAAAGGGCCTCATTTGAAACAATAGTGTAATGGGAAAGCACAGAGTTGACATATAAGAGACTATAGGAAGAAAAGAAAGGAAGAGTCATCTGTCCATCTTAGTATTGTGTACAATAGCCAATCACAGACTGGCTTACTTATTTATTTTGTGTTCCCCTCCTTTTCCCCAGTGAAAGATTCAAGTGCCTCACAATGTAGATTAAAACAGAATGCAGCTAAAAATCAAAACTTTTAAAGAACAATTCCAAAATCTCCCAGACCAATGCACAGATGAATCATCAAATCATTCATTACTCTTATCAAATCATTCGTTGCTCTTATTTTTAAAGAGGATCTTTGGTATAAGAGTTTGGCCTGTAGTGGGAAAATGGGCCTAGTGCCCAATATTCACCAAGAAAGGCAGCTGTGCCTCCATTTCTTAACCTACACGAAAAGGAGGAAAGATGGGTGAGAGGAAAAAATAAAAATAAATGTAGCAGCACTTTTAAGATTAACTGGTTTTTATTTTCACATGAGCTTTTGTGGATAATAAACCCACTTCTTTGGATGCAGTGCAGAATGATAATGCCCAGGTATAGAGCATATCTACACAGTTGTGGGAGTAGGATGGAATGTAATAAGATCCAGTAAGATGCAAATCATGTGGCTTGTGCTAAATTTTAAAAGGGCTCCGTAATGTGATACAGGTCTTTCAGATCTTTACAGTGGTCAGGTAGTGTTGATGAATGAAAGCAATAGATCTGATTACCAAAAGATGGTTTCCCAGGATTTTAAAACTCTCTCTAAGAAGCTTCCTTTTGTTATATGTGCAGTAGCGAAGACTCTTGTGTTAATATGTGTAGTGTGCCATGAAGCCATTGTTTTTGTTCATACTTCTGCTAATGGATTGGAATTTGTGGATATAGTTCAACTCTTTCTAGTCTTCCTTTGTAATTTCCTTGTTCAAGAACTGCAACCTGTAAATCACTTGCCATGTGTTGGGGAATGCTGAAATTTTCTGTAATCGTTTTTTGGGGATTACCATTTCTAATGTCAGATTTGTACCCATTAATCTTCTTGTGTAGAGACTGTCCTGTTTCTCCAATGTAGACTGTAGAGGGGCATTGCTGGCATAGAATGGCATACATCACATTGTGCAGTATGCACAGGAAGCTAAATGCGAGGTTGGCAGATATGACTCAACCTAGGGAAGAGGTTTGACCTTTTTATCGAGAACAGGGCTTTCTCAGCATTTGATCCTCCAGAGATTTTGGACTTTAACTCTAGAAGCCCCAGACAGCGTGCATGGCCGTGTTCTGAGCAGGAGCTGGCTGCAATTCCAGGACTTTGTTTGCCACCAAAAATTCACACACATCATCATTATAAGCTTTATTAACGATAAGTGATATATCAGGTAGTCCACAGTAGGAAGTATCGAAGTCCATTATCTGATGAGTTCCAACATCTCCTTGCATAAAGTGGGAGAACTAACTCTCTGATCCCTGTGGCTAGCTAACAGGCTAGCATAGACCTCTTCCTCCAGGCAAGACTGTTTGAAGATGAAACACTGAAGTTACATAGGGCGAACTAAAAAGAAAAAGGAAATTGAAATGGATAGGCATGAACCATCTCCCATCCTAATAGCTGATGAAAACTGTGTCAGCAGAAAGCTTACTTCCCTAGGCCATTCTCAGCTGCCAGTGTGTTTACAGCCTTGAACTGCAAGGCTAAAACAAAACTGCCTAGCAGGGCTATGAAACACATTACAAACCTTCTCAATACCACTGGTCAACTGTTAACATTTGGCCCTGATGCCGATAAGACTCTAGAAACCTTCTACCTCGTGGCAGAGATCATACTTACTACAAGCCAATAGTTAGGAATTCTACAAGTTGAAATTTCAAACATCTGAAGAGCTTCAGGTTGAAAACCACCAGTCAAGAGCTCGTACATGAAACTAAGAAGAAACACTGTTGAGCACCTGATTTAGTTGCCCTGAAATGGCCTGGGGCATAATGCTTCCTAAGCCAACCTAAGCAAATGAAAAAAAGATACACTTTTTAAAAGAAACTATAAAACTTTAGTGATCTCCCTTTGGAAGGAAGCTGCTGGAAAGACTCCATTCCTATAAAGTCGGGATTGGCTGACCTTTGCTAAACAATTGAGATCATCTTCCATGTAATTCTCTACTTGGCTCCTTGTGTATCCAGATGTTTCAGGCTTGAAGAAAAGTTTACCATTTGATAATCCTTTTGTGCTTCACGTTTCTGGCATATTCCAACCTCTGTCTAAAAATTGGCCTAGAGTTTTTCTAAGTCCAGTCTGCTGGAAGCTTTCAACTGAACATCTTCTACTGAGACAGTAGATAGAGTTGCCATATCCATAGCAACAGCCATATTTATTAAACCCAACACTTAACAAAAAAGAGGACACCATGACCATAGGACAAACATTATAACTTGCATCAGGTGAAGAGTGGTGAGAGATTCTGGATGCAAGGGTATGAGAACCATAACTCTTATTTCTCCTTCCACTACCTGGCATGGACAGTGGACCATCTGCTTAGTTCAGTTCCGCCACCAAGCCGACTAAAAGGGCCCTCATCACTTGTTGCAAGTTCCCCAGGAACAACCTATTACTCTCGTCAGATAATTGCATGCTACCTACTTTGTAGAGCTCAGGGCACTAAATACTATATTGGGATATGGGAGGAAAAGGCCCAACCCCCTGTTTAGAGCAATACAGATTTCCCTATTTACCCTTCTGTGGGCTGTATGAATGCATTGATGATCATTCTCTTTTTCTCAGACAGACACACTGCAGACTTGCTAAGTCAATATTATTCGTGGCCATCTATTCTGCATTATCCAAAAATCATGCAGAAAAGGACCTTGCCCTTTAACAAACCAAGGCACTTCCCTCTCAATTGAATGACCAAAATGTGAGGAGGAGGAGGCTCCTTTTCTCCCCAAACAATAGAGGCAACAAATCATGTCAAGGCTTCTTTTCCTGAGCCACTGTGGCCTGGTAAGCCCAAGTTGGCTGCCAAAATAGTGATGTTGGGCCTGGTACATCACCTTCAATCATACTGTAGCTATAGATCAGGACCAGATCAGGACCTGTCACCTCTGCAGACAAAACCTAAAATACAACAACATTAGAAAATAAAACCATACAATTCATGAACTGAGAGATTGGCCATAGCTCTTGTAATTTACGAATGGGATCTCCAGCACCCGACATACTGGATTGCTCCCACATCCAGACCCATGGCAAAAGCCATAGAAGTGGCCCCAATCCACAATGTATGGGTCCCAAATTTAACCCCTTGAAGAACCAAGCACTGTAATGCCATGGAGGTAACAGACCAAAATTGGTACAGTGGTCCCTCAGTATCTGCTAGGGTTTGGTTCCAGTATCCCCCATGGATACAAAAATTTGTGGATGCTCAAGTTGCATTGTGTACAATGGTGTAGAAAAATGGTATCTCTTGTATAAAATGGCAAAATATACTTTTTGGACTTTTTAAAAAATATTTTCAAGCCGTGGTTGGTTGTATCTGTGGATACAAAATTCATAGATATAGAAGGCTGGGTAAATTTGGTAAGGGAAGAAGGGTCACTATGACAAAATAAAGGACCTGGCCTAGGTCTCTTAACAGTCACATAATTCTGTAATGCATGGGCTGGACTTAAGGCTGTATAATGAGAAGGTCTCAATGTTATCTTTGCCCTTGTCCCACTCTGATCTGTACCAATCAACAGCCTGCTGCACAGAAAGCTCCCTCCAAAGGCTGTTGCTGCTTCTGTCTTTTCCCTGTTGTTCTGCTCCCTCTTCAGCTCTCTGCTCCATTGTGAAGCATCATCCCAAAGGAAGCAAAGAGGAGTGGATGAAGCTAATAAATCTGCTGTCTTTCTCCCCCAGCATCTGGTATCCACACTGGCCTCTCCTCCATCAGAGGTCATCAAAAATGGGTTCTCTCCAGCAGTGCTGTGCACCACATGGGTCCTGATCTGTATTCTCAGTCAAAGTTTTACCTTTTCTTTGGCATAATGTCACTCTTTTTAAAATTCTGTTCTCTCTCTCTCTCTTAACCTCTTACTAAAAGTAGTCTGTAAGAAACCCTGTTCTGTGGTCACTTCTGATGGTGCTGTGTTGATCAGGAAACCTAGGGTGGAAAAAAAATCAGTGTGCAGGTGCCGAGCTGAACTCAAGAGACAAAGCACTTATTTTCTGCGTCTGTTCAGTTGGTTGGAAATGTGTAACATAACCTTCCCATAAGTGGCAGCTATAAACAAATTATACCACTTCCAGCATCAGCAGCTTTAAATGCTAATTGTACCTGTTAGTAGATAAACAGGTGGACCTATAATCTAACAAGCCCATAATTCATCATTTTTAATCACCAGATCTGTGCATGTCTTCCCTCTTGTTTCTCTTAACTGCTGTAATTATATGGTTCCTTTTCTTGACAGTGTCTTTTTTGGCCAGTTCTTCCACATCAGTGGTTGACCTGTTTTTTGTTTGTTCTCAGATTCCAAAACAGTTGTATTTTCCAAGAGCTTTAACGTTGCTTTCTGTCCACACAAATGAAGCTAGAACATGATCCTCTTCTTTGGAAAACAACAACAGTCTAACAAAAGTATCCTGTAGCTCCTCTTAAGTTTGAGTAAATCCCAGACTGGACAGATTTATTTACTATTGTTGAAAGAGAAGAAATAAATTGGAGTGGGTCTTCTTATTTATAATAATATAGTTCTTTTAAATCATGTCAAGCTGAGAGATTTAATTTTCAGTAGAGAACTATTATTTGTAAGTACAAAAAGTGATCTATTGTTCTAGCAAAATGATGTATGTATTGTGCAGTCATTCCAGCATTATTTGAAAAGCTCCATCATTAGCTGATTTTCATATATCTGGTGTGTGTGTGTGTTTGTTTGTTTGTTTGTTTTGCAAAGGGTAGTCTTCATTCCTGGGGAAAAAATATGTCATAAATTACAGACATGTATAGTAGTAGGATTCAGAGATCTGCTTTCTCTTGAGATAAATGCCTAAATCTAATTTCTAGTTCTGACTGAAGTACACTTAATGAAACAATAGGATTTGCATATGCATTGAATAGTTTATTCTGTGGGTCTACTCTAGTTGGAATTAGCAATTGGATTTGTTAAAAAAAACTATGGGAAAATAAATATCTAATTTTAGCCATTATCTTGGATATATCTTTCTAGTTTAAAAATATTCTGTAATTCCAAGGTCAGATTGCTTTGTCCCCTCTGCCCCAATTTTACATAATTCATCAGCTTCAATGGAAAGAATTGTGATCACAGAGAGAAAATGCACTCATTCCAATACACATATTAATGTGGTAAACATAAACAGCGTTATTCATACTGGTTCATCTCACTGGTAGAAAGAACAGTATGGCCATCAGAATCATTAGACCACTTTCATTATCCCTTCTTGTGATTGATTGTGGCTGCTAATTGATAAAGAGACTGAAACCTAGTCTGGTTCTTGTCTCTTAGTGGGTCAGATGGTGTCATGAACATGTCATGCCCCCTTGACATGACCAGCTCCCTGGGTCAGAATGTCATGTTACACTGGAGCATAGTATTTTGTGACCAAATACACACAGGAAAGATGCTAACAAGAAGGAAGTGCAACTGATTAATTATATGCATCTTATACCTTCACTAATACATAGTCCTGGGATATGCTTTTTAAATATTTGATAAAGGAAGCTTCTACAGCAGACATGTTAATAATTTAAAGTACCTTGTACTACATACCAGCTTCTTAGACACTGACACTTAGTAAGAATTTTGTGTTTTACATGAAGGTCTAGTAACCAACTTATTTGGGAGAGTGTTTTAAAGGGTTTTTTTGAAAAAGGGTTTGTAATGCCCCCTTTCATGAATTATGACTAGGTAAAAAGAAATGTGAGAACCCGCATAGTGTAGCAGTTTGAGCCTTGGACTACAAGAGCGGGGCTCAATTCTCTTCTCAGCCACAGAAATCTATGGAGTGACCTTGGGTGCATCACAGATTCTCAGTCCCAGAAAACCTCATGATAGAGTTGTCTTAGGGTTGCTGTGAGCCAGAAACCACTTGAAGGCACACAACAACAACAATAACAAAAGGAAGTGTATCAAAATGAATGTTTACATTAGAACTTTAAACAACACAAAAAAATGGATTTAAACTCCTGTGGCTATATACCCATCTGTCATCATGACAGAATCATCATTATGTGCTGCTTTAGCAAGTTAGGTGTTTTGTATTTCAGAGAACTGTACAATCTTATAGTGGAAGACATCATAAGGGCCATCTGGTCCAACCTGATGCTATATAGGAATACAGAACTAAATGATTCTAGAAGCCTGCTAAGCCAGTCTCTGTTTTAAGATTTCCAAAAAAGGAGAGTCCATGTCCCTCCATCTCAGTCCATTCTACTGTTGAACAGCTCTTACAATAAAGAAGTTCTTCCTGATGTTTGGACAGCAATCTCTTTTCTTGTAATTTGAATCTATTGGTTCATGTTCTAGTCCCTGGAGCAGCAGAAAACAAGGTTGCTCTATCTTCTATATGGCATCCCTACAGATATTTAAAGATAGGTGTCGTGTTATCTCTTAATCTTCCCTCCTCCAAGCTAAACATGCCCCAGTCCCTAAGATGATCTTCATAAGTCTTTGTTTCTGGACCTTTGATCGTCTTGGTTACCCTTCTCAAGACATCTCCCAGCTTCTTGATCCCTTCCTTGAACTGTGGTGCCCAGAAAGGCACACAGTATCTTAGGCAAGGCCTTTATGGTTACAGTAATCCTTGTAATGATTCTGTGAATATTATTTTTCTCTTACTTTTCTTGGGGGGTGGGTGAAGAAACATGTGGTGTAGTGGGTACCTTGTCAGACCAGGAGCAAGGAGACCAGGGCCCTTTCCGCACCTTAACTTGTTCCGCCGCTGGGGTGTGGGGATTGTGCGAGCAGCCTCTGTCAAAAGGCTCTCCCTTCCCTGCTGCTTCAGCTCTGCACGAGCTGCCTGCTCACGCGAGAGCCCCACCTCTTCCTTCTGCAGTGCAGCCTGGGACCTTCCCAGGCTGCACTGGGGCAGGAAGTGCAACCAGCCCGGCTCCAGAGGCTCTGCACACCAGGTAAGTGCGTGCAGGGCCTGGGAGCAATGTGCAATCGTGCACCATTTTCAGCTTCAAGCCGAAAATGAAAAGGTGCACGATTGGCCCCTGCCGGCCCCCGGAGCATCGTGCGATTGTGAGTGCGTCGTGCAGATCGCTCCTCACAATCGCGTGATGCTCCAGGCCCCCTTTCGCATGGCAAATGCCGTGTGAAAAGGGCCCAGGTTCAAGGACTCACTTATCTTGAGATTCCATAGGTAACTTCTGGCTAATTGCCACCATTCAGTTAAATTTGCCTCACAAGTTAAAATGAGGGGAGTATAGACTCCATCCTGAACTCTTTGAGGAATCATAGCACAAAACTATAAACACACATTCTTATCTTGTAGCAGGGTGAAAATTGAACAGGGAACTTTTCCAGTGGCAACCTTTATGGAGTAATCATATCACAGTTTGGAAAAATTATATTTTTGGATTAAATATGGCTGCTTGTAGTCCAAGGAACATCTTGCTGTGTGCTGAGGAAAATATATATGTTTATGCAGATCTAAATCCCATTGAGTTCATTTACAGGTGAGTTCTGTTGTATTTGTTCATGGGTAAGTGGCAGTCCTAGCCACTATGCTACACTTCTTATGACACTTGAAAATAATGGGAGTTGATGGAGAAAATGCCATATTCTTGATTTAAAAAGAGATGACATTAATTTGTGAGTTATTATCCAAACCATAGACTTCATCTTGGCTCTTTGTGCTTTGAATCTATGTTTACCCTAGAAATTACGCATATATGTGTGTGTTCACGCATGTGTGTGTGTATATGCGTATTTGTGTTTAAGTGGCAGCATTTACTTGGGACCAAGGAGAAATATCTGTCATAAAAGAGCATTCAGAAGTAACAGCCTGTGTTCCAACATGTCACTACAGTTTTGCCAGTTCATACATATGAAAGATTGTGTTTAGTGCCATGGTATATTAAAATATGCAAAGTTCAGATTAAAATCTTCTCAGTGGACAATGTGTTGACAAGACTGGCAGGCTGGCTAAATCCATTTCTCTTTCCTTCCCCTGCTTCTGCTGCTGCTTTTCCAGTCTTGGCCATTTATTTAGATTTGCTAATAAATGCAGCCATTCATATTTTAGTAACTGATATGGATGTAAGAGACAAGATATAGATTTTTATTCTAAATTAGAAAGCTCTTTGAACTGAAGGTGGATTAATAATCATTTTAAATTAAAGTGCTTTCATGAACTAACATATACTGTTGAAAAGTGCCTCACTTAAAAAAAAAGGGAAAAAAAGAAGTCCTTCAAAGATATCATTTTCATAACTTGATAGATCAATTATCCAGGGGAGAAAAGGAATATTTGTTCATTTTTGCTGCGACTAAAATGTACTGAAATAAAGATCATCCAACTAATGCACTGTATTGCAACACAGGTGAAATTGATCGCTCTATTTAAGTGTTTCTGAAGTGCTCATTGGTGAAATATCTAGTCTATGTATTGATGTATTTTGAGGTGCTTGAGCACCATACAGTAATGAGAAATAGTTGAATAGTTAGCAGTATATTATACTCTGCAAGTGCCATTTGCTAGTCTACATTTGCCCTCTTGCATTATGGCAGGTTGCTCTGTAGAGACATATGGTGGAGACTTCATTGAACCAAATGAAAGTCTGATACGAGGGCTGGGGATTGCATTGATGCACGTGTCCACTAATGTAAAGCATGTTCTGGGAATGGAACTGGGAGCTAGATGATCTGTGGGTCTGTTCATAAACCAACCAACTTCGTATAGATTCCCCCCCTTTTCAACCTGCATTCCCGTAATATGATAGCTGCCTATAGGTTTTTATAATGTCCTTTTTTTCAGGAGGGTGTGTATTGGAGTTGCTTTGGGGGGTTTGTTTGGGTTGTGGGTTTGTGGGCTTTTGGGGTTTTTTGTTTGTTTATTTTTGTTTTGTTGTATTGTTGATACTTGAAAGTGATTGTTCCTCATTTCTTGGAACTGAAGTGCAAGAGAAAGGTTTACCCCAAGAAGAGGTCTCATTCCAGTCCCAGCTAAAGTATCCCATTGAATCATACAAACTTCCATAACTGTCCCTGACCAAATTTCCATTGATATAGTGAGTCTACCCTAGGTAGGTCTAATAATGGAATTCAGGCCAGTGTCAAACATTCCTTCTCAAATTAATACAGCTAAGACAAGGCATTGTTCTACCCATGTCAAACGAACTGTGGTTTTTTCCAGAACCATGGGTACCATTTTAATTCTGAGTAAGGAAGGGAGGTCAAACTCAATTAGATCTCTAGGTTCATTTTTTGGATAAATTTGATATTAATTCCATTAAGAATATCTCAATGATACAAGTTTTAGTTGATTTATCTGTTGAGCTGTTGATTAAATGTTCATGTGAGTAGAAACACTATATGAAGAACAAGATGGATTCCTGTTTCAAGTCAGAGCAGGGTAACATGCAGCTCTCTAGGTGTAGTTCAACTGCAGCTTCCAGCATTCCTCACTATTGACATTGCAGGATGAAGTTGCTGGGACTTGATTCCCATTCTTGGGCCTTTCCGCACTACTTTGTTATAGTGCTAGTATTCCACTTTCAACATCCTGTGGAATTCTGGGGTTTGTAGTTTACTGAGGCCCAAGAGCTCTCTGGCTGAGAATTCTAAATGCCCCTCCCTAAACTGCAAACCCCAGAATTCCATAGGATGTTGAAAGTGGAATAATAGCACTATAACAGTGTCGTGTGGAAATGGCCTTGATTCCCACCCTTGTTTCAAATGAGTCATAGAAAGCAAAGGCGATACTAATTTAATGTTTACTCCTGCCTCCACTTCCCTTTGCTTTGTTGTTTCCCCATATTGAACCTTATCTGGAAGCTCTATGGTGCACTGAACTCTTTTACTTTATACCTGGATGGTACAGCAAAACAATAGACAATAGCAATTGCAGATGGATGCACATTATAATAATTACAATGTCTTATCCCTCATATATTTTCTAATGTTGTTTTGTCTCTAGATTCGAATTTCTTCCTATAGTTTCTAGAAGTGAAATCTCTGAAGTGGTGCAGGCAGTGGGTGCATCTAGACTAGCAATGAGTGAATTTCAGTTTCTCTTACTTGTTTTTTTCCCCTATGTGTTTGTTTTATTCTGTAGCACTTTCCAGATGTTTTAGAGGACTGTGGAAAATTTTGCATGCATTTAATGAACATTTGTCTTAATATACCTGTTTGGGCTTTTCTCCAGATAGTCACATTTTTGGAACCAACGTTTTCTCACATAATTTCCCCCTAACTAACAGTTTGTCATTTCCCAAATATACATATTTTTGTGAGCATGCAATATCCTTCCCCAATACACATGTTGTACTTATTCTTTTGATTGAAAAATGGTCTCATTGGAAAAGTGTAAATGAGGTTCTTGGAGGCTTATGAGGAATGGTTAAGGGAGGTGGGTATGCTTAGCTTGGAGAAGAGAAGATTGAGAGATGATATGGTATGGTGTCATACTGAGTAAGACTGACTTCTAACCTTGAAAAGGGGCAGGAAATTTCCCAGCGTTCATTAATCCGACCGCTGCCCCCATGTCATACTGAGTTTACTTCCAGCCCCCCCAAGCCTGACTTCTACCCTTGAAAAGGAGCAGAAGATTCCCCAGCGTTCACTAATTCTCATGCTGCCACCACCCACTGAATTCTGAATTAACTGAACAGTTCAGTGGGACTCTGCTCAGTGGATTGACAATCTCTATGCTTAAGGACCTTTCCCTTCCCTCACCTCTCCCTTCTGAAGATCAGCCAACCTCCAAAATAATAAAAAGCCCTAACGCGACTAACTACCTAATATTCTAGTTGCTCACATTCGGATTCACAGGCTTAGATGGTCTAAGAGAGGAATGAGACTAGGAGGCGAGGCCTAGGGCCTGCAGCCTACTACTGGCACAGATCCCATCTCCAGGAGGTTTCTTTGTTCTCTCTCTGCCACATGGTCTCTCAAGGATTTTTATAACTTTTCCTTCGAAGCATCTCGAAGCATCTTGAAGATGCTCACCTCTTTCCCCTTGATTGGGCAATTCTTCCCTGTGACCTGTGAGGCTGACCCACAATAAAAGTGTAACCTAATCCCAGCACCTTATTAACCCTTGGTTTACCTGAAGAGGGAAGTATCCCCCTTCAGCCAAGTCTAGATAATGGGAAGCCCCATTATCACATATGGAATGACATGCAGAAGTTGGAACAAGCTGGTTTTTACTTCTACAGAGAGTGGGACCCAAACCAATGGATTTAAATTTCAAGAAAAGAGATTTCCATCTAAACATTAGCAGGAACTTCCTAATGGCAAGGGTTGTTCAACAGTGTAATACGCTCTTTCAAATTTTGATGGACTCTCCTTGAAAGGTCTTTAAACAAAGGTTGGGTGGTCATCTTTCAGAAGTGCTTTAGCTGTGTATTCCCATACATCAGTGGGTGGCCCTCTTGGCCCCTTCAGACTCTGTAATTCTATGATTATATGTGTACTTTGGAACAGCAGATCAGTTAGTAATTTTGCATTAAAATGTGACTGAAATATTTTTTTCCACTCATCCCTAAATGTATCCCTAGTGCACATTCATGTAAATCCATCTGCATAAGCACAAAGACATAATGCATTGCACATCCTATGTGCTGCAGTTGTAGGTAAATCTTGAATTGTTAATAATATACGGAAATGCAATTTTCAAGTCTCTATTTAACCAGAAGAACAAACACAGAACGAACACTGCAAACCACAGGAAGATTGGAAACACCAGGAGTTTGCAGTTTGGGTCAAAGGGGAGGGGGTGATAGGGAGAGATTGATTCTTAATTTGTAAAAATTGGGATGTTACAAGAAAGTCTTTCTTTGCATTTGAGCAATACTGGAGGCTAAAATCAACAAAGCATGTTGAGTGTGACCTTAAATCAGTTATGACTCCAACCACATCTTTGCAAAGTTTTATCTTGCTGCTGGAAGAGGAAAAAATCTAATAATACTTTCTTCAGGTGTTCTTGCTTTTACCTCTGTTTCATATCTGCAACTCTATTTTTGCAAGAACAAAAATAATTCCAGTATGGCAATAATCCAGTTGATCTCCTTGAGGGAAGTTTCCTTTTCAAAGCTGAATGCCTGCGAAGAGTTTTGATAGTCTTTCAGATAATTCAGGCCAAGGGGCTAGTTAAGTTAATCACTGGGATACCCTTTTACTAACTTGGTCACATAACTGTGTGATGTGAAAGGTTAGAATTTACAAACTGCTGGGCTTTGCAGTCTTTGGATACTGCTGTTCTCTTACTTGTGTTTCCTATTGAAAAGTAATTGCTTTGAACACCAAAAAAAAAAAAAAGATTACAGAAGATTATACCTTTTAAAGGCAATTGTGGAATCTTGTGCAATAGAGGAACACAGCACGTTATAAGTAGTATGACTTGCACAGCAATAACTCACCTTGTTGTAGCTAATCTCAGAAAGCTCAAATTGGCCATTATTTCAGTGCAGTCTTTCTGTGCACCCAACAACTATGGAGAAATGGCTTCCATCCCTTGAGGGGTGAAACATATTGTTAGAGGGATGTTCACACTGTTTGGTGGCTGCTATCAATGAGGTGAGAATTTAATTGAAATCAAATTAACTTCATTTGAACACACTAGGAATCCTGTGACCAAAAGATCCATCCATCATACAGCCAATCTGAACTTTGGTTCAGATCTCAACCCATTATGTCTTCAGAACTCCAAAGGCAGGCACATTATGTATCCCAAAGAAGGAAAAGAGCTGAAAGTCTAACACATCCTAAACTTTCAAATCCTCATCACAACTTTGACCAAACATCTGTCAACTTCTGGGTTCCATCAGGCCTGCTGATACCTCCCTCATGTCTGTGTATCTATCTTTGGCCATTTCTGCACTACAATCTTATAGTGTGATTATCCCACTTTCAACATCCTATGGAATCCTGGGGTTTGCAGTTTAGGGAGAGGACAGACGGGATTCCATAGGGTGTTGAAAGTGGAATAATGGTGCTATAAGAGTATATTGTGGAAATGGCCTTTGTTGTGTGTGGACAGTGACATTTTGGTCGTTTTAAGATCTGCATTCAGAGTATGAGTTTTCTTTTAACATATGGAATGAATATAGTTGGCATGTTCTTACTGATTTTTAAAACTCATCTTCCATTTTTCTAAAATGAAGTCAGACTGTGCAGAATGCAACCTTAATACTTTGCATTCTTTGATGTCCATTTGTAACCTCCAGAAAAATGGTGTTTTGAAAACTGTTGTTGGCCAAGACACTGCTTTGTGCTTGCATAGTGTAAATCTACACTAATATACTTAAATGCTAGTTATGCTACGCCATCTTTCTGTTGTGCAACCAATGTGCTTGCACAGTGGCTCTTTCTGCAATTCCAGTTTTTTTTTTTAAAAAAAACAGTACGTTGAAGACAGTGACAAAAAGTTACACACCATAAAGGAATGTGAAATTGCATGTGAAATCATTTAAACATTTAAACACCCTGCTTGCGCGTAAGGGACATGTTCCCAGTGCCCTACAATGTCCTCACAACCCTGTTTAGGCATAATCTTTGAACAGAGCCTTTCTTATATGTAAGAGCATATTCAGGGAGATTTACTTTCAAGTAGACAAGCACCTGAAAGACAGATAATATCTGTCTTCATTAATCTGTATAGACATATGAGCTTAAAAAAGCTTGTAGGTCATGGGGATGTAACATGTGAGGCCTGTGCAGGCTCAAAAGATTTATCTTTAGAACATCCTCCAGTGAAGGATAATGTTTTTGTATTCTTTCATATAGTTGGGAAAGCTGAGAAAGAAAGGTTAAGTGGTTTGCTCAGAATCACAGAGGAAGTATGGATTAGATCTCAAGAATATTTGATTCCTTCTCAGCCTATGACACCTCACAAAACCAGATAAAGAGAGATTATGAGATAGCTCACTGTGTTGGAATGAGATTATCATGGGGATCGGATGACCTAACAATGCCTAAAAGATCAAAACTCAAAATGAGTTGCTGTTATCTCTCCCCATGCCACTTCAAAGAGATTTAAAAATAGTTGTTATGACAAATGGACAACCCAAGTTTACCACATGGGACCTACAGATACATCCTAATTGTTTCTCGTGCTTCTTTCCACTAAATACAGCTAATTCCAAGGGGAAAAAAGGGGGTATGTGTACCGTATTGCCATTAGCTGATCATTAATGTACTGCTGTGTTGCTGACTAGAATTTTTACAATGTTGGTCTATCAACATCCGTTGTTTCCAGATTTTTATGCGTTCTTAATTAGAGTACAAGACAGGATTTGTTAAACCTAGTTCACAAAACAGCAGGTGGGATGGGAAAACTGTTCCGGGCCTGTACCAGAAAGAGAACTGCATGCTTGAATGTTTCCTCATTAGAAGAAAAGAAAAATTGGAACAGGTGCAGAACTATCATATCAGTTGTAAGTGTGCCTTCCTTGCAATATCTAATTTTCTATATGTTGGAAATTTCATGTAGAGAATTATTCAACCACATGATCCCACTCTTCACCACTTTTTTTTGCTGCTTGTATGAAGATAGGCCTTTGTTTCTTTTGAAACCCTTACCTTAAAGACCTGAATAGGGTTTATTAATGACGCCGAAATGTCTCCATTACCTTAATAAATGGTTTCATATATAGCAGATCTACAAGGACTGGATTTTGGATCCCCTGCAGCCTGGGGGAATCAAACAACTGGAAGACGATACAGTAGTGACAGGTAACTAAAAGCATTTAGCATCAAGAAACAGGCACAGTGTCATACCACCACAAGGACATTTGTACATTGTAATGTAATAGATGAAAACAATGTTTGTAGTCAATATGGATGACAACCGAATTGGAATACATACAGACCTAAGCAGAATGTTACAATTTACAACCAATGGGAAAACTGGCATGAAACGCTCTCAAAAGTAGTATTACTAATATAAGAGGAAAATCAAAACACCAGAAACTACCTCAGAAAATAATGCATCAAAGAATGTGAATACAAAATAAATGAAGTTTGTAAGAATATGCAAACATACAAAATCAAATTGAAGTCTTCTATGGATAAAAAATTCTGGGTAAACAGAATTTTTGCTGTGAAAGTACTTACTCCATGTACTGGCAAACAAGAATCAGCTTGCTAATGATGAGAAACCAATCTGTGACTTCTTGTAAAAGGGATCCTGATGGCCAGTCTAAGATGTTAGCCTTCCCAGCTTGAGACTATGTATTATTTCAGGGATTTGTGGGAAATAATGGGAGATAACTCTGTCTATTCTTTTCACATCTGTATTGCTGGAAACTGAAACGTTTCATGTATGACTTTCATCAAAGGTAGGGCTTGATCTAGACTTAGTCAGTATATGACTTAGTTGATGTTTTGAAATCAAGTGGACTTCAGGAAGCTATGACTAACTTAAGTCACATTGATTTTAAATAGTCTACTCATGGTATGATTAAATCTAGATCTAATTCATAAACCCCTTGTGATAAAGTTCTCAAGATGTGGCCATCTGAAGTGTCATTGCAGCCTGGAAGCAGGTTGCTAGGCAACCAGAATAGCACTTCAGGAGAGAAACCCAGCCCAGTAGTGTCTGGGAGGGGCTTGTGACTGTGAGAAAAAAGTTATATAAAGCCAAGTACCTGTTGGCATTGGAAATCCTTCAGTAAGAGCCTAGCAAGGAGCTAGGGAGCAGAGTCCCTTAATCAGTCAGAGAGTGTGACTGTTTGGGGAGGTTTAGTTCTCAGTGAGAGGAAGAAGAGTAATTGAACCCTAGTAGGATCTGATCAGAGATTGTGACCTAGATTGGGGGTTCAGCCTATGGTGAGAGTTTAGCCAGAGGGCTGTTATATCCTACTTGTGTCTTGAAAGAGTGCACTGCAGAAATGTATCAACACTGAACTGCAGACAAACTCTAATGCACTATCTTATTCTTCTTATCTTAAATGTTACACTTTATCTTTGTAAACACTGACTCAGCTTGAGTTGTATACAATATATATAAAGTAAAGTAGAAAACATGCTACCATAAAATTATTAAGCAGTTCTGAATAAACATTTAAAAACACCACCCTTTTGCACAGAAGCGGTGCTATAAGAGGGGGGAATTATATGGTAAAGACAAAGTGCCTTATCAGATTGAGAACTGCTACACTAATCTGGGACAAGCAGGGGCCTGTCACACCACTCAAACATGCAAACAGCTGTGAGGAAGATTTTTCTTCTTTCTTCCAAAAGGGAAGCAGCTTAATATATTTAATTCACATGATTCCATAAAAGAAAATAAGTGCATATATATTGTTGCATCCTTACAGTTTGGTCTTTTGGAGACAGGCTATTACCATCTAAAGTAAACTACATCAGTCTTCTATACATTGCTGCTTATGGTTTTGTGCCACCCATTATACTTAGCAAGTCTGTTTGTCAGGAAAGTCTAATTGCTTTGTGCGTTAGAACATTAAGCTGCAGTAAATTTCTATACACAGCTGTTCCATTACTGCAGAAGAAGTTTTATCTCCCAATAAATTGATGTTTCTTTTTAGTGTCAACTCACACCAAAATTTACATCCCAGTAGATGAACCTTAACATTGTATAATTAGTTCACTGCCAGGACTGGTAATAAGAGGGTACATCCTTTTAATGTATCAATGAAAGAAAAGTTTTGGCTTCTGCTAATTGTTTCTTGAAAGCTTAATTGTGATGAAGAGCAGCTTTAATTGAAAAAAAGGGAAAGGCTGAAAGAAAATTATGACCTTTAAAATGCATATTGCAAATAGTTTGTCTCTCTTTGGTGTAAGTCTCATCATAAAGAAGATATACTAAAAGCTTCCTTTGAAACCAAGGAGGCAAGATGCAGTAGTGACTTGGTATGGAATCACATTTAGGTTAATGGAACAGGTGCTTATAAAGCTCTGGACTTCAATGAATATTTAATTAATCTTTGGTAGAAGGCTATAACTTTGAATTAAGCAGGCCACGAATAAAAGAGCCAATTTACCCAAGAGTTCACATAAATCTGATCTGCTGTTATAGGGGCTTAAATTAAAATGCAGTATGCTTTGTTTTCTTTTTATTGTACATTTTCTGCATATCAACCAACAGTAACTGTCAGTGAACAACTGAGTTGGTGAATTGTGGCCAGAATTGTGGAGCCTTAATTGATCTGAATAAAGATGTGGTTTTTGAGTTTCCTCAAAATAAATAGTATTGAGTAGGTACTTGTTCTCCTCACATGATGGAAATCTTAATTCCTCACTTGGAGAGCCAATGCAATATTTATTTATTTGTTTATTTACAAGGTTTATTTATATGTACCTGAATAATGAAAATTCTGTAGTGATTAAGAGAATGTGCTGTAAAACATGGTATCTGCACTTAGAATCTTGTATCTGCCACGAATTCATTAAGAAATCATAGTCAGTCTGCAGTGTTTGTGGTCCCTCGGGAGATAAAAAAAATGGCCCCATCTAGGGATCTTGGGGGTCATTTTTGTCAGCTCCCATCCCCATGGTTAACTCTCCAAAGTCTCCTTTGGAGGGACTGATGTGGCTTTCTGGCCTCCAATAGTTGCCCACCCCTTGTCTTCACAGCATCGGCATTGGCTGTCCACTCTTTACAAAACTGGAACAATTCTATTATTCTCTCCAAAAGTTCATGAGATTTTATTAGCCCGATACAATTAGCAAAATTTATTCTGAGAGAGTCAATATAGCCACTCACAATAAAAAGATGGAAATTGCAGGGTACCATCATTTGATAGCTGGGTTAGCACAGACTGAGAATCCCCACCAGCCCTCATTTAGGGGAAGTTGCCATGTTGGAAATTGCAGATTTATTTTTGTCTACCTAAAAGTACTAAAATCTGAAAAGTCTGGAACTAATAATGCACATTTGAAGCTAGCAAAAGGAATGTATGTTATCAAGCTCATAATGCCCAGAAGATCTCAGGGAACAATTTTGGATAGGTTTTCAAAAGGAAGGATTTTATGGGGACTTTGTGTATATCCTGCAATTTACAACTATTTTATTCTGAACACTAATTTCATGGGACTGTACATAAGGAGCTTTCATTGGTTTTAAACTGTTACATTTATTAGGTTATTACAGTGATAAAATTTCTGTGATTATGTTCAGTGGGAAATGAAGGGAATGACTGCTCTGTTTCCATTCCTGTGGGATGAGGGGTTAAAACAAATTATTTCAGTTCAGTGGATCACTGGTAAAGGAAGATGATTTGCTCCTTGGATTTCCCTGCATTGATGTTTTTGCACCAAAATAAATATAAATCTTGCCTATATTGTACAGGTTATAACATATTCTGAGGGAAGTATTTGTATAATTTAATAGCACCTGTGATACTAAACACTCATTTTGAAATCTCTGTAATTTCAAAGTATGAGAGGTAGGTGAACTATATATAAATGAATACCATGCAATATTTGATCTTCTAATGTAGATGTTTGTTTTACTGTGAGAGTCCTATGTATAGAATGCCCTCTTGACAAATGTGGAACAGTAAGGATCTTTGTATTTTATTCAACAACAGGAATCTGGGAATTGTTTCAAATAAACCGTGCTACCTTTTCTAAAATACAATAACATTGGCAAGTCTGTTGGACATGATGACTAGGACCTCATTGAAATGGGGAGGAAATTCTGTAGACGCTTATCAGATCTGAACACAAGGAGAGACTTATGTAGCCATGTTGAAATTTTTGAGATTTGTATCAGTGGTCACTTATAGGTAAAAGGCTGGGTATTGTTTAGAGTAAATATGCTTCTTAACTTACATTAAAAGGCAGTGGATTCTAGAATCGTACTTTTATACCAGCCATAAAAAAAAAGAAAGAAAATTAAGGGACATGGCTGCTGCATTTTGATAAGGCATTTTCTTGAACTTCAGGTAAATCTGTTATTATTTGTCATTTTTCTACCGTTGTTGGATATTACTGTGGTAGTACCAAAATATTATGAAATAGTTGTAAATATGACCAAACTACTTTCTAATCTTTCTGTTCTTTGAGACCAGGAACACACAACCATTTCTATCCTTCATCTCTAGGAAATCTTTCCACCTTGGCTCGGCTGAGAAAGTAGGGTGGTGTTACCCAGGTATGACCTTGGAACATATGAATGAATTAATACATGTTCTGTTCTAGCAGGGGTCAAGGAACTTTGGCAAAATAGTGTGTCAAGCAAATTGGACTCAAAAAAATCTGAATTCACACAGAACTCTATAAAAGGAGAATTTTATTGAACATAACAGCAATCCAGATATAAACAGTAGTTGCATTGGGGAATGCAAATATTATGGTAGAGCTTTGCAAGGTATATGCCAAATAGCAAACTTTCAAAGCTGTGAGGGCTGGGAATTGGAGCTATAGGGGTTGCTAAAGGGAAGGAGAAATTAGAGAAAGAGGTTCCAAAGTAAGGGAAATATAATATTTTCCCTAATCCACACCAGTAAAAGATAGAGCAGTTTTAGGGAGCTGTAATATGCAGGGAAGGTACTCCCTGATGAGAAGTTACCTTTCCTTAGTCCCATTGGACTTGGGAGAAGCTGGGGAGCCCTGCTGGCTGAACCAGTGCAAGGCAAGGAAGACAAGCTAACCAAGGTCCTCTGTGCCAGAACCAGAAATTTGAAAAAGAGAATAAGGCCATTTCTGTACTAGACCGCTATAGTGTTGTTATTCCACTTTCAACATCCAATGGAATTCTGGGGTTTGCAGTTTGGGGAGGGGCCTTTAGAATTCTCAATCAGAGAGCCCTTTGACCTCAGTAAACTACAAACTCCAAAATTCCGCAGGACATTGAGTGGAATAATAGCACTATAACAGCGTAGTGCAAAAATGGCCTGAATCTTCTGCCATTTAAGCTGTAATCATTGGCTCAATTGTTCCATTGTCCTCAGCTTCTCAGAATGCCAAGGAACCAACATGGGCCTTCAATTTGGCCAAGGACATTTGAGAGCAATTCTGTTGAGAGCCCCAATCACTTCTTCATTCCACATCCAGTCAAGGCCCTCAGCAGGTACTGATAGAGAAATCAAAAAGGAAACATCAGAAAATTGTACAGTTAATAAACCACTGGGAACAAACTACTAAAAGTGGTGTTTCACCCCTGACAAATTTAGAAGCAGCATCTAGACAGAGTCTCATCAGAAAAAAATATGTTTTCAGGCAGACCATGTTAAAAAAATATTCTGAAATGTTTGGTTCACAGCACAAGTTCACTAGACATTATTCAGAATTTTATTCATGTGTTAAACATGAAATAGATATTTTGTGAAGGCTTACATTAAATACAATTATCTTTTGTTCTTAATATGCCATTAATTGTAGTTCTTTGGACGATTAGAGTCTATGTTGGCTGATAATTATCAGAATTTTGTACATCCTTTTTTTATTTGAAATTTGCCAATTTTACAATGGACGTCAAAAACAAATAATGGTACTACCAAGAAGACAAAACATACACAACTTAATTGGGCCCCAGGCCCACTTCCATACTGTTGGCCCTATTAATTTGTACCATCATCACTCCGTAGCCCAAAAACTTGCATTCTCGAAGCAACAGAAAACAACTCTTATCTTACATTTCTGAAGTTAAGTACAGGTATTCAAAACTGTTATGTATTTGTACAAGATATTGCTAACTCTGTAGTCCTTATAGGCAAGTGATACAAATATTTGTATATTTTGTTATCTCCTGCAAGAACAAAACTTAAAAAATTGTTTCTCTGCTGAGCAAGATTGCAAGAGTTCTTTACATTTTAAAACTTCCTGTGGCTTCTTTTGTACAAATTTCACAAAGCATCTTTTGACTCAAAAATATTTGTCCACAAAATATATACTTGTTGATGTTTATTATTTATTTATTGCACAATATATAAGATTGTACAATATTCCTGATGGTGCTGAAAAGAAGTGCTGGTCATTTTGCTTTCACATGACTAGAAAATGTTGCCGACGTTAATGAGTTTTTGAGGAAAATGTGTGAATATTATTTATGTCTCTGTTATAGATCACAACAGTACCACTTCAACTGAAAAAAAGAAGAAGAAAGAAATACATTTAAAGGAGACATCTCATCCATGTTTGTTTCCATATTGAAATAGCCTTCTTTAACAATGTATGCTTCTCTGCTATTTCAGATTATTTCTCAGAGTATCTCAATTGAGCAGTCATCAAATTATACCATAAATTATGCTGTGTTATCTTCTTTAAACCATCATTAAAGAGGTTTATACTTATGTTTCTGAGACTTTTATCTGGACCTTATTATACATCTCTGCAATTCTAATAAATAGGATTTGAAGAATATCATTTTTTTTCTACAAAGCCTACAAGATTTCTATCCATCTTCCTAACTATATCCTAATTTCATTTTCCAGATCATAAATCTGCAAGATTAACTTGTATGACAGTTGCATTGCATGTAACATATTACATGATTCTTTTTTATTTCTCTACCAGATCTCTTTGTATCTTATGCTAATATTTATTTTCCAAAGCATTCAACACCTTTTCCAATTTTCTCTATCTTCAGCTTGCTTTTCAGATTGCTCTGACACTTTATCAATATGGTGGTCTAGCCAGCCAATTTCAGATAAAAATATTTACTGTAGTCTTTCCAACATAACAATAAATGTAGCATTATTATTGTCTCTTCCTCTTGAGTCATACCTATAATCAGGCTGAATAGCCATCTTTCCCTGCTATACAGTATCCTTTTTGAGATGGCAATAAGTGTAGCCCAGTGTTCCAAATCTTGGATAAGATTTGTCTAAGAGTATTACAATAGTCACTACCTCTCTTTAGTATGGATTTTACCTTTTCCACAGCAGCTACGCATTGGCCAACATTTTCATTGACATATCCATATTGAACTTAAGATGTCTCTCTCCTGGTTAATTTTCTGCTCTTTGAAAAATGAAGAAAGAGTTGACCCCATCAGTGAATGTGAGATAAGGATTTTATCACTCAATTTTTCACCCATTTCATACTAACCCTGCATCATGTGTTTGGTTCCCATATACCCAATCCAAAGAGAACCATTGGGAGCTTGTTGCAGTCCACTTTGTTTTTATCACCCTGAATATTTCAAGCACATGAAAAATATGTTACAGACTAAGATAGCCTTTTGCTATTTTAAATTAATAAATAATGATGGCATGAACCCAGAAGCTGACACCAAAGTTCTATGGCTATGCTGGCTGGAGGGTTCCTGGAGTTGCAGTCAAAAAGTATTGTTTCCACACCCAAGTTCTGTGTTTCCATATACTGAGGAGTCACATACATATACCCACAAACCACACCAGATATGGCCTTCTGGTGCGCAAGAGGGAGTGGTCAGCATAGGGAAATTCTGAGTCATACATGTCGTGCTACAGTGGGCCCTCAGTATCCACTAAGGTTGGGTTCCAAAATCCGTGGGTACTCAAGTCCCTTTATATACAGTGGTGTAGTAAAATTTTGTCCCTTGTATGAAAGTATGCACAATTCAGAGGCTGCATTTTGGATTTTTTTAAAAAATATTTTGAATCTGTGGATACAGAATCCATGGTTATGGACGGCTGACTATATATGATTGTTGCTGTGTGGCTGTTCCAATCTTCTGCCTGACTTTTTCAGTTCTTCTCCCATATTCCTCACACTCTTCTAATATATGAAACTGTAGTGATTTTCTTTCTTAGTCTGAAGCACACAAGTTGCAACACTCTTAGCAGAACACCTGGTCGAAATCTCTTTCTCATTCAACTCTGTTTTAGACGTCTTCCCTCCTCCCAACTTCTGTCTAAATACCTATTGCTCAGGCTCTTTTTCCTTTCTCCAACCCGCCCTGCTAATTCCTGACTAAATTCATCTTCTACCTCGTTCCTTAATTCAAGTACCAGGCAATGGGACAATTCCTCTTTCTGCTCCACTCTTAAGTGGCAGGGGAACCACACACTGGCTTCTGCCTAAGTGAATTCTCATATCTGTCATTCCAGAGTCTCCCAGGTAGCAAGCTGGGAGAAAGGGTCTCCACTAACTGAAAGGCAGGCCAACTAATGAATGGCTCGCCATCAGTCAACAGGGAGGAACAACCAATGCCTGGATCCAGAGCCATGCTGTGGGCCAAGTGTGTTCAGCTGTAACCAATATAGCTACAGTCTTTTCTGTTCCCACAAAATGTAGTCTGTGTGCATTATTGCTAAATGTGAGACACCCATTTGCCACTGAGTCTGAAAATCCCCTCCCACACACATACTCTGGTTTCTCATCTTCTTTCTGCTCCCTCCTCCCCCACAGCTCCTAACTAAATATCTTCTGTTTCCCCTCTATCTCTAGGGCCCTTTCTACACCTTACCATTTTCCATTGCCATCCCATTGTGGATGGGAGTGTGACCCAAATGATCCCCTCCGCATTCAGCTGACTGCCTGTGGAAGAGTAGCATGAGTGACATGCACCTTCTTTCCACAGTGAAGCTGGCCACTTCCTGTCCTGCACTGGGGAAAGAAGTGTCTAGACTGCACTTTCTCCCTTTCTGTATGGCCGCCAGTGATGGGAGTGTTGCGCGATCAAGGGCCATTACCAGATTTTTTCTGGTACCAGATTTTTTCTGGTAATGAGACATCTTGCAATTGTGATTGCTGGGGACACATGGGCAGCAGTGGGCAGTGACACATGGGCAGTGACGACATTGTATGAAAGCATGACTCACGAACCAGCAGCAATGCATTCCCATCCTGGGATAGCAATGTCATGCAGAAATGGCCTAATTCTCTTTCTTTTTCTTCTCTCTCAACTGCAACTCATAGTTAGAATTGTTTTCTCCTTCCTTCTCTAGTTCCTTCTCTCTCCCTCTTATCCTCTTTCTGTTTCTCTTCTCACTTCTGGCTACACTTGCCATCTTCTTTCTCTCCCTGTCTGCTTCTGCAACTCTTTCTCTTCTGCTCATCCCAGAATATGTTGAAATTGTGATTCTGACATCTTGCATCCTCAGCATTTTAAAGTTGTAAGCCCCATCAAATACCAATAGGACTTGTTTATGAATAGATGTGCATAGACAGATTGAACTACTGGTCTGTCGCTATCAGTCTCCTCCCCCACCTGCCAAATATATGGTAATTATCAGCCTTGTGGTAGTGGTGGTGGTGGTGGTGGTGGTGGTGGTGGTGATGACGATGATGATGATGATGATGATGGTGATGATGACTGGAAGCATTACATAAACCCAAAACACATAAAACCATTTAAAATACAAATATATCATAATTAAAATACATTATTAAAATATGTCAAAAAATAAAAGTAGACTGGGTAGGCCTGCCAGAAGAGATAGGTCTTTAGTATTTTTTTAAAATTTAGACAGAAAAGAAAATGTGGCCAGTGAAGTGATTAAAGATAGCAACATATCAAAAAAAGGCAGAGTCTGCAAAATTTTCCTTTTCTCCTCCTGGAAGTGTCTGTTTGCTTGAACTCCAACTGAAATGTTTTAAAATTAGTGCTTTCAAAAGTGTTAAAACAGAGCTGGAAATGATTTGAGTTTTGCTTGTTGTTTGTTTGAAGCAGTGCTTAGAAAACTTTCTTTGATTGGACTTTATCTACTATATGTTGTTAAAAACAGTATTCAAAACAGACCTGAGAAAAATCTGAATTCTTTTCAGTTCAGAGCCTTGAAAACTTCGTTTCCAACTGGAGAAATATTTTCTCATTTGCTAGACTTTTGAGGGGTTTTTTAAAATTGAAGTTACTCAGATTATTTTTCTGAACATTTATGGTTGATACCTAAGCTACCATGTTTATCAGCAGGGGCCATCCCTAAATTTTAGGGTTTGACCCAGAAATCCGGGGTTTGGAATGCTGCTGATTAGAGTCTAGGATGCTCTTTATTATTTCAAAATTTTTAAAAATAGCTGTTTTGTAATCCAGCACTTGGAGAAAATCCTGGTGGTCTTCATCCATGTGATTTAGGATGGGGAAAAAGTAATGGTTTCTGCCTGTTAAACTCTTTGGAGAATTGTTCTTCTTGTCAGCACATATTGTAAATAACGAGGGTCCAGTTGTCTTAGAAAATATATAAAAATGGCTGTTTTGAAATGGAAAGCTAAATCATTGTTCAGCACTGTGAAAGTATGCTTCAAAAGCCATCCTTGTGGTTTTCCAACATGATCACAAAAAGCAGACTGGAAGCTTCTGCCTCCTTTTAGTTTTCTTCTTAGTTTAACATAGCATCCAATCTCTAAGCTGTGACTAAGGAAGGTCATTTCTGCACTACACTGTTACAGTGCTATGATTCTGCTTACAACATCCTATGGAATCCAGGCGTTTGCAGTTTAGGGAGAGGCATTGAGAATTTTTAGCCAGAGAGCTCTTTGCCCTCAGTAAACTACAAACCCCAGAACTCCACAGGAGATTGAAAGTAGAATAATCAAACTGTAACAGGAAATGACCTAATCTTAATTGTGGGCCTTAGCATTATATTAACTGTGGTCACTGAGTATGGCTTAAAGTTCACTTGCTTCCACTAATTACAGTTGAGATTAACTGCAGTTTATTCAGGTTCAAATAAAATAGCAAGGTATAATTAATCTGAAACTGAAGGGAAAGCTGTGAATTCTGTGTCTCTGCCGGAAAAGGAAAGAAAGAGTGTGCTAAGCCAGTGCATGCTGCATCTCATTGTCCAAAGGCCAAACTGTGGCAAGAACTTAGCAAATGACCTTTTAAAAAGTAGTTAATTCCCCTTACTCATTGTAATGGTTTAAAAGTAATTTGTTGTCATCAATCGTTGCAGTGGTTTTGGAAAGTAACTTTTTCCATTATTTGCTAATTTTTCCATTTTTTTAAAAAAGTAGGATTGATAAGAGAATGGCAGAAAACCCAAAGAAATTCCTGTCATAGTGCCTATAAAAGGTAACTTTTAAAAGTAACTGGAAAGCATTCATTGCACCAATAAATTCCTGCCATTCCCTTTTGTTACACTGATTTTGACATGCAACTTTACTGTGTCCTCCTTACCAAAACAAGACAATATTTGGAGCAAAATTAGTTTTGGCTTATCCCTTCTAAGCTGTGTCTGTAGTTTAGTGTTCCATCTAAACTCCCTCAGTATTACCCTGTAAAGAGTGCGCAATGTATACTTCAGTCTGTACCTGTGGAAATTGCTACTTTCATGTGGTGAATAAACTATGCAAGAACACCTCTGAGGAGAAATCAAAGGGTGATTAATTCTACTCTGCACTTCAAAACTGAGGCTTGGGTCTCCTGAAAGATCAGCATTTGCATTCTGCAGCCATTTTGCGAAGTATTGCTCATGTTAAGTATTTCTTGAGCATTCCTGACTGTCCTGTGTGACATCATGTCTCTCGCATAATTTAAAAGTCATTGTATCCCTGCATGCAGTACCTACTTGGCAGAAGTCTGTAACTGCCTGCTAAACAGGAAATGTTTCGGTTTATCTGTTGCCAGAGGTTCAGCCTTACGTATGATTTAATCCTTTTGAACTTTCAGCAGCTACAGCCTCCACGTCCACCATGCGGAGGCAGATTGAGTGGCAGGCCCCTTCCTTACAACAGCGCCATCCCAGCATGGGGACATGTTGCTGGCCATCGCATTATGTCAGCACGGTCCCACTGATCTCACTTCCCCAGCCATTGCAATTGTGCAGTATATCATTACCGGGGGAAAAACGGTATTGCCTCCTATCATGCAACGATTGTGTCACTGGCGGCCATTTGGGACGGGCGGAAGCACGATTGAGTGTTTCCTTCCTCAGTGCAGCCCAAGAAGGAGCCAGTTGCACTGTGGAAGGCAGGAGCGTGTTACTAATGCAACCCATCCTCTGGCAGCTGGCTGTGTGTGGACGAAAGCATTTGGGTCCCACTCCTATCCCAGCAAAGGCACTGCTGGGATGACTACAGCCCTTTCCGCACCATACCTGCATCGTGGGATGCAGGTACGGTGCAGAAAGGACCATAGTCCAAAACATCTGGAAGACATCCAGATCAGGCTTTGTGAGATATTGATCAGCTTTTTATCCTTTGTGTGATATTGATCAGCACTAAAATATTGTCCCTGCCCAAATCAAGGAAAAAGTGATTGCTTTTGTTTTAAATTAAATTCATGGTTTTATTGGCTTTCTGGTTAGCATAGCTTTGGATGGCACAAGGAGCAATTCATCTTTTTTCCAAGTAAAGGAAGATTCCTTTTTTGTGTAGTGTTTTGCTTTTTGGTAGGGGTTTGTGCAATAAGCCTGAAAACAGGGTTCATTTGGGGAAGTTCTAGAAAGTAATTTTGGGTGTGTTACATTTACAGCTACAGTGGGATGAAAGCTCTGTTGTGTGTATAAGATGTCTATAATGTGCAGCTTTCCCACATTTAAAGAAGTGGAATCACTAGGATGTGGCGTTTCTTAATTTTTCTGGCATTCTGTTCCATCAATCTCTTTAATGAGCCTAAAGATGTACATACAAATTTATGGGACAGTGTAATGTGCAAGGAAGTTCAGAGGTGACATTTTGATGACAAAATAAAATGTCATTCTAACCTAATCAAAACAATATTGTGATGGCAAAATTAAATGGTATCAGTGTGAATATATTTTAACATGATGTCAAAACAATATGCTGTCTAAAATCCATGGAGATACTATTTTGATGTCAAAATGAAAAATTGTCAACACAAGTCATTGGAGGTGTTCTACTGAAAGAAAGAAAAAGTGATATCAATTTACGCTGGTATCATTATAATGTTGCCATTCCCCCAAAAAGACATTTGACATGTTAAGTGGTATTTATTACAAATTTTCTTCATTTCTTTCTATTTGCAGCCAAAAATGTAAATTATACCATTTAAAACAATTGGAAATTGAATGGCATTGACTAGAACAGTTATCAGGACTGTGGTACAAATGAACTTAAACCAAACAGCTCCTGAGTTGTTTTGCAAAAAAGTTCTTGCTCTGCTTGTATTCATTCATTCAAACAAAGGAATGTAAGATTTGTGTTATAGCAGGGAAATCTTGAGGTCTGCATTACCTTAGTTAAAACCTGCAAGGGTCTACATTTGAGCAGATGATGTGTCAAGAACCCACATCATCTGCTCAGTTATGTAGGTGGGGCTTAGCTGAAAGTAACTAGAAATAGAGATGTTACCTTCATTCAGTATGCAGAAGAAAAAAATTGCTGTTGCAGCCGTAGGCCATTTCACTTGATGCAATTATAGTATTGAAATCCACTTTACCTGCCATGCAGCATCCTGTGGAATCCTGGGGCTTTTAATTTGGTGAGGCACTAAAGCTTTCTAGATGAGGAGTTCTAACGATACTTCCCCAAACTGCAAATCTTAAAATTCCATTGGATGGAACCATGGCATTTAAATTGAAAATAATAACACTGTAACTGTAGTGTGAAAGGGCCATAGATAATTGTCTTCCCCAACCAAGTGTTCTCCTTCCCCAACCACGTGTCCTTTTCCTTTCCCTCACCTTTGTAACTGGGAAGAAAGAGCAGGATGGAATAAATAATATCACTGACCTAGAAGGATCATAGCCTAAGGAAGCCTGACTGTTTGGATTTAAAGGCTTAAAGTTCCACTGCTCACTTTGTGGGCTACAACTCTTTGCAATTACCTTCATGAATTCAGGGAGTTGTAAGTCCAGGAAAGTAACTTTTCCAAACTGTGCATAAGTTCCTGTAACATGGAAGTCAAAAGCAGAGTACGTTTGAGCTTGGAATTTTCGTCTGCGCAATATTGTTAAGAAACAGTTGAATGAATTATATTTGTTTCCTTCTAAAAAGAAGATTGTACCTGGTGACAAACATCAGCAGGTCTTCTGAGTGAAAATCATCCTTCAGCTGTGAAGCTGCTGCCAGCTAGTTTTGTTGGCTGATCATGTGTTTTAGTGTTTTGAGAGAAGAAATAAAATAGCAAAGCACTTTATTGTATAGTATTTGCTGGATCTTGCTATTGCTCACTAACCAGTCCTAGTTAAATCTGAATACTGAATAGTTTATGTGAAAGGAACCAGCCCAAAAAAGCCAATGCAGTTCTAGACTGCATCAGGAAGAGTATAGGATCCAGGTCAAGGGAACTAATAACCCCATTCTGTTCTGCTTTGGTCATACCTCATCTGGAATGTGTGTCCAGTTCTGGGCACCATAGTTCAAGAGGGATATTGACAAACTGGGTCAGTGGTCTGGAAACAAAACCCTATGAGGAATGATTTAGGGAACTGGGTATGTTTACCTTGGAGAGAAGACGATTGAGAGAGATAACATGATAACATCTTTAAATATCTGAAGAGGTGTCATGTAGACAATGGAGCTAGCTTGTTTTCTGCTCTTGAGACACATTCTGAGACACAATGTGAGACCCTCATAAATCTCAAATTTGTGAGGTCTGTGGTACATATGGTAATGTGTACACAAAATCATGCATATGTTTTAAAAAGATAAACAGTTTAAATTGTCTACGGTTGCAAAACATGGACAAACATACTTTAGCTACCATGGTTAGGAAATGTGGACAAAAGTTTCTCCATGAAGAAAAGTGTATAATTAAATGCATATATTATGGGAAATGCAGATGAAAACCCATGTGGGAAGTCTTGCCATTTTATATAAACAAAGTCTTGCCATTTTGTATAAACAAAGGATGCGTTGGAAATTTAGGTAGAATTCAGAAAAATGCAAAGAATCCAAGACTGTGAGTCTTCAATAATCCAAATGTGCATATACCCTATGTTGATCCAACATTGGCAAGAGGGTTGATCTTGCAGCATTGATAGGCTGTGTTCAGTCCCTTGGCTGCCCATTCTGACTATACAAGGGACCTGCATGTTATCAACAATCAGGTTGGACTTCTTACCTTGGGGGAGCACCACTGTACCAAAACTAGAGTGTCCATTCCTCTAACATGATTTCTCTTCTAAACAGAAGAGAATTTGGACTACATAATGGATTCCTCACCAGCTCCTAAAAATAGATTGCGTAACAGATTACTGACGAGGGAATTGTTCTGGGAATGGGAACTTAGCTCCTAGTTTCCATTCCTGAAATCTTTGGCATTCAGCTCATTCATTTCTATGTTCCCATGACAAATTTGGGCAGGGATCTCAACTAGGGGAATTGTTGTGGAAAGTGTCCTGTCATGGGAAAAAAACATTTATATGAATGGCCCTGGATTTGTTTCTCCCTGTTTTCATTCCCAGATTCCCAGATTATCTGAAATTATTTTACCTGGTAGAACCTGGGAAAAGCAAAACAACCTTGCCTCACCGATCTGCTTTCACACAGCTGGAAAAAACATTTGTGATGCTAGTTTGAACTTTCTCAGGGGGAATTGACTCCATTGCAAAATGGAGAGCTACAAATAAGACCCTTTGGCTGCCATAGTCAGTCTGCACCATTATGAAGATCCTCCTTGTGCAAACCTACATCTCCTCATGCACCACTCAGTTTTCAGCCAGGTGTTGTGCATTTTAACAGTTTAGAATGTGAAACATATACTTGCGAAGGCCTTTTAGGAGACTGGATCTATAGTTATACAATTTGCACATTATTTAGCAAATTGGGTTTTTTTTATAAAGGGGATTATGGACAACTGTTGCCCTCTTTTATTGTATGTCTTTCTGCTCTCGTGCCTAACATTTTACTTTGTTCTATCTTCTGAGGTCTAGTATCTAACAATGTTTTTGTTGTTCTTGTTGTGTCTCTTCAAGTCATTTCTGTCTTATGGCAACCCTAAGGTCACTCAGTTTTCTGGGGCTGAGAGTATGTGACATGCCCAAGGTCACCCAGTGGGTTTCCATGGCTGAGCAGGGAACTGAATCTTGGTCTCCAGGATCATGGTCAAATGCTCAAACCACTACACACCACATTGGCTTTGTATTTGAATTAATTAATTATCTTTAGTTAATAAATAAATAAATAAATCTCTATTTTGCTTTTCTCCCAGTGTAGACCCCACAGTGCCTTACAAATCTTTCTGACAGTTGTGTAAAAGGTTGACAAAAGGGCGAATAGCCTAAGTCAAAAATTGCCTCTTGGAACATTGATCCATCTAGTTCAGTGTGGTTAGCACGGACTGGCAGCAGAGCTCCAAGGTTTCAGACTAAAGTCTTTGCTACCTCCCCAGAGGTACAAAGGAGTAAAACTTATACATGCATTTTGGGTCATTGTCCAAAAGTCCAGCTAGCACATTGCTCCGGTTCTCTGCCTTTTGATTAATCTTGGTGGCCTTCTCAGTAGTTTGATTGACAACTGTTCCATGAATTACTTTCATTCATCCCACATTATTAAATCTATTAACAGACTGCAGGAACCATCCATCTTGTAACTGTAGCCGGTCGCGACAAAAGTTTTATTGTTGTGGAGGGCAGGCTGTGTTGGAAACAAAGTCCCCTAACTGAGTATTTTGAGTCTCTCATGTTTATGGTGGGACCCGAACTGTTTGTTTCTTCTTTTTCTTTTTCCCCTTTAGCACAGGAAAAAGAGTGAAACAATTTTTTCCCTCTCTCCCTCTTCTCTCTCATGTGAGCTGTGACAGGCTAATAAGGAAGAATGATGGTAGCAATAAAAGGGGGTCTTGGGTGCATTCCTCAGATTTCACTGTTGTAAAATGATGGCCCTGTTACAAAATGACCACATAGGAACTTAAAGTGAAAGCCTCGTCCCGTGCATTGGGAGGGTGTGTGGTGGTGACCTCCCTCTTAGCCATAAAACATCCAGAGGATTCTGAGCCGATCACATCAAAACACTAGTGCTGTATTAACAGCTTTGGAGAGCCCCCTTTTAACCCAGAGAATAGAGCTGTGTGTTTTTAATTTGGGATGATTTACTGCATTGAAATGGGTGTGAAATGCACAACAAATCACAGTGTCAAAAGTGGGAAGTGAATTTTATCAGCTGAAGGAAGCACAGGCTCTGGGGGAATTAGCATAACTTTCTCGTAATTTTGTTCACACGCGGGAGAGGATGGGGAAATCTGTTCTGAGAAGTAAAGTCAAAGTGACAGAAAACTTCTAAAGCAGCTAATCTTATGCACGCTCACACAAACTGACATGTTTTCTGGGCTTTAAAGCCACCTTTGCATGGAAATTTGGCCATTGTCTGCATATCTATGACCTAGGCAGAGTGTGAATGGATCTGCTTTGTCATATTAAGTTGATCCGTGGGTTTAGCTTATGGGAAGAATATGAAGGTTTTAAAGGATATATATGTGTATATTTATGTATTCATCTTGCAAATGGGAATTAATAAAGGGGGATTTTTTTAAAAAAGAATACTCCTGCAAATGGCAAAAATAAGTAGCATGTTGGGAAGTAATATATGAGGAGAACTTTAGATATGGAAGTATACTTTTCAACAGTCAAGAACTTGTCCTTGTTAGAGAGAGTAACTTTGCATGCATAATCAATTTGAGGCAATGGATTCAGCCTCTGCAAAATTGAATTTGAGTGCTTGCTATTGGGGATTGGAGGGTTACTGTGGATTTGTGGCTTGTGAGTTGCATGTAAGACTAAAAAGCCATCTTATAAAATTTAATGGACCTTATGTCAAGAAATTGTTCTTCTCTGTACATTAGTAATTGAAACTTCATTTATACAGTTCAAGTTCTTTGTTTCTAAGCAAAACAAAAGGAACAAAATTTTAGCATATTCTGGACAGCATGGTTCTAAACAGACTATATCTCATTGAGAGTAAATGGTGCAACAGGATTGATTCAACAGCATGCAAGAAGAAAAAGTTTTGTCTCCTCTTTGGATTTTATATGCCAAATTATGTACCTTTCTGTGCCAACTCAGGCAACCTTTGTGCTCCAAATATTTGATAAGAGATCCTTTTTAAAAAAAACTTATTTGTCAAGAACATAAATCATAGCAACAGTAGAGCCATAAAAATAAAATGAAGTAGTTCAGTGCACTCTAGTTTCATATATCACAAAAACATTATAGCTTATGTAACTTTAGGAGTCACTGTTAAGTTGGGAGGTCTGCCCATCTCAGATGAAAGTAACTAATATTTCTATTTTTTATGTCATGGGCAGGAAAATTCCAGGTTCCAGGACTTGCTGAAAATAGGTGGCAGTAGGACCATAGAATTATAGAATCATAGAGCTGGAAGAGACCACAGGGATCATCCAATCCAACCGCCTGCTCTGCAGGAACACACATCAAAGCACTCCCAACAGATGGCCATTCAGCTTCTTCTTAAAACCTCGAAAGAAGAAGACTCCACTACATTCCGAGGCAGCATATTCCACTGCCGGACAGCTCTGACCGTCAGGAAGTTCTTCCCAAAATTCAGGCGGAATGTCTTTTCCTGCAGCCTGAATCCATTGCTCCTTGTCCTAGTCTCTGGAGCAGCAAAAAACAAACCCACTCCCTCCTTGACATGACATCCCTTCAAATATTTAAATATGGCTATCATGTCTCCTCTTAAACTTCTCTTCTGCAGATTAAACATCTCCAGCTCCCTAAGCCATTCCTCATAGGGCATGGCTTCCAGACCTTTCACCATTTTGGTCACCCTCCTCTGGACACACTCCAGTTTATTGATATCCTTCTTGAATTGAGGTGCCCAGAACTAGACACAGTATTCCAAATGAGGTCTAACCAATGCAGAATAGAGTGATACCATTACCTCCCTCAATCTAGACACCGTACTCCTATTGATGCACCCAAGAATCGTGTTGGTTTTCTTGATTGCTGCATCACACTGCTGACTCATGTTCATCTTGTGGTCCACCAAGACTCCTAGATCCCTTTCACGTGTACAGTTATCCAGCCACGTGTCTCTCATCCTATATTTGTGCATTCCATTTTTTTCTGCCTAAGCGTAGGGCCTTACATTTCTCTCTGTTGAAATTCATTTTGTTAGCTTTGGCCCAGCCCTCCCATCTGTCAAGGTCATTCTGAATTTTGACCCTGTCCTCTGCTGTATTAGCAACCCCTCCCAATTTAGTGTCATCTACAAATTTGATCAGCATGCCCCCTACTCCTTCATCCAAGTCATTGATGAAGTAACTACAGTTACTGCCTGAAATTGGCATCAACTGTAACAGCTTTTGATGGCAGCGGAGGTGGGGGGATGCTAAGTGTGGGCCTAGAGCACATGTAGCCAGAAGTATTCTCCTCATTGGGTTGCCAGATTGGGAAAAAGCTACTGTATCTTTAATCCTTAACAGATCTTCAGAAGGGATGAGGCACCACAAAGCTCTGTCAAGAGGGGCAAAGGGTCCTGTCCTCACTCACTTTCCCAGGCCCAATTTTCAGCCTCACCTGGTGGAGGGTGGCAGGGAGGGGTATGAGTACCCAATTGTGTTTTTGTCAAAGCACATTCCTACACACACGCATACCGCTCTCTGCCAGCAAGGTAATAGTTGAGTTGTGGGGGGATGCTTGTGAGTGAAACCTGGGCTTTGGAAGGTGAGGAAGGACAAGTACTTTCATCCCTCTTGATGAGATTTTAGGGTATCTCACCTTACACAAAGTTCTGTTAAAGTTACAGGAGCCCTGTCCTAAATCCTGTCTGGCAGTTCTAACCTCTAGCCACCTGAGGTTTTGTGCATTTCCCAGAGGGGCCTGTAGAGCCCCAGGTGGTCACAAAAGCAGAAAAGTGACCCCTGGACTGCTGCATTTCCCCATTTCTATGAGATGGTATGAAAGGGTCCCAGAGCCCTGTGACCTGGCAAAGCAGAGTATACCTAGGAGAGAAGGAGGGCAAGGCTGGAGGCAAATGTGGCTTGTAGAAGTTTCAAACTTGGTGGTGGCCATATCCACTTCATGGGACACATGGTGTCTCCTCTGTTGTGAACACAATAGCTCTGCTGGTCAAAAGTTATCTAACTTCAGCATGCTGCTTCCTATAGAGGCCAAACAAGCATCCTCCTTGGGAAATTCACAAGCTGTGTATAAAAGCTGTAGTCAGCCTGTAATGCTCGGTAGCAATTAATGTTCAGTGGCATCATAACCCATCATAACTTTCATTGTTGCTAGTTGCTGTCAAGTCAGCTTTGACTTATGGCAACATATGAATGTGAGCCCTGCCCAGGTCTTGCAAAGTCAGGGCTGTGACTTCCTTGTTTGAGCATATCTGTCTGTAAGCCAGTTTTCTATTATCTACCTTGTATTTTCATTGGACAATGCCAAGGCCATTTTTTCTTCTATTATTTAATTTTATTTACCATTTTTTCCTATCTTGCTTCTGTCTAAAGTGTTCTGAGTAGATTAAAAGCCAAATTGAAATACCTTTAGAACACCTTTGAGAAAATTTAAATTGTTGAAATGAGTTTGAGATAAACACAATCCAGTAGACTCTAAAAACAAGTTATGATCACTGAGCCCCCCCCACCTCTGCGATGTGAACAAATAGCCAGGTTTTAGCTTGGTACTGAAGTAAGGCCACAGTTGGTCCTGATTAGGACATTCGACAACTGGGGTGCCACAGCTGAGAGGGCCCTCTCCTTCCCAGCAGGTAAGTACACTGCTTCTAATACTGGAGCACAAAAGAAGATCAAGTATTACTCTGCTCTCTGGAGTGCACGGCAGTACACGAAACCATAGAACTGGTAAAATGTAGAGCTAGGAAAATTAACTTTTTGGACTGTTACCATCTGCATCTACAAGTCAACACTCAGGCCATTTCCGCATCACATTGTTATAGTGCTTGTTGTTCCACTTTCAACATCCTGTGGAATTCTGGGGTTTGTAGTTTATAGAAGCCAAAGAGTTGTTGGATGAGAATTCTAAATGCCCCTCCCTAAACTGAGAACTCCAGGATTCCATAGGACATCAAGGCCCTTTTTGCACAGCATTCGCCATGTGAAAGGGCCTCTCGAGTGTTGCACAATTGTGAGGAGCCGTCCACATCATGTCCTCGCAATTGCGCAATGCTGCCGGGGCCGGCAGGCACCGATCACGCACTATTTCATTTTCGGCTTCTAGCATGCGGAGCCTCCGGAGCCGCGGTGCTCACGCTTCCTGCCCCAGCGCAGCCTGGGAAAATCCCAGGTTGCACTGCAGAAGGAAGAGGAGGAACCCTCACGCTGCCTGCTTGCTAGCAGGCAACAGCTGCGGAGCTGAAGCAGCAGGAACACAAGAGCCTCTTGCAAGAGGCTGCTCACGCAATCCCTGCACCCCAGCACCGTGAAAAGGTAAGGTGCAAAAAGGGCCCAAAAGTGGAATAATAGCACTATAATGGCGTAGTGCGGAAATGGCCTCAGAATACCACATGTTGGGGGCGGGGTCTGGGAGCTGTAATTTTTTAAAAAATTCTTTTTCTAAGCTCTGGAAAATGTTTGGCTTCTGTATGAGTATTTGACATTAGCTTCCTGTAGCATCTCACTGGGTGGCTCTACCCAACAGTCTCCATTGATATGCATTCCAGACAGACCCAACTCTGTTGTGAGTAGATGCTGTTTGGACAGAGGGGAAAGTGGTCCATTAAAAATAACAAAAGCTTTTACGGTGGATTAAAGCTGCTCTGCATTCTCTTCTTTACCTACGTTATCCAGCCCCAGCAATGATGAGAGAGAGAGAGAGATCCAACTTAATATATACACAGCTTGCTTTGAACTTTGGCAAGCGTTCATTCTCCAGGCTTAACACATTGCCAGAAGACTGAGGATGCCATTAATAGGCAATGAGGCAACCTTTTTAAAATTCACTGGCACAGTCTTTGTTTCTCTTTCATTCTACCTGTGGATGCAAGATATGTCATGGCTTTTTTCTTTTTTAAAAGTAACATCAGTTGTACATTTCTAATGTGCTATCTGACCATGAGGAGATCTAATTAACACAACAAGTTGGTAATACTTGCTGACTACATTGCAATGATTCAGAATCCAATTATTCAGATACAGTCACATATTATACCTGTTCTCTGTAAGTGGGAAAAATGTGCAGAGTTTTTATCCTGTCATATCTCCACACATGCTGGCTTTGGTGTAGACAAATTCCAGGTAGCAAAATAGTTGGTTTGCTAAGCTTTCTATTGTTGTAGCTATTATTGCTTAGCCTTATTGGGAGTGGTCTTTCTTTCCTTCCTCTCTCAGATGGATATTTTTTTTTTCTATCAAAGCTTTAGTCATTCCTGTTCAGTAGCTTGCTTGTATCCACTTTATCACACTGACAATCTGTCCGTTCTGAAAGGATTACAACTCCGTACTTCAGCGCATGACATCATAGTGAGATATTGCTTAACGATCTGAGACTCTTAACGGCCATTGCTGTGGCTTCTTGTTACTGAAAATATGTGACAGCTTTGGCCTATATGAGCTTTGCTTACGCTGCTGTTTTCGGGCCCTTGCAGGCAATTTCATGTCTTGTAAGTAGCGTTCATTAAACTGCTGAGGGTGCATTTAACAAGGCGTAGTTGGCAGGCGTCAAAGACTAGGGCTGGGGCAAACTTGCCCCTACAGCAATTGTAATTTGTTACAGATTCCTCTGTTATGAATTCACAAACTTCCTTCTTTTAAGATCCTGGTGTGCATCTAGAAACTGCCACAAGCACACACCAGTAAATGTCTCTTGGCCAAAGTTAGGAAGATGAAGCAAGCACAGACATTTGAAGCATTTGCTTACTAGGATTCCCCTTTTAATAAAATGTCTTCAATTTTGTTGGTTAGTCCTGTGTAGATTAGACTGACTGAATCAGTAGTTCAGTGGTGATCCACAAAGAGATGCATCCCATTGATGTATCTGGGAGTCACCCTGTTAGAAAAGTCTGATCAATGAAATGTGGTATCACACAGAAGGCAGGGGAACATTGTGCCTCACAATGATATCCTAACACCCACCACTATTTTAAAATTAGTTATGCCAGTGGGTGTCATTGTGGATCTTTTTTATTCAGATGAAGCATGCATGAAAAGCAGTGTTAACGCCAGCATTTTGGTCAGTATGTTCACAGTCATCTCCTCTTCTCTAGATGTGTTCACTTTAGGGGTGTACCTAGGAGGGATGTTGCTGTCCCCCAAGTAAGAATTCTGCTTCCCAAAAAAAAAACTTTCCTTCAGTCCCCCAAATTTCTGTCGCTGGAGTAACTTAAAGCTTGAGCTGAAAATTTAGAAATGTAGTTTAGGGCATTCAAAGAGGCAGACAAAGTTAGACAAACAGCAAATATGAATGATTGTAGGTTCTAGGCATAAATGATGTGTAGTGTTTCACTCTTCTGCGGTGCTGGAAATTTGGGGGCTGAAGGAAAAAATCATTTGGAGGAGGCAATGCCCTCCTGTTTGCACCCACTGTAGTTACACTCCTGGTTCACCTCTTTCTTGCCAGTCATTGTTGCCTGTTAGTCTCACCTACCCCCTTCTATCCCTCTGAGAGAAATTGGCATAACTGCAGCAAGGCAAGCAGAGGACATGGTTCTGTCACTATGGTATTTGCCTGCTAGGAGAGAGCCAGCAAACAAGGAACAACAGAAGAGAAGAAAAACAAAAGGGGCTGAAGGCTCCAGGAACTGGTTGTGGCCCTCCTCCAATAGTGTAGGCCCAGTAATCCCAACCTGTGATGCTGGCTCTGATGAAAAGTCTTTCCAACTTGGTTAAGATGGCTGGCATCAAACTGAATAATGCTATTCAAGAGAGCCTTCTAACATGGAATACCAAGAGAAAAAGAGAATAAAAGTTGGGCTTCTGATGGTTTTCTGCCTGGAGACACGCAAAACCTTGGAGTGAGTCTTGAGATTTCTTTTCAGCTGATATTATAGAAAACTTCACCTTCTGCACAGTAGTCCAGCTAGGTAGTTCTTGACTTGCACTTAATGTGAGATTCCTTTTAGCCAAACAGCCTAATGAGTCATATCCCGTCTTTCTGCATGCTTCTACACCATAGCAACCTTGACAACTCCTTCCTCCTACCTGGTATTTCAGAGCAATTGAACAGTTGGTGAGGTCTGATCTTAAAAACAAGTGGGTAGGTGGGTATTCCAAATGCAGTTTTGCATTTCAAATGCATGTAAAATCACTAGGGTGCCTACAGAAGTGAAATAGAGTTTATGAATGGAATTTATTGTCCTTATGCTAGACACATTTATTTGGAAACACTGCAAGCATAATTATATTGGAGAAAAATAAAGTAATAATAATAAAATTATCATCTAAAACCTCCCTGACACTCCGTGTCTCTATTTCTCTCCCTCTCTCTCTCTTTTTCCAGTGGGTCAGTGTCAGCACCCTAGCTGGCATTAGCATGCCATGACTGAACAGATCTGACAGTGGTCCTTCCCATCTGTTCATGATCTCACCTAAAGAAAGGACTTGTGGACCATGGCATGCCCATGGCAGCCAGGGGGTTGACATCAGCCCTGTTTGCAATTGCCCCCATCACCTGCCATTCATTCTGTGGAAAGTCATGCCTATTGTTCAGAAATGTGAGAGGTAGTAGTAGATTATCTCTCAAGCAGAATAAACAAATTGGCAATGCAGAAACTGAACAATAACCAGTCCCACTAGCTTCTTTACAAAAGACATAAAAGTAGCTTTACTTACAATACATAATCATGAGGTATATGATGATACAAGGTGTAATGGAGGAGAAAGAAAGGGAAGGAAGAGGAAATGGCTACAGATTAGAGTGGCGCAGGAAGAGAGAGGGTGTGGTACATCAAGCAAATGGGAAATCACTATAACGCAAACTAACAGTGAACATAGGCCTGCAGAGGTTGCTGAATCCAACACTCCTTTGGTCTGTGGGGCCATGGATCCCAGCTCTGAATCCCATGCTTGCTGCAGCACTGGTTTTGCATAATGTTAGTATTTGCTCAGTAATTTTTACTTGACCCCTCCCAAAAAAAAAACCTGCATTGCAAATATCTATAGTATGGCTCAGATGTAATTCCACTGAGTTCAATGGTTTTTATTCCAGAAGACAGTGTTCATAAGACTGCAATCTTCCTCTCTGTTCCTGAAAGCACGTATCTCTGATGAATGGTGGAGTAGTTTCCACTTGGCAAAATGTACCATGTGCCCATTAACCTTTTAATGCTATCAAGCTGATCAGTTCAAAGGACTTGTCAGAAACAGACCTAAAAGGTGACAGGATCCTATTGACGCGGCAAAATAATCCAATACTGCTGTCTCCAAATTATAGTGAGGAGCCCACAGAGATGGAAGCTTTGACAGCAGAGGGGTAGATGAAGTGAGTAAACAATTATCTGCCATGTTGATTCAATATTAGAGGACCTCATAAAAGGATTTCTCTGCACTTTAGATTTGAAAAGAATATCACAAAGTCCTTTGTATCTTTTAAACATCCTTTTAAAAACATAGTATTCCATGTGCTGATTTGCTTTGGGGTTGGACCAGTTTATAAGATATCCATTTTAGATTGCTGCACATGGTAGTTGTGAGCTGTTGGTATCAGTCATGGGCAGCACTTTACCAAAAAGATCAGGCAGATTTCTGTGGTTTCTGTTTCATTGTTTGGTGGGAATGAAGTTTTTGAATCATCTCTGAGACCAATGCTATGTAAAGTGCCTTACAGTAATCCATGCCTACCATGGGTATTAATAGCTTTAAATAACTATGTACACCATATACTCTTGTGGGATATAACAATTGCACATGCAATTACTCTGAGTCAGTCTATTAATAAACCTATCTTGAAGGGCTGAGTTTAAATTTTTCAGAAAGTGGTGCTGTGTGTGTGAGGACATTTTTGACGAGGAATTCTTGGTGTTAGTTGTAGAAAAAGATGGTTGGGTGGGTGGACACAGAGACTGTTCCAACACTATCAGACAGAAGGATGTTCTTTTAATTCTGGATAGGTGTAATAGTTCTTCCAAATAAGTCACAAAGGGATCCCTTCTTTACCACAGTTCATCTTTCTTCTTAATTCCATCCTGAGGCTGAATCAGACCCTTCAGCTCACTTGCGTTTGTGGCTGAAAGTACTTTCCTTAATATGCTGAGATTTGCCGTGGGCCACTACACTTGCAGTGTTTTGCAATGATAATCTTCAAACCCCCTGACAGATTTTCAGGATGAGCCTTATATCTCAACAGCCCACCATCCGTCAAACAATTTCACCAAGACTCCTTACCTAACTTATTTCATGTCATTAACATAATAAAATGTATAATCTTTTTCCCAAAATTTTGCTAAGGTTCTGGTGGGCAGCTGCAAGTATATTTTTAAAATGGATTTTCTTTTTTACAGGATGCAAATAGGATTTTACGCATGTAATGTTTTGATCTAAAATGTTCACTGTGAGCTCTTTGTCAGCTCATGTTTATGTGCTTGTAAGATTCCACAAGCTGTTTTGTGCGTGAATAAAAGTACTGTAGTTGTTGTTCAAAGGAAGTATTGATCTCCCTTTTCCCTGTGTCACTCTTTGCAACAGATCAGCTCCCAGCAATCATGACCGAATACAACGTCTAAGGCAAGAATTTCAGCAAGCAAAGCAGGACGAAGATGTGGAAGACAGGAGACGGACATACAGTTTTGAACAGCCATGGGTAAGTGTTCATTAGTTACAGTCTCTGCATATGCCACAGGACAAACTTCTGAGGAGTACTGGAAGCTAAGCTGCTTTGGTCTATCTCTCTCAGTAGTCTCCAGACCTGCTGAAAGGAGACCTTGACACAACCATGCATGAACTTGTTAGTGATACTATCTATACATGCACCAGCAATCTACTGCAGCACGCTGTATGTGGTGCTGCCCTTGAAGTGTGTTTGAGAACTACAAAAAACCCTGCGACCATGTTATTCACAGGAGCAAGCCAGTAAGAACACACTATAACAATTTGATTGGATCTATACTAGCAGCCAGTTTATTCCTGGACGCAGCTCAAAGCTGAAGGTTTTCTGCTTTAACACTTCTAGGAAATGGATGGCCCTCCACATGTGGTTAGGCTGTGGTTCCTACCAGCCCTACACAACCTCTGTAGTGCTTTGAACTCATAGGAGCAGTAGTTCCTCAACTTCTTGAGGGCCACGGGCAAGCCTGGCTTTTCCATTAGGTGTGGTGAGATATCTCCCACAAACAACAGAGAATTAGAAGTTGCAAATCACTGCTCTTTGCCTCACCACTGTTGCTGCTCCAAAAGCAAGGTTGAGCACATTGCAAATGCCTGGTTCTGATAGCCACTTCCAGAGCCACTCGTAAGCACAGGTAATCTCCTAGGCCATCCCACCAAAAATACCCAACCCAAAGAAGGATCCCTCAGCACCAATTCTTTGTGGCTGGCTGGCTTTGTGGGAGAACGTGACAGTCCCCTTCACAGAGTCTACCCATCTCTTCTGTTCCAGAAAAAGAGCGGATAGGTGGCAGCATTGGCAGGGTTGAGAGGCAGCAAAGATGTGGCCACTCACCTTGGGCAGCAACAGAAGGTGCCCTACCACTGGACACAGGTTTCGTGCCCCTGGTCTGCTGGCTGTAACCGTCCAAGGTTTCAGATTTTCCAGCCCTTTCTGGGCCACCTATGGTATGAAACTTCTAAACAAAAAGCATATTTTCTGCCATTGAGCTGCAGCCATGTCCCTACCTCATTTTAGCTGTAATCCCTTCTTGCAAAACCAAGGTGGTGGTGATGTCGTTGTTTCTTACCAGTCTCTCCTTATAGATTGAGGGAGGAAACAAAGATTAAAATAGTGTAACAAATAGAACACCAATTAAAAATACATAGATTCAAGAGGATCAGTGACCTTTAAACTCCTGACTCCTCCCTTCTCCATCTGCAACCCAAGGTTCCTAATTTCATTTTGTATTGTGCCCTGCCATCTGTCCATTCTGTAAAGAGTATTGTTTGCCCTGTTACAAGCTGGGTCAAATTGATGCAGACTAACTTGTCTGTCCTTCAGTTTAAGTCTGTTGGGGATTTGTATAGGCATTGTTTACAAGAACACAATTCTTTGCTTGTTTAAGCTGCAGAGTTTCAAATAAATGTGGAGGCTTGTAAGTTATTTACACCAGACTTCTCTCTTGAAGTATGTGTTTTTATAAAATGCATTAAAAACAAATATAGGTATCATGACCTTTAAAAATGTTCAACATCAGGAATTAGCAAGAAGATTTTGTCAAGACAGGAAAAAGATGCCTACAGATCATTGTTTTCCAAATCCCTCCTAACACAGAAATAAAATATATAGCTGGTTGGTAGCTTTAACTTTCTGGTTTTAAAGGGAAGTGTTGTGTCTTAAATGTATGCAGCATATTTCGTAAAACCTGGAGACTATTCAAAATCTTGATTTCTTTTTTTGCATTTTTGTCTCCTTAAAATGCTTTGGTTCCATTTGGGAAAAGGCAGGAAATAAATTGGGTGGGTAAATATATATATATATAAAAGTTGTTTTTTTTAAAAAAAATCTAACTTATAAAAAATAAGAAATAAGGATAACAAGCATGCCCTTAAATCATCATCTTTCTTTGTCCTCCATAAAATCTTGTGTCTTTTACTCCGTTGGCTCTCTTTTCAAACTATTTTGTAACATATGTTTGGTTTTCCCTGGAACTAGTTTAAAAATAAATGGTTTTATTTATTTTTTATTTTTATGACCGGTCCATTTTTAAAATAGGAGTTGTAAAGATAACCCAGTACCCGATTTTTTAACAAAGCCCCTGGAAATGTATGAGCATGACTCTTCTGATACTTGAGGGGTTCTTTTATTTAATTTCAGAAATGCAATGGGTTAGGGATCTTGTGGAAAAAGTCTATGAAATATGTGCACTCAGGAGGACTTGAGAACTTAACTACTGAAGTTCATGGGCCAAATATTGTCTATGCAAGTGCCATAGCAACTTTAAACAGGCTGCTTTAGTGTGTATTATAGTTTCCAGCAATGACTGAATGGGGAGTTATTTAGATGACAGGCTGATTACCTCAAGGATGGAATAATTTCCTAAATTGTGGGCCAGCACATTGACCTTTATTTCTTTTTTCCTCCCCCTCCCCACAACCATAAGGATTTCTTTCCCATTAGAATGATCATATAAATGAGTTTAAAGTGACAGTACTTCTTTTTAATGTATTAATGCTAATTCTTTGTTATTATTTTAGATGTTCTCTCTCTCTCTTTCTCTCTCACACACACACACACCCTTTCTTTGTGCTTTCCTATGTACCTTTTCATACAGACCCATTGATTTAAAGAAATAGACCCAATGTACTTTGAAACTATTCCCCTCTCCCAGCCTTGTCTATTCTAATCTGACTAATATTACTGTTCTTGGAAGGGATAAAACAATGATCTCATCCATTTTGAGAGCGAGCAATATAATCTCCACATCGAGGAACAATAAGTTCATCTCTTTAAGCAGCATATGTGACTTCAATGTATTAGCTTAAAATTATAGAGGTACTCTTCCCAAAATGCATCCAGATGTATCAAACACCAAACTATTAAAAAAAAAACCTATAAAAGCAGTTTACTACACCAATGCAGGAGGAATCTTCAACCCTGTTCTTAAATGCTTTCTGGATTTGGTGTCTCAAAAGCTTTTAGTTTAACGTAAAGCGCACCCACACAAGACCTACTGTGTATTAGCCTGAGGGAACTAGTTTGTGGCACTAAACAGAGTGAAGGTGGGATGAGAAGGGTTTAGTTGAACATAAAGCTTTAAATCTAGAAAGGGCCCCAGAAGCCATGAAAAAGAGGTAAACTCTTTTGTCCTGATTTGAACAGTGAAAGCAATCTTCCATTTACAGAACACTGTGAACTCCGATTCACAGAGATGTATCCTTTTTCTTCCCTCTCTTTAAGGTAGCAATTTGAGACTGAGATGCTAGGAGCAGAGACATATGAAAGAAATACGTATCTTTAAAAAGAAAAGCAAAGAAAGTATGAAAGAAATAGAGATTCATGTATATATCTAGCATGTAAAAGTGACTTCTGCCTGAATCATAAGTCTCCAATCCCTTATGGATGGTTGTGACCACATGTCTCCTCTCAGATCATAAAGGGCAAGTGTCCATTTCAGATTGTTTGACTATGATCCTGCTGGCAGGGGCTTTACCTGATGGGCCGTGGGAGAGCTGGCACTTCTTGCCAGGCTCGTACATGCGCTGCCAAAAATTAATGAACTCCTGTCCTCAAGGCAGTCAGTCCAGCAACTTCAATGGATAGAGACACTTTTATTAAAATCTTTAAAAATGACATTTCCTGAAGAGATCTAGGCAGAAATGTTGATGCTGAGGATATGACTCAGAACAGTGAATTTAGCCTTTGATTGATTTTACTGGAATGGCAATTTATCTTTTTTTGGACTGTTTTCATTTCATTAGTGCTGAAAGTCCATGCCAGAGTTCTTTCGAGGGCCAAAGCTCATATGGTGGAACTCCCATACAAAAAGGAGCTTCCTTATTATCTGAATAAATAAAGGATGCATGTTGTGTCTCGAACACAAAAATGAATGAGGAAGTCCTTGTTCATAAATAAACTCCGTTCATACAGTGGGAGATAACATTTGAAGGACCATGCTGAATCAGATCAAAGGTCTAACTAGTCTGGGATACTGTTTCTGCAGTAGCGAGCCAGATACCTAAGCTGGACATGAGAGCAATAGCATCTTTTCACCTGTGTTTCCCAGCAACTAGTGCTTGAGGTGAGATTGGAGGTTATATATAACCATTATGGCAGGCAGCCATTGGTAGCCTTATCCTCCATGAATTTGTTTAACCCCTTCCTAAAGCCCCCTGTGTTGGTAACAATCACTGCATTAGTGAATTCCAGATGCTTTGTATGAAGTGCTTCTTTTATCTGACATAAGGCTCCCACCTTTAGCTGCACTGCACGACTCTGGTTTTTCACGTTATAACAGAGAGATCCACTTTCTCCACAACACTGAGAAAGGTGCATTATTTTATACACCTCTGAAATGTACCCCCATCACTCAACTTTTTTAAAGCTGAGGAGCCCTAACTTGCCATTGTGGGGGAATTCCTCCAACCTCTTTTGGTATTTTGATTTCTCTTTCTCTTCTCTATTGTGAAGTGTGGAAATGAGAACTGCACACAATGTGTAAAGGCATAACAATACTCTCAGTTTTATTTTCAGTTCCTAACAAAGAATGTGTACTTTCCACGGCAGCTATATACTGGGCTGGTGCTTTAACTGAGCCTGTTCATTCAGCCACCAGCTCAGAGTGCATCCTTGTGCATGTGAAGTTAGGATTTTTATTTTATTTTGTATGTATGTATGTATGTATTTGGCCACAATATACATCATTGAAGAGGTGTACTGAACCACACTTGCCCTTATAATAATGATTCCTCCAGTTCCAAGTAGCTGCCTACTTGGTTCTAGCTACCTTAAAACATTTGGTGTCATCAACAAACTTGGTCATCTCAATCCTCACCTCTCACTCCAGTGGCCCATTCACACTATGCAATTATAGTGCAATTATTTCATTTTAATTGCCATGGTTCTGTCCTGTGGAATGATGGGATTTGCAGTTCGGGGAATGGCATTTAGAATTATCAGCTAGAGAGCTCTAGTGACTCTCCAGACTATAAACTCTAGGATTCCCTAGATGAAGTCATGGCAGTCAATGTGGAATAATAGTGCTATAATTGTGCAGTGTGAATGAGTCCCAGATACTTCATGCATCCCTGCCTTCAGTGAAACATGTTACTTCTAAACCTTCCAAATGAGAATATGACATATGTTTTGGCTAGCTTATCTATTCTGATGAATTACATACAAATCTTGTATATTTCAGCATGTTGTCATGGAATCTCACCAAAAATATAAGTGACCCATGTATATACTCAAGAAAGATGAGCTTGCTAGTCTGTTTCGGCAAAGAATTGAAAAGTCTTGTGTTGTAGACCTTAAAAAGTAAAAGAACCATTGTGCTGGAGATTTTTGGACCATAGTACACTTCATAACACAAAAACCAGATCAGTTTTAGCCTGTCACCTACACTGGGCCTTTTCCCATTTACAGTATCTGTTCTTGGTTTAATACACTTGTTACCCTGCTTGCTGGAGGTCCCTTAGGTAATTCCCAACGCCTGTCAAAATTATCACTTGTGGGAAAAATGAACACTGCTGTAGCAATGCAAAGAGGGCAGGGTAATTAAGGATCTTGAGCCCAGCTTTTATAGAGTTGGATCACAGAGAATCAGGCTAACTGTTCAAATTTATGGTTTTTATTAAATGGAAATGTTCTCACACACCAACGCACTCACTCACATGCGCACATAAGGCCTATTGTGAAACAAAAGAGATGAAAAGTGGATAGAGTATATAGCAAGGGATTGCAGAGGAGTGATACTGCACCTATCCTGAAGTCCTTTGTCCAGGAAGCAGCAAGCAAAACGGAACTCAGCAAAGAAACGGCTAAGGAGATTACTCAACTAACAGAGTGACGGTCTGCTAGCATGGCGGGGAGTTCTCCAGAGAAATTCTCAAAAATTAGGACTGCTTACAGGGCAGAACGTATCTCGAGGGCAAATCCTCTTCCAGGGAGGACAATAGTCATAGCAAAGGAAAGAATTTTCAGCAAAGGCAACTTGATTTGCATGATGGTTTTATGATGTGTTGCCAGTGTTTCAGAATCTTCAGTTGCAACAGGTTGTAGTGTAAATTTTTGTAGATGGGCCTCGACTTGTAGGATTTTTCCGGAGCCCCAGGTGCTTAACCTGGGGAAAACACGCTAATCCCCTCAAGTTGGCTCCTCTTTGGCTGAAGACCCCCCTTTTTTTTTTGTGGGTTTGCACAGCTTGAGGTCTCCTTGGGCTATGTGACTGGGGATTCTTCTGGCCTGACCTAGTTCTCGGTTGTTTGACCACTTTTGCCTACGTGCCCATCTGGGCAAGCTCCTTGGCATGGTGAGCATATTTGATATCAAAATTGTAGTCCCTGGTGTGCCAGTGGGGTAACACACTGACTGACTGCAAGATCTTAATTACTTGGCCCACATGGCTGAGGGCCTGATCAGTAGATACTATGCCAGTGGAAGCAGTGCTAAAGCCAAACAATTTGGGAACTGCTGAAGGACTAGCCTCTCCCTTCCTTAAATGTACAGCACCATCTGTAGTTTGGTCCTTGGGCTGGAGGAGGTTTGCGTCTAACATGCTTACTGCTTTTTTTCCTGCTCTTGTGCTGACAGATATTAGCCAGCAGAGCAGTTCTGCCAACAGATTGCTGTGTCAGCAGATACCTGAGATCAGCTGACAGAACCTTTGTTGCCAGTGGAAGGGTATTTGTGGTGTCAAAATGGACTTGTGCTTACCTCTAAACTCCTACAGCCTATGCATCTTTAAATCAGAGCTGTAGCACTGGGCAGTCAATGATAAAATGTACCTCTAATTGTTTGGACGACAACTTTCTGGAAGCTGTGAATGCTTTGATGAACCCAGCACAAATGCATATCATTTGCATTTGATTCTGCATACTACAAGTACATATCTGATATTTCTATGTTAAGAAGACATATTTTATGCAAAATCATTATTCCTGTAACTTCACCAACGTTCTAAGAAATGCATTCTTTCTACTGAGAGTAGAATCCCTTTGAGGATATTATTGCCTTAAAGTTGCACCTAGATCAACATTTTGGTTGAACTCTCTTTTCTCCTGTGCTTTCCTTAACAAAACCTTCCAAACAGTCATGATAATTTCAGTTAAGTTTCACTGTGGAAGACACAAACATCTATTTATTTGTAAAACACGGCCTTACATTTCATGACGTCCTTGACCGCTGTGTGATTTAAAAAGTCAGCACTTGTCATACATCTCCTCATAGACAAGGCCAAGAGTTCTTTGCAAATTTGCACAGTGAAGAAGCAGCCAGCTTTCTTTGATAGTTTTAAAGAATTATGATAATTATATTTTGCCTCGTGGCTGCCCTGTTTATACAGGTGTTAAGTAGTTTGGGAGATATCTTCTGAGCACACAGTTTTTGTTCCAGTGCATGGAAACATATTGTTCCCTTTGTGGCAGGAGATGGGGAAGTTGATTTAGTTTTTCATCTACTAATCATGATGGATATTCTTGCCAGCATTAAAAATTCTCTGCAAATGTGAAATGAAACTATAATAATGAGTCGTCGCTGCTGCTGCTGCTGCTGCTGTTGTTGTGTGTTTTCAAATAGTTTCCACCTTATGGTGACTCTAAGATAAACCTGTTATGGGATTTTCTTGGCAGGATTTGTTTAGAGGGAGTTTGCCTTTGCCTTCCTTCAAGGCTGAGAGAGTGTGACTTGCCCAAGGTCACCCAGTGGTTTTCCATGTTTGAGTAGGGATTCAAATTCTGGTCTCCAGAGTCATTGTCAAACATTTAAACCAATATGGCATGCTAACTCTCAATGAATGAGTCTACGTGGATCAGTACTGAAGATTTTAATTCCCTGAAGAATCCTGAATTTCTAACAGCCTCCTTTTGACTCAACATTTCTGTCATACTGTTCACACACAATATGCAGCAGTATTTTTTCTCATGCCTTGATACACAAAGGAATCAAAATGTATGTGGGGCAGAGGGGCTTTGGTTTTTAAAATGGTTATAAGATAGGGACCTTGGGTGTATCACACACTCTCATCCCCAGAAAGTCTGGTGATAGGTTCACCTTATCTATGATATAAAAGTAAAAGTTTGTATGTCTGTTTGTGGTGTGTCAGGCGAAGACCTCATATGACAGGCTGCCTGAGAAGATTATATGGAATCCTGGGGTTTGCAGTTTAGGGAGGGGCCTTTAGAATTCTCAGCCAGAGAGCTCTTGGGCCTGCCCAGTTGCTATGGAGATGAGGCCGAGCAGCAAGGAGGAGGAGGACAGTGTATTCGCTCAGGACCCCAATTGTCTATGTTAGTTACTCTGAATACAGATTGGATTGGGGAATGCGGGGGAAAGTTACGGGTACTGGACAAGACAGTTTGGAGAGTTACAGACACAGGATCTCAAATCTTTCTAACAAATATTACCTATGAGAAAATAAAATCCCAGGCAACGCCGGGTATATATGCTAGTGGTCAACATAAGTTGAAAATGACTTGAAGGCACACCACAACAATAAAGGTAGGATTCCCAGATCTCAGGGCCTGGCTCTTATTCTCTAGGTGAAGGGGAATCTCAGACCAGAAGCAGTGCCTTGAAAATGTGTATGTGACCCTGTGTGTGCATTCTTTATTGAATAGACCTTGGTGGGGTTTTTTTTTTATTTGAACAGAACACTATGGGCAATTCAATATATAATGCTTAATAATTTCCCCATAGTTCTCCTCTTGTAACATCATCCTTGTAACATCACTAACATCTCCCTCTCATTACAACACATCATCCCTACGTCTGACATCCCAGGCCTTGCAATAGCCTGGACATGGGAACCATATTATAAGTGATGGGATAGAGTGTATCACACTATTATCAATCCATGCAAAGTTGATTGTAGACCATTCTAGCAAAATCTGGTGTGTTGTGCATTCCTCATTCCTATCCAGAGCTCAGAAGAGTAACTTCTTGGAATACAGTTCCCAGAGAGCTGTAGCCCCCCCCAAAAAAATCCTCTTTTGCACTAACCTAATTTCCTTTCATTTTCCCATTTATCCCACCTTCTTTCCCCTCCCACAAATTTCTGCTAATTATCCTTCTTCCTTCTCTTCCAACACTGAAGATAAAAATGCTGAATTTTATCTGACACTGATGATTTAAAGTAAATAAATATGCCATTATTCAAAAGGGACTCTCTAATGAGGGCAAAAGCCAGGGTGAAGCACTGAGCTGACCTGAGATTCCACTCTTTGGCTTCAAGGAGCCTTCAGAGAGGACATAGAACAACATAGTTGGCAGTACTTGCCTTTAGTATCATAAGATTTCAAAGACCCATGCCTCTATCCAAAAATATTGTAGAAAAGAAATCATGCAAAAATCCACTGTACACTGGTAAGGATCTTTTTGTTAATTGATGACAGAGGTTTTTATTTGTATCTATACAGAAAATTAGGATTATTTATTGTTTCAAAATAACCATTTTTTAAAAAAATCCTATGGAACAGCTGTCTGAGGGAAGGGAAATTGACTCCATCCATGTTGGTTTTCAAAGAGCAACTAAGGCCATTTCCACACTACACTGTTACAGTGCTTTTATTCCACTTTCAACATCCTATGGAATCCAGAGGTTTGCAGTTTAGGGAGGGGCATTCAGAATTCTCAGCCAGAGAGCTCTTGGGCCTCAGTAGAGTAGAAACCCTAGAATTCCACAGGATGTTGAAAGTGGAATAATATTGTTACAGCAGTGTAGTGAGGAAACGGCCTAAGACAGGGTTGTTTCGCCTTGCTTTCAGCCCTTTAAGGACTGAAATCCAGGCTTAGATGCTCTGACTGTTTTAACTTCCTGAGGTTTTTAAACCATTTCAAAGGAGTTTTGAAATGCTTTTGTGTATTTAATATTTTAAACATTTTTAATCTGTTGTACATCACTTTGGGGGTACTGGTGGGCTGAAATCAATAGATGCATGCTTGAAATCACTCACTCAGTCTATCAGCCAGCCAGTCATTTTCTTTCCTTTTTCTGGCAGCCAAATTCAAAGTCATACTCGCAGAGTGGCAGGCATTCTGTTTCGGTAGAGGTTCAGATGCAGAAGCAGCGACAAGAAGAGAGAGAGTGTTTCCAGCAGGCCCAGCGGCAGTACAGTTCATTACCCAGGTATGACAAGTGGCTGAAACTGGCACATGTGCACATGAAGCCAGTTTATTCCAACAGAAATAAAAATTATACTACTGTGACTTCTATATTAAGTGGAATGCCTCACAGATACTCGTATATGACTAAACGAATACATGAGGAAAGAGCAACATCACAGAGGAAGTCACTGAACCAATGCCGATTAATTAGATTATCTATAGCAGGGGTGGGCAAAGTGTGGTCTGCAGGCCACATGCAGCATCTTTGGACCACTAAGTGTGGCCCTCGGGACCCCCAAAAACCCCTCAAAGCCCTCAGACCTTCAAAAAATTTCAGGGATTGTTTTGTCTCCAGACAAGCCAAAAATATCCAGAATCTTCTAAAAATGCAGCAGTTTAATTCTCCTAACCCAATGAACACCCCCAAAAGAAAAAAATACTTCGCCAAATGTCAGCCAAAATGGTGGCTGGAAGTGATGCTGTGCCACTTTGGGTGCACTGGAACATTCTAGTGCTGCCCACCAGGAGGACACAGAAAGGAAAAATGTTCCCCGTCTCCTGCACAAATGCCTATTCCTGATCTATACAGAAGCCATCAATATATGCAGGAGAAGAGGGGCTCTACCAATATTTTAACATATACCTGAACATCAGGGATGGAAATCATGATATGGTTTATCTATTTGTATTTCATCAATTAGAGACTAGAGGTGGATATCATTGGTTAGATCTTGCTTTGAGTGCACACAGGAGGGCTGGGAGAAGTGGGTTTTTCTGTCCACCTTCAGCACCTTGAATGTGGTACACAAGGCCCTTAACACTAAATAATCATAGCACTATGGTTCTACTTGAACTGCTGTGGGCACATTCTGTGGAGCCCTGGAGTTTGTAGTTTGGTAAGGCACTGGAGCTCTCTAGATGAGAATTTGAAATGTCCCTGCCTAAACTGCAGATCCCAGGATTCCACAGAATGGAGTCATGGCTGTTAAAATGGAATCATAGCACTATAACTGAATAGTGTAGAAAGGCCCACAGAATGACAGGGGGCTGCTGAGTGACATAGAATGTTTTATTTGGGGGCTGGGGAGGGATTAGGGATTTCCCCCAATTGTTTCTGTTCATTTTCCATTAAGGATGTGAAGAAATCTCATTAAATTATCCACTCGAGATAAGACGGCCTGTCTCGGCTTGTTAAGACAACCTGGCAAGTTTGTGAACTCCTGTGAGAGGTCTAACTCTTACACAATTCTTGCAGTGCAAGAATGAAACAAAAAGGGTTGTTTTTCGTCAAGATTTCTGCAATAAATGTCTTTGTGCAAAATTAGTTTCATTTCCCCTGGTGAGGCAAGCTAAATATAGCGAGCATAAGATGGATCAAAAGGATACAGCAATCCATTTGAGGCCCCTAATTTTTAAAGGTTCATGCCAAAGTCAGCAGCAATCAGAGTTTATCTGCCCAATTCACATACTTTGCACAAAAGTCATTCTCATAAATGGGGAAGCTCTTTCAAGGTCAACAGAAAATAGTTTGTATGCAAGGAGGAAAATTATGGGATCCTTGCTTTCCATGAACTCTGTGTAGTATTTTAAAGAGGCAGGAGGGACTGTTGTGGAGTGAGGGAGACTGAGAAGTCCATTCCTATCTGCCAAACTTATGTATCTAAATCTCAAACTGAGAACTCAAACTGAGAAATTCATACTAGTCAGATATATAATGGGGAGCTGCCATTAAAGCTCCGAACATGCAAAGGCACAGAACTCTGTAGCTTATGCAACCATGATATGAAATGATGCAGCTTTATGGGCCCCTTATATATATATATTATAATTTTGCATAGTAAAAGGAAAAATAGATATTAACTTGATAAGTGGAAGTAGTAGTAATGGAAATCTTCTGTCTTGTATAGCTTGTTACTGAATGAATTTTGAATGATGATGTAGTTGTATGTCATAAATGAATTAATTGAGCGAATAAAGAGATTACTGTGAAAAGTTATGTCATATTGGGCCACATCCAACTTTCTGACACATTTAATTGGTTCCAATAGTTAAATGCTGTCTATAGATGGCCCTTAGTTTAGGTTCAAGACTGATATGGAAAGTGCTTGTTGGCAACTTAGAATCCAAAAGCAAGATGAATAATAAGATGTGGGAGTGTGATGCTTGTAGCTGTCATGGAGATGTATCTAAGGCCTTCAGACATTCAATAACTGATTTGAGTTGGCTCAGGGCATAGATGGTTTGGATCTTGTTTAATATACACATGAGACAATTTTCAAAACTAATGGCATTTGGAAGTCGAATGGAAGACTGGTGGAAAGAATAGTTGCTCCTTTGAAGGAAGACGATATGTGTGGGAGAGTTTTTATTTGACTCTGGTATAATGGGAACAAGTTTTATGAAAGCCAAAACACCGACTATTTTCAGCAAGAGGATTTGGCTGAGATTTCTTTTATCCAGTAAATTGATTTCTCAGAGGATTGGATGGAGCTAATGAAGATTGGAAAGATAAGGAGTCTTGGATGAAAAATGGGGAATGAAACAGTAAGAGTAGGCACCTTTGGTGAAAGAGTTGTATGTTCTAAACCATTTCTCATGTGCTTTGCTATTATGGCCTTCCAGATACTGCTAGAATACAACTCCCATCATCCCTGAGCACTAGAATTGATCATCAAAGGAGCCCAATATCTCAGGGTCCATAGAGAATTGATCTGCGGTTGTAAAGCACAGATTTCTGTGCCCGTTTCTCAACCATAAATTTACTGATGCGATCTGTTGGTGGGTTTTTGATAAGCATCTACATAGCCTCAGTATGGAACTGGATACTGATATAAATCGATATTTTGGACTGATCCAGCAGGATTCTTTTCATCACTTTACCTAAAAGAAGATCACCATAATGTGGCTACGCTTTCTAAATTCCTAAACTTGTGTTTACAGTAAACTATTTTTTATAGAAAAACATAGAGTACATTAGTATCTCAGTTATGAGTCATAGGAACGTATGGAATAAGCCTACATATATGCTCAGAACAGGAGAAAAAGTTTGTTCAGTCTGTCCTACAAAACATCTATGCATAAACAAATTAAAAGTACTGCAGTCTTTGTTTATCCCACTTCACGGATAATCTGCATTCATGCAGTTATAAATATAACTTGCTTCCAAAATTCTTTATTTTAGTATCTTCCCATAAGAGCAGTGTAAAAAACCCAAATAATTTTGAACCAGCTTTCTTGCTGACAGAAGGAGGTAGATGAAGTCTCTACTCAATTAATCCTTCTCATTTCTAGTGTGAAACGCCTATAAAGTCATATTCACCTCCAAGTGGGAGCCGGCTATTGAAAACTTGTTTGACTGCATCTCAGAAATTTGGCAGCCTTGTAGACTCAGGAGGTTCATTTGGTTTGCTGTAAACTGTTTCACAAAGGGATTCAGAATCTGAGTCATTTTAGAAGGCTTACATAAACCTAAGCACAAGTTTTTTAATGTATCTGGGTTGAATATATTCACTCAGGGGTCTCACTGTGTTGTACATAAAAATATTTGTTTATGCTGTTTGTGCATTATTTTTCTGTGCCTTCAGCTTACATGGATACAAAGAGAATAGAATGCCAAGAACAGCAAGGTCATTTGGTGATGCCACTACAGTAGTATTACAAAGTGTGAATTATTTGTCACAGAAAGAAAGGCTCATCCACTGTCTTTGTCCTTGGCGTTATTCTGGTCCTTATGCAACTTACCCATTCCTTGTCCTTGGCATTATTCAACTTACCCACTTAACTGCTGCCAGTCCATCTACTGGAATAAGTTCTTTACTTCTCTTGATCCGTATCCATCCAGCCTTTTATTGGAGTACCTAGGAGAAAACTTAACCAGCAGTATTTCCAGTGGAAGGAAAACTTGGAGATGTAATTCTCTTGGTCCAAGAAGAAGGAGGAGGAGGAGGCATAGATATTTCTAAGGGTACTTAGTTTAGATCCAATTATGACCTAGTGGAGGTAGAGAGGAGAAAATTTGGCATGGGCGGGGAGGATAGTGTGCTTCATACTTGGTGTTGCTGTTATTCCTCCCCTGGTATAAGTTAAGTTTGAAAGAATGGAAGGATGTAGGGAATTGAAAGAATGAGTGGGTTGTATTGAATGCAGTAGTAGGGAAGCAGTCGGTACAAGCTCATGCAAGTTCTTGGGATCTAGGCTTTCCCCTTATTCAGTTGCCTCTTTTCCAAGGGAGAGTATTCATATTTTGGGATCCTTCAAGTCAAACTTGGTCTCCAGGTGCTGGGTGCTCATTCCCTTTGCCAGCATCATTGTCACAAACCTTTCTCATTTATATTAGGTACTAAAACTAGACTCTTTGTCATAATTCAAACTCTCAAATTCATTTTAAAAATCCACTATTGGAAAACATTAAAAAGACATTTCAAAACAGGAAATGGCATGACTAGTAATTTGAAAAGCTTCCTTTGGAAGTGTCTTATCTCAGTCCTGGAACAGCTGATAAATCAAACAGAACAAATTGAATATCTACCAGTTTGTTACTTACTTCCAGGCAGTAAGCAAGGAGTCATAAATAAAGTCCAATATAAACAAAGTCCAGCAGGGTTTCATAGCAAGGGAGTGTCCAAGATCAATCCAAGCATTTGTCAAGGCATCCAGCAAGGTAGCAGGTCAGATAAGCTCTGACAACTCCTGGAGGGGAAGGATGCCAGCTAAATAAGTCCCAAGCCTAGTGCAGCTGAGACTTGATCAATCCTGAGAGAGCTGGCTCTCTCTTTGCTGCCAGTGCACTGCAAAGCTTGGTCGAAGTAAGTGTTCCTTTATATCTGAAGAGGCAGGATTCTCTGTTGGAGCTGGCACCATACCTTGTTCTGTTTCCAGCACTGTAACCTCTCTCTGTACAGTAGGCCCTGACATGGCTTCTGTTTCAGCCTCTGGCATGCCCTCTGTTTCAGACTCTGAGCCCATGTTCTGGAAGCAGGGCATGACAGGAAGCTTAAATCCAATTGCTATTCCTAAGTAGAGTAGGCTCACTAAATCAGTAGGATTTTCATACATGTTGACTTAACATTCAGTAATGAATTCAACAGTTCTACTCTAACAGGGACTAGCAATTTGGTTTGGAACATGGGCCCCAATTTCCAGGTTCCCTTAGCTGACATGGCCAGTGGCTGTTGTGTGCTCACCCTGTTTCTGTTTATGCCAAAAGCATTCTTACTGTTCATAGGCTCCACAGGAAGCTTTCTTCCAGACCCATTTTCTCACTGGGTATCCATTGAATTCTCTGACACCTATTTTGATAGGTTCTGCTTCTGTCTCAGTGATGAGAGAGTAAAGGCCAGTCTTATGGGGTGAGAGAAAGGACTATCTAGAGTGGAGACCTTTTGCCAAAGCTTTTGGGGCCTTGGGATCATGGCCTCACTAGGTTACAGAACACTGATAGAGTGTACACTGTGTATGAAATTTTAAACTATTTTAAATGCTTTTTAGATTGTTTTAAATTGTTTTAGAATACAGCGAGACCTCTAGTTTCATGGGATTAGGGATGTAATATTCCTGCGAAAGTGGAAAAAATGCAAATAAAATTAAATTAAAACAAAATAAAAATCACATATACTATTTTTTACCTGAGAACACTTCCTTAGGAATGTCTATGTTCTCCAGTGCAATTCTGTGGTCAGCTTCTGGTGGAAGTGGACCACAGAGTCATGCTGGAGGACTTGGCAATGTCTAGAGAAGTTCTGTCTAGGAATCTCTAGGTCTTCCATGACTGTGGTCCACTTCCTGCAGAAGTGAACCATAGAATCACACTGGAAGACCTATAGATTCCTGAGAGAATATACCTTTTTTCATGGCTGGGGCAAATAGGATAAGAATATTTTTTTAATAAATAAATTAAATAAATAACACCCCCTGAATCTGCAAAAGTGGAGGGCCAGGTGTATTTTAAATTGTTTCCTGTTTGTAGTCAACCCTGAAACTTCTTGATACAGGCAACGATATGGTATAATATTTAAATAAATATTGGTGACCTCTCACTCTTGTCTGGTGTCATCATCTTCATGATCACCACCATATTCATTCATTCATTCATTCATTCATTCATTCATTCATTCATTCATTCATTCATTCATTCATTCTATGTCCTTTTCCAGAACCAGTCTTTGTCTGATAATGAAAGGATTGTAAGGCAGAGGTCATTCTAGCCTCCCTAGGAAAGGATTTCCACAGCCTAGTGGCAGCTGCTGAGAAGGGGCTTATCAGGTGTCCCTACTAATCTTGCCTTGTGAAGATGATAGAACTAAGAGAAGAATCTCTCCTAAGGATTTCAAGGGGTCTGGGCAGGCTCATGGGGGAATTATAGCCTATTACAGCCTATTAAATAGTCTGGACCTAAGCCATAGAGGGCTTAATAGGCCATAACTAGCCCTTTGAATTGTGTCCAGAAACAGCCAGCAGCCAGTAGAACTTTTATAGCAAGAGAGTTCTACGCTCCCTGTAATCATCTCCAGTTAACAATGGCTGTGTCTCTTTGTGCCCTAATTGCTATTACTTGTTGTAGGATGGCTTATCTGTCTGCTCTTCTTGGCAGAGTGCAGAGGGAAAGTGTTCTCTCTTCATCTTCCCTCCCATGCGGGGAATGGGGATAGTTATAGGACAACCTGGTTTGCTTGTTGCAACTGCAAGGATGCATGGACAAGCCCTGTTGGCTAGTAGTAGTCACCATTTTCATCTCCCCACAATTTCTTTGTGCCTCTCAGAGCTTCTAAAAGCAGAACCTTCCAGGAAGGGGACCAAGTTCTGCTCTGACTGGTCTATGTGTGAACCATTTTCTTTGAGAGGAACTCTAAACAGCCTCACTGCTGCACATAACACTAGATCCCCTCCTCATTAACGCATATATTGTCCACCATTGTGATACAACACAGAGTAACAGTATTTCTGGTGGGCTGCCAGTCAGAATCAACTAAATTAAGCCAAGACAGCTTTGCATTCTACAGCAGCAAGTAAGAAGTGCCTATAGTCTGAATTATGCTCAGCTTACTCAAACAACCTTGCATTGACTGTTCAGATACTGCGTATCTTGTAAACAGTTGTCATTGATGGTGGGATGACTTGCAGGGCTTCATGGAGTAAAAGACAGGCCTTTGGCAGTCAGGGTTGTTAACCTCCTGCATACTAATGTCTCATGCCCTGGTCTATTGTAGCAGTCAAGTCTGAAGGTTCTAATTGCTATTACAGTAGTAGCTGTCAAACTGTGAATATTTATAGTGCAGTGCCTCAAGGAACACCTTTAAATTGAAGAATTGCTGGTTACTCTAAGCAGAAGAGACAAGGCAGACACTCCGAGGGTTGAGAGGGTGAGAAGAGGCTGCTAGCTGCCAAGCTAGCGTCATCATCTGGGAATCTAACATGGTGGGGGATATGGTCCAAACTGTTGTGTAGTGACTACATTTCTTAAGACCGCTAGTTTCTTCTGCTGCTGTTTGCTATTGTTACTTCAGCAGGGAAGGGGAGAAGATTTTCTATGGTGCAGTCTTTCTTCTAAGACACTGGAAAAGCTTTATGAAGGCATATACAATTGTATCAACATATGGGAAATTTGATTGTTAAGTAAGAAAGCAGGAATTGCATTGCTGAGGTATTTATGACCATTTCTGGTATAGTGCTATTATTCCACTTTCAACATCCTGTGGAATCCTGGGGTTTGCAGTTTAGGGAAGGACATTTAGAATTCTCAGTCAGAGAACCCTTTGGCCTCAGTAAACTACAAACCCCAGAATTCGATGGGATGTTGAAAGTAGAATAACAGCACTATAACGGTGTAGTGCAGAAATGGCCTATGTATATGAAATATGGAAAGATTGTACCTGAGCACAACAGGACACTGTGCATACATGTAATAAAGGAAGCTACCCATATATATTTGGAACAGCACTTGAGTAATTCTCATTGAAAGTTGAAGCCAGCTAAGGCTCACTAAAGTTACTTACTTTGCATCACTTCTGTATTCAGCTTATACAATTTTCTCTAAAGCAGCCACTCACTTAAACCCAACTGTATACTATATTGTGGCTGAGGGTAAATATAAAGTATGCATGGAACTTAATATTTCACTCATCTGAGATACGATTACTGGCCGTGGTTTTATGCCATATTAGTTTTGTGCAGCCCTCTTATTGGACTCAGTTCAGTTCACACCTGTGTTTACTGTCTGTGCATGCTTAATTAAGTGGTACAGGGCTTTCTTAACTATAGTGTCCATAGTATGGAACACCCTCACTTGGTTACTTCACTGCTAGGTTTTAGATGACAAAATACGATTCTGTTATTTTGCAATGTGTAAGAAAAACTCTGTTGGATCACACCACAAGATCATGTAGTACAGTTCTTCCCAAACTATCTCATTGGAGGACCAGCAATTATTTTCTTCTAATGTGCCAGGGAACCATGTGATATTTGTGCTTATTGAGTACAATTGTTTTCTTTTTTCTTTTTCTCATGGAAACTCACCAGGACCTGGCAGCCAATGGCTCAGGGGCTGCTATCAGTCCCTGGACCACCAGCTTGGAGTAGTACTGATATGTTCTAGCATCCTGATTTCCACAGTGGCCAACCAGATGTCTTTAGGAAGCCCAGAAGTAGAATATGAAGGCGACAGGCCTTTTATGATGCCCCCTTCATTGCATTCCGTAGCACTCAGTACTAATGATTAATGTTCCATTGATTCATGGGTGGCTGGTTGTTGCTTGAAATCATGTGAGACCTGACTCCTGTTCATCATGTTGAGCCAGAAAGATGGAATAAAAATGCTTTCAAGAATAAACATTTGAAGTGAGTATCATGCTGTTTATACTTAAAACATACATTTTCTGTTTTCAGGCAAAGCCGAAAAAATGCAAGCTCCGTATCTCAAGATTCTTGGGAGCAGAACTACCCTCCAGGTGAAGGTTTCCAAAGTGCAAAAGACAACCCCAGGTATTCCAGTTATCAAGGCTCACGAAATGGCTACATGGGAGGTCATGGCTTCAATGCACGGGTAATGCTTGAAACTCAAGAGCTGTTGCGTCAAGAACAAAGGAGGAAAGAGCAGCAGATGAAAAAAAAGACATCTTCTGAAGGGTCCAGCAATTATGACTCCTATAAGAAAGTTCAAGACCCTAATTATGCCACTCCCAAAGGTCCTTTCAGGCAAGACGTACCACCTTCACCATCTCAGGTTGCCAGGCTGAACAGATTACAAACACCAGAAAAGGGAAGACCTTTTTATTCCTGAGTCAAAGAAAAAGGTCAACATCCCATGCAATAAAGGAACATTTTCATATGAAGAGACTAGTATTTTTGGGAAGAAAAAACAAACTTTTGAAAGTGGAGGTACTAAGGAATTCTTGTCTGCTTCAGTGCCTTTAGCAATATGGGCAAAGAATCAGAGGGCCTTATGTCTTTGCCATTGTGTCTCAAGTGTTATATCCACAAAAGGAGTTTCCATCATCTGACAATCATAACCCTGGGCAAGTGATGTGTCTTTGTTACCAAGTGTCCTAGCTGAGTCCTGTGCTATCAGTGGCTGCTTTGCCACATTTTGTTGTCAGGTGTTCAACTTTTCTGAGAGTTGTGGTTCCAACGTACATAATGAATTGGTTTCTAATTAAGCAAAGCATTGCCATATCTTTGTTTCCTCCCTTGAGCTGAGGGAAAGGGGTACCTATCAGCTATAAGCAGTAAGGCAGATATCTACACAAGATCTCTGGTCCTGGATGGTTTATGGTTGATAAATATTTAAATGTCTGTATGCTGAAATTCTCTTTTTCTTTGCCTGCACATGTTCACCCTGGAGTCCTTTCAAAAAGCTTTATTCTCATTGGTAAGCAAAAAAAAAAAAAAAAGCAATGCTATTATCTTTCATTTATTCTGGGGACCTTTGTTACATTTGTCTTATACCTTAAACATATATACTTATATTATCAGTGGAAACGTTGTATTTATATAACTTAACCTTGGCCAATAAATCTCTTATTTCATGAAGTATATGAAATGGTGTGGGGGAAAAGAACTCTGGCTTGGTTTAGCAAGTTTATTTTTTTATAAAATGTTTCCCCTTGCCTTCAAAATGAATCCCACCCACAATGGATTATAGATGAATTACATCATATCATGATCATTTAATTTCTTTTGTGGGGAGGGGGGAAACGCAGGACAGAATAAAATTAAATTCTATTTTTGAACTAAAAATAGCTTTTTTAAACCTCTCTTTTTTGTCAGTTTGTAAAACCTTGTGGACAGTGTACACTGTGCTTCCATGTTATGGTATTTTTGCATCTTGGTATCATGATAAAGATCAACCACTAAAATATATAAATAAAAAAATAAATGGCGGCGGGAGGAAATTGGTGTGTATCATTGTGAAAACATGTTGATGTCCAAAAATAACAGGAACAAAAAGATTGCTCTAGCAGAGATATTTTTAATGTGCTTATTGGGTATATGAAATTTTCCTTTGCAACAGCTGGTTTTGTGTTTGAGGGTCTGAATTCTCGTGTATTGTGAAATGTATAACTGGATTGCTAAAGTGCCTGCAGATCCTGGGGTGAAGAAGTTTGAGATTAAAGCTCAGCATATCATGCATAAATGAACAAAAGGAAAAAAAAAGTATCACGTACGATATTTGATAATTTGCCTTTAAAAAAAAGAAAGGAACCTGCCCCATTTTACTTTTGCCTCATCCTGTTTCTAGATTATATGTGAACATTCAGCACATGTTATCTGTGTCTTTTATGCCTGTTTGTTAATTTTGTTTCTTTGTTAATATACTCAAGTGTTAAAGATTTGTTACTAATGTAAGCACAATGACCTTGGATGATTATGGCTCTTTTACATGGAGACTGACGCACTGTGTAAAATGGCACTCTTGTAAATACAGAAATTTAGAATAAAAGACTGTTTTTGTCTTGGTTTCAAGATCCTTTTGAAGTTTGCTAAAACTGGATCGGTCTTTAGTTGATATTGTAATATTTCACAGAAGTTGTTTTACTATGTCCCTGGGGGTTTAGATTTTCTTCTTAATATAAACATTGAAATAAATGATTTGTAGGCCCAATAGAATGCCAGAAGTGTTTTTCCAAAGAGAGCAAGAGGAAAAAAAGAGAGGCTAAATGCTTTCATACACCTATGATTACATCTATAATAAGAAACTGATCTAATCCTGTTGTCAGTCCCCAAGTAGAGTAGATCTGTTGAATCAGTGCAGCCTACCTATATGATGATTCACTAATTCAGCAGTTAGTTCAGTGAGTCTTTTCTAGTTGGGCCTAATCAGTTGGATTCTAGACACTGCTTTTTAGAGATCGAGTCGAGTGGAAATCATCAAGGCAGAACTACTGAGCTGGTGCGCTCGCTCTGAGCAACTCCCATGTTACGACTTTTGAAAATGCTTGGGTCCACTGTTTAGTTCATAGCCCATCTGGAATGATGTGGGCATGTCACTGAATGAGTGCCTGTTCAAAGAAAGGGTATGGCCATGTGTATGCTATAGTCGGTGCAGAAAAAAACCAGCCTTTTTTCCATTTTTGTGGAAGTTGTAGTGGCAATCTGTCATTCATTATTGCCACCATCCCAACACGGAAGTGGATATACCAATCTTAATTGTTACAACCAATCGCCAGTGTTCAGGAAAATGAGGGTTTAAAAATACATGATTCAATTATACAGACTGGTGCTATAGGTTACATATCAGAGGAAGGAACTGGCAAAACCACCTCTTAGTTTACCTTGCCTAAGAAAATCCTATGAAATTCATGGGGTTGCCATAAGTTGACAGGCCATTTAAAGGCGTGTATGCATGCCAGACTGACTGGCGGTGCTGCAGTATTAGTTGTAGCTATGTCACACTGGTAAAGTACCAAATAAATAAATAAATAAATAGCCAAGACTAGGAATTACCTAAACTGTATTCCTGGGGGATTTGGCATGCTGCAGCACAAAATTTAATTTAACAAAGAGAAATAGCTGCATTCTGATCAGAAAGGAGAAGAGAGGCATAAAAATGCACCTGATTATTCTGGAAATTTCATCAAAAAGAGGTTCAGTAAACAATTTTGTACACATTGTGGTAGAAAGAAACATGTGTGATTACCATAGGTTATTGATTCTTACCTCTCTGGAGTCACTGAAACTTCCCGTGGAGGGGTGTTTTATTTTGTTTTGTTTCTCGTCTTCAGAACTGCTGAAGCAAGATCATCGAAGTGATGATACAGGCAATTAGTGAACCCACGGCATCCCAGGCAAGTAAGAAGCCAGCTTGTGACTGAGGTCTTTGGTGAGAGCCATCAGCAGCACGACCTTGTGTTCCACACAGTATATACTCCAGTGTGACGGATTCTCAGGCTTCAAGCAAGAGCTTAGTTTCACAAAACTGGTTCCTAGTCTTTAAATTGACTTTTATGCTTTATTTACAAGTCGCGTATATACCTGGCATTGCTTGGGATTTTATCTTCTCATAGGTAATACCTGTTAGAAAGATTTGAGATCCTGTGTCTCTAATTCTCCAAACTGTCTCGTCCAGTACCTCTAACTTTTCAGCACGTTCCCCAATCCGATCTGTGTTCAGAGTTGTTAACATAAACAGGTTGGGTTCCTGAGGAAATACACTGCCCTCCTCCTTGCTGCTAGGCCTCATCTCCATAACAACTGGCCTATTCAGGACAGTCACAGTTTACTGAGGCCCAAGAGCTTTCTGGTTGAGAATTCTAAAGGCCCCTCCCTAAACTGCAAACCCCAGGATTCCACAGAATCTTCTTAGGCAGCCAATCATATGAGGTCTTTACCTGACACAAACAAACAAACAAACTTTGACTTTTATATGTTAGATGTCTGATTGGAGATAAAAGAAACAGCAGTTTGTGAGCCAGAGTGGGAACCCCTACAGGCCTATCTGGTCCAGAGAGTACCAGTCCCCCCAACTCTCTACTTTGGCATTAGGCAGATTAATTTGAATAGGATAAGGAAGAAACAATGTGTAGTGGTTTGAGTAGCACACTTTGAATCCCTACTCAGCCATCAAAACCCACTGAGCAACCTTGAGCAAGTTGCCTTCTCAACCTAAGAAGAAGGCAATAGCATATCTCCTGAAAACAAATCTTGCCAAAAAACCCATGTACACTAGGGTTGCTATAAGTTAAGTTGACTTGAAGGCACAGAACAACAACAGCAGTGTAAGTAAGAGCAAGCCTGTGGATCCTTAATTAGAGGATAAAATAAGGGAAAGCAAGAACGAAGGAAGACAAGGTAACCCTCCAATAGCAGCATCGTAGACCTCTCAACCAGTTCCCTGTTACTGCTCAGAGAACAGCTGCCAAGATCTGATCATCATCACCACCAGATAAAGGTTCCTTTCTGTCACCTGATGTTTGTTCAGGCACCTTTTTCAAGGTTCATGACTTCTCTCCTAATGGAAACAGTTGACACAAAGGGGGCTAAAATGCAGGGGAAGAGCACATCTGCTTAAAGCAGATCTTACAATGCAGGTAATGTTCTGTTTTCTCCATTAAGAATATTCAAGCTATTTTCCCCTCCTTTTTGCATTCCATGCTCACCCAGCATCTCCTTCCGAACAATCCTGCAGTGAAAATCAGTGCTAATCCTTTATTTGCATGACATCACAGCCAGTTGCCATGGCAATCATGTCAGCTTATATGTTCTGACTCTACTCCAGGTTCAAGGGAAGGGACAGAAGGGGTGGGGGGAAAGGCTGAAAGGTGGATTTTGATTCATACTCTGAAGCTGATGGAGCCAGGAGGCTCTGTTTGCAATGCAAATGGAACGAAGAAGTGAGCCTGCGATTTTGGCCTCTACACCTTTAATGACCCAGCACCAATCAGGCTGCTGTAAAAACCAGGTGAAATTATAATGGCAGAATTTGCACTTGTAAGTGGGTGTAGATTGGACTCAGGTCCTTTCCAGAATGAAATCACTTATGCAGTGCAGATGGTTGGGGAAGGCATTAAAAAATCAGTCAATCCTGATTGAAAGTACAATATAAGCAAGTATTCCAGAAATCACGCTACCCTATGGAAGCCCTTTTAAGGATTTGCCTTTATGAGGAATTCTAATGCAAAAGTCAGCTTTTCCTTTGGGCCAGTAACTGTTTTGCTAAGGAAGAATACAACTTCCCCTGCTGCCCACACCTTTGCCGTCATCTCGTGTTCTTGTCATAGATAACATTACTCTTCCTCACTATCCTCAGTCCCAGAGGGAGCTCATCATAATGAGAGGGAACCACTTTTCATACTAAATTGCCTTTTGTTCTGATTAACAGGTTTGCATACAAAAGCTAATGGTAATTGCACCAGGAGAAGAAGATCCAGGGAAATGATAGAGAGGAAATATGGTCACAGTTTTGGCAGATTTAAGTTTCTCCGTATTTTAAAACAATTTAATATGGGCATCAGTTCAGCTCCATTTCCTGGAGTCACTTTCTCAGATCTCCACAAAGCAATTTTCCTTCTTGGCTCCTCCGCAATTCTCTATTCCCCAGGACACTGTCACATCTTTACACCTTCTAACTATCTTTGTGGTTTTGGTTAGTTAAGTGAGAAGACCTCCAGGCACTGACACTGCCATTTCTGAGTTCTAAGACAGTCCCAAATGTAAACATGATAACTTCTCCAAGTAGGAACAGCATGAGATGAAGTAGCTCAGGTAGGCAACATGTTGTCCTCCAGATGAGTTGGACTATACTTTCCATAATTTCTGACCAGTGACCATGTAGGCTGGGGCTTATAGGAGCTGCGTTTTAAAACTTCTTGAGACCAATGGGTTGTCTAACCATGGATGTAACGCATGTAGCTGTCAACCTGAAAATGTCAGGTATTCCCCCTAAATAATTAATATATGCTGTATCTGCTATGTATGTACTGCATCTTCTCTTTCCATGAGATCATTTTTCATGCCGTAGTGCTGATGTCTACAACCAGGTGCTAAGTAAGCCTTAAGGGGTGAGGGACAATGATTCCTCCAGAAGATTTCAACCTCAATTCTCAGAAAACCCTCATCAGGATAGCAAATGATAAGGGACTATAGAGCAGAAGTCCAAAACATCTGTCAGGCTAGATGTTCCTCACCTCAGCATAAGCTAAGCAGAGTCCCATTACTGGAAAGCTACAAAAGAGTCCACTTACTCCAGTAGTCTTTTATTGCAGTCTATATTCCAACATCAGGGGAATCAAGCCATGCAGAAGTTGCAACAAGTCATAATAGTACATACCAATTAATCCTACACCCAAGGAGTAGCCCCAGACATATCCTAAACCTGAGGAAGTGTACAAGAAAATAAACCTCCTTGGGTCCTTGCTTCAACAAAACCTCTTGATCTGATGTCCTTGCAATTATTTTATTTCTTGAAGCACTTAAATGCCTTCATTTTCATTACATTTTCAACTTGAGTTTCCTAGAATGCAGCCAGATTTGGTTGTGAAAGTTAGATGAGAAGTGTGGATTGCTCTTCCTTTCAAATCTCTCATGAGCCTCAAATTCATTTGGGACCATGAAGGAGTTCCATTTCCAAGAAATGTACACTTTCAAAAATGCTTTCATGCTACAAATGTAGTGAGTCCCACTCTGTAAGGGGAAGCCTCACTGAACAAGTTCATGACTGAGGATATTAATGAAGGCTCATCAAAAGCATTGTCTCTGCTGGCTCTGAGATCAGTCAGATTTTTTTGTCTCCCAAATTATTTGCAGACCTGTGGTTGACTCTTCTTTCTACGTTACCAAAACAATTTCTTAATGCTATTCGAAATTTCAAGAGAGAGAACTGTATTATTAATGTATGGCTGAAATGTATTTCCTTTCAAACATATTTTCCTGCTTGCTCTAAGGCCTCTTTGGGAACGACATGCTAAGCTCACTTGAGCCATTTTATGGTGCCAATATTTCAATATACATCTTTGAAGACTCCGCCATAATAAACAGTTAAAATGGCTAGCTGCCTAGCATTATCTAAACTCAAAGTGCAATTGCCATTTTTTTTTAATTGGCAAGTATCACAGCATCAAGTACATGACATAGTGCAGAGATATGTTCCTGGATCATTTTATGAACAGGAATATATGAACACAATATGCTGCTCATGTTTGGCTGCCATTTCTTTTGTTTACAGCAGTGTCAGTGGCATATAGTTTCTCTTGCTGCTTGAATTGGGATTTGGTGGGAAAGGGCTTGGACAGGCAGGGCGAAGAATTTGCCATGTTGGCTGAATAAATCTTCAGTAATTCAAATCTTTGATCTTCTCTGCTGGTTATATCAAAACTAATTTAGTACATAGATAACACCGGCCTACAAACATCTTATACTCCAACCTATCCTTAATTTTATTTGTTGCGTATCTCTTGATTTAATTCTCTTAGTCTAGTTTATTGGAATGGTGCCTGACACACAATAATGTTAGGCATAACATATAAAATTTGTGCATATCCACACCGTTTAGGATCTAAGATGACTGACTTGCTTTGTTTTGAATTAACAGTTCATAGGAACACATGCTCATAAAGCAAAGATGAGCAGCTAACAGAGGCAGAGGGAACTGAACAAACCCACTCCTTCCTGAAATAGTTTTTTCCTCATATCTGAAAGAAGTCTATAGGGGGACATGACTGGTCAATTCAGGAGCTATTGACTTGTTTTAACCTTTTCTTCCAAAGCCAGAGGAGACATCTGGACTGGGAGAGGGCATGATCCTCTGAGCCTCACTTGATCCATCTGTTTCTAAGAATGACAAATAACAGAGATTATGTGATTTTTGAATCCTTTCAGATGGTCTTGGGCTCTTTATCTCTTAACTCTTGTAGCTGTGACCACTGTGCTTGCCCCAGTCCTCTGGACCATCTCTATGTCTTTCGGTGCCAGAAGTGAGGGTGTGGGCAGGAAAGCAGGCAAAACTGTGATGGCTACTCTGGCTGTCATTGGCTCTGCTGCTGTATCAGAAGTGACAATCAGCTGAAGGGCTAAAGCAGACTTGGAAGAATTTGCTACTCTCTCCAGTTTGCTGCTGATACTGATGGCTCTGCTTGCCTCACACACATCCTCCACTCTCGTTTCCTTCTCACTCATCTGTCATTCATTTACTTCTTTATTGCCTGGTGCACTGGCATACATTTGAAATATTGAATCAATCTAACAAGTACTGCATGGAGGCACTCCACCTCTTCTTTTTCCCTCTCTTGCACCAGCTCTCAAATGTAGTAGTACCAGCATATTTTCCCCGTTCTTCCCCCTGCTGAATTCCAGCCTGGAGCTAGCAGGGGAAGAAGGAAGTACAGGCTGTATTCAGAAAGCCAAGTTATCTGGAGAGCTCCCAAAGAGTTTCTGCAAGAACCAGTTGATCTGACCAAGCTGTGCAAGTTGCAAGTTTTGACCTGAGTAAACTTTGGTGAGAGGATAGAAAGGCAAGCAGTCCTAGCACAGGGAGCTCTAGCCGGCTATATTGCAAATGGCTCAGTGGAGGCTGATGCTCAAAGTTAAAGAGTTGGAGATCCAGCAATTCTTGGCAGCTTTTAACCCACCTAATTTTCCACTGTTTTCTAGAGCAAAATTGATATTTTACACAAATGGCTAGGGCAAACATTGGCAACTTTGGTTTCTAAGAGAGGTGGAGTTGAGGGTTGCAAAAAGTTCCAAGGGGACACTGCGTCCCCACCTACAAGGCCAAGGTGACACCAACAAAAACAGCCATAAATTGTATGTAGATATAAAGCCATTATGGCTGAATTAAGGTGGCAATATCTTCTTTGTTTCTATGCAGTACGAGGTGGAACTGTTGTCTAAGAACACACACATCTGAAGGAACAGAGCCCAAATTATCCATGAAGAAATAAGATGGAAGTAAGTTGCTTTTCTCAGCAATTTCTCTTGCAAACCTCCATCCAGCCTTTGATTTCATGTTACCCATCAGTTATGACCTGCCAAAGAGCAATGCTACAGTCTGTCTCATTACCCACATGCCCAGTGTCAGAGGGTGCAGGTGGAGACAACTGAAAATAAACTCATAGGAATTTTTAGATATGTCCATTGGGACTCTTGCAGCTTTGAAATGGAAATGGTTACATCTTGCATTTGAAATAATGTTTTACAGAAGGATGACTATAAAATATGTCTTTTTTTACAAGGCAAAAGTTTGCGCGCCTAGTTCAAAAAACAAAGGCTGTTGGGCCTAGACTGAGTAAGCACCATGAGCATAATTCAACTGTTGTGGGGTGGATAGGTAAAGAACGCACTCATTCTACCTCAACGTGCAAGAACAACCAAGGAGCTCCCAGACATAACTCTGTTTCCCCAGCCACTGATAAAGTGCAGTGTAAAATCCAACCTCCCCTGACACACCATAGGGCAAAGGAACAGCCTCTGCCTATGGCAGAAGGCTGCTCCTTCTTCACCAGGTCCTTGAGGGTGAAGGAAACATGCCTTGCTGCAGTCCTGCATCCAATCAATGTCCAGTAGAACAGACTTGTACCTGAAAATCCATGGCTGCTCCTCTGCACCAAGTGTGGAAACAATATGCAAGGAGGTACAGAATATCTCCTTGGACAATATCATTCAGAATACATACAGTGATGCTTGTCACCAGCAGGATCCTAATTACATGTGTGTGTTTCTTTGCAGGCTTTTGCATTTGAATGGTCAGTTTCAGGTCTGGATGCGTACCTCTGCAGCATTTATAGTTTCTCTTTTGACTTTATGAAATTTTACTCTGGAGTAGGGTTACCCAGTGTCCCTCATTATAAGGAATGTCCTTATCTAGAAAGCTTGTTTCTTATAGGACTGGCAAATGTTCCTTATTATAGTGTTGCTGGTTTGTGTCTTCAGCCATTTCCGCACTAGACTTTTATAGCGCTACGATTCCACTTGAAACGTCCTATGGAATCCTGGGGTTTGCAGTTTCAGGAGGAGCCAGGTGGCCCCTCCCAAAACTGCAAACCACAGGATCCCATAGGATGTTTCAAGTGGAATCGTAGTGCTATAAAAGTCTAGTGTGGAAATGGGCTTCAAGTCATTTCCAACTTCCAGGGAGCCCCTAAGGCAAACCTAATCAATGGATTTTCTTGGCAAGATTTGTTCAGAGGGGGTTTGCCTTTGCCTTCCTCTGAGGCTGAGAGAGTGTGACTTGCCTGAGATCACCCAGTAGGTTTCCACGACCGGGCGGGGATTCAAATCCTGTTCTCCAGAGTTGTAATCCAGTGTCCAAATCACTACACCACACTGGTTCTCCCTTATTATAATGGATGTCCCCTATTTGAAAGTTGCAAAGCTTTTCATTTTATACATACTGGAGATGCCAAAACAACAACAACAACCCATATTTTGGGTGTGAGCCAAAGACACAAATGTGTGTATCATGTAACTGATGAATGGAAACAGTATGTTGATTTTACAGAGAAATACATGTTAACTGGAATCAACACTTTTGCTTGGTATTTTGGTAAAATACAAGCTTGTTAATAGCCACTTCCTGAGCATCAGCCCTGCATGTCATGCATTTCAATTGCTATTTTGAAAACCTGGCAACATTACTCTGGGGTTTAGTGCATCTCTAAGAGATGAATGAGGTGTGAGTGGAAGTTGAGGTGATGGTGGTGTGTGTGGTTTTTTTTAATTGCCCCATTCCAGCTCTTTAACTATATTTGGTAACATGTCAGTACAGTAGAAAATCCAGAGGAACTCAACAATTTGCACATCTGGTTAAGCGCTGCTTACAGGGACAGGTTATTAATTATTCTGAGAATAGCACACTTTTGCAGCAATAAATGAGTCAGCCTAGCATGTTTCATATTTTGAGATATACCCCACACCGCCACAACGTGTAATCGCTCTGGGCTTTACACCAAAGGTTTGTCTGATGAGCTCCCAGCTATACAGAGGGCGAACAAAGGATTAGGACGGTGTGAAATCTTGTACTGTATATTGTGTGGCTATGCTTCTCTGCACCTTGACTTGAATCTCAGTTCAACTCTCCCATCATCCCTAAGGGATGTGATAAGGATTAGCAAATTGGCCAAGTTTCTACTTTCAGTGCAATTATGTCTGTCCTAAAGAGGGATCTCAGGGGATTGGCTGGGGATAAGAACAGGAGAGAACTGTTCTGAAGTTTTCTCTTGATTTCTGTTGACTTCACTGGATTTGGATCCCAAACTAGTGAAGGAAATGGATTCTTGCTGTCACTTTAATGTTGACAAATTGTCTAAGGGAGCACTTTAGTCTGTCCTCTTGGGCCACATGGGGATTAGCGATGGACCCAGGCAGGTGGAATCACAAGAGTTCCTTTTCCTGCCCTCAGCCAAATTGCAAATTGAATGAAATCTCAACTCATTTCTGATGAGTTATGTTTCATTAACCCTGTAGAGTCTTCTAATAATTGAAAACATAATTTAGAATGAACTTCACATGTGTCCTTTGAATAATTGCAGCTTTATGACATCAGCATTGCTAACAAGCAGAATAGATATCCCCCCTTCAAAAAAAATTATTTCTTGCCATATTCTCTGGACAGAGTAGAAACCTCCATTTCCTTTTATGTAAAAATGATATAAAACTTTCTGCAGTGAGGTGTTCAATAGCACACAGGTGGAAAACTTGAAATCTCTTTAGAGAAAAGAAGACATTAGGATAGCAGTCCTAAAGCTAGGCAAAACTATGGAAAAAGGGGCCATAAGTAGCTGTGTAAACACTATTCCACCAACAGAGAGGAGGTTGGCTAGTGACATCCCCTCCCCGCATGCCTACAGAAAGCTGGGGCAGTGAATATGTATCTCTAGAGGTATTTCACCATTAGTAGGGGCCCAAATGATGTGTCCTGGTTTGGGACTTGGCATACTTCCCAACATTTCACAGATAGAAACTGGAACATGTGGGATTAAGCAAAGACCCTTTCCACACAATAGCTCATTAGCGCATTCTTCCATTACAATCCCAGCATTGTCATTTACATGACGGTAGCAGATTAAGAACACAGTTTTCCACACCCTTCTGCCCTAAATGGATGAGTAGTATCATTGCCACCAGTGTCCCTTCCATACTACAGTGTCCTTGGTCACTCCCTTTCCCTGCCTTCACTCTGCTCCACTGCCCCTCAGTGGTCTGGGTTTTGTTTTGTTTTGTCTGTAGGTCATACCAGCACAGCAATGTTGCATCGGTAGGACATGCCAGTACACTATTGTATTTTCATGCTATAATGCTTTAAAAACCCAAAGGAGAACTTTACAATACACAGAGAGGTGATAGGTTTCTAAGTTACCATGCCATGGGAGTTGTGGAGGGAGGGACAAGCTGGGCATGCACATGCCCCTTCCACTGCTGGACCTGCAACAACAGGAAGTGCTATCAAGAGCTCTTATGGTACAGTACTGAGCCAGCTGATGGGGCTGAAGTGCTAAGGGAGGTTTGTAATGGATTTTTTTCTGGAAATAGTATAAGGTGGTTTGGCAATGTTTGGGTATGGGATAGCAGCTGGATAGTGACAACATTGTGTGGTAGCACGAGTCCTGGACCAGAAACACCCCGCTGCCATTGTGGGATAGCAACGTCATGCAGAAATGGCCTGAGTCACACTGTGCTCAAGATGGCAAAAGTTATTGATGAGGAAGAAGAGACAACTAAGCGAGGCTGCTATAGTTTGCTTTATTGTGAAGGGCAAGACTCCATCTCCTCTTCTCCTCCCCCCACAGCTGAGTTAATTGAGTACAAACTTCTTTTGTACTTTGAACCAAGTTTGCATCAATGGAAGTGACTTGAGGACAAAAGAGGAAAAAAGACAAAAAGGAAAGAAGGGGAAAGAAACTGGGATGTTTTAAAAAGGCTGAAAAAGTGGGATGACAGAGGATTAATCAGGATGTTTGAGGGGTATGCCTTGGATCTGCAGCTCTAGATTCCTCTCATTTCTCCATCCAGGGCTTACTCTAGTGCTAGGCAGAAGAAGTGCCCATCTCTGGCAGTAAATTTGGGGTGAGATCAAAGGGCAACACTTTGCTTATTTGATTTGCCAGAATTTATTCTTAGACCCTTTCCACACCTTACCTTGATGGTGTGACACTGGCACCACTAGTCATGGGATGATGTGTCATGCCCAAAATATAGCAGTGATTGCTCCCACAGCTTTGGAAGTGTGCCCAGCAGCAGAGAATATTTAAGCAGCAATGCACTGTAGCCAGGAAAAACTCACCCACACCAATTGCTTTCTTCCATCAAGGAGGTAATTTATTCTTGAGTTACAATGTGTACATATTTACAAGAATCTCCAGAAGGCATTCCAGCTTCTCTCTGCTTGCTCTTTCTGACAGTGCCTTCAGCAGACACATCAGGCACCATGTTGGTTAGCTCTCAGCTACTTTTATACTCACACTAGCTGATGCAATCCTGCCAGCCTTTGCATTCTCCCCACACCTGATGCAACCTTCTCCCCGATTGCTCATCAGCATGACTCAGCATGACTCAGCTAGAGTCACATGGCTCTCCACAGGTTCACTTAACTACCCACATCACAAAGTATTTTCTACAAGTTTGGCCCAACCTTTTCTTGACATGATGGAGCAGTTTTCTACTGCTCCTCCTGCATGCATCCCTTGGTGGTGGAGGAGTAACAGCATTAATGCTGCTGCTCCTTCTGCATTAAGGTGTCAATGGTGATGCCTTCTCCCCACCCTTTCCCTCCCCTCAGTGTATGATTGTTGCTTTTTTCTGGGGCCTCTTTTGGGAGGCATTGAGAGCATGCATGCGTTCATGCATTAGGCTCCTAGACTGATCACAGTAGCTGGCATTATCGGGGAACCACACGCAAACAGGTAAGGGGAAGGTTGAGCAATTGGGAGTCACTGAAAGGGAAAACCTGTCAATGATTTCCCCTGCTATTGCACCAGCTGGTGACACAAGAAGGATGGAACCATGACAATGTCTTGCAGAAGCGTCATCGCGGTCCCACTCCTTTCATGTCCCCATGCTGAGACGCAGGCCTCATGTGGAAAGGGCCTTAGTTTTTTCTTTTTCTTCTTCCCTAGTGTACAAGAAGCCAGGCAGCTGAAAGGTAACAGTAATCTTTTACACCTTCTGTTTGTTTATCTTTTTCAAATCTATTTGAACAAATAATCTTGTAGATTAAAGCTCATACTGTGACTGTGCAAAATGCTGTACTGCAGATTTTATTTTCCTATCAAACAAAATGTGTCTACTGTGGATTAGAATATTGACTGTTATTATTGTTACTGCCGGGGACAAGAGGACAGGTTTAGAGGACTTCTTCTAACTCATATGCCAAAGTTGCTTAGACTGCAATACAATCCATTTTGACTTTAGTAGATAGGAGAACACAAGTCAGTAAATTGGCCCTCAAAATGAGCCAGATTCTTCAGTTACGTGCTCAGTGTCCAAGTCAGCAGGACTGTAATGAACCCTTTTCTTTGGCCAGTTTCTTCAGAATGGCTTCATTTTGCCTCTCTGCATTTTTAAAACATATAATGGCCACAATCTAACATAGATTGGCTCAATTCCATTGGAACGAAAAGTGGATCCACTTTGATGGATGGGATTTTGGTTAGTCACTACTGTCTTAAATTCCACAATCAAGGTGCCACAGCTAAGAAGGCCTTCTTTCAGGATCTCTTACCATCTGTTGTTCTCATTGGTAGGATACACAGTACAGCCTCTCCTGTAGTTTTGGAGCAGGCATGTTTATGATTTATTTTATCTACTGTATTTATATGCCTCCTTTTCTCCCAAAGTGGGACCCAAGGTGGTTCTCATGTGTGGTGAGAGGCATTCCTTCAAGTACTGAGGTCTCAAGACATTTAAGGCTTTAAATGTCACCAGCACCTTGAATCAAAATCAGAAATATAGGCCATTTCTGCGCTACACTGTTATAGTGCTATTATTTCACTTTCAACATCCCATGGAATTCTGGGCTTTGTAGTTTACTGAGGCCAAAGAATTCTCTGGCTGCAAATTCTAAAGGCCCCTCCCTAAACTGCAAACGCCAGGTTCCATAGGAGGTTGAAAGTGGAATGATAGCACTATAACAATGTAGTGCGGAAATGGCCCAAGAGATATGCATCACATTATAGTTCTTTGTTGTTATTCTTTCTACATTATTAATTCTGCTGTCTACAGAATGAAAAACTTACCACTTTTTGTATGGGATTCTCTCACTAACTCTAACAAAATGTCCTAGGTTTTAGATAATCATTTGACTAATTGCAGCTAAACATTATCCCAGAAATCCTTTAGAAAAATACCAACCGGCCAGCCTCTGAGTAAAACATTTCTCCAAGTTTCCTGCTTGTTTTGTGCCTGTAATTCTATTCATTGCCTGTCCCAAATAAGAATAAAATAAAGTCAAAGAAGATTGCTCTGAATCAAAGCGAAGGGCTCTGAAATAATTTGTATTCAATGACTCTGTTCTGCAATTGTGGAGGGGGGAGAGGAGGGATGGAGGGGAATGCTTTTGTGAGTTGCCGTGTACAGAATTTTGCAAGTGCTCACTGATGGTTTTCAAAGTCACTTTACATGCATAATTTTCTCATCTTTATGCAGAATTTTCCCACATTTTTGTTGACTAAAATATTACTCATCTAATTTCCTATTTAAAAAACTCATTTCCAGCACCGTGGCATTGAAAGGTGCTACCAAGCATTTAGCCTTCAATTTGCATACAACAAATCCTGTAATCTGATGGGGGCTTTCACACAAGGGTGGCTGCAAGCAATTATATGGGCAGGGAAATATTTTTGGCTGAGGTTCTGCTCTGTGTTAATTTCATCTGTTGAAACCCCCCGTTGAGATTTCTTCTATTGTTAAATTGTTTATTGATGTGGATTTAGAAGAGGATACAGAAAATTTGCACCAGGTTGGGGTACAGAGTTTTCTGAGGCACTTTTTGCATGGTGTTTCATCTCCAATCCCTGCTTTTTAAAATCATCATTTCGGGCGGGGGGGGGGAGGCTTATTAAGAAAAGAAAAAGTGATCAGCTTGGAATAATTCATTGAATTTAACTCTCATTGACGGAACAACATTTAACATTCTTTTTATATAAAACAGCCATCGTGAAAGAGGAAGAGATAATCTAAGCATTACAGCTCCAGGAAATTGGTTTCATGATGGCATGTACTCCAGTGCTGCCTCAAGCTGTAGAAAAGTTTAACAGATGGAAGGACCTGGATCCTTTCCTCATTACAGTGTTATAACACTATTATTCCACTTTCAACATCCTATGGAATCCTGGGGTTTGCAGTTATGGGAGGGGCCGGCTAGCCCCTCCCGTAACTGCAAACCCCAGGATTCCATAGGATGTTGAAAGTGGAATAATAGCACTATAACGCTGTAGCGCGGAAATGGCCCTGGTCTGGAGTCTTAGGATTGGATTTTCTGCTCTGATTGCAGGGCATGGGGGAGGAAACTCAGGGCAAGAACATTGCCTTGGAAAATGTGTGTGTGTGTTTCTATATTCTCCTTTGTTAATCCTGTGGTTTTTTTTTTAAAGGACATATTCTGAGCAACTGTGGTTAGTGTTTAATGTACCATGCTTAACGACTCTGGTCTCTTCCAGGGAGGGCATTAAAATGTTTCCTTCCCCTCCCTCCCTAGAGCTGGTGCTGCATAAGTCCAGGTAAGCATTTATTCAATCAATTTGAATTTCTCCTTTTTACTGAATGGGACCCAAGGTAGCAAATACAGCTGAACTTCCACTTTAAAAATGTGCTCAATGTATTTGCATATTACCCATATTTGCTGGCATATAAGATGCACCTTTTTCCTGAAAAATACCTGCTGAAAATGGGGTGCGTCTTATACACCAGCAAATGCGGTAATGCTAAAAATATAGAAAAAGGAAGGGGAATGAAAGGAGTTCTCCCTGCTCAGGCAAAACAAGAAGGGAGGAGGTAGTGGAAGCCCTGATAGGAACATAGATAGATGTTTCTACTATTTCTCTTTACCTTCCCCTCCTCTCCTGTGCGTTTTGACTCTGCCGGAAGTTTCTGCCCAAGCAAACAGGAAGAGAGGGCTGATGATGCAGCACTCTTTTAATTTCCCCCCATCTCCTGGTGCAACACTCCTTTCCTTCCCCTCTTTCCTGTGCGTTTTGCTCACCAGAGAACTAAAAAAATTTTTTTCCTGGCAAATACCCCTTGAAAAGATGGGTGTGTATTATATGCCAGTGTGTCTAATACGCCGGCAAATACGGTACTTTCACTGGCCATTGGAACACTCCATTCATAGGTTCATTTGGGAGATAATGCCGAAAACAGAAGAAGAGGCCTGTGCTGACTGAAGAAAACACCCCTTTGCAGCCTGACATCTGTTTGTGAATCTTGGTTAGAAAAAACTTGGAAATTCAGAAAGAAGGAACAAATATACAAGTTGGAGTCAGCCTCTAATTTGATTTGAATGCTGAGTGTTAGTTGTTCGTCTCAATCCAGAATAAGGCTTTCCCCACCCCATTCCATTGGCCTTTTTGAAATATGATCTGCCTTTCCTCAAACCAGCTGTGTAGTATCTAGTCTTTACATGCCTTTTGGTGTTTTTTTCTGTACTGCCAGGGCCAAGCAATTCAGGACTTAATGTAATTCAGAATACTCCATTTCTTTGTTAAACATCTTGTTGAAATGTTGTGGCCAGAAAAGAGACGAAGACCAGGTTTCCAGGGAAAAATCTAAAAGCCTTTATTGTTAACAATTCACTTGCGCAAGGACGACAACTATTTCAGGATTTTCGTCCCGATTAATTGAGGTAGCATCACTATATACCTTTGGTCTACCATGTCAGCAATCAATCATTCATTTAGCCAGCCCATCACAGAAGAAAAAGATCTTTGGTTAACTTTCCATTACATCATTTACTTAGCACACACGTATATAGAAGAAAACAATGAGTTAGTTTAGAAAGTGATACAAATTATTGCTCTTGATTAGTGATCCTCCCGAAGTTTTCTCAGTAGATAAAAGTACAAATCGAACCCTTTTGGACGGCTCTCAAGGTTACTTCTGTTGGTCTGCAGAGAGCTAGATTAGCACTTTCACTTACTGAAGGGGAAACAAAGGGAGCAATTCACACCTACTCTCTGCAGCCTGCAGCCTTTGCAGAAAAGGAAGTTAACACTTTCCCTTACTGTCAATCCCAGCATTCTGACTTCATTCATCACCTTCACTACAAGTGAATATAACCCTCCCCATCACTGTTGTTCTTTTTTTGGTGGGGGGGGAGCTTTGATTCCGTTTAACCCACAGGCCCAAATCCTTCCAGAATATGCGAAGTAAACAGCATAGAGAATTGCTAGCAATAAGGCAGACAATAGCCAAAAGTCTGCTTCTATGTCTTTATTTTTTTTTGTCCCAGTTAGCTCCCCCTTTTTCATAATCAAAAGAATGAATTTGGTATCTGAGCACATAATCAAAATTCAGTGACATGTCAGAGGAGGCAGTAATCTCCGGTGGTTATCTTTTTGAATAGGTTCCAGTTCAGAGCGGCTTTTAACCCAATTTTTCTCTCCTGCTGTAACTTACAGATTTTTAAAGTATACAGCTACTGAGATAATGCACACAGGATGGTAATACCCACAGTGAACTTGGCATATTTATAATCACCCCTCTGACAAACTTGTACACTGTGGATTTTTCCAGGTGACAAAAAAAGAAAAAAAAGGATTATATTTTAGCTCTTTACTACTGTGAGGCATGATCCGGCAGCAAAGCCACCATGGCAGGGGGATTGCCTAAGTGCAGAGAATGCAGCAGCCAGAGTGGCAAGAGACATGCTGGCTGAGGAATTATATTTTGCTAGTGACAACATCTTGGCATAATGCAGGATTCTTTCAAATGAAATACTTCCTTAGGAGAAAAATGTCTGGTGCTCTTGCTAAAAATTACATATTTATTATGTGAAAACAGAAAGCGATAGTGAAATAATAAGCTTTAATTAAACAGTTGCACTCAGAAAGAGTCTCCTTTGTTTGACCAGTAGTTGAAATTTGCCAAGATCCTGCATCAGGAGACGTAAAGAGTCACCACAGAGGAAGTTGTAGAACATTCCATGCTCTCTTCCCACAGGTCTCACCTTCCTCTTGAGCAATGTTTCCATGGCCATTTGGCCAATGGAGAGTAGGGAATGGCTGGGAAATGTCTGACTATGTGAGTATGTTACCCCAAAATGTAGGTGCCATGAGGGCCACCTGTGGTGCCAGTAACTCTTTGCAAGAGTGGGGAATGAATTAGCTTAAAACCAGGAGGCTAATGAGAGGGGAGGGGGCAACTTAGTGAGACCTTTCTGCCAATCTTTACAGGTTCATGCAGCAAAAGAACCACCCACAGATTCAAAAGTAAGCTAAAAATGTGTTTTATTTAGGGAAATTCACTCATGCATGCACACAAGATATACACAGTCAAAACATTTACAAAATTGCTGACTAAAGGATAAAGGGAGGAATAATTATGGCTAGAGAGGCAGAGGGTTTGGCATTATAATTACCAGTCCAGAAGAGTAGCAAGGAAGTTGAAACGTGGCTTAGACTTGTTTCTAAGGGCAGACCAAGATTCAGGGCGACATAGTGGGTCCAGCATTTCATCTGACTGCATCTGACTTCTCAAAAGCAACAGTTTATATACTCTGTTTCTCTCCTTGAAGTTAATTGCTTTCTAGCAGGGTAAACAAAAGGGGTCTGGAAAGGACTGATTGTTTCAATGTCTTGGTTGGTTGGAGTTTCTGGGCCAGGCTTCAGTAGGATATGCAAACCGCAAGGGTCCTTGCCTCTGCATCTGGGCACCTTAGTATTTTTTGAGGTTGGTAGTTGATAGGATTAGCTCAGAGCCATTAAGTCAGGATTTCTTGGCTAATTCTTATGATCTGGCCATGTTGAGGGTCATCTCTGACCTAGTCTCAGCCAGTATCCCTTTCCACATGGCCTTTCCAGCATAAGGGTATATATTTTATGCCAACACATCTGCCAATTAATATATTTTGCCAGTTAAACCATATCAAAGCATGGTAACAACTATGGCCAGGCACACAGTGAAAATGTTATCTTCCAGCATCTCTCAAGGACCCCTGGAGTGTCCCAGAAGATGCTTTCATCACTGTATGTTACTGCTCCACCATTACTTGCTGTCCATTGGTCACTGCACGGTTGGATGGAGGGAGTGCAGGAGGCTGTAGAGGTGGTTTGTTGGGGGCTTTGGTCATTGCAGGAGGCAGGAAGAGAATTCCAGACTAAACAATGCACCCAAAGGAGATTTGCAGAAGTTAATTGGACTTAGGCCTATTAACATGGCATACATAGGCATAAGAGCCAGCATTGCATAGTAGTTTGAGTGTTGGACTATGACCCTGGAAGACTAGAATTTGACAGCCATAGAAACACATTGGGTGATCATGGGCGCATTACATACTCTCAGCCTAAGAAAATCCCATGATTGTTTCGCCTTTGGGTCACCATAAGTCCGCAATGACTTGAAGGCACAGAGCGACAACAACAACATGGCATTAACAAAGTGCTAACCCTAGTCTTGACTTCTTTGCTTCAAAGTGAAGTAGTGACTGAGAGGGGAAGGAGGGAATGGAGTGCCTGCGGCTAAAGAAAAAGCTTGTATATTCCCTGATTCAGTTTCATTACTGAATGTCTCATTAAATGTTTTTGAATGTTATATCAAAGCTCTGATTAATGCAACATACCTGCTGCTTCCAACATAACTCTTAGCACATCTTCTTAGCAGTGATGTAAACTCAAGTGAGTTGACCTGGACTCAAGTTAGACTTGTCACTTCAGTGATTCAACTTGGACGTGACTTGGCAAAAATTACACACTGACTCGATTTGACTTGAGATTTGCATAATTTTAGTGACTGACTTGCTGCTGTCAGTACAGTAACATAACATATAACACATTCATCCAGAAACCTTATGACTTACTAATCACATGATGCTCTGTCTCAAGCCCAAAGTGTGGACACATTTCTTAGAAGGAACAGCAAATGGGTTAGGCAATGGGGTCGAGGTCTGCTCAGCTGCCTGTCCCTGCTTCATGTAGGAGGAGCTTTCTAAAACTTTTCCAAAGAGCAGAAGGCAAGACACATGCTCAGAGTGCAGGGTGCATATATCAGAGGGAAACAGCAAATGTGTTAGTTGATGTGCTTGAGGAGAAAGGATCTTTCCTTCTAAAGCTCTCAAAGCTTCAGTAATGAAGAATAAGAATGATTCTATTCTTCACTTCTGAAAAAGCCTCCAGCTTTGCAAATGAGAAGTAAGAAGGATCCTATCCCCCATTTCCAAAGCTGCAGATGGTAAAATCACAGATGTGGAGAGCTGACTCTACTTAAATTGTAAAAACTGACTTTATTCGACTGTGTCCAGAAATTCTATAATACAGGTTGGGGTATAAAGTTAGCTCCCAGACTTGAGACTTGACTTCAAAGTATCTTGCAAGGACTTGAGACTTGAGGGTAGAGACTTGAGACTTGACTTGAGACTTGAAGTAAAAGACTTAAATACATCACTGCTTCTTAGATAGCCTGAAGGACATAGTTTGGAATCTGTGGTTGGATGCACTGTTACCTTGGTAATATATGAATGAGCTACAAATGACTTCGTTTTCAAGTCATCTCCACACCTTCCTGGGGTTTGGCAGAACTAATGTGAGAACTCTTCTTCTGTATTCCAACCACCCAGTGTGATGTTTCACTATTAGCAGAGCAGCATAAGTTCCAGCTATGTGGGGGGTTTGAAGGCTCAGGATTTCAGATTAAATATAAGTCCTCTTCAAGTGTTCATTTCTGAATGCATGAAAGAGGACTGCAGGAATTTTGCATTCTACTTCCACTCCCTGAATGGCACACTACATGCTGGGTACACACTGTGCCTTCAGGTTAGTTCTCATATTCAACAGCTGTGTGCTGAAGAGCTGCCTCCTCTGAGGTACCAGGGAGCAAGCTGGTGGGTGAAGAAGCATTCAGCCCGAACCTGGCATTGAGCTAGTTTACAAGCAACAGGGAGCTGCAAGGACTGCTGCAATTGCCACTTGCAAATTGACTCAGTGCCAGGAGAGGACTGGATGCTTCTTCACTCACTGGCTTGCTCTCTAGTATCTCAGAAATCCCTATCTTGATGGGTCTGCCTGGTCTCTAAGGTACATTTTTTGGGGTGGCATCAGGAGATTTAGCTATAACAACAGGGACTACATCTCTAGATGCAAGATTTGGCCATAGTTTGATAGTTATAGCTTGGGTGTCCTGTGCCTTCTGTTGCTGATCATTCCACAGCTCACATAGCTTCTTTAGGCCTTTGATACTAGGAAGTAGATTCCACATTACGTATGCAGAAGCAATTACCACGTCAATATTCATACCATCACATGGAACCAATGGTGCTACAATCCCTCAGCTGTATATTCAGCTGTTTTAGGTGGTGAGCCACAAGTCTGAAGCAATTTCTAAGGCAACACCTGTATATTGCCAAAGTGTTGTGACTGAGAGGGTAGAACTATTCTTGCAGGCCCAGGGCTGACCCTACCATTAGACACAGTGAGGCAGTAGCTGCCTCAGACACCAATTAGAAAGAGGAGTATGAGGAGGCAGCATCGCCTGCCAGCTACTCTATCAGCAGCCATTCCCTTCTCTTGGAGAACAAACTGCCATGTGCCAGACAACCTGGCCTGCACTCACTAACCTAGCCTGTTGTCCTCAGGTGGTGGATGTTATTCTGATACAGTCATTGAAGGGAAAATTCAGCTGCAAGTCCAGCTGGCTTCTGTATGTGGAATAGGAGCATCAGGTGGCAAAATGCTTTGGGCCAGACCTTTTTGAGCCTCTTGATGCATTCAGAAGTAAATACTTGAAAACAAAAAGCTTGTGCTTACTGTAAATCCATATTCTTATTTCTAAATCACCAGGCCTCTGAACACAAGACAAGACAGTATTGCAGGAATCTCCAGATGGTCCGGGAGATGTCCTTTGCTAGGTATGTTTTGTGCAAAGTGAGAGGCTCATTTAGAAAAACCCTATTGGCAACCAACTACAAAGATCAAGGGGATGGAAACTTCCTCTGCCTGAGAGGTGAATTAAATTTCAAGAGGTTCTTCAAGGGCACATTCCAGTGGTGGGAAAGGCCAAAAGCAAAAGGGTGGGACCAAAAGTATCAGCATATTTTAGCTTAAAATTCTTATTGTCAGTAAACCAGCCTTTGGGAATTCAAAAAGTTGGCAAAGGATGGTGTCTTGGGAAAGGAAGGGTGGCCATCTGTAGAGGGCCATATTGAGAGCCTAGGAAGGTTAGATCCATTTCCAGAGCTGAAGTTCCTCAACCCTAATAGAAAACACTAAGCCAGATGAAGAAATTATATGATGTTGGTGTATGGCCACTTCCTTTCTTCCTAGTTATTTCCGCATCTTGTACGCCTGCCAACAGTAGTTGACCACTGTGTAAACAAAATGCAGGACTAGATGAGCCATCAGTTTAATCTTGCATGTCTCTTATGTTCTTGCTTTCATCAGCAGATTAACCTGTCCTCTGTTAATTTATACAAACATCACTCTGTTCCTAAATAAGAAACACATTTTAGCAGTTATCTTTTTGCTAGGTATAGAAAGAGTGTCTGCAATCAGCTTAAACACATTTTGTGTACCATCGTATTTGCATAGAGTTTTCAGTGGGGGATAACTTGGCAGTCCATTTTTTTCCCTTCTGAAAGTATCTGTAGTAATAAGTAAAAGAAGCTTTGTTTTAGAAAGTAATATTTTGCAGGCTATTAATCAGTGATATGAGCTATAGTCCTAATGATGTGATAATTCTTAATGCTACATTAATTTAGTATAAGATAATGAAACACTGTCACCTTGAATGTGCTATCTCTCCATTATGAGCTTTATCTTGTAATCCTCATTTAATAGAGGCATTCTATGATACTTTTGAAAAAGAGAAAGGTTGATTGAAAATCTCTTCAAAGAAAGGGCTTCATCATAATTTAAAAGGCTAAGATTAAAACACAAATATTCATAATAGCCATTTTCCTTTCTTATTTCTTCTTCTAGCTCATGAGGTTCTAGCTATGTAGTCTGGAGAGACAGAAAAAACCATTTGTCTCCCAAATAATATGTGGACATTCAGGATGAAAATCACCTGTTCTACTCATTTTTCTAGATGTACCCATTCATGGCTGAGTTGTGTATGTCACTTGATGCTGCTGCTATGTCACACATACTACATCATTAGATCACTCACTCTGTGACTTGCAGCTGAAGTGTGAATGTCATCGATGGAAATATTGCATGAATGTCATCCATGGAAATATTGGTGACATATGTACACTAGGTTATATCTTTTTTTCCTCTTTGAAATCAACAAGACCTCCAGACATATTTATGACAGAGTATTAAGTATCTAAATTCAAATCAGCACCAGATCATTTAGCCATTAGAGACACTGGTTATGCACAGTGGCTTATTGCCAAAAAAAAAAAAAAAAATCATTAAATTCCTTTAGTGGCCTTCACTGTTGCTTATATACAGAGGAGTTTAAAAACCTATGCAAGGTTCCAAACCGATCAGATCCCATGAGGAATTCCTTCCCATAAGCCAACGTTATGGAAGGGGTTCTTCTACGTCAAAACAGCTTTATTAAAAGAACACTAAGCATTTGTCTTCTATCCACAGTAGTCAGGAAATTTGATGTTCAGTGGCTGAAAGTGTCCTCAACTCATCCCTTTATGCCCCTGGATGGAAAACCTATTTGCATCTCATAAAACACTGAATGCCAATAGAAATATCATCACTTGACAATCCCAACGAAGTCTTAAGAGCTGAATATAAGATCCAGATGCTCTGGCAAAGAATATCTCTGTTGGGAGAAAAGCTTCAGGGGGACTTATATTGATTTTTGTTGTAGTTATAGATTGAACCATGTCAAACACCAGAGGCAGGAAATCATTTTGACTCTGCATCAATCTTGCCTTAAAAAATATATTAAAAATGGTATATTCTCATTTTTCCTGCAACATACATTAGGATTGACTTGTCATGATTGTATGTCATCGAGGCTACTCCAATGAATCCGGCTGCTGCTCAAAAATTAAATTTTGCAAAGCAGCGTCAGTTAAACAAAGATCTTTCAAGAAGCTGAATTCTAATTGGAGGTTTTATCCAGAGAACTGTAAAAAAAAACAAAAAACACTTTACATCTGTCATAGACATACCAGTCCGTTGCCTTGCTGAATTTTTTTAAAGGAGCACCCCCCAACATAGTACTCTCTGAAGTATGAGATTACAACCCCCATCATTCCCAGCCAATATAGTGTCCATTCGATCAGAGGATAAAGGGATTTTTTTTGTGTGTGCAACATATCTGGAAGTTACCAAGGTGAGAAAGGCTGCTCTACAGGGTCTTCATCCAAGCCAGTGTACATGTGTGAAAACAAAGGCCATTTTCGCACAATGGCACTCTCGTGCATCGTCCCGTTGCAATCCTGGCAGGGCCTTTACTGGGAAGAGAGCATGACAGGAATGTTTCCCTTCGCAGCTGGCCGGCTGCCTGTGGAAGGGAGCGCGAGCAACACGCTCCTTCCTTCTGCACTGCAGCCAGCCTTCTTCCCATGCTGCAGTGGGGAAGGAAGCATGTGATTGTGCTTCCTGTCCTTCTGCATGGCAGGTAGGTAGGTATGGGAGTGTCGCACAATTCCAGGTGCTTAACAGATTTAATCTACCAAGCATATATCCCATGATGATGATGCATGGGGACAGGAGCCAAGTGGAATCTCATTTGAATAATTTAATGGACTTTCCATATAAAAGCAAAGTACAGTTGGCCCTCCACATTTGCTAGGGTTAAGGGCACAGGACCCTCACAGAAGTGGAAACTTTGCAAATATCAAAATGTATGTGTGTCTATGGAAAGTGGGCTGAGGCACAATGGGGAGAGCGAGCTGGCTGGCTCCTCCCAAAACTGCAAACCCCAGGATTCCATAGGATGTTGAAAGTGGAATCATAGCGCTATTAACAGTCTAGTGCAGAAGTGGCCTATGTCAGGGAAAGGAGAGGGAAGGGGGACTTGTCCGCATGATGGCCCTAGACTTCTTCTCTCTTGCTCATCACCTTCTTCGAATACGTAGGAGGCGTCAGAAGAGGGTTTGTGGGGCTGAGAAATCAGGCTGCAAGTCATCCTTAGTTGGCTAGCAGTGGCTGGTAGAGGAGGAAGAGGATCAAAGTTTTTTTTTTAAAAAAAGGGTGTATAGCCTGATTGGAGCCACCAAGAGGGAAGGTTCCCCAGAAACGAAGTGCCTGAGGTGTGTGTGTGGGGGGGCAGGGGTTGGAGAAATTCGCAAATAATCAAATCCATGAAAGTCAAACCTGCAAATGTGGAGGGTCAACTGTAGTAAGAGATATGTGGTTTGATCGGCAATGAATAAGTGCTGGAATCTTATATGATCATTGCTTATTATATAGAGAACTGTAATGATGTTGCTACATAATGAATTCCAGTATGCCTCCCTGCCTCCAACCCCACTTATTGGTAATCAGCTGCTGGGATTGACTGGGGTCCATTTTTAATGCAGTTGAGAAGTGGCTACGCGATGTTCCCACCCCCTGCCATGAGCATTCTCCAGCATGACAGGCAAAAGAAAGGCACCTATCACAAGTCTTCTTCATGCTAGCGCTTGCTCAGGCAAAGAGGAATGGGAACATCAGGCAACCACTTCTCAATTGACAAGGGAATGGCCCCATTGATTGCAGCGGCTGCTTACTGGCATGTGGGGTTTGAGGGGGACTTTCACAATTGCTAAACCTGGGGATATATATAGGGATCCTGATTACATAGCAGTTGCAAATGAGTAAATGTAGGTTATATATTTGTACCTGACCAACAAGATTCAAGCCTTCAACAATAATAGATGTGGCAATTCTAGAGGAAAACAGAATTGAAGCGAAAGAGAGGGAAAAGATTACAAAGTATTGAGACCTACAAATTGTGATTCAGTACCTCTGGGAAAACAACAGTAGTGATAGATGATACAGAAGTAATTCCAAATGGACTAACAAAACATCTGGATAAAATCACCATAGAGAGAATCACAACAGCACAATTACAAGAAAAAGTGACAATGCTTGAAACTTGCCATATTATTTGATGATGCTTCACCAATTCTTAGATTCCTGGGTAGAATCTGAATCAATGATACTCCATAACTCCAATCAAGTACAACCAATAATAATCAATAGTAAGGACAGTTTGTTGCTGTTGTGTGAATTCATGTTGTTTCTGGTTTATGGGGCCCAAAGATGACCCTGTCACAAGGTTTTTTTGGCAAGATTTGATCAAAGGGGGTTTGCCATTGCTGTCCTCTTAGGCTGAGAAATTGTGACTTGCCCAAGGTCACCCAGCTGGTTTCCATGGCTGATCAGCGATTTATATCCTGGTATCTCATTCAGTGCTCAGACCCCTACACTACACTGCCCTCTCAGTAATAACAGGAGTAGCAGTAACAACAGTAATTAGGAATATGGTGGAAATGGATCCGTATTTGAACTGCTGACAAGCGAAACTCAATATCCTGAGCTCCAAGGTCCTTTTTTGAAATTGATTTAATTTACAAGACTGTGCAATTGAATCTGGCAACACACAGTCTAGAATATATTTATTTTATGACCATGTAGTTCTTTCTCTTGCATTAAAAATGCTTCTCATCAAAACTGATATGTGGAAAATAGACACTCTTTGGAAATGATAACTGATACCAATTTCTTTTTAAAAAAATCAAAACAATAACAACAACACAGCATCCAACCTGGAAACAAAGGGCAACAACACCCTTGCTGTGTCAGCTCTTTAATATGTGCAGCTAATTAGAAAACACAGAAGCTTTTGAATAATATCATATGTCTCTGTGCCAAAGCTGTGTACTCCAGGTAGTAGTTCTACAACCATATGTTGAATAAAGAAGCCAGCTGGTTCTTACCACCATTGCTTAATTACAGATGATGCCATATGAGGTATTATGCAAGAAGTAATGGGTTTATTTTCACTCAAACAATCCCAGGATAATAAAAAGCCCTGTGCATAATACCTATGGAATACAGGCATGAGCATACAGTGGGTAATTTGTTAATTACTGTGTTAAGTTCAGGCACAGAAAATTAACTAAGTACTGCTTCTTTAAGTCAGAGGTGTATCTAGGGTGGGGCAAGTATGTGCCCTGGGCATCAATGCTGGGGGGTGCATATAGTGGTGGGGTGGGGTTGGAGTAAGAAGATGGGGCGTAACTTCCACTCTTGCCCTAGGGGCTGTTTACACTACCTTAAGTTTAACAGACTCTATCTTGTTGCTGGCTTCTTTAAGAACTCAGCCCTGCTAGCATGAGTGTCTTCTCATAAGCAGCTTTTTGTTTGTACCCCTGAGCCTGCACCAGATTGGTCTCACTCTGAATTGGCTTCATCAGCTGCCATGATATTATTGTGCAGCTAAATCTGTTAACAAGATTCACCCAGCTATCTGCTAATCAGAATGATGAACATTCTTGATGAAATGAACATGAGAAGTTGGGTGGGGAGGAGAGAGAATGCAGAATGGGATAATCAAACTCCGGGGCAAAGAGTCTACCTTTGGGACCTGGGAGTATATCACCCATGTTCTCTGAAAAACAGAACTGGAAGCCACCAGAAGTCCACTTTCAGTGGTGGAGTCTCCTTCTTTGGAGGTTTTTAAACAGAGGCTGGATGGCCATTTGCTGAGGGTGCTCTGAGTATGTGTTCCTGCACAGCAGGAGGTTGGACTAGATGGCCATTGTGGTTTCTTCCAACTCTATGATTCTGTGATTCTATAAGCCACCAAAAGTCTACTTCCAGTTTTGTAAAACCTGCACTGAAAGCAAAGGAAGGGCCGATATCTTTTTGGTGACACACAAGCATGAAATTGTGCCATTTTTGAAATCTGGTCCTTTCAAACCTGGCCAAATCCTCCTCTAGCAGCTCTCAAGCCCCAGAAAGGACCACTGCTGCTATTGCTGCTGATCAATAGAAAGGGGAGACTGGAAGGGAGGCAGTGCAGAGGAGAAAGAAATGGCGGGGCTCTGCCCCAGGAGAGAAAGTAATGAGGATGTGTTCCCAGATAGAATACACTCTTCTTTCCCTTCCTCTTTGAACCCAGGCCAGCCTCTTCCCTCCTTCTTTCCCTTCCTCTTTGAACCCAGGCCAGCCTCTTCCCTCCCTTTGCCCCATACTGGTAAGTGGCAGCAGCACCCAGCAATGGTCCCTCCTGCGGCTTCGTAGCTGCCAGTGGTGGGGAAAGACACATAATTTCACATATGGCACATTATGCCTCACCTGCATGATGCGAGATCATGCATCAAATGGTGATGGTGGGGAGAAGATTGTGCCTTATTTCAAAGGAGAAAAACTATTTCTTGAAGCTTTCAGGAGCAGCCTTTTTAAGGTGGAAAATGTATTTTTAGGAAGAAGCTTCAGGAGTGTCCAAAGGCTGAAAAATCAGGTTAGTGGGAAACATCCATGGCCCATGGTTTTTGTATTACTGATCACAAATATAGCACAGTTTTACTGAATGACTCTGTCATCGTTGTCCTTTTTAAAGTGCATCCCTGGTGACAGGGCAAATTAAGGAGAAAGTTCCAAGTGTACTCTCTCTGCTTCTGTGTGCCGATGGTGCATGATAAATCATTGCCAGCCTTATTTCTTCATTGGTAAAATACAATTTTCTGAGTGTGTTATTTTGAAGATAAAGAATAAAAATCATCAAATACTTTGCAAATTGAAACTGTAATACATGTTTAATATCTGTTTGATCATTCCTTCTCTTAAACCATTTTTCTAAGGCAGGTCTTAGAGGTATTCTCTGAAAACTGTTTGAAAACATGAGAGATAGTACCGGACCTCTCAAGAAGAAAAATCAGATTGGCAAATCAGAAGCTCAACAACAAAATGTCCCACACCCACCTACCTACCCAGGGTCAAGCAGAGAAAATAAATACACTTAGTTTTCTTTGCAAAATATAGAAAGGTAGGTTTAGTAACAACATTTCTGCATGATCAAATAGATGATTTAATGGAGGAGAGAGAGAAGAAAAAAATGGCTGTAGGACAGAGTGAGGCAGGAAGAAAGAGGGTGTGGTAAAACAATTAAACAGGAATTCACTGAACAGGCAAACTAACAATTAGTGTGCGTTGCTATCTCTAACAAAATCTGCAAGGCTGGTAAAGATAATGAAATGGTTTCAGGAAATATAGTACCAGGAAGGCAATTGAGTCTGTCCTTCCCTTTTGGACTTGCACGAGGGGGAACCTCTCTCTATTTAAAGGGGATGCGAATGGCTTTGTGGACACCAGTAGCTATACCAATCTGTACCAGTTCCCATATTCCTCTCCACCAGCTAAATTGACAAGGAAGGCTCTCTGGGGGGAAAAGCTCAAGAATAAATTAGAAGGGTAAAAGCTGAATAGTGATTACCTCATGTAAATATATTTTTGGCTGAAGCAAACTCAAACTGTGGCTCCTTGGCCCCACCACTATAGCAAACATCTTTGGAAGACTTGCTGCACCATTCAGGTACTAAGTCTTGCCGTCACAATTTCATCTCATGGTGTTGGCTGAGGCCATTTCCACACTAAACTGTTATAATGCTATTATTCCACTTTCAACATTCTGTGGAATCCTGGGGTTTGCAGTTTAGGAAGGGACCTTTGGGGCCCCTCCCTAAACTGCAAATCTCAGGATTCCATAGGATGTTGAAAGTGGAATAATACCATCATAACAGCCTAATGTGGAAATGGCCTGAGACAGGTTGCTTTACCCCAGAGCTTTCCAAACATTTCATGTTGGTGACACACTTTTTCAACATACATCATTTCATGAGACAGTAATTCAATTTTACTAGCAAACTGGAGGTTAAACTAACCCCTTATAAGAGATATAGACACATACATCAATTGTAATAGCAAAATGTATGGAGACACAACGTATCTCATGAAAACCTTTCACATTTTTTTAAAAAATATATGATTTATAAATAATAACAAACATTTCCAAGATTGTAGGCGACACACCTACACACTTCAGGCGACACACTAATGAGTTGCGGCACACCATTTGGAAAGCCCTGCTTTACCCAGTCTGGTTGCTTCATCTGGACAGAATGACAGATTTATGACTTTGCAAAGTAAGGGAAAATTGAAATTTCCAAAGGAAGAAGTTAAAGAGAAAGGAGTATAGGGATCAGCTGGCTATGTATTCTTTCCATCTATTTGGAGAGCAACACACAAATAATAAGCAGAGAAGAGGAAGAGTCCAAGATAATATTTAACTTCCATGACATTTGGACCTAAAGCCAATCAAGGAAAGCAATTCTTTTGGTGTATCAGTAAATAGACTGAAGCAGTCTCGTGATCACTTATTTGAATTTCACAGCTTGAGCATAACATTAGCATTTTACACTGTAATGGTGGCATATCACTATTAAGGATGGGAATATCTATCAGTTTATCTTTCTTTCATGTTTCAAGCTTCAAGTTTAAAATTTCAGGTATTTTAAATCTTCTTCCATATAATCTCCTATGTGGAAAATCGGCACATTTAACAAATCCTTTCGAAAAGTACCCAGAAATTCTCCCTTGTGAGCATCAGTCCCATGTAATACATCCACTATTCCAAGCACGAAGAGGACCATGTTGTACCTGTATGGGAGATTACCTTGGTTGTATCTGCATACCATAAAGATGTTAAAGCTGAGGAAACTTTAAGGAAAAAAAGGAGTAACAACCCTAATTCTGGTCCAAACATGGTTAGATCCATAGAATTTTAAACTCAGACTTTTGAGAACTGAGCACTCAAATACCTGGCCCTGCATGGATAAATCTCTTAGTTTCAGTTTCCTGCACATTCATATTCATAAAGAACCTCAATCTATTGAACATGAAGAAGTGAAAAATGTTGGTAATGTAATTCTCTGTTGGTGTTGTGTGCCTTCAAGTCATTTCTGACCTATGGTAATCCTAAAGCTAACCTATCATGGGAATTTCTTGGCAAGATTTGTTTGCCATTGCCCTCTGGAACTGAGAGAATGTGATTTTCCCAGGGTTACCCAGTGGCTTTCCATGACTAAGGGGGGATTTGAACTCTAGTGTACCAAAGTCCCAATCCAAAACTCAAACTACTACACTGCACTGGCACTTAATTATCATCTATCCCTAATGGCCACAAGCAAATATAAGCTATTTTGTCTGAACATTCACATTGTATTGACAAACCAGAGCCATGGAAGCTAGCTAGGGATCTATCATCTTAGCTCTGCATCTCAGGCCATTTCTGCACTACACTGATCTAGTGCTATTATTCCACTTTCAACATCCTGTGGAATTCTGGGGTTTGTAGTTTACTGAGGCCCCAGAGCTCTCTAGCCAAGAATTCTAAATGCCCCTCCATAAACTGCAAACCTCAGGATTCCATAGGATGCTGAAAGTGGAATAATAGCACTATAACAGTGTAATGCAGAAATGGCCTGAGCTTAGGACAGTCACATTTTGGTTGAGAACTCATAAAAAACCTGCAGCTCAGGATTTTAAGAGTTATAGTTTTTTTTAAAAAGTGTAACTGCTTCAAGCTCTCCCAGTGAGGTGATAATGAAACCTAACCTGAAGATGTAACCCTAAGCTTTAATCATTTTGATAACTTACCTGAATCACTTGTGTCTGACTTCTTTTTCCTTACTCCGTTAATTCACAGAGAGAAATGACAGCAGACTTCTCGCTTCTAAGTATAGAGTATTGCAAATCCCCCTCCTCTCCCTCTGTGTCATTTTAATACAAGCAACTCAGATAAATTGCCTCACAAATTTCAAACTAATGACTTATTATTTCTCACTGATGTAACATGAAAGCGGATGACATCCCTTCATTGATGGCTGTAATCACCTTCAGCCCAGATAAGACCTCCCAAGCCCTGGTGTTCTCTGACTTGATAAAGTATTTGTCACTTTGAGTTCCTCCTTTTCTGCCAGAGATAACTTTGTTTTATTCCAACTGTCACACTTTGGAGTTCAGCAAGGATGTGGACGTGTCAGGTAATAATCCCTCCTTCAGTCTGGGGAGCTGGTTATAATGCTGCTAATATCGGGAACTATTAGTAGGTTGATTTACTTTTCCTAACATAATAATCCTTGGTGGCCTGAGCTTCTCTGTGAGCTTCGATACTGTTAAAGCTGATCTGGATAAGCTCATCTCTTCATAGACCTTCATACGCCTTGGGAGACTTACAGAAAATAAGCACCTTTTCATATTGTTACTTTCAGCACATTCATTAAAAAAAACCCACTTCCTTTAAATGACTTGTGGATGATCTCCATAGCATATGCATAGTACAGGTACATTCTGAGTTAGACTGAGAACAAGAACAATTGCAGCGTGGCTTTCATGTCGGTAGCATAGTGAATCCTCTCTTGGTTTTAATGGAGAGGGCCAAGGTCCTGGACCCAGTCCTGAAATAGATTGACTTTCTTGGACACATGCATTAAAATTTGGGCTAACACTGAGGAAATTCACTAGCTCACTAAGGCCTTTTCCACAGGAGGATGCTCTCACGTGTCGTCCCATCACAGTCCCAGCAGATGGGAGCATGCCTCCAGTGCTCCTCTCTACATGTGATTGGCTGCATGCAGAGGGGGGTGCAAGGAACATGCCCCTTCCTTCTGCACTGCAGCCAGCCTTCTTCCCCTGCTGCGGTGCGGGGAGGAACTGCGTAGATTGTGTTCCCTGCCCTTTTGCGTGGGAGACTGTGATGGAAGGCTCACGCTATCAGGGGTCATTGATGGAGTTTTTCTGTCAGTGATATATTCTGCGATCACACTGGTTGGTGATGTGAGAAGGATGGGGCCACCACGATGTCATGCAGAAGCATCGTCACAGTCCCACTCTTCTCACGTCCCCATGACGGGACACCACTACCCTGCAGAAAGGGCCTGAGATGAGAGCTAGCAGGACCTATCTTCCACTGAAAGAAGGACAGTGTCTACATATGGTGCCTCTGCTCAATTTTGGAGATCATCTCTCTTTCTTCACAACATGGGTCACCCCACTCACTTAGATACTGCAACCCACTCTTTGGCATTTGCAGTGAGCTGGAAGGGCTACTATAATGGGGATGAAGCATAGAAGTCCATTTCAGCCAGCCCAGTTTCAGGCATCTCCATTTGGATCCAACCAAATATACTTTATGTATACTTGTATGTGCTCTGTGTGGCTTCTGAGGCAAGCTACCCATGGTGAAAATGTCCATCATGTATTTAAAGATGGGTGTGTCTCAATCATGTGCAAAATGAGGGTCTTTTGGTGTCTGACTGGTAGTGCAAAAGGTTGTTGGTGAAAAGGCATCAGATGGAAGGAGAAATCAGCATATCCACCTTTTACTTGCTCCTGTGCTCCTTTTTTGTGGTTAAGCCCAATCTTTTGGGGACTATGCAGCTTGGGCTGGGTGGATGGGAGATGTCATTCATAACTTTACCTAAGGCAGCAAAATGTACCAGCTCCAAAAGCCACATCTACCTCAGAACATGGAAATAACATTTTGTCTGCTTGATCTTCTGATTCAGCAGTGAGTTCAAACTGTATGAAGGTACATGTAGGAATATATAGAGGTAATCTGTACATTCAGCTATTGGCTGGCATCCTGGTAGTGACATTTGCAGGTGTTAAGTCCACCTTTCATCTGTGTATGTCTTTTTCATCATTGTGAAGGTTGGTATTATATTCTACCACAATGACCAAAGTACATACACACATGGCTCAAGGTTTTCGTAGGCTAGCCCCCATGAATGGCTGTTGCTTCATTGGTGGCGAATGGAAAGAAATGGAGAAGCATCTGACTAGGTTTCCATAGCCAGGTGCAGGCCAATGGCATCATCCACTGAGGCTTCTGGAGGACCACAGTGCATCTAGGTGCAAGATGTCCTCTAGTGGAATACGTCCTTCTCTGATTCCATGCATGGTCCATCTATACTAGAAGGCTATGTGGGGCAGAGCACAATGGTAGTCCTGGAGGTGGTTAACAGGGGGCTGATGTGGAGTTCCACATGCTATGCATGCTATGTGCAACCATGTAGGATCTCAGCCATTGTGTCTGGTTATAGCACATTTACCAATTGTGTAGCTATGCTCAAGAAAACAAGTAAAACTATTACCTGTGCCCCCAAAAGTTAATCAGGGGAGGGGAAATAAAGCTGTCATATCAGTCTTTTCAAAATAACATAATGGCTGGTGAAATCATTACCCTTTCCCCCAGCCCCTGGAATAAGTAACATTTATTCACTGGTTTTTGCCACTTGCTTCCACTTTACAAGGTGCTTGTATGTGTCTTGTGTTCATTTTTGAATTATAAAACCAGGATCTTTCTGTTCAGTGCGCTACAGGACTCTGCTGCTCAGTCAGATCAGAATCCATTGCACTTCAGCTATCCGGTGCTTTAGACACTCTGGACAGTGTGACCAACCGCCAGCCACACTTTATGCAGTGGCTAGAACATTGCATCACTGAAGTGCCATGAATTTCAGTTGGACTGAGCAGAAGGTAGGGGCCTTCACTGCTCATGAGCAGTGCATTATTCTTGTTTTACAGTAAGAATTAGAAAACAACCACCTTTTCCTTCTAATCACTTTGTGTACTTAAGGTAAATAGTAGCAAGCAACATTGCAAATAGTATGATCTATTTTTAAAAAACAAAGGAAGAATGTCCACATCCTATTGGGATCCTATATAATAAGATCCTATTGGGAGCATGTTACCAAACAGCATAAAAAATAATCTTCAAAAAATAACATTCCAAATCTGCATCTACTTAGAAAAAATTGGCTCTGTCTGAACTGGCAGCCGAGTGATTTCCTTTACATCTTTAAATAAGCTGCTGAATTAGGAGGTGAAATCTGCTGCAGCTCTCCCTGCTTGTTTGTTCTTGGATCATATTGTAAGTTCGTCTCTCTCTCTCTCACCTGCTCTACAGCACACCCAACATTTTCTACTTAGAACAGGAAAGAGTCATTGGATAACAAGACCAGAGAACTAAGGTGTGGCACAAGCCAAGGCTTGTCTCCTGATTCAGCAATGGATTAAAACATGCAGAACTTGGCTGGCATCCTGTTGGGTAGTTACAAATGCATGAGATAGACTTATGCTTCATAACTTTAGGCTTCATAACTCTTTGGTATTTATTTTTATGATTGTGGCACTATTCCTACAATTGCTACTGGCCTTAATGGCTAGCATCCTCACTTAGCGATAGAGATCTCTTCTGCTGGTGCTTGGAACACAGCAGGATGATATTTCCAGCCCCTTCCAGCCAGTGACCTGCAGTGCAACAATCAGAAGCAGGGCCTCTGTTGCAGCTCTTTGTTTCACGTCATATCACTGGTGGGAGGGGTTGGAAATGCTCTGCCTCAATTGGCAGGAGAATAGATCTCTGTTGCTCAGTGCAGCTGCTGGCTTTTAAGGTAGGTTTGGAAAGTTGGGTCAGGAGGTGACACATAATTAACGTACTCATAATTATGTCAGTAGTGTAGGATCTCAGCCATAATCTGTAAATTCACCTGTTGTATTTGGTAATATCACATTTACCAATTGTGCAGCTATGCACTCATAGAAATCAGTGGAGATTACCAGTAGTCACGTACAACTTAAGTGCCATTTCTTTCAATGAGACTGCTTTAAGTGGGAGTAAATTTGGACCCAGCTTATTGTTATATGCAGTTCAGTGCAGTAAGACATTCCTAAGTGGTCCTAAGAGCATGTCTTTGTAACCTAGCTTTATATCACTTTAATTGTTTCTGCAAAAAGATTTATCAGAACTAGGGCCATTTCTGCACTAGACTGTCATAGCGCTGTTATTCCACTTTCAACATCCTATGGAATCCTGAGGTTTGCAGTTTAGAGAGGGACCTCAAACTGCAAACCTCAGGATTCCATAGGATGTTGAAAGTGGAATAATAGCGCTATGACAGTCTAGTGTGGAGATGGCCTAAGTTTATTGAGATACTTTGGATTTTTTTTTAAAGCAAGAAAGCTAATCAAAGTGGTTTAACTCTGCATCTAAGGACTACAGATGTGTTATTGGCTTCAGCTCTTTTATTAACCAGGAAAATTGACCCTATCAGAATTCTCCAATTGCAAGGGAATATATCAAAATAGGAAATAAAAGAGGAAATATTTAAATTGGTGTTTTCTTTCTCGAGGCACTTGTTATTAATTCTGCAGGCAACTGGCATTATGATGAAAGGACACTAAATAAGAAAGTCATGACTGTTATTTATCTGGTGCTCTGGAAATACACTTACATTGTGTGCTGATATTGATTTTAGAATCTTAAACAGAGCCAGGGAAAATGATCTGCATAATCATATCCCGCTGGGGTACACTTTCCAATTATTATAAAGCTTTCCCCCGCATACACAATTTTTTTTTTAAATAGCATTGGATCCTTAGAGAAGCAACCAATGGATTCTTTTTGTGTAATACAGAATTATATGTCAGGCACAACATTGTATAGACTCAGAAGAAAGACTAACAAAAATTGTCACTGCTTTTATGCACCATCACCCCCTGTTTCTAAAATTAGGGGAGAGTGAATGAAAGGTAAATTGAAGAAGGATGTAAAACATTATTATATAGATCGACACTTTGTCAGCTCTGGGAATTATATTCTCTTTGGCAAAGGACTTCCTATCAGATATAGATGTATAATGTTTTGTGGAAACAGGAGATACATAAATGTCTGGAAAAGAAATGAAGTCTGCTGCATTACTATAATCCCTACCATTAAAAAAAAAAATCCACAGACGGTTGTATTTCTACAAAAGTATATGCAATCTTCAATCATCCAAACTGAATTCATGCCTTCAGTTATTTGCCAAATTTCATTACCCCGATACAACATGGGCGTACCCAAATACAGATATATGTAGTAACAGAGATGCAAATCCTCAACTATTTTGTCCTTGCCAATGGGGATGGATAGTTACAGTAGTTTTCTTTCCTGCTATGGGACCAAAAAAAAAAAAAATCCTGTGGAATTCTGAGGTTTGTAGTTTACTGAGGCCAAAGAGCTCTCTGGCTGAGAATTCTAAACAGCCTTCCCTAAATTGCAATACTCAAGGTTCCATGGGATATTGAACGTGGAAAAATAGCACTATAACAGTGTAGTGCAGAAATGGCCTCAGTGAATACAGAGACACATACTTTTGCACTTTCAGTTGGTGGATCTCCAGGTGTCTTCCCAATTCTCAAACCTCAAGCTGTTCCCAGGGGAAATGAATTGTTGATATTCTTTGATCTTGAGACCCTACAACCTTGCCAGATTTTTTTATCTACCTTGCCATTTGTTTAAACAATGCCTCCCTAGGGTTGCTCTATTTCTGTCCTAGACGTTCCCTCTAAACACTGACCAGATGCCCCTGGGTATGAATCTTCCCAACCGAATCCTTTGGTCCCCAAGATAGCTTTTCTGAAATGCAATACGTAGTTATTCGTCTTTTAATATATAATATTTTATTACAAACAGGATCTAACATTGGTTATACTGCAAGTACAGTAGCCCCTCCACATTCACTAGGGTTCAGGGCACAGAACCCTCACGAAAGTGGAAAACCCACAAATAATTCCCCCCTGCAATTCACCCTCCCATTCCCCTCTGGAGGTTCCCTCCCCCATTCCTTTGCCTCTGGCCCCGGTGTTGGGGTGGGGAGAAAAAGGACAACCTAAAAGGCTTACTTGTACTTTCCCCTCAGACAGAGAAGAGGGGAGTTCTGGAGTTCTAATTACTTCCAGTGGCCATCTTGAGAAAGGAGGAGTAGGAGCAAAGAGAGCACCTAACCAATCAGCAGCCAATACACAGCAGAATGTGCAACCACATGGCAGAGAGGCTTTCAGCAGTGGGAGAGGGCTTTGTTCAGGAAAAAGCATACATTTTAAACTCAAGCCTTGTAAGCATGGGGTGAGGAATGCATGCGATGGGAGGAGGAAAATGGGGGAAGGGAAGCAAGCAAATGCCCTGCAAATGATCAAGTTCACAAAGGTCAAACCCATGAATGTGGAGGGAGGACTGCACAAAGTGTGCTATTGCTGAAGCGTACTAAATCACCCTGACCAAATATTTTCCTGGCTAAGCAAAGGGTACAATACTTTTATGGCAGGGCTGTGTCCTTGACATTGGCCCCTTCCTCATGGAGGGGGCCCCCCGAAACGGGGTGGCACACGCAGGGGCAGAGCTTACCTGCTAGCGGGTTTCTCCGTCCCTGCGGGGAGCGTGGTTTCGCCACTCTATATGCTGCCAAATTTCGGTGGCGTTTGGCGGTGCCCAAAATGGCAGCTTCTGGCTTCTGGCGGCGCTCCGCCAATCAGGGGAGCGCGCCAGCCGGAAGCCCGCCCCTGGGCAGATCTACAGGGATGCGCTACCGCATTTCTGCAGTTCTTCACCGGGGGCTGCCACGGAGCAGCGCGGGCGAGTTTCATAAAAACCTCTTGGGAAGGTGGTTTTTATAAAACTCGCAGCGCCACCCTCGCGGCTGTCCTAGAGAGGTTTGAGGTGTAGAGCCTCACTTTTTCCAACTGCACTAGCGCACCCCGCCGTGAAGAAGACCTCCTGGAGAGGTCGCCCTAGCGTAGGCAATATGCCTGTGTGGAAAGGGCCATTATTTCAGAGACAGGTTTCAGCACTTTGGTTATTGCCTTTAGATCATGGTTGAAAAGTGGATTCACTGCTGCATGACATTGAACATCAGCCACCATTGGATCTATAGACTCACAAGATGATGCAAATTACGATATGAATCCAGGAGTTGAATGCTGCTGAGATTCAGCATCATAGCAGCAATTGAAGGTATGGTTCTAGATGGGATTCGCTTCCCTATCCACCCTGTCATAACTTATCTGGATTTTATTTTCATTTTAACCACAACTTGCCATTGGGAAACTCTCAATGTAGTTGGTTCTGCTGTTCCGCTCCTGATATCTGTCCTTATCTACAAAAAGAATCCTTTTTGTTCTGGAAAAGGAAAAGCAGCCTTTTGAATTCCACAGGGAGTTTCCCGGCTGTCCAGAGTGGATTTGTGTTACACTGCGTGGCCTCTTTCATGTAGTCCCACTAATTAAATTGGCAGACTCTTGAATAAAAACTACCATATTATTGTCCCAGTGCCTTAAACCTCTCACATGAAAGTCATGCAATTTGATTTTCAGTGAGTTTTATTTGTCACCCCATGAAGAGCAGAATTCCTTAAGGGGTGGGGAAGGGGGGCTGAGGTTTTAATTATTGACTTTGAGGCAGACAAGATTAACAAAGATTTTTTCCTCCTTTGCTGTCAAATCCCAAGTCTCAGACCTCACATCCACTTTCCCCCCTTTAAATGATATCCCCATAAGGTGCCTCTGCAGGTCCTGAAGTAGCCTCATTAAATCAGCTAAACAATAAACTATTGGTAGTTTAACTTGCTTGGAGAGGTGGGTGTAGATACAACACCTGATTACTACTTACTGTTGACTGATGACAAGACTTGATTTTTCACCCGCTACCCAGTCCAGGATTGACCAACCACTCTGAAGCAAGTTGCCCTTGTAAGGTTTTCTTGAGTGTGAGAAGAGGAGCTGTGCCATAGAACAAACAGACATGGCTGCTTTTAGAAATGTGCCAATGTTGCTGACATTAAATGAGTTTCATTGTTCATCAAGAGCCAATGGCTATTACACTATCAGAGTTGGATTTTTTTTTCTTTTCAAAAAATCAGGCCAGCTTTGTAAGAATACGGATGGAACAATTCCTTTTGCGGCCAGTTTCTTCATTAGGAGAATGGATTGCTGTCTTTTGATCTCTGTGAACATTTTTTTTTAAAATAGCTCTTTGTAACAAATTGTTTAAGCACACATTCAAAGGCCTGCCTCTGACAGACAAATATTCTTTCTCTTTACTCCTGTCATTGCCCTGGGCCCAACCCACACAACCATACCAACTAGGGGTTATTCCTGCTTATATACACGTTCAGACTTTGGCCCTTTCTGCACCCTACCTTGTCCCGTTGTGCTCTGGTGGCGATCCCGGCAGCAGCTCTGCCCGGAAGGGAACATGACGGGAGTGCTCACCACACTGAACCAGTTCGTGTGGAAGGGAGCTCAGTGGACACACCTCTTCCTTCTGCAGTGCAGCTGGGCACTTTCCCAGACTGTGCTGGGGCAGGAAGTGCCTCCATTGTGCTTCCGGCACTTCTGCAGGCCAGGTAAGTTCAGGTTGGTTGTGCAATCACAGGCCATTGATGGGGAAAACCTGTCAATGATTTAATCCATGCTCGCGCTGTCTGGCAACGGCAGAAGGATGAGATGGCGACGATGTCATGCAGAAGAGTCGTCGCAGTCCCGCTCCTCTCCTGTCCCCATGCTGGGATGACAGCGTCCTGTGGAAAGGAGCTTTGTGGAAGAAAGTATCCAGTTCCGCTTTCTGCAAGGCCCATGCCTTGCTGTGCAATAACATTCTGGGGTTTGCCACGTGTAGGTCCATCACTCTGCTCACTGGTCCAGCTCTCTGATTACCAGGTATACCTAATCACCAACCTGTGGCTTGGAAGAGGGAGGTGTAACCAGCAGCCCCCCCACAGCTGTTGTTGGGCACTGAGAAGGAGGAGGCAGCTGGGCATTCTCCATTTTGCATAAGTAAGCTGGTGGAGATTGACATTCCACCAGTGTGATGTAGGCTAGGAACGGGGAAAAATAATTAAATATTTTTTAAAATTTTTTGGAAAATGGGTTTTGTGAGTGTCAGGAAACCTTAACAAGAAGAATCCTAGATGGGGGAGTATTTTTTACAGACTGGGGGGAAAATGCACACTTTCTGCGCAGGAAATAATACTTCTGTACAGAAAAGAGAAAGGTCTACAGTATTTATGCACCAACAACAAGTTTCGTGGTAGAAAACAGTATTTTCTGTGTAGAAAAGAGTATTTCTGCACAGAAGATATACTGTGCACAGAAAAGTCTGTTTTCTGCGCAGGAAAAGAGTACTTGTACAGAACATATCATTTCAGCACAGACAAAAAGCTGTTCCTTTTTTCTTCACTGAAAAAGTTTGCTGCACAGAAAATGCTATTTTCTGCACTCAAAATGCCCCCCCTTTCTCAGAATAGGTAGTGAACTGTGAATAGTCTTTTAAAATGCACTGTTTTCTGCGCCTTTCTCACAGCAAGGAGAAAAATGATAAAATGATTCGTTCTTGCCTGTGAGAACAAAATTTTGAAACATTTATATCCCTAATCTGGGATCTTAGCCTTGAGTCTCCATCTCTCCATCCCAGCTGAAGGATCCACAGCTGTGTCATAGGCCATTTCTGCACTAGACTGTTATAGCACTATTATCCCACTTTCAACATCCTATGGAATCCTGAGGTTTGCAGTTTGAGACCCCTCCCTAAACTGCAAACCCCAGGATCCCCTAGGACGTTGAAAGTGGGATAATAGTGCTATAACAGTCTAGTGTGGAAATGGCCATGGCCACCCAGGTATGTCTGGGTGTGTGTGTTTAGACCAGCCCTGCTCTCTTCTGTTTCCTTCCCATTGCCAGCAACAGGAGGGAGATAGGTATAACTAGGGGAGCGGGAGAGGATCAGGAAGAAAGGACTTGTCTTTGACTCCCTCTGTTCTGGCCATCAGGGCTTGGGAAAGTCATAACATTCAGAAGATAATCAGTAGAATTGCCCTGCCAGTATCTTAGCTGCTTTTCAAAATGAAAGAAACAAGCTGTCTGTATTGCAGAAAGTGATACTACCATCCAATGTTATGCTTATTAATGCCCAATGTTATCACCTATGGCCCTGCACAGTAGCCTCATGGGCTAACTGTCCTGTTATATATTGGTTTTAGAATGGAATCAGCCAGCCAGTGCTAAGAATCTTTGGCTAATGAGGCTTTATCTCTGTCCTGAGTTTTTCTATATCTTCTCCCCATGATATTTTGGTCTCTTCTATGCAGGTTGTTCCTTTTGCTCACCTTCCAAATGCCTTTCATTTTCCATATCCCCCAAACAAAGTACTGCCTGACTTTTTGTGGATTAGATCCATTTGCACACTGCCTGCCCTTAGCTGGAAGAGGTCATTATCTATCAACACGTCCAAATCCAACTGTTCAGTTTCCAATCTCAAGTTACAGTTGCAAAATGTTGATAGAACTCAGTGTAATATCTTAAGCACTTCATAAGGTAAGGAACTTAAAATAACCATAATTTATTAACTTAGTGTGTCCTGTTCATGCTCAACTATTATTAAATTGTGCATGGTGAGTGTGTAGGTGCACGTGTATGTATGTTTGTGTATGTGTACGAGAGAGAGGGAGAGAAATAATTATATGCATCACCACTGGAACTAAAACTCAATGGTTAGAAATCCAAAGACTTGAATTTTGTGCAGATAATATTAATATTGTTTTAACTCTGATAGAGGTATTTGTCATTTATTTATTTAAAGCTTTTTAAAAACTAGACCTTGGAATTACTTTTTAAAAAGTAATTCATTCCTATTACTTATTATAGTGTTGAACAAATAATTCATAGTTGTCACTTGCAGCAATGTTTAAAAAGTAACTTGTTTAACTAGTTATGTATTATTTATTATTGGTTGTTTTCTGTGCCTTCAAGTCGTTTCCAGCTTATGGAGACCCTAAGGTGAACCTATCACTGGGTTTCTTGGCTAGATTTGTTGGGGGAGGGTTGCCTTTGCTTTCTTTTGAGACTGAGAGAATATGACCAGCTCATGGTCACCCACTGGGTGACCCACTGGGCTTCCATGGCTGAGCAGGAATTCAAACCCTAGGCCATTTCTGAACTAGACTGTTATAGTGCTATTATTCCACTTCCAACATCCTATGGAATCCTGGGGTTTGCAGTTTAGGGAGGGGCTTCAAAGATATCAGTCTGCATCATTCTAATCAATAGGAGAACACATTCCCATTGCTAGCTGTGGCTGCTGCCTGGTAAGGAACGATTGAAGGAGGTCAGGCCAAGAGAAGCTACTTAGTTAAGTGTACTTGCTCAACTATACTCAGGCCCTTTCTGCACCTGACCTTCTCACTTTGTCCTCTGGTCATGATCTTGGCAGGAAGAGAGCACAATGGGAATGCTCCCCTCTGCACCAGATTGGCTCTCTGTGGAAGGGAGTGAGATGGATACCCCTTTTCCTTCCACAGAGCAGCAGGACGCTTTCCCATGCTGCGCAGGGGCAGGAAGTGCCTCCATTGCGCTTCTGAGCTTTCCGCAGGACAGGTAAGTGCAGGATGGTCATGTGATTGGTCGCGTGGTTAGGGGGTCATTGATGGGGAAAACTCATCAATGATTTACTCCACAATCGTGCTGGCTGGCAACGGGAGTAGGACAGTACTGCAATGATGTTTTGTGGAAGCATTGTCCTGGTCCCGCTCTTATCCTGTCCCCATGCTGGGATGAGAGCCTCCTGTGGAAAGGGCCTCAGTATACCTAGATCTAGAATCTTGATCAATATTTTTTATTGTTTAAGTCTTCTTTTGAGGTGCTTGTGAGCAGCCTCAAGCATTGCTCCTTTTTTAGTGGAAAGGCAGGGCGACATCAAAAATAAATAAGTAAAGCGCATACCATGTTTTTTTTAAAAAAATCAACAGCATAAAAATTGTACACCTTGATCAGGGTCCAGTTGGAGCACTGCAGTTGCAGAATTCTGGGTTGTGCCTGTTGTGGAACTTTTTTTCAAGCTTGCTAAAGGAGGCATTCAATATCCCTTTAGCCAAATGATTTAGCCGCTCAGATTACATCCCAGTCTAGTGCCTGACCTCAGCTCCTCTCACCCTGTAACCCAAGACAGCTACTGACTGGGCCACAGAAAGTTCCCAGTTGGATGCTGGAGTTATCCAAAGTGCATCCCTTGGCTTTGCTGGCCTCATCCTACTTCACTGATCTAAGCTGGAATTAGCTGTAGATCCAAGCCTCCCCAAACCTTCATCTAGTACCTCAAACTGACACACAGATAAGCTTTATTGGTGGTAAATGATACAGTGGATGGTCTAGAGCAAAGGAAAGCATTCCAGTTCTTTTGATGATGGGTTCCACGCCCCTCTTGAATTGGGCTTCTAAATCATTGCTTCCCAACCTTTTTTTCATTTGTGTACCCTTTGGCAACCCATTTCCATAAACTGTACCCCAGACTATGCTGCCTTTCTTTGAGGGGGAAAAAGCCCCAATCAGAAAGCTTCTGGGAGTTCTGAGGATATGTCCCCACACCCACAGGAGGAAAGGCAGGGCACCAGGCCAGCTATCCCGCCCAGACCTATCCATCCTACTGTGCCGCATTAACTACCTAGATGCTCTCTGTGGTCTCAAGATTCAGTTTGCTCCTGGCCAAAGGTGCAGGGAGGAGCAACTGTTGCTATGCATGCCTCTCTCAGATGAATTCAGGGTGGAACAGGATGTCTCTACCAGGTGGACTCACGTAGAAGAGCTTGTGCAGGAAAGGCTCAAGAAGCCACCTAGTTTGGGTGATATGAGGGTCATGACAATTTGGATAGATGGCTGTACATGAGAAAAACTCTTTTAAAAAAGTTTGTGGGCCAGTGGCAACTGGAGGTTTGGCTTGTACTGATCTTCTCTTTATCTCTACAATTCCCCCCCCCCTTAATATTCTGGGGCAGGAATACCAAGACTGTGAGCAATCAAGGATTGCATCGAGTTGTGCATTGTCCAAGAATGGCTTATACTTTTTGCTTTTCCCACCATTATTCAGTTTCTATTTGCATACCCCTAAATGTCCTTGTTTAAACCCTTGGGAGTACACATACCCCAAGATGGAAATTACTGTTCTACTCAGACCATGTCAGGGCCAACATTCCTGATCCCTGAAGCCACATCAAAGGTCTTGTAGGTGAGGGTGTTCAGGGGAGAAAACTGGAAGCCAAATTCCTGGTTTTATACAAACAAAGGAAATGGCACAGGAATGACCCATCTCTCATCCTATAAGTTACAAGAACAGATTCACCATTTGTTTATGGCCTAGTTGGAAAGCTCACTCTTGAGCTGGTTCCAAATCACTGGTCTTTCTGTAGTCTTGAGCTGCCATGCTAAAGAGAAACTATCTAGCAGGGCCTACTAAACACAAATCCTGATGTTCCAGGAGAGCTGTTAATGTTTGGTCATGATGCTAATAAAGACTCTAAATCCCACCTGCCTGGTGGCAGAGGCCACACTCATTACATTTACAAATCTTCTTCTTCTTCTTCTTCTTCTTCTTCTTCTTCTTCTTCTTCTTCTTCTTCCTCTTCTTCTTTCAAAAAATTGTATTTAAAATTTTTCAAGAAACATAACATAAACTAAAACAATAACAATAACAATACATAATAGAAAGAAAGAAAAAAGAAAGAAAAACAGCCAAAAGAAAAACAAAGACTCCCCCCAAATAAATATATAAATTAAAAGCGACTTCTGATTTTCTCTTCAGTGGTTATTGAAATATATAATCAGTCTACACCTCTCTCATCTCTCATCTATCACAACTGATCATCAACCTCCTTTCTATAACATATGCTCTCTTACCAACAGTTTTCAGCCCCCATTTGCTGCATAAAGATACCAGAGGTATGTTCTACTCTACCCAAATTAAATAGGATCTCAGCCAAAATCAGAAATTCCCCTCTCAGAGAGGAAAAAGGTACAGAAAGCCATTTTTACAGCTTTTCCTCTCAGGCAGTTATGTGTTGCAAGTCTTCACAGTTCACATTTTCAGAGAAGCAACATCAAAGTACTAAGACAAAGATGAGAGAACTCCATAGAAAATGTTTGGCCTTCCCTGGAAGCCTTCATAAGATTAGGAACTGAAATTCCTTGGACTCCAAGTAGGTGACCTCTTATCACTGAAGCAGGAGGCCTGTCTCCACTGCTATTTGTAGTGGTGGCTGAGTGACCTATTCCTCTCAAAATGGCTTCCCCTGACATTTCATCCAAAACCCATCGCAAGAGTCCTCACAACTTTTATCTCACATGTTGGGCTGAACTGCAGAATCACCCCTACTTTATCTCACAGCGCATGGGTCTGCCATTTTAGAAATATTCTCACGCTTGTGGGGAACAAATGTTGATAAGATGCTGAGAGAATGTGATAAAAATGAAGGAAGAAAAAGATACCTTTCAAATAGGATAAATAAAGACTTAAAAAAAAAATACCCAGCAGTGAATGACTTCTGGCAGGGCATTATTGAACGCAAATTCTCCATGGTGTATGTTGGAGTTATGGGTTTATTGTTTGGTTGTGCTCTTTGAAAGGTTTAGGGCTCTTATTCTCTCTTTCGAAGAAAAATCTCTTTGAAGGTCATGTCTAAATTCAAAGCTGTACTTATTGTCTGAGTTTTCCATGCTATCTACATTAGTGCTGCATATCACACTCAGAAGCCCAGTATCTCCTGAAGCTAATATTTTCTAATTCCACTTTTATCCTACCCTCTGGTGTAGCATTTGTCAGTGCCTGTTTGCATCTGCAGGTGCTGATAAGGTAGAAACCGCTACCTGACTAACATTATTATAGTGGGCAATTTTTACATTTATTTATTTATTTATCACCTAGGTAGTTTGGAATGATTACTGCCTCCGGACTCAAGTCATCCGCTAGAAGATAGCACATTTTTATTTGGCAATCCCTCCCTCATCACTGTGAAGCAGTGGTGGTTGGAGAGATTATCAGGAAATATGAAATCTTATTGCTATTAAGTGAGAGAGAGAGAGAGAAAAGGTAGAATGGAGAGGGAAGGGGAGAGCTTTTCAAGATGAACTCAACCAGGAGCGATATCATTTTGATAACAAAGGCTGTGGTTCCTTGTTCAGATTTTAGAGCGGGTAATTAATCTCTCTTGATTTGAGAATGGTACTAAGCAAAACCATTCCATGAAACTGCTGCGTATAATGATGCTTGGAAGAGGAGGGGGAAGGAAAAAGAAGGAGGCATTAACCTGGAGCACATCAAACGATCTGTGAATGACTAGATGGTCTTGTTGTATTGACCCTTTTGATTCTACATTAGTGAGGTAAGACAAATGCAGAGCTGTTATGTGACCAGCCAAGATGCAAGTGGGAATCAATACAGCAACAACAAAGAACCTTCCTACCCCTTTGGGGCTCTAAATAGTTTTCAGGAACCACTTGTGGTTTCTGCAGAAATCTCTTTAAGTTGTATTGGAGAATTGGTTGCATGCTGAAAACATTTAATGTGCCTGAAAGACAGCCAAGTAGAGCTTGGAAAACCTACTTTTTCAGAGTATAACTCCCAGAATCCCCAAGTCCTCTTGACCATTTTTCCAAACTCCAGGAGTTGTTACTTATTTTCTAGGGTTCTTCCCACCCACCCAAACAATTGTCATCCATCTGATCCTCCAACTGTCCCAATTTCGCAAGGACAGTTCCAATTAACCCTTTGCCACTCCATTTTTTGGCTGCTTTTACAGTGTCCCAGTTTCTCTCTCCTCCTTCCACTTTCCTGTTTTCTTCTCATCTTGCTTCAATTGCTACAAACTGAGTTCAAAGTGTAAAAATAGTTTGCACTCAATAACTCAGTGTGTTTGGGCGACACGAGAGGAGCAGGAGGAATCTTGCCCTTCCCAATAAGCTCAGGAAAAAACAAATGATATAGCCTCGCCCAGCCTGTGTGTTCTTCAATAATAACTTTTGCTGTCTTGACCACACTCCAGTGCTATCTGGCTGCATGTGTCCCAGTTTTCATTTATGAAATGACGGAGGGTATGTCTATCTAAGTGAGCAAGTTCACCTTGACAAGCTTTTATTGTTAAAGTCATTTCTGCATGCCTATAGTTACTAGTATGCATACTTGCAGATGTCGTGTTTGCTTTGTCACACCAACTCTTTACCTGCGTCACTCTAACCTGAAGCCTTTCCCCCCCCTTATTTCTTTCTTTTCCATTGGAACGTGTTCACTGAATCATAGGCCATTTCCACACTATATTGTTATAGTGCTATTTTTCCACACTCAATATCCTCTGGAATCCTGGTGTTTGCAGTTTAGGGAGGGGCATTTAGAATTCTCGGCCAGAGAGCTCTTTGGCCTCAGTAATCTATAAATCCCAGAATTCCACAGGATGTTGAAAGTGGAATAATATTATAACAGTGTAGTGAGGAAATGGCCATAGACAGTGAGAGCCATCTAATCCAATTCCCTGCATTGAATATACAACTAATTATACAATGCACAACTAAGGACTACACAACTCAAGCATTCCCAAAAGAAGGACATCCAGCTTGCAAGCAGAGATTGGATGGCCTTCTTTAGGAAGTGAGTTAGCTGTGGAGAGGAAGAAGGACTATCCAGCACTTTCCAGCAGTTGGAGACAGCTCTTAATGTCAAGATATTTTCATTAATGTTAGGTGTAAGCTTTTTTCCCCTTCTAATCTGAATCCATTGGCTTATGTTCAAGTCATGAGAACAGTAGAAAACAAACTCCATCTTTTATATGATATCCCTTACTTAAATACTTAAAAATGACTTAATACTTACTTACTACTTAAAAATGATTCCCCAGTCTTCTCTGCTCCAGGGTAAACATACCCTACTCCTTGAGTGGATCTTCATAGGACTCAGTTTCTAGGCCTATACCATTTAAGTCACTTGCCTCTGGACAAGTTTCAGCCAGTCAATATCCTTCTTGAATTGTGGTGCCCAGAACTGGACACAGTATTCCGGGGGGGGGGGGTCTGATCAAAGCAGGATAGAGAGGTACTACTATATTTGTATTGAGTATATTGCAAGTAGACCTGTTTTTATATGTTCTATGAAGAAGCCTAAGATGTCTCCTGAGACAGTCTGATATAGCCACCAGGCAGTGGTGGATCAACATGTTTTGCTGCTGCAGCTAAAGACAAATTACCTTCCTCACTATGAACTTAAGCAAACTGCTCCAACAATAGAATTTTACTTCAGCACTGGCCATTATACACAAAGAAACCAGGGTGATGGTGGGGGAAAGGGGAAAGACAGACTTCTGGTATGAACAGCTGTGTTCTCCAAGTGAGGAGAATGGACAGAAGACTCAGGATAAATATCCACAGGGCTGATGCCAGCATGTGCCACCTGAAGTAGCTGCCTCACTTTGTCTAATGCTAGGACTGGCACCAGGTGTTTATTCAGATGGCAGCCAGTTCTGGAGGCCAGTTCTCTTAGAACTGACAAATGAATAGCCCTCAGATCATGAGTGTTTTTCATTACGATGATAAAAGCAGAGCCTTTTATTCAATAAATAAGCCAGAGCCTCTGCATCACTTATGATAAATCCTCATTCTTAGGGGCAAATTACACTATGAAGAGGAGCCCATTTGATTGTAGTTTGATCAATGGCCAGCAGACAAAGAAAGAAAAATGCACTGATGTAGCAGTGCTGATGGTGTTAAAATGATTGTTTCAGCCACAGGCCCTTGGACCAAACTTGAATTTGAGCTTGGTTTTCATTTCCAGTCTTATGAGTTCCCTATTATTTTCTGAAATCACAAACATTTTCATGAAGGAGTAAGTCCTATTGAGCACAGTAGGACTTGTTTCTGAGAAAATACGCATTCAACTGTCCTGCATATCATAGTTTTGCGCTTGCAAACAAACAATGAAACATATTCACTGTTTTCATAAGCCTGGTTAAGCAGTAATTTTTTTGTTTAAAAAATTACATTCATCATGTCTATTGTGGAACATCATCAGAGCTTGAAGGAGTTATCTTTTTGGCTACCAGCTGTGGTCCTAACAAGTAAGTTTATCATGTCTGTCCATCATACATGGCTTGGGGGCAGTACAATTTGATTAATGGCTTCTGTGGGTAGAAATGTAAATCTTGATTTGGACAGTACTCATAGGATAAATGGAAAAAGATGCTCCCTTTCCCAATTCTTTTTGCTCTGGGACAGAAAGATTTTTTCCTTTTGTTGGTATGAGATAGATTTTGGAGATTTTCAAGGATTTCTGCTTTTCTCTAATTGTGAAGATTTTAAAACTGTGATCACTGCTGCCCTGTTACAGGGATGATTAAAAAGTTGTAGCACAGGATGGGTTCTTTTTCTCTCTTTGATCTATCAGATGGTGCTTTTGCACTTGCTGTGTGCATTTAGCTGCACAAAGCGAAACACTGATGGTTTGGTGTAGAGTCATTTTGTATAAATTGTGAGAAATATGGTGAGGAAAAATATATTTCTTTGTTTTATTTAGGACTAGCATCCTGTTAGTGAGCTATGATGGTGCAAGCAATTACAATGGTGCAAGTACAGTTGGCCCTCCGCATTTACCTGGGTTAAGTGTGCAGGACCCTTACAAAAGTGGAAAATTCGCAAATATCAAAATGTGTGCGTCTATGGGAAGGGGGCTGAGGCATGGTAGGGAGAGCAGGTTCCCAGGGTTCAAACCAAGTCAGGGAAAGAAGAGGGAAGAGGGGCAGGTCTGCACAGTGGCCATGTACTTCTTCCCTCTTGCTCTTCTCCTTCCTTGAATGTGGGCAGGCATAGAGAGAGGGTTTGTGGTGCTGAGAAATTGGGCTGTGAGCCATCCTTAGCTGGCCAGACAGTGGCTGGTGGAAGAGGAAGAGGACCAGAGGTGGGTTTTTAAAGGGCTGTGCAGTCTGATTGAAGCTGCCAAGAGGGAAGATTCCTCCAGAAAAGAAGTGCCTAAGATAGAGGGGCAGGGGATGGAGAAAATCGGAAATAATCAAATCCATGAAAGTCGAACCCACAAATGTGGAAAGTCAACTGTAATTGTATGCCATTGCAATTTTGTTTCATGGAAATTGTAGAGCTTGGACTTCTGATCATGCAGTGATCAAACACATCACTCTAACAGGATCATTTCTTGTCAGAGAGTAATCCTCCATATCTGCAGATTCTGTAGCCATGGATTCAACCAACTGTGGCTTCAATATTTCAAATCAATCAATCAATCAATCAATCCAAAAAGCAAATGCTGATTTTGCCATTGTATATAAGGGAGTCCATTTTACTACACCATTGTGTCCACACACTTTGGTATCCACCAGGACTCCTGAAAACAAACTCTAGCAGATACTGAAGGTCTACTTTATTTTCCTATAGCTGGAAGGATGCTGCAAGGGCATCATCTGCAAGGACATCAGGAGGATCCCTGGAGGTTTCTGTGGATGCCTGTCACAGCACATCCACATACAGGAAAATAGCTTGATGCATTCCTGCTGATACCTCTACTCTGTGACAACCTGCAAATGGCCGTGTTGTGAGAGAGCCATGTTACGGCACCACGTACCCCTCGTATTGGCATAGTTTAACTGGCAAATATTTGATTGGCACTATATTAATTGGTGCTGATATAAATGATACCGGATATGACAGAAAGATCAAGCTGGAAGAAGCAAATTACTGACTGTAAATGTGAGACAGCAAGGTAGGTCAGTCGTACCCATCTTTTTAGGCAGAAACTGAGTCATTGTCAGGCTAATGGCATGGCCATTCTTGACACAATAGGCCCATGCTAATGAGCTGGACAGCTTGGAGTTAAATGGGGAAATTCTCACTAAATTGTGATTGTTTCAACCCTGGTCCACAAATACCTGGACGTTTCCCTATTGTTTCCCCACCTTTCCACAATACTCAGCTATTATGACAGCCGTTACCCTTTTGTCACCTAAACACTAAGACCATTAGCTCCATCCAGACTTCATTGTTTGTGTTGCAACTCCCATTGTCTGCTTGGCTGGGAGAGCAATTTATACTCATACTTGTAGGATATTTTTTGAGTATCAGAACCTCTGATTTCAGGCTGTCCAGTGCAGTCTCTCACCATTCTGCATGTCATTTTGTCCATCCGATTCCCAAACAACAGCTGTCTTTAGGTGTCTACCTAAGCCACACTGCAGCTTTCTTCGCTACTCTCTGGACCAGTAATTATCGCCTGAATCCCTTGAAATCCTTTATCCCAACCTTCCTACTATTTCCTTTGGTTAGTCTTTATCTGAGTGTGTGAGCGTTTGAGCCTTTTTGCGTGCTTGTGTTGATCTTATTAATAAAAACATTTTTAGTTTATATTTTAAATCTCTAGCTGGTTCTTTCTTGCATGACCCTGTAAACATTGGTAGAAAAGATCTTTTTTAAGTTGCCCCCCTCTTGCAGGCCTTCTATTTTTGAGCTAATTATTTTCCACTTTCAAAAGGAGGTACCAGTATCTTTGGTGGGCCCTTGAGGCACTCACATTTTGGGTTAACAACCACACTACTTATGAAGTGGGTTGAGAGAGTGACATTGGGAGCTGTAGCTGCAGAGCATAGGTTCACACACATCTCCCAATGAAGGCTGTTGGCAGATCACAGCTTAGATTTATTTAATTTTATTTATTTATTTAATTTCCTCCCTACGTTCTGTCTTGCCACATCAAAAAGATTTCAGGGAGGATAACAAGATTTAAAAGTAAGTGGGGTGAAAGTTGGGGTCTTAAATAAATAACTAAATAACAATGAAAAAGTTAAACACAAATTAAACCATCTATTCCATTAAAAACAGCACCAATTTAAAAGTGTTTAAAGTGAGAATAAAATATCACCCCCCCAACCATTTAAAGAACCTTCTTTAGAAACCACTTCACCAGCGAAAGTCAGTATTTAAATAAAAAAGTTTTTTTTTTTTTTTTTGCTGATGTCAGGACAGCAGAAAGAGAACCAGTCTAGCTTCCTTATGGAACAGATTTCTACATCCTGAGAGCAGCCACCAAGAAGACCTTCTCATGTGTTCTCACTAGACACACTCATGGCAGTGATAGAACTGAGAAATAGTTTAATTGTGAACTAAGTTATAAGATCTTCTCTTCAGAATGTTAAAACTTCAGTCTTAAACTAAAATCTTTAAAAAAAACAGTTGGTATCTTGATCACACATCGGAGGAAAGGCATCCTGTGAGACTTGGTGAATCAGCAAGCTTTCTTAACCAAAATCTTGTGAACTGTGAGATATTGTCACATTCATGCCTACTGATAACATTTTAGAAGTAGGCAAAAACATTAGGTAATTAGTTCACATTAAAGTTGTCAGCCTTCTTTCTGGAGTAGGTGTTGTATCTTACCATAGTTCAAAGCATTTTTATAGCTGCATTACATTTCATCCTACATATCAGGGTAGAGAACATCATGGCCCAGATGTTGTTACGTTGCAACTGCCATCAGATGTAGCCAATGCTGAGAGAGAATGGCAATTGCAATCCACAAACCTCTAGAGCACTGTTTGTTCCCCTTATTGTTGTATGCTGATACTGAACTCATTATTTCATGGTTAGTACTTAGGTAACCAAAATGGCACTGTCTATTCACAAGAGGATGGTATCGGTATGATGGGAGAAACCCCAAACTTTACCTCTGTGATAACTGAAGCCCCTGTCAGAGCTGCTGATGACAAGCAGCAGCTGTTGGTCCCTGTGGCTCTGGCTGGAGATGAGTCCTGCAGCTCAAGAGCTCCCTCTGCTGCCATGGACCAAGCAGGCTCAGACGTTCCTCTGCCTGCTCCTTTTAGAGCAACAGGGACCCAGCTGTGATCCTGAGGATGCCCTGGAGCCTGCATCAATCAGCCCACAAACAAGGCGGAGACTCAGGAGAGCTGAGCAAAGGGAGGCTTCCTTGATTAAGTTCAAGAAGCGGTGACTGGCCACACCTGTGCCTGAGCTATATAACTGCCTGCCTGGAAGCTCTCCTTTGCTTGTGGCAAACTTTTTAGAAGTCCTTTCCTTGCCTGTTCCTTGCTTCCAGCACCTGGCTCCTGATCCCTGGATTTTGGGACTCTGACTATGGCTTTTGCTTGTTGCTCAGGCTTAGGTAAATGGACTGCCTATGAGTAATTGCTTGCTTTGAATCCTCCTGGTGGGACTCTGCTGTCTCTCCTTCTCTCTTCTCTGGGCTGGCTTGCTGCCCAGGTCTCTGACCTTGACAACTTGGTACAAACAATTTTTAGGAAAAACCTCTTAGTGGGAGGGAACCCCTAGCTCAATGAAGGCTAAGCATGCTCACTGGTTAGAGAATGCTGACTGTTTGTGGGGTGGAGAAATGAGAGAAACTAGAGGGAAGAGAATTGAAATAGCATGCTCTGGAGTCCATTTGCACAGTGCAAGTGCAGTGCTGATATCCACTTAGGAATAAACCTGGTATTGACAGTTTATGGACAGATCTTTAGGATTCTCAGCCAGAATCCTCCAGTGCCTTACCAGACTTCAGGATTCTATAACCTGGGACAATGTCAGTTAAAGTGGAGTCATAGTGCTATAATTGTGCAATGTGAATGGGCCTGTGGCAGAGGGTGTATCTGGCTGATGGAACCCTGAACAAGACATTGCCCACTCTGCAGCTTCTTCTACTCAAAGCTTTGAAAAGTCCCTTTTTGGACTTCAGCTCCCAGAATCCACTAGCAATGACCTTGTTGGTTGAGCACTCTGAAGTTGAAGTCTCTCTAAAAAAAAAAAGGAAATTTTCCCAAGCTCTGGTCCCATTTCTATTTATAAAAGGTGAAGCAAATGCATGCTGTGTGAGCTTGTTCAGCATGCAGAACATCTTGTCATATTTTGAAGCCACTCGCCTTCCTTTAGGGACAGGTTAGAAACTGTTGACTGGTTCTCTAAGCCGGAGCATAAATGTAAAGCAGGAACATTGATTTCCCCATTTCCTCACCTCTATAGAACAATTCATAAAGCACGGAAGTTCTAACTGGCCAATCAATAGTTGCTACTTAAATCAGAGGCGCTGTGGTTTGTCTGTGTTATTAAAAGTGTTCCTTTTGAAGATGATGCTCGATGAAAAGGGAGGAACTGATTCAACCTCAGCTTAGACTCCAAACTTAAGCGCTGGAGGAAGCAGTGTTGTTAACCACATTCAAGGTTTTTCCTGTTTTGTTCGTGCCCGTGGAGAAAAAAAATGGGAAATGCATCTCCTTAAAAAGCACTTCAGCTGTTCCTAGTTGCTTCATGGGAAACAGGACAAAGAAAACTGTTGACCAGTGTGTTTCCCACCCTCAACCCCATCCTGGTGTCTGCAAAAAATTAAAACAGAAGTTAGTGTTTACAGGATGACCCTTGGCTATCTCTTCCTGAAATGTAATTATAGAATTGTCAGATGGGCTACTGCTTCAGTTTCTTCTGAAGGATTTGGGTTACTTTATGATAAACGGATGTTGTTATTGTGCACTCCTAGGAAATGTAATATGGAAAGTATTATACTGCATGCCTCGACTGTACAGGCAACAGAGGCTTTATGGCTTAGGCTTGCAAAGAGTGAAATGGAACCTGAGTAAAAAGTATCATTCTTAAACTAATATATGTATTTGTCATAGGCCATGACAGGTTAACCATGGTTTAGCATGGACTCTTATAAAAAATATATTTTTTCTTTATTGCACTCCCTGATCCCTGGTGCTTTTTAGAGCTTAGATAAGTGACTGTTTTGGACTTTAGTCCCCAGATTGGACAGTCATCATGGCCTGTGCGATTTGAGGAGTTGAAGTTCAAGGAGTAGCACTTCCTAGCTCTCCTCCTCTATCAAAATTTCCATCAAATGTTATTTTAGATCAAAATGTTCACATCCTCAAAATTAGGGAGAATCTGTCTGAGCACTTTCAGAAATTTCTTTCAGCAGTGCTGATCAGAAATCATGCTTGTGTGAAAAGAGAAAGCTTGTTATATATAAAAAAGGAATAAGCTAAATAACAGTGGTGTTTGAATTTGACAGTGTTTAATGTTGGTTCTTTTAAATAGAACAACTGCCAAATTATAGTAATCTTAATGCCTAACAACCTTGACAGTGTCCCTTTAATTAGCCTGCTACAATGAGATAGTTTTTGACACTTGCTGAAAATGTCTGCAGGCTAGCCAATGCACAATCAGTGTTACCATTTGTCACTGAGATGATTTTGGCAACAGACACAATGGGACTCTGAAAGAGTGAAGTAGACAATGGTGAACATGAGAACCAAAGCAGTCCTTTGTACCTGTGTGTGCACGTGATGGATACTTGATCTGATACTTGATATTTGATCTGTTGATGACATATGCAGACTTAACATGTTGTTGTTGTTGTTGTTGTTGTTGTTGTTGTTGTGTGACTTCAAGTCATTTCTGACTTGTGGTGACCCTAAGGTGAATCCATCATGAAGATTTCTGGGGCTGAGAGTGTATGACATGCCCAAGGTCATACAGTGGGTTTCCGTGACTGAGTGGGGAACCAAACCCTCATCTCCAGGGCCCAACGCTCAAGCCACTATCCAATGCTGGCTCTCAAATCCAATTATACTTGCTGAATATGTGGTTTTAATATCATTGCATAAGGAGATATTCATTACTGCTTTGTGAAATTGCCTCACCATACATGCAACTGAATTGTCAATGCAGATATGTGTCCCATGGCCAATTAGTGCCCAGACAGCTTCCAGATAGGTTTCTGCAGCCAAAAGCACAGAGGAAAACTTCTCTTCCTAAGGTCTTCAAGTTCTCACTCAAGTCAGTGGACAAAAATTGGATAAATTAGGTAAACTGCACAAATAAATGTGCAAATAATAAAAAACACAAAAGTGTATAAAATATGCAAGCAGAAAAGAGAAAAGAATCTTGAAAACTGAGATCAAAGACAGGAAGAAAATATAGGAGGAATTTAGAGAAACTCAGCAAAACAAGGCTGGGAGCTTTCCATGCCCCTATCAATAGTTCCATCTTGAATTGCACTGAATGACTTTTTCCCCCCTAGACCCTCCCATCACATGTTTTGGGAACTAAAATAATATATTGCATTGTTCAGCACTATTTGGCATGTCTTCCTTTCAAGACCAAGAAGTTTACAAGAGTTTTTGAGACATTATTTGTGGATATTCTACACCGACTACTTAGTTACATAACTAAGGACCATCTCCTGGCTCAGCTCACTGAGCTGACATTTCCACCTCCACCCTCCTATCAGTAAGCAAGGTTGAGACAAGGACTTGTGAGAAGGGTCCTGCTTCTGATTGTCGCAGCTTTGCTCATTGTGAGAGGGGCTGGTAGAAATGTCATCCTCCTTGCATCTTGGTTGGAAGCTGAACTGTCCTCTTTCACTTGATCTGTCTGCTGGCTCTTAAAGAAGGCTGGGCTGGTATTTACATAGTTTTACAGTAAGACTACATAGTCTTAATAAATACAGAGCAGTTAATGGATCTATAACTGTAGGTTACGACCCATAACTGCAACACTGAAAGCCAGCCATTATTTATGGGGAATTCAGCCCCCCCATTGTTTCTGACTCATTATGTTTTTTTCTCCCTTTAGTTTGCATTCTAAATATTACAATGAAGTAGATGGTGACTGCTACAAGTTAAAATATGCAGATGACAGCATACCACTAGCAGAAAACAGCATAGACTTGGAACAATTACTGAAGAAAATCAAGACAGAAAGTGCAAAGACAGGTTTACAGCTGAACATTAAGAAAATAAAAATAATAGCCACTGATGATTTACATAACTTCAAAGTGGATGATGAAATCATTGAAATAGTTCAAGATTTTGAATACCTTGGCTCAGTCATTAATCACAATGGAGACTGCAGTCAAGAAATCAGAAGATTTGGACTTGGAAGGGCAGCTATGAAGGAACTAGACAAGATTCTCAAAAGTAAAGGTATATCATTGAATACTAAAGTTAGGATTGTCCATGCCATTGCATTTCCAATTTCTATGTGAAAGCTGGGCAGTGAAGAAAGCTGATAGGAAGAAAATCAATTCCTTTGAAATTTGGTGCTGGAGAAGAGTTCTACAGATTGCTAAAAAGACAAATGAATGGGTCCTAGATCAAATCAAGCCTGAACTCTCCCCAGAAGCCAAAATGATTAAATTGAGGCTATCTTACATTGGCCATATCATGGGAAGACATGATTCACAAGAAAAGACAATAATGTTTGGTAAAGTAGAAGGAAGCAGGGAAAGAGACAGGCAGCATTACAGATAGATAGACTCAATCAAGGAAGATGTGTCTCTGAGCAGGGCAGCTGAGGATAGGGTTACTTGGAGATCTTTCATTTATAATGTTGCCATAAGTCAAAATCAACTATATCTTACAGTTTTAAGGTCCACTGGTGAATATGATTACTGGTAAACAAAGGACTAAAAAACAGTAGAAGAGCGAGACTGGCTGAGACATATTGCTGTCTAAGAGAAAAACACATCTGGCTTCCCCAATTCCACACATAATATCTGATTAGAGTAAAAATTGAACATTACTATGGCTAGACATTGTTCTTCACTGTACCCATGGGCAGGAAGCTACCTTAAGAAGAATAAGGAGCTCTATAGGGGACACACATCTCTGTCCCTCAGCACCTTACTGCTGCTCCTATCACCTAGCATTAGGTTCCTGAAGCAGACATTTCACTGCCTAAAGGTAGGGCTGGCCCCACTGAAGAAGGTTAAACAGACCCTCTCTTTAGTCAACAAAGAAATCTTTTTGCCTGAGTGCAGGCCCAATTTTTATGTCCGTAGATACTAGAGACAAAAAGATTTATTAAAGTGCCTCTGCTCATCCTTGTATTTTCAGATTTACTTCACTGATTACCAGAGGAATTCACATTTGTGGCAGCAAAGATTTGGACAGGAAAGATAGGGAAAAGGCGACTGAACACAATGGAATGTTTAACTTCACCATTACAGAAGTATGTCTTCAAGAATGCAGCCATAAGAGACCAGGTTTTGCACAGTGCTAAATATGACAAACTGCCAAGATTATAAGGCTGTTGGGCATGCCTATGAAAAAGCTGGTCTGAGTTTTGTAAAACTGGTCTAAGAACAGACTGAGAATACACTTTGTATGTGCCCTCTGTGAAGCCAGTTGGAATTTTAAACTGGAACGAATCAATAAAAATAAAGATGAAAATACAGTCTGTTTTTGTGTGTACGTGTGTTTTTTTTTTAAAAAAATGAGCAAAGAGTGTTAACAGTGTATTCGGTTGGCAAAAATGACACGTTTGCCCGGCTCTGCTGAGACAGGCGGTTGGGGAAGAAGAGGCACAGCATTTGTTCATTTAAAGATAAGGATAACTCCCAGCGCAGCAAAGACCGCAAGCAGAATGCAATGAGCACTCAGTCAAAAACAAAAACAACCCAACCCACTTTATTCTCCTCAAGTCACTTGAAGGCATTTCCACTGAATTCTTTATGTGAATTCTTGCTCACCCTCTTTCTGACACTCTGCTGGCAATCAGGGCTAAGGTGGTTCTTCTTCTCCATTTTTTGGTGTCTTCAGAAGCTGACAACATAAACGGCACCAAAGGCCATACAGGAGAATGTGACAGTGGTGTCACCCATGTAATCTTTTCACCTTTGAAAGGACTGGGTCATTGCTGGGAGACAGCATATCACAGTAATGGATAAGACAGACTCAGCTCAGGGGTCTGTATCACGCCACTTATGTGCTTCATGCGATTCCCCTCAACATTTTTGCAAGACTTGAGCTGCTCTCAAATTCCCACCCTTAGCATTATTTTATTTTAGTTCATTTATTCACAGACATGTGAACTTCTGTTCAAGGAAGTTGTTCTGGTTCTAATTAAGTTTTCTCTTTGGAATAGAATGGAATGGTTAGAAGAAAGCATAATCCAGACAGAAGAGCCTATGTCAGTGCAAAGGCAGATCATGGAAGAGGAATTCATCATGTATTGAACAGGGTTACATACCTGGACTAGGTTTGTGTCTGGAAACCCAAGTTTTAGAGATTTTCAAGAATACATTTGGCTAGGTTGCTAGTGGACCACCATGCTTATTCCTGAAGATGTTAGAACTGGCTATGGCAACAAATAGGATGATAAGGGTTGGAAGAGACCACAACAGCCATCGAGTCTGACATCCTGCCCTGCAGGAACACACACTCAAAGTACTCCCAGCAAATGGCCATACAGCCTCTGTTTAAAAACCTCCAAAGAAGTTGACCCTACTGGATATAACAGCTCTTACTGTCAGGAAGTTCTTCCTGATTTTTGGGTAAAATCTCTTTTCCTGCAGTTTGAATCCATTGCTCTGTGTCTCTGGAGCATCAGAAAACAAGCTGGCTCCATCTTCAACATGACATCCCTTGAAATATTTAAACATGGCGATCATATCACCTCTTAATCTTCTTTTCATCAGGCTAATCATACCTAGTTCCCCAAGCCACTCCTCATAGGTCATGGTTTCCAGACCCTTCACCATTTTGCTTGCCCTCCTCTGGCAGCATTCCGGCTTGTCAATATCTTTCTTGAATTGTGGTGCCCAGAGCTGGACACAGTATTCCAGGTGATGTCTTGCTTATGTCCCTGGGGTGCTCTTGAACTCATGCCCCGCTTGTGGCATCCGCATAGGCAACCAGTTGGCCACTGTGTTAACGGGATGCTAGACTAGACTGGCCCTGGATCTGATCCAGGACAGTAGCCTTTGAACAGTTGTAGTTTTGTTCTGTGGCCTTTCAAAAGAGTTCAGAAAGTTAAGCCAAATCATAAGGTGTTGACAGATTTTTGCCCACAACAGGTTTAAAGGAGCATGAGCATCCCTTGCTATAACGTCCTTATTGGTTACTGGTTTGCTTGTAGGATGAATTCAAAGTTCTGCATATGACATACATAACTCTATATGACTTACATCCAGGCTATTTCAAATGTCTTAAGTCCATTTGCTAGCTCCAACTAGAGTAGAACTGTTGAATGAATGGAAGGTACACAAGTGTTTGTTGGGAAATGTGTGTGAGAGTACTGGATCTTTCAAACAAACTAATCAAAATGGCAAGTCACGTTCTGATGGAGACGAATTGACAAGAAGACAGTGTCTGCAGGTTAGAGTGATGCAGGAAGAAAGAAAATGTGTAAAACAAACTAAAAAGGAAGTGAGCATCCATGCAAGCTATTAATCAACATAGGCTTGCAACTCTATAGGTTGCTAATTCTGAAAGTGTGGACTTTACCATGTCCCCATGGATTCAGTGGGCTCACTCTGATTAAGATTAGCAGTTGGATTTAGATCAATATTACCTCCATACATAAGAATATTTTCTCAGTCTCTCTCTCCTCTCTCTCAAACTCTGTTTTCTGTCTCCGTCTGTCTCTCTCACACAAGTATACTCTCTCACGTGCATACATAAGTGCAAACACGCACACAAACACACACCATTCCAATGTTGAATAGAGAATCCATTTTGTGACTCAGCTGTTGAGAGAATGATACAGAGAGGAGCTCACTTGAGGGACTCTGGGTTATTTTTACATTTTAGGCTTTTAATCTGAGGCACAAAAGAATTCCTGTTCCCATTTCTCTGTGCATCTATCATTTATTTCCTCACCCATATCTTTAAATACAAACTGTATGGCTGAAAGCAATATATTTTCGGAGCACTCCAACAGTGACAGATGACTTCTGGCTGCCTTTCACTGTCTCCTTCCCAGAATTTGTATTCAGGCTCAGTTTCAGTGCCTGTTTTGTGTTTTCTTAGGCCAGACATACTAATATTGATACTTACCTATTACTGGAGTAATTTTCAAGAAGCAAAGGAGACAGAGAGAGGGCAGAGGACTCTGCTCAGAATAGGATATGTGGAACCAAAGTGGAACATATTCTTTTTGCCTTCAGCTTTGAAAGCTTGGAAAGTCCCATTATTCTGAATTAAATTGGCTTAGTCTAATGCATACAGATGGCAATACCTTGTGTAAGCTACAGCTGTCATATTTTTCTCCTCAAAGGGAAAACGGTGTGGAGGGAGGTGTTAGCTTTCTACTTGTAACAAACAGCAGGTTTTCATAACAGAAAGGTGATAGAAGGGGATTTGATTTTGTAGGGTGGTATTTTTTTTTTAAAAAAATTAACTTTCTCTGACCTTTTTTACACTATTGTATTTCTAGGAAACAGCAAGAAATGTTGAAGGTCAGTTAAGTGGCTTCTGAAGCCATTTTTGTCCTTGGATGAATGTACAAGCTTTTGAGTCACACAAGGTTCCTCATGCAGAATCTCAGTGAATTATTCTGTCCTGTTTGCAAGCTTGTCTGTTCTTATCTAAATAAAATAAGAATGGAAAGGCAGAGTCTATAGCCACTCTCCCCTCAACCATAAGATTAGTAAATGTTTATCAAGTGAAATGTCTTTTGCTCCAAGGGTTCTCTACCACCACCGCAAAGAAGTGGACTTTTGTCTCTCAGTAGTCGTTTCTGCAAAGTAGAGGAGGGGATGATTGGTTTTCCAACCTCCTCCCCCCGCTGCCCCAAATAGATGCAAAGGTCTTTGGCCTTTTGAAATTGCTCAAAGGGCATACTAAAAAACACCCAATCATTTTTAGGACAAACAGGAGGATGTTTCCCCATCGCTACACTAAGTTTGGTGAATTTCTGTGGCATCTGAACATAAGTGAATTATTCAACTTCAAATTACTGCATACATTACAGTTCCCAGATTCCCACCATCAGTCTGCCCGGGGGCCATTCTGAGTGTGGAAGATTCTGGGAACTGTAGTCCAAAAATGACTTTCTAAAGCTTTTCCCATTTTGTGACAGCCTGAACATCATTGTCAAGAGAGGAAGCAAGAGACAGTGTTGGCAATTATCTAGAAATAAAACAGTCTGCCCTGCTTATCTGTAATTATCAGCATCTTGATCTTCACAGAAGAGTTAAATGATGTCAATATAAGTATCACCACCAGCAGGTGAACCTGCAGATCACAATGATGTCAAAGACACAGTAGCAGAGACTGGAAATAAAAATTGGCAACCCTACGAGGATTTTTTTTTTTTTTGGTAAATCTGTACCTCTTAGATGCCAATTATAAAGCAATCTGACTTGTAAGTTGCTTGGTGGGGCTTAGTCCTATGAAACCCTGCCCAGGGGATAGCTTTGCAAGATGGAAACTAACGGTGAATAACTATGCTTTAAAAACATCTGTTCTGAGAATGTAATCTGACTTACAGTTGTTAAAAATGCTACAATACAAACTAGGGAGAAAGAAATCTAAATTTGCATCATCTCTTCACACTTCTGCCTGATGGAAATTGGATATGAAGATACAGTAAACTGCTTTGGAAAACTGGCTGAAAATCAGATTTTGGCTTCTTTTCTGTGAATCTTCCTGAGAGTAGATCCCCAAAGCACTCTTTGTTGTGGTTTTGGAGAGAAATCTTGTCCAACGACCAAACAGTATGACGAGAAATACAGCTGGTGTTGTACAAGTGTCATGCTAAGTGAATACAATGGGAGTTCTGCTTAAATAGAGGGTACCAAATTTAAGTTCTCCTGCCCCAATTTCCCATCTGGGATGGATACAGGTTTGTTTACAGAAATAGAAGAAAGAAGGAATGCTTGTTTTCATAGAATAAAGAGAAAAATATATCAGAATGAAACAGAATGAAAGCATTTCCCCCAAATATCATTTGTATTATACAATAGTTTTCAGACTTTTACCTAGGGATATATCAAACGACCAGTGTGCGTTTCTAGTTTCTGTGTATGGTTGTGGAAGCTGGATAGTGAAGAAAGCTGGTAAGAAGAGAATCAGCTCATTTTAAATGTTCTGGAGGAGAGTTCTATGGATACCACTGTTACCCCAAAAGATGGGGAACCTTGAGGTCCACCAGCAGTGCCAGCATCTCCTTAAAAGGTGAGGAATTAAAGCTCAAAGGAGACCTGTGAGAAGGGGGTAACTACAGGACATTTTCACCTATGTTTATTGGTACTAACTACAAGACACCAGTTGAGAGTCAAAGTAATGTTTTATTGGGGGATTCACAGGCACGCACACAAGAAATCATGCAGTCTCATGAACCATACAAGGCTAGTGAAGGGAAAGGAGAGAAAAGCTGGATAAAGAGAGACTTCGGGTGTATAGGGTGATATTTACCAGTCCTGGAATTAAGGGTCAAAGAGAGGTGACTCAAACATGAGGGACATCACTGAGGAAGGAAAGTCTGGGGTGCAGCGTGGCGCCCAAAGTGCTAGTGTGTTGCCGTGTTGCAAAACAACCTGTGCTGGAGCTGGGATTTTTTTACTCTTTTTCCCACCCAGAAGGAGCAAGTGTTAATTGATTTCTGGCAGAGTAAACAAAAGGAGTCTGGAATGGACTGATTGTCTTACTTTGGGTAACAAAACATTGATGGGAGTCCTGACAGTCTCTTAATGTCCTGGTTGGGTAAGGTGAATGAAGAAGGTCTCTGTAGGAAATGCACACAGGAGGGGTGCTTACCTGCTGTACCTGGGCAGTTGCATTGACTATTGTTTTCAGATGTCAGGATGTTAACAGGATTACTCAAAATCTTTTTACTTTGGGTTTTCTTGGTTAACTCTTCTTGACTTGATGACCTGGCCATGCTAACCTAGTGCAGGCATACAGCGGGAGTCCTGCTTGTAACATGTTTCCCAGGCATAACTGTTCAATTTTGGTTAACAAAAAAATTGATGCAAGTCCTGACAGCCTCTTCATGTCCTGGTTGGGTAGGTGAATGGAGAAGGTCTCTGTAGGAAATACACACAGGAGGGGTGCTTGCCTGCTGTACCTGGGCAGTTTAGTTGATTATTGTATTGTATATGTTGGGTTGTTAACTGGATTACTGGAAATCTTTTTACTCCAGGCTTTCTCGCTTAACTCTTCTTGACTTGATGACATGGCCATGCTAACCTAGTGCAGGTGTACAGCTGTAGTCTTGTTTGTAACATGTTTTCCAGGCATAAGCATTCAATTTTTATATAATGTTTCATGCCAATTAAATGATATTTCTTGCCAATCATGCTATGCCACATGATAGGGGTGTAAAGCATGGTAACAATACGGACTGCTGAAATGAGCCAAAAAATGAGCTGTATGGCAAATCAAGTCTCCCCAGAAGCCAAAATGACCAAATTGAGCCTATTGGCCTTTGGCCTTATCTTGAGATGACATGAATCATTAGAAAGGATGGTAATGGTTGGCAAAGTAGGATGTTGTAGGAAAAGAGGAAGCCTGCATTACAGGTGGGCTGACTCAATCAAGGAAGCCACAGTGTGCATGATCTGAGAAGTGTGTTGATGACAGGGTGCTGACTTGGTGGCAATTAATGCCACCACCAGGTACTGCAGTGGTTAGAGTTTGGGGTGAGGATTGAGAACCCTTAACTTTGAATTCCTTCTCGGTCAGTAATGGATGGATAATCTCAGGCCAAGCAAGTTGCTGTTAATGTCCATTAAGTCAACTTCGACTTATGGCGACCGTACAAATGAGATACCTCCAGGTCATCCTATTCTGAACCGTTCTACTCAGGTCTTGCAGATTCAGGGATGGCTCTCTCCTGATTGAGTCTATTCATCTCTAGTGTGGACTTCCTCTTTTCCTACTGCCTTTTAACTTACCAAACATTATTCTGTTTTCTAGTGAGTCGTGTCATCTCATGATATGTACAAAGTAAGACAACCTCAGTTTAGTCATCTTGGCTCCTTGGCAGAGCTCCAGCTTGATTTGCTTTGGGACCCATTCATTTGTCTTTTCAGCAGTCTAGTGTATCCGCAGAACTCTTCTCCAGCACCACATTTCAAAAGAGTTGATATCAGCTTTCTTCACTGTCCAGCTTTCACAAGATACTGGAAATATGATGGCATGGACAATCCTAACTTTAGTAGTCAATGATAAATCTTGACACTTCAGGATCTTGTCAAGATCCTTCATAGCTGCCCTTCCAAGTCCTGGTTATCACAGTACAATTTTCTTAGGGAAAGCAGGAGGGGGTAGGTTTAGAACAATGGTTTTGCCCTTGAATCCTGCTTGTGGACTTGCCATGCACAGTTGGCACTGCCGTGTGAACAGAAAGCTGGGCTAGACCTACCAGTGACTTTGTTCTGATCCAGCATGGCTGTTCTGTCATTCTTAACTATGACCATTTCCACCCTAGCCTGTTATAGCACGATGATTCCACTTTCAACATCCTCTGGAATCCTGGGGTTTGCTGTTTCAGGAGGGGCTGCCTGGATGTTGAAAGCGGAATCATCGCGCTATAACAGGCTAGGGTGGAAATGGCCTGTGTTTTCTTCCTTTTACCAGTGTATTTGTTACCATGGCATGTGTGTATGTTGTTGAATTTAACTGTTTGCTAGGAATGCCAATCTTCATCTAATTCATTTTTTCCACACAAAAACATATTTCAAAGGTTTCTTCCATGCTAGGTGACATCACAGGAATTTTGGTACATTTTTGATGGTTTTTCACACTTGTGAAACATTTGCTTGCACAAAGAACAGCATTTAAGCAAATACACTGATTTCTACAAAAAAAGGTTGTTACATAAACTGTGATCAGCACAAATAGTTCATTTGGCACCAGATACAGTGCAAGCCTGGTGGTAAATAATGGCAGGCATCTTGCATTGCAGTTACAGATTTGTAATACTTTTGGGGATCAATAGAATCTCACAATCAAGTGTGTTTGTTCATAAATATGTGTGTTTGTGTGTTTACAAACAAGTGTGGGTTCACCACCACTCTTCTTCAAGCTTCAGTGGTAAAAATTGGGTGGTGTTGGAGGCTAAGTAGCAGTCATGAATACAGAAGAGTCACAGGTGAGTAAATCACCACTTAGTCATGATTCTGACACTATCACCACAATTCTAATTCCCCCCTACTGAATCTACTTTATGGGGCACTATTTGAATGAAGAGAAGGAGGTTCATTTCATTCCAGCGACTGGAGTACAGGTGAATGATGTTTCTGTCAGGTTTGGGAGAGTTGGGCCAGGAAAGGTTGTTTAGGCCATTTCTGCACTACACTGTTATAGTGCAATTATTCCACTTTCAACATCCTGTGGAATTCTGGGGTTTGTAGTTTAATGAGACCAACTAACTCTCTGGCCAAGAATTCTAAATGCCCCTCCCTGAATTGCAAATCTCAGGATTCCATAGGATGTTGAAAGTGGAATAATAGGACTATAACAGAGTAGTACAGAAATGGCTTTAGTCATGATTATGACCTTGTTGCCACAATTGCAGCTTAGTTTACTTAACTAAGTAGCTGAAGTTGGATACTGGCTGTTAATGGGTGGTAAGGTAAGTAAGAAAGCCAGCATGGTGTAGTGTAGCGGTTTGAGTACTGGACCACAGTCTTGGAGACCAGGATTGATTTCCCACTTGGCCATGGTAATGTCATGGCCCAGTCTCAGGACCCAGGTGCAAACACAGACAGGATTCTACCCAACAGCCAAAACACACAGACATGAAAAGGATAATACTTACTGCAGCCCTGCATAGACAAGAAACGGTGAGCTCAGGAGGCTCAGAGCACTTATATAGGATAGTCTTGTTAATCAGGCAAACAGCTGGGGGAGGCTGCAGACCAATGAATACTAGGGCAAGTCAGGGCAGGGAGAAGTCTGTTGCAGACAACTGCCAATTCCGGTAGAAGCAATACATACTTCTTTTGATCCTAGGCTTGTGTTCCTGAAAAACCTTGACCCTTCCTTTTTGTGCTGACTACGCTGCTGGATATGCCCTTGAACTGACACTCTGAATTTCTTTTCTTTTCTTTTCAAATAAAAAGAACTGATACTCTGAATTTCTTGCTGATTAGGACTGCTGAAACAAGAACAGTAATTGATGGATAAGTTTCTGTGAACCTTGATTGTGGGTGCTAATATAGATTCTGTTTAAGGAATGTGAACTGTGCCTGGCTTTCTAAATAGGACAAGAAATCCACTGGGTGACCTTAGGCACATCATGCACTCTCAGCCCCAGAAAACTCTGTGATAGTTTCACCTTAGGGTCACCATAAGTTGGAAACAACTTGAAGGCACAAAACAACAGCAACAAGGTAGGTAGAGTAGGAAAGTAGTGCACAAAGAAAGGAAAACCTCCTTAGATGAAGCCATGGCCCTGCAAAACCTGAGCAGGGCTGTTAGTGAGATATCTCAACCTGAGAGTCACCAAAAATGAAAGCCAACTTGATAACACATAACATCAAATGTTTTCAAAGTTAATTTTGGTTAAATAGGTGGAACAACTCTGGTTCATATGACACTAAGACATGCCATGTGGTTACTGTCAGAAAACAGGGCTTCTCTTAGCAGTCCGGTCTTATTTTCCTTGTTTAATTTTTCTCTTGGAATTGTTTTCTGTGCTTGGCACTAACTAATTCTAAAAACATTTGTTCATTACTCAAGAAGTAGAACATTTAAAATAATGCAACAAGCATGGCCTAGTTATTGGGCCACAATTTCATTTTATTTTTTTATAGATAGTTACATTTCATTTTCTGAGTCTGCGGGGGGGGGAGGAATTAAACAGTATTATGAAGGCTGGCATGAAGAACAAGTACGTAGAAGGGCTTACACAACAGGAACTCAATGCAAAATTATATGTAAATATTTCTACAACAATAGTTTGGCCTTATTTATAAATTCATGCTTGTAACCATAGTGTTCATTAACTCCATCCTTGCCCTACCTCTCCCACCCCCACTTTTTATTTTAAATTGTAGAAGTTTCTCAGTACAAAAACTCAGAACAAAAACACTTTGTTGACCTATATAATTCTGTAAAGAACAAGGTTCAAAATTAAATGCTAATACTTGCTTTAGGATTTTAGAGAGTGCCTTCATGATGTGCTTTTTGTCCAGGCTGGGTCTACTGGAAAAACATCAGACCTTCCCATTCATTCTTCATGAGCCTTCACACCATTCTATTGTTTGTATACTTCTCTGTGTGTCACACAAGATGCTCTGTATCCCTTAAACTAAGCTGATGTCCTCAGTTCTGGTGGAAAGCAATGACTGTGTGGAAGCAACATACAACTTCCACTCAAGTTCACTTCTGTATGTGGAAGCTGGGATTGGGTAGGGGTAGATAACACTGTATTCTTTACCCCACACAGCAAAACATCTTGGGCTGGACCTGGTTTGAATAGTGAGGGAACAATACCGGATGGAAAATGGTCCATGGTTGTCAAATATATGAAAGAACCCTGTAAAACAGCTATACATGTTGGACCCCTTCTTATACATGCTTTAACTATGGTCAGTTGACATCTTGGAATCAGAATAGGGCTAGCAGGAACGATCCCCCTTCTTTCATTCACTCTTACATGTGAGTGTATGAGCAATGCTGCGTGTTCTACTGTTGCTTTCTACAAATGTTGGTATCATACCAAGCCATGCGCACCATGTTGAAAGTGCCTTCAAGCCTGATGTCATCTAAGGCTGACCTCTAGTTTTATAATCTAAGAGCTACTAGAATGGTTTTATTCTTCTGTTCTCCATCTCATAAGGGTTGTGTAGTTTTCTATCTCTCTAGTAGTTGTTGTGTGCCTTGAAGTTGTTTCTGACTTATGGTAATGCTAAGGCAAATCTATCATGTGGTTTTCTGGGGCTGAGAGTGTGTGATATGCCCACTGTCACCCAGGGAGTTTTCATGATGAAGCAGAGAATCAAATTCTGCTCTCCATGGTCATAGTCCAATGCTCAAATCACTACACCATGCTGGTTCTCAGGGTTAGTGTTTGTTGATTACTAGCATATTTACCCAGTGTTGCCCAAGGTTTTATTTTCTCATAGGTAACACTTGTTAGAAATACCTTAGGAATTACCTTACCTTACTTTAGGAATACACAGATTTGATATCCTGTGTCTCCGAACTGTGTTGTCCAGTACCTGTAACTTTTTCCCATATTCCCCAATCCAATCTGTATTCAGAGTTGTTAACATACAGAGGTTCAGTTTCTGAGGGAATACACTTTCCCCTCCTTCTTGTTGCTAGGCCTTGTCTCCATAGCAACCAGCCAGGCCCAAGAGCTCTCTGTCTGAGAATTCTAAAGGCCCCTCCTTAAACTGCCAACCCCAGGATTCCATAGAATCTTCACAGGCAGCCAATCATATGAGGTCTTCTCGTCTGACACTCACAAACTTTGACTTTTATGTATTAGATTATGACCCACTGACTTAGGTGGATCATTTTAGACAGACTAGTTTTGAGAACCAACATGGAGCTTGGGTGCATCACAAACTCTCAGCCTGCAGAAAACCCTGTGATAGGTTTACCTTAGGGTCTCCATAAATTGGAAACAACTTGAGGGCACACAACAACAAGAAGTGAGGAATTTAACCTGTTCTATATGCAGGCAGGGATTCTTAGTTTGAGGACAATGGATTTAGTTGTACGTACAGCAGACCTACTGAAATCAAGCAACTTGAGGAAATCACTGCTGACTTTTATTTCAGTGTTTTTAATGCAACTGTCCTGAGTGAAGCAATGCCTAAATCCAGCTCTATAAGTTTGTGATAGAAGTCTTTGCTTCCTTAAAAAAAAATGGGACCACAATCATAGCTCTTTCATACGTAGCTACACTATCTCTTCCCATCCTTACAAATTAGATCAATGCCTAAGGAAAGACTTAGCAATTTTCCTCTGTATTATTTCCATTATACCAGCAGGATCAGGCAAATGGAAACTTTCCTTGTTTTAGCAGTTACGTGGTTTCCAGGTACTTCAAGTCTGCAAGCTGTCTTGTAAATAGCAGCTACATGTGTTTTGAAACAGCCTTCAATTTAAAGCTGCAGGAGGCAGTAATTAAATTTAATAGAAACCATGTCTGTGAGGCTTAGGGTCAAAAAATCTTTAAATCCATCTCCTCCTCTGCTTCTTTTCCTCAACTGATGGAAAGCAGCGCAGAGGCTAGTCCAATAAAGACTTGCATTAGATCTTTTTCTGCAGGTAAGTGAGATTAGTGAGATTATTCTATTTGCCTTTTTATTGCATCCCTATTGGCATTTCTTTTCTATTTTGAGTGATTATTTGACCTTTCTGCATGGGGCCCACTAATCTTTCTGAGCTTCACTTGTTTGGAAGATTCACAGATTAATTGGATGGAGCAGACCCATTACAGGTAATTTTGGCTCATATTTTCAGCCCTGGAACAGCTCAACTTCAGTAGACAAAATGGGTAGAATAACCTGCTGATGCTCTCCACAGATCATAGAGATGGGAGGGGATAACTTTGACTACTTGATCGCAGGTGGTGCCAAGGAGCATTATCAAGTATTTTCAGAGATTTGTATCTATGTGGATTTTGGTAATACCATACTCTCTGCTCATCCTGCCATGTCCCACAGGGATAAATTCCATAGTATTGTATTGGGCCGGGCAGATAGAAATGTCACTATCATGCAGCTCAGTGCACCTTGTGAAATTGCAGAGAACCTATTTTCTGTTTCATTCCTATCAGAACTACAGTATAGTCTTTGCCTTTGGACTTTCCAATCAATAATTTGTTCCCCTTTCTGACTCTTGCTACCCATTTTCCATGAAAGCAGTGCTGTCAAGGTGATCTTGTGCATCTCTCAATTTCTCCATCTTTTATAACACTAGAAAATGGTAACCACCAAGTAAAAACTAAATAAACCATTGGTAGTAGGTACAAGATAGGCAGAAGGCAAGTCATTTTTTACATTAAGCACAAGAAGGTTGCTTCAATTCTTACAGCCATAATATTAGATCTGTGGTCCTTTGCATACTGTTGGCTTTTAACTCTCATCTGTTTTAGCCAATATGGCTATTGGCCATGATTGATGGGAGCTGCAGTTGGAAAACATCTGGGGGACCACAGTGTCTCACATCTATACTCCAGCTATCGTATTTACCTGGCATTGTCCAGGATTTTATTTCTCATAGCTAATTCTTGTTGGAAATACCTTAGGAGTTACCTTACCTTACTTTAGGTATTAGAGATGGCTGAAATATACAGATTTCAGATCCTGTGTCTCTAATTCCCCAATCTGTCTCGTCCAGAACCTGTAACTTTACCCCATATTCCTCAATCCAATTTGTATTCAGAGTTATTAACATACAGAGGTTGGGTTCCTGAGGAAATACACTGCCCTTCTTCTTGCTGCTGGGCCTCGTCTCCATAGCAACTGGCCTGAGCTCTCTGGCCGAGAATTCTATAGGCCTCTCCCTGAACTGCCAATCTCAGGATTCCATAGAATCTTCACAGCCAACCAATCACATGAGGTCTTTGCCTGCCTGACACAGACAAACAGACAAACTCACAAACAGACAAACTTTACTTTTATATAGTAGATTATATAGTAAGTTGGTCACTAACGTGGATGGCTTTTTGAAAAGGATAATAAAACTGAGTTGAAGATAAAACTATTGTTGTTTATATATTTCTCTGAATAGAAGAACTTGGGGACAAAAAATATGGAAAGGCTATTGCGTTCATTGTCTGCCTGTGAACATTTTTGGAATTATCTGCTTGTCCATCCATGGAAGCAAATTACAGAACTAAGACAAACCTTTGATCTGATCCAGCCCAGTAACTCTTATTTGCTTATCGTCCTATTGTGACCAGATAGTTTTGTTTGTTCTTGATTCTCATTTTGTGTTCCTGATTGCCAGCTTGAATTTTAGTCTCAACATCTAGTTGTCATTCTCTGTTCATTTACATTAGATTTTTTAAATCTTAGCATTGTTTTGGGAGAGACATTCAGAATTCTCAGCCAGACAGCTCTTTGGCCTCAGTAAACTACAAAACCTAGAATTTCACAAGATGTTGAAAGAGGAATAATAGCACTACAACAGTGTAGTGTGGAAATGGCCTGAGATAGATCAGCAAATGGCACCCCTAATCTGTCTGCCTCCGATCAAGCTCTATTGTGCCTAAAGCCAAACCAGCTTTTATGACACAGGAAACACAAAACCCCACAAGCATCTCTTATCTTTCCTGACAGTTAAAAACAACAACAACAACAACAACAACAAATAACTAACTAGCTTTCCATAATGCATAACATGGCCACAATCTGTGGGCTAAGCCTAGCCACCTCATACTGCCTAGTGATTGAGTCGACTCAGTCAGGCATCAACATCTCTCTTCGTCCAGCCCCATGTATCTTGAATCTTCATTCTAGAGACATGGACTCAATGCCAACCTTCCTTCAAGGTGAATCCTACCCTCTCAATTAGTCCCTTCTCAGATCTAGAGGGAAGTGCTCGTGCTGTGTGGCAAACTGTGCATTAAAACTGACTTTCTAACTCAAGAAGATTGGTAGAGTTGAGAGTCAAGCTAAAGTCATGCCACATGAAAAAAGAAACTCACTTTATAACAGAAAGCAGTATAGAAGTAGTTTGATCTACTTTCATGTTTGTGCTCTCCTAAAGAAACCAAGCCTCTAGGGAATTTGTTAGCAGAACAGAAGAAGTTTCAGTCGCTTTTGCTAAGAGCTATCATTGCCGCCATCATCACCATCATCATCTAAAAACTGCAGCTTTTTGTCTTATGTAAGTTTTGTGCCTCTTCTCTCTTCATGTTTTTTCTCTCCCAAAATGGAGATCAGATCATTAGTAAGGCATGTGACTGGCAGAGAGCACCATTTCCTATTTCTCGCTCTCCATGGTAATTATCGTCCTCACTGCAAAGGTTAAGATTCTGACTTCCCGACTGAGCGTGACCAAGACTGCTTCATAATAAGCACCACATGGTAGAATCTCAACTAGAACGAGTGAATGAAGCAGTCCTCATAATAGGAGTTGCTCTGAATTCTATCAAAAGAAAAGAAGGAGGGGGACAAATGAGCAGAAATATTGAAATTCTTGGCAGTAGGAAACCTAGAGAAAATAAGGCTTTAAAATGTAAGGAAGAAAAAAGCCAAATGTGACCATTTAGCTTGTCTTATTGCAGAGCTTCTCAGGGTGGGATATCTGGATTCCAAGAGGGAAGAAGATGCAGGGAAGCTATTAAGGGAAGTTTCAAGAGAGACCCTAGCTGACACTTGACTCACCATTAGACAGGCATACATTATTTCCTTGAATGGCTGAGCATCTCTAGGCTGTAGAAAGCAAGTCCACAGTGGAGCTTGAACTGGTGAGCTGAGAGAATTTGGGTGGGATTGCAGCTTCTATACCATTTTGTAGTCCTGCACAAAGAAGGGAACTGTGAAGCATAGGCCATTTCTGCACTAGACTGCCTTGAGGCCCTCCCTAAACTGCAAACCCCAGGATTCCCTAGGATGTTGAAAATAGAATTATAGCACTATAACAGCCTAATGCAGAAATGGCCAAAGTCATGTCTGCCCATGAAACCACCTTGATCCAACAGACTAGGACTCTGGAGATCAGGGTTCAACTCCTTGTTTGGCCATGGAAACTCACTGAGTGACCTTGGGCCCATCACACTTTTTCAACCCTAGAGGACGTCCATGGAAAAATGCTTTTGATCAAATCTTGCAAAAAACAAACAAACAAAAAAAACCTGTGATAGGCTCACCTTAGGGTTGCCATAACTCAGAAATACCTTGAAGGTGCACAACAACAATGTTAGATGGAGGCCCTAATAGTCCCTGTGATTAGAAAGACATAGGTGGTGGTGGAAGGGGAGGTTTGTCAAGGCAGAAGCTCATAAACAACCAGTTCCATGTCTGCCCACCCCAGCAGTCTAGCAAAGAAATGAAAATAAGCTCAGCCTTCTTGTCAAAACATAAAAAATAGCTTTACTTCCAAATACTTCTTTGTGCTTTGTAACCAAACACATGGTCTAATGGAGGACAGAGAGGTGGAAAAAGGCTGCAGGTTAGAATGACATAAGAAAAGAGAGGTTATGGAAAAACCTAGGAGATAGGAAACTACTAGGGATGGGTCAACCGAATCCTTGAATCTTGGGTAAGGATTCAAGATTCCTGAATCCGAATCCCTGTGCCAAAATAGGCAAACTGAATCTTTCGAATCCTCTAACTAAATAGATTGTTGGAGACTGGGATGCTGGAAAACCAGGGAGACCGGGATGCTGAAAAACCTGGGAGACCATACGTACAAGGGAAGATAGTAAGTAGGTGAAGTTTTCCCTTGGAGTAATAATGGCCTTTGCTAACAATTTCACAAATTACAGCTGGGCTTGTATTCTAAGATATTTAAATTGAACATTTCATATTTAAGTTCAGTACTTGACTGGAAGCTACAGGCTTGAGATTTCAAGGACAGCTGAAACATTCCTTTGCATAGCTCACTTGCAAACCTCTTTCACAAACAATTCTGGGGTTTGGAGTTTTACAAGGCATCACAGCCTTCTCTGACAAAGTATACTGGTCCATCAGCAAACGACAAACCCCAGGATGCCAGAAGGAGCTATGCAAAGAAAAGCCAGTTTTGACCTGGATTATCTCCCTACTGTAGTATGTGGCCCTGTTTACACAGGCAGGAAAATGTGGGATTAAGCCACAAAGGGCCTTCATGTCATTTTCAATCTGGGCAGATCCTGAGGCAAAACTATGACAATTGTCTTGACCAGATTTCTTCAGAGGGAAGTTTGCCTTTGCCTGGACTTTTGCTAAGGCTGAGAGAGTGTATCTTGCCTAAGATTATCCTTCTTTCCCTTGCTTTTTAAACTCTTTTTAAAAAAAGGATTGAAAGATTCGAGATTCGTGAGATTCATAGATTCCCAGAACCTTCCAGGGATTTGGATCCAGATTCAGAAAATTCTGGATTCGTCCCATCCCTAGAAACTACTTTAAATCTACATTGTACCTAAATTCTTAAAATAACCTCAAAAATTAGCAAGGGCATGCAAAGGTTGCTAAAACTAACAAGATGAAGTGGCCCACCCATTTTATAATCTCTGCAAATAAACTCAGTTTCTAAACTATATTAGAGATATTGGGCACATATCTCTAAATGTGTATAATCAGAGCCAGCTGTAGTTGAAGCCCAGTTGCTCAAGGGAGTTAAAATCTAAAAAGAAATCAACATGGTCTCTGAACAGCTGTTAACTTAACCAACTGCTGTAGCCCAGCAGTTCTGAACATACAGCATGGCGCTTGGAAATCAAGACATCCTCCCCTGGTATTTCTAGAAATTTTGATCTTATAAGCAGTGAGATTAAAATATAGGAGTGTCATCAGATACACCTAGAGACCATGTGCATGTTGTATGATATATCATACCACTTTGGTTCTTTTGCCCTAGATGCCAACTCTTAGTACTATTGCCTTGTGTCTATAACTGGGCTGAGGAACAATTGGCTCTCCGGATGATTTGGGCTACAGTTTCCACAACCTTTTATCTCTTGTCATGCTAGGTGGGCCTTGGGATATATATATTTTTTGGTAATTTTATTCTTGTGGAGGTGAACAAATAAATTAACTTTTCTCCCCACTGTAAGAATCTTTTCAAAAACCATGAGGTTCATGCAGCAAGGAGAAAATGGTCTGAAAATAATTCAAGTCGCTCGCCCCATGAGAGATTCACCATTTTCTCTGCCATGTAATGACCACAGGAGGATGGGAGGTAGTTAAGGTTATCTAGTTATGTTCTCTTGGCAGGATGCTTGGTGATGGAGGCATTTTCCAGAACTTCCTGGAAGTCCTCTGGAGATCCTGGAGGATGAAATACTCATTGTACCAGAACATAGCTGCACAATTGTTGGCTATGTCCTTCCCACTGCATGGTCATATCTAGTGTGGCACAGGAAAACAGGGAGGGAAGATGTGGTGTAGTTATGTCATATCTCTTTGATACAGGTTCTTTGAGAAGGGGCTTCTCATCAGGGCCTGAGGTTTGGCCAGGATTCTCTTTGTCAGGGTTTCTTGACACTAGAGAAGCTCTCTTTTTCTTGTTTATTTCCATTTAGTCTTTGAATATTCTTTCCACCCCTTAATAGCACTGATGGAAGTTGTAAGCCAAGACTGGAAGGTACAAAACGTGCAGAGACAAGTGTTTACCCTGAAAGTTAAAAGAGCCACTGTGGCTCACTAGTGGGAGGAGGCTAGGCACATCACTGTTCAGTGGCCTGCTTGCCAGCATCACAGAAATTCTTGGCTTGATATGACTGCCTCAATTTTAGGTTATTGCAATTTTGGTAATAGTGCCACAATTATACATGTGAATATGGGTTACAGGGTTGCAAGTTTTGCTTATAACATTGTAACTACCTACCAAACTGCCAGCCTATGACTGCAACTTAATGAAAAATAACATCGTTCCTAAAGCAGTGTAACTCTCCAAGTTGCCTTTCATAGTCACAGAGGTTGGCCTAAGTGGTTGTAGAGCAGTGGTTCTCAACCTGTGGGTCCCCAGATGTTTGTGAACTTCAGCTCCCAGAAGCCCCAGCCCCTATGGTCAATGCTCAGGGCTTCTGGGAGCTGAAGTTCACAAACATCTGGGGACCCACAGGTTGAGAACCACTGTTGTAGAGGAATATCATGTGGTGATCTCTTGTCAGGTTGAGGCAGCAATGAGGTGGACGGAAGAAAAGGTATTTTCCTAACAGACTGCTTGTCTGTAGCATCTAGATTTTTTTAAAAAAGTAACCACAAGCAGAGCTAGGAAAAATGACACTTTGGATCACAACTCCCAGAATCCTCCAGTTAGTATGGTCAGGGGTTATGCTAGCTGGGGGATTCTGGGAGTTATTATCCAAAATATAAAAAAATGATACCAAACTGGGAGGGGTTGCTAACACACCAGAGGATAGGATCAAATTTCAATACGACCTTGACAGATTGGAGAGCTGGGCCAAAGCTAACAAAATGAATTTCAAGAGAGAAAATGTAGGGTCCTGCACTTGCGCAGAAAAAATGAAAGTCACAAGTATAGGATGGGGGATGTGTGGCTGGATAGCAGTACATGTGAAAAGGATCTAGGAGTCTTGGTAGATCACAAGCTGAACATGAGTCAGCAGTGTGACACGGCAGCAAAGAAAACCAACCTGATTCTTGGTTGCATCAATAGGAGTATGGTGTCTAGATCGAGGGAGGTAATGGTACCACTCTATTCTGCATTGGTTAAGACTCATTTGGAATACTGTGTCCAGTTCTGAGTACCTCAGTTTAAGAAGGATGTTGACAAGCTGGAACGTGTCCAGAGGAGGACGACCAAAATGGTGAAGGGTCTGGAAGCCATGCCCTATGAAGAACGACTTAGGGAGCTGGGTATGTTTAGTCTGCAGAAGAGAAGGTTAAGAGGGGACACGATAGCCATATTTAAATATTTGAAGGGATGTCATGTTGAGAGGAAAGTGGGCTTGTTTTCCACTGCTCCAGAGACTAGGACAAGGAGCAATGGATTCGAGCTGCAGGAAAGAAGATTCCACTTGAACCTCAGGAAGAACTTCCTGACAGTCAGAGCTGTCCAGCAGTGGAATATGCTGCCTTGGAGTGTGGTGGAGTCTCCTCCTTTGGAGGTTTTTAAGCAGAGGCTGGATGGCCATCTGTCGGGAATGCTTTGATTGGTGTTCCTGCGTGGCAGGGGGTTGGACTCGATGACCCCTGGGGTCTCTTCCAACTCTATGATTCTATGATTCTATGAAAAGCATAGCTTCTCCAAGTTCTCGTTACTTTTGAGAAAAGCAGTTCCTTTAAAAAATATAATTATTGTGGCAGCAATGATTTTAGGGGTCTTGGTTGTTGTTGTGTGCTTTCAAGACATTTCCAAATTATGGCAAACTTATCACAGAATTTTCTAGGGCTGAGAGCATATGATGTGTCTAAGGTTATACAGTGGGCTTTCATGGCCAACAGAGGAATTGAACTCTGGTCTCTAGTGTCATAGTCCAGTTCTCAAACCATTACACCATGCTGGCTCTCCTTGAAACTCTAACTGTAGCTAATTATTTTGAAAAGTAACTTCCCAAGCTTTGCTCTATTCACTTGCATGTCATTCAGTTCAATCCTCCCAAGAGTGGTGGCGGTGGTAGAAGCAGAAATACATTTTCTGTATCAGATCAGCAAGGGTAATATCGACAACTTGATGAAAAAGTGTTCTCAAGTGAGGATATTATGCTTTTTAAAAATCTGGGTAGCAGAGAAGCCAAACAAGTCTGGTTCTAATACACACAGACGTCTCTGCAGCCTTGAATTAGCAAAAGTCAACTGTTGGCTCAAAAGGAAGCACATATGCCTGGAAAATTTCCTGCCTCTTTTAGTTTTCTCTGAAAGTTAATTTATCAGTTGGCATTTGTATTTTATTTTGGGCCCAAAGCCTCCTCTCATTGAAGAGGATGGGACGGTTGCCATTGATTTCAACAGGAGCAGGTGTGTGCCCTTAATGAAGCGTGTGGCAGTGTCAGTATATACACAGAAAGCCTGGAAGCCGTCAGTGTTAGAAACACCAGGCAAAGCAATTTATATGAATCTTGAAACACATGAATAGTGCATGCTGGTGACATTTAAGAGTTGACAAAGAGACTGAGGGATATCAAGCAGAAGGACATAATTTAAACAAGAAGATACTGTCATGTTGGAACCATTCACCCCTCACTTGGCAAAGTTTCTTTTTTTTTAAAGAAAAAAGACCTTGAACAGAAAGGCAACGTGAATGTTAATAAATGAGCAGTTCCTACATCAGATGATCAAAGTTAGTTTTGCTTGCTGCTTTGGACTGATTTGTATGACCAGATATTATCTCTCCCCTCCTCCCTGATACACAAATGTTTGGAAGTCAGCCTCAGCTTGCTTCTCTTGATTCAATCTAAGGACCTGCTATCACTCAGAGGCAGAACACATGCTTTGGTTGCCAAAAGTCCCAAGTTCAGTCCTTGGTCTCTTATGTGCCAGACTGGTAGCAGCTACTTAAAGGTTTTCTCTCTCTGTGAATATATTAAAGCTTCTCACCCCCCACACCGGACATTGTTTTCTGGGATTTATGGGTTGATGATTTTACGGATTCCTTTATTTCCTTTGGTCTCTACTATATCAATGTCTTCCAAGAGCTCTTTAATGTGTATTATAGGTTTGCTTTTGTTGGATGTATTTTTTAAGAGTATTTTTGATGGTTTTAGGCTGCTTGGGACAGAGTAAACCAGAGGTGGTCAACTGCTTTGGCTTACAGGACCATTTTGGCTTCCTGGAAGACCCTGAAGGCTCCTGTTACAGGATGTGGGAGTAAATTTTCCCAGCTGAGGCCTTTATGTAAGGATTCTGATTTACTTGATTGTTCAATAAAGGTCTTTGGTGGGTCTAAAAGAGCCCAGGTGGGTCTTAAATGTGGCAAAATTGCTCTTCATCCCTAGACCAGCTGTGGCTAACTCTTGAGGATTAGAGGACTGCATTGCTTTCTCCAGGGGACCTTGGAGGACCATACTTTTGCTGCATCCCATTGCAAAATAGTTTTTTTTTTGTCTCAAACCTAGGGGACACTTTTTAGCCTTCTCTGGGCCATTGTAGGCCCAGGAAATGCCTTCCCCCCAAAAAGGAAATGACCCATGGGATACACTTCCCTATCTCTGTCCTAGGAGATGTAGGTGATATTTCAAGTCAAAATAGTTTTTGAAAACAAATGGGGGAAGTAGGGGGTTGGGAATCTCCACAGGTGCTCAAAAGTAGTTCTGGGAAATGCAGGAGGTCCATGGGCCACCCTTTCCCCACCAGCAAAGTGAGCAATACTGGACTGGAAGGACAAATATTCTCTCCAGAACTAAGTTAGACTGATGTTCTGGTCAGTATTTATAATATTGTAAGCTAGATGGGTGACCTTGCAAATTTTAGTATTCACATTTATGACAGTGGTACCATTGCCTAAATTGGCAAATGCCCCTTAAAACCCACTTTAAAAGCCAACAGTTGCACAAACCAAAGGAGTTCTGTGGCCCTGGTGATGGGATGCTGACTGATGACACATCCAGCCCCTTGCAGTGTGACAAGCAGTCACAATAGGACCCTGCTTGTTGCACCATGGTTCACTGGCAGGAAGGGTCTGATCATGCCATCTTTCAGCACCCCTTTCACCAGTGGAACTCTTTCAGTTAGTGCAGCTGACTGGCTTTTAAGGTGGGTTTTAGGGGGTCATATAAGGAGATGGATCATAACTATGTCATTGTAGTTTCACATTTCACCTGCAGGATCTCAGCCCTACTTTTAAAGAGAATGAATAGTGAATCCATCCAAAATTGACCAACAGTAGATTAATGCCTTAGACCATCCTGCTACTGCTCATTTAAGGATGACTTCTGTGGATTGTTGTGTTATATTCATTCTTTGGAAAAGTAACCTTCTAAACTCTGAATCTCATCTTGTCAGCTTTTAAAGCTTCCTTCTGAAGGTATTTTGATGTGTAGAGAATTGTGTCTTGGGTATTTATCAGATTATTTGTATGCCCAGCTCAACAGGGTATGGTCACCAGTCTAAGGAGAGTTATGATGCAGGTATTCTCTTGGAACTTCCCAAGAGCTGGTTGAGGCTTTGATGGAAAATCAACTGGGAATCCTGTGTATGTAGAAAAGAGATCCATGGGAGAAGGTATAATTTAAACAAATAAAAATGAGGGTAGGTGGACACAATATCATTTTTGTGTGTGTGACCTTGTGGTTTGTAGTGTCACTTCCCCCCAAAATGTTAAAGAGAGGCATTCTTCTGTTTGGCTTATGAGCCATTTGCGGTAGTTTGAGCTTAAAATGTGTGAATGCTTGTTGTTTATTCCGTAACAGCTTCTTCACAAAGGGCATTGCATGTGTTTCAAAGTTGACCACAAGGAATAGAAAAACAGTGAGACACATGAGAGAAAATATGTATTCTCTCATGCATTTTAGATCTTAAGTTATATTTTGTTGGATCAAACAGATTTCTTTCATATACTTCATTGTTTTGTCTATACCAGGTAGCCTATTTCTGGAGTTCCTATCCTGTTGTATGCTCAGAGCACCCCCCCCCAACTGACATTCTCAGTCGAGTGCTCCTTCCAAACAGCAGAGAAATTAAAAACAGGTTTTGCAGCAGCTTTCTGAGGCTACTGAGGACTATTGGGAGGATGGTTTCTCTCTTACTTGTCTCCCTTGCTCACTCATGCTAGCCCAGATGCACCCACTTTTTCTTTCAATCCTTAAAGCACTTTATATATGTATTTGACAAAGCCATTGAAAACATTGGTGCTCATACACAAACACACACAAACCCCCATGGAATTCATGCTATGAAAGAGGTGCACACTTTCTTGATCCCACATTCAAACATTAGCAATGGCAGAGGCATTTTTTTTTAAGAAAAGGAAATGCAGTTGCTACATATGCATTGAGGCATACACTAAACTCTGCCACTGAAATAATCAATATGGTTTAAAAGTGCTTAGCATTGGCAGGAACAAGCACTAAATGATTAATTCCTCAGCAGTCTCCACATGGCCCCAGCTAGTTTTTTAGACTCCGGTCAATCGAGATTTAGAACGCCTCCAGTATGTTTCCTATTTTAAAGCAAGAATACTTGCATTCCTTACTCTCACCAGTCTTAGGCTAAATAATCTAAGTCACTTGATGCCTAAGCAGAGACAAACTACAGGTCAACCTAGAGGTTAAAGGTAATTCACATTCCCCATGTTTAACCTGCTTTCCCTCCCATACTGGGCTTTCCTCAGCATTGAATGCCTCAGGAACTAGACTTGTAGATTACACTCATGTTTACCATTCAATGACAAATCACAAGCACACTAAACATTAGTGAGGAAAATTATGTGCTATGAGAAAGACATCTTGCACTACTTGGGTCGGTACCTCTGAAAATGATGTCTATATTGTCTACATTGACTCTACTTTTCCTGCTAAAGCAATAGTCTGGGCTTGAGCTTTAACTAGCAGGTTGGGGTGATCAGGACTAAGATCACAGTGCAGATGGAGTTTTTAACCCTTTCCTGCATTCCTAATGAATATTACAACTCACCACTGGCTGCTATTAACATTTGGAAGGCAACTAGCCATAACACAAAGTGGAGCTTTAGAGAGGAGGAGATTTCCATGAATACTCTGGCACAATTGTCCCCTAAGCCTTCTCTCCCTCTGCTGTTATCTGAAGTATTTTGTTTTAAGTAAATGGAAGACCAAAAATGCATTTAATGTGACATCTAGTTTGTCTTTTAGCAGGGATGCACAAGCATTTATATCAAGAGGGGCTGAATATTTTGTCCATGCTCCAATTAAGCAAATATGGCTCTGCAGCTTCCACTTTGCTGGGCCTCCAGGGCTGTGGCTATGCTGGCTGAAGGATAGTGGGAGCTGTTGTCTTAAAAAGTAATGTTTCTGAAGTATGGAAACTATAAAAATAAATGAAATTTGGCAATACAGAGAGGATGGGAGAAAGCTGCTGGAGTTCTTGGTTCGCAGGAGTCCCATATTAATTGACTTAATTTGGCATCCTCGTGGGGTCTCTGAGATTGTGCTTTCTGAGAACATGTGCCCATTGCTCCATTGAAAAGAGTAAAAAGTTTCAAATGTCCATTTGACTAGATCTGAGGGTAAACATAAGTAAATGGAAGGTAACTTTTCCCAGTGTCCCACAGTGAGTGTAAAGAAACCTGTCCAGGTGGTGACTCTAATGTATTATGAGCAAATAAAGTTGTCCCACAAAAATGGCACCCATGTCCATAACACCTTTTACAAATATAAAAATAAAAAGGGCCATAGCGGAGGGGGGACCAAAATGAACTATAAAAACCAATGTATGGCCTGGATCTTACTATTACAATACGTGCCACATGTGAATAACAAAACCAGTCTGTGGAAATTTCTTCTCTGAGAGGCATTTTATAGAGGGCACTAAAATGCGAACCAAAAAGCTTTGAGGCTTATGCCTTTGTTTGCACTTTCTCTGTGCATTCGGTGCAAATCTCTACACATCTGGGAATTTATGAGTGGCCGCACTGTCAGAAAGAACATTTGCTGGTGTGCTGTTTCAAAGGCACTGGTTATGAACTGCAGCATATACAGTGATGAAAGAGCATCACTGACTGCTTCACTAGATTTAAATGGCATTGTATGTGTGTTACAATTCCAGGGACAAGGAGACCACTAGCAGAAGGAGATTGTGGCCAGTTCTTAGATTCAACTGCCCTGCCATTTTGTCAGCAGCTTACCCCCCTCAATTATGCTCTGAGACAAAAAGATTCAGGTAAAAACATTCTTGAGGGGGGTATGAGGAACAAATCGGACTGTGAAAAATATTTGAAAATATTCAGGTATGGTCACTCCCCCAGTGTTTCTTCAGTGTTGAGAAACCTTAACAATGAGAACTCTGGACTGCTGAAAATGTCATAGTTCTGGACTTATTCTGCACATATTTCACATGTGGTTGCTTTATAAAGAAATTAGCACAGAAAATTCTATTTTCTGAGAAAGAGCGTGTGTGAAAGTTGCACACATGAAGATATACTGTATTCTGAGCAGAAATGCTGTTTCCTGCATAGAAATTCCATTTTCTGCACAAACATCACATGTGTGAAATTTACATAGAACAAGTCTGAAACTGTGCATAGTCTTTGAAAACTATGATTTTTGAAGGATTTTTTTTTTGCATTGTGAATAAAACAATGAAAATTACTTGTTGCTTCCTTAAAGAATGAAATTAGCAAAGAATTTCACTCCCAGCAAAGAACTAGCAGGAAGCAGTCGATATACCTTCCCTTGCAAATGGCCCCTGCCTGTCCTTGCATTCATATTAAACCAGGAGATTGTTAATAACCCTGATCTCTAGACACATGTGTGGAGTTACACACATTCTGAGATTTCATGCATATTGATGGTAGTCTGCTGAACAGCACATCTTTGAATCCTCAAGAAGAGCCCAATGGTTGAATGCAGAGTTACAGTATCAAAAGGGATACACATTTAAACAGAGCTCTTTCTCAATAAATATTTAACACACAATAATACAAAACCATACACAGTAATTGCTGTTTCAACATTAGCTCTACAGTTTTCTAGAAATTTAGTTACCTTGTAGGTTAATCAGACAATCTGATGTGTATAAGGTGCACAATTAAATCATCTCAGTGAAAATCCACAAACTAGTTCTCTGTATGGGCAAGTCAACTGGAAAGTGTGCTTACAACCTTTGTGAACTTAACAAAATGGATGTAAAGCATGGAATACCAAGCAGTGGTCATCATGGCCAGCTGAAACTGCCCAGGGTGGCTTGAATCTCATTTTTCTGGGATATGATAAGGGTGTGGTTGCAGGAAATTGCTGTTCTCTGATTCCAGGGAGGAGAAGAAGAGAAGGAGGAGGAAGAATAAGAAAGTAAAAGGTTACTGCAGTGGTGTCTTAATCGATACTCAAGAGGAGCTTGGTAGGGGTTCTTCTAGCTTCATGCTCTAGTTTCTACTCCCAAACAACTTGGAATTACATTAAGCCAAGATGACTGCACTGAGGCTGATGTACTTTGGCCATATGATGAGAAGACCTGACTCACTAGAAAAGACAACAATGCTTGTAAGGTAGAAGGCTGTAGGAAAGAGGAAAACTGCATTACAGATGGATGGACTCAATCAAGGAAGACATGTCCCTGAGTCTGCAAGAATCTGAGCAGCGTGGTTGAGGATGAGGTGACTTGGGGAGATTTTTCATCCGTAGCGTTGCCCTGAGTCAAAGTCAGCTTGATGGCAAAATCTTTAGAAGACTTTGGCTTGCTGAAAAACACATGGTTAGGAGTAGATAGAGAAACAATAAAAAACAAAACAAAAACAAAAAACAAAAAAGTGATCCTGCACATGATTCTTCTCACTTATTGGCAACAGAAAAATTACACTAAGGTGATCAGGTTTTCAATAAAACTGATAAAGTCCAAACTAAAAAGCTTTCTACACATGTACATCAAGATGTAGTGCGTGTGTGTGTAAGGGTGAAGGTATTGCCTCCCCAATAAGTATTCTGCTCCCCCTAATAAAAATTTCCTCCAGTCCCCAAATTACTTGGATTTCAGTAACTTAAAACAGCATTTAGAAAAACATGTTAGACATCAAAAGAAAAAAAAGAGCAAGCTAAGTAATCAAAGGAATAGAAACATAACTCTAACAGTTCTAGGTGCGAATGATTTTCAACACCCCACTCTCTGCAAGGCTAGAAATCTGGAGATTAAAGGGGAAAAAATAATCTGAGGGTGGCAGAATTCTTATTTGAAGGGTGATGTCATTATTTGGCCCTCCCATAGCTCCACTTTGATATGCACATACAGTAAAACACAAAATTGTCTGAAGAGGTAGATGCTACAATGTGTAATAAAATGACCATCAGAAGGTGGAATAGGGTTTTTCTAGAGATTTCCTTAGAGACCCTGGGAAATACATGACGAAGTTTTCTGTATCTACAGCACAGAAAGAAGCTTTGGATAAAGGTAGTATGAGGAATGAAGGCCCAAGACTCAAAGAAAGCAGAGGTAACAAGACTCTCTTGCAGCAAGATTAGGTCTTAGCAAGCCAGAACTGTGTCCTATAGGACAATGAACTAGTGTGTTCTACCACTCTAAGGCCATTTCCGCACAAGGTTGTTATAGTGCTATTATTCCACTTTCAACATCCTATGGAATCCTGGGGTTTGTGGTTTAGGGAGGGGCCTCAAAGTCTCGTGCAGAAATGGCACAAGTTGCAAGGCAGCAAGTGAAATAAATGGTTTACTAATCTCTTCCAAAGAATTGGTGAACTGAATTCTCCTGCCACCTGAGATAGAAGAAGTGTTGTTTTACCTCAAACTTGCAAACTTTTCACTAGATTGTTTTTCAGATAATTGTGGAAATGCTACCATTATTTGCCTCTATAAAATCCAGGCCATTTGTTTATTTCAAGCTTCCCTTGTGCCCCCCCCCCCGGCCACCAAACCTACCATGCCAACGTTGCTAAGAGAATGCTGGATTATATTGGGAGTGGTAAAATTATTGTCATATGGAAGCTGCTGAGAAACAATTTAATGGTAATAAAGTCATTATTAAGAGCTGGAAAAACAAGAGTGTTTTATTTCACTAGGCATGTTGTTAATTACTCCCAGTGTTGCACTCCTTCCTCAAATATACACACCCCACAAGGTTGCACAGCCTGCACACTCACACACATATTTCCCCTGCTATTGAAATCTCAGGTGAAAGAAAATGATGGGCCAGAATTCTCTGTCAGGGGCTGTGATGTGTAACTTTATGCATGCTTAGCTGTGTAGCACAGGTGCTAAGGAACTCTGCATAATAGGATACTGTCAAGAGTGTCTCAGTGTGCATGAGCACTCCCTTCCCACTGCACATTAGATCCTGTTGTGCATCAGTCACTTTGCTGGTTCCCCTTTGTAGTAACATAAAAACAGTCCTTTGTGAATGTGGACATTCTCAAACTACTTTCTATTTTCCACAGACATAAGTCCACTTATGAAGACCTAAGTCCCCAAGTGAATTAAGATGGTATAGTTACATCACTAACCCTAAGCTTCTGGAAAATGAGTTTGGCAGAGCTTAGTACTTTTACAATGGAGTATGTGGGTACCACAAGAAGTGATGGCTCTCCAGAGCCATGTTAAAAATGGTGCCTAACAGAGGATTGAGCATCCATGAAAGGTACAGAGGCCAATTTTCACTCACACCTCATCACTGGAGGCTGTGAGCAGCTGGAAATAGCTGAGACCATCTGCTTCTCTACAGCCTGAATTGGCTATCTCTCCAATAAATGACAGCAGCAGGGACCCCTCCCAGAGCTAGACGGTTTCCAGGCAGTGGGAGGGCACAGAACTGCACATGTGGAGCTTATGCACACATGTAGAATCTCATCTAGTGACCAGGGAGCATGGCTGTGCCATGGTCTTGTTGGAGAATTATGGCATTCCCTCTCTCCCCACTCTTGTTCTAGACTGCAGTGGTTCTCAACCTGTGGGTCCCCAGATGTTTGTGAACTTCAGCTCCCAGAAGCCCGAGCCACTATGGTCAATACTCAGGGCTTCTGGGAGCTGAAGTCCAAAAACATCTGGGGACCCACAGGTTGAGAACCACTGTTCTAGAGCAAGTGGGGCTTAGTTAGCACAGAGTTTCTTTTTCTTTTGCATGTCAAAGCTTCCTGCTTTCTCACCTAAAACCTCAGTCTCGCTCTTTGTGTTATTTAAATGCATGATAATGGTAACCAGGAGACCAGACCATGTGATCCAGCATAGACCCTGGGGTCATTAGCCTTACATAAAAGACCACACTTTCCAGAACTCTTTCTTTTCTTGCTCTTTTTGCCATTTTTGCTTCCACTTCCTTTCCTCTGACCATCCTTCACCTCTCCACCAAGAAGATGGTGAGTTAAGAATGAAGCTACTGTCTTACCTAATCTAGGCTCTCCAATGAATATGTGATTGTAAATTTCATTAATAAACTTTTCTAAGTTTGGAACCTGAAACTGGCTGCCTTGTTTTGCTTTCTAAGTCAGTCTCAGTTCAGGGAAGCCACACAGAGATTGGGACATGATTTTTCTGCAACTTTGCTAAAAGAAGGCTAATTTCTAACAGTTTTAACTTTCATAGAATTTTCTCCCAAAGGGCTACCCCATTAACTCCTAAGAGGTCTCACCCTTAGTGTTCCATATCTGGATCAACCCCATTCTGAATATGTATTGAGTGCCCCTCACAGAGGTATGAAGGAGAATCATTATGCCTGACCAGCTGATGAACAAAGAGACATCAAAATGGAGCCAGCTCAGTATAAACCTCCTGTCTTCCCATCATATGATTTTCCTTTATGTGAACAGCACAAGAAGGCCCCAAGTGCCAGTAAAAAATACTAGTTAATACAGCTCCCTAACATCAAAATAGCTCACCTCAATCTTAGAAATATTAGACCACAGTTCCAGAATCCCCCAGCCACTTGATACATTGACTGGAGGTTTCTGGACTGTTGTTAATTGCTGGCAACTTGGCTTTAACTTAAGGCCATCCTACAAATGAGAGATCTCCATGACACCCTGTTATTGATAGACCTGTGAAAGTTTTGTAAACTCAGCACCATGGCCACCTTTGTTGGGTCAGTCTATCTGTAATATAGTTTTGCTCTGCTTTCCACTTTGCCAAGCATTAGCATCTTTTCTAATGAGTCATGCCATCTCATAATATGTTTGAAGAACAATAGCCTCAGTTTGGTCATATTGGCTCCTAGGGAGAGTTCAGGCTTTATCCCCCCCAGATCCATTTCTTTGTCATTTTGGCAGTTCATGATATCCATAGAACTCTTCTCCAGTACCACATCTCAAGTGAGTTGATTTTCTTCCTATCAGCTTTTTTCATGTTCATCTTTCACAACCCTACCTAGAAATCAGATTCTGGGTAGTAGTCCAAAAATTAACCTTTCCAAGGACTGCTTTATATGGCACAAGAAGCCAGCTTTGTGTCAGGAAGTGGCAGATGTACCAAAAGAGGACGTCATTTTGTGGTTTAGCCACTAGAAATCAAGTTTCTTAAGAAACATGGTTAAATGTCTGTTGGACTGTGGCCACAATATTTGGGGCTCAGATTTGATCCTATATGCAAATAGTCCAGAGAGTGTAATTGAACTGGTAGTCCAGCAAAGGGTCTTAGATTAAGTCCAGCTATGACTCTGATGTTTCCTCCACCCTCTGATATTCATGTATTATTGTTTTAAACTCTGTGAAAGTCATAACAAAAAAATAAATCAGAGACAGCAAGGAAAAAGAATGAATGATGTTTTCATTTCGGTCATAGCCGGAACAGCTTAGGACTGAAGAATATCTCAGAATCTTTAATCAACCTTTTCCTGAAGTGTGTATTTATTTTTCTTCTCCTTACACAATTTATCTTTTATTTGCAGAGGAACTGGAACAAACCTTTCTCTCTCTCTCTTTCCTGAAAAAGCAGAGACGAGTTTGACATCTTGTCTTCACAGGTTTTCTCTAATAGCCATTACCTGTCCACCAAGATGATGAGTTATTGGTTGTCAATACTGCAAGTATCGATCATAATCTTCCAAAGTCCAACCTTCACATAGGTGTTAAAAACAGAATGTGCTGTGAACTATACAAAGAGAATTAATTACTTGAGTCCCAATCCAAATATTCTCAGACACACTGCTGTACTATATGAAAGGATATTGGATGGGATCCCAGTTTAGTCATATTTAGAACAGAGTCACTGAAATCAATGAGACCTAAATGAGGTACAGCTAATTCAAGTTACATTGATTTCAATGGCTCTGCTCTGATTAAATCAGGATACAGCCCATTGTTTCCCAGCCAGATGTTCAGCCCTTTCAGCTTTGACAATGCTGCTTAGTGACTGCAAGAGAAAGAAATAATAGAATTCTCTTCTCTCTTTCCCAGACAGGTGATTGGTTGTCCTATAAAGAGAAATATTGCTCAACTGTAAGGTGCATGTAATATAGGAACAACGAATGGGATGCCTTTTGACTCTGAATAAGGCTTCACACTGTGCTGTATCATTTTATATATCCCTTATTAGGGATGTAAATATTAGATTATTTGACTCTCACAAGTGAGGACAAATAATTTCCACGCCTTTCCCCTGTTCTGCAGAAAATGAATATTTCTGTACAATTTTCACCTGGTAGCCCTGTTTTTCCAAAACAAAACATATGTTTTGGAAAAACATGAGGGCCTTTTGCATGAGAATCATGGCTTGCTGAACAAAAGCAAAACAAATATTGCTTCCAGAAAGCCATATGTGGATGGCTTTTTATGCAAAGTTGCACAACCTCCCCATCAGTCTTGCATAAAAATAGCCATATAGGGTGTTTGCACAAGATTATTTTGCACGAAATAATAATAATAATAATAATAATAATAATAATAATTATTATTATTATTATTATTATTTCAATCCCGCCTCTCCACATGGATCGAGGCGGCGAACAACATGAAATACATGAAATACATTAAAAGACATTAAAAATATACCCAATGCTCCCCACCCACCAACCCACCTAAATCAACCCCTTGAAACACACAACAATTAACAGTCCATCAATTAACTATTAACAAAACAGCAAGACAATTGATGGGAGGTGATGGAAATGCTAGTCTTGGAAGGCCTGTCGGAAGAGATCAGTCTTGACTGCTTTTTTAAAGCAGTCAAGACTGGTAATATGCTGAGTCTCCTCCGGCAGGCCATTACATAACTTGGGAGTGATAGAAGAGAAGGTCCTCTGGGTAACTGCAGCCAATCTAGTTCTGACTGGCTACAGTAAATTCCTCCCAGAGGACCTTAATGTGTGGGGCGGATTATATGGGAGAAGGTGATCCCGCAGGTAGGCTGGCCCCAAGCCATGAAGGGCTTTAAAGGTAATAACCAACACCTTGTACTGTGCCCGGAAACTAATAGGCAACCTAGGAGAAAAAACACATGGCTATCTGGAAACAGTGATTTTTTTGGGGGGGGGAGCAAAAATGTGTATTTGAACAAAAATTCACAACTGTGGCACAAAAAATCCACAAGTATTTTTGTCTGAAATTCCTCCCAAAAATTTCAGGCTATGCAAATACCAGGCAAAAATTGTGCCAACTTCTTATGACTACACTGTTCTTCTTGACTGCTTTGTTTGTCAGCAAGGAGATAAAAATGGCAAATATTCTTTCTATCCATAATCTGGATACAATTCAGAAGGCTGATTTCTATGCTGTCCTATTTAAAACTAGCAGGTACCCAGGTGAGGAGACCTATAGGCAACAGGAAATAGAAAGGGAAAGCCAGTCCAGTTCCAGGTCTTGCACAGGGTTACAAGGTAAAGTATATTCTAAGCAGGCCAAGGTTCAAAGGAAAAAGAAAGAAAGCAGTCTTAAGCAGAGTCCAAAACCAAGAAGGGAGTTGCCATAAAAATTAATCTGAAGGTTCATAACAAGAACTAGAGATCTACAAAGCTGAAGATATCAGATAGGACTACACAGAAGTTTTGAAGCTGTTGTCTGCCAAACAGAATCAGTTGGGCTGACCTAATTTATAGCTGGCAGTTGATCAACTCAGCTGGCCTTGTTAGCCCAGTGTCCCATATTTAAAGTGGAACAGGGCTGTTGACTGACACTTTGCTCCTGGAGCTTCAATTTATGTCACTCAACAAGATGAAGTGTCTTTGCCTCCTACTCTCAATCTGCAGCTGCTGCCTGGGATGGATTGTGCTCTTTCTCAGCTTGTACCATGACAGGGCTGCCAACCTCCTCCAGATGCATCTGAAGCCTATCACCTTGGCATTTCTCTTCCCATTCTTTGTCTGAGGAGGCGTCCTTCAGGTAGGAAAGGACACTTGGTGGACAAAACAACTATCTTCAAAGAAAAGAAAAGAACTAGTGCTGATCAAAGATATTCTAACAGTACAATTATGTCCATATCTACTGGGGAGTAAGCTACAATGCATTCAATGGGCCTTACTCCAGACAACCATGTACTGCATATAAGTGTGAAACCCTATATATCAAAGCTTTGAAGATGTGATAGTTTTGGACTGCAATACCCATTCATCCCAGATACTCAGGCAGCTCTCATAGCAGAGTGGTGGGAATTATAGTCAGTTTTGGAAGACCACAGGTTCCATAGCTTTGTTTGTTTGTCGTGTGCCTTCAGGTTGTTTGTTTGTTGTGTGCCTACAGTAACCCTAAAGCAAGCCTCTCAGAGTTTTATTGGCAAGATTTGTTCAGAGGGAGTTTGCCTTTGCCTTCCTCTGAGATGGAGAGAACATCACCTGCCCAAGGTCATCCAATGAGTTTCCATGGCTGAGAAGAGATTTGAACCCCGGTCTAGGGATTTATGGTCTAATGCTCAAATCACTACACCACACTGGCTCTCTTTCCCTAGCTTTAGCTGTATTAATATGCCTAGGAATAAACCTTATTAAACTCAATGGAATTTGTTTCTGAGTACGTATGGATAGGACTGTGCTGTAAACGCTGGACAGTTGTGGAGCACCTATTTTCCACATACATTGAAGTCTTGTGGAAAAAAAATTATAGGCAAAATAAAGTGATCATACCTCAGTTAGACTGGCCAATTGTCCTATGGTGACTGGAACTTAAATACGGGAGTGTGTCACTGGACTGGGAGAATAAGTTCAACAATTTATGTACCTCAATTGGACTAAACTTCACCACATCAGCCATCATTGCTAGAAGATATCTGCCAGGCAGCTCACAATGGAAAAGTGTTTATGAGCATTCACTCTACAGGTATGTTTTTGATGGTTAAGTAGCAGGTCTTTTGTAGACTTTAATCTTTGGGTAACTGTGAGAAAGTTGTTTTTGGGGTCAGCTATTTGGAATGGAAGTGCAACTTGATGGTTTGCTAGGCGAAAGGAGTACTACTTTAAGAGTGAAACCCAGCAAAGTGGTGTGTGTGTGTGTGGGGTTCATTATGATAGGAATTATACATGAGGCAGAGAGTCCATTTTGAAAAGGAGCTTTCAGTGAAATCTTGACCAGAGAGGGTGGCTGAATTGTGTTTAAATAGCTGAAGAAAAGACACAGAGAAGTGGTGTCTAAGGCTGGGAGTTAACGGCATAGACTGTCAGGAGTTTGAAATAGTTACTGTAACACCACTGCATTTTGCATGAACTTAGAACAATAAGGATAAGTTTGTTTTATAACTACCAAGTCAGCCTACATTATCTAAAGTCACTGATACCAAAAAAGAACATGTTACTTTAAATAAACTGATTAGTTCTGAGGGAAAGCTTAAGACCCTAGACTTTTTACATGAAGGCTATGTTTAAAGGGTTGCGTTAGGGCTACGGGTAAGTGTCACGGCACCTTATTAAGCTGGACCTGCAAAACCAGTCTAGTGAAAAATAAGCACATGTCACTAACCTTTGCCATTTTTTGGATTTGCAAAATAAAATTTGCTGTTTGTTTTTTAAAAAGTATATTGTTTTCCAGAACAAAGGCAAGGGTTGTGGATGACAGTCTTCCTCTAGTTTTGAGCTGAAAACTGAATTTGAAAGTTGGAACTGCAAGGTGGGAGCTGCACTGGGACTGAGCCAAATTAACCCCTTGCTCCAAATCAATGTATTTACACCACTCCGGGGTTCTGCACTCTGTGAAGATTGAACAGCTGGAGCAGGAAACGTTTCATGGGGTTATTTATTTAACGCAGGTGCAAAGTTTGGAAGAGCTGTTGCAAATTGGCACTCAGAACCTTCAAGCAACTTAGGAAGTAAGGATACTAGAACTTGGTAGATACATCAATATGGCTTCCTCATGCTGCGTTAAGGTTGTATACGCTTTCATTCTCTGTCCTGTAGACATGAATTGTACTTTTCCTCCTGATGTCCAGGACTAAAAGCTGCTCTAGCTATTGTTGACTATTGAAATTTTAATGAGCTTTAGGTTGCTTCCCCTGCATTGAGTAATTAGAAATACAGGAAGCTCTGTTTCAGAGAGAGCTTTTTTTAATTAAAATTTCTCAAACATTTTCTCTTCTGTTTACAAATATAGATGGAAGTTATCAGAGGAAAATGGTGCTGAATGTCTCATCATCTTGTTGTTGATTATTGTGTTTAAAGTCAGCAGAAAAAGTTTTATAACTAAGTAAACTTAACTGGCCTTAGTTGTTATTTTACTTTAGAATTCTTTCACTATATTGCTCTGTGTGAATATTTTAAAATAGCAGATGCAGTCTTTATTTCTGTTTATGAAATGGATTGTTGTTGCTATTAATCTTTTAGGGTGTAACCTGTCTCCCTTCCCCCATCCCCCTTTTAAATGTTCATTTATTTTAATAGATCTGAATTGCACCATGTTAAAGCACCTGCTGGTTGCAAAGAACAAACTGAAACTAATTTGAATGCATTTGCTATCTGTATATTCTGCTGAATTATACAGACAATATGAAGGATTTGCATATTGGGATCAAGATATATTTAGTGTGGTTTTCTCTGTGTGTGTACGTGTGTGCAGATCTGGAAGGCAACCGTTAATTGAAGAGTTCCTCAGGTTGTACACTAATTAAGGTCTGATTGGTCAGCCATGCAATTTTACAAGCCATGATGATGGTAGTGCATGAAGCCTCTGTTCAGACAGCAGCATCCCATGGGCCATAGCATCTGGATACCTACATTCCAACATTTGCAAATGAAAGTAGGGCTTGTACTACTAACACCCCAATTCCTACAAGAAGGATCATTGCCCGTGCCCTCTGATTACACACCACTGGAAATTCTGTGCTGTTTGCCATATTCACTTACTGCATTAGCTGGTCCTCAGCTGATTTCAAAGCCAAGAACAAATTAATTCATTGGTCTAAACCTATACAGGAAACAAATCATCACTGAAGAGGCCATAATTCAACAGGATATCAAACAGGTGAGACCCTTGGGCTGGTAGAAACCAATAATGTATATTCTTTATACTTTTGCAGGTTTCCTTTTTGAAAATGTGTATTCACAGGGTTGAAGCTCCTCATCTCTCCTCTTGAACTCATAGGGCGTGAAGTAAGGATGGGAGATAGGAGAAGGATGAGAAGTAGGGTTGGAAGTGGATCTTGGGGTGTGGAGTAAGAAAAGGTAGAGGAGATGCTGTTGGCAGGTGGGAGAGAGGAGGAGGAGGAGAAGAAGGGGGTGAGGAGCTAGTTTGGTCCCTACGGTGGCAGGAGGCTCCTTAGTCCTGAAATGGGCTTTTAAAAAACTTATTTGCAATGTTTCCACTTTTGTGAGGATCATGGGTCCCTAATTCTTGTGAAAGTGGAGGACCAACTGTATTTGATCTGTAGGATTTCACTGCTACAGTTTCTTTTTTGTGATGATTTTATTGGTTTTCTTTGTTTCATTAGCTTTTTTGTGATGCTGGTGGTTGTCGTAAGTGCCATTTATAAAAAATGGAAAAGAAAGGATAAAAGTGCTGCAGGTACATTTGAACTCTGCTGAGATTCACCTTATGCTTGAAATGGGAATTCTGGATAGTTGAAAATTTAGGGGTAAGCAAGTTCAAGAGCAGGATCTAATTTCTCCTTCCTGTTCCTTCCCATGGCCAGCACAGTTAGTGGAAGTGATATCACTTCTGGACACCATTTGGGATGAGTTTTGGCTGGAACAATGTTAAGAGGAACTAAATGCAAAGAGATCAGTAACTTACTAGAGATAGGATTCAAAACACAGGAACCTTTCTTGGTAAAGAGGACAGTTGGAGCATATCTGAGTGTTATTAATGCTATGTTCCCTCTTACTGTTTTACTTTTCCTTTGTCTCTTTTGCAATGTATAAGCAACTTTCCAGTTACTTCTGTGATTCAGGGAGTGTGGCTTCACTAAATGATGGAGGAAGAGTATCCAAGGGACAAGTTGCTGTCTCATGCTGTGCCTCTTGATGAGACCTTGTGATTCATTCTCTCTCGCATTGAGGCGTGAACCAAATGGATGGGCTGCTGTAGCATTTCCTTAAAAAAAAAAAAAATTTAATGTAATTATTTTGTTTACTTCTGAAAAGCAGAAAAAATTTAAAACATACACTTCCAAAGCCTCATAATGTGCTTTTGTAGATAAAGGTGTTTAAATGTAACTGTTGCTAATACTTTCTCCTGCTTTTTCTGAGTTGTTTTACTTTACTTGGATTGAAAAACTTCTGAAATGTCCACTTCTCCATTAGCTTACTAGTTGTTTAGTACTCAGTAGCTAAATATTGTATATACTTGTATATAAGTCCAGAAATTTTAGTGAAAAAATTGACCTGAAAAACCTGGGTTGACTTATCTATGTGTCTATGTAGGTATTGTACCATAGCTTTTATTAAAAAAAAAAAAGTCATCTCCTTCTCTGAGTAGAGTGGTGAAAGATGAAAGCTTAGTCCATCGCAGGAGAACCTAGAAGAAGTACCAACCCCATCTCTTCTCTCTCCACCTTGGCACTGCTTTCCCACTGCCTGGGTGGGAAAATGGCAGAGGCCAGGGGCAGCTGGCCCCCTGAAGCGGTGCTGGCACTTTCCCCTCTCTAGGGAGTGACCCTCGACTTATTCACAGGTCACATGAAAACCCCAAATTTTGGCCCCAAAATCTTCCCTTCACTTATACACAAGGTCAATTTATGCATGTGTATGTACAGTAGACGATTGAACTATAGTGTGTCAACAGTACAAAAACATGTGACCTTACCAGTCTAGTCTACTTTAAAAAAAATCCTGGAGGTGTCAGGACAAATGAGTTTGCACTCTGATACTCCAATAGGCAAATGAGCTTATTGTTATATTAGATAAGATAATTTATTTAGAAATGAGCAACTAAACGTTGTTTGGCTTAGGACTCTTAAGAAGCCCTTTTACAAAAGAGCTATGGAAATGCAGTTGCTGGTGTTACAGCTTTTTGAACTATTCATGGGCATGACATAAGGAAGGAAAAAGTGCAACTGATAAGATGATGCAAACCTTTATTCTGTACATGCATTATGAAGAATTGGTATTCATCCCAACACTGTGTGCTAATCAGACTTTATTTCCAGGGGCATTCTTTCATGTCAGAAGGCTGCCAGAATTGTCAGGCATTCATTGGTAGAGGGCAGAAGGAGAGGAGGGGATTGATTTTTTTTGTAATAGCACATTGCTTTGCCTCATTTCCTTGTTCATTATAAGCAATGGAGAAAAAAATGATACACTTAAAATATTTAATATGGCAAGGTCTCTGTCTTTCTAGTCATGGTGTATGTGGGGCCATCTTAGATTCTGATGGGAGACTTGCTGCTGAAATGACTGATCAAGCTAAATGCTCGGTAGTGTAATGACAGCAAAGCTATCGAGAGATAATTGGCTGCAGTATATAGCGATAGATCTTTTCCTTAAATGGCTAGGCTATGAAGCCATGGGGCTGCCTTGGAAATCAATCCAGGTCCTGTCCTCACCTTGATCCTTCAAACTGCCTTGATCATTCCACGTTTTCCCTGCCCAATGCACAGAAACAAAGGTTTGACAGTAGTACAACACTTGGTTTTAGAACCCAGCAGATTCATGAGTCGATAGGGCCTTGGAGAATCAGAGCCTGGAAAAGTTATTTTTTGGCTCCACAACTCCCAGAATCACCATGGTGGCTGCGATGTAGTAACAACAACAACGTTAACTTTCACAAGCTCTGTGAGAAATCCTTCCACAGATGCAAACTGGGATGCATGTGGCTAAGCAATACTAGAGTGTGGTTAAATGTCAAGAGTTAATAATAAAAATATACCAGCTAGGAGAATCTGCAGCAGTTTGCTTTTACCTAATTGTACTGGGAAGAGTAAGATCTCAAAAAGTTAGTACAGTTGGAGGGTATGCTGTTTCCATGCTTTCCAGGAACTTCACTGTGAAAAATAACAGTCTAGCTTCAGTTTTCTGCCTCAGTTTTCCATGGAGGATTCTGGGAATTGTAGTCCTAGTGAAGGACCAACCTGAGACATTTGTGGTTTGAGAGAAAGGACAAGATAGTGCCTACCATCCATGCCATGTACAGAAACTGATTGGGATGTCATTTGAACTTTCCTACAGTACTGGCAATGGGACAGAGTGCTCCACCAAGATTGAGATCAGAGCCTAGTTTAGAGGGTGAAAAGCACACAGCCCTGGCATTACAAGGAGGGGAAGGCCTAGGGACTTCAGGAGAAGCAGTTGGTAGGCCATCATGGCTGCCCACTAGCATCTTCCACCTGAAGCAGATGCCTCATTCTGGCTAATCAGGTAAAGCTAGTCCTGTCCCAATCCCACTCCTCTTTAATGGGCTCTGGAATCTTGCTCTACATCCTTTCCTTGCTCCAAAGTTACATTTCTTGGCCTTGCAGGAAATAAGAAAGAGGAGCTGCTGGAAGGTGAGGCCTCTGAATACCTTTTTGAGTCTCTGTGAGCATTTGACTTGAATACTGATAGGACTCTCTAGGTTCTATAAGCATTCATTTGGAATGAACACAGATATTTCATTCATTTTGGGGAGAGAAGCATGATGCTTGTGTATCCTTATATTTTTATAGATCCAGCCATTACTGAAAGATGTGCAAAAGACAAATAGAGATAATATATGAAGCACCACTATGACTCAAGCTAAGCTCTTGCTTCTGGATGTCTTAAGAATACCACCTTATCCATTCAAGAGCACTTGGTGGCCATTACAGAAAAATAAGTTAAGCTTTATTGTTAATATTGATATTTCCAACCATAACCATGTCTCTGACCCTGGAAATGTGTTTTCATGGAGGATCTAACACAAAATAAGGCACCATTCCCCAGTGGCAATTCTTGTGCGGAGTGTGAAAAGGGGTGGGGAGGGGGTTGGGCAGCTATTTCCAGAATCCCCCAGTGAGTATGATCATTGAGACCTTGATGTCTTGGGGACTGGTAATTTTGCTAAGCTGCAGTGGGGAGCCACTGAAGTAGGGAGCCACTGAAATCAATGGAACTGAACTGGAAGCATGACTAAGGTACAATAACTGATTAAAAATGACATTTTTCCTGTATAAGGTCAAGATTTTTCTGGTAGACCAATGACAGCTATTCAGATAGGTTCACAAGGAACAACGCAGGCCATCCACTTCTATTTTCTTGACATTGACCACTTTAAGGTACACTATTTTTGTACACGGAGGTTCCTTAGGAAATAGAATAAATAAATGCTATAACTTTTAACCTCTGTCTATGATTGATTCTTTTGAAGTATTTAGTGTCGGAATAGTTATTACTACAAGGGTGGAGAAGCCAGTGCCCATCCAGCAATCCTTGGATTCTAAATCCCATCATCCTGACTACTAGCTGGTTGTGAGATATGGGATTTGGCACCCAACAACACCTGGAGGTTGTCTTATTCTGCTCCACCAACTGAGTGGAAAATTGCTGGGTAGAGTTAAGTGAGCAAAATAGAAATGACCAAACACACTTATCTGAAAACATTTTACTGCTGCCGCCGCCACCGCTCTAGTTGGCATTCTTCAAATGTTTCAGAGTCCCTGGAAAAAAACAACGTTCTGAAGTAGGGTTAAAAAAAACCAAAACTGCTTTTTTGCCCTGTCAATCACTGTTTAGAAACATCACCAATAATTTCTGCTCTGGAAGGCTTGACTTACGGACTCCTGGGTCTAAATGGATCTGCTGAAGTTTGGCTAAATCCCATCCTGTCAACAGCTCAGCAGTAGGTAAAATATTGAAACTCTAATTAATCTAGCAATAATGACAGTTTTCCAGATGGGATTTTTTTTCCACTCTAAAAAAACCCCCTGTGTTTTTAGATCCAATTCATGTATAGATCCAACATTTTTCATTAATGTTCTCTGATCTCTTTATGTATACTTTATTGTGTTTGGCCGTGCTGGTCAGTTAGCACCCCTAATTTTTTTGTTTTGTTTTTACTTTTGGGCTGTTTGCCACAAAAGCAAGTGGCTTTATTTTAAAATCCGTTTTAGCTGAATATGTAATACAAACAGACTTCACTTTTGGCCTGGACTCGGACTTCACATCTGCCAGGTATTTATTAATTCACACATGCTCTGCCTTTCCTTCAATGTGCTGAAGGTAACTTACAAAACTTGTCTGCCCACTTCATTTTCACAATATCTCTGTGAGGTAGGACAACCAATCTTCATGGCCAAGTGAACTTCATGGCTCTCTGGAGGCCAAATTGGTTTGAAAGATGAGATATCTTCGCACACTTGGAAATGTATTTCAACACCCCCCATCTTTATAGGGATGGACTCAAGCCATGCAGGGCTTTAAAGGTCACTTTGAATTCTTCCTGGAAAATGGCTTGGCTGTGGGATACCATCCCTGAAGAAGTCACCAACTAGCCAGGGCCAGACTGAGGCAGTTACTTGAAGGAGATGTCATGAAAGAGCAGGAAACTGTTGGTCATTTATCTCTTTTATGTTTACAGCCAGGGTGGAGGCTCAGATGCTTGTGGAATTTTCAGCCTCAGGTGTCAAAATAGCTTAGCCAAGCTGGGATGCTATGTCCCATGGAAGGAAGGAACAAAGATTGGTAAGATTACTTTTGAGGACTACAGTTCCCACGGTCTCCCAGTCAGTGCATGAATTTGCTGTTATACCTTAGTGAATAAATGGTCTTTCATAAGCCCTGCTCAGGAGTTCCAAGAAACAAAGTCAGTTTCCATTTTAATATATCATTTACATGGATGGATAAAAAGTATCCACAAACAATATTAAGAAGATTCACTCATGGACTGGGATTGTTGTCCATATTATGGTTTTTGTTTTTTCAAATAGAAATTGTTGCTTTTTTAAAAAATAATTTTATTGAAATTCCAACAAATAATTGTTGCTTTTTTAAAAAGGAAGAGCAAAGAATAGCTAATAATAATATTAATACCATCCTGCCTTTTTTTGCGGTTTGGTACTCAAAGCAGCTTATAACAGATTAAAAACACATAGTTAAAAAAATTCTCTCTCTCCCTCTCTCTCTCTCTCCCACACACACACACACACACACACACACACACACACACACACACACAGAGTAAAAGAGAGACTGAACAATAAAAAATGAAAACCAGTTAAGTCTTAAACCATTAAAGACACACACACACACACACACACACACACACAGCACAACAATTAGAAAAATCCAGCAAATTGTTTAGGTGAGACATGCCTGTTGAAATAGAAAAGTTTTTACTTGTCTGCAAAAAGAAAGTAGGGAGAGTGCTAATGTAATTTCTCTGGGAAAGGGGTTCCAGAGCCTGGGGGGCAGCCACTGAGAAGGCCTTTTCCTGTGTTCCCACCAGATGTACCTGTGAGGGTGGTGAGACAGAGAAAAGGGCCTGCCCAGAAGATTGCAAAGTATAGGGAGGAGCTGTGGAGCCAGCAGCCAGTGGGGCTGTTGCAATAAGGGAGTTGTGTGCTCCCTGAGAACTGCTCACATTTCCAGCTCACAGATGCAACTAAATCTCAATCCAAAGCTCCCTTGGTAAGTGCAAATCTACCATTCCAGTGGGGGAGTGCAGTTGAGACATTGCATTCCTTCTGCCTCCTCATATTGCCTTCAGCTTTGCATAAAACCACTGTCCAAGGTGCTGATTTCATTTTGAACTCTCCTGCCAGCAGAAATGCCGTCTTCTGCCAGCTGAACTTGGAGATCTGCCAGCAGAGTGATCTGCCAGCAGAACTACCATACTGCTTAAAATTTTCCAGCAGAACAGCCCTCAAAAGTGTAGAGGAGAGGTGGACACGGGAGTTGCGGAGTAACACCTGATCTAAATATCTTCCAACTCTGGGACTAGAGATTGAAGGGATATTCCCTGGTATTGATTTTATAGCTGAGAAATGGGCTTCCTAAGACTCAAGAAATCAAGTTGGTAAAAATAATACAGAAACAAACAAACAAACAAAGGCACAGTTTTCACCCAGTATTCTCACATTTCCAAGAGGAAATAATTCAGGAAATAATTTTGTCCAGAAATATGCATGAGGGGCAGTTGCACAAAAAATGTGGTGTTTAGGACAAAAATGGTCAGGTTGGGGTCAGTCTTAAGTAATTTCCAATGTTCCTAGGCTGAGAGGAGTTTGGATTCAGCATGACTTTAGCTACTGACTGTTGACTAAGCTGGTTCTTGAAAATTTCCACCAATTAAGACTGAACTATTGGCCCAACTGGATTCTTAACTGGATTCATATACCAATCAAATAAGTATTTATTTGTTAAATAACTTTTGTTTCAAGCGTGCTTTATAGACCTTACTGCTGACACATAGTTGCAACTGCTGTAGAACTATTGGTTTGCTCTATCTAAGTAACCATCGTTGATGGTGAAAAAGATCTTAAAATTCAATTTTCAGAAGGAACCAGTTACATTTGTTAGCTTTGATGAAAGATTCACTGGATCAGAAATCAAGAAGAATTCTATGATACATGATGATAGGGCAAGACTACTATATGAGCAGAAATAGAATAGTAATGAGATTCCAGCCAAAGAAGATTGACTGGTCAAGCTGATGGACTTGGTAGAATTGGACAAATTAATATTTCTTATAAGAGAAAAAACGGTAGCAATGTTTGTCAAAAACTGGGATCCATTAATACATTCTTTATAAGATAAAGAGAAGAACGTATTAACTATTGGTTTTCACTATTAGTATATGGTAACGCTAGCAAACAAAATTATTTCTAAGAGGATATTAATGTAACGGAAGTTGGTATATCAGTTATGACATATAGCCTGTGTTGAGGGAGTTGGAAACTAATTTTTTTAACTAATTGTAGGTGCTGTAATTGTGTTTCCCATGTGGGTTGTTATCAAAGGGGGTGTAGTTGGGTAGGTGTAGTTATGCAGTGTTGTGTTTTGTGATATTATGCTTAAAAAAAAAAAAAGGTGTTGTATGCCTTCAAATTGTTCCCAACTTAAAGTGACCCTAAGGTGAACCTGTCATGGGGTTTTCTTGGCTAGATTTGTTCAGAGGGGTTTGCCTTTGTCTTCCTCTGAGGCTGAAAGTGTGTGACTTGCCCAAGGTTAACTAGTGGGTTTCCATGGCTGAGTGGTGATTCAAACCCTGGTCTCCAGTGTCATAGTCCAATCCTCAAACCGTGCTAGCTCTTTATAAATAACATGCCTTATTATGATTTTCTCATTGCAACTAGAACAATTTCAGTTGCAAGCAGGACCTAAACCAGAACTGAACCAGTAAATGATTTGTCTCAGACCTTGGAAAAATTGCTTTTTTTGGACTTCAGCTCCCAGAATGCTGATGGGTTCTGGCATGTGTAGTCAAAAAGTATCTTTTCCCATTTGTTTTGAGTTCCTGCTTAGAGGCACTTCCTTGCTAATTCACTTATACAATCTTTCCCGTATTGGACCAAAGTCCATCACGACTAGTGTTCTGAGATCTTCTAGTCTAGTGTTGTGTTAATAGTGAGAAGCAAAATGTGTTGAAACTTAGAAATAGGATATGATAACAAAGGGTCTCACAGCTTGTTTTCTTCCAGCAAAAGAATACTGTTCATTAATATTTCTTCAACCTCATGTCATTTCCATTATATTGCTCCATCAGCTACAGCCAAGTTCTAGGAAATGAGCATGTCTGTACATCAAGATGGGAGAAAGAGTGAAGGAGGGACACAGGTTGGAAATTCATTAATTACATTTAGGTAGTAACTGTATTTTTAAAAGTATTCCAATAACTATTAAGTCCACAAGAGGATTAAAGAATTTCCTGTCAAATATGCTGCCATTATTTAACCTTTTTTTTTTTTTAGAAAAGATCTATTTGTAGGCATATAAGAGGCAAATATATGCACAGCTTAAATAATTAACTGAGAGGTATTTGTACTCTTGAGATCCTTTCTCTCAGTCCAAAGTTTTGCTAATGATGTACATGGAACCTATGAAGAAGAGATGTTGCTTAATTAGTTAATGTTTGTAATGTAAATGTTGATAAATTACTTAACAGGCTAAGACTCATTCCTAACAGAGAGACGCTGAGGTAGGAAGTCCGTGGGGATTTAGGAGTGGAGAAGACTGAGATGATTGTAATGGAAAGGGGTATCTGCTGCAGGTTTGCAATTGGCTTCTGGATGTGAATATCATTGATCAAAGGTCTCATCTGGGTGGACAGCAGGGATAGGTGCCAAAAATTGTTGGAATGAGGTGTGGGTGGGGGAGGGAATCAGCCCCTTGAGGTTTTAATCCTGACTTGATTTATCCTCATTCAGTAAATGAGAGGGGGGGGAACCTCTGTTTTGTGAGACAACAGGCTTTGTTGGTTGGCCACAGAAAATATGTGCTTTTGTCTGTGTCTTGCACATGTCTATAACCTGTTTAGTACTGGAAAATGCAATAACAGTTGTCTAGTCAAACTCAGCATTAGATTGGTTATTTCTGTCTTTTTGTGATCAATTGGTTTGCTCTGTTGTGCTTCCTGTGCATGTCTGCTTACCTTCACAACAGGAAAAGACACAACCTTTCTATAGAAATAGGACTTTCATGAAAACTATGCTTTTGTACCAGTTGCAAAAACCACAGGAAAACATGGGTTGTCTTGTGACCAAGTTAAGATCTCTTGATGTTGGTGGCAAATGTTCACATTGCACTCTCATCATCTTGAGAATCACTTTGAATAAAATCTTTGGCCCAGTGAGACTTTTCTTGATCTTTAGTTCATCTTTGATTGTATTTCCTGAAACCATTTCTAGTCCATTGAGGTGGCATCTTCTGCTATTGAACTAAAGGCTAGAGAGAAGGGCTTTTCACCAGACAATCACATTGCCAATTAGCAATCCCTACAATATAGGCTTAGGCTAAGGGGAAACTACTTGACCGAGGTGATTCATTGGCACAGCAAAACTCTGAATCTGAGTCTTGTACATTCAAACCCAATGTTTTAAACACTGTATCTTGACAACAGTTTACTTTACAGCTGAAAACATTTTAGATGGTAAACTTTCACTTTCTGCCTCCAAGAAATACATAAATCTGCGGTCTAATTTGCACCATAATAAATGTTAAAATACAGAAGAAGCTAATATAAAGTGTTGCAAGAATGTCTATGTCATGTAAGGACCTTGAAATAAATGGAATTATTTTCCATTAATCAGGTTTCAGTCATCCATTAAATAAAATTGACAACCCACTGTCTATGTTAAGGAGGATGCATTTGTGTCACTTTTTAAAACTGTGTTTGTAGGTGTGGACAGAAAAGAGTACTAGAACTTTAACATTTTGAGCTGATGCACCAATTTCTGTGTATGGTTGTGAAAGCTGGACAGTGAAGAAAGCTGACTTTGAAGTATGGTACTAGAGATGAGTTCCATGGATACCCTGGACTTCCAAAAAGACAAATGAATGGGTTCTAGAGCAAATCACGCCTGAACCCTCTCTAGAAGCCAAGATGGCAAACTTAAGGCTGTTGGGCATATCATGAAAAGGCATGGCTCTCTAGAGAAGACAATAATGCTTGGTAAGGTAGAAGGCAGTAGGAAAAGAGAAAGACTGCATTACAAATGGATAGACTCAATCAAGAAAGACATGTCCCTGAATCTGCAAGACCTGAGAATAGGGCGGTTGTAGATAGGGTGACTTGGAACTATCTCATTCATGCAGTTGCCCTAGGTTGAAGCTGACTTGACAGCAGTTAACAACAACAATTGGTTCAGTGGCTTTTCTCTCCTACTGGATTCAGGTCATAAAGAAAGTTATGAAAATCAGTGGGAATTTTTAAGCCATGTTGAATTTGGCAACTGAACTATGATGACTATGATATTAGTTAGATAAACATACTCTTGGCATATTTTAGTAGGTCTATTTTAATTATGGCTATATCTGGATTCATTTATTTAAGGCCTCTTCTCTCCATGCTAAGTTATTGTTTGGGTTGCAAGGTAGAAGCTCAAAATCAATAGCTGCAATCAAAATGAAATAGTAAAATATTGTCTATGTGGAATTTTGGTGACCTTTATTTTAATGGGTTTATCAGCTAGTTATCACATTAACATCCAGACAGCTGGTAGTCTGATTTTCAAAACAAAACAAAACAAAACAAAACAAAACAGAAAGCTTTATTGGTCAGCCTACCACGATCCCATCAAGAGTTAAAATATTAGAACAATCGTTGATTAAATGAGCCCTGCCAAGTTGCTGGCAGAGGGAAAGTGAATGATGGGCAGTGACCTTTTGATATTTGTCTGATTGGATGTTGTTTGCTGTTACCTGTTTTTTTTTTTAGTATGTATTGATTAGAAGATGAAAAAGAAATGGTTGGTTGCTATTTGGAATAAACACACAATCATAGGCTTGACTTGGTCTGGAGTTACCTGGACATGAGACCAAATGGTAAGCAAATATTCCTTGGTTTTCATATCAAAATCTTTCTGGAAACAAGACAATTTAAAATGAGCAGATACTGTACCATTTTTAAGAAACACATTTCCTGTTGTTGGAGCAGGTCACTCTTACAGGATATTTGCTGTTTGGGGGGAAAATCTTTGGGGATCCAAACTGTACTGGATGCAGAACAGACTGTGACAGCTATAATAAAATGAACCATCTAACAGTGCAGGAAAGGAAGAAAAAAAATGCTATGGAAACAAAAACTTCCACCACTGGATATTCTTTGTGTGGATTCACATTGAAATCTGACCTTGAATAATTGCAAGAGCTGGAAATATTTCCCCTCCCTCATTTCCATATGTTTCCCTCAACTTTCTAAATCAAAAGGGAGGGGGAAAAAGCATTCTTTTATGAATTCATTGCATTTTGTTTATTTCTTTTCCCGTATGCATAATACTAGAAATATTAGATTAACTATTGCCAGTACTCCAAGCAATGAAATAGGAGAAGTGAACACAAGCCCACAAACTAGCCAAACCACTATGCTTGTCATACTATTTTATTCTTGCATTAATTGGCTGTAGCTAATTTATTAAATGTAATGAAGTTAATACATAGAATTAATAATTCAACAACAAGATGATGATGACGATGACGACGACGATGATGATGATGATATATCATTTCACATTTGCATGGACAGATTTGCCCTGCTTGAAATAACCCCAGGATTCACTGACCCAGTGTGAAGTTGAGTCTGTCCTCTCTAAATTGTCCTCTTTAAGTTGATAACTGGCTGGTGTTAGGAAGAACTTCAGATGAAACATTTGCTCAGAGCAAGGATGCAAATTTTGTGGTGTCCCATAAGCCCCCCTCTAGCCAGGTGGAGCTATAGCCTTCCCCAGCAACCATTATTGCTGCTGAAGGCGTCACCAAAACTTTGGTACCAACTTCAATGTCTCTGTGGTTCAGGACCAGGGCAGAGCACTGCCCTACACCAGAGGTGAGCAATTACAAACAGGGCAGAGGCTGTTTCACATGGCCAGCTGCTCAGCGGATGGTTGTTTTTATTTTGGGGAAAAAATCCCAATGGGTTTTATCCAATGTAACAGCAAATGAAACAGCACAGTAACTCTAAACTCACACTAGGATCCAAAATGATTGAATTGAGGCTATCATGTTTAGGATACATCATGAGACAACATAGCTTACTGGAAGAGATGACAAAAAGTTAAGTTAAAAGGCAATGGGAATAGAAGAAGACCTCATGACAGGTGGATTGATTCAATAAAGGAAGCCATGACCCTGAATTTGCCAGGCAGTCTCTTATACTTAGCGTTGTCCTAAATTAAAGCAGACTTAACAGCAAATAACAACAAAGGACAGACAAAGTGTTATGAGCCAGAGTGATCAGCGCATCACAAACAAGAGAATGTAATTAGTGGTTGTGGGTATTCTGGATTGACTTTGCTTTGTTGTTTTTGTTGCCTGCAAGTCATTTCTGACTTATGGCAGCCCTATGGCAAACCTTTCACGAGGGTTTCTTGACAGAATTTGTTTAGGGAGGGAGGTTGCCTTTGCCTTCCTCTGAGGAGGGGAAGCTGTGATTTGCCCAACGTCACCCAGTGGATTTCCGTGACCAAACAGAGATTTGAACCCTGGTCCATTGCCCTCTACCTTTGTTGTCATGTGCCTTCAAGTTGTTTCTGATTTATGGTGACTCTATAGGGGTTTTAGGGGCTGAGAGTGTGTGCTGTGCCCAAGGTCACCCAATGAATTTCCGTGGCTGAGCAGGGAAGTGAACTCTGGTCTCTAGGATTGTAATCCAATGTTCAAACCATGCTGGCTTTCACACTACACCTTGCTCTGGAATAGGAAAATGCAACATGCCCAACATCAATCAGATGAATTCATTCACTAAAGAATGCCGTGGCTCTGCCCAGGAGTGTAATAGGGAAGGGAGCAAACGATGGCATCATTTCCAATAAAAATTCTGCCTCTGGTGAGTGGCACCCCACTCACCAGCACCACAGAAGTTTGTCACTTGGGATGGTTGACCGGCTTTTAAGATGGGTTTCAGGGGTATTTACAATTGTAACAATGATACTATGGTTGTAAATGTGAATAGGAAAAAGTTACACAATTGTAAGTCTAACTTTATTGCCATATGCCTTCAAGTTGTTTCTGACTTATGGTGTCCTAAGGCAAAGTTTTTTATAGGTTTTTTGGGGACTGAGAACATGTGGCACACCCAAGGCCACCCAGTGGATTTTGAAACTCTGGTCTCCAGGGTTGTAGTCCAGTGCTCAAATCACTACAACATGCTGGCTCACAAGTCTAACTTACAACATTATAACTGACTCACAGTATGCCAGTCACAGTTTAGGCATTCAAAGAAAAGGTGTGAGCAACATTATGAAGGGAATGTGAACATAGCAATATAAGATTTCTAGGTATGAACAGTTTCCAGTTTTTCTTTCTCTACTACTCAGCTAGAAATTTGGGCAGTGAAGGGAGATTTCATTGGGATCCAGAATTCTTAAGTGTGTGTGTGTGGGGGGGTGTTTTTATTTTGCCTACTGGGGCTACACCTCTGGGCCCTGAGTTTCCAAGACCTAGCCAGGGCTGATGTTGAGGGGGGATCATAGAGGTCTTTCATTGATAGAGCTCCTGTAAGTTGAAGCTAACTTGATGGTAAAGTAACAGTGACAATAACAAAGTAGTAGTAGTACTGAAAAAAAACAAAACAAACCTGCTGCCACTTAAGCATCTCAGATTTGAAAGACCCAATAGGCATATCCTTTTCAGTGTTAGCAACCAGACTTTGTGGTGACTTTCTGCCTTAGAAATGATGCAGTGCTGTCCTGGCTTCTCCCCAAAGATTGCCACCTGTTACTGTTTGCAGTCCTCCATACCAATTTGTAAACTGGGAGGGAAGTTGTTTTGACTCCAGTCCTGACTAAAACCATTTCCGCACTACACTGTTATAGTGCTATTATTCCACTTTCAACATCCTGTGGAATCCTGAGGTTTGCAGTTTAGGGAGGTGCCTCAAAGGCCCCAGGATTCCATAGGATGTTGAAAGTGGAATAATAGCACTATTACAGTCCAGTACAGAAATATGAGAACTATTTGGCCACCTCATGGCTGAAAGTCATTGCACTTGTGAGTCCTCTTAAAGGTCAGTGTAGTCTGTCTACCTCCAACCAGCAAAACAAAGCAGAATATCCATGGGGAGAGTGAAACACAAAAGGATTTGAACCATTTAATTTCCATTTTGAAAAAAAATAAAAATAAAGCACTATTTATTTTGCTTCAATTATAGAGCAATCATGCTCCACTGAATGGGCCTCACAGACATTCACTGCAACTTTTCCTCTTAATTAGATGTTTGTGAATTTGAAGGTTCCTACCGTGACTTCGAGAGCAAAACAAAAACACCATTTCAGTGTTAATTGAATTCTCTTATTTCTACCCATTTCTCACAATCAAGCCCCCTTGATATATTTGATCTTTTTTTTTTTGCAATGGTTCCCATGGCAACTCTTCTAGATTATGGTGTAGCCAAAGACTACAATGATCAAGCAGCCCAGAATTGCCAAGAAATACATCCCCCTCTCATTTCTGTCTTACACATGCTTCTCTTACCACTTATTCTTTTGCTGTTAGACTGGGAAATTTTCTTCAGAACAGCCTGAAACACTTTTTTGCCACCAGGGCCTTCTGTTGAAGTAGGGAGAATACAAATAGATGTTAAATTCCAATGCATGTGGTGAGACTTCACCACCTGTTTTTATTGCAAAACAATTGCCTTGTTTGGGAATTCTAATTTCCTATGTGATTAGAATTGCCTAAGGGAGAATAGAGGTAATAAGGTTTGACCACACTGGCCCAAACTCGCCTGAAACTTGCTGCATAAGGAATACCACCATTGTCTCATCTCCAAAGCCCTCTGCTCACTATCTCCTGCTCCTTCCTTCCAGAGGAAGAAGATGAGAAGCTGCAGCTACCATCCATGGAAATCAGAGGAAAAACCAGCAAAGTGGCAAGGTGAACCAAGAAGATGGGTTAGGGAGAGAGAGAGAGGAAGGGAGGAAGTCACAATATTGTTAGAGGCCCACTTTGTTGGGGGAATGGTACAATTACAATCCACCACTCCTGGATCATGCAGACTGGAAAATCACCTCATCTGCCTAATGGTAGAGCTGGCTCTGGTCCTTAGCTTTGCCTCCTCTATCACTGTCCTTGTTGTCTAGGAGTTGTTGTTGTTAACTACTGTCAAGTCAACTTTGACTTATTCCAATTCTGTGATTGAGAAACTTCTAAGTCACCCTAGCATCAACAGCCCTGCTCAGGTCTTGCACATTCAGGGCCGTGCCTTCCTTCCATCTGTAATGTAGTCGTCCTCTTTTCCTATTGCTTTCTACCATTATTATCTTTCCTAGTCAGTCATGACACAACCAAAGTGCAAATGTCTCAGTTTAGTCATTTTGGTTTATAGGGAGACTGCAGGTTTGATTGGCTCTGGGATCCATTTATTTGCTTTTTAACACTCCACAGTATCTGTAGAGCTCTTCTCCAGTTCCACATTTCAAATTAATTGATTTTCTTCCTATCAGCTTTCTCCACTGCCCAGTTTTTACAACTATACCTAGAAATTGAAAATACTACGGCATGGATAATCCTAACTGTAGTCATCAATGATATATCTTTACACTTCAGGATCTTGCCCAGTTCCTTCATAGTTACCCCTCCAAATCTTAGTCTTCTTCTGATTTCTTGACAGCAGTCTCCATTCTGATCAATGACTAAGCCAAGGTATGGAAAATCTTGAAATATTTCCATTGTCTACTTTAAGGTTGCATAAATAATCTGTGGTTATTATTTTTCTTTAAAGAATGTTCAGCTGTAAAACTTGTCTTTGCAATATCTTTCTTGATTTTCTTCAGTAACAGTTCCAAGTCTTTGCTATTCTCTACTTGTAGTATGGTGTCATCTGCATATCTTCAATTACTGATTTTCCTTCCTCCAGTTTTCATGCCTCCTTCCTCTAATTCTGCTGTACATATGATACATTCAGCCATACAAGTTAAACAGATGGGGTGATGAAATGCAGCCTTGCCTCACCCCTTGCCAGTTGGAAACCATTCCACTTCTCTGTATTCTGTAGTGATGGTAGCCTTTTGTCCTGATTACAGGTTACACATCAGGACAATCATCCACAAAATCAAAGGCTTTGCTATAATCTATAGAGCATAGACTGATTTTCTTCTGAAATTCTTTGGTAAACACCATTATCCATCATATGCTTGCAATATGATCCCTGGTGCTTCTCCCTTCCTGAACCCAGCTTAGACATCTGGCATTTCTCTCTCCATATATGGTAAAAGTCTTTGTTGTAGAATTTTGAGCATCACTTTGCATGCATGGGAAATTAATGCAATGGCCCAGAAGTTACTGCAGTCCCTCAATTCCTGGTGTCCCCTTCCCTGAGGATTAGAATGTATATTTAACATTTCCAGTCTGTAGGGCACAGGTCATATGGCACATGCAGCTGTGAGCTCCAAGAGCAAGGAATGACTAAGGAGGTCAAGAGAAACAGCAGGGCCATGCTGTTTCCAGCATCAGCTAGCAAGAAGAGTGAAACACCAGGCACTACTGCAAATCCTAAGGAAGGCTCTAAAATACATATATTTGGAAATGGATTTCTTGACACTTGGCCTCATCATGGTGGAATTATTGTTGTTAATATCCCAGCACTGACCATTTCATAGATGACTCATGGAGTGGAAGACATCCCAAAGGTCATTTTGTCCAATCCTGTCAGTGGAGGAATCCATCCCTAAAAAACACCAGGTTACCACCCTGCCTTCAATGAAGGAGAGCCTACCACCTTGCAAGGTAGATTATTTTATTGTTGAACAGCCCTTACCTCCCTCGTGTTTAATAAGAATCTCTTTTCTTGTAATCTGAATCCATTGGTACCATCTGGAGCAAGAGAAAACAAGCAACATTCCATCTTCTGCTTGATCAACAAACCAAGGTCAGGTGGGAAAAGTCATCGCTTTGAAATAACAAGAATGCCTGTGAGCACAACCTTAGTCTAGAAATGTATTTTCAGTTCGAAAACTGACTTGTACTGTTAGTCCTTTCATTCAGAAGCCCACTTCTTATCCTAAGCAGCTGCTCTGCTCCATCTCTTTTTCCTCCTCTTCTTCATTCAGCAGTCTAATTGAGGTGGAGTAATCATGTTGGTGTTATTGCAATATAACTAGAGTCAACTGATTAGAAATCAGAGTTTTATCAGCAACATAGCTTGGGAAAATTACCTTTCGAGGGGCAACACTTTCTAGAATGCCCCTCCCAGCCAGCATGGCACTTGGTCATGTTGACTAGGGGCATTCTGGGAGATATAATTCAAAGAGGTAACTTTTGTAAGCTCAGCTTGATCTAGTCTGACTGGCAACAGATTTCTATTTTTCAGCTCCGGCCTCACTGTAATATCTTTCAAAACATTTGGAAAGGGGAAGAGCCAAGCTGTGAAACAGCAATAATCAGGGTGGCCTTGCTTCCCTTCTCTTGTTTTGTCTGTGCTCAAGATTATCCCCATGCAACATCAGACGAGGGAAGAAAGAGGGCCACTCTTAAGGTCTTTCTGCACTACACTGTTATAGTGCTATCATTCCACTTTCGACATCCTATGGAATCCTGGGGTTTACAGTTTAGGGAGGGGCATTTAGAATTCTTGGCTAGGGAGCTCTTTGGCTTCAGTAAACTACACACCCCAGAATTCCACAGGATGTTGAAAGTGGAATAACAGCACTAGATCAGTGTAGTGCAGAAATGGCCTTAGTCACTGCAGTCACACAACCAGAGAGGGAAAACCTAATCAGAAGACTCTGAAGTAGACCTGCCTGGGGGTCAATTTGGAGGTGGTAACACTAATAGCAAAGTGTCCGTACAGACTTTCACATATTTGTACTACTCGATTCAGGAAAAAGATGGTTAAAACTCCAGAGCAGGACAGCAGCTAAGGACTGAGCAAGGCAGCTGAAAGATGCAAGAAGTATCTCACAGAAAGTTGTTTTCCATCTCTCATAGCTCTTCTGTACTCTCACAGCACATTTCCACTCAAGCAAAAGACTGAAGAGCCCCTTATTTATGCAAATACTCACAAAGGTCTCTTTCTAACTGACAAATCTCTTGGATGATTTTGTTTGAGGGAGAAAACGGGGCTATGGGAAAGCAATTCGAGCTACGAAAATGTGGAGACAGGAAACACATGAAAACTGCAGAAAAAAATAGTCTGTTAAAGAGATGCTTTTAATGTGAGTCATGTTATTATAAAGAAGCTCAAATGACATTTTCCTCCATTTAGAGAGTTTAATCATCTTCTAGTATCTCAGCCTCCTAAATAGCATACTAGGCCTCGACTATCTAGTTTCCCTACCTCTCACCTGTCTCTTTGTGATAGTTTATCTGTATGAAATTGAAATTGAAGAGACTGAAGATGGAATTGAAGAGTCCTACACTGTTACAGTGCTATTATTCTACTTTCAACATTCTGTGGAATTCTGGAGTTTGTAGTTTATGGAGGCCAAAGAGCTCTCTGGCTGAGAATTCCAAATGTCTCTCCCTAAACTGCAAACCCCAGGATTCCACAGGATGTTGAAAGTGGAATAATAGCACTCTAGCAGTGTAGAGTAGAAATGGCTTTAAAATAGTTTAAAAATTAAGGCATAGTAAAAATAAAAAATAAAAATTAAAGCACAGCCTGTTCAAAATATTCTTCTGCCACAACCAGTTAAAGTTGAAGGCTTGTTTAACTAAAAGGTCTCTGTCTGCTAGTGAAAAGATTGCAGAGAGAGGATCAGCCAAGCCATGCTTAGGAGGGAATTCCATAGCCTAGGAGCAGCCCCTGAGAAGGCTCTCTTCCATATTCTTACCAGATGCACTTGTAAAGGTGGTAAGACTGAAAAAAAGCCCTTCCCTGAAGATTGTAAGATTTGTGCAGGCTCATATGGGGAGATATGGTCTTCAAATAGCCTGGACATAAGCCCTCTAGGGCCTTATAGGTCACAATCAATACTTAAGTATGCCCAGAGACAAACTAGTAGCTAGCTAAGAGGTTTCAATCAGGGACTTATATGTTCCCTAAAGCCAGCCCTAGGACTAGCAGTCTAGCAGCAGCATCTTGGATCTGTTCAAGTTTCCCAACATTTTCTAAGGTAGCCCTGCACAGAGTGGGTTACAGTGCAGCTATACCTCAGTTGAAGTAGGTGTGTTCATTATAGATGCTGCTTTACAACCAACCAAGAAAGCACAAACTAGCTCTGACATAAAGTGTATATGGGAGCCATATCTCATGTGAATCATGAAGTCTTTGAAACTCACTGAAGCCACATTGGCTCCTACTGCTAAACTCCCCCTTGAAGAATATTGCTATCCTTGTGTTGAAGATGATTGGTTTCAGGGAGTATCTTCTCAATGTCTCATCTGTCCCATTTAAATCATGTTCTGTCAGTCCAGCTAACACAATTCTGAGTGTGAATGGAAGAAGAAACATGGCATAGAGGAAGATCCTCTTCGCACCCATTGTGGTTCCTCCCCATTTAAATGTCTGTGCTGCCCAGGCAATGAATTGTATCCTGAACCTCTGATTTTCAATTTTTTAAGAGATAACCATTTTAATTGATTATTTGATGTTATGATTTTTCATTCTTTTTTCATTTTTAAGGTTATTTATCCCTTTTACACCACTTCAAGTCACCATTAGATAATAGGAAATGAAATAGAAATTGAATTGATAATTGATAATGACTTGTCTGGAAAGATTAATAGAAGACAGGGCTAAAGATCCCCCTTCCAGGACAATGGACCCACTCCAAATCAGCAGTCTTGGTGGCTGTTATTAATACGTTGAAAAAGTGGGTGATCTAATACATGGAACTCTATCCCATGTCAATTTCTTCCAAATCAAACTTTTCACATTTCAGATGGTGCCAGTCTGCTCATGTTACTATATACGTTTCTGTGTGTGCAAATATATATTTTAAAAAAATCTAACTTTGAAATATAGTAAATAGATCGTAAGTAACTGCAAATAGATTTCAAGTCATGAGAGTGACAATACCTATTCTCTGTGTGTCTGTACCTCTGTTCAGGTGATACATCCTTCCCCCAGTTTTTAAAAAAACTGACACACATTGTCTCCTATCAGTCGAAATCTGCCTTGCATACAAGCTGCTTCCAGCTTCCTCGTGAAATCTATGCCCTAAAGGATCATTTTAAGAGAAAGCATTATAGAAGTCTGTGGGAAAAAAAATCACCGTGACTTGAAAACCTTGCAATAATTCTTTCAGAGCTTTCAAAGATTACACATCCCTTGAAGGACATTTCTTTCTGTAAACCTGAATCAGAATATCAGCTTATGAACTTTCCTTTCAGAGTCCTACAGGGGAAAATCATGAGGCATAAAGGGTGATCATTGTTGTAATGTTGATGCGAGAGGCTCTAGGGGGTTGGTTACTCATCTCCATTACGCAGAGCCGAGACTTACTGTGGAAAGAGGTGTTTGAGGGGAATATCTTACGTTACCGTCGTTCAGACACTAAATGTGAACTGCACTGACAAAAATCAGATGTGATGATTTATCTGAGAGAAAATAACCTAGTAACAGATAGAGAAGTCAACCTCATTAAGATGTAGATGCGTATGCTGTCCTTGAGGCAGGCAAATACAGAATTTAAAATGGATCTAGCAGAATGAGCGTCAAGCCAAGTATGAAGAAAGTCCAAAGAAGAGGTGATTGAAAAACACTTTGATGGAATAGAGAAACTCAATATCATGACCCTTGAGGATAAGTGGTATTAAAATATAATCAACCTGTGTTAGCATACTTCAAGACCTCAAATCTATTCCCTGGAGAAGCTGAGTAATATAGGAATTCCATGGGACTTGTGGGAGCTTTTGAAACGGTGTTACACCAGAGGGGTTGGTTTGTACACACTTGTTAAATGGCTCCTGTGTGGAATAGAAAGATTGACCACACCGAATGCTCATGAACGAATTGTTAAATATTCATAGTAAGCTTGTGGGTATTGCCAGCATAATGCAGTGGTCAGAGTGTCCAGGAATCCTGAGTTCAAATCCACACTTGAGCTCCCTGGGTTGTTTTGGGCCATCACTATCTCTCTGGCTAATCTGTATTACAGCATTGTTGTGAGGATAAAAATCTTGAGGAAAAAAAATTATGCTACCTTGGAAGAAATGTGGCATATTGTAAGGGTTCAGGTCTGTGACTAAGTCCTTGCAAGATTCCGCCTGCAAGGATCCTCGCCTTGACCCTGTTCTTTGCAGAATCCTGCCCAGTACCTTGGACCCAGCTAGCTGCTCAGATGCAGAGCAGCTGGAGCAGCCAGGAGCCAGCTATATAAGGGCTGGGTTTAGTCTGTAGCCTTTGCTACAACAACATGGTCTTCTGTGCTGCTTGTAATCTCTGCAGATGCTTCAGTATTCCTGACCTGGCTGACTGCTGAACCCTAGACTCTGGCCAGTTTCCTGAACCTGCCTCTGGCACTTTGGACTCCTGACACCAGGTATACCCCTGTTGTCTTGGACTTGTTGGACTCTGATGAGTGGCCTCCTGACCCAGTGCCTGTTCCTTGTCCCGGCCCTGGTGCCTGTATCTGCATCTGCTAAGCCTTGCTGCCCATGCCCTGGACCTTGACACATATAAATATAGTAATCTGAATGGAATCTCCTCAGTTTCTCATGGGGTAAGTTCAAGATGTTTTAAGTACAGTGTTATTGGTAAAGCATTATATATTTGGTGTCCATTTCCAAATCAGCTGTGGTCAAGGTTATTTATTTAGTGCCAAACAAGCTAGGTTCCAAAGCCATCTTTGGTGTGTGGTCTGTACTAAGGCAGGGTCAGCCACAGGCAGAAATGGTGTCAGTGGAAGCTCATTCTATAATGTCTAGGGATGTGGGAGGAAACAGCTCCAAGAAGACTTTCTTTGCAAAATATGCTTCCCATTGCTCATGGACCGGGTGCAATTTATACTCTAGAATACATGTATTTATGGGCAACTGTGCATGTATCTAGGGGAAAAATGCACCTTATTTATAAATGGTGCACTGGAAGATGTGCCTATTTCAAATGTATGCAAAACATTGTTTAAACAAGTCTTAGTCAAGGGTGGGGGTGAATGTGTGCAAGTGCTGGGTACTATTTAAAAAACTCACAAACCTGAACACATGTGAAAAAAAAATCAGCCAAAATCAATAAATTCCATTTTGTTAAAAAGAAGACATGACAGAAGGAAACACTGAACAGATGAGGAAGTGGGAAAGGGAGAGCGTTGTTGGGTACAGACTTTTGATATACACGGGGTTAATCATGTTGATCAACTCCATCAAAATGGGATTAGCAAGTTGCTTTCAGTACCTGTCCAATAGTTAAGTGTCTGCGGCTGGGTTACACAGCCAGATATTGCCAATGCATTACGCATATGCAGTTTCTGCTATACTTACTGTCTGCTCCCAGAGCACTGATTTTGTGTTGTCCTATTTTTTTCCCTGTAAACATAAGCTTGCCATCTGCTCAGTTTCTGAGCAACCAGGCTGGCTGCTGGTCCAAGTTTAAAACCAGCAATATAAAATCTGCTCTGCCCACTTGAGCATCAGGACTATTCTTCAGTAAACACAAGTCCAGAGACATCTTGGGCATACAGAAATCATTACATCCATTTTTTTTTGGATCCCAATCAAGTGTGTACACAATTCCTATACTTTGGGGTAAAAATGGTAAACAAAGAGATGTCAATAAATATCTGTGTCACTCAAATTTAGCAGTTGGTACATTTGATTTACAGATGGGTGTGTGTTGTGGGTGTGTCTATACTCACAGCACAGCACACGCACGCACACGCACGCACACACACACACACACACACAATATTCCCCAGCTTATAGACCTTTTTGATGCTGTTAGCTATGCTTTTAGGGCAGACAAATTGGAGTGTTCAAGAATTAAATCTATAATATTACCTCAAGTTCTGTTGGAATTATTGTGCATGCCATGTATTTCTGTGGCCAAGATTAATAAAAAAAAATAAAATTATTTATTAAAATATTTATATCCAACCATTCTTTTCCACAATGTTGAGCCCCAGTTGAGAACAAATCAACCAATTTGTTTTGTTTTGTTTGTTCCATGTTTTAAAGTTTTCCTTTGTCCCATGATGATCATATCGTTAAATTTGAACTTGTTGCCTCATCACCATACCCACAAATTTTGCATTTCTCTTCCTATTCACACACGCAACCTGCCTATTGATAGGAATAAATGTCTAAGTACACTTAGTCTATGAAAGCTTATGCTACCAACTTCTTTCTCTTAATCTCAAAGGTGTTGCAAGTACCCTTTGCAACCTAATCCAAACTAACATGGCTATTTCTTTGAATTCTGCACCTGTTTAGCTAAATGTATAGTCAAGGGGTTTGGCCTCACTAGATTATGAAGAAGGAATATCACATGGTTCAAGCATTGGCTTACCCCATGATTCATAGTGGTGCTGCATGCTTTTCTGTGGGAATTGATTTGGCAACAATTTAGATGGGAGGAGAATGTGTTTTTTCACTGACTTGGAACATTCAGATGTATTTTCTGCAAAACTCAAAAGCAATTACTGATAACAATCACAGCATCTGCAACCAAGACTCTATGAGAACCTTAAACTGTAGCCTGTTTGATTTGGCTTAAACTTCATGGACTACAGTCCACTCCATCTGATCCATGAGCGCTGCCTCTCTTGGCAGGTTATATCTATACATGTTTGACTGGGGGGTGGATGTGGGACAACTAAAATGTGTAGGAATAGAAATCACCTCCCCACATAAGTGCATAAATATCTGCCAATGGAGACAACACTCTTATGTATCTGGTATTATTTAATTTATATCCCACTTTTCTCTCAGCGTAAGATCCAAGGTGGTGATGAAGCAGACTGTAGTCCCTGAAAGCTTACAGTGTGCCAAATAAAACATGCTACTTATTTGAGGACTGTGTTGTTTTTGCTGCATGAGACTGTTACAGCTCCCTGCTCCCTGGAAATGTTTGTAATTATTTTAATTACATTTGAGAAACAGGATTAAACATACTAACAATCATCAAACAATTAACTACTTGTTTGAGCCTTAGAACTATAACAGTAACTAATTATTTGTGAAGTATTGTTCTAAACTCTGTCTTTTGTTTCAGAGGTTAGAAAAATGGGAAATTGCCTCACACTTTGTTAGTTTCTGATTAGGATTGCCAGGTGAAATGAGAGACAGGGCTTCTGCTCCTTTAATGGCCATGTAGGAGAGAGAATTTCAGCAAGTGTTGCTTGAAACCTGAAACTCCCTCTTCTACATGTCACCTGGTAACCCTAGCATTGATCCACCTAGTTCAATGTTGTATTGTCTACTGACCGGGAGCAGCTCTCCAGGGCTACAGACAGGATTTCTACCTAGTGATGTTGCAGCTTGAACCTGGGACCTTCTGCATGCAAAGCATGCGCTTTATTTCTGAGCTATATCTCTTCCCAAATCCAGTGATGAATGCTAACTACAGCTAGGGTCGCAGGCATCCAAATGGCAAACATTTGGGAAACAAGCAGAGTAAATCACAATGATCTTGCAGTACTGTTAGGTTGTAAATTATGATTTGACCAGTATATATGGATCACTCAGGCTGTATTTAATAACTATGGTCATTAGCACCATGTACCAAGGCTGTATCAAATACTATTGGACTAAGTTTAATCTCCGAAGTGAAAAATGTGCCAAAATGGAGGGCCAATTGGAGAAGGCCTACACCAGCTGACACCACAGATGGAGGACAGAATACTGGGATCTGTTAAAACCCACAGCTGAGTCCACCGTTCCTTTCAAAGGGAAATAAATTTGGTATGCCGTTGCTACCTGCAGCTCACATTTCCCAACACAAATGCTCCCATTGTTTCATTCTCAAGAGATTCCTTTTACACATACCTTTTTAATAGCTCTCTACAGTTATCTCTCGTGTGGAATGTCATTGCCAAGTTTGTCTTAAAGAATAAGAAATATGAGGTAGGTATCATTTTCTTTTTTAAATGCACTCACTTATGTTGGGAAGGATATGCAAATCTCCATGCAAGCTGTTCAGGATTTGCTGACAGGAAAACTCTGAGACGCAAAGGGGAGCAAACTCTTATCAACAGATGCTGGTTCAATAAACATGAGGGCGAAACTTATATGTATAGCCTAAGGACAGGAAACTGTAGTGTCTATACTGAGAAAACAATTATTAGAGACCTGGAATTTTGATACATATAAACAAATAAAGGATGGCCTGAGAGCAGTAATTGCTAGGCAATTACCATGTGTTTTCCTCATTTTTTTCCACCCTGCTCTGCTTTAACAGAAAAAGCCATTATGTTGGCCCGTGGTGTTTATGCCCAAGCCAACCATGAGGAGTATTTGGCACAAAGTCTACTTTAGGCCTGGGCCTGATTTGCGCTCAGTTGGCTGTTGATATTGGCTCAGGATAAGGGCAGTGGGAAAACCCCTGCTACAGCATCCATCATTTGTTTTGTTCTTTAAATCCTACATTACATATTGTAGAGTCATATATAATAAATGTAGTGTGAATTACAAATGTGAATATCTTCACATAAATCTCCTTTTTTGTTGTTGTTGTTGTTGTTGCTGTTTCCCTGGAGGCTGATATGTTACGCTCCATGTATTCAGAACCTTGTGTGGAGAGATCTTCATCTAAAAAGATCATAAACGAATGTTTTTCAACTAAGGGTGCATATCACCCTCATGGGTATATGTCTGGTTTTTGTTTTTGTTTTAAAAAAGTACTCAACATAAGCCAATTAGGTCTGTCTCTGTCTTGGAGGAAAAGGTTAGTGGAAGAGCTGCAGCAATGGAAGAGGGTCTTTTTGTGGAAACAAAAGGCTGTGTAGCTTATGGTCATTTAATATCTTGCTGTTATAGTCACCACAGGAAAATAAGTCCAGTCATAACTTAACCAGCTAGACTTGTACAGTATGTATTCTCACCTCTTGTGTGTGCTTTTATGTGTGTTGCTAAAAAAAGATCATGTTATTTTTCACACTACATAATTATAGTCTTTTTCTTTATGTCCAGGTTTTTTCTTTGCACAGGACAGATTTAGAATTCTCTGCCAGGGAGCTCCAGTGACTCAGCAAACTACAAATCCCAGGATTGCACAGGATGTAGACACGTAGTTAAAGTGGTTCCAAAATGCTAGAACTGGGTAGTGCAGAAAAGATCTGTGTGTCTTCCTTTCTGAGGAAATATGGGTCAACTGCAATAGAGAATCCTGTTCTCGTTTGTACAAAAAGTCATTCATCTGAGTCCATTTAATGCAATTGTTCAAGCAATCAGTGGCTTGTGAATAAGGCAATGAATTTGCTTTGACTTTTAGTCTAAACTCTAAAAAAACCCACATACACCTCTCCAAGGTACTGAAATGCATATGATCAATAAGGATAGACAGAGAGGAAGAGAGATGAAAGACACAAAACTTGTTACCCTGAAATTGCTACCCTGAAATCTTTGAGCTCCTGTCTGCTGGTGTAGGTTCCCTGGTGCACAGTCTCCAACATGTCAATTTACTGCCCTGTAGCTTGCCTGCAGCTATACTGAATTTCAGTGAGTGAGAAAAGAACAGTGACCTATAACAGGGATGGATAACTTGTGCCTCTTCAGATGTTGTTGAATTGCAATTTCCATAATACCTTTTCATTGACTATGGTAGCTAGGGCTGATGTTGGATGAGTTGCCATCCAACATCGTCTGGACAGGCATAGCTTGCTCCCTCCAACCCATTGTTGCTTCAACCTGGACTCCAGGCAGGAAGGGTTATGGTCATATTGAAAAAGCAAGAAGTGAGCTAGCTGAGCAGTTTCCCAAAACACAGACATTGCCTTGGTCCCTGATGCTCTTCTGAGATGAAGCTAGTAGACTTGCTGTTACCATGGAGAGAGGAGAAGCAGATCAGACAAGAGTGACACATTGCACCAGCATGCGCCCAAAGTAGCATATTTTTTTTTCTTATGCCAAGCTTTGCCTGGAGAAACATCTAAATACTTTTATCCACATACAACAGCTGTAGGGAAAGGACATGAGCTCTTGTCCATTCCATGCCAGGTGGAATCTGAATGATACAGATATTAGAATATTACATGAGTGCTCTCTTGATCCAGATTCTTCAGCTGGTCAGGAAGTTCACTGAGTAACCTTGAGCAAAGTCACAAAATTTCACAAGGTTCTTGTGGGGAAGATAAAAGGAAGGGCTCATGGTCACTGTTTGAGGGATCTATCTCTTTCACTGTTACACACACACACACAGTCTTAAAAAGGGTAACATCTAACTCCTCATGAGATTCTTCTCAGTGTCAGTAAGACAGTGAGACCTCAAGAATTCTGACAGGGAGCATAGGAAGGGGAAAAAGTGATAGCCAATGGCAGCCACAGAACAGAATGAACACAAAACTAGGGAATCTGTGGACCAGAATACCCAAAAGAGTTTCTGGAGAACCTAAAGAGGAGATAAATTTGCCCATAACAACTGAAACTCATCAGCCAAATCTTTGGCTGAAGGCCATTTACAGTTCCTCAAGAGCAATACGGCAGTCTACATTATATCTAAATGCAACATGTTTGGTATAATGTTGATTTGTAGATGATGAAGACAAGTTCATATGTTATAGACACAAATATAAAATATGAAGAGATGACAATATAAGTACTTACTATGCTAGTCCCAAAAAGGGAAGAAGGTAATGGCAACTTCCCATTTCCACTGGGAAAAAGCTCCTCTAATACCTCAAGAGGACCTTTTGGTAGGTGGAAATGAGGTACAGTTTCCTGTTGGAGATTTCAACACCAGTGGAGGCCAGCATGGTATACTGATTATAGATTTGGACTACAACTCTGGAGACCAGGGTTTGAATCAGCCATGGAAACCTACTGGATGACTTTGGTTAAGTCATATTTTCTCAGCCTCAGAGAAAGGTTGAGGCAAACACCCTTTGAGCCAATCTTACCAAGAAAGCCCCATGAAAGTGTCTCCTGAGGGTCACCTTAAGTTGGAAATTATAGGAAGGCACACAATAGTAGTAGCATTCAAATAAGTATACAATAACAAGTCTTAGTCTAAGACCCTAAAACAGGAGCAGGCAACTATTGGGGGCTGGGAACTTCATTGAGCCCCAGAGGTCCTTGCCACACCCCTGACAAATCCCCCACTTTTTAAACGTTATTTGTCTCAAACACCCCCCCCCAATACCAACCAGTCATCTTCTGCTTCACTTTCATCTGGAAAAGGGCCAAACATGGCAAAAATGCTCACCATACACCTTTGGTATATTTCAGGAGCATTTTGGTGCAAAAGAATTATTGAACCATAAAGGCTGCAAAATGGCCCTGGGGCAAAATGCAGCAGACAACGTGGATTTTCTTGACCCTTACTCTAAAATGATGTTCTCTCAGACAGCCTCTTCTGTGCTTCACTGGAGCCTAGAGATTACCCATTTCTCTGCTACCATTTTGTACAGTCTGCTTTCCAGTTTGGGTCTTCAGGCAGGTGACGAGGGAGGAAATCATTTCATAGGACTGAGTCAAGGAAGGTATTGTGTTCTGCTCTACCATTCTTAGACAAGGGCATTAATTTTTGCAAGAAAACCTTTGTGTGTGCGCACGCTTTTAAATCAGCTGTCGACTTATGGTGACCCCCTGAATTTCATAAGATTTTCTTAAGCAATAAACATTCAGAAGTGGTTTTGCCAGTTCCTTCTTCTGAAATATAGCCTACAACACCTGGCATTCATTGGTGGTCTCCCTTCCAAGTACTAACTAGAGTTGACCCTGCTTAGATCCCAAAATCAGACTGGGTCTGATACTTTCAGGAATCTTTGCCCACAGAGAATTATGTTTTTCCTTTGGCGAAAGTATGCATGCTTTGGCCTGGGTCTTAGTGTTCAGAAAATAACCTCCTCTTATAACAACCTGTGCATCCATTACGGGAGTGAAATTAAGCTCTTGTCCAAGTATCATTAGTTGGAGAAGGTTTTGGCTTTGAAACAGACTTCCCTTATGGAAGCTTGACTGACACTGATATTACACTGTTTTCAGCACTAGGGCACAACATTATTATTTGTTCAAGCATTCTGTAAATGATTATATGGCTTCACTTTGTGGTAGAGTTTTATGTATTCTATGTATTGGGGTTTTTTTTAATTGTGGTAGTAAAGGATTTTAGAGTTATGAGTGCATGATTTTTTTTAATTAAACTTGCATATTGCTCTGGAAATGTATTTGGATTAATGGCAGCCTGATTTTTTTTTAATGAGATACCTCAATGACCTCTCATTTAGTCTACTGCCATGTGCTTTTTGTAGAGGTGCTCTTGAAGGAATATTGGAAACCACAGCTACTTCAAAGAGCAGTGACAAGATTATTGACTAATGTACCACATAGACAATAAATAACATCGATTGTAAAGGAGCTGTGCTGGCTCCTAGATCTGGTGGTACTGGTGATGACATTCAAAGACCTAAGAGGTTTGGGACCTCAGTGCTTGAAGGATCGTCTCTCCCTCTATATGCCTGTCGAAAGACTGAGATCCGCAAGAGGGGCGTTCTTCTTTTTTGCCCCAGTAGAGCAATACAGTGTGAGAGGGCTTTCTTGGTTTTGGCACCCCGATTGTGGCATGGCAGCCTGATTGTGGAGTGATGCTAATATTTGTTTCTTTCTGGTGCCAGTTTAAGACATGACTTTTATTAAAGCCTTCGGGGGCTTAAATTACCTGATTACTTTATTACCATTCGGTATGAGGAGTGGCTTGGGGAACTAGGTATGTTTAGCCTGAGGAAAAGAAGGTTAAGAGGTGACATGATAGCCAGTTTAAATATGTGAAGGGATGTCATGTTGAAGATGGAGCAAGCTTGTTTTCTGCTGCTCCAGAGAGTAGGACACAGAGCAATAGATTCAATCTACAGGAAAAGAGATTTTACCTAAACATCAGGAAGAACTTCCTGACGGTAAGAGACATTTCACAGTGGAATATGCTCCCTTGGAGTCTGGTAGAATCACCTTCTTTGGAGGTTTTTGAACAGAGGCTAGATGGCCATTTGCTAGGGATGCTTTGAGTGTGTGTTCCTGCATGGTAGGGGGTTGGACTTGATGGTCCTTGTGGTCTCTTCCAACTCTACAATTCTATGATTTTATAAATGTACATGTTCCTGCTTTTGCATTGTTATAGCCTTTTAAGCTGTTTTCACATTCTGCCATATTTATTCCATTTTTATCCTGTTTAAACAGTTTTATTGTTTTAATCTGGAATTGTTTTCAATTGTTTACTGTTTTATCTGTATGCCATCATGGAAGCCAATGAGAAAGGCTGGGATATAACTAAGATAATAAATCACTTTTATTTGAGATAAAAGTAAATAAAGTTTTATTTATTTAAACTTTGAGGTAAACCAGAGTTGAGTACTTGTGTTGTTGCTGTTATTTATATATCTTTACAAAGTAAAACAATAACATAAACAGGTAGCCCTGCCAAAGGTGTACAGTCTAATATATATATATATATGTAAGCACACATAAGGGAAGGAAGGGGTAATACAAATATAAAGCCAGTTCAATACAATTGTAAAACAAATTATCCAGGTAGAAATACAAAAAGCCCCAATGTAGTATAATATAAAACAAACTTTATTTCCAATGAACTTTATTTATTTTGAATGCATGCAATCAACATACACAAGATTATAAAGCATTAAAATAAAATTCCAAAAGCTTTGGAAAACCAGAAAATTTTAAACTCAGGTTTAAAAATAATAGCTGGAATCCTGTACTAGAATTATGTATGTTTGAGCAGTGTAGTCACAGCGCTATGCAGTGAATCCCAACCTGATCTTTCCAAACTCCACATACCAAGAAGCAGCCATTGTGATGATGGGGGTCTGTTCCCCTGTTGATTGGGAAGCAGATGGCTCCAGTGAGCGATCTCCAGTGTAAGAGACAGAAGGAGGACCCCCGTCATGATTCCCCTTGGGCCGGAGATCACTCACCCAAGCGGGGGTGATGGGTGGGAATGGCAGTCAGCAGCAATTCCTGATCAAGGGGAATAGATCCCTGTTGATCACAGCAGCTACTTTCTGGTATGCTGGGACTTGGGAACCTTCACATTCCCTAGGTAGCCCCTGAGCTAAATCACAACAGCCCCCACGTAGCCCCTATATAAACTAAGGTCTACATAGGGGCTATGAATATGTAACAGTCATGAATAACTCCATTTGTGTTCATTATGCATTTTTAACTGCCCATCAGGATTCTGGCTTTCTGCAAATGTTGCATGAATATGGAACGGCAAGTGAAAAAGATGAAGCCGACCCAAAGCAGTGGAAAACTTTGGTTGACTAAGAAGCCTAGAGTTCCCTGAATGCAGATCCCAAGCAGGCTGCATCTCCTATCAGTCCTAACCAGTCTAGCCAATGGTGAAGGATAATGGAAGCTGCAACTCCCAAAGATCCACATATCAAACATCCAATTCTCTGTTCTACTTCCTTTGTGCAGTATACTAGAAAGCCTTTCTGCTTATTTTTGTTCCAGAGGTTGATTTTCTGTTCTACTTATAATTTTAAACTGAGGCTCAGTTGACATGAAGAGATTTTAATGTTTAAGGTAAACAGTTTTGCATTAAACACAGCTATCCGATAACACTAATAACCTACTCAGCTTATTCGGAGGCACCGCAAGAGGTAGTAGGAACAGAAAGATCAGGTAAAGCAAAGAGTTACAGTTCAACATATAATCATTTCCTTTCTGTTAGAAAGGTAAGAGCCAAGAAAATTTGGCCACGTTGCTACATTTTCTATTGTAAAGTATCCCGTTTACAGAATGTACTTGAATGGGACCTTACTGTATTGTGTTTTATTGGTATTGTATTTTACAAACGTTTGTAATATAGCCTCTTGGCAGGGAGGAAGTTGTTAAACAATCATACTTTTACGTCTGTCAGCTCAAGGCTATTCAGTCTTGTTCCGCTGGAAGCTGAACATTTCAACTATTTCCTTCCTTTCATTTGTCCTCTTTCTCCCTTTCCAGGGCTGGGCAATGCCAGCGAAGGTAGAGACTCTAGTGAATGGCTGTGGTTCCTTGGGAATTCCTAGCATCTCACACTGACATAAATAAACAAATCCTTGTACCCAACATTTCTCACATAGTTTCTCATACCTTCCCGCTTTCAGGGGTGGTTCCCATGTTATCGTTGGTCAGATTTTGCACTCCCAGCTGCTGTTCCCATATCTTGATTCACGAAAACAATGTAACATGAACTGGTAGGCTGTTTCCACACTACACTGTTATTGTGCTATTATTCCACTTTCAACACTCTATGGAATCCTGGGGTTTGCAGTTTAGGGAGGGGCATTTCGAATTCTCAGTCAGAATGCTCTTTGGCCTCAGTAAACTACAAACCCCGGAATTCTACAGGATGTTGAAAGTGGAATAATAGCACTGTAACACTGTAGTATGGAAATGGCCATAATGTTTTATCAGCTGGAAAGTTCCTCCAAAATTCTGAAGCATCAGAGAGATCATAGAGGCAACAGAGATCATCAGAAATCATGGATGTTTCTTGGAGGACAGCTGTGTGCTGCCATGAATGGATAAGTAGGATTAACAAATTTATCCATGTTAATTCATTATTTATATTCTACCTTCTATCCAAAGATCTTAGGGCAACATACAATAAAATGAGTTTAGGACAACTTAAACCAATTAAGAATGACTTTGAAAGACAAGACACATATTAAACCATTTAACACAATAAGGCAACTTAAAACCAGTTAAAACTTTAATTATGTACACCATTTGCATCAATGTAACAAGAGAGGTGCATGTAGACAACTAGAAGGGGATCTGAGTTTGACTTGGGTGTCTTCCTTTTTGCATTTGAACTCAGACAGAGCGTAATGTTCTCTAGATGGAAGAATGGGAGAGCAAAGAATAAAAGATCCACTTAAGAGAGAAACATGCATGGAAACTATGAGCACAGACAGGAAGAGTCAATAAGCAACAGGAGTTAGGGTGGAAAGTCACAACAAGAAGAGCTTCCACCCTGCTTCTTCCATGGTGTACCTCTCTGTGTACCAATGTACATACTAGAGATGAAAAGAGTATTCTGTATTATTTGTTTTCCAGTTTGAAAAAAAATAAAGCAGTGGGGAAATGAGGCTCTTGACAATCGGGCAAACATGTCAGGAAAAATAATAGAGCAGCAAGACCTTCATAGTTTTCTCCCAATATTTGAAAGTCCTGGAATGTTTCAGAAGACTTTTCTGTGTAGAAAATCTCATAGGAATTTCTGTGTGTGTGTGCACGCAAAAACCCTCAAATGTATGTGTTCTGTGCAGGAAATGTGTTTTCTGCACAGAAAATGTATGTAGGTTTTCTGCACAACCCCCCTTCTTACATGTCTTTCTGTGCAGAAAAATCCTCCAGAACAGTTTGGACACCTAAATATGGGAAGAATATTGCACAGAAGTATTGTGAGTGGGGAAAAAACTACACTAATTATGCATTCTTGCATGGGAGATTGAAACAGCTGGATTTGCATCCTTAGACTCTTCTGTACAAGGACTGTGTGTGTGTGTGTGTGTGTGTGTGTGTGTGTGTGTGTGTGTGTGTGATGAGTCAATCAGGGTCCTCATTTCCATGAAAGATTTCAGTGTATGCCAGTTGCTACACAGTGGAACCCCATCTTGCACATATCTGATCCACGGACAAGGCGGGGGGGCTGCTGTATAACTCCTGAAGCTCTGTGCGTGCAGTCTTCTGTCCATACTAGCTGTGGACAAATATAAAAGGCAGTTTCCCATCACAGAGACTCACTGTCTGCAACAAACGAAGGATGTGTGCGTTGTGCAGGAGAGAAGGAGACAAAAGGAAGGCAAACATCCAGTCTGAACACTTCCTTACCTTCCTCAACTGCACCTTCGGCAATTTTACTCAGCAGCCCATCTATATTAATTAGAGATGAGCATCTGTTCCTTTTGTCCATATGGATAAAATAGGCCTCTGTAGTCCCTGTGCTATACAGTCGCTGTTAACGTTAAGAAGGCATTAATCCTATTGAAATGAGTATGACTGATGCTCACTTAATCATGTGTTTAATTGTAGCTGCAGTTTCAACTGTAGAAAGTGTGATGTTCCATGGTTCCCTCCTTTCCACAGACATTCAAGACTTCTGAGGGTAGGTCATGGGAGCACCTGAAGTGCAGTTGGTTTTTTAAAAATTATTTCTATTACTGCTAATGTTATTCTAGGAGGAAGCTAATAGACCCACTCCTTATCTAGCTAGTAGATGGTAGCAGAACAAGTAAGTGGCCAGAGACATCCAACCAGGAATCAGAATATCTTCAGCAGTTTAGCTCTCAGCCACATAATCTTTATGCAATTTATAGTCGGTAGTATGATTACAAAAGAAAAGACTGTATAGGTACTGAAGAAATACAGTGAGAGGGGCTGCCTTTGATCCCAAGATGGTATTGATTGATAGCTCCCATCATTCCCCAACCAATAGAGTCAGTAACCATAGACGATGGGAGTTGTAACTGAGTTCCAGAACCACACTAAAAAAGTCCCTCCACTTCAGAAAACATGCTTTATTTTTCCTCAAGTGTTTCTGCCTTGCTAACAAGATAATTTAGTGCAGGGGAATGCCTTTTAATTTTCACTATTATTAGAAAATTGGGAGTCAGAATGTTACCAGGCCATACACCCCCACACTTTGATATAGCTTAATTGGTGAAATATGATTTAATTGGTATGACATATTGATTGGCATTAATATAAAATGTACCCTGATGTGATTGTATGGCCAAGCTGGACAAAAGGAAGAAGCTGGCTGAACAAGCGTGCTGCAAAGTAGGTCAGAAATCTCCTCTAGGTATGGCCACATCATAGTAAGAAAATCATCGAGCAACTCCAAAGATAATACACTTAAGCTAAGCTGTAACGACTCTGCTTTCAGACAATAGCGATGGGAAAGTTCCCACCAAACTGCTGATTGTTTCAACCCTTCCTCCCATTGACCTATGAATTTCTCCATTGTCCTCACACCTGTCCAACTATTACAAGAGCTACCATGATGTCCATTAGTTCTTTGTCACCTAACACTAAGATCATTAGTCCATTCCAGACCTCATTGATCATTCTGCAAACTCTATTGTTTACTCAGCCAGAGAGCCATTCACATCCAGGCCCTCCAGGTAGAAATTGAGTATTTTTTTAAAAAGAAACCAGTTTTGAGTAGCTAGCTTGCAGTATTTTGCTTGCTGGTAGCCACACTGTCAGTCTGATTCTGAAACAAGTACTGTCCTTAGGCATAAGTCTAAGCCACATTGCTGTTTCTTCACTGCTCTCCAGATCAATAATTATCGCCCTTGAAACTTCACTAGCAACAACTTTTCTCCCTTTCTCATTTAGCTAGCCTTGTGTGCTTGAGTGGGTGCTTGCGTCTTGTGTGTGATTGTTAGTTCCGTTAACAGATTTTAGTTTGCTTTTGAATCTCTGGCTGGTTCTTCCCTACACAAGACCCCGTAAACATTGGATCTCGCTAGGTTGACCCCCTTTTGCAGTCTTCCTAATTTTGACCTAATTATTCTCCACCTCTGAATGGAGGTACTGGCACCCATGTTTTGGGGTAACCAGAAGGCCTTGCTATTCTGTTGTAAATCAGCAAAAAACAAACAAACAAACAAAACTGGCAGTAGATCCCAACTTGCCTTCTGTTTCTCAACTGTTGGAATCTGTTCTGTTGTCCTGCTACTACATTAGAATGTTCTTGGGGCACAAGTTGAAGGATACTCACATTTTGCCTACAGACTTCCCTTGTGCTTGAGTAATTCCTGAGATCCAGCCATCTGATAAATGTTACATAAACATACCTGTACAGATGGAGTGGTTCTGCTCCCTTCGACAACATAAATATTTGTGTTGGCAGAAGGAACTGAGAAGATGGAACTAAAAGAATGAAGTAAACACAAGAAAACATGCAAGGTGATATGTTATAGTTTATTTGCTCCTCCAACTGCTTTTACTCTTTAAGTAACTGACAGGGAGCTAGCACTGGCAAAGAGCTAACAGAGCATTGCCTCTATAAGGAATGAGGAAGATCATGGTAACAGAGTTTAGGCTTCTTTGCTTTCACTGGGATGAAAAGAAATGATAACAGACCTAGTTGTAATCTAAAGAAACTGTATATGTTAAGAACAAATGCCCATACTAAGTTTTTTGGGAAATGGTACCAACAAACTGCTTTACTGGAGTTGTCAGTTATAAAAGACAATGGCTTAGATGTTCATGGAAGGGAGTGCTCAGGGTATCTTGGGAGCTATATCTGGTGAAGATGAAGTTACTTAAATTAATGACTTGTGTGTATCCATTAAAAAAACTTCCATGATCTTTCTAGACCACATGCCCAAACCTGTGCAAAGTGTTAGTGGGTTTGATTTCAAAAAAGAAGGTAGGTTTATGACCACAGTGAAAAAGTTCTTTGCATTTCCTTTGTGTTCTTTGTGCTTCTTTCCTATTTGGTCATTTCAACTGGCAATTGCCTGTCATAAAAATAGTAACCCCAAGCAATGTTAACTGTAGGATTAAATCAGCCTCTGCTAAAACCACATTTAATATCACTGTGTTCACACCTCCTTCCCTTGAGGAGAATGTCTCTATGCATAACTAGAGCTATTAGTTCCACCCAAGATTTCAGTTCTGAATGTGGATAGATGATCTGGCAGGGAAGACATTTCTGAATCATTATTCACAACCTTTAGATAACATTGCATTTGAAAGAGAAATGGGATTTTATCATGGGCATACACTCTTTCACTTTCTTTGGCTCTGATTCAGTTTTAGTGTGAGACAACTTTACCTTTAGAATGGATGATTGCCTGATGTTTTAAAGTCTATTCATGAATTTTCCCTCTTCCTAGTTGTCTGCTGATCTATCAGGATGTTATTCATGGATTCTTATCTCTTTTTCCCTTTCTGTTTCTGTTAGCTGGTGGAATAGCTTTTACACATGTAAGTCACAGAAACAGGAATTGGTTTTCTGATAATCTACCATTTTCCTGTTACTCTTGTCCATTACTTTCTGGAACCAAGATTTGATTTGTGTTGTGTTTCTGGGTTTTTCATACTTTATGATGTAGACTGTTGACTGTATGTGTATTTTAAAAACCCTTTCAAGCAGTATGTACATTCACAGAATATGAAATGTAGGTGTATAGAAGCGTGTTGGGGGTGTGGTATGTTTTTAAAGAAAGAAAGAAATCCAATGGCAACCTCACTGAACTCTTGAAAAGTAACTCTTTACTAACCTTAAACTTGGTAAATTACATGAACAGATCAAGTCATGCCATACCTGTTTATTCAAAAGTAAGGTGCAGTCAATACATGCAACTTTGAGAAAGTGTTAAAATATTGAGTTGGTACAGTCGACACATCTCTCCAGAGTACAGGTTGAGGAGGTTGTTTTGAATGGTTTCTCACATGAAATAATCTCAGTGCAGTAGAAAGCTATCAAAGAAATAGATACTTCTTCAGCCCATTTCCTCCTAGAATTTTCTTCTTGCATCATACTCCATTTGCATTTTACAGCACATTCCACCATCACCTAATGTACACCTCAGGTTGTTGCATGCTTAGATGCTTGGTTTAGTGGGACACATACTCTAATTCACTTTCAAATAACAAGATCCCATCTAGTAGCTTCTTAAAGTCTTGGCTGTATATTTAGTTCTGTGTCATAAACACTAGTCACTTTGACTGAAATCCAATTTTTTGTCTCATCTAGAATAGACCCACTGAATCAATGGAATTTACGTAAGTGTGGACTTATTAAATCTGTCACTCTACTCTAGATCTGCTTCGTCTGGGATTAGTAATGGTGTTAGGCCTAAATTCTGGAGAATTACTATTCTCTTTTCCTACTGTTTTTCACTTCAGCAAACATTATCATCTTTTCCAATAAGTCATCTCATTTCATGATATATCCACACTATGATAGCCTCAGTTTTGGCATCTTGGCATCTAGTGAGTATTTAGGCCTTTGCTCTAGGAACCATTCGTTTGCCTTTTTTAGCAGTCCATGGAATTTGTGGAACTCTGCTCCAGCACCACATCTCAAAGGAGTTGATTTTCATTCTGTGTGGTCTCTGTCTGAAATCTAAAATCAGACTGTCAGGTGTTTCAAGTGTATGTGTGTGTTCCATTCCTCTTCTTCTCCTTCTTCAAAGCTTTTATATACCTTTTTTCTTTTGGAGTAAAAAAAAGTCCTATTATAGATGGAAAAGGTGTGTTCAGTTAGTATATTCATCCCCTTTTTGTCTCCATAGAATCACTCTCCATAATACTGCATTGTCTTCTAAGCCTTTGTCTAACCAGGCTCTAAATAATAACACATCAGGACAGATGATTTGCTGTCCTCAGTGCCTTTTGCAAAAGAAAAAAAAAACACACTGGTTCTTATAGCCAGGATGTTTACTGGAAAAGAAGAGATGGAATAGATATGACTGTATCTCAGGCTTTTTGTCTTTTTCTAAATGGTACAGAGGGAAGGCAGACAAAGGAAGCATTTGGGGTGGAGTAGGTGGAGGAAGAAAAATGTTTGTTTAGCCAAAGAGTACACAGCCATGGAGAAATGCCCAAACGTTCTGAATTACATCCATTTGTCCGGCATTGTCCAGGCTGTAGGTGTTCCTGAGATGCTAGCCTGTTTATCCCCGGCTCCATTCATGGCACCTTGGAATAATGTCTGGCTTCCATTTTCAATAGCAATTTGAATTTTCTCTCTCTCACACTAGAGTAAATCCTTTCACCAGGGGCTGATGAACTGGGAACAGCTGTGTCTCTGTAGATGGATGCCCCCCGAATAGAAAGGTGTGTGATCCAGAGAAGGTGAGAGCCAGTTTTGTTCCTAAATCTGGTGGCTGCAAAAAAGACAAAAAGCTTGTGAGGTCTGGATAGCTTTCAATAAAGCAACGGCTGAGAACAGAGACATTTTTTCTACAGCTCTGGACAAGCATATGTGAAATCACTGAGGGTTTGTTCCATTCACTGAAGACCATATACGCTACCTAAACCAGCCTTAAAATACATCCCATGATATTAAAGACACTTCTAATCTGCTGCATAAATCTTAGAAAACATCTGCCATTTCTCAGAGGGAAAGGAATCTTCAGGTTGTTTCTGTTATAGCCATTCACTGCTGGACAAAATAATCCCCAAACTGTAAAGCCATATTCTAAGTAAGTTGAGGTGGGATCTCCTGACGTCATTTCCCTGAAGTCTCAATCAACTCTCACAAGCTACTTCCATAACAGAAAACCAAACATATAGTATGCAAGCAAGAGATAAATTAAAAGGGATATTAATTTGGGAGGCAACTCTTTGTTAATTGTCTTTTTAATTGAATAAAACAATGAGTAATCTGAGCAGTTTTCTTCTGATTGCAAAAAAAAAAAACTGTTCAGGACTTATTCTGTGCAAAATTTTCATGTAGTATTTTATGTAGAACCAGGTTTTCTCCATAGGAAACAGCATTTCTGTGCACAGAAAAATAAATCCTGCAGCTAAGAATTTACTCTGTGAAAAATTTGCATGTGGTATATTTGTAAAGAACAGAGGACCCAAACATCCTAGAAGCACCAGATCTCATCTGATCCCTGATAGATTCCTGTTAAGCTGGGTCAACTCCAGTTAGTACTTGGATGGGAGACTGCTGATGAATACCAGGTGCTATAGGCAATACAATTATCCCTCCACATTTGCTAGGGTTAGGGGCACAGGACCCCCGTGAAAGTGGAAAAACGTGAATAATTCTAGACCCCTTCAAATCATATTTAACACACAAAAACAGTATGATCACCATATTCAACCCACCATGGATACCTTTGAGGCATCAGGGTTCCTTCACCAGGCAGAAGTGGGTGGCTGGTGGGGCTTACCTCCACTGCTGCTCCACACCATTTTTAAGAGGGACTTACAAGCCTCAGTCTCATGAGGCTTGCAGTTCCTATTAAATATGGCATAGGGAGGCAGCAGAGGTGACAGCAAATAATCCATAAATAATCAAATCTGGAAAAGTGAAACCTGAAAGTGTGGAGGACTGACTGTATTTCAGAGGAAGGAAGTGGCAAAAACACCTCTGAGCATTCCTTCTGTAAGAAAACCCTATGAAATTTATGGGGAAATTTAAGTTGACAGGCAACCTGAAAGGGGCACACACATACATTTTTGTAGAGAAAACAGCCTTTTTATATAAGAAATTATATTTCTATGATGAAACACTTTTCTTGGGAGAGGAGATGAGTATCACTTGCAAATCTGACACATAATAAGTTGTGAACTATCTGTGTACATAAGGGAAAAAGAGATCTATTGAGGCAGTCTCACTTCCTAATGTAGTCATAGCTGCTAGCTCCCATCTCAGTGGAATGGTGAATCTACCCTGTGTTTTAATCTAAACATAAAAAGACCTATTCAAAATGCTGTGGGATTCAGCACCTTGGATGGGTCCTTTAAAGTTTCTACTAAAGAGTGGATAAATTTACTACCCCACTAACATGCCACATAACAGTCAGCACAGGTCTAGCTGCTTCCTTCCAGGCCAGGCAGGAATTTTTGGCAGTGCCTTATTGGCACTGTTAGAGAAAAAGGGATGCTGGATCATGGGCCATTATATGCACAGAATACCTGGATTATGTTCCAGTTTCCCACAGTTCTGTTTTCAGCTTTTGTTTTAGAAAACCAATCAAGAAATTCCATTTTTTTATTACATTGTAAAATCCTTGCCTTTCATTTTTATTCTCTGGACACTTTTCAGGATGCTTCTATAGTACAAATGGTTTAAAGCTGGGGTGGATAAAATGTATACCTTGAGATACCATTGTACTAGAAGGTCCATTAACCCTTACAGATGTCTTAGGCTGATAGGAATTATGGTCCAACAATATCTGGAGGGCCACATCCCTGTTTTAATTCTGTGCCGTATCTTGCCAGGGTGGGGGCAGGTTTTTTTTGTTTTTTTTTGAGTGCTGGAACCATGAGCAACTCATTAACAGCTTAGACATTTGTTTTCTGGTGCTTTTATCACACTGGCAATGTTGCCATGCTTTAGCTGTGCCAGATAAAATCTGGGTCTTTATTTTGCACTCTTCAGATTCACAATGATGCAAAAACTTCATTCAGTCTGCTAGTGTACTCTGTGCTATGTATTTTCAGTGGTTCAGAAGGTCCTGGATGCTATGCTAATTGGATAAATATGCTTTTCTCAAGCTTCCTCCATCCCCTTATTTAAATATTCCAAATCTACAGTTCATAGGCAAGGCACCCAAAGGCTCCTTTTCTTAATACAGCTTAGAAAAAGGCAAAGGACTCTCCTAAGCCTTTTTTGCTGGTAGGATTTTGCCATCCTGTCAGTCTAGATTCCTGCCAATTTTAAATATGCAATTCTAAAAAACAAATTAAAAAACCCATAGTGAAAGAAACAACAAAAACCCATCAAAATCTCATAGCTAATGTAAATATAAGTCTTCAAAATCCTTGAAAGACAAATCAGAACAGAATATTGCTAAATTGCTACAATCTTTTTTGCACTGGGATATTGTTACAAAGGATGGTGTTTCTGTCCTTTATTTTGTTGGGAAAATTTCACGGAAATATGCAACACAAATTGGAATTAACCAGATGACTGCGCGGTTTAATGTTAAGCATAGCAAGTTCATCTGGTTTCATGGTTTTTGCAATTTTCCCCTGTAGTCAGCTCCCACATTGTGCTGGTAATCTCTGAAATTTTCTGGAGGATGTGGTTACTTCCTGTGACGTTGGCATGCTAGATGAGTAGCCATGCTGCAAAGAAAATGGGTACATGAAGACCAGAAGATCTGATGGGCTGCCTTGTTACAGCATCAAGCACCCCCCAAGGTCGGCATGGTTTAATTGGCAAATGATATTAAGTTGGCACTATATTAATTGGTGTTGATGTAAATGATACCTGAGGTGACAGCAAGGTCATGCTGGAAGAGGCAAATTACTGCCTGTAAATATGGCATGGCAGGGCAGGTGAGCCACACTTACCTCTTAGGTAAGACATCAAGTCAGTTGCAGGACAATAGCATGGCTGCTCTGAATACAATAGGTGTGAAACACCAAGCTGGAATCTCAGAGCTGAAATGGGGAGGTTCCCACAAAACTGTGATTGTCTTAACCCTGGTTCCTGTACACCTAGACATTTCTCTATTGTTTTCCCACCTCTCCACAATATTCAGCTATTATGACAACCATTATCTCCTTGTCACCCAAATGCTAAAACCATTAATTCCATCCGGACTTCATTGTATATGTTGCAACTCCCATTGTCCACTTGGTTGGGAGTGTGTGTCACAATCATACCCGCAGGATATTTTTTTGGGAACAAATACCCCTGATTTTAGGCTGTCCAGTTCAGTCTCTTGCCATTCCAAACAACACTCTGTTTGTCTGATTCCCAAAAAAGAACTGTTGTTAGGTTCCTGCCCAAGCCACGTTGCTGCTTTCTTCGATTCTTTCTTGACCAGTGAATATCGCCCAAATCCTCTATCCCACTTTCCTCCCTTTCCTTCAGCCAGTCCTTGAGTGAGTGTTTGAGCTTTTGTGTGCTTATGCGAATCTTGTCAGTAAAACACATTTTAGTTTACATTTTTTACACTCCAGATGGTTCTTTCCTGCATGAGCCCGTAAACATTGGTAGGCAAGATCTTGCTAAGCTGCCCCCGTGTTGCAGGCTTCCCATTTTTTGAGCTAATTATTCCCCACTGTTGAACGGAAGTACTGGCATTGCAGGTTGGCCCTTGTGGCACTCACGGTTTGGAGTAACAGCCTATCTCGATATGTGCCTGTCTGTATTTTTAGACCTTTTACAAATACAGACAGCCATGTGAGTTGAGGTGAATGACTATCAGAGTTTAGAACAATGGTTCTTTTTTAAAAAAAGGATTATAACTCCTAGGATCTCCAAGCGATGTAGCATGGGCCATGTTGACTGAAGATTCTGACCAAGGAGGCTCACAAAATCTAATGGAGACTGGTGGCTTTGAGGTCAGTGGAGGAGCAAGTAGGTGTAGAAGAGTTAATTTCTATTTTTTGTTCTTTTTTTTTTCACTATCCTGTATGGAAGGTGGTGAAGGGTAACATTGGGAATGTTGCTGTGTTCAAAAGCATAGCCAGCTCAGTCATACATAGGATTAAAAGCACAGTTATAGAGCATTAAGTCATTTAAAACAAAAACAAAACTCTAAAACTATATAGATTGGAGTCCTGCTACGGGCAGTGTACAGCACCCTTAGAAACCTTAGAAGCTGAATGGGGCCACCACTGCCTAGACTTCATCTTTGGCTTCTTAGTTATCTCAGAGGCATGCCATGGCAAGTTCTGCCCTCACAGGCATCGGCTTCAGTCTTGGGGGCTTTCTGGGGGTTTTTCCTGGGAATCCACAGGATCTGCATTGCCTGAGTATCCTCAGAACCAGGGCACTGTGGGTCCTCAAAGGTCCCATAGGTGTGGGGATAGTGGCGGCGAGTGATGGTCATAGGAATGTGTTCAATCTCGCTGTGGCTATCAAGGTTGGATGCCAGCCAGTTCAGGAGTGGGGAGCAGCAGCAACAGAAACAGGCAAACGAAGCAATACCAAGGATGATGAGAAAAACCTGGAAAGTGAACTCTCAGCTGCTGTCTGGGTGGATGCTTCCATAACCCTGCCATCGGAGAAGTCATGGCACCCATTGAGCCAGGAATTCATCAATAAGGAAGAGTCCAGTAGAGGGCAGGAGGTTGCCAGGTGGCTTTGGGGGGCTTCTCCCTCTGGCCCAACAGAAGCTTGGTCATTGGTCTCCTCCCTAATGGGACTCCAAACAGGGCTCAATCCACCCTCCTTTCTTACCCACATGGCTCTGGGGGCACACAGCTAGAGCAGGGAGCACAGGTGCAAACCCTGATCCATAGCATGTGCTTTCCCAGGTTGCAGCCATGAGCTCAGCCAAGAGCTAATTTGAAATGTGGGCTAAAACTCAAATCTAATTCACTCTCCCAGTGACCTCAGAATTACCAGTCTTCATTAGATTTTGGAAACTGTAATTCAAAAGAGTAAATTTCTAATCACTGATAGTAAGAAGAGAGCTTTCTCAGGTGGCTGGATGGTAAAATTTTTTCTTATGCATATTCAAGTCAGTTATAGTTTATGGCATTCCTATCATGGGGTTTTTCTGTTAAGATTTGTCAAGAGGAGGTTTGCTGTTGCCTTCCTCTAAATCTGAGAGAGTGTGACTTACTAAAGGGCACCCAGTGGGTTTTCAAGGTTGAGTGAGGATTCAAATCTTGGTCTCTCAGAGACCTAGGCCGTTTCCACACTAGACTGTTTTAGTGCTATTATTCCACTTTCAGCATCCTATGGAATCCTGGGGTTTGTAGTTTAGGGAAGGGACTTTGAGGCCTCTCCCTAAACTGCAAACCCCAGGATTCCATGGGATGTTGGATGTGGAATAATAGCCCTATAACAGTTGAGTGCGGAAATGGCCTTATAGTCTAGCCCTCGCACCACCACACTACACTGACCCTCTTAGTATGGAATGCTGTTCCATATTTTGTTTTCAATACTGTTTTGGCTATAGGCAGCTCCAGAAAAATATGTGAGAATATTATGACTAATGTAAATTAAGTTCACGCAATCCAAGCAATCTAAATCAACACAAGCCTGTTTCCACTGCGATACGGTTACAATAGATGTTATCATTGTGTTTATTTTGTTGCAGGAGGGAGAAAATCAGGGAACTCTCCACCACAAACTGGAATTAACCAGATGAATTAACCAGAGAGGTGCGTCTGACGCCAACTCTGTTGCCCTTTCGGCATCAAGCAAAGACTTTTAAAACATTTTCCCAGGCCTTTCAGGCTTCATTTTACTCCTGCTGATTGTTTTTCTCTGCCTCTTCCTGCCTTTTTTAGTCTTTGTCTTCTGAGATTGTTTATTAGTTTTACCTGGATTTTTTTTTCTTTTATGTATTTTTCCTTTGTGTAAACTGCCTGGGACACTTTTTGAGGGGCAGTAGAAATGCTTTTAGAATAAACAAATCATGGATAATCTATGACTGCGACAAGGGGAACACAAGACTGGATAAGTTACATTCATACCAGTCTAAAACTTCTTCCACTCCCACGGAACAATCTAAGTAAGCAGAACCTTACATAACCTATGATAATGGATTTCTATTGACAAAAAGCGTTAACAGGACAGGTTTGTTTGTTTTTTTTGCCTAATATGTGTCAAAGGTAAGTTGATATGATCACTGTATCAATGCAAGCAGGCTATACTGCAGCACTACGTCCATATCCCAAGCATCTGTTAAAGTAGGACATAGAAAATGTTATCTTTTTGGACTGCAGCTCCCAGAATCCAAAAGAAAGCAGCAGCTGATGTGTTTGTTACTTTATCTTATCCATTTTACTTTCTTTCAGTGTTGTTTCATGATTGTTTACATTCCAAAATCTCATGGATGAAAACTGGACAAATGACCCATCAAAGTATGGTCAAGATGACCAAAAAATATTAGTGAGGAAGAACACACAAGCCAGGAGAGGTTGCTGCAGTTTGCTTTTGCCTGACTCTTTTGAGAAGAGCAAGATTCCAGCCCCTTCTCTCTTCTCTTTCTTGCTGGGTTGAGTACAAACTACTTTTGCACTTTGGTGCTAGATTTCAGCAATTGAAGTAAGCTGAACACAAAAAGGAAAAGTGTGAGGGGGAGAGAGAAACTGGGATTTTTAAAACCAACTGAAAAATTGGGAGTCAGAGGATCAGCTGGGACTCTCCCTGAGCAAGTGGTACATTTGGAGGCTATTGTGATTGTAATTTTATGGTTTTAATTGTTTTTATTCTGTGGCCAGTTTTGGTAATCAAGGCTCCTTCATATCAATAATGGATGGCTCATAAATATCCTTTTTAAAAAGGTTCCATTTCTCCACTAAAATTCTCTGAATTTGCCCAGTCAGTAGTTACATATCTTCCCATCTGCAACAGTTTTAAACAAGTAATCGAGGGAAGTCAATATTCCCAGACCAACTGAAGTGGGAGGGGTACCCTCTGAGAGCATTTGTAATGTTTTAGCTTCTACTTGTTATAGATATATTTGCTCTTTAAGTAGGGCTAACATTTGCTACCAAGTATACTTTTTAAAAATGTAGTGATTGGGAGATATGAATGATGGTCAGCTATGGTAAACTCTTCAGCAAAATGCAAAAGCCCATCACTCAGATAAATTTGAAGCTGACATATTGATTTAAATAGGATTATTCTGAGATAAGTGGATTGCAGCTTGCTACATTTGTTAAAGACATTGCAAGCTTTCAGCTAGGAAAAAATACTTCTCAGGGTTCTCTAGATAATGGCAAATACCTTCAGCAGTAGTTTTTTTTTAAAAAAAATGTTTTATGGTCTGTCTACACGACAGGATTAAACTACTTTATTTTTTTATATATCTTTTTTATTAAAACAAATATATACATCAAACATCTCTACATTGTTACATCATTACCATTTTCTACATCATTAAAACCTAACATAAACAATGAAGATTTATCCTTGTCCCATAGCCAACCTAACATTTTCATAATATAGTTTCATTATCAGAATTTAAATCTTTCTTTTCAGTCGCATCACTTCCTGCTTTCTTTGACTTGGTTCTTTGATTACCTCTAATACCTTTCCCCTCTACATTTATTGTTATTCTTCGTTGTTGACTGTCCTATTCAGTTGTCGCTTTAGCTTTCTTGACTCTTTTTGCTTATTCTATAATATAATCCTTACACTACTCATTACAGATCTTTCCCCAATTTTCCTCAATATATTTCTTAATTCCTATCATTCCAATCTTTTGTTTCTCCTCTTTTTTCTCCTTTCATAGCTCTCGATAAACTATCTAAAGTTGCGTATTCTTGAACTTTATTAAGCCACTCTTCCAATTCTGGAGCTCTATTCCTTTCCCAGTATTTAGCATATGTTATTCTTGCTGCTGTTGAGGATTAAACTGCTTTAACAATCCTTTCCCTTTTCTAAAGGAAACATAGTCCTTTGAAAGTTGTGTGACACAGATATGAATTTACAGTGTGGGTATGTCTTTTATGTTCTTTTTGGACCTTTTCTCACATTGTTATTTAAGATATGGGACAGAACCTTCTCAGCGGCTGCTTCCAGGCTGCAGTTTTTTCCAATGGGAGGGTCGGCTGACACCCTCCCCCCTTTCCTTTTTGCTCACAGGAATCAACTTTTTTCTTTAGGCAGGTCTTTGGCTCTTAACTCATGCGGCAGAAAGGTCTTTTAATGGGATGTGTTATGCTTTTATCTTTTTTTGTTATGTTTTAAATGTATTTTCAACTGTTTTCATGTTTTAAATGTATTTTCGACTGTTTTCATAGAGTTGGGAAAGACCACAAGGGCCATTCAGTCTCACCCCTTCCCATGTAGGAATGGACAAGCAAGGCACTCCCGACAAAAGGCCATCCAACCTCTGTTTAAAAAACTCCAAAGAAGCTGGACTCCACCACGTTCCAGCACAGACTGTTCCACTGCTCTTACAGTCAGGAAGTTCTTCCTCATGTTTACTTGGAATCTCTTTGTGCTATTAACAGAGCTGCTTATTTAACTACACTTTCAATGACAGTTGTATTACATTTTTAATTATAATCTATTTTTAAATTAATTATATTCTAACATTATTAATATGATTTTTAGTTGATGCTTTGTTTTATTTTGCTGTAAGCTACCTTGCATCCCATGCCAGGAGAAAGGTGGTTTATTAAATAAATTACAAATAATTATATGCATGCAATTCATGTATGGGCTGTCTCTCAGACACACTAATCCTATTAAGATGCTCCCCAAATAATAGGTTATTGTGAATGCATGGGGGGGAGTGTAGTAGAACTAACATCCTGTATTTTCAGTCTCGGAGTTTTGAAGTACCAAATTACAACCAAGATTGTTATCTGTAACTAGTTACTTTTCTGAGCGATGGATGAAATGAAGGCATGTTGTGGAAGCATCACAAGGAGTAGAAGCAAAATCATTTTACTGATCTAACAAGTTCTGGTTTTGAGTGACTTTTAAAAGTTACTTTTAAAAGTTTTAAAAGTTACTTTTAAAAGAACAGTGCAAGGCATTTTTAGAGATAGTTGGAAAGGATTTTCTTTTCATGTTTTGTGCCTTTTTCTAATAAATCCTACCTTTTTTTTAACCAAAAGCAACAGAATGTAAGAAGGAGCATGGCAGAGTAAATGTTTATATTTTCAACATTGTAATGAGTAATAACAACAGGCATCTTTTCAAACTGTAATGAGCATCAGGAATGAATTAAGCCTCAACCTACATCCCTCCTTTTGCGGTGTAGGAACCTATCCCTATTCTTTCCACACTACTTCTGCCTCTGGTACCAATTTCTCTGTTAAACAAGTGGTGTCCAGGAACACATCATGAACTGAAATATGCCTGTAAATTTTCCACACTTGCCATGCTAGCCTTTTTCATACGCTTTTCCCACCATGTTTGTATGTCTGTAACATCATTGACTCCCATCCCCGTTGAGTGGGAGCAGAGATGTAAGATGCCAAGAAGATCTTTGATGATAAATCTCATTTCCTATCATGAGAATGCAGAAGAGATTTTCCCACCAAGAAATGACAAGTAGAAAAATTTCATGTAGAACAGTGATGTAGTGGTAAACTTTGAAGTGCTGGTATCATCATGACAGTCTACCTAGCTACATCCCCAAGGACAGCCCAAATATGTAAGCAATTGATCTGTATCCAACAACCAAGCAACCAATTTATTAAGTTCAGCCGACATTTATAGACTAGATAGTTGCTAAAGGGGAATATAGCAGTTGGAGGGAGAGCAGAGGGTCCATAAGAAATGGAAAAAAGAGAATATCTGTCTCCAAAGAACATAAGACCAGCAGTTTTTCCTTTCCCTGTCTCCACAGAAAAACACTTCATGGAACCAATATCATGGAACCAGTTCAGACAGTTTTCCTTCCCGTCAGGAGTAGATCTTTGGTAAAGTTAGTGAATTTTTCTTTCCCATTAAAGACAGAAAGATTGAAACACTTGGTATCACAATAAGGATGGTGTACAACAATGTATTGTTTATATTGTGACGATTACAGTTTACAGAAGAATCTGTTGAGGAATGTGGGAGATAGTGGTATGTCTCACAGACAATGCAAGCTTTATTTGCAAACAGAAAGTGAGTGACAACCAGTTCCACAACACCACCAGTGCACACAGGGGTCTAATAGACAAATAAAGCAGACTTAGTCTTATTTTAAAATAAAATAACATAGGTTTACTTACAAATATAAAAGGTTGAATTACATCTCATGGTGAGAGGCTTTAAAACACGTATGCTCTTCAAACATGGAGGAGAGAGAAAGAACTGCAGACTACAAAACAGAGGGTGAATAAATTCATGTAGAAGGACAGAGAATGTGGCTAAGATGGTGAAATAGGAAATGACATGAATATATGCTATGCCTGAACTCTTAGACAAATATACTCAGTTACCGACTATAGGCATACTAAGGTTGATACAGGCCTAAATACCCTAAAAGCACCAGATCCCACCTGATCTTGGAAGCTAAGTAGGGTCAGCTCTGGTTAGTCCTTGGATGAGAGACCACCAATGAATACCAGTTGCTGTAGGCTATGTTTCAGAGGAAGAAAGTGGCAAAACTCACTCTGAGTATTCCTTGTGCAAGAAAGCCCAATGAAATTCATGGGGTTGCCATATGAAGGCACATGCACGCGCGCGCGCACACACAGTTGCTACCTCTAACAGAAACAGACAAAATATGAACATCATTGTCCCTAGAAGTCAAAAAGTCCTGGCATTTGCGCTGTTTTAAGCCCTAGCTCCACTTAAGAAAGGCAGTGCATAAAAAAATGGGAAAAAAGATTTGGCCACAAAATTGATTCCTGAAAGTAATGTGACCATGTCTATTAAAAGAACCCTGGGAAATAGCTCCTGTACCCTTCAATGGTCCAGTAAGTAAATTTAAAACATAGGCCTGAATCCTGTACCAGTTTATAGTTAATAAATACTGAACTAAGTAACCTCTCCTGGCCTCACCCCAGTTATGATTAGGTAACTGTTTTGTGTTCATGATCATTATGATGTCAAGATTTTGAAACTATGGATGCATTTGTAACCCCCTCCTAACCTACTTTACTAGATAGCAGCCACATGTAGTGAAGGAGGGCCATTCTGTTGATTATCAGAGTACGGTTGAATGATGTTTCCATCAGGTTTTGGGGGGTTGGGCCAAGAGAAGTTACTTAGGGCCTTTTCACCCTATGCTGTTGCAGTGCTATTATTCCACTTTCAACATCCTGTGGAATTCTGGGACTTGTAGTTTACTGAGGCCAAAGAGTTCTCTGGCTGAGAATTCTAAATGCTCCTCCCTAAACTGCAAACACCAGGAGTCCATAGGTTGTTGAAAGTGGAATAATAGCATTATAACAGTGCAGTGTGGAAAGGCCCTTATTTAAGTACTTAGTTAAGCATAAGCTGACACAGGATTCTGACCACTGCTAGTTTCTCAGAAATACTGCAACAACCAGCAGGACATAGCAGTCTAAATCTTCCTGAGTGCTACTATTAAATACTCCATATAGATATGATTTCGGTAGCTCTGAAGCAAGGAGGAAGAGTGGTAATAAGCTAGGGGTGACAAGTGTAATGATATGATAATGCTTATCATAAATTTAATTTCCTTCAAAATAATTCCTCTCCCACGATAGCCACTTTTCTTTGTCTAGTAGATATTCTGACAGGAAACGCTGAGAATACACTAATAATTGCCTGTTCCTGTCGTGGTTCATGAGTCCCAACCAAAAACTCCAATAAACAAAATTCTAACATAAATCCATCTACACCCTAGGGATTGCTCATGTTTAGCAACAAATGGTATGCATACACTTTAATTGGACAATGATGATAATCATACTATCTGGTCATTGTATCTTACCAAAATATTTCCAACTCTTTTTCCAGTGAAAATCATGCCGATAAGCCACATTAACATACACTTGCGCCCTTTCCACATGTGGGAAAGGAACTGCACGAAAATGGGACTCACCGGATTTCTTTGGCGTCTGGACGAGTACGTCGGGATGAGGAGCAGTGCGAGCTCGTTGCTCCGCACTACTCCGGTGTCCAAAATGGAGGCTTCCGGTTGGTGGAAGCTCTCCACCAACAGGAGAAGCTCGCCAGTCTAAAGCTTGCCCCCGGCAGATCTGCAGGCACGCACTAGTGCGCGCCTGCAAACCTGCACCGGAGCATGGTGGCAGAGCAACACGGAGTCGCATGCTCCGTGCTTTTTAAAAACCTCAAAAAATAGGTTTTCAAGGCCCTTTCTGCACGGGGTAAGTAGTACGGTGTGGTGCAACCTCTGACGGAGGTCATCCACACTGTGGGAGTGAACTGGGTTGGACTACTTGTCGCAGTTCCGCACCTCAGTCCGCTCTGGAGCAACCCAAAGTGGCCGCGCAGCGTGCCTTTTAAAAACATGTTTTTACAGGTTTTTCAAAAGCACGGAGCACGCCACTCTGTGCCACTCCGTTCCTGCGGTCCGGTGCAGATTTGCAGGCGCACACCAGTGCCTGCCTGTAGATCTGCTGGGGGTGGGGTTCTGGCTGGTGAGCTTCTCCAGTTGGTGGAGAGCCTCCACCAACTGGAAGCCGCCATTTTGGACGCCAAGACCGCCATTTTGGATGCCGGAGGACTGCGGAACAGCGAGATTGCGCTGCTCCACATGGCAACAGACTTACCCGGCTGCTGGTAAGGTCTGTTTTGGCGCGTTTCCCCTCATTTCCCCCTCCACATGCGGAAAGGGTCTAAAAAACATGCCACACAACCAGTTCCGGTCACTCTGGAGCGGACTGAGGTGCGGAACTACAAAAAGTAGTTGGCCCCAGTCCACTCCACGGTGCAGAAGACCTCCGTTGGAGGTCGCTCTGCACTGTTTTAATAGCCCGGTGCGGAAAGGGCCTCGGTCTCTTTAACATTGTTCAGTATGTCCGCTGCTTTCTGAATCAGGGTATTTACCCTCCAGAATTTGGAATGTCTTGACGTGAGGCAATGCTGTACCAAGACAGCATTGATATACTAAGAATACTCAGATTTGGAAAGTTGAGAGCTTGGAAAAGTTACTTTTTTGACACTCATAAACATTGGTAAGCCCAGCAACTTGGAAAAGTCATCTTTTGGTCTACAACTTCCATAATCCCCCAGCCAGTCTGGCCAAGAATGTAATGTTTCAAACTCTTAGAGGAAAGCTGGTTTATTGGAAACCAAAACTTTGCTTTACAAAAAAACATACAGTTCTGGAACATTTTTTTTACATTTCTTCTTCTTTTCCCCGAAAAACTCAAGCTATTTTATAATCAAAATATACTGAAGTTAAAAAGAAAAACAATAACAAGAATGATCACTTAACCTTCCTTGCCAGCACAGACAACAACTTCTATATTGTCATGTTCAAACTGAGGTTAGGAAGAGAAACTTAATTTTGTTTTTAAATAAAATTGTCTTCCAATTTTGCAGCAGAAACTAGATTCTGGGCTAAAAAGATCATTTAAACTTTTACTAGAACTTGAAAATAACTGCCTGCTTAAGATTCCATGTGTGTAGAGCTGACAATGAAACAAAAACGATTCTCTCTCTGTGTGTGCTGTATTTGAATTCATCTATAAAAAAGAAAGTTATGTTTGAACATGAGCAGAATGACCTGAGCAAACCAAAGGCAACCTCCCCTTTCCTCCTCACAGTTTGGTCGTGAGAAGTGTGCATATTTATTTATTTATTAACTTATTTATTATCCTACCTTTCTTCCAACATTGGACCCAAGGTGGCTCAAAGCAGGGATCAAAGAGAATTTATTCCTTTGGTGCATTACTATATCCTATCACCCCTCCTATGAGATTTTCTTAAAGTGGACTTATTAATGACCAGAGAACATGATCAGGGTCATGCTGACCAGAGGTACATTCAGTGTCATGAAAGGTCAGATAGGATTATGTGGAAAACCCCAGTGCTGATGGGTTTGTGCTAATCCCTTTACCACTTCAGACCTTTGGCATTTTTCAATTTAATGAAAAGACGAACTTCCTAGATTGGTGAGCAATCAGAGACCATCCCTTAATCTTACCTTACAGAGTTCTTCCCTATACACCTTACCTGACTGAGCATTCAGAGGTTGTAGCAAGTCCCACCAGTGTTTTGTCAGTCTGAACTTAAGCAATCAGCCCATTCTGGACCCCTTTGTTAATCCCGTGGGAAAGCCATTATGGTTTTATCAATGCAGTTCTTCTGGGTGTAAAACAGGCTACAAAAACCCTAGCTTTGATCCTGATTGTAGTAGATAGAGCAGACTACTGTTCCTTCTTGCTACCCTCAGATACTGTCTGAGTCCCTTCACTGTGACCTACTTCTTCAGGACTGATAACTATCACTCTTTCTACCCAATCTCTCTCTTTCCAGCCTTTCTTGCCTCACTTTCTAATAGCCTTGTATGGTTCCTAAGAGTTTCTGATTTCTCAGTAACACTTTGTTTAACTAGAGTCCTTTCTACAGTTAGTTCTGATATATACAGGTGAAAAGACTTTGCTGTTACCCTCTTCTTGCAGACCTCCTCTGAGTTATAATTCCCCCAAAAACTAAGAAGATGCTGCCGTTGCAGGTGGACCACAATGTTGCCCATCTCTTAGGGTAACAGGTGAGCCCCCTTGAGTCCCTTTCTGGGAGAAAGGAAGCATATAAATGAAATAAATAAATAAAATAAACACTACTGCTAGGAAATTATTAAAAGTTTTTTTTAGAAAAAAACACAAAACTATCTTATTAAAATAATACTAATTTAGAACAGGTGGGGCTAAGAGAAAGTCCTCCCATGAGCTTCTTAAGACTTGGACAGAATTAAATTCTGGGATGTCTTTGCTTCCATTTTTCAATTAATCTCAGTTTAGTATGACATCCAAAACCATGATTCTTATTAATCTTAATTACACGGACCCTCTGTATCTGTGGGGGTTATGTTCCTGGATCTCCCCCACCCCAAAAATGGGGAAAATCTCAAATGCTTGCATCCTGTATTATTAAATGGCAGTAAGGTGCATGCAGACACTTCAGCATGTCCACATGCACATTGCTGCCATTTTAGGTATAGGATGTGATACTCTATGACCACTTAAATTCACAGATCTGGACGTCACTAGTATGGAGAGTCCATTGTACAGTTTATTGAAACAAGCCAGCCTCACAAATCAAGGTTTGGTGCTGATTTCTTTGAGGAAACTATAAATGAAACTACTCACTGTTTGTCCAGGTTTTGCTGAAATGATACACAATGGTTAGTAATGAATGAATGAATGAACGAATAAATAAATAAGAAGTTAAAGCTTCCAATAACCACTGGAGGATGAGTGGGGATGGTGCGATGCACAAGACTAAGATTCACTAGGGCTCATTCAAACAACAACAATCCTTAATCTAGTATTAAGCCTGCAAGAAAGGGCAGGAGTCGTTAATGGACACAAATATGGATACCCCAACTATCATACACAGATTTGGTTACTGTTAAAGGGTCACTGCTAGGTTAAAAAAAATAATGTTGTTCTTGTTTCTTATATGAATTGTTTCTTCCAGGTAGCGTCTCTTCTAAGAAATGGGTCTCTTTTCAAACATTCTTATTCTGCTGGACACTGACTAGAATTAACTGTCTTCAGATCTGTATCTCCAGGACACCTCTGACCTTTGAAAAACTAAATGCCACAACCTTATCCTCTTGGATTAGATATCACTTTGGCATGATGTTAGTACATTCATCCTGCCTTCAGCTTCAGTACTGTAAACCCAAGCCAAACCCACATTCATTCATCTTCGTCATTTGTTTGAAATCCTGTATCAAACCCCAAGAGAATCATGTTATTAACTTTTCAAGTAATGAAATTAAATACCAAAAAGCAATGTACAAAAACTAATGTAAAATGTATGGACGGATTGCATTTCCAGGGTCGTATAACATAATGTCCCCATTTATTTACCTCATTTTGAGTTATACACCACCTTTCCATTGCAGGGGTTCCAAGGAAGCTAGCACAACTTTAAATTTATGTGGTAAAACTATAAAAATATGTATTAGAATCTAAGTTATAAAGTGATATGAAAGTCTTCTGGGGAAAAAAAAAGAATAACTAGCTTTCTGGAGGAAAAAGAATTGTGTGGGAGGAATTCTTTAGGACTATATATTGGGCTCCTTCCTTCCTTCCTTCCTTCCTTCCTTCCTTCCTTCCTTCCTTCCTTCCTTCCTTCCATTCATTTGTAGTATTTCTGTATCACCTCCCTGCCCAAAAGGGCTCCCAAGGCAATGAAATTACATTTGTACCCATTGGGTACAAATTTTGCCCATTTGAGGCCACTCCCTAAACTACAAACCCCAGGATTCCATAGGATGTTGAAAGTGGAATAATAGCACTATAACCGTCTAGTGTGGAAATGGGCTCAGTCACCAGAAAACCCCATGATAGGTTTGCCTTAGGGTTACCATAAGGCAGAAACGGGTTAAAGGCACACAACAACGAACTGCTTGTGTGACAGCAGAGCATTTTTGCCAAAAGTCAAGTCTGAAAATCGTTATTGTTAGCTCGTTAGCTTGCTTCAAGGATGAAAATAAATTTATCCGTGTTGGCGTTCAACTGCAGCCAACAAAGTGTTTCAGATCCAAAACAGGTGGAGCCTAGGCATGTGAGAGAATTTAAAAACTGGACCATTTAGAAAAAAAAATAAATGAGAGCCAAGGCTCTTTATTCTACAAAGCTATAATGACCAGCAAGTGCAATGTAAATGGTGTGGAAGGGACAGAATTAAGCTATTATAACCAAAAAGCAAAACGAGCAAAAACGCACATCTTTAATACACACAGCAGCATAATGGGTGTTTTGGTACAAAACAATGCAATTATGCAGAAACATTGCAGGCATTTAAATGTCAGGGCGAGGAGATGCTTAATGAAGTTAATAACATAGAAGCAGTTTGAGATGTTAAAAAATAAATAAATCTAAGGTGTTGGGAGCATAAAAACAACAACAATTGCTTAACATGATTAAAAAACAACAAAAAAAATTGGATATTTTCAGACTGTTTTAAATCTTTAAGCACTGCCAAAAATTATTAACCAATTAATTCTCCATGCTCCACGTACAATGCATTTGTTCATTCAAACCTGCGATGAAGACACCAGCTCCTATGTGAGATGTGTAATGTCAGAGATGATAACAAAATGAAGCTGTGAAATGTAGTCTTATCCTTGGTGCATGGAATAGGGTTTCTCACATTGTATTGTAGTGGAACCCTGGATACTTCTGTGAGAGGTAGTCACTGCCATTTTTGCCCCATTGGCTTCTCCATTTGCTATGAATCAGACTGGCTGCAAAAGATAAGTCCATCTTTTGATGTAGGAAAGCTTCTGACTGCCCCACCTGACCCCGTCTTGTCCAAATGGTACAGTAGTATTTGCTGGGTTGAGCTGAGTTTTGCATGACAGAAAAGCAGGGGGACAGTCATGGTTAGGAAATATTTTTGCCTCTCTTGGCAATGAAGCTCCAGAAATCGATAAGGTGCAACAGCTGTTACCTGCTTTCACTTTGCTTCCAATCCTACTCTACTACTTTTAGGATTACTGATGGTCATTTCCTCTTTCTTTTTCTCTCTCTAGGCTGCTTCCCCTGGAGAGAAGACATCTTGGCTTTCTTTGTCTGTCCATTACATGCTCTAACATATTTCACTCTTCCATCCAATCCTAGCCTGCTACTCTTCAGGCCCTTCTGCACTACACTGTTAATAGCGCTATTATTCCACTTTCAACATCTTATGGAATCCTGGGTTTGCAGTTTAGCCAGAGAGCTCTTTGGCCTCAGTAAACTACAAATCCCAGAATTCCACAGGATGTTGAAAGTAGAGTAATCAAACTATAACAGTGTAGTGCAGAAAGGCCCTTACAGTTTCTTTCCTATTCACTCTCTTGATGTATTTTTCTTAGAGACAAGATGCTTTGGCTTTGCTCTTTAGAGCTTGGGTGAAGCACCACCACCTTAGTTAGAACTTCCTATGGAATCCTGGGGTTTACACTTTAGTTAGAAATGGGATTCCTATTTTTTTTCCTTTCAGAGTGTATTTCCTATAATAAGCACTAACTTTGCTTGTTTTCATAAGTGAAGAACCTGAGTGTGATTGCTTTCCAGGGTAGAGTGAATTACTCCAGGCATCTGGATAATTCAAAAGGGCTGAATCACTTAACAAGGCTGCTAGTTCATTCCGCTAACATGTACCTATTAGAACCACATTATCAAAGAATTGGACAGAACTTCAAAAACCACATACCCTTAATTCCCTGTCCATGCAGGAAATCCACTATTATAGTGGACTGGAAGCTTGAAAAACTCTAATGAAAGAGAGCCCTTCACCTTTCATAACAATCTATGTCACCATTAAACAACTTCTACTGTCAGGAAATGCTTCCTAATATTTAGTCTAATTCTCTTTTTCTTATACTTTGAACCCATTGCTTCCAATCTTCCTCTTGAGGGAGACAGAATGCAAATTTGCTCCATCATGTACCTGACATCTCTTTAAATATTTCAAAATGACACACATGCTACCACCTCATTGTCTCTTTTCCAGCCTATCCCTACTCAACTACTTCAACCTTTTTTTCCAAGAGGGAGCCAGCATAGAATAAAGGGAACCCTGTCTCCCGCAGTGGTTCTCAACCTGTGGGTCCCCAGATGTTTTGGACTTCAGCTCCCAGAAGCCCCAGCCACTATGGTCAATGCTCAGAGCTTCTGGGAGCTGAAGTCCAAAAACATCTGGGGACCCACGGGTTGAGATCCACTGCCCTAGGGGGAAATATCTACAGGTGAAGTAAGGTAGAAACTAGGAGATCAGGAGATGGGGCGAGGAAGGCTTGGAGAAATGGGAGGCTCCATTGTTTGATCTGAAGAATCAAGCAGCCCAATTGATTCTGGGGCTCAACAAACAGGGGCTCCCCCATAGCAGTGGAGATGCTGAACTTAGAAAAGTTAGAGTATAGAAAGAGCTTAGAAAGAGCAGAGCTTAGAAAAGTTAACCTGTTTTGACTATAGTTTCTGGATTCCTACAGACAGTGCAATGCTAGCTGGGGGATTCTGGGATCGGTAGTCCAAAAAGTAACTTTTTCCAACCTTTGAAAACTGCCAACCCCAGATTTGAAATTATATTACTTTGCAAGTGGACTAACATGGATAAAAGAGTGGATTACATTAAAAAATGAAAGAATAGTGAAGTTAGAGGGTCCCAATTTGCGATTCAGATGGCATGGATACCTATGGTACAATTAAGCGAATGTTGATAAAGATTTCGTCAATCATTATTTAAGATGTTCTTTGTTAGAAGTTTGGAAGAAATTTAAACAAAAGATGTACAGTAGAATTCCATTATGGATATCATCGCATGAGGCTTTATTTGGAAGATGGAAAGACCCCAGAGAAAGATGGTTTAGATATAAATATATAATAATTGAAGAAAGGAAAGATGACTTGAGAATAAAATCAAGAGAAGAATTAGAAAAGGAGGGACTGCACTGTCAATGGTTTCTTCACTTTCAATTCAAAGAAAGATTTAAAATGGACTTAAAACTTAAAGGCTTTGAAATAAACAAACTGAACGAATTTGAGAAGATAATCTTTGAACAATCTGAACATTTAACATCTTAGCTCTATAGAATTCTGTTAGATTGTGAACTGGAACTGAAGTGATTAAAGACTGTATGATTATATAGGCCCATAATATAGGACATGAAATTAAATTGGAATATTGGGAAAAGAGTTGGAAAAATACCCAAAAATTTATACTAGCACAAAATCTGAAAGAAAATCATCTTAAAATGATGTACAGATGGTACCTGGATCCGACAAAGATGAGTAAGATGTATAAAACACAAAAAAATAAATGTTGGAAATGCAATGAAGAAGAAGGAACCTTTTTCCATATGTGGTGGTTATGTAGGACAAAAAAATACTGGAAAAATGTTCATAAAAGAATAATGGAAATTTTACAGATAAATATTCCATTATCCCCTGAGATCTTCTTATTAAATATGTTGCATCAAATAGATAAAGTATCAATGAGATATTGGAGAGCAATACTCTATATCGTAACAGTGGCAAGAATAATATACGCTAAGTACTGGAAAAATAACGCCACTCCTGAAATTGAGGAGCGGTTGTTTAAATTGATGGAATTTGTAACATTAGATGATTTAACCCTTGCAATGAAGGGCGAGATGCAAGGGAAGAATGAAAAAGAAATGGCACCAATCAAAAAATTACATGAAGCAAAGTTGGGCATTACAAAGTTAAATAATGGTAAAAGATGCTATTATAAAAGAATCAAAAGAGGGAAATTTAAGCAAAAGGCGTGAAAAATTGTTGAATTAAGAATATTTCATAGGACGCAGGCAAGTTATCAGGAACAGGACAGTTATAGAGGAAACTTTTAGAAATAAAGTAGATCATCCAAACAAGAGAAGGTGAGAAGTGGAAAATATTCACTTTGAAATGCAATTAAGGATTGACTAAAGAAAATAGAATGTTTTGTGTAAAGTTAACTCATTTATTTTTTGTGAAGAAAAATAGAAGATCCTTATCATAATAGCACTGAAAAAGTAATTGAAAGAATGGATTGTATTTTATGCAATTGAAAATCAAATATGTTTATTTAGATGATGTACTTGAAAATACTGAATGATTTTAATAAAAATAAAGTCAAAAAGAAAAAGAAAAGAAAAGAAAACTGCCAACCCCTCTAGTATACTGGTCCAAGGATATTTTAGCTTCTCTGCATTTAGCAAATGCAGAGAAGAATTTCATGGTATGACACAAGATGGCAGGAAAAATCATACTCAGGTTCAATGTGTGTAGATGTGATATGTGCGTTCAATACACCTGTACTGAGATTATAAACCATGAAAAATAGATTTGCTCTCTTAGTATAATTGAGCAGAATGTTTGCTTTGCCATTTTAATGATACCAGCCTGCTTTTTGAAAAAAATGTTCATAATGTTGATTAAGCTGACCCTCACACTTAAAAAATGATGAACATAATATCTTTATGAAAGTATGGCAAATTAGGCATACAAAAGCCCTGAGATGTTCTATTCAAGTTTAAATTGAGTAAAATAAGGTAGGAATCTGAAGGTAGGAGAAATCAGGAAGGAGAGGCAGAAAAGACAGGTATGCCCACGTTCCTTTTCATACAGCTTTAGCAAGTCTAATGAGCACAGGCATAGAAAGCAGTGACAAGAATGTCAACTTCCCAGACTCCTCAAGTATACGAAGAAGGTGATTGGGAGAATGAGTGGGCAAGTGACAGGAAATCTTTGCCAAGTGACTTTAATGGGCATTCAGTGAGATTGTTGGTGAACTGCCTGAATGCTTTTACAACATCTCGACGAAGAAATGAATGCACTAAGAGCATCAGAGGATTCTGACATTACTGAAGAGGCAGCAATCTCCATCTAATTAAAGTCTCAGAATGGGCCCCCCGTCATATGTAAAAAAAAAAATAAATTGGTACATGCATACAGTGCTACAGACTGTTTGACTAATTCTACACATCAAACAATGTTTGGGAAAATTAAAACTCCCAGAATTCTGGGAGTTTTGAGAGTCCCAATCCAAAAAGTAGCTTTTTTAAGAAGTGTCTTATTCTGCTTCTCGAGTAAGGTCAGAATCCTCTGTAAGGATTGTTACCCATATCTGGGATAAGTTATGGGGCAACCACCTGCCCAAGGATTCTTCCTTGGGCAGAATCCAGCAGCAACGTCCACATATTAGGTCCAAGGGCCAGTCAAGGCCTACAAGTCAACAAGGTGGGTAAAGATGATCCAGCAAGATATTCAAAAGCAGTACCAAGGTCGTACAAACCGTTCAAACTATTGGATGCAAAGAGGCATCAATGCTTTTATAGAATGATCAGTGAGAGGAAATTCTAGGGAGTGTGGCTGCCCTTTTGTTTCACCTCTCTCAGCCTTTCTGCACTAGACTGTTATAATGCTATTATTCCACTTTCAACATCCTATGGAATCCTGGGGTTTGCAGTTTAGGGAGGGGCATTTAGAATTCTCAGCCAGAGAGCTCTTTGACCTCAGGAAACTAGAGACCGCAGAATTCCACAGGATGTTGAAAGTAGAGTAATCAAACTATAACAGTGTAGTGCAGAAAGGCCCTCTAACTCTTTCTTTGACCTATGTATTCAAGCCATTTTGCTTCCATCCTGCCTGCAGAGGTCACTTCTTCTAAAAGTTGATGAATTCTTTTGTCTCCCTTTGTCTGGGAAGTGATTGTCCATGAGGCTCCTGTGTCAAGATGGTGTACGTCCAGTCATGATGGCCAGCGTTTAGGAGCAATTCTATTCAAATTTAGGTAATCTTCTTTTGTCTGTCTCCTTTCCTATTCCAAGATGAATTTCTCAGAACAATAAACATAAATTTTTCATTTTTTTACAGTGCAAGACAATCTTGAGTATTTTTCACCTGTTTACTACCACAAGCTCATATTGCACTGGCTACATTGCACTCCTCTTGATATAGATACCAAATATTCCTACACAAACAGAGTCCTGCTGGGGGTAACAGAAGCCATTTGAGGGGCTCCAACACCAAATAAAGGTCCACGGTCTAATCTCTCAAGTTCAAAGCAACAAACAAGCAGGAGGGTTCAGAAGGTAAAAACAAATGCAAACACAGTCCAAGATTAGGTGCCAACAGGCTGCTCATAGCAAGGTCTTAGGATACAAAGGTTAAGAAACAGAAGATCAAGAGCACTGTTTTTACCAGCAGTTTCACTGCCCCAGGAGTGAGGCTTATATTGTTGAGCTACTGGGTCCTACCTGGACCTCAGCTGTTGACATTATAAAGTTCTCTACTCATGAGGAAGTCACAACTCATGAGGAATTCTTCCTTGCAGATTGACATATCGCCTGAGCCCTTTCCACACGGGGGGGCGTGAAACGTGGGGAAACGGGGTGGTGCACGCGGGAACGGAGCTTACCGTAATCCAGGTGGCTCTGTCCCTGCGGGGAGCAGCACGCATTCGCTGCTCTACACACTGCTGGCGTCCAGTGGCGTCTGGCGGCGCCCAAAATGGCGTCCGGCGGCTTCCGGTGGCACTCCGCCAATTGGGGCAGCGTGCCAGCTGGAAGCCAACCCCCAGGCAGTTCTGCAGGGATGCGCTTGCGCGCCCCTGCAGTTCTTCACAGGATGCTGCGACGGGCTAGTGCAATCTTGTTTTAAAAAGACCACTTGAAAGGTGGTCTTTATAAACATGTGGCACCACCCCCGCAGCTGCGTGAGGGCGCTTTGAGGTGTAGAACCTCACCTTTTCAAGCTGCCCTAGCGCACCCCGTGGTGTAGATGACCTCCTGGTGAGGTCGTCCCAGCACGGGCAATATCCCCGTGTGGAAATGGCCTACTTCTGTCAGACCTCATGCCTCCAGGCATCAGCATTCTTGTAGATTCAAAAGACAATTCATTAGCCTATTTATTTATTTATTTATTTATTTATTCATTCATTTATTCATTCATTCATTCATTCATTCATTCATTCATTCATTCATTCATTCAGATCCTGAGCTAAACTACTCCTATCCAAGTATGCTGCCTCAGATATCCATGGGGGTTCTGAGTCTGTGGAGACAATCACATCTTCACCAGTCTCTGATACTGGGGACTCCACCTGGTCTGGGGAGCAGCTCTAGACTCCAGGACTCCACTTGGTCTGGGAAGCATGACACAATCTCTCCTGGGTAAATTATCCCTATCCCTCAGCATAATAGGAATTCAGCCACAGATAAAGTATACTGTTCTGTGTGTCAGCCGGAGTTACAGCAAAGATATCACTTGACCTGAACATCAAGGAATTGGAAATGCAGTTTCAAGTTGTAGATCAAAAAACTGATCTCGGATCTGTTTACTGCTTTGAACTGACATTTGAACAACACTGCCAGGGGCCAAGGGTAAACATGGAACATGACGGCCAGCATCAACCTCTGTCGGAACATGTAATAGTAAATACGCATGGGCTGGGAAAAGGGCAAGTGGTTGGTTGATAATTTATCATAAAATTGTATGAGACAGTGAGAACACTTACATTTTAATAGTGTGTCTTTAACAGCATGTCTTCTGTTTCATCTAAATTGCTTGGGGTCTCAAGTTCTTAAATCCAAAATCTTTCTCCTTATATAACCATGCATATAATGTATTACTGCAGGGACAACTAGTTCTGGGAACCTGGGGATCAATCTTCCAGTGCTAGGATGTGCTGTGGGCTGTACCAGCCCTGAAAATGCCCTCCAGGAAAAACTTCAACCAGAAACAGATGGCAATCTACTCTCTGATTCATAAATGATTCCTTTCAGGGGGTGGTAGAAGAAGGCATGGGCGGCTTCTCCTGAAGGCTTCCATGAACAGAATCTCACATGGGACAAAATGAAATAAAATAAAACACTAGGTAGGTATATCTGGGGAGGGGGCATACAAAAATAGCTCTGTGAGCCACATGGAACTTGTGGACCACATCATTCCACCCTGTCATCTCCAAGTTGTTTCTGTCACTAGAATTGAAAACAATTTGGTAAATGCGATCACAAAAAAGTCTAATGCATCTTCTTATTTTTCGATAGAGAAGTGAAAATTTTTATTTCATTTTCATTATCTGCCAGATTTTCAATATCTTTTTTCCCCCTGGTTCTAGCTGTGTGGCTGTGTTCCCAGGTTACTAGGCCATCATGTACTCTAAAACAAATAAACAAAAATAACCCAGACTAAAACATTCAGTACCTCCTTAGTATTGCTTGCATTTATTAATAATGAGATAAGGGAAAACAGGTTATCTGGTTTCTTTGAGTAGCAGAATTTTCTTTTGTTTTCTTCTTTTACTGACACAAAAGGGATAAAAATTAACTGGAAAATGAAGACTCTAATTTATTATAACTGGAAAGCTAGCTAGAAGGATAATCTATTATTCTTTCATCTAAGGAACAATAGCTCTAAAAGAACTGCCGCTCTGTAATGGCTGCATTATTGGCAAGGAACAAGGATCCTACTGGGAGATTTGCACTGAGACATTTCAGGTGAAGCCACAAACATGGTGCCAACTGAGTGACTGGTCTATTTGCAACAGAGTTAATCTAACAATTACCTTGTACTGTAGGACTGTGGTCCAGAAGTCATTTGTTATGAATCATCACTGATGTGTTCTGTTACACTGACTGTTTGCTAAAAATAACGTCAGTGTTTATACTGATGAGGACAAGAAAGGCATATGTCAGCAAGTACACTTATGCTAACTGTTGTACTTTTTAGGCATGATCACAAAAAACCTATATGTCATGTTATATTACATAGCCTTACATATACCTAGTTACATAGTAGAGGTATAAAGAAACCCACTGAACTGAACTGCGAAGATGTTTAATGGGACACCAGCAAAATGGCTGATGCACACCAGAACTGGTGCAATGCACATCAGGACTGATGAGGTGCCTTGGAACTGATGCACATTGATCCCATTGGGCATTTGTCATATTGTACATAGGGCACAAATGTGCATCAGTCACCTTGCAGGTTCTGCTACGTAACTGGATATGGACAATAAACAACTGTTCATTCCCCCTATACATTAAATTTACTTCCCCCCATACATTAAATTTACTTATGAAGAGACCTTGACAGGATTCCAGCCATTGTGTAAGGATGATATCTTGATTATGCTTGCAGAAAGCGAATTTCCTATGGTGTAACTGATGCACAGACATAGCTGTGTTAGTATGGATGTATAAACAAAGGGATCTTGTCGCACCTTTGAGACTTACTGAGAAAAAAAGAGTTGGTAGCAAAAACTGGTAGCATCTGATGAAGTAGATTGCTACTCTAAGAGGTGGGAGACATTGAAACACACCTGTAGTGCCAGTGTCTCCTTAAACTTTGGGGTCATTATAGCTCAAAGGAGGCCTACAAGAAGAGGGTAACGGCAACATCTTTTCACCTGTGTATATCAGTACTAACTATAGAGAAGACTCCAGTTAAAGTTAAAGTTTTAGCTGAATTGATGAACACACAAGAAATCAGACACTCTTAACAACCATACAAGGCTGTTGGAAAGTGAGGTGAGAAAGGCTGGATAAAGAAAGATTGGATGCAAAGCATGATAGTTACCACGATCTCTTAAATTCTGGGCAGGTAAGGGGCATAGGGAAGATCTCCATAAGGCAAGATCGAGAGATGGTCCTTGATTGCTTCACCTGGGCACTTCACCCTCTATTTTATTAGGGAGTGCACAGAGCCTGAGATGTTGAAAGAATTAGCATAAACCTAGTAGGACCAGGGTTTATCACCAAATCCTCTCTACGTTTATGTCCTGACCATGTCTCAGGTCAGATTGACCTGGTAACATGCTTTCTGGTCAGCATCCCTGGTCATGTTTTTCAGACCAAAATCTGTCCAGTTATGAAAACAGCACATCCTGCAGGATGACTGTGTGTGTAGGGAATGGTAACAAGACTCAGTCTATGAAAGCTTATGTTACCAGTTTCTTTTTCTAAGGCCATTTCCACACTACATTGTTATAGTGCTATTATTCCACTTTCAACATCCTGTGGAATTCTGGGTTTTGTAGTTTACTGAGGCCAAAGAGCTCTCTGTCTGAGAATTCTTAAATGCCCCTCCTTAAACTACAAATCCCAGGATTCCATAGGATGTTGAAAGTGGAGTAATAGCATTAGAACAGTGTAGTGTTGAAATGGCCTTAGTCTCAAAGGTGCTAGAAGATCCCTTTGCATACTGATGCACATGCAATTGCATATTGTAAGGAATGTCATAAGTGTGCTGTCTGACTGGAGGCTTGTCAACCATTGTGCAATGGAACAGCACATGAGCATTATGTGAAATGTGCAGTTGAGGTAGACACAGGAGCTCTGTTGTGTCTCATTGCACTACAAGCAAATGAGGAACTACTTGCATAAGAAGATGTTGGATATTTCCTTATACTGTCATGTTGATACTACAACAGTTAGCATAATCAGAAGACACACTGACTGGCCTTAGCACAACTATAAGAAAAAATAAAAATATTTATGTATTTATTACCTTCTTCCCACTGTAGATCAAGGTGGGGGAACAATAACAGATTAAAACGTAACACATAACATCAGCTAAAAATGCATAAGCCAACTAAAAATACATAACATCAGTTTAAAAGACCATATAAGACCAATGCATATTGAAACAATCAGTCCATACTTAAAAGTTCATAATTTAAAAATCAGCTGGATACGCTTGTTTTAAATTCAGACAGCATTTTCAGCTGTTGAGATCTTTCTGTCAGGTCATTTCATCATCTGGGGCAGCTGAAGAAAAAGTCCTCGGGATGACAGTTTCCAATCTACTCCTTCCTGACTAGAGGAAATATCCTCCCAGAGGACCTGGGGTGGTGTCCTGTGCTGGCAGCCAGCCAAGGCTTATAACTGTTCAATTAGAGCCTCTCATCAGCAACTGCAAGCAGAGCTTGTTTTAGTCTATTAGCAAATTACTGGTTGTTGTTTTGTAGTCCGAGTTCACTGTAAATCTAGAGCAACAATCTAGTGGTGAAATCTGCATACAAGGCAAAGGTCAAGCGTTCTAAGAGCAAAGAATCCAGATGTGAGCCTGGTTGCTTCCACCACTAGGAACAGTTGACTGCAACTGCTTCCTCCCTCTCTGGTTCCTCTTTGTATAAGCTTAGAGTCTTTCACAGCTGTGTGGCTAACTGATGAGTCCTTCTTATATAAATACTCTGAGAGACCTGGGCTCTCCCTTTTCCATCTACACTGGCTGCCATAAGTATTGTTCCTCTCATGTCTCTGTGTTGAGGTTGCTGAGAAGGGTCCTCTCTGGGTCCTGGAATAGGCATGATAGGTAGATTATATGGGAGAAGGTGATCCTGCAGGTATCCTGAACTCAAACCATGAAGGGCTTTAAAGGTAACAACCAATACTTTGTACTCTGCCCAGAAACCAATCACCAGCCACTGGAGTGATTTTAAGTGATTTCACCTGTATAGGAGGATTTGTCCTTCACAAGCAGCTGCTCCAAGAATATGGGCACAAAACATTAAGGGAAAACTGGGTCAAGAATAATCAAGGAACCCTACCAGTGTGATGGAGTTCTGGTAACTGTCTGGGTTCTAATGCCATCCTTGTACATGTTCCCCACCCTCACCAATCTGGGCTGCAACATGCACTGGAGCAGTTAAGTTCTCTCCCTCCCTCCCTGGTTTTCAAAATATTTTTCCCTAAGCAATTTATGAAACAGAAAAATTAAAATGCAGCACAAAATTTAAAAGTGGCCACAACAATAAAAGTCTGCATTTAAAATATTAAAACACCAACCTTCTAATCTATACTCAAGCCAATTGGAAAAACTATGAAAAGGTAAAATCTCAGCATGAAGGAAAATGGTGATGGAGGGGGAGAACTCCTGAAAGAAAGACCCTGAAAGAAAAAGTTCTGAAGGATTCACCTGAAAACTTATGAGTAAACAGACAATAGGGTGTAGGGCAGGGAGAAATTCCACAGACAAGGGCCCAAATCACATTACAAGTCCTTGCAGGAGTTGTAAAGCTTCAGAATTATTTATTTATTTATTTATTTATTTACTTATTGATTAATTGATTTTTTTATGCTGCTCTCCCAATATGAGACTCAATGAAAACTACAAGGTTGGAATAAAATGTAGCTTTAAAAAAATCTAAAGATTAAAAAAAAGTTTCAAAAAATGAAATTAGCTATCATGCTAAAATGCCAATAATTTAAAACAGTATAAAATCATTTAAAAAAGTGTGTAACAATACAATAAGGATAAAAGTGTAACACCCCCTCCCTTTTTAAAAATAACAACAACCACCCAGCTGCACAGTCAGTTAATAACTAAAAGCCTGCTTAAATAAGAAGGTCTTTACCTGCCAATAGTATGGCTGAAGAACAGTTACAACACTTTTCAGGGGGTTCTTTCACACTACACATTTATAGTGCTATGATTCCACTTTAGCTTCCATGACAACGTCCTATAGGACTGCAGATTTTGGTGTAGCATCAGAGCTCTCTGACCAATAATTCTAAGTACCACTCCACAACAGACTCAGCATGGTGTAGTGGTATGAGCATTGGAGACCAGGGTTCTATTCCCCACTTGGTGACCTTGGGTGTATTAAACACTTTCAGCCCCCAGAAAACTCCATGATAGGTTTGTTGGGGAATTGAGAGATTTTAAGTAATAAGTCTCCCAATCAGCAGAGTATTTTGTAATGCACAGGCAGAAGCTGAACAAATTACTAGTCCCACTTTATCATCTCCACCCCAGACATGCTTAATCTAGCTCAAAATAAACACAAACAGTTTGGATAAAAATATGTAAAAAGGATTTACTCACATAATTTTATGCATAGTTTACAGAGATTCAAATTCTTGAAGAAAGGTAAGAAGAAATTAAGAACTCACATGCTTACAAGAAAGCATGCTTGCCAGAGCATCGAAGACCACATGCTTGCAGAGAAGCCAAAGAACAAAAGGGGAAGAAGAAGAGAACATGCAAGGGGAAGTAGGTGTTGACCAAACTACAGGAAGTTTACTCTAGGCAGTCTTCTCTATGCCTACAATAGGCTTGAAAACTAGCCAGTTAATTAAAGCACGCAAAAGTTGAGACTCCCAACAAGGTTTACCTTAAGTTCGCCATAAGTTGGAAAGTTGACTTGCAGGCACACAAGAACAGCAACCCACAAACCCCAGATTACATAGGATGTTGCCATGTCAGTTAAACTTCAGCGATAGTGTCAAAAATGTGTCATGTGAAAGGGCCCCAGGAGTTCAGGATAAGGTAATCTGAAGACATACGGAAGAGAAATAGATTAGCTAATTGATCCCCTCATCTGTATTTCTGTTCATGAGAAGAGCGATACCTTGAAAAGGAAAACTTCTTGCTGACTGCCTGAGCAGGGCTTACAATGAATCAGACAAAAGCAAGGTGGAAGGTAATTTCAAGGCACATGGTATGACTTCCTGCCCTCCCTCAGAACATAAAACAAGTTGACTATGTATTTTTAAACTGAGTTGGCTCCATGACTGGAAATAACTGTCTGATAAAAGTTTGGGGCCAATATGGTCAGTGCCTTTCACACATCTTTATTTTCTCAGAGACAATAGGGGGTCTTAACTACATTGCAAAAGATATTGTCAGCATGCTTGTATTTTGTCTTGCCAAAACCTTAATGTATGATGAGCCAAGTAAATGTATTAGTAAGTGAAGACTGGGTGGTGTGTTATTCATATGGAGTGGCTGGTATAAGGACATATTGCAATGTAATCAAGGGTTGCTGGTTTTTAATTACAAGCCGGCTTAGAAATAACAATATCACAGAGGTATGAAAAATTACTGCATCGTTATGTCTGCCGTGACAGTTAATACATTTTCTGTGAAATGTGTAAAATTTAGATTTTTTCACTTCATCAGCTCTGGAAACATGTGGAGATAACAATCGTTTGCTTGGAAAAGGAAATGCCCACAGATTATATGACCATTCTGTTTGCACTCTCGAGGGTGGGGGTGGATGCTTCTTAAGCTGAGAATAAAACTCATCATTTCCATAAAAAAAAAAGCATTTAACATCTGGGAGCCATTTGTTACAATGTAATCAGTATTGTGTTCTATTTCCTTTTTTTAAAAAATAGTAGCTTCTGTTATTGTTTAACTCATGACTGACTATGTAATTTGCCAATTTAACCCTGACCAGCCTGTGAAATTCGTCATTTTTTGGCTGATGACTTACATAAAGACCTCTAAACAGCATGATTTATTTACACACATTTTGCCTTGAAGACAATGGCACCCCTGTCTCAAACAGGATGTTCCAACTCATTCCTTTGCCCTGCTCAGCAAGGCAGCCTCAAAAAGCAAAGAGTTCTAATTTCTAGGAAATGTTCTACGGGAGAAAGAGCAAATAGATGCAATGGGTGGGTAGCGAGACCCGTATCTCATTAATAGATTATCAGATCCTGCAAATGCTGACTGAAAGATTAGTTCTTTGATGGTTTAATATTGTGTTTCAAGCAGAGATACATTCTTTGTTGTCAAAGGAACAACCAAGGTGAAATAGGAGAGAAAGGACAACATAAACACCTGCATTTCTTAAAAACAAAGCAGTTTCTGATCTTATTTCTCTCCTGACAAAATCCTGAGTGTTTTTGCCATTGACTCTTGTTCATTCTCTAAAATTATAGGATTGGTTTTAAGATCTCAGGCAGGAAATCCCGGGAAATTTTGAGTTTTCTACCCATTCAGGTTCAAGCTCAGTTTCTGCTACTGCTTGCAACAGGGATACCTAGTGTTGAGGCAAATGTCCTGTCATGCAAGATAATGTCTCAGGATGATGGGGATTGTAGTCCAATATATTTGATAGTCACACTGGTTTGGGGTAGAACTAGAGCTTGAGAACCCCAGCGGCTATCATTATTCAGGTAATGAGTCCGAGAACTTTGCGGAAAGGCACACCTAACCCCGGAATGAGATAACACAACTGTTGCTGTAATCCTGTCATGTTAAACTCAGTGACCCTTAATAGGGTACAGTCCCTTTTCAGAATAGTAGGAGACAGACCATGTGATAGAGCCTTTAAATGGAAAGAGCAATATATGTCTTTTAAACAAGGTCCAACAAAGGTTAAGCAATAAAAGGGTGAGAAAAAAACAAAACAAAACAAAACAAAATGTGAATGGTCCACTGAAGAGAGCCTCTAAAGCATTGCTGAAATCAAATTAAAGAATAAATCAAGCAATGCAGTTCAAACAGATGGAAAGGTTACAACCCTGAATGTGTTCGGAGAGGGAACATGTCAGCACAGGAACACCACATCAAGCATTTACAAACATGAAAACCAGAAGAGCAGAACTGGAGCATTTGTTTCAAGGAGGAGCAGAGAAGAAAAGTGGAGAAAACTGAGGAGAAAATTGTCCACTCCTGCATGTGTAGCACTCAACATACAGCTATGGAAGCAGAGCTGTGAAAAGTTACAAATCCTGCTCACTGGCCATGCTAGCTCGAGGAGCTCTGATCCAAAAAATTAACCTTTCTAGCAGCATTATTCAGTATTGTTCAGTATTTAGCAACGGTGCTAAATATTTGGGGCCAAGTGAAGCATTTCTGCTGATTTCCTGAAAGCGTTTATGTTTCTTTTCAGACCAATCTATAATTTAAATAAGATAATCCAGAACCAAAAACAGTATGCATGTTTGGGGGCAATTGTGCTGGCCATGCAGCAAAATGCAACAAAATCCAAAATCCAAAGAACAGCCAACTGAAAAGCACAAAATACATCACACAAGCTTTTGAAGCTTCACAAGCTTCTTCATCAGGTAAAGATGCTAAAAATCATACAGGAAAAAAAAAGTGAAGCTGTTAGGGTCACAGGCCTCAGGTATTGTCCCAGATGTTACTTCTGTTGTCAGTTTAAGATGGTCTAGACTCTAGAGAAACATCAATGCAGGCAAAGGCCACTCCCATTCTTGACCATGTAAGGAAAAGAGACAAACGGCAGTAAAATTTCAGGCAATAACATTTCGAATCCATTAGCAGCAGTAAAGTAACTACCACTGAGATTGAGGCTCCCTCTGCTCTTTCAATATGGTTAAGGATTGTTGCATTTCATTTACAGTACAAAGCTTTCTGTATGCCCTTTGTTTCGACTCTACCAGTATAGATCCTGTTCTCTTCACCCAAAAGGAGCCACATTTCTTTTAACTATGTAGATAGATTATGAGCCTTTCTGCACTACACTGTCAGTGTTATTGCTCGATTTTCACCATCCTGTGGAATTCTGGGGTTTGCAGTTTACTGAGGCCCAAGAGCTCTCTGGCTGAGAATTCTAAATGCCTCTCCCTAAACTGCAAACCCTAGGTTTCCATAGGATGTTGAAAGTGGAATGATAGCGCTATAACAGTGTAGTGAGGAAAGGCCCTGTGTTAGGATGAGCTTTTATTTTGAACTGATAATGGTCTAGCCATGTTTGGATTGCGTCAAATAGTGGTGTCAAACATAACACCTGAGCTCCTCAACGATGCCTCCAGCATCCTTTCCACATTCCCCTCAAATTTCTTGATCACTCTCAAGGCCACAAACCAGGTGTCCTTCACAGGTCAAAGAGCGAATGCTACTACATCATCTTATATTCCATCCTAATTCTTTCCCCAATTAAAAAAAGCAGAGGTCATGGTTCATGTCAAGGACAGAAAAATGGAGTACAGTGCAATCCATAGGGAGCAATGATGAATTTCTTTACAATTGACATTTTTCAGGGGGAAAAAAGTCTAAAAAAAAAAGAACATGATGTTTGGGTATCTGCTGAGTGGTGAATTTGGCATTCCTGATTATTTGAATTTGACATCTCCAAGGTATAGATACAGATGTGGAGGAGGTATCCTCAAAGGAATTTCTCTCCTAAGGGAGTTTTCATAAGGACAGTGGGAGAGAGGGTATAAATCATAAGTCCCGCTGGTACTTCTGAGGCAGAAGCTCTGGGGTTACAGATTAATGTGTTCTTCCCTTGAAGCTTCTTGAAGTTTCACATCACTGAGGGTTGTGGTAGATTTCTCTCCTTCCTTGGATTATCTTTCATTCTACAGGGGAAAAAATAGAGTGTATCGTTTCTCTCTCTTAAAAACTTGTTTTCGGTTATGCTGATGATTTGATATATTTCCCATGGTTCAGCTTTGACCAGTGAAATGAAATAAATTAAAACAAAATCAGTGGACTATATTTAAAATAAGCAAAATGTTGCATATTATAAATGTTTCCAAATGCCAGTGTTAGTCCTGTTATATGAACATGCTTTCCCATATGTCTTCTAGAACAGATTCTTGCCTTTGGTTTATACTTTCTGCAAAGAAAACTTCTCAGGCTCAGAGCAGGAGAAAAAAATAGAGGTTAAAATCAAATTCCTGACCATTCTATCTCTGAAACTCAGCAAGACTTTCTTATCATAATAGGGCTGGCATGGGTATAGCTGTATTGTGAAACCTCAGGATGATCAGCCTAGAGAGAATGAAAATAAACAGTTCATCTAGCTCAACATTGCTTTATAACTCATGGACTAGCAGTGGCTCATCAGGGTTTGAATTTTCCCAGCCCCGTCTGGACTGGAGTTTGGAAGTGCAGAGTTACAGGTAATGCACTGATCATTATTTATTTATTTATTTTCCATTTTGTGCAACAAGACATAATGAAGGTATATCACAAAAGTCAGAGTGGAGAGGAACTTACCTTATTGCTTCAAAAAGGAATGTTTTACAGTTATTTCTAAAAATTACCTTTAAGGTTCATCTTAAACATTTAAGCTTTCTTTTGGTCCTGCCACTCTTAACACTACATTTTGTGAGGGTGCAGAAGAAAGCCTTCTTGGTGGTGGCTCCCAGCCTGTGGAATTCTCTTAACATGGGAAACCCTCTTTACTCCCCTTGCACTGGCAAGTAAAAACCTTTTTGTTGGACCCGCCATTTTGTGAATAACCTGGTAGGGTCTTGTGATAGGGCGGTTATTTACTGTACTTTTATTATTATTCTCTAAATTATTTAAAGTCCTATTGCTGCAATATTGTGGTTTAACTGTTTTTGTAAAAATATTAATTGGGTTTTTAGATGAATCTTGTTTTAAACCATGTTGTGAACTGTGCTGCCTGGGGAAAGGTAGGATAAAGTTAAAATCAAATCAAATAAAAAAGACTTGTGTAATTTTTCCTACTAGATAATTAAAATCAACAATGGTGAATGAAAATATACAATGGCCAGTGATTAAACCTACAACAGACCTGGATTGCTTCTTCTGCTTTGGATATGATGACCTACTATTGCAATTTCAGCAATGTTTTCTGTATGTTTTTAGACTGATTGCTAATGAATAAATAGGGAAATTAAGCCACTGAGTTTTCTATGTGGGTTGTGAAACTGGCAAGAGCAGAGGGAAGGAGTCTTGTGGCACCTTAACAATTAACCAATTTATCTCAGCATAAATTTTTGTGACTTCAGCCCATTTCCTCAGATGCTCAAAAACTGACAAGATTGAAGTGTTTGATTATAAAAACTGACTAGAGTAGAGATATAGAAATAGGCATTCTCAGATGAAAGTGATGTTGATAATGGTGGTGATAATGAGGATAATAATTTGCAGACTTTTTTTAATATGAGTTTATTAATGTAAAATATCTTACAAAACAAAAAGTTATACACACCATATCATAATAGTATATCCAACATTTAACAAACCACTCATATATATACAATATTTCCTTCATTTTTGCTCTCCACCCCCCACCCCTACCCAGGGAACAGTGTAGACTATTAGTTTCCTTTTTTTCTCATGTGGAAAATCATTTTAACTGTTTCCTTTACTTTCTCATACCCCTCCCTTCTCTGAACAAACTCAATTATTAATCTCCAATTACTAAACCACACCTCCTCTTTCCTTTGACCAAAACATATCCTTCTTTTTTTCCATTATATAATCAAACATCATATATTCTGATATGTACTGCACCCATCCATTACGATTCCATCTTTCTTTTTCTTTCTGTCTATCCATATGCAGTTACTGCTTGTGCTGCTGTAATTCATTGTTTAATTAAATATTTTTGTTCCTCCTTTAATCCTCTATTCCTAACATTACAAGTTATACATATTTCTTTATTTAATTGAACCCCCCCAATTATTTTATGTATTTCTTGTTCTATTTCCTTCCAAAAACTTTGCACCTTGACACACTCCCACCACATATGAATATATGTTTCTTACTCCCACACCCATGCACGTGATACATTTTTAATAATATAATGATTTGCAGACTTATTCCTAACCATATCTGCTTGGAAGTAAACTGAGCTGCAAATTTCTTGCTCTTTATGTTGAATGCACTGCTATTAAAGCTACTTTCTAAAAGTACGCATTTATCCAATTTCAAAAATTCGAGAAAAATATACCTGCACTTAGGCAATACGGTACTCAAATGGCACCAAAAAGCATCCTTGGGAAAAAGGTGAGGGTGGCAACCAATGAAAAACTGAGAAGATGAAGGTGACAACTAAAGCTTAGGAAAGTTACTTTCCCCTCATTGACAGTTGTTGTCTACAAAAGTAACTTTTCTAGCCCACAGGACTGCCATGCCCACCACGTGGACAGAATATAGCAAGATGTACACCCTGAAAAATGGTAGATCCCTGATGTGTGGACAATCAATTGCAGTTCCACTTGTAACTCACTGGGATAGAGCAATATTCAAAGTGTCTGGGAGTTGTCAGTTTGAAAACAGTTCAAGCTCTATTTTAGAACCATGTGTTTAAGAATATCAAAGGTCTACTGAACTACAGTCTTAACTTCTTCTCTGCAGCCATCACCTTAAGAAAGTAGCTCACAGTTCACAACTTGATTGTCTTATTCTCAAAATATTACAGCTATAAAGAATCATTTATGTGTGTATATATGAGACTCTTTTCAATGTAAATTGTTAATACAAACAAGCCATTTTCCTTTGCGTGCCTTTGCTCAGTGTTTGACACTGAATGAAAACAAAATTTCCAACAGCAAGAAGAGAAGAGAAGACCTTTTCACTGTTGGGAGTGATGTGAAGAGCCAGTAGCAGTGTATTCTTCATGACTATGTTTCTGAATAATGAGTGTATGCACGTGTGTTGGTTATGTTTTACTATATGCTATAGTAAATAGCATATTTACTAGACTGGTTGGAAACTGAGAATACTTTGAGGGATGAACAAGCTGGTTTTAGGGAAGGTAGATCGACAGTAGATCATGCAATGGTACTGCAACATCTCGTAGAGAAGTACACTCACCAAGTTGGTCAATCCCTCTACGCAGCATTTATTGACTTTAAGTCAGCATTTGACTCAATGTCTAGATCCAGATTATGGCTCAAACTTAAAAATTCCACAATAGATAAGCGCTTACTTGTGTTGCTCATTAAAATTCATGAGAATACCAGATTGAAAGTCAGGTTTGGCAATAAAGGACATGTCACTAAGGAAGTACAAGTAAAGAAAGGAGTCAGACAGGGATGTGTACTGGCTCCACTCTTATTTAACTATTATATAAACTCCTTATCTGAGTAACTCTTCCTTCCATCCCCCTAAATTAGCCCATAGGCATATCAATTTATTACTATATGCTGATGATGCAGTAATCTTGTCATTGACCTCTGTTGGCCTTAAGAGAGCCTTTAGATCACTTATCCAGTACTGTGCTGAAGAGGAACTAATAATAAACTACACCAAGACTAAGATCCTTACTTTTTCAAAACACCCTAAGCAAAGAAGTTGGGTCCTAGGAGGGCAATTAGTTGAGCAGGTTAAGATCTTTAAATATTTGGGGATAGTTTTCCAAGCTTCAGGAAGTAGAAATGCTCACTCAGATTATGTGTCCAGTAATGCTCAGAGAGCTGCTGTAGCCATTCAAAATTACCATTTCAGCAAAGGAGCACAGTTCATCCCAGCTGCAATCAAATTGTTTACAGCTAAAGCCCGAGCTCAACTGTTATATGGAGCTCAGCTGGGGATGTATAGTAATATGATCTCTCTAGAAAAAGTTCAAACAAAGTTTCTGAGGAGCATATTTCAGGTTGCTCGATGTGTTCCAAATGCTGTATTGCGAAGGGAGGCAGGAGTTAGTAAATTGGAAACAAGTATTTGGTTGAACATCTTTACCTATTGGCTAAAGCTACACAATAATCAGAATGGACTGACCCAGTTAATTCTGGCTGATAAATATAAATCCTCATGGGAAACAGCAGTGCGTCAGAAGTTGAGCCTTTGTGGACTTTCGAGCAATCATATCCTAGGATTAGGATTAGACCAAGCAAAAGCTATTGTAAAACAAAGGATATTAGATATAGAAGGTCAAACAGAAATTGCTACCTTTACTAAGTATACACTTGTTAATAACCAATTGATGATCTCTAAACCAGCCGCATACTTGTACTATGTCACTGTGCCCAAATTCAGGAGAGCCTTAACATTGGCTCGTTTTAATGTTCTTCCCACAGCGATATTGGAAGGGAAATATGGGAAAATTCCTTACGAGATGCGATTCTGCCCTTGCAATACCTGTGCGGTAGAAACTACAATTCATGTACTCCTATATTGTCAGTTTTATCGAGACATTCGACAAGAGCTGATTACTCCTCTACTAACTCAATTCCCAGGACATTCTGATGGTTTCTATCTACGCCATCTGCTGGATAATCAGGAGCAAACTGTTATACTCAAAGTAGCAAAGTTTTTGTATATTATGTGTAAGATACGTTCTCAAACGGTTAATAATAGCAATAGTGGCTGATGAGAGCCGTCTAATCTTTGCTATTTGTTTTTTTTCTTTTATTAGTTTCTATGTATTTATTTTGTATTTATTATTGTTTTATTGGTCAATGACCTAAATAAAGTGTCTGTCTGTCTGTCTGTCTGTCTGTCTATATGCTATGCAGCAAAATCCAGTGTGTCCTGTATTTTGAACTAAGGAGAGGGGGCATTTCCCAACATGTATGCTTAAATTTTCAGATTTTATTATTCAGCATTGATGATACTTGGCAACCTTCACTGGACGCTAGTTGTGCTAAGTCCCATGAAATTAATTAGACAAGTTAACTAAGTAACTAACTTGAGCCCCAATAATTTAAATGGTGGTTCAGGGCAGCTAACATTATCTGGAACAGGGATAACCTTTATGTATGTGATGCCATTATCTCTCCCTTCAACTGCTTACACTCACACACATATCTGTGGAGTCAACACCTTAGTCATCATCTCAACCAGGCTTGCCTCTACATTAAGCAGAGCAAGGTGACCATTGGTGGCCGTTATTTCAAATGAAGAATGCTGTTGGGTGGAAGCAAGGTGCTGGAGGAGAGAACCATGTTGTTACTTGACCTACCTTGACTTGCTGTCTTTAAGGGCAGCTTTCCAATGGCCAGTCAGCCAGTTTCAACATTCTCTCACCAGCCATGTTGAAGAAAGATTCAGCTTCCATTCCAGTCAACTTTTGAACATAAAGTGGTAGGGAGTACCATCTTGGTCCTATCTACAAGCAACAAAAAGTCTAGAGCCAAGCTGGTCCCCAACAGAAGCTCCTTAGGGCAGTGCAGCAGCCTTTTTCACATTTCTTTGAAAAGAGACACGGCAAGGCAACCGATTATCATATTTAAGAGTGTTCAAAGTAACATGTTTATTTACTTTCAGATATGGAGAGCACAAATCCTGTAACAACACACAGATATTTGTTTATTACAACAAAAAACTGCTTTGGGAAGTTGCAGCTCTGGGGAAAAGAAGTATAGTTTTTATGCTCAAACTCTCTTCCATAGCTGCTTTTCCTTCTTCAGGGTTCCAGTTATGGGTACGTGCAACTCGAATTACATAGGGGAGGGATGGAAGTTGGGAATAAAAGAACTCAGGAAAGAATTTTGGGGGGACGAGAAGCCAGGAATAGCAGAGCTAAGTGCTCAGGCGCAGAAACACAGAGTTTCCACTGGGGCTTTGTTAGATCCACTTGTGCATGGTTTGCCCCTCAGCAATCCTTATAACAATTTTGTAAGGTAGATCAGCCTTGTTATCTCCTATATTTCAGAATAGCTGAAACTGATAGGTGAAAGCTTGCCTAAGGATGCCTAGGGAACATGTAGCTGAAGTGAGGTTTCTTTTGATAAAATTGCCTATTTCAGCAGCACAACTTTGCTGGGTAAAATAATTTATGGAGCATGCATGTTGCAGTGCTTTATAATCTAGTGAAGTAGTGACAGACTGAAGATGCCAGCCACAGATGCAGGCGAAATGTCAGGACAAAATACTAATAGAACATGACCTCAAAGCCCAGGAAACCCATAACAACCTATGGATTCCAGCCGTGAAAGTCTTCGACTTTACTGACAGATGCATGTTCAATTCTCAATATCTCCAGCTAAAGAAGCTAAGACAGTGTGGTTGAAAAAGATCTTGTGAGAGTCTACTACCTTCACCAACCTTCCACCGTGTTTTTTAACCAGTTGAACTACACTACAACATCCATCTTCCTCAGCTAGCCTGGCCATTTCTTGGAGTAGACTAGACAGTACTAGTATCAACAGCATGACTCATTGTGAGCAGCTTCACATATCCTGAAGGGCTTGTCTCTTGTTTTGCAGGACTACCTCTAAATTTGAGATAGTCCTATACTGGATCTCCATTCATTGGGTGGTTCCTACTCTTCTTTATTTCCACTGGGCAGATGAAGCAGCTTGTTGGAAGGGTGGAGAGGACAAGGACACTAATAGTTATATCAGTCCTCTGATCAATCCCAAACTGGAGTCACTGTAGCTTTTCTAAATGTACCAGAACAACATAGGATTGCTTGAGGGCACTGTGCGAAATTATAATGGGAGCCACTTAATGCTTATTATAATTCCAGAAAAGGGACTCCAAGATAGTATTGTGAGCCATGATAGTACCTTTGACCATGTGTCCTACTTTGCAGAAGAAGGCAATAGCAAACCACCTTGGAGTAGCACTTCCTTTAAAAACCTTATGAAATGCACAAAGTCACCGTAAGTCAAGAGGTGACTGGGAGGCACATAGATTATATTACATTATTCTGTTGAAAATGTGCCCTGTTCAAGTTTGTTTTAAAGACAGGGAATCCTAACAAAGAAGAAAAAGGGCCTTGAAGTTGCCAATCAACAGTTGCCATCGGTAGCACACATCATGCATGAGCTGATCCAGTCTTTCTGCTAGTGAGATGTTTTGTGTTTTTATTTAAATTATAGGAATTTAGAAATCTGCAGCCATAATATGAATTTTCAGATGCAAATGTTATGCAGATTTATGTCCTTTTCTGTCATCTTCCTGAGTGATGCATGTCTTCTTGTTTCTCCCCTGTATCTGCAGCTTTTCTATGAATTTTCAGAGGTACATTTTGTCCTTTTTTTGTCTTCTTCCTGAGTGATGCATTTCCTCTCATTTGGTGACATATCAATGGCCACTCTACTTGGCCATTGTCCAAGTTGACCAAACTGCTTTCTGGGTTGTTAAGAGATGTAGCATAAATATTTGCTACACTGCTAAATAATGTTTGAAGATGCTCTAGTGGTCCTGGTTTGGATTCACTTTGCTTTCTTCTGAACTCTTTTTCATTCTCATCCTGGTATGCTTTTCTCCAAGACACAAACCTGTAAAGGGTCTTCCATTATGTTGACACAGTTCCTGATTGAAGTGTAATTTGAACCTTGGCTCTCTAGAATCCAAATCTAAAATGCCAGTTCTTGGATCGTTCTAACTTTCAGCATAGCCAACACCATTCAGTATCACAAAAGCTTCCATCTGAAAGCACTGCTTCCCATGGGGTGAAGCAGTATCATTGTGAATGTGACTCTTTGAATTGAATGCTGAGTTTTCCAAATGGTCAAAGATTATCTGACTACCACAGGATGGAAAGGTTTTACTAATGGTGATGTTTTGAAAAATGCTGCCGATAGAAGAATACATTTGGCTGGTCACGTTCACAGAATTATCTATATACCTCCCCGTCTAAAGTAGAAATAATAAACCTAAGGCCAGCGCTTTGAAGATAGTGGGGAAAAATAAATACGAAGCATCTGCAAGTAATCCCTTCTAGCTGCAAGAAAAACACAAAGATTAATAAAAATAACACTGTTGTGCAGACACTTGTTTGTAATAGGAGCAGCTTTGAATATATTTTGCAACATAGAGAAAGAAGGGTTCTTGGCAGGGTGACATTTGGCAAGTAGTGGAGAATTTTCAGAGAACATGTAGGCAACTAGATTCATAATGATTTGGTTCAAAACAGGATTCTCAACTGCATGAAGAACCCATGGCAGCAGTCACATTTGAGCCTATTTGTTCCTGGAGTGTGGAAAAATTACCTTTTTAGGGCAATTTTTCCCCAATCTCCCAATCAGACACCATGGCCGTAGTACCTGGGGGATTCTACAGGCTGTAATTAGGTACATCTTCATTACGAAGATGCCAAGAAAACACAGCCTTCTGTTTCCTACATATAGGGCATTTCTGCACTACACTGTTATAGTGCTATTATTCCACTTCCAACATCCTGTGAAATTCTGGGGTCTATAGTTTACCACAACCAAAGAACTCTCTGGCTGAGAATGGTAAATGCACCTTCTTAAACTCCAAATCCCAGGTTTCCATAGGATGTTGAAAGTGGAATAATAGCACTATAACAGTGTAGTGTGGAAATGGCCATAATGTTTCTAAGAAATGGTGTGTGTGCATGCGCGCATGTGCATGCATATGCTTGCCTGCATTCATGCCAGATGGCTCTTTCATGATCCACCACATGATCTTCATTGTAAGCAAATGTGGTTGCCTGGATTTAGGGAACTAGAATAAGACAATGTTGAGGGGGAGAGATATCCTTTTGTTCTTACTAAGGACAGGAAGAGAGTTGGCACAAGCAACGATTAAACAAGCAGGGACATGTGCAGGGACAGAAGTACGAGCAAGGATGAAAAAGAGTTTGGGTGAGAAAGAAGAGATGAGAAAAGTGGAAGATGACTAAAGGGTTTCTAACCCAAGCATGATGCTGCTGCTGCTGCTGCTGCTGATGATGATTTGAAATATTTTCAAGGCATGATTGGTTGGCTCCCCAGGTCTCTCCAGCCTGAATAGCTGTAATCTCTTTTCCTGTCACTACTAGCTTGGTGCTCAAGATTCATTCTACCTACAGACACAGAAAGTAAAGCACAGGCCCTGCTGTCAAGTTGCCAGACTTGAGCCTTCCAGCTATTGATTCAAGTTCTATAAGATAACATATAAAGTCATTTTAGCTGTCCTTGAAGGATCACATCCGTTGTCCTTAAGCGACTGAAAATGAAGTTGATCTAAATACATTGGGTTGGTTCCAGATTTAGTATGTTCTTAGATCCACTCAAATCAATCCATCATGATGTGCATAGGTGCATGTTTTTCAATTACAATCTTCTTGGTACAATTTAACTTGGGAACTCACCCACTGCTTTCCATGCACTTCCCTTATTCTTTTGCTGGAGCTTTTCATTTTCTCCATTCTTGGTGGTAGTACCTTGCAGCAGCAGAGGTTATCAAAATGCTCAGGCAGTCTGAGATAAAGTAGATTATAGTAGCCAGCTTCACAGTTGCAAAGATTACTAGACATCCCATTGAATTTCCTCCCAGGTGTCTTCTGGGCCAGGCATCTTCTGGACCCAGAATTATATTTGTATTTTGGGGGAGGGTGGGGAATAGAAAGTTAATTGTACTCTTTAACAAGAAAATACATTTTGGTCAATTATTTAGCCTTAGGTAACTGGTTTGGGGATGAAATAAGCTACAGGATTCTTACCAAGTGGAGGTCAAACAAAAAAACTGAACCTTGTTACTACCTTCACAGTTTTGTCCAAATCTATAATGAACAAGACACATAAATTCACACAGTTTTACAAACACATGGTAATTTGCCCCATCCTAGAATAAGGACTCTGGACGGTACACAAAACAGATCCTGCGCTCTTCATATCTGTTGCTTACATGCATTCAGAATTCATTTGGCGCTTCTGTCCCTTCATTTATGAATATGCCTACTGAAGGAGCGGAAGGCTGGAAATGACAAACAACATCATCTGTGAATCAGGTTGAATAAATACAGCTTTTAGAAGTCGTGAATCAGATCCAGGGTGGGCCCTATGACAAGGATTTGAATGTCTAGTCTCACATTTTGAATACAGATTAGGGTGGATAATTTGAATAATTCACCATGTCTCATCTTGCTCATTTGCATTTTACTAATTTGCAGTTCATTAATTTGCCATGGTTAATGAAAAATGTCCATTGACTTGAGTGATTCAGGTCAGGTTTTGGGGTTATGCACCGAGGGAAGTTCTAGAATATTCTTCTCTAAGAGTTTTGCAAAAAGTGTCAGGATAGACTTAGAAACTAATGCATAAATTCACAGGGGACATTTGGATCATCTGCTCTAACTTTTTACACTAAATAGATTCTCCATGTCAACATCTGTCTGCAATCTTATTTGTTCCAGAGCCTGGAAAAAAACAGTTTTCATGAGCCAAAACTGCCAGAATCTCATGCTCAGCATGGCTACTGGAGATTCTGGGAGTTTGCTATCCAAAAAAAATAAAATAAAAATAAAAATAAAAAAACCCTAAACTCTAATTTGTTCTTCCTTTACTGATTAAACAATTAAAGTAGGTCCCCAGTATCCTCAAGACCAGTAATCATGGTCTCACTTAACCATGATCTACTCCAAGGCCATGGCTGCCACTGATGGCTAGGGCCCTTCCCTTCCTATGCGAAGCTAGCTCTACCCCCCTCAGCTGAGGAAGGAGTCTCTTTCCCTCCCAAGGTATACAGCGACCCCCATGTCTCTTTCGGCTGAAGGAGGAGAAGAGCTCAGAGAGGCATGTGCACCCAGCTACACAAAGCCACATGTCTCTCTCATCCAAGGAAGGAGTCAGGTATTCCTTCCATGGCCAAAAGAGGTATACAACTGTGAGCAGCCAGGCAGACAAGCAAGCAAACAAGCAAGCAAACAGGAAGGAGGAGCCAGGCAGTGGAGCTGCCTTCTTCCTTCACCATCATGACCTGGGGGGGGAGTGGTCAAAATATAGCATTTGGTATTATCCACAATTTTTGTATGTATCCCGCACAGATATGGAGCACCTACTATATTTATCTATCACATGTTCTTCTCTCCATTCTCCAAAGAACCTCAAGACTGTATACAAGGTCCTCCTTCCATTTTATCCTTACAACAACTCTGTGGGGAGATAGTATGGCAAACAGAGGCTGGTCCTTGGTTAAGCAGTGATTTTCATAGCCAAGCAGGGATTTGAAACTGGGCTCCTCAGATGTATTCAAGCATTCTTGCAACTCCTTCTATAATGAGCTGCAACCTGGATTGCAAAATTATTTTCCTTTCTGTCTGTCTGTTTTAGGCCATTTCTGCATTACACTGTTACAGTACTATTATTCCACTTTCAACATCCTATGGAATCCACTTTCAACATCCTATGGAATCCACTTTCAACATCCTATGGAATCCTGGGGTTTGCAGTTTAGGGAGGTGCATTTAGAAGTCTCAGCCAGAGAGCTCTTTGGCCTCAGTAAATTGCAAACCCCATGATTCCACAGGATGTAGAGAGTGGAATAGTAGCAGTATAACAGTGTAGGGTGGAAATGGCCTCAGTCTGCCTATCTTTTTGTTTATGAATTGCAAACTGGATAGCAAAATTTGGAAAAGTGTAGATTTTATCGTGCAAGTGACTTTCAGCGAATGCATAGATTTGGCAAAGATTTGCTAAATTCATACAAAAATTCAGGCCTCACAAATGTCACCTTCATTTCTAATTTCCCCCAGAGTAAGGCTGCAAGTTGGTGTGTCAGCCAATAGTGAGAAAAGATGCTTTGAGTTAGTGAGTGTATGTCTTCCTGTGTGTGTGTAATCCCCTCCATTGCTGATAGTGCACTGTATTGCAAAGCACAGGTAAATTGTGATGTGATAAGAGCCTCTTGTTTTAAGAAGGAAGTACATTATGACATCCAGGACATAGGCTATAAAATCAAAATGGGTCAGAAAAATAGGCTCAGACAGCTTGAGAACACATCTGTGGATTCACTGCATGGGAGACCAGTCCCTGTCTCAAAACTTAAGTACCTAGCTGGATTTGTTGCTGTGTGCCCTCAAGTTGTTTCTGATTTGTGACAACTATAAGGATGCTTGGCTCCTGTTATAAGTTGCTCGCTGGAGATATATATGCAATGCAAGATGGCTAGTGTCGATAGAGGATAGAATTTAGTTAGAGTGCTACAAAGTATCTAGTTCTAATTCTTGATTGCAACCTTGTATCTGTTTGAAGTCTGTCTGTGTATTTGGAAATATCCAATGGCTAATTGCTCTATTGATCCATGCACTGTATATCTGGGAGCAGGGAGAAGATCAGAAAGGGGAGGGGGAACCAAAATCACCAAAAGATGTTATGAGAACTGGAAAGACTCAGAGATAAGCGGCAGGAAACATACCCTGGCTTCAAGGATGAAAGGAAGGTAAACAACTGGAATTACAGGAATTGTCTAACATTATGGGGTGATGTTTAATTGGTGATCTTCTCCAGTCCCAGCTTTGCGTGCCTAAATTTGTATGAGGAAGTATAAAAGCTATGATTGTCATGTATTTGTTAGTCTCAGCAACTTTGGGAGAAGCGTGTTGTGTTGCTTGCTTGTCACAAATAAACACTACTGGCTATGTCAGAGTGGAGTTATGCATTACAAGTTATCCAGGGCATGACACACAGGGTTTTTTGGTAAGATTTGCTCAGAGAAGGTTTGTCTTTGCCTTCCTCCGAGGCTAGGAGGTGTGTGACTTGCCCAAGGTCACACAGTGAGTTTCCATGGCCCAGTGGGGATACAACTTCTGGTCTCCAGAGTCACAGTCCAACACTCAAACCACTACAACACCTAGCTGCATACTCTCCAACATTTCACAGATGAAAACCAGCATGCATGTGGACAAGCAACATCCAGAGTATGGTCAAGATGGCAAAAACTATTAATGAGGAAGAACAGACAAGCTAGGAGAGCCTGAAGCAGTTTGCTTTTGCCTGAGCCTACTGGAAAGATCAAGGTTCCTGCCCTCCCTCTGTTATCCTATGAGGAGAAAGATAGCAGGGTCCATCCTCAATGCCAGTATCTCCTTAGAATTTGGTGGAATTTTAGCTCAAAGGAGGCCAGCGAGAGGAGGACGATGGTAGGATCTTTTCACCTATGTATACCACTACTAACTGTAGAGAGAACGTCAGTTAAAATTAACAAAGTATTTTATTTCAAATGACAAACACATGAGAGATCAGACACTCTTAAGAACCATAGAAGGCTATTGGAAAGTGAGGTGAGAAAGGTTGGATAGAGAGAGATTAGAGGTGGAAAGAGTGATTGTTATCAGTCATGAAGAAGGAGGTTACATGCAGGGGCTCAGATAGTATCTGTGGAGGAATGGCAGTGCGGGGTATTATGTGCTATGTACTACAGTTGGCTGGGGTTGAAGTTAAGGCTTTTATACCCTACTTCATACCCTGAAGGGGTGCATTGACAAAGTAGTAATGACTTTCCCATGGGACTGACAAAGGGGTCCAGAATGGGTTGATTGCTTTAACTCCAGAGTGACAAAACATTGATGGGATTAATGATAATTTCTTAATGTTCAGTCAGATAAGGTGCATAGGGAAGATCTTCATAGGGTAAGATCAAGGGATGGTCTCTTATTGCTTTATTTACGCAGTTTGTCTTTCATTGTGTTCAAAAATTCAAAGAGCCTGAAGCAGCGAAGGGATTAGCACAAACTCATCACCATTGGGGTTTTCCGCATAATCCTATCTGGACTTTTCCCACCATCATGACCCCAAACATATCTCCAGTCAGTGTGACTCTGATCATGTTCTCCAGTCATTAATAAGTATAATTTATGAAAATTGCCTATCTTGTAGAACAGGCGGTAGGTTATGGTAACACTCCCCCCCCCGAGTTAACTTGAGTGCAAACTACTTTTACAGTTTGTACTCAGTTTGCAGCAACTGAAATAGGCTGAGGACAAAGGGGGGAAAGGAGGAGCAGAAAAGAGAAGTTGGGACATTTTAAAAGTAGCTGAAATGACAGAGAATTAATTGCGACTGTCCCTGCTAAATCAGGACTGTTAAACAGTTTGCTAGCTGTTGCATGAGAATAGTATGGCCTGTCTCATAGGATTCTTATGACAGAAGCCTAGTCCATCTTGAAAATTAAGAACACCATACATATAAAAAATCATAAGAGTAGATGATAAGCAGCACTGGAGGGAATATTCTGATGCAGTATCTGGCTTTGTGTTGTACATACTGACATCATTTCATGCTGAAGTTTAACAGCATCTGAACTGAGACAAGCCAGGGTAAATGAAACTATTGATGTGGCCTACTGACTTATATACTGCAAAATTTTTATGTTTCTAAAAATTGCTGAATGCTTGGGGCTGTTTCCTATGTTATATTTATTTGACAGGGAATACTGCTGCATGTCACTCTGAGCTGAAAAATGTTCTTATATTGTCATTTGGGAGCTGCAGAGAGATGCGTGTTTAACTCTGAAGAAAACATGAGCACTTCTAAGCCAGTTCCAGAATTTTGACATAGCTATCTCTTCCGTTGCACTTTTAAATAGGATTTGAGAACATTTTTGATGTATAAGCGTAATGATTCTTCTGAGTATCTGATTTAAAATGTTTAACTGATTATTGTTGTAATTGATCATCTAGGCCTAATTCTAGCTGGTAGTTCCAAACAGATTCATTAAATCCATGGAACTTCTCAAGGGATCTGGGCTCTTTTTAAATGTGTTAATGTCTGTATTTGAATGTGTTTAATGGTTTTCACATTCATTTCTTGCTGTTCTGGTACATCACTTCAAAACATGGTTAGAAAACAGTGAAGAAGTTGCTTTGATGATGAGGATGATGCTGGTGACAAGGAGGAGAACAGAGACATAACTCTTTGCTTAATTTATGTTCACAGGAAAGAATGAATAATTTCTTCTCTATTTTATTTTCTTAAACATTTTCAAGTACAGTAAAGAACCACATTACATACAAAGAAAAAAGAAACAGCAAAATTAAAAACATGAGAGCAAAGATAACAAAAGATGATAAAAGACAAATATATAACTTACTTGCCAGCATATAAAACACACCGGTGTATAAGATTTTCAAACAGTATTTTTCAGGAAAAAAGTAATCTCATGAGCTGGCACATATGGTACATTGACTTCTAGCTTTCATAGCACAGATTAAACAGGCTTATATAGGTTATTTTTTTCTTTTGTAAATGCCATTCCAATATTTGAACTGCTTATTTTTCTAAATATGCTAATCCTCAAAACCTATAGTTAACAAATCTTATTCTTTTTCTTGCAAAAAGCCTGTCAAAAATTCCCAATCTTTCAAAAAAGTCCCTGACATTTTTTTCCCATATCAGTGTTGATAGCTTGTCCAAGAATGAACAATTTAACACTTTTCTTCCCAGCGGGCAAGATACAAGAGTTTTTTTCTCCATTGTTTTCCAATTTGTCACACTGTTGACTTTTTTTTTGCAAACCAACTAACTAACTTCATTTTGGCAAAACAACAACCACAAGATTTTGAACAGAAAACCGTATACATTACACAAAATACTCTTATGTTCTGCATTAAATTGTTGGGGTTTGTGCAACCTAGTTTTGATTTAACATATGTAACGGAAGGCTTGTTTGCTCAACATTTTTTTTAACTAAAAAGCCCCGGAATGTGAAAAATTTCACAGCAATTGACCAATTTTGTCCATTTGGACCATTTTTATCGGTGAGATGTTTCAATGTGTGAAATCATCCATTCTCATCAAAGATAAGAAAATTTACAAGCATTCTTTACCTCTAATGTTGATGAACGAAGAGTCAAAGATCCAAGACCTTTTCAGCAGCAGGAACTATGGCATCATCACTGGAAGGGGGAAACGATTTTATCAGCAATGATGTAGTGTTGAGAGAGATCCTTGCTGTGATCAAAAGTATTGGAGAGGGTGGCTTTATGAAAGATCTGTTACTGGTAGAGATTAAAAAATAGCTAGGAATTGTTTCAGATCATTGTAGCTCTTGTAGTTTCCGTGGGGGTGATGCTACAGAGACTGGGTAGGTGAGGGCTTGCACTTTAGATTTTAGCACCACACTATAGTTCAGTGTAGGGATTTCTTTTTTCCTTTTAACAAATACCTTAACAGATTGTGCAATATGGCTGTCACAACTGTAGAATCTACATGCATGCATCTTTCTTTGTAGATGTGGACTTCAATAAAAAGAAGATTACATGCACTTCTGCATACCCTCCAAATGTACTGATTTGACAGGTACAGTCCAGATTAATCTTCTGTCATACCATTTTTTCAGCTGCTTTTAAAATGTCCCAGTTTATCTTCCCTACTTCCACTTTCCCTCTTTCTCCTCAACTTACTTCAAAGTGTAAAAGTACTTGGCACACAGTTAACTCAGCAGGGGGGAGACAAGACTAGCAGTCATCATAACCTTGCTAATTATTGTTATGTATCTTCAAGTCATTTCTGATGTATGGAGATCCTAAGGTAAACATATCACAGGGTTTTCTTGGCAAAATTTCTTCAGAGGAGGTTTGTCATTACCTTTCTCTGGGGCTGAGAGAGCACAACTTACCCAAGGTCACCCAGTGGTTTCCATGGCTGAGTGGAGATTTGAACCCCAGACTCCTGTCTAATGCTCAAACTGCTACACCATATGGCTGGCTCTGTATACCCTTGCCAGTAGCCTCAGGCAAAAGCAAACTGCTGCAACCTCTTCTAGCTTATGTGTTCAGATTCATTAATAATTTTGCCATCTTGACCACACTCTGATGTTTTTCAGCTACACGTATCCTAGTTTTCATCTGTGAAATGCTGAAGGGTGTTCTTCTATGATCAATTTGAATGCTCATTAATTACAACTGGATAGTGTCACTGTTTTCGTAGAACCACTTTTTTTCTTTTAAAACAGATATGATGCTTTCCAGCTTAAGGAATAGCCACACTATGCTTTTCTTGAACGTCCCTAAAAGTTCCAAGTGACCGTATCACTGAGCTTCTGGCCATGCTATCGTTCTTTAGATATGTGCACATGAACCCAAACTTGCATGATTATCTGCTGGACTTGTTAAACCTTTCTTATGCTGATTTTACTATTCCATGCTATTATTGTACTCAGCGGTATAGGGACAGGGAGAAGTGAGGAGGGAGGAGTGAGGTGGGTGTTGCACCCTGGATGGCACTTTTTTTGGAGGCTCCACCACTCCTTGCCTGCCCCCTGCCATCGCTGCACCCCTGTGCACCGTCACCCCAGCCCCACGCTTCCGTCCCTGCCCCACTTTTGCCAAGCTATGCCACTGATTGTACCATGTTCTACTATTCTACTTCATTCTTCTATTTTCAGCCAGAACCAGAACTCATACTTGGGTTGGGGCAGATTTAGGAACATACCTAATTTGATATTAGTGTGACAGAGTCCTCTTCAGGCATTTGGTAATGAACAAGAGAAGGGGGTTCTGATGCCCCAGATCACTCTGCCATCTAGACCCTACGTATGCCTGCCTACAGCTGGTAGCCAGAATGGGATGCCAGTGTGTATGCGCATAGGACCTCCCATTGAAATGAGTTGAGAAGATCAGCATGAATTCCTCCAGAATAACATTGGTCATATGCCAACCAAGGTGTTCCACTGATATTTTCATTAGCACGCTAGCTGGTGGGATTAGCTGTCAACTTTTTGGAAACATCTTCATGCATCCCATACCTATGGGTACCAAATGGGTGAAGAAGGCTGTTGTCTGTGATTGTGTAACAATTGTGGGACTAATTTACTGTGGAGACTGTAGAAAGCCAAAGGATAATAATATTTCAGTAGGTTTGTAAAATCTCCTGTCTAGAGTTTAATGTTATGACAGTTAAGATTTTCAAATTGCTGATTTTATATGTTCCATTCTTGCTTTGTTTCACTTCGAGGTATTTTACAAATGCACATTTTAAACCTAAAGCTGTACAACACTCCAAGCTTTGTGGATGAGAGGGACTGCAATTTAAAATAATTAAATAAACAATTGATCTTAAATTACTGTTTTAAATAGCACTCCCTGCATCTGTTATGATCTGTGTGCATTCAGTTATAATAGAAATTGGACTTCATTTTGTGAACAAGTTGTTCCATGCTACGATTTAGCCACACACCATCTGCATAAGCTGAGGTTTATCTCAGCCAAATATACAGTATTTATTTTTCTGGGAAGAGAGGTGGATGTCATTCGGGTTCAAAATGATTTCTCAAATTTCTATTCAAGTCTCCTTAACACATCAAAACATCTGTCCTATGGTTAATGGAACTGGGCAGCCATTCCGAGTTCTGTTGCCTACTTTTAGTTTAACACAAGTAAAATGAAAACCCCCAGCAATTTTGCCATGTGACAGAAATGGTTCTAGTCCATACGGTGTGAGAATTGATCATATGGTGGTACCATTTCAATGCATGTTTTGTCTCTAAACTCTTTAAAATACGCTTGCAGAAGTTTTGATTTCATTTCATCCTCAGTCTTTTTTTTTAGGCTGAAAGTGGATCAATAATATTCATTATGCTATGTTTAACTTGGGGTCCTAGTTCAAACCACTACACCATGCTGGCTCTAAAATTCATTGAAAACCATGGATGACTAGAACAGCTGGAGTGGTCAGCCCTAATTTTAAAGACCAGAAGCTGAGAGAAATAAGACAGTCTTAGGGCATTTCCACACTAGACTTTTACAGTCCTATTATTCTACTTTCAACATCCTCTGGAATCCTGGGTTTGCAGTTTAGGAAGGGGCCTCAAAGGCCCTTCCCTAAACTGCAAACTCCAGGATTCCAGAGGATGTTGAAAGTGGAATAATAGCACTATAACAGTCTAGTGAGGAAGTGGCTTTAGTTGCCTGCTGGAAATGCAGAAGGGATGGAAACATCCTGAGTTCCCTTGGGAGAAAGTTTCACAGTTGGGATACTGCAATGGAGAAAGCCCTGTCACATGTACGCACAAACCTAGCCTCCTGGTATAGTGGGACATGCAACAGGGCCTCTCCCAAAGATTTCAGACAGTGACCAAAAGCCTGTCTGAATACAAAGTTCTTGTACCTACTCTTGTGCCATTTCTGCTCTTAATGTTCTAAGCCTTGTCCAAGACATTTGGTTGCCTGATGTGAAGAATGAGATGGTGCCCTCTTCCCCAATCTACATGCTGACACTGAATGGACTGTCAGTTAAGTTCTAGTAATGGAACCGCTCTTTCCTCTACATGCCTGAGGAGGGTCTGAGAGATAGGATAAGCTGTGTGGCACACGCACACACCACTGGCTTCTAAAAGAGGAGAATTTAAGAGGGACCAATCAAGGAACTATTGAGGGACTGCAGTTACTAACCCTTGAAATCTGCCTCCTAAGGGATTACCTCATTCTACCATGTGGAAAACCCACACACACAGAAAAGACAACAGGCTCTGTTGGGGGAAAATTAAAAACATGCCCTAATCTAAATGTACTCCATTATATCTCTACTTGGAGGGCATTTTACTATGTGCCTGTTTTCAGAATGTTCTAGTTGCTGTAATAAATCCTTCAATCTGAGGACTGAGGTTTCTTATTTGGAGGTATTCTGTTACTTAGTGCATATTAATTCCATAGTTCTTGTCTCTGCTGGCTAATGCCATGCATTTTGTTTAGAATCTAAGATGCAATCCTATTTGGTATTTGAGTCAATCCTATTTATCTTAATGCTGTTACCCTAGAATATCCTTTGCAAGCAGTCTGATGTTAATCTAACCTACACTGTTCCTTTTGATAAATCCTGGCTCATTCTCTTGGAATCTATTTTTTTAAACTCTTTTTAAAAAATATTCCTATTAAACAATCTCCTCTTTTGCCACCACAATACCTCCAGCTGTGAAACAATACCACTTCATAAGATGGAAGCAAAGGCCTTTGTGGTATTGGGAGTCTCAGGCAGAGGGGCACAGCACACTTATGTGCCCCAGATGAAGACAAGAATAACTCATATGTGATTCAGATCACGTAACAAATTGTGTAGGCAATGAAAAGCCATGCTCTGTGGAGGCGATCTGCTTGAAGAAATAATTTCCACAACTCACTGCAGATTTGATCTTTGGAGAGCTATAGCTTTGCTTACATTTATCATTTGCATACTTCTACATCTTCCCATTTGGTTAGTAAGCTCTGCCTTGTCTTTTCTGCATTTGTTTACTCCCACAGAGGTTTGTCCACCTATCTGTGAACTGTGTAAAGAACATTTCATTAGAAACATACATGCATGCACACATTTTTTTTTCCTTTGGTTTTGTTTTTAGCATAAGTAATGATAAATGACAAGAGCCCCACATTTACTTGATAATTTAATTCCCATTGCTGAATTATGATTCTGTATGGGTGATTAGTTCAGCCAAGAACCAGTCACAATAGAAACTAGTTCTGTTTACAGCACAAGCCGGGCAAGGCTGCTCAATGAAGCAGTCAATGGTATTTAATGTTACATTTGTTTTTTACTTTGAAAACAAACAAGCGTGATCCTCATGTACAGCAGTCTGAATATTTCAACGCAACATGATAACAGGGCTTGAAATTAAGCAACTTCTATGGGGTCTTGAATTAGCGATCTGAAAAGCCAGAAGTTACCATTTGTGATTCCAAAACCTAAGTCTGACTCACTTAATACAATGCTATGAGCTAACTTTGAAATGGAAAGTGTGGGCTTGGATGTGGGAATTGGACAATTATCCATGGTACCACATACAGAACTTGAAGCATGTCACCTCACAGAAACACAGGAAAATGCCTTATATTGAGACACTCTCTTGGTGCATCTGAATTTGTCCACAGCAAGTAGATTTTGAGCCTTCAGACAAGATACTTTTGTAACCCTTCCTGGTGATGCTGGAGAGTGTAACTGAGCCCATCTGAGTGCATCATAGGGATCTCCTGTCGAACTCTTACCCCCGGATCTCCACTGAACTCTTAACACACTGGTTGCATCCAAACTTAACTACACTGAGGACAGAACCACTGAAAAGAGAAGGGCTGAAGTTAGTCATGCCTCCTGATTACAATGGCTTCAAAATTGTTTTAATCTGTTTTCAAAAAAAGCATTTGTCTATTGTACATTACCAGTTGTCTATCTGGCAATATGCAAATACTTTTAAGAAAGAAAAACAACACCTGCCCTTATTTTCTAAGAGCAGTTACAGTAAGAAAGTTTCTGTTTCTGGTTTTTTTTCTTCTTCCCTTCTTCTTTTCTTCTTTGACAAATATTATCAGGGAAGCTGGATAAGGTGGGCATGCATGGAGATTTCTTTCCTTCTTATGTAACCTAGTGCTGTGAGGGTGTTCCTGCATAGCAGGGGGTTGGACTGGATGGCCCGTGTGGTCTCTTCCAACTCTACATTTCTATGATTCTATGATTCTATGAATGTGTAGCAAATGTGAGGAGAATCAACAACAGACCTAACCTGGATCTGCTCTGAAAGCCCCTGCTCATCTTCTTTGTTTGCAACCAGGTAATTTGTGATAGTTGTGATGAACTCATTTTATTTTCCAGACACGTATTTAGGAAATGTAAACATTATCACGTAGTGTTAATCTTCTTGTGTTGGATTCATTTCATAGATTGGCTTCTTCATTGCTGGAAGTCTGCAGAACTGGACACTCCCTCATTTCCTGGACTCCTATATCCCAAAATTGCCCTGGTTGTTAAAACACAGACTGTGTTGCATTAGGGATGGAAAGAATATTCCAAAATAGTTGAAACATGGTTGAAAAAACATGATTTTTTTTTCAAGTATTGGGAAACCGTGACTGGAAGAAACCGGAGCAAAGAAGTGCTGTTCTCTGGTCAAAACAGCCATGTGAAAATTTTGCACAGAATAAATCCCAAATTGCAAGTAGGCTTCAAAAACTGCATGGTTTTCAAAGACTCTCACAGCAGGAAGAAAACTGCAAAAATTATTCACTGCTTTCTCCAAGAAGAAAAGTAGTAAAGAATATTGCTCTTAAGTGGTACCCCTGGGACTCGGAGTGCTATAGCAATTCAAACCTGTTTGGGTCATCCTCCAGTGCTTAATACTCTACTGCTGAGTATAGCAGCAGCCTTCTGTTTTTCAGATCGAACTGAGACCTGTTTAGTGATGAAATGGTAAATTTTTAATTGCAGATGCTCATTGTGACAGTCTCCACAGACATGTTGTCAAGTAAAATGTAAAACAGGCTGCTCTGTTGATCCACATCAATATACCAGTTGTAGTAGCATCCACCTCACTAAGAGCAGGTTTTCTACAAGGCTACTGCCCATTGCTCCTTTCAAAATCCAGGTCAGCCACCACTACACATCTTGCATTAAAACAAGGATATCTCAAGCAATATATCACTACTGGGAAAATACATTTCCCCACAGCTAATGTGAGGGCAACAGCTAAACTCAGAGGGAACAAGGAAGTCTACTGGGACTGAAAGATGACTTGACTATCCTTTCTAATTTTAACAGAAGTCTCAATGATTCAACCCTGTTAGTAAATGCAATGGCCCCTCCACATTTGTGAGGGTTCAGGGCGCAAAATCCTCATAAAAATGGAAAAACCACAAATGATTCCATGATTCCCCTCTCATTCCCCTCCAGAGTTCCCCCTCCCATTCCTTTGCCTCTGCCCCAGTGTTCCCCAGGGAAGGAAAAAAATACAAGGTAAAGGGCTTACTGGTCCTTTACCCTTCAGACTGAGAAGATTGGAGTCCTGTCATTCTAGATACTTCTGGTCATCATTTTGAGAAAGAAATAGAAGCAAAGAGAACACCTGACCAATCAGCAGCCATTACACAACAGAATGTGCAGCTATATGGCAGAGAGGACATGCCTCCAGCAGTGGGGTGGTGGTGGCTTTGCTCACCCAAAGGAAAAAGGTCCATTTTAAACACAAGCCTTGCAAGCCTGGGGTGAGAAATGTAAAGGAAGGGAGGAAGAAAATGGGGAGGGGAAAGGCAAGCACACACTTTATGAATAATCAAATTCGTGAAGCTGAAACCTGCAAATGTGGAGGAAGGACTATATAGTGTGACTTAATTAAACCTCTGAATCTACTTTTAATTCACCCTTGGAGCACACGATTCTGACGTAATATCCCCTTTGTTTTTCCTGCTCCACCCTTTTTTTGTAAAGAAGCTTGGTTTGCCAAGTCTAATTATAGGTAAAACAGGAAAGCGAGTTCAGCATGGTTTTAATTCTATGTGCTTCTTCCTGTATAATGACTGATGAAGTATAGACATTTATGTATGGGACTATTTATGGATTTTGTCCTCTGCACAAGATTTTTCTAACAAAAAGACACTTTCTTGAGTATTCCCCTTCCTACCCTGCTCAACTATGTTGTCTCACAGTGCAGAACAAAAACTTCCCACGCAAGAACATTATGGAAAAGGTCATAGCCCAGTGTCAGAACACCTGTTTTGCATGCAGAAGTTTGTGAGTTCAATTTTTGGCAACTGCAGGTAGGGAGTCGGGAAATTCTTCTGGCTGAAGTTCTCCAAACAACTTCTAATCAGTACTAATAATATTGAGTTAGATGAAGCAACCATCCAACACAGTGCAATACAGTTTCCTAAGCTCCTAAGAATGAGCTAAAATCCCCACAAATGTTTTGTGTGAGGAATCATTCTGACATATTTTTTCTTGGGGAATGAAACTATGTGGTAAGGTGTGTCTAATTTATTGCAAAAAGGGCCTGGATGTAGGAGGAAGGCAATCATTATTTGGCTCGTATCTTTCTTCCAAATGTTTATTTTTTTCACACTTACTCATGAGGGTTTGAGGGGGTAACAAGTGCCAAAACATCACCTCAAATGGCTGCGATCCAACCTGCATTGTTGTCCATTTCTTAGATCTCCCCAATCCAGTGTTTTCTTTGGAAGGAATAATCAGAATTTGATATTTTCAAGGAACATGGTTCAGATTTACTGCTGAGGAATATCTGGCATAGCTGATATGCTTTTCTTTCTGTAAGCCAAGCAGAAAAAAAAAAAATTCTGTTCTTCACTTCAAGCATCCCTACTAGACTGAAGAAGCTCTTTAAAAAAACACCCACCGATAGTTCAGACACTGAAGTCAGCAATACAGGCATACGTCAATCAACAAAAGCTGGCAAAGAAGGTCCTTTTAACAGTCCTTTCTTTTATGGGAACCCAGCCCAATGCACCCCAGTCCCCTCACTTTTCTTGTCTTCTGTCTAGTTAGAAGTTTGTTTGTTTTTTTCTTTTGTGGTATTGGCATTGGGAGGATGGAAAAGGAGGGCTGGTAAACTATGCAATAAAGCTTGACCTGGGAAAGAATCAGATTCTACTCTAGATCATCCTATTGTAGCTATGTATGCTTATATACAAAAGGCAAGATAAAACAGCTGCCTCCAGAATCGCTCACTGAGCATGTGTGAAAAGAGGAAAGCAGATATGTCAGATTCAGAAGCTCCCTTGACATGTTAAAAAAGCATAGATCCATATGTTTTGCTATCAAAATGGAAATCCTAATAAAAGTGGATGCAGCAAAAGAAAAAACAAAATCATCCTGGGATGCATCTTGGAAGAAGCCTTCAAGTGGTCTTTAGAAAATTTAAAATGTTTTTATTTAAACAAGGCTTACCGGACCTGGTTGTTCCATTTCACGTGTACATACTGTTTGTTTTGAATAAAGAAATTGCTCAAACATGTTGAATTGCTCTTCTTTTTTTGTGTGGTATGGGAACCTATCCCTGTTCTTTCCATGTTATTTCTACTTCTGGCACCAAAGCTTCTGTTAAAGAAGTAATGCCCAGGAACACATTTACTTGGTTAACTGAGTCCTACCTGTATTACCAAATCAAAGCTGAGTCTTGAATGACTGAATGCTTCCAATGTGACACATTCTCTAAAAACTGTGATAGCTGAGTTTCAGTGTTCTGCTTTGCTGTCAGTAGAGCTGGGACAAATTGCATTTTTATGACTGTAACTCCAAGAGATTTCATGGCATCTGACCATGCTGTCTGGGGGTTCTGGAAATGGTACTAAAAAAAGAACACCTTACCCCAGATGACCAAGAGTGCAATTTAGGATAGCATGACAATAATTGTTGTGGCAGATCCACAGTCAGTATGTTATACACTCTTTGGCAAAGTACTGACCTAGCATTAAAGAGGAATGAAATTAGAACTACTCCCCTGCACACCTGGCTGATCTACACATTACAGTGGACACAATTAGGCATTGCTTTGCTTCAGCCAGGCTATGCCTCCACATCCTTGGAAAATGAAGCACATGTATACCAGTCATTAAAGTTGCACACCAGTTGGGGTTGTGGGCCACCAAGTTGCTTCCCACTTACGCCGACCCCAAAGTGAAACTATCATGAAGTTTTCTGGGCAAGATTTGTTCCAAGGGGGTTGTGAGAGCGTGACTTGTCCAAGGTCACCCAGGGGGTTTCCATGGCAGAGCGGAGATATGAACCCTGGACTCCAGAGTTGCAGTTGAACACTCAAAGCACTACATCACACAGTTCTAGCAATAACCAGTTAAAGTGTTATTCCTTCTACCCTTTAAGGAATAACATCACTGCTGCTTTCTTTTAATTTTCACAACAACCCTGTGAGGTAGAATAAACTGAAAGATGGTAAATGGTGCAAAATTGCAAAGACAGATTCATGGCTGAACAGTAACTAATTATTGTTGTATCCCCTCAAGTCATTCCTAACTTATGCCAACCCTAGGGTGACCCTATCACAGGTTTTTCTGGGGCTGAGAGTGTGTGATACACCCAAGGTCACTCAGCAGTTTTCTATGGCTGAGTGGGGAATTGACCCCTGGTCTCCAGGGTCATATTTCAGTACTCAAACCACTACACCATGCTGGGTCTCCAGCAACCTTTAGCCACATCTATTTGTGATCCTGGATAGCAGCATTAGTTTAATGCCCTGAGGTATGCCTAGAAGTTGGAAGGGTTACGGGTTTTGGGACTACAGCTTCCAGAAATCCCAACCAATATAGCCACTGTCCAGTGTGACTGGGGGCTTTCAGGAACTGCAGTCCTCTTCCTCTCCTTCTCGCCCCAATTTAAAACTTTCCTAAGCTTTGAGTACACAAATCATGTAGGTAAAAAACTGTGCCTGGAAAAGTTAGCCCCAGTCCCAGATAGATTATTGGCACCTCATTTCTACAGAAGTGTTTTATTGGCATGTATTTATATGCTGCAAACTCACATCAAACTAAAAAGGCAATAAACGGATGGTGCCTCTGTGGTTTTTAGAGTTTGGATCATTAGATTTCTTTCAAAAGGCAATATAAATGTCTATGCTCCTATAAATACCTCTGCCTTTCTCCTTATCTCTCCAGAGAAACTGACAGTTCCCTAACCTCAGTACACTCTTGTTGTGTAATCTTTCACGTTTATCTGGTGCAGCAGGCTCTGTTTTCTTAGTTTCCTTGATAGGAGAGGAATGCTAGACAGGCTGTTGGGAAAAACAACATTGTGGTTACTGATCAGGAATCCATTTGTTTAACCACTGGACTGACCAACCAGGCACCAGTCTTTCTGTTATTATCTTGGGAAGTCAACCGTACAGTTTACATTTGTTAAGATAATACATAAGAAAGAGGCCCAGGAAAAGCATTGTACTCGCTTAATGATTGGGTACCTGGTGAAATTCTCCTGAGCAATCTTTACATAGCCATGCTGGAAGCGGATTCTGGGAGCTGTTGTCTAAAAAAAAGTAACTTTCCCAAGTTCAGACCATAATAGAACCTATGTTTTGCATGCAGATGGAATCACATGCATCTCCATTAGAAAAAATCAGATAACTGATTGGGATTTGCTATCTGATCTTTTTAAACTCAGTAGACAATGCTGGGATAGATTTTTGTACCAGGCACAAGGCACTTGTATTTCCTGTGTATACCATAGCTACATGGAAATTTGCCACTGTCAAGAGTCTTAGGCCATTTTTGCACTATATTGTTATAGTGCTATTATTCTACTTTTAACATCCTATGGAATTCTGGGGGTTTTGCAGTTTAGGGAGGGGCCTTTAGAAACCTCACCCAGAGAGCTCTTTGGCCTCAGTAAACTACAAACTCCAGAATTCCACAGGATGTTGACTATAACAGTATAGGGCAGAAATGGCCTTAGAGGTCAGCATGACCATTGGCCATTGTTCCATCTCTTCCAGAGATATCCAGATAGCTCTATACAGCACTGAGGCACTGTTATGAAGCAAATACCAGAATACCGGCTGGCCCCTCCCAAAACTGCAAAGCCAAGGATTCCATAGGAGGTTGAAAGTGGAATCATCGTGCTATAACAGTCTCGTGCGGAAATGCCCTGAGACACGACCAGGACAATGCTTGCTTCAGCCAGCATAGGTGAAAAAGAGAGAGCCCAGGAGACCTGAAACATTTATGTATATAGTAAGGAGACATCAATTAGTCACACAGCTGGAGGAGACTGTCAGCCTATATAAACAAGGAAAGAGATGGGAAGAAGCTGTTGCACACAACTGATCTTATTGGTGGAAGCAACATGCCTCATGTTCAGATCCCTTGCTTGCGTTACTGGGAACCTTGACCCTCACTTTGTGTATGGGCTTTGCTACTGGATTGTCATTCTGAATTTACTATGGACTTGGACTATGAAAACAGTGATTGGTAACTGGCTAAAAACTGTTATAAACTTTGCTTGTGGCTGTTGATAAAAGACTCTAATTGGAGAGCTGTAAACCTTGGCTTGCTGCCAGCACAGGACACACATGGCAAATATCCCAACCAAAACGGGTAGGCTAACACCATCTGACTAAGGCCATTTCCGCAGTACACTGTTATAGTGCTATTATTCCACTTTCATCATCCTGTGGAATTCTGGGGTTTGAGGTTTACTGAGGTCAAAGAGTTCTTTGGCTGAGAATTCAAAATGCCCCTCCCTAAACTGCAAACACCAGGATTCCACAGGATGTTGAAAGAGGAATAATAGCACTATAACAGTATAGTGTGGAAATGCCCTAAATCTTCTTGAAATGTCAACCATCACAGGGAGAAATCTATGTTTCATCAGAGATGCTCCTGGTGTTTCTCTGATGTATACACTAGATCAGAATGCGATATAGTTTAGAGTGTCAGACTACCAAGGGGAGCCTGGAGTACTAATTTCCACTTGTTCATAAAGTTCATATGGTGACCTTGTGAGGCAATTGCCATTTCTCAACAAAACCCATCTCACAACATGAGCTGGAGGAGCATGTATTCCACCTTGAGTTCTTTTGAGGAAAGATGGGATGTAAATGTGCAGGACGAGGAGAAAAGCAGCTACCACTTCTCTAAGTCCTAAGCCAAGAAGGTAACTCCCATCTAAGAGAACTGAAATTATTCTGAACAAGTTAGATAACCTAGATGGCTCTGAAATTAACATAAAGAAGACAGATCTGTCAACAGCTATGGGTCATTATGACTTTATGGAATGTCTGTGTTCAGTAGCAATGTGCAAGACCTCTTAATACCAGTTGTTGGGATGGAACAAGGGGAGAGGGAATAACTTTCTTGTCCTTCCCTGTTGGTCTTCCAAGAAGTATATAGTTGGCCTGGACACTGTGAAAGACAGGATGCTGTATTTCATGGATTTCTGTTCTGACATACAAGGGATGTTCTTATGATCTTAAGGTAAACAATCTTGGACACACTGTCGCTGACTTACTCTCAAGTGTTGTTTGAGAGATTCAAGAGCAACTCATCAGAACTTTCCTCTACTTAATAAAGTAAAATATGTGCCTTATCAAGTGGCTTTCCATCGCCTTCCTCTGAAGATAACCTCCCCCTGAATATAGCCTACCTGGGATTCCCTGACAGTCCCCCCTCCAAGCACTAACCAGGCCTGCTCCCGTTTAGCTTCCTGGGTCAGATGCGATCTGATACCTCCTGTCATATCCTCATCCTGCTTTTAGTGCCCGTGCTAATGAGGGAGGAAGAACACTGTCCAGTGTGAAGAATCTGGAATTCAGAGCCATTTGTCTTTTCAAGCTAAGGATTTCAGATTGTTTTCAACAATAGCTGGAGTCTCAAACAATGAATCAGGTGAGATCTTTCAGGAGGTTAACAGAGTGGGAGGTAATAAGACAGTTGCTCTGACTGAGTTCACAGGGCTCATTCCGAAACATTTGTCTGGTCCTGTTTTTTTGTTCCTCCAAGTAAGCAGAGCTTGTAAATGTTGCTTTTTTTATTCTTGTTCCAGGATTCTCACAGCCAGAATGGGTAGTAAACACAATGTCTGGGGAATTCCTCCAAAAAGCAACGTTTACAAGCTTTGCAAATAACCTGAAAGATTAACTAATTTAGCATCTTCACCACTGGTTTCTTTTATGTAATTGTTTAAAATGCCTCCGTATCTGCCAGAGTATTATTGTATTTATGGTATCAAAGAGGAAGACAAGAAGCCACTGTCTATGGTAACATGGTGGCTAAATTATCTCTTATTGGGGGTTTTCTTTTAAAATATCACTCAAGCTTTTACCAGGGGAAGGGAGTGATGTCCTAGCTTTATTAACATGTCTCAATGCAGCTGTAGTAATGATGAGACACATGAGAAATAAGCAAAGGTATTTCTATTTAGTTTCCTCAGCCCCAGTGGTTTTATTTCCCTTTTATATATCAGCAATGGTAAGCCATTTTTATACTCTCACCTCCATGAAATCTCCTTTTGTCTCTCTTGGCTGCAGCACACAACTGCATGAGGCTCTGATGTAGACTTGAGACCTACTTTAGTGTGGTTTGCCCTCTGAATTTTAATATTGAAAAAATGTTCTGTGTTCATGAACTCTGGAATAGAAGCAAATACAGGGGCTTTTGCTTTCACAAACCTGTGAACGTGCCTTAACACCTCTGCATGCACACTAGATTCTCAAGGCTAAGAAAGGCAGGTAGTTGACCCAGGCTACAGTGCTTCGTATTTTAAATGGGGACTATATCACACCAAATCCCAGCCCAGGGTTAATGTTGCTTAACATTTTTCCATTAAAAAAAACCTGATATCAAAGAAAGACATCTTCCCTGTCGTGTACTTTTCTGTTGGGAGGGAATGTATTTCTGCAAAAGAGCATTCGTTCTAGAGTGCTTGCCTACAATAAGTGGTACAGTTAGACAAAGGAGGTTTAAAAGGGAAAAAAAGGAAAAAGAAAAAAATGGTACTTATCTCCATTGGTGAAGTGGTAGTTTTTTTATAAAGAAATCCTTTTTTTCCCATTTGCCAGTTTTTGTTTTTTTTTAAAATCTCAGTCATCCTGATCACCATCCACCTCTGCTTTCGGACTACTATTTGCACCACAAGGCAAAACATAGAGTTATCTGTTTCATTCTTGTATGTTTTGCCTGGGCAAAAGAGAAACCATGTCACCAAAGGGTGAAGCTGCTAGGGCAAAAGGACATCGCTCCCCAAATAAAAATTCTGCCCTTCCAATGAAACTTTCCTGACAGTGCTCTGGACCCTAACCTATCAGGTAAGTGGGGGAAACCTGTATTTGTATTTCCTTGGTAAATTTGCCTACCCCTTTCTTGAGATGCATAATCAGTTCTCAACTGAAGTTTGCATTGAATGTTATGGTAGACATTTGGCAACTGAAGGAAAATAGATAGTCCTGACAAAGAACTCCTACTATGACCACATGAATTTCAGTGGCAGTGGTCATGGCTTGAAAATCTATAACCATCACCAAATTTGCAGCAGTGACACTGTTGCCCCAAGCTCTGAGAGTCATTCCTCTCTGATTTAGCTTTTTAAAAAATCTAAGAGATCTAATTGTACATCTCCTGCCATCAATTTTAGTTGTGCCCTAATTCATATTCACTTTCGGTTTTCTAAAGTCAGTGACCAATATAATGTTTGGGGGCAAATCTAAACTGAGTCTATGGAAGTGATAAGGCTTTAGGAAGCTATCCAAACTTTCCTTGAATTTTCCCTTCTTTTCGTTTGAAAGCAGTCTGTTCCGCTGGCTACAGAACGAGAGATTTTTTTTTTTCTGCACAAAGACTGAAGGCAAGGCTCTTATTCCTGGCATGGTATCAGTTAAAAAAAAAAGAAAAGAAAAGAAAAAAGCTTGGATGTTGTCAATGGCAGCTAATGGCAGCTAAATTGGTCTTGAAGAGAGCAGTGCTCTTGGCTACAAGCCATTAGTAAGTGACCTCTTGGAAACTTAAGGAAAAACCTCCTACATGCATACAACCTGTCATAACTGTGTGATTGGAATCATATGCTCAGCCTTCCTAGGGGGAAAGTAGTGGGCTAGTGAAGAAAAATCATTCTGCCTATCATTTTCCAGAACTGACACTGGTTCTCATTAGTGGGTGTACTGCATGTCTAACATTTGGCTCAAGACATTTGATTTGCATCAAGCACTTAAAGGCAGCAGACTCTACACTATTGTGGGATGCAAACAAACATGCACAAGATGTACGCACCACATATATTGTAAAGGTTGAACAATGAATGTTCAGGGATTTTCTTCTCTTTCTCTCTCTGTCTTTCTCATTCCATTTTCGGTCATTTTGCTGTGGGTAGTATGTGAAAGGGGTGCTTTGGTTCCACTAACATTGCACAAAGTGGTACTTATGGAGCATTAAAGTTAACATGAGCACCATTATGCACCAGCCCATCTTCTGCTCTTTGTTCCACTTCCACACCTTCTTCTTGCCTTTTGTGTTGCTTTTGTCATGATGTGACCGTAGAGTGCCATAGCAATACCCAGCGCTGGAGCTGAAACAGCTGGAAACAAGAGCTTGAATTATAGCACTCTTTTCATTTATAATGTCCAGATTCCATCTATTCTCTGAGGCACTCAGGGGGGCGTATATGAATACCTCCTCACCATTTTATCCTCTGGAGCAGCTTTGAGAGGAAGGTTGGGGTGAGAAATAATGTGTGCTTGAAGGTTACCCAGGGAACCTCACATCACAGTTGATGGCGTATTGGTAAATTTTGAAGTGCAAGGACTCCATTTCATTGGGAATTAACAAGCATATGGGAAATCAAATATTCTCAAGAACCACACAAGGCTATCAGAAAATGAGTCAAGAAAGGCTGGAGAGATAGAAATTGGGTAGAAAGGGTGATAATTATCAATCTTGAATCAGGAAGTTGAAGTGGAGTGGCTCAGAAAGTGTGCCTGAGGGTAGCATGAATGAACAGAGGTATGAGCACCATGTATTACATCCTGCTACTACAATTTACTGGGGCTGGAGCTGGGTTTTTATATCATATTTCCTGCTCTGAAGGAAGGTGCATGGACAAAGTGGTAATGGCTTTCTCACAGGGTTGACAAAGGGGTCCAGAATGGGCTGATTGCCTTAACCCTAAGTGACAAAACATTGATGGGAGTCCTGATAATCTCTTAATGCTTTGGTCAGGTAGTATGAATGGGAAAGGTCTCCATAGGTTATGTTCACAGTCAGAGTCACTGATTGCTTTACCTGGGTAGTTTCTCCTGCTATTCCAAACCCATCAACACTGGGCTTTCCTGCCTAATCCATAAGTTCTGAAACTTATGACCTGGTCATGTCTGAGGTCATCCTGACTTGGCATATGCTTACAGCCGGTGCATTTTCAAACGTGCTCCAGCCATGAAGTATGTCCAGTTATGAAAATAGCACATCCTACAGAGTGGGGGTGTATGGTGTGGTAACAGATTCCAGGTTCAAGGCCTACAATTCCTGACAGCTCTTAAATATGCAGAAACAGTATTAATCCTGAGGCAGGTCCTCAGCTTCCATTTGTCAAAGATGCTGGTTGCACGGTGCATCTAAAACATGATTCCATGCCAAGGGAGTGGGCAGGGTAAGAGAGATAGTGAGTCATACCAGTGCCTCACAGTACATGTAAATACACTGTGGGAGTGAAAATACAGGCAACTTTCCCAGGAACAGTGAGATTTCTCATGCAGCTCCATAATTGATTGCACTAGTTTTTCTTTTACTTATTTTCTTCTCAAATGGAGAATTCCTGTCCATGGAAATTTTAATTTAATTGGCCCCTTCTCTCTGAACTTTCCACTATTGTTCACATTTCTTTTTTTACTCTAGCAAACATCAAGCCTGTTGAACTGAGTCATTTTAATACACCAATTCTTGTAGGATCTTTGTGTTTCTGCTTAAAAACGATTTAGCACTACATTTATTTTAATTTTTTAAATGTTTGCGCAGGCTTTGAAATGTTTGTAAGCTGTCCTGTGACTACAACAGACAATAAGGGTGGAAAACTTTTAAAAATACATTTTTATGAGATTTCAGAGACAAAGTGGCTCAGTTCCTATGCTTCAAAACAGGAGTGGGGAATTTATGATCTGGTGATCTGGGAACTGGTGATCTGTAATCTCCATCATACCTTAGAAAAGTTATTTTTGGACTACAAGTCCCAAATCTCCCAGTGAGCATGGCCCATGGCCAGGTTGGCCAGAAAGATCTGGAAGTTACAGTCTAAAAAAGTGATGTTGCCAAGCTCTGACATATACAGATGCACCCCAGGCCTCTCTAGAGAATGATGGTGCTCAGTATTTCCAAAGGAGAAAGCCTGGCTCTTTACATCAATTAAAATTTCAGTGTAAAAACATGTGTCCTAATGTTACTGGAGAGGAGAATTTATTTATCTACTTACTTATGTATTTCAATATTTATGTCCAGCCCTGTGTCCAAAGATCTCAGAGCAGTCTACAGGAAAACAGCAGGTAATTTCAAGCAAAGTTTAGAACCATCTAAAACAATTTAAAACAAGTAAAAAGGAGTTTTTGTTCTGTATACAAAGATAAATATCTACTACTTACCAAGCAATAGAGCCAGTATAGTGCAGTGTTTGAACACTGAACTATGATTTTAAAAACCAGGGTTTGATTCTTCATTCAGCCATGGAAACCCACTGGGCCACCTTAGGCACATCATACACTTTCAGCCCCAGAAAACCCTGGGTGGGATAGGTCACTGTAAGTCTGAAATGACTTGAAGGCACACAAAAGAAACAGCAACCAAGGAATAATCACTGGGCCCCTAAAGCTTTGGTGAAGAGCCAAGTTTCCCAAGTTTGTACTAAGTATTAAAGTGATGCCAACATTAGTGCCAACTGAGTCTTCAAAGGTTTGGGACCAAACCTTATGACTGAGGAGCTATTTCAAATTAGATTTCTAAGAATATTTAAGAATGCATCAAGAAAGATGATAAGTAATAGTGAAAGCCCCTGTCGTCTGACATTCTAGCGACACAATAGCCAACCAGTTGTCTATGGGATGGTTTCGTCCTACTGATGGGGTGGTGGTGATTAATCCTGGGTGTAGAAAAATAAGGGAATGTGATGGTGGCTCCTCACTTCCCTTTCCTTCAATGAGGTACCAGAAATGGGGAAGAAGAATGAGGAACGGGCCCGGAGACACTTGTAACCTGCCTCAAGGCAAGCCTCTCTCCTCCTCCTCCTCCCCTTCCCTTAGGCCGGTCTGTTCACCTTTATTGATAACACATCATTGTGCCCATATATAAAAAAGGTGACAAAGGAGACCCTAAAAACTACAGACCTATAAGCCTTATTGACATTGTGGCCAAAATGTATACAAAACATCTGTTAGGCAAAATTGAGGATTGGATTGTTGATAAAAACTTGTTAGTGGAAGAACAAGCAGGTTTTAGATCAGGAAGATCCACAATGGATAATTGTTTTATTTTACACCACCTTATTACAAAGTATATGTCTGAAGGAAAACAACTCTTCACAGCGTTCATAGATCTCAGGGCAGCGTTTGATACAATTAACAGGGATATTCTTTGGAGCAAATTGGCAGATTTGAATATGGAGCCAAGACTCCTTTATTTGCTCAAGGCCCTCCATAAAGAAACTTGTCTTAAAGTGCGTATTGGAGCCAATGGTGCGCTGACCAAGAAAGTTAATGTGCATAAAGGAGTTAGACAGGGATGTATTTTAGCTCCAACTTTATTTAACTTACATGTTAATGACATCCCAGGTTTCCTCTCTTCAACAACGGCCCATACACCCAAGATAGGTAACACATTCCTCAATGTCCTCCTCTATGCTGACGACATGGTTCTGATCACCCTTTCGCAGGTTGGTTTGAGATGGCTTTTACAGAACCTAGCTAATTACTGTTCCCATAATGACTTAGCCATTAATAAAGATAAATCTAAGGTGGTGGTATTCAGGAAAAGGTCCAAAAAATATAATTGGTTCCTGGAAGGAGTCCCTATTGAACAAGTTAGCTTCTATTTATATCTAGGGTTGTCCTTTTCAAACACAGGGAAATGGACAAATCTTCTTAGAAGAAACAAACAGAGAGCTATGGTCAACTCTAATATACTCTATAAATTGATAAACTATAACCACCCCTCCAGTATATCCCCTATTCTAAAAGTTTATAAGGCTAAAATCATGCCTATTCTGTCCTATGGGGCAGAATTGTGGGGTCAAATGAAAGTACCACTTTTGGAGCAGACACAGAGCTGCTTGTTAAGGAAGATACTAAGAACAGATAAGAATGCTCTGGCTCAAGCAGTGAGAGCAGAATTAGGGGCACATTCTATTCAGTGCCAGGTTTTGATAAAAGTTTTTAACTACTGGCTAAGGATCCTCAAAATGGACCCAGGAAGACTCCCTAAACTTTGCTTAGATGAACAGTTAGATCTCCAGCGTTCAAATTCCTGAATATGCCAGCTGTTCCAACTAATGCACCAGCTTGGCTTTTCCCTGTCTTATTTATTATCTTGTGGACACTCAGCACAGGAAATATTAAATCAAAGAATTTTGGACATCAGTACCCAGACAGATATAGCTCTGCTGGCCGGTTCGAAGTCTCTAAATTGGTTAGCCAAAAATAAAACTATATTTGGTCTAGAAAAGTATCTTAGGCTGAACCTAACACAGAGACAGAGAATAGCTTTCACCAGAGCTAGATTTGAACAACTCAATTCTATGGTAAGAAGAGGACGGTTTCGAAAAATTCCATACCACAAAAGAACATGCATCTGTGGCGCATCAGCCGTAGAGGATATTGTGCACATCCTGTTTGATTGTTGTATATATACCAAGGTGAGATCCCAATACTTACAACCACTTCTGGTTAGAACGACCAATTGAGATCCAACTGTTAAATTGACCTATTTTCTTTCTGGAGAGAATTCACACTCAGTCCGCAGGATTGCAAAATTTTATTACAAAAGCTGCCTACCTGAGAGATCTTTTTATCACACAAAACGGGGTCCCCTGTCATGGCGATGAGCTTATTTAAATATTATGACTGAATTTTTATACTTGTTATTTTATCTTTCTTGTTTACCATGTATTTTACTTCTTATATCAAACTCACTATTTATTAAGTTTATATGTTTTAATTATTTTAGTTAATTTTATATGAGTTGAGTCCATCTGTGTATATAATTTCTGTATCTGTATTTTTGTATTATGTATTATGTTTTTATTGTTGATATGGTCAGTTGACTAATCAATAAATGATGATGATGATGATGCTAGATTTGCCAGTGCTATGGAAAGCCCACCAGAAGGGTATTGGACATGAACAGACTGAATCTTCTGGAAACTAAAACTTTCCTAAGATGGATCTTTGCAGCTGCATCAAACATGAGAGGGTGGGCTATATGCTTGAAGATAAAAATGAGCAATGGGTGGGATGGAAGCCAAAATGAACATGTAGGATATTCCTTTTATTATGATCAATGAAGATGACCCCGCACCTGCATTATTCTGCTTTAGAAAATATGCTAGTTAAAAACCAGCTATGAAAATGAGGCTTTAGCTCTTAATTGTTTGTCTATGAAATAATACAGAATAAATAAACCTTAGTTAACTTGTTTTTAAAATGTTTCTGATAAAAAAAAAATTATTTATGCAACGTGTTTTTTGTGTGGTTGTTCTGTTTTCTGTGTGGTTGTTCTTACGCAATACTGTTATGCTTTTGTGACATTCAAAAAGTTTTACGCAGACTTTATGAGTCTGTTGCTGTTATTGACATTCTGGGTCCCGTCACAAATGTTTCCTTGAAATTATTGCCAAGTAGCATTGTTCTACCACGTACATTTCTGATATGCTGTTATACTTTGGTTCTAAAGAAGGAAAATGTTTCATAGTCAGTGGTTCGAATAAAATCAAATTGAAAGACATATTTAGGATTGGCAGAGAGAAACCTGCAAAAGGCTCCTATCCCTTTAATGGCCATGTAAAAGAGAGAATTTCAACATGTGTTGCTTGTTATTTGGATATGTGGCAAGCAACACTTGCTGAAATTCCTTATTCTACTCAACCAAAGAGGCTTGAGGGCAGCCCTATTTACGGTAATCAATGGATCAGGTTTTTTTCTTTTTACTTAGTTTAACTGTCTTCATTAACTTAGGCCATTTCTGCACAGAGTGAGGGAATCGCTCCGCTCCGCTACTTACTGGATCTTCTGGCTCCCCGGTCCTGTCCAGGCTGCTCCACAGCAGTGCGTGGTCATCGATCCGCTCTGCTCCGGTATCCAAAATGGCGGCTTCCGGTTGGTTGTGGGTCTCGACCAACCGCTGAAGCTCGCCAGCCTAAAGCCCGCCCTCGGCAGATTGCAGACTCACATTGGTGCGAGCCTGCGAATCTGCACAAGGAAGCAGGCTCGCAATGGCACGCTGTGTGCTTTTGAAAGACCAGAAAACTCAGGTCTTTCAAAAACATGCTGGAGGACCACTTGGGGTCGTTCTGGAGCGGACTGAGGTGAGGATCTACAGTAAGTAGTCCGGACCCAGTCCGCTCCAAGGTGCAGACGTCCTCCATGGAGGATGCACTGCACCGTTTTTATTACCCCGTGTGGAAATGGCCTTAATTTATATTGCACTTTCCCCTGAAAATTAGAGCTCAAGTTGGTATTAAGAGATCTCATAGTTAATTTGCATTCACTGAATTACGCTTTGTATACTTCTTGATCCTTATTACGCATATAATTGTACTTCACATATTATTTTATACTTGTCTCATTCTCTGTAAACTAAACACATTATAAGTGCTTTAGTTATCTTTTAACTACTTTATCTTCATCTTTACCTGTTTTAGTTATCTTTAACTATGTTATCAACATTTTTATTATTATTCTTAACAAAATACATTCTGTATTTCAGCTGTTTAAAATGAGTACCCATTACTTTTTCAATGTCTTATTTGTAATTTCAATAAATGTGCAACTGATTTTATTTCTGATGTAGTTCTGGCTTTCATGGTCACTTTCCATACGTTTACTAGAGCAAAAATAAAATTGTGGTCAATAAATTAATAAACACATAAATAAATATTTTTAAAAAATTTAAAAAATCAGGTCTTATCCTAATACAGCTGTCAATGTCGGGGGGCGGCAACCAGACACAGAGGCAGGAGCTGAGTTTTATGGCTTTAGCAATAAATAAAACAAGAGGTTACATCACCAAAACAAACATTCAAGTCCCAGGGGCAGCAAACTCAAACAGCAAGGTTTAGCCTGGAACAGAGAGCACAGGACATGAATTCCCAGTTGGTAGACGGTTGTTGCCCCGTGCCCAACTCCAACAGCGTCTTTCTTAAATACACAGTCTTTAGCTCAGCTGGGGCTGATCAAATGTCCATTGGCCCAGCTCACAGCTGGAGCCCCTCAAGGCTTCAGGGCCGATTCATCAGACGCTTCTCCCGCAGCTGCTGAGACCTCTGAATCCCCCCTTCTCCAGCTACCTCTGAAGGAACGTGGGGGAGGGTCTGCTGCAAACTCCGGGCTGGAGTCAGAAGCACCAGCCTCTGTCGGGTCAGAAGCACTATCCTCTGCCTCTGGAGCACAAACATCTGCTGCAGGTACTGGCTCGGGATCTGTGCCCGGGACAGCTGTGGGGTCACTGGCAGACTCCTCCCTAGCCTCTGAAGGAGCCCCCTCTCCTGAAAGCCACTCCAAGGAAACCTTCCCCGGCTGGGAGTCTAAGTCTAAAGTCCAAGACTGAATCGGTAGCATGCTCAGCCTGGCTCATGACAACAGCATCTTTTCTTAGCATCACTTCTTGAATAATTTCCTTTGAATTCTTAAAGCAAAAATCAGCTATAAACCCAGTTTGGGAGCCAAAATTTACTCTGGGGGCATAGTTTTACTGTGAAACAGATTTACTGTGGGGACACCCAAAACAACCAGAAATTGCCTTCCAACCTGACCAGAGGTGAGTGAAACTTCATTTCTGGTTCCTCAAAACGGTGGCAGTGTAGCCAATCTGGCTCTAAAATAGCCCAAAATGGTCCTCATAAGCCCTTTCCACATGGGCATATTGCTCACGCTAGGGAGACCTCTCCAGGAGGTCTTCTTCACCACGGGGTGCGCTAGTGCGGTTGGAAAAAGTGAGGCTCTACACCTCAAACTGCTCTAGCGCAGCTGCGGGGGTGGCGCTGCGAGTTTTATAAAAACCACCTTCCCAAGTGGTTTTTATGAAACTCGCCTGCGTTGCTCCGTGGCAGCCCCCGGTGAAGAACTGCAGAGATGCGGTAGCGCGTCCCTGCAGATCTGCCCGGGGCGGGCTTCCGGCTGGTGCACTGCCCTGATTGGCAGAGCACCGCCGGAAGCTGCCAGCCGCCATTTTGAGTGCTGCTGAATGCCGCCGAGCACCGCAGAGCGCCGCCGAATTTTAGCGGTGTATAGAGCAGCAAAACCGCACTCCCCACAGGGTTGGAGCAACCCGCTAGCAGGTAAGCTCTGCCCCTGCATGCGCCGCCCCGTTTCGGACCCCCGTGAGGAAAGGGCTCTAGTATGCCTCACTGTTGGTTTGCTAGCTTTCTGTGGCCAGAATGTTCTGTAGCAGAACATTCCAGATAAGAGTTGTACCATATGACCCTGGCACAAGTGTAGCTTAGGGATGAAAGGATGTTTTAAAAATGGTTGAAAAATGCACTCATGGGTGTCAAGAAACCCTGACAACAAGAATCCTGGACTGATGAGAATCTTCATAATTTGAGACCCACTTATATAAAGCATGCATGTTGTTGTTTGCACAGAAAGCAGCATTTTCTGTATAGAAAAGACAGAAAATCCTCAGAAGTAACTGTATTAATCGCTTGCAGCATAAAAAGGAGGAAGGGAGAGGGAGGGGGAAAAAGCAGTGTGGCAGCACCTTTAAGACTAACTGGTTTTTTTATGCTAGCATGAGCTTTCACGGATATAAACCCACTTCTTCAGATGCACTGCAGAATGATATTAAAGCCTCAGGTATAAAGCATATGTATACACCCCACACCAGATGGACTACAAGCCATCAAAGAATACTATCCTACAACAGACCAAGCTATCAAACTTTGCCACTTTGTTCTCACTCATAAGTACTTCACTTTTGGGAACAATATGTACCTCCAAGTCACTGGCATTGCCATGGGCACCCTCATGGCACCATAGTATACAAATATCTTCATGAGTGACCTGGCACAATGCTTCCTCAGCTGATGCACCCAAAAATCTCTCTTCTACCTGCAGTTTTTTGATGACATCCTTGTAATTTGGTGACATGGAAAGCAATCACTTGAGAAGTTGTATGGGGATTTCAACAACTTGTATCCTACTATCAACCTGAGCTTGGAGCCTCAAAGTCACTTTCACACAATTTTCACACAAGAAAGTCACTTTCTTGACAATATTGTGCAACTGTATAATGGACTTCTAAGCACCAGCTTCTATCAAAAATCCACTGATCATTACACATATGCCTCCAGTTTCCATCCAGAGCATACAACCAAATCTTTGTTACAGCCAAGCCCTGTGTCAAGGTCAGAGACCTGGGCGGCAAGCCAGCCCAGAGAAGGGAGAGGAAGAGATAGCAGAGTCCCACCAGGAGGAGTCAAAACAAGCAATTACTCATAGGCAATCCATTTACCTAAGCCTGAGCGACAAGCAAAAGCCATAGTCAGAGTCCAAAATCAAGGAGTCTGGAACCAAGAGATCAATCCAAGGTATCAGGAGCCAGGTGCTGGAAGCATGGAACAGGCTAAGAAAGAGTTTGTAGAAAGTTTGCCACAAGCAAAGGAGAGCTTCCAGGCAGGCAGTTATATAGCCCAGGCACAGGTGTGACCAGTCACCACTTCTTGAACTTAATCAAGGAAGCCTCCCTTTGCTCAGCTCTCTTGAGTCTCTGCCTTGTTTGTGGGCTGATTGACGCAGGCTCCAGGGCATCTTTAGAATCGGATCCCTGTTGCCCTAAAGGAGCAGGCAGAGGAACGTCCAAGCCTGCTCGGTCCCTGGCAGCAGGGGGAGCTCTTGAGCTGCAGGACTCATCTCCAGCCAGAGCCACAGGGACCAATGGCTGCTGCTCGTCATCAGCAGCTCTGACAGGGGATTCAATTATCACACCCTGCAATACAACCATATCTGTTTGGCCCCATAAGAAAGAGATTCAAAACTCATGGATTTAAAGCTGGCATTTCTCAAACTACAATACCCACCAAAGGAGGTAAAGAAATAAATCAACAAGGCAAGATCCAGGAACCATCTACTATGACTAAAACCACAAAATGACAGAACACCCCTAGTTGCCACCTGCAGTCCCCAGCTGAGACCATTCAAATGCATCATCAATGAGCTACAACTGATTCTGGAGAATCACACAAGCCTCTCACAAGCTTGGGGGCGGGGCAGGCATTTATTGGCTTACAGACAGCCTCCAAGTCTTAAACAACTACACACAGGATAATGTAAAGCAAGGACACAAATCCCCAGACACTAACTCTGTCCCCCCCTCTACTCTTGGAGCAATATTATAGGAGCCAATAATATCACCTACAACACCAGAGGTGCATTTATTTGCTCTTTCTCCAACGTGACATATGCCATCCCATGCCAGCAATGGACCCAAATCTGACATTAGAAATGGCAGTATCCCCAGACCACTTGCTGAACAGTTCAACTTTCTTGGACATACAGTAAGGGATTTACAGGATATTACAAAGGAAGACAAACAGTTGAATTGAATTATATTTGCAAATTCCAATCCATTAGCAGAGGTATGAACAAAGACAATGGCTCCATGGTGCACTACATATATTAATACAAGAGTCCTCACTACTGCATGCATAACCAAAGGAATCTCAGAGAGCGTCTTGAACCCAGGGAAACCGACTTTTGGGAAGCAGATGTATTGCTTTCAGATGTCAACATTAATTGACCACTGTAAAGATCTGAAGATGTTCTATCACCTCACCTGACCCTTTGAAAATTTAGGGCAAAGGACATGATTTGTGTCTTTTTGATTTGGATCCTATTACATTGTATCCCAGTTCCACAACTATATAAATATGCTTTATATCTGAAGCCTCATGACTGCATTTAAAGAAATAGGTTTATATCCATGAGCACATGCTAAAATAAATACTATTTAGTCTTAAAGATGCTTCCACATTCCTTTTCTCCTTCCTTTCCCTCCTTTTTATACATAGAATCCCATAGTTTGAGACTTATTTGATGCAAAACTTACATTTTTGGTTTGCAGAAGAAACAGCATTTTCTGTGCAAGAAGCAGCATTTTCTTCACCAATCATAATAGTTCAACACTGAAATACTTTCTACACAGAAAATGTCTTTTCCTGCAGAGAAAATTGTTCGGCACAAAAATACCATGTGTGTGCAGAATTAGTCCCAAACTGCAAATAGCCTTCAAAAATTGCAGTTTTCTAAGACTTCCTTGCAGTGGGAAGAAAATTACTAAAATTATTCATTGCTTTCTTTGAAAAGAAAATTAGTAAAGAATTGTCTTGCTGGTATAGATTATTTTGTGACCTCTCTGAACAGCAGTCATGATACGGGAAGGAGAAGATTTGGAAGAACTCTAAAGATTAGAAAGAGAAATGGGCTTCTTTTCTTAGCCTACTGAGCAGACACACAATCATATTTCTGCTGCACTTCTGAAACAGATCTTATTTGTAGGTGATGAGATGAACCTCTTATATCCACTTATTTGGGCACAGGGTCCTATTGAAATCAGTAGGACATACTTCTGAGTAATGGTGCCGAACTAGGTTATATAACTAGAATCAAGAACCAAAACTGAGACATAAAGTTTGCTCAGGTCAAACTATCACTTTCAACTTTGAGTTCTTCAGTCTTTTTAAATACTCAAGCTAGACTTTGAATAATCTCTCAGTTTGATCCTTTCTTCTTGTCCTTGGAACTCTCTTCTTCTTGCCAATTAGCCCCCACAGAAAGAAGCTTTTCCTTGGGGGGAGGAAGAGAAGAAAAGAAGAAGAAAAAGAGGGAAATGGCTTCAACTAGTTCTTAGGCAGGGGGTACTTTAATTGGGGAAGGCAGAATGCACACTGCTGATTTGCATTAAGAGAAGGCATTGTAATTGCTCTGTGAAAAACCATTCACATTGACTTCAGTAGAGCTGAGCTTTCTTATTGCAAGATTAATAAATACATGTCATTTCCTCATGACTATTTGAGGGGCTCCTTGTGTGGCAGGACATGAGAAGAGATTTTTTTAATTATAATAACAAGGCATGCTATTTAATGAAGAGCCATGCACATAAGCATCTCTCTCTATGTAAGCTTATATACAAATTCAGCAGATCTCCTGCTTATCTGAAACACCAATTATTATGATTCCTTGACAACCTAAGCTCTTTGCAGATGAAATGGCATCCATACACAGTGCTTATGGGGGAAGGGGGAGTCAGGTCTGTGCCCATTCTCTCCTGCTCGATCTACTGGTATTTAGTCAATTATTTGAACATACCGTAACTGCATACAATCTTACATGAGAAAAAAAATGAAGGGGAAGAATTAATTACCTCTATCTTAGCCAATTTGGAAAAGTTACTTTTGGACTGCACCTCTCTATGTTTCCTTATCATCATGGCCAGTGACCAACATACTGGCTGAATTCCCCAAAATATAACTTTTCCATGTTTAGCTCCAAGGATGCTGCCCCCAATCAGATTCAAGGCTCCTAGCAACCACCTCCCAAACAAGGCCCCCAGACATTACTTTGCACTAATCTCTCCTTAATTATGCTCCTTCTGGGAAGTGCAGTCCAAAATGTAACTTTACCAAACTCTGAAAAAGCATGCTTGTGGCTGTTTATTTAAATAGTGCTTCCAGTTATCTGAATGTTTATCATTTTTCAGCTGTAGTTTTCCTATATAACAGTACAGCAGCTGTAGGTGGTGAATCTACTTTTGGTTTTAATCTGAGCATTAAATGATGTATCCATGGTGCTGAAACTAGCTGGGGGCATAGAGATCAGCACCATGGACAACTCCTTTAAAGTTCAGACTACACCCCAGAGTGGATTCACATCCCCTGATCTGGAAGTTACCAGCTGCCTCTGCTGTAAAAATATGTAGAAATTCTGCCAGTGGACAGTGATAGCTCTCCTTCCTTCCTTCCTTCCTTCCTTCCTTCCTTCCTTCCTTCCTTCCTTCCTTCCTTCCTGGCAGATAGCTCCCTACTCTTTAAAGAAGGCAATAATATCCTAAAATTCTCTATCAGAGGGTTCTCCAACAGAGAATCTTGAAAGTCTCCATCAGAGGAGAAAAGATTGATAATGAAAGTACAGGTTACAATCTGGAGAACTGGTTCCACAAGGAATGCTCCAAAAGAGTGTGAGACAAAGGAGCCCTGGCTTCTTCCACTCACCAGCTCTTTTTCTTTGTTTTCCACATAGAATAGGACAAATAAATGTAGAATCCTACTTGTTATTGTTAATGAGAAAGGTAGTCCGTTCAATCTCCTTTGGTAGGAGTTTTAAAGGCATGTTGTTGTTGTCATTGTTGTTCTAGGTGGTGTCTGGCAACTCCATTTTTTCCCCAGAATTGCTTTCCATTGTTTAACCAGTGATTGTGGGCAACCCATTGATCTGTTGGTAGTAGAATCAGAGAAACAAAGTTTCAGAGAGCACTGACAAATTGAAGCTGGTGGAGAAATGTATGGCCCTCCAAGTCTTGCAGAATGGCAACTCCCATCATAGCTAATGGTGAAGGATGATCAGAGTTTCACTCCAACAACAAGCTGCCCTGAATTAAAAGGATGCTTTTGAGCAGAGGTGGCTCCCAGAAGTGTTTGGCTCTGTAGGTACAACTTCACCCCATGCATTGGGACTATGGTTCATGTACAGAGCCTTGGTGGCGCAGTGGTTAAATGCCGGTGCTGCAGCCACAAGGTTGTGAGTTCGATCCTGCCAGGCTCCAGGTTGACTCAGCCTTCCATCCTTCCACAGGCTGGTAAAATGAGTACCCAGCTTGTTGGGGGCAATTAGTTAACACAATGTAAACCGCTTAGAGAGCACTTAGCTGATAAGCAGTATAGAAGTACACATGCTATTGCTACTGCTACATTCCTGTTATAGTAAATGTCTATCTGGTAGTTAGGTTTCACCAGTAAAGCTCACACTCTGGAAAACAAAATGCTTTGAGGATTATACGTAGACCAGTGACACCCTAATGTGTGTGTGGGGCGATGCTCTGCTCCTGGTGTACAAAATAAGGGTTTGCAATGGCAGTTCCTCCTTTTCCCTCCCTCACTGAAGTGCCAGAAAAAAGAAGCAGAGATCTGCTGTCAGGAACAATAGCTGAGCAAGAGATTCTGACAATGGAGATATCAAGTCAAGCCTATCGCCTCCTGCTCTCCTTAGAATTTCCTTGAGTAAGGCAGAAAAGCAAAGAGGAGATGTGGTGGGGCAAAGGTAACTGCAGGTTCCTTTTGAAAATGAAACTGGGAGAAAAGCCAGGAGGGAGGGGGACAAAACCAGGAATCTAGCAGCCCCTTTAAGACTAAGTGGTTTATATTTTAGCTTGAGCATTTGTAGATATCAGTCCACTTCTACAAGTACAATGACTGAAGAAGTGGATTGATATCTACAAAAGCTCATGCTAAATCAGCTTTTCATTTTTTTTAAAAAAATAAATCTCTATACGTAATTTGTAAAGTAAGACCATCTGGAAGCAGAGGTAGACTGCAGAAAATGAGGTTTCTCTAGTCTTGGGGTAGAAAGAGCTTGCTTTTGTTATCCAAAGTTTCCCAGGTGATTGTTGCAATTTTTGATCTGTCGTCTGTGCAAACAGCAGAGCTATCTTTTCTTTTCTTTTCTTTTCTTTCCCCCTCCCTCCCTTCTTTTACAGTGCTATAAGCATACCAGCACACAGTGCTAAGACATGGCAATCATTAAAAGGTTTCCAGAAAAAATGTAAGCTTGCTTGTCTTTTTCCCAAGCTTCTTGGCATCTGGATGCTCCCAGATGGAAAGGAGATGAGGAAAGCCAGGTAGAGGATAGACAGATGTACAGATAAATAGTTGCCCATTGAGGAAAGGTAGGTATTTACTGTGGATTTTAGATTTCTTGTAAGTAATTTCAAATAATAATGAAGTTCTTTAGGAAGGGCTAATTCCACATTTCCTTGTCTTTGGTGAATGGTATGCACCAGATTTTTTTTCCTGATCTTAGAAACTAAGTAGGGTCAGCCCTAGTTAGTACTTGGATGGGAGACCCTCAATGTATACCTATTCCTTCCTTGTCCATAAGAAATCTATGAAATTCATGAGGTTGTCATAAATTGACAGGTGTGTGCATGTGCATGTGCACTCGTGCACACACACACACACACACACACACACAGGGTTACTACCTCTAACAGAAACAGACAAGAAATGAATATCATTGCCCCTGGTAATCAAAAAGTACTGGCATTTGCATTATTTATTGTACAAAAAAGAAAAAGTAATAAAAAAATTAGTTTTTACGGACATGATTGTACATACAAAATTCAATAGAAGATAATTTTTGCTGTGGGTACACAGGGTTCTGTGTTCCTTTTCAAGCACTATTATTATTTCTTTCACTTAATGATCAGTATAGAAAATAATTTTGTTGTTGTTGTTATTGTTGTTGGGGGTGTTAAAAAAGAGATCCGCACCAAATGTCAAATATGCTAAGTAAGCCACTGAAATAGACAAGCCAGCTATGCCAGTTCTGCATATGCTGGATTATGGAGATAATACATCATCAAGCAAAGGAAAATGAAAAGCCTTAAAACTGACTCAGACTTTTAGTACATCTAGCCTAGAACTGTCGAATCTGACTGGCAGCAGGCCTCCAGGGTTTCAGGCAAGATGCTATCTTACTCCATCCACCAGGAGAACCCTACTATTCCCTGGTCATCTTCCTTCCAAGTACTAACCAGGCTCTGTCCTACTTTATGTCCAAAATTATATGAGATCAGGTGTGTTCAGGATGGTATAGTGGCATCACATTACAACTTTGATCAAAATTATGATGTTGAATGAGTATGATAAAATATATTTACTTGTTTAAATAATTAATTTATACACTGCCTTTCTCCCAGGAAGGAATGTTGTTCCAAATAATTGTTTTTGAATTCACATGGATCAAATCCTTTACATAACCCTCTCCTAGTGGGTCTGGTAGATTTCTTGGAGATAGTAGTTCCAAGATGAGAAAGAAATGGGTGTCTTTCCTGTATGTCTTTATTGTACTGTCAGAGAGACTGATCCTGCTTAGTAGTAAAGACCTCGGAGATCATTAGGAAGTACATGGATAGGTGAGCATTTATTGCTTATGGAGAAATGTAAAGGGCAAAAATAGTACTTTGTGTCTAAGAGACTGGAACAGGCCAAGGTACAAAAGTCCTGAAATATAAAACCACAGAAGGAAACCAACAAAAGTCTGATTGCTGCTGGCTCAAGGGAAAAAAAGTTTAATAGAATAGCCAAAACACAACAGGCTAAGGCAAAAAATAGCACCAGAGACTAGCTGAAATACTCATGCTATATTTCCCCCATTATTTCTCAGGCAATTTTGAAATTAGGAAATCTTATGGAAACAGCAGGAGGAATCCTAGCCTGCCACAATTTCCATCACCTGTGATCATGAGTTTTTATTGCTGTGTGAGACCCTGCTGCCTCTTGTTTCAGAGAAACCCAGCAAGAAACCAGATTGTTCTAATTGTAGGCAGGCGAGTAACTTGCGTTCAGCAGCAGCAGTGGAGTTGTTCTGGCTTGAAAGACGACTGCCTACAAATGAAGTGCAGAATGCCATTGACAGAGGGCAAAATAATAAGGGACTAAGAAAAGCACTCCAGGATACTATCTACAGCCTCCCCTCCCCTAATGCAAAGCCATTTGTGATTACCAGCAAAGGAGCCAATGCTGCAATGGTATTAAGTTAAGATGTCTCACTCTGCTGCTTGTTCAGGAGAATGAATTTTTGAAGTAAAGAAAATTCTTGAAATGATTTATTGCTGGAAAATCAGTATCTTCTAGGAGTTTATTGCTATGGATGCTACTTCTTGTAGTTACCTAGGGTTAGCCAGAGTGAAAACTGGAGAGAGTTCCTGTAATTTTCATGGTTGTGTAGAAGAAGGAATTTCAGCAGGTGTTGTTTTTACCTGGTTACATGACAAGCAACACCTGCTGGCATTCCTTCAAGTCACCTGTTGACTTACGTTGACCCCACAAATCTCACAGGGTTTTCTTGGGTAAGGAATACTCAGAGGTGGCTTTGCCAGTTCCCTTCTCTGAAATGTAGCCTACAAGAACCTGGTATTCATTGGCAATCTCCCTCTCAAATACTAATCAGGGCTAACCCTGATTAGCTTCCAAGATCAGATGATTCTATGATTTCTGGATCTGGTACTTTAAACGTATTTAGTCCCAGAGCAACCTTACTGTGCCGATACTCAGTAGCTGAGTGTGTTTCTCTAAGAGTTAGGTGCAGCATATATTTGTGTCATTTCCTAGTTCATGGTTTTAGCTGCACCTGCTGTCTTCTTAGATTAATTAGTCTAAGTCTGTGTTCTAATGTTTCTACGCTACATTTCTTTTAGTGGAGTTAGGACTTAACTGGTGCAAATGCCAGCACTTCTTGATTACCAGGGACAAAATATTCATTTCTTGTCTGTTTCTGTTGGAGGTAGCAACCATGTGTGTGTGTGGTGTCTTTGAGTCAGCTGTCAACTTACAGCAACCCCCTGAATTTCATAGGTTTCTTATGGACAAAGAATACTCAGAGGTGGTTTTGCCGCTTTCTTCTTCTGAAATATAGCCTATAGCACTTGGTATTTAATGGCGGTTTCCCATTTAAGTACTAACCAGGGCTGACCCTGTTTTGCTTACAAATCAGATGGGATCTGATCCCTTTAAGACATTTAGATATCTCTTCTACCCAATCACTGAAGGTACAGAAATCCCCAGTGGTGTAGACTCAGGTTGATAGACTTGGGCTCAAGTCAGATTTTGGTCACTTCAGTGACTTGACTTAGACTTTACTCAGGAAAAATTACATACTAACACAATCCGACTTGAGACTTGCATATTTTTAGTGACTGACTTGATGCCCTTGGTTCAGTAACATAACACATTCATTCAGAAACCTTACAACTTACTGGTCACATGACAATCTGTCTCAAGCCCAAAGTGTCAACACATTTCTGAGAGGGAACAGAAAATAGGTTAGGCAATGGGCTTGTGGAGGAAGAATCCTTCCTTCTAAAGCTCATGAAGCTTCAATAATGGGGAATAAGAAGGACCTTACTCCCCGCTTTTGAAAAAGCTTCCAGCTTTGCAAATGGGAAGTAAGAAGGATCTATTCCCCACTTCCAAAGCTGTAGATGACAAAATCACTAAAGTAGAGGGCTAACTCTACTTAATTGTTAATACTGACTTTATTCAACTCTGTCCAGAAATTCTGGAATACAGGCTGGCGTATAAAGTTGGCTTCCAGACTTGAGACTTTACTCTAGACTTGAGACTTGACTTGAGACTTCGAGTAAAAGACTTAAATACATCACTGGAAATCTCCTCTAGTTTTCACTCTTATAACTCTATCAGAACTAGTGATATCCTTGTCCTCATATTGAAGTTGGAGCCGAGGACGGATTGGGCCATTTTGAAGGCTCTCTCTGTCTGAGATTTACACTAGAGACTTTCTAGTGGCTTAAAAAAAAAAGTAGTGGGAGAGGAACTATCAGGCTGAATGTCTACTGGACTATATTCAAACCAGACCAATGAAAAACAAAATGGAGACATCAGCATAATCTGATTAGTACCGAGTTCTACAATGTATTTTTAAAAATTAAGTTTAAAAGATGTCTATAAGTGAACATAAACCATCGTGACCACTACTCCAAATTGTGCATACTCAGTGGCCTGAAAGAAACATGGCTGAAATGTTGGACTTTCTTGAGCTTCTTGTAACATGCCAGATGAATAGATGGGGCTGGACTTGAGGAGACACAAACATTTAGTTGCAGTTCCATTGATTAATTTGGAGCATGCTTCAGTAATTGTTCAAGCATGCCTCCAAATTAATATTACTATAAGGGGAATAGTGGACCCCATTAGTTTTTCCTTCCAAGTCTTGACTATGGGCATGATTCATCTCCCTATGAGTCTAGCTACGTGTATGTGATGTATATGAGAGGAGATAAGAGGAGATTGGCATAAGGTTCCTCTTTCTCCTTTCCCAGCTCGCTTTCTGTTTTTCACCTACTATCCATTACTTTATAGAAAGAAATCCAAGGATGCCTCCAAATATCCCTCTCCAGCTTGGGGCCCAAGCCAAGAAGTTACTTGTGTAAATCAATTGTTTCTGGACACATTGTAAGAGGAAACAGTGAAACCTTCTTGCAAGGGAGACCCAGCATCTTTCTCTCCATTATCCTTTGGTTGCAGGCAAAAATGTTTTTATTCAGATGTGGTTTTGGCAATTCATTGACTGTTCAGAAAGAGTCTTTTAAGGAAGAAACAGCATACTTTTTGCTGGTGTATTTTTTAGCTGCTTTTCATTATAATTTGTTCAATTTTCTTTTGACAGTATTGTGAATGTTTCTCTCTTTGCGTAGTGGGTGTCTCTTGTCAGCCAATTGTGTCCCCCAGTTTTGAGACAAAGGTGGATTATGGTTCAGGCACACACAGAGTGTCCACATGGCTGTTCTCCTCTTGAAAACTGTAACACTGAAACTGGAAAAGGTTATTGAAACAAACAGGAGGAAACAACAAAACAGCTATCTATTGTTGAGAGAAAAGACTAGCAGATGCCGTGTGTGACATATGGAGCTGGCATCAGGAAGGCGTAAGATGGATTGCTTGAATTAGTTGTTACCCTCAGGGATGTTTGTGAGATGCAACTCAGCAAAGGGTTGCTATGTGGTGTATTCCACTTGTGCTATACTGATTTACTTCAGTCTTGTGTAGTAAGTAGGTGTTATGGGTAGGAATCTGTGGATGAGGTTACACTCTTAGTATAAGATGAGAAACTTGTACAATATTTCTGTGACTCATTTAGCTGTGGGTCTACTAGGAATGAATAAATCAAACCAATTCTAATCTGTGCAATTTTTCATGTATTTCTTTACAAACCTGTTTCATTCTCCCTGAAAATTCACATTTATATGTATATTAAAATATGTGTTTTAAAAGAATTTTCCCTCAAAATAAGCATTTCTAAATGTATTTTCTCTTAGATAGGCACTTTGACCCCAACCTTTTTTTTTTTAAAAAATGAACATTTCATGAGTTGAAGACTTCAGGAAGTACGATAGCAGATAGGGCCTCAATAAAGTGTTCGTAGGCCTTAGGCACTCTTGTTTTTGACTCCTCACCTCACGAGCCTTAAATTTTTGCTAACCCTGTTTTATGTAGGCCCTAAAATTTTTGTTGGCTTCTCGGCACTGTGCCTCAAGTGCCTAATGGATAAGGCGGCTCTGATAGCAGGTGATTTAAGTTCCCGTTATTCATCCAGGAAATATGCATCAGGCCAGTTTATACTGGAATCCACAAAGAAGAAATTTCTTATGCTTCCCAAGCCTTTTCTCCTGTGGCAAAACCGACAGTCCCTTGGTTCTGACTAGACATAGGCCCTTTCTGCAGGACAGCGGCATTCCAGCATGGGAACGTGAGAGAACCAGGATCGTGGCGCTTCTGCATGATGTTGTTGCAGTCCTGCCCTTCTTGTGTCACCAGCCAGTGGGATCGCAGGGTATATCATTGACAGAGAAACTCCATCAATGACCCCCGATTGCATGATCCTTCCATCAAAGCCAGCCATGCAGAAAGTTCTTTTTGTCCTAATTAAACACTGAAAAATATCACCACAAGCCAAATGAATTTTTCTCCCATCTGCACTAGTCAAATTTAATATGAAAGGCTTCCCTATTATAAAAATGGTCATGTTGTACCTGCCTACCACGTTGTGATGTACAGGATAACTCCAGCCCCAGAAGTTAAAAGTCTCCAAAAGCTTTATTCAGTGAAATAACAACAGCACATTTTGCTTACTGCCAAGATTGAGGAAGCATTAGGTTTGCAGTACTATATAAGCCATTCTTTTTCAAATTAGCACACACTAGCATTCTGTCTGACAGTTAAGCAAAACAACACTTTTACCAGACTCCCATTCCACCTGTCAACTGCGTGACCTTGCAGCTGCATCTGTTCATCCTTATCAAAGCTTGTTACAAGAACATTCTCTTATTCCCAGCACACTGTTTCTCAATGCAATCATCCCCTGACAGCACAATAAAACCCCTTTTTAAACATCAAAGCATGGTAGGAAGCAAAGCTGACCGGGCACATGTAGTTGTGAGGAGAACAACCTGTCAGAAAAGAAAGAAGAGTCAAGCCCAATTCAAGACCACAAATATGATGGGGTCTAAGAATGCAAAACCTTTTCCTAGATTTATGATCTGTAACTTTTCCTTTCTCCCACTTTTTTTTTAAAAAATTCAATAACTTTTTGTCAAATTTATGAAGAAATTTACAAATTTTCTTATAAAACTAAAGCGAACAAAATACTTACTTGTGCCTGGATCAACCACAGTTGGGATCACTGTTGTATCTCAAGAAGCTGTTGAATCATGGAGACAAGAGTGAACTAGAGCCTGTTGCTCATCATCATCATCATCATCATCATCATCATCATCACCAATGTGTTACACATCTGTTGTTATTTTCATACCAACTTTTCAGTCATGAATAGTGCACATAATAGATGCATTACCCCCAATGGGATCAATTTCTTTTACCAATACCACTAACAAGCTGCTCCTCAAAATCCATCCAAATCCTACCAACAAGCTGACATTTATGTTAGTCAAAGTACAAAAAGCCTGCTGTTACCATTGCTTTGATTAAATTATTTAAAAATAGTTATCTTGGCCTTCATTAGTTAAAAAACAACCACCGTCAACTAACAAATAACACCATTACTTTGAATTTATTACAGCTAAAAGAATGAAGTTTTGATGCTTAGTGATGAGTTGATGAAACTGAAAGTCATTCATCAGCTACCTGAAGTGTTATGTTAAGTTGTGGGTGGATATTTTCATGGATATAGAATAAAATAAGCTTGTAAATAATAGGGCCAGAATATTATGAAATGGAAGAGAAACTAGTAGCTTTTATCAGATTTCTCTGAGGAACAAAAGTTCAAGGCTAGGAGTGTTTTATATAAGCCACTGTCTTATATAAAGCATTTATATAAAGTATATAAAGTTTATATAAAGTTGTGTCATTTCCAGTTGGTGTGCATGGGAACTGGAATTTGCTATGCCTCCTGACTGAAAGAATTGGTTGGAGAAGCAAGGGAAACGTCAAATCCTATGAATCCCCAGATAATGTGTACCAGATTATAGACCTTTTACTTTGCTCACTGAAAAGCTCCATGGAAGCCACCAAACATAAAGCTCAGCCCTGTTCGCATTGCACTTGGCAGCCCCAAAAAGCCAGATGGGGGCAGTTCTAAAATCATGTTTTAGAAATGAAATAATGGTAAAGCTCTTCAGAAGTTCTTCATGTTCCACAAGAATGCTGCATGCCTTCAGACAAATGTAATTCAGTACTTGTGGGGGAGTGAACATCAGTTGACAGCCTGGATTGCAGGAACATGTGGGGGCAAAATAGGATTTTTACACAGTACCATTACCAATGACCGTTCTAATAAATACAGCTTCAGAACAGAAAAGTTTCAAAACTTAATTGGCTCTGGTTACAATGAGGCATGTTTTGAGCAATAGCCAAATTGCTGAAAACAAATAAATTTCAATGGATCATTAATTGGCCTTGCTGAATACAACTTTACTGTGTAGATCTATTCTCCTGATTTAAGTAACAAAGGTTACATGTGTTTCTCTCTTTATTGGCAAGGAGATGGAGAAGTACCGGGGGGTATTTCTTTTCACTCGATAGGATCCCCTGTTAGTAACACAGACCCAAGAATTATCAATGTCACCACCACCACCATATTTCCTCCAATGTGTTTGAGACAGAAGCAGCTGCAGCTTTCAGAGTTTGGAAAAATTACCTTTTGGACTACCATTGCCAGAAATCCTCAACCATCAGGGGAGCCCCTCCCACTCCCTTCTGAGGTAGACTGAACTGAATCATAGTTATTAACTCAAGATCACCCAGAGTTACTCTAGAAGCTAATGGATGTTGGGGGTCCAACCGTAATGTCAGCATCTCATTAGAATTTGGGAAAATTGTAGCTCAAAGAACACCTGCAAGAGGAGGGTAACAGCAAGATCTTTCCACCTATGTATACCAGCACTAATTGCTGAAAAGCTCCAGTTAAAGATCAATGAAGTATTTTATTTAAAATCTACAAAGACACAGGAAATCATACACTCTAGGAACCATACAAGGCTGTTGAAAAGTAAGTTGTGAAAGGTTGGATAGAGAGAGAAATTGAGGGAAGAAGGTGACAGTTACCAATCCTGGAGAAGAAGGATGGAAGAGAGAGGCTCCAATAGCATCTGAGGGTAGCACAGATGAACAGCAATCTGTGTGGCACAGGTTACATCTGAAATGCTACAAGTTGCCAAGGCCAAAGTTAGGGTTTATATACCCTTTTTCCTATTCTGAAGGGGTATTCTGGCAAAGCCTTGAAAATTTCCCATGGGACTGACCAAAGGGTTCCAGAATAAATGATTGCTTGGACACCAGAGGGCCAAAGTTTATGGGAATTGAGATAACCTCTAGAAGTTTAGATCAGTAGGGGGTGTAGAAAAGGCCTCTGCACGGTGAGATCAAAAGACGATGGTCTCTGATTGTCTTATCTGGGCCAATTTGGAAATGCAAAGATCTGGGATTGATGAAGAGATTAGCTTGAACCCCTTTTGTTCCAGGGTATTTGCCTAATCCCCCTTGACTTTATGGCCTGGCCAAGTGTCAGGTCAGCATGACCTCTTCCAGTCAGCCATAGGAAAAAGCGCATCCTGCAGGATGGGGGTGTAGGTAGGATAGGGTAACATCTGTGACAGCTTTGAGACAAAAAGGTGATTTCTAGTCCCACCCTAGGATAGCCAGTGTGTTGGGATTTGTGCTGTTTATCCAAGACGGACAGTACATTGTCACATCCTCTAACATTTCACAAATGAAAACTGAGACATGTGTGGCCAAAGAATAACAGACTGTGGTCGAGATAACAAAAGTTATTAATGAGGATGAACATGTGAGTAAAGAAAGGTGGCAGTGGTTTGTTTTTGCCTGAGTCTATGGAGAGGATAAGATTCTGCCTTCTCCTCTTCCAGCACAGATAGACTCACACTCTGAATGCCGTTTGAAGCAATTGAAGCAAGCTGAGGAGGAAGAGAGAAACTGGGAGGAGAAGAGAGAAACTGGGGCTTTTTAAACACAGCTGTAAAAGTGAGATAACAGAGGATTTATCAGCACTGTTCTGGCCAAACTAGGACAGTTGGAGGGTGTGTTATATTGGCAATGTTATTTTCAATTCATTTTCCAGATGGATTTTGCCTTTTTATCTTTTGCAATATCTGATGATGACGTTTCCTTTGAGCTATCCACTACAACCAAAAGATTATTTTCTTGTTTAGTCACTAGTAACTGATCACTAAGTTTGTATAAAATGCAGATTTTTTGGCCTTGTGTGCATCCTTACAGTTGTTTACATTGTAATTTACCACTTTAATATCTTTCTCCACAGTTTAAAGAGAATCTTTTGGAGGTCTTCAGAATCTGTTCTTGATTTAAACACTGAAAATAACTTTATGTCAACAGTAGATTTGGTCCTCTAACTGGCCACTCCAGCGCTAGAGCCTTCCATTATGAGGAGATCCTCCACTTGGGGTAGGGAAAGTACTCCCCTACCAGAAGTTTAGAGAGGCCTGCTCCAAGTTGCAATCTCAATCATTATGCTAATTCATGGTTTTGCAATGAAAAGGGCCAGAAAAATAAAGCTTTGAAACCAGTTGGCCTGATGTTTGCAGCCATATTGGTCTACTAGAACAAAAAACAGATGCTAATGTAATAGTCCTTTTATTTAAAAAAAAATCAAAAATTCTAAAAATTGTTAGCATACTTTGCATTATTTTAAAAATATAAAAGAAAGGCCTTTTTTCAGCAAAGAGTAGGTAGCAGTAATTTTTTTATAATTAGGTAATAATAATATTTAGGTAACAGTAGTTTCAGAAATGTTGTTTTCTTTTTTTTGTTTCTCATGATATTACGCATGATAAAGGAGTGTAGCATTGGTGTGGAAAGGAAATCATGTTACAAGTTTGCCCTGTCTTCCTCTCAAACGATGCTTGGGTCCTGATTGCAATAACTTACTCTTTATTTCTGCTCTCTGATTTCTGTTTTGCAACGAATTACCAATCCATAAGAGGACTTCCTTATTCCATAATTGCACCATGACTACTGATTCGATCCCAGCACTATCTGTAAGGATATTGAGAAAATATATGATGTCTTCAACCATTGCACCAGCATGCAATTCACCATATAGTCTATGTGCACTGTCATAAACGGAGCTGTCTATGTGTCTCATCATTTGAATTCTCATTGTCAAAACACCCCTGCCTCTTGAAGCATATCCTTTGCATGAGAGGACATCTGTTCATTTGCTGAGAAATGGAAACCTTCAAAAAGGTCACGCCCCTCTTCCTCAGAGTGACTTCTTACTTCATCAAGACATTCATTCTCTGTATAACTGCAGAGGAGCTGTCACTTGGGACTGAGACACAACTTACATATCTGTAAAGGTCTTGCCCACTAACTTTTCTGCTCTTTTTCAAGTGTTCTAAAACAGTGTTGTTCAAAGAGGTGGTCCTAGACTGGTCCCAGTCCCTGATCCATTGGCTGATGGTCTCTGGTGAGTTTCCAGAACAAACATACAGTTTCAGTATAGTGCAAGTCCCTGTCAATGTGGTCCTGCACATTGGATAGCTTAAGAAGCACTGCTCTAAATCAACTGTCTTGGTTGCAGGAGCCAGAAGCTCATAGTACTGGAGGCATATCTTTTATTTCATTACCAAAACAAAACATCAGTGAAAAATCACAGGTCCAAACTAGCTATGTGCTTTTTTGCTAAGTCAATATTTACATAAGTTCCACTGAGACAGTGGATCTAGTCTAGTTGAGGCTAGCAATTGGATTTAGTTCCCAAGGGAAGTTTATATGAAGGGAAGTATAAAGATTTCAGTGGATAGGGATGAGTTCCAGAACTGGTGATTTTCTTCCATGCTAACTATGGTCTTCCTACTGAAAAACATCTCGCCATCCATGCTTTCCCCAGGGAAAAGGGAGTATATAAGCTAGTTTTAAACTTAACAGCAAAATTCAACATCAAATAAAAAGCCATTTCAACCTAGAACTGCAGTCAGAGGAAGCTAGCTTTTATAATGCATATTTCTGTCACACTTTGTCTCCCTAGAAAAATCACAGTGGTGAGAGGTTTTGTTTGTATTATCTATATTTCCTTATTGCTTATGATAGTATCTTTATCCAGGCAAATTCTTCTGTTCTATCATCAACTAAAAAAGTCTTGCTTCCTTCAAGGTTTCTACTTTTCCCCCCCTCTGTAATGTCCCTGCAGATTTTATCAAGGTAATCCCAATAAAGCTGTTTTGCAGAATTCATGTTCTGTCCTCCATTACACCTCTGTGCAGCTTTCTAAAATAAAGTGACCATTAAGAGATATTAGCCAAGTGCTAATTATTTCTGGCAATAAATGAAAGAATCTGTATTTCCAAAAGACTATCACCTTTGTAGCCCTTTTTCAATTTAGCTTTCCTTTCACCTGCCTCTTGGTATCCATAACAAGGAGCTTAGTCCATTTCAAGCACTTAGGAATATTATTCATACCATTTCATCTTTTGCTTTAAAGGCTTTTTATCTCATTTCCTCTCCAACAAAAAAATGTCCCTCATGAAGAAGCACAGGGATTCAGAAAAGGAGGTTAAGTTGCAATGTGAGCTTCAGAAACCTTCAAAATACAATTAATAAAAAAAAAGTTACAACATAACAACTCACTTTCAGTTGCAGCAACCTTCAAAAACTGAAAAAGGTTTGAAAATCCCTAAGTAACACATCAGAGCTACAGGACTCCCTTTGTGTGTTATCAACATTCAGTCACAATCACCAGCAGTCAAGGTACAGGATATGAAAAGAAAAAACAGAATTGCAGGCATTAAAAATGGCAAGGTTACAATGTTTTAATATTTGTGATTCTTTAGGTTAGAAAAGAAGTCGCTAAAGTTCCTGCCCATCATGTCACCCTCTGCCATAGAATCATAGATTCTTATTTGAAAGAGACCACAAAGGCCATTGAATCCAACCCCCTGCCATGCACAAATATACCACCAAAGCATTCTTGACAGATGGCCATCCAGCCTCTGTTTAGAAACCTCAAAAGAAAGAGACTCTACCACAATCCGAGGCAGTATATTTCACTGTCAAATTAGAAAATCCTTCCTAATGTTTAGGTAGAATCTATTTTCCTGACTTGTAAAGCCATTGTTCTGTGTTCTGTTCTCTCGAGCAGCAGAAAACAGATTTGCTCCATCCTCCATATGACGTTTCTTCAAATATTTAAACATGGCTATCACGTCATCTCTTAATCTTCTCTTCTCCAGTCTGTTCTCATATGACATGGTTTGCAGGGCTTCTACCATTTTGGTTGCCCTCCTCTGGGCATGTTCCACTTTTTCAATATCCTTCCTGAGCTGTGGTGCCCTGAACTGAAAGTAATGTTCCAGGTGGGGTCTGACCAAAGCAGAATAGAGTGGTACCATCACTTCCCTTGACCTAGACACTATACTCCTGTTGATGCAGCCCAGAATCGTGTTGGTTTTCTTAACTGCTGCATCACATGATGTGTGTGTGTGTGCTGTCAAGTTGCCTGTTGACTAATAGTGACTTCATGAATTTCATAGGGTTTTCCCAGGCAAGGCATACTCAGAGGTGGTTTTGCCAGCTACTACCTCTGAAATATAGTCAAAAGTGCCTGGTATTCATTGATTGTCTCCCATTCAAGTACTAACCAGAGCTGACCTTATTTAGCTTCCAAGATTGGATGGTATTTGATGCCTTTTAGGGTATTTAGGCCATTGCTCCACACCTGATAGAGAGGTACAAAATTATTCAAAGTGTGGATGAATTGAGAAGGACAATTGGGATCATCTGATAAAGGTGAGTTGTGGGAGGTTAAACCAATCAGTTCCTCTCAAAGGACATAGTTAAACTATGGAATGTGCTCATTCCATAGTGCTAATGGTGGACACCAAGGTGGATAGCTTTTTAAAGGGTTGTGTGTGAAAAATACCCAGTAAGCCTCCAGTTTTTCTTAGACAGCAGTTACCAATAGCTGTAGCTCCTATAAACAGAGCCAACAGTGAAAGATCACAAGAAAGAGTCACTGTCTAGCAACTGCTTTAGAAGGAAAGTGACAAGTTTCTGGGGAATGTGAACAGCAAATGGTATTGCACTCATGTTTTCTTTATAGTGACCTATTTGGTTACTGTAGGAGGAGAGCAAGATCAGACTTAGGTTTTATGCATCAGGGCTCTTCTTATTTTCTTATGAAACACATGTGATACAAAAAGGACATACTGCATTCATATAACTAATATTTAAGTAGCATTGTTGATAATATGAAGACTTACACAGCACTTCACTCCAGTTTCTTATGCCATAACTTTTGTCAAATTGGGAAATAACTGGTTAGATTACTTTCTGTGCGGATATGCTTTTAGTTTGCTGTGATCCTCATCATACCAGCAGCATAAGCAGATTTAAAGACTTGTTACATTAATCCTAGCATGGTGTCTTCCTCTTAAAAGACTGGAGGATATTATATCCCCTCAACTCCCTCCCTTATAGACTTCCCCCCATGACAGGCAGCTTACTGTAAAATATCTTCTGCTTGTACAATAAGAGAAGTACAGATGGTTTCCAAATGGTGCATGTCCAATCATGAAACAATGGAGTTGTTATTCCTTATATAAAAGTATAGCAAAGACGTTCAGGATCATAGTGATTGGTCTGGTTTATTTTAGATTTAAGTGTATCCTGAGCTTTGACATCTTGGGAAAACAGCCTAGGTGTTGCTTTTGAAGGGTTTATAGTAATAACTTGGCCCTGATTCTGATTTGAACTCAACTGAATTATGATCCTTACCATTTTCTTAGTCATGGCACAATGCTGTGATACTAATCCCCACTGCCCAACACACGTGCATTCTTGTATAACGCATTATAGAAGTCGTTGCTTTCAAAGATTTCTCTTGTTCAAAACAAAGAGCAGTGCCTTGCAGAACATGCAGGTGGCCCAATGTGTTGGTTATGTTGGTACAGCACAGTGGATTCTCAAAGAGAAGTGGAGCACAGGAGAAAGAGGAGAGGAAAGGAAAGAGAAAAAATGTGAGATCCCAGCATTTTACCAGACTAAGAAGCCGTGCTTGAGAAGACAAGGAACATTATGGCTTAAATCCTGTTGCTAGCTTAACTACAGTAGATGGGAGTGGTGTACATGTTCACTTAACATTCAACAACTGAACAGAAGATGAGGAACATTACCACTTAAATTCTCTCACTAGCCTAATTACAGTAGACCCACTGAAACAACAGGAATGGTGTAAGTACTGACACCACATTCTACAATTACTGTTCCACATTTGCGAAGGTTTGGAGCACAGAACCCTTGCAAAAGTGGAAAACCATGAATAACTCCCCCCTGAAATTCCCCTCCAGAGCTCCTCCCTCCCATTTCTTTGCCTCTGGCCTTGGTGTTCCTGGGTAGAAGAGAAAAGACAAGGTAATGGGCTTATCCAGTACTTTCCACTCAGATGGAGAAGAACAGAGTTCTGGCATTCTAGCTACTTCTAATGGCCATCTTGAGAAAGGAAGGCAGGAGCAAAGAGAGCACCTGACCAATCAGCAGCCATTACATAGCAGAATGTGCAGCCACGTGGCAGAGAGGACATGCCTTCAGTTGTGGGAGGGGGCTTTACTCACCTGAAAGGAAAACAAAGTCAGTTTTAAACAGAAGCCTTGCAAGCGTGGGGTAAAGAATGCAAAGTAGTGGTAGGAGGAAAAGTGGGGAGGTAAGCATGTGCCTCATGAATAATCAGATTTGTGAAGGTCAAACCTGTGAATGTGGAGGAAGGACTGCACTTAGAAATAGTAGCAGCAGACATGTTGATTTAACATTCAACATTGGAGCCAATGTGTGTACTCTCCTTGGAATGAGCAGTCAGACTCCAACCTTTACTTGTACTGATCCACCGTGTGTTTGTAAAACTGTGCAAACATTTGTTGTATCATTTGGAAGAAGTATGTGATATATTTGGTTTGTTGTTGATAAAAGGGCATATAAAGGCAATTCCCAAGGGTGAGAATCATGTGGGCCTCCAGTTGTTGTTGGACTGTAACTACCAGCATTCCTATCTGTTGGCTATGCTACCTAGAACAGCTGGGACTTGTAGTCCAGCAACATCTGAAAGAGAATTTGATTTCCAGATCTGGTCTATGAATTATCCTTCTGTGAGCAGGTAGGGCGAGTATTTCTCTCTGCTCCTACACAACACATGAAATATCACAACTCATTCCCTTCCTACAGAAATCTTATAGATGTAGAGGCTTGAAAAATTGCATCTAAGCTTGGAATTAATATATATATATATATAGGGGATCAGATTAATTTTAAATATTCACACTGCAAAATTAAGACAAACTAATTAGGAAAAACTCAGCCTACCCAATAGTTAAGAATAAAGAAAAGTTTGTTTTGTTGTTTTGTTCTACACAGGGAAAGATACATCACTGGAAATCTGCAGAAAAGCATTGATTCTATCTACTACATATATTTTATACATCTGCTGGAACTCAAGGGAAAAGACATTAGCCTCAGAGCCACTGCTGTATAGTTTGCTTAGACCTTTGTGTCCTCCTAATTAGGACTTTGATGTAGCTTCGTCCAGACTATATAGGTAGTTGTAATCGTGGGAAACCTCTGACTGATGGCCACATCCCTCAATCCGACATCTTTCTTTCATCTTGGCAGACTAATGTCTGGGAATATTTTCTAATGCTTAGATATGTCATCTTCTTCTTTACAGCTGATCATTAGGTGCATTATAGAAATGTGGTTGGTATCTTTAGGAGGGAAAATTGTTCAGAGAAAAGGTACAATGATGATGATGATAATGATGATGGCAATGATGAATCTTCCTTTCAAGTGTATCCATTTAGCCGATCCAGCTTGGGTTGTCTGGAAGTTGCATATAAAGTTGGGTAATGTACAAGGAAAAGAATGGTGAGGCACAAGTTTTGAGCAGCTTCTCAATGGCTGTCAGATACCAGGCTGTAATAAATTCAGCACTCATTAATCATAGATTTCCAAGAGGGAGTTTGCTGTTCCATGCCTTAGCTGTAGCAGTTAAAGAAGAAGAAGAAATTCAGAACTCCCAAATTATTCCATTTATTTTATGGTTATAAATAATCAAACACAGTTTGTGACTCTGTGGCCTGTAATGCATTTAGATTGACTCAGAACAAGATAGAAGGGAACAAGCCTGGTTTGTACTTGAGGTTCACTAAGGACTAGAATTCCCTTGATGTCTCTCTCACACTTTATGTAGGGCACAGTTGTGTTTTAGAAACCTCTCTCAAAGCTCAAGGGAAAGCAAGACTATCATTAGGCATGTCCCAGTGAGCACCGCTGATGGGAGCTGGTATTGCAGGCTGGATTGGCAGGCTCAGATGAGAAAGATCAATTTTTTTCCAAACTGAAATTGGATGACAACTATCTGCTAAAGGTGTTTTTTTTTCCATTTTTTTTTTCTAATCCAGAAGCCTCTGATGCAAACAAGAAATGTATAGCGATAATGCACGGGCAAATATGAATCTGCCCTGACAGAAATATGGTCAATAGCTTGTTTTTCACAGTTCGGCAAACATTTATTTCAAGGATGAGAGGAACACTGCAGCAGAAGCTGCAGTCCCATTTCAACACAATGAGGTCAGAAATGTCTAACAGAATAAGTTCCTTCCTTCCTTCCTTCCTTCCTTCCTTTCTCCTATCCACCAGTTTCCCTTGTTCCCAAGATCCTGACTCCTGTTTACCAAGGTCTCTCTCTCTCTCTTTTTTTTACCATTTACTGTGTGCGAGTCACTTGGGTCCCCTTCACATAATCATAGGACTTTTAATACCACTTTAACTGCAATGGCTGAATCCTATAGAATTCTGTGCTTTGTAGTTTTGGGAGACACTAGAACTCTGGGGCATAGAATTCTAAACAATGAACAAAACTACAAATCCTAAGATTCCTGGAAATGGAGCCATGGGCATTTACATATCCTCCAAGAGTCCCAGTTTGGCAAGGGCAATTTGATAATTCCCAGCCATCCTCACTTTTTTTAGCTTCTTTTAAAATCTCCCAGTTTCTCTCCCCTCCTTCCACTCCCTCCTTTGTCCTCAGCTGGCTCCAGTTGCTATAAGCTGAGCTTAAAGTGCAAAAATAGTTTGCACTCAACTCAATACGCAACAACCTGGCTCTTTAAGAAGACACTTGACTAAAAACATCTATGACAATTGTACATATTTTTAATTAGCTCTCTTGCTTTTAACTGCTGTTCGTTAGGAATTATTACTGCTGATATTTATTAATATGGGTTTGAAATATCATGGAATCCTATAGTTGGGAGGGGTCACAAGGATTGTCCAGCCCAAGCCCCACTGACATACTATAATATAGAAATAAAGCACTCTGGAAAAATGCCCTCCATCTTTTTAAAGACCCCCAAAGTAGAAAAATCCAGCACCCTTCAAGATAACCTATTCCACTGTCAAACAGTTCTTACAATAAACACATTCTTCCTAAAATTTAGGTGGAATCTCTTTTCTCGTAATTCAAATCCAGTGAGATATTGACGTGCAGGGCTGGAAGTTGTTGTTTCAGATACTCCTAGCTTTTTGCTTAGTTCCCTTTCTAGAATGTGTGTGTGTGTGTGTGTGTGGTGTGTATAGTATGAACTTAAAGCTAGGGTGGTTTGAGTGTTGGACCAGAACTTTAATCCTCTCTTGGCTGTGAAAATCTACTGAGTGACTTTGGGCAGATCACACTCTCTCAATCTCAGAGGAAGGCAATGGCAAACCTCCTCTGAACAAAATCTTGCCAAGAAGACCCTATGATAGATTTACCTTAAGGTTGCCATAAATTGGAAATGACTTGAAGGCAACAACTTTTTTAAAAAAAAAAACCGTAGATAATGTCAGGATTCTTGGGACAGGTAAATATGTATATACGGCTGGTTATGGGGTCAAGCCTTGGGAGCATAGGAGCCCACCTTGACTTACAAGATGTAATATGGGACACAATCATAGCCATACTTTTGAAAATCTCATTCTGTTCCTTATATTGAGTAAATGATCTCCTGAAGCTTGGTATCATGCCCTACAACTGTGATGTGCAAAGTACAGTCCATCAGCTTCATTGGCCCATCATAGCCCCCACAGTGTGACTCACAAGTTCTCCCCACAGTGAGAAAGAACTGACATAAAAGTTCCAGAGATGTGACTGGCCCATTAAAGGTGATTCCTTCCCCCTGTTGCACCTGTGTTATGCTTGAAATACCCTTTAAAACACAGAGAGAGAAATGGGACAATCTAGTCAGTTTTCAAGAATGGGTGGGTATGGCTGTTGAGGTCTAGAGGAAAGTGACAATGGCCCCTAGACATTTTGAAGTCATTCGCCCCTAGTTATTGTACTGTCACGCTGTCATCAGCCCAGTTCAGGTATTGTAGCTAGGAATAAATCCAGTATCACTTAGGTCACACATGTGAAGTTACACATGTGAAACAGTCCACCTATTCTCCCTCCTCCCCAGTTATCTTCATAAACATCTTTAAAACGATGGCTTTTATGCATATGGTTTTCACACAACCTGGAATTCTGACAGCACAAGGGCATCAGGTATCATGAAATCTTGGCATGTACCCTTGAATGTGTGTAATCCCTTTTCCTGGAAATGTTTGTGTGAGTCTTAGGCCCTTTCCACATGGGCATATTGCCCGTGCTAGGGTGACCTCCCCAGGAGGTCTTCTACACCGCGAGGCTCACAAGGGCGGTTCGCAAATGGGAGGTTCTAAACCTCAAACCACCCTCGCGCAGCTGCGGGGGTGGCGCTGCGAGTCTTACAAAAACCACTTCTCAAGTGGTTTTTATGTGACTTGCGCACGTTGCCCTGTTGCTGCGCCCCATTTAGAACTGCAGGAACGTGTTAGCGCATCTCTGCAGAGCTGCCCGGGGGCGGGCTTCCGGCTGGCGCACTGCCCTGATTGGCGGAGCGCCGCTGGAAGCTGGTAGCCGCCATTTTGGGTGCCACCAAATGCCGCTGAAATTCGCCGCCGTTTGGAGCGGCGAATGTGCGCTCCCCGCGGGGATGGAGCAACCTGTTTTGCAGTAAGATCTGTCCCTGCGTGCGCCCCCCCCATTTACCTGCCCCGCGTGTGGAAAGGGCCTTAGAGAGCCTCTACTTGGTGCACACAATACTAGTGACAGAGCTACTCAACATGAATCCTGTCCCCGCCCACACGCTAAAACATAAAGTATGAATAGGGTTGCCATCTAATACTTCTCTGAATAGTGTCATCCTGGGCTCTACATAGGCAAATAAGAATATTTTACTTAGCTTCTACAGTTCCAGTTGACTGCTTTTGGTCAGTTACAAGTACAAGTGAAGTATACCCAAAGACTTGGCATGATTACTTTTTTGGACTACAGTTCACAGAATTCCTCAACCCTTATGGCCGATGACCATGCTAGCTGGTGGATTCTGGAAGATGCAGTTCAAACAAGTAACTGTTTGGTTATTATCCCAACTTGTGTGACAGAAGCATTTGATAGCTGGTCCTCAAAAAGGGGCAAGGAAAGAGCTGGAATTTTTCGAAGAAAGCTACGCCTTCTGGAGATACCTTCATCTAGTCCCTATAAAAACTGACAGCCAAAAATAAAATAAAATAAAATAAAATAAAATAAAATAAAATAAAATAAAATAAAATAAAATAAAATAAAAGCTTTTGCTGGGATGGGTATCTCACAAGATTGTATGATACTGGAGATGGATATTATGGATGGACCTGAGAAATCAATTTCTTGGCCCTTTCTTGTAAGGTTAATAGCTGTACCTACACTTCACAAAGAGACGGTCTTTTGAAAAGGATGCCAGATGCCTTTTAAAGCTATTTACCTTTGTTGGCCCAAGTGTTGTTGCCCTCTGTTAAGTTCCTCGGCTCATTTGTTGTGTTGGGAAGCTCTGCCTAATTCCTTGGATGTCTGGCCTTTAGCTACAGTTCACAGTGCTGTGCCCTTCCATTTGTAATGAGCTCAGCCTGCCTTGTAGCAACTATCCCCTCTGCTTCACTTCAGGACTGTGAATGCCATAACTCAAGGCAGCCCTCTCTTTTTCATCTCACGTTTGTTTCCCCTGGGGATGTCCAGCAGCCTCAGCCAAAGGATTTCCTGCACAATTCACTCCGACAGCCTAACATCCCTACATCATGCTCTCTTAACGTTATGCAATGGTAATACCTATGGAGATGTAAATAGGAAATGTTATGGCTGCAGTCCTGACAGTTTTACAGCATATAGGTCCCCCTCCTTCTCATCTACCAGTCTATTATTGTGAAGCAGGGTTGTTTCCACACCACCCCAAGACACCCACCCGGCCTCAACGCTCTGCTCAGCACTTTTGCTAATGGAGCTACAGCCTTCTCCTCCTCTAATCTCAGATCTGCTCCGGCCGAATGCTTCACAATATATTACTATTGAATGTGTCTATCCCACCCCCCCGCTAGGGCTTTTATTCCCCCCTTTCATTGCCAGACTCATTACTTTACATTACGTACTTTGAATTTCATAAGCTACTTATCTTGCTCCTCTCCGCTGAATTTGGTTGCCCTCCTCTTTTGTTTTGACTGCCCTAGCACTTTCTGTTGGCAGCAAGGGTAATCCACTTACTGCTTCTTCTCCCTTGATATATAAAGTGAACAAAATTGATCCTAATACTAATCCTTGCGACTCTCCTCTCGTCACAGCCCTACATGCTGCACTCACATTTGTCATTTCTTTCTGATGTTCAAGCAAATTCTTTCCTCCTTTGAAGTCAATTATTGTTTCCTTAATTCTGGGCAGAATTTGATGCCAGATAGCTATTGGACTGCATGAAGTGATTCGACTCACTTGGGAAGAGAGGCTATGATTCATAATTGTGTCTGTGCTCCACTTGTGCCTATTTAAATGGAGAAGTAGATTTTTTTCCCTTCACTGGCCTTTTATCCAGATATCCTTTTATCCATAGTGGGCAGAACTTGCTAAACTGTGGTTCTCACCTGGTTCTTCAGTTGTTTTCAGAAATGCCAGCCAGTAAGATCAGGAATTTGGGAAGGAATAGTCCTACCTGTGAGGATCAACCTTTGGAAAGCATCTGTGTCAATGCCTTTGACATATTGAGACCCTGCTTCCAAAACAGGAGAATAGCACAGTGAGAGATTATTGGAATCATTTCCATGGCTACCAACCAGCTATAAGTTTTCTTATGTGTTTGCTGGCATACTCACTTCTTGAAACAGCCATAACTTCAAAGAGCATTGCTTATAATATTTTAGAGGGGCTGATATGTGATCAGAGCAAAGACAATGCCAGAAGGGCACAGATCATAGGAAGAAGAAGGATGAGCACACCTGCATCAGAGAAGTTCCCAAGACAGGATCCAGTCCAGCTAACATGACGTGTGAGTCATGGCTAACTTCACTTCATTGCTTTTGATCTGACTTATTTGCAACCAACTTTAGCAGGGCCTGTATTTGCAATACACTGGGGATGATAAATTTGATTTTGTCCCAGTCATGTTTTTATTTCCTAATGCTAAGCCTAGTGCTAGCTTTTTAGGGTGAAAAAAAAAACCCTTCAGATTTGTAGACATAGTTGCTTAAAGCAGTGCTTCTCAAGCTACTTGCTGTGGTAGACTGACATTTTTTTCTCTACTGTACAATGAACACATATTTCTGCAACATGTTTTCACATAGACTGACAGGAGACAGTTCACAGCCCAACATTGTGGACGACAGTGGTGCACCGACCCTTAACAGCACCCAGGACAAGGGGTGGGATGAGAGGAGGTGGGTGTGGTAAGTGGTAGGCAGAAGTGGGCAGGGCAAGCGGCTGAAGTGGGTGTGGTGGCGAGCAGTGGAGTGGTGAGTGGAGGTGGGCGGGGCGAGCGCTGGGTGGAAGTGGGCAGGGTGAGTGCAGTGGGGTGGGGCAAACGGTGGCCGGAGGTACATGGGGCAAGTGTCAGTGGCGGGACAGGTGGGGGATTCCTCTTTTTTTGTGCCCCTCTGACACTGGTTCCCAGGGCAAGGCACCCCAGTTGCCCCACCCTAGATCCACCTCCGGTGAACAATCACTTTGAGTAGCACGGGCTTAAAGTATTGTTTGATGTTTTGTTATTAGAGATATGAAGAGAGTTTTTATGGTTGATAATTTCTCAAGTTGTTACAATATATGAGGGAAAAAGCCAAAAGTCCAAGCTGGATTGGGAAAATGAAGAGGCAGTATAGATCATATTGCAAATATTGACTAATAGAATGCACCAAATAACTTCAGAAGATAGTCTATGTGTTATAGATTACAGGAAAGCGTTTGACTGTGTAGATCAATAAAAACTGTGGATCGCTCTAAATGAAATAGGAATGCCACAACATTTGATTGTCTTGATGTGTAACCAATACTCTGGACAAGAGACCATTGTCACAAAAGAGTATGGAGAAACAGAATTGTTTTCAACTGGCAAGGAGATTAGATAAATGTGCATTTCATCACTGTATCTGCATAGATTGTTTACAGAACATATCATATAGAAAATGGGATTAGACTTGAGGAAGATGGCATGAAAACTCTAGAAAGAGACATTAATAATTTAAGATAGGCATATGAAGCATTTTACTAGCAGAAAATAGTAATGATTTGTTAAAGATTCACTTTATCTTGGTTCAATTTGAAATCAAAATGGAGACTGTAGTCAAGAAATCAGAAGAAGGCAAACACTTGGAAAGGCAGCTATGAAGGAGTTAAGTGAGATTCTCGAGTGTAAAGATAATATCATTCAATATCAAAGTCAGGATCTTACAGGCCAAATTTTTCCTGATTTCTGTGTAGAGATGCGAAAACTGGATAACAGAAAAAAACAACAGGGGAAAATATCAGCTCGTTTGAAATCTGATTCTGGAGGACTGTTTTACAGGTACTATGCACTGCCAAATAAATGGATCTGAGAGCAAATTGAGCCTAAATTCTCACTAGAAGCTAAAATGACTTAACTGAAGCAGCCCTTCTTTAGGGACATATTCTGAGACAACATGACTCATGGGAAATAATATAATGCTCAGTTGACACTAGTAAGAAAAGAGGAAGACCACCTGACTCAATCAAGGAAGCTACCAACCTGGCTTTGCAAGACCTGAGCAGATCTATTAATAGCAAGGTGTCTTGGGGTCTTTCTGCACTACATTGTTATAGTGCTATTATTCCACTTTCACCATCCTATGGAATCCTGAGATTTGCAGTTTAGGGAGGGGCATTTAGAATTCTCAGCCAGAGAGCTCTTTGGCCTCAGTAAACTACAAACCCCAGAATTCTACAGGATGTTGAAAGTGGAATAATAGCACTATATCAGTGTAGTGCAGAAAGGCCCTTGGTGATCTCTCTCTAAGGCTCAACATAATTTAAAGTGGAATTGACAGCACATGCCAACAACAAAGTCATGTCTGTCTATCTGTCTGTCTGTCTGTCTGTCTGTCTGTTACTGGAATCATTGAATCACAGCATCATAGAGCTGGAAGAGACAAGAAATGCCATGAAGTCCAATCCCCTGCCATGCAGTAATGTACCATCAAAGCATTCCCAACAGACGGCCATCCAGCCTCTGTTTAAAAACCTCTAAAGAAGGAGACCCAACCCACTCCAAGGCAGCATATTCCAGTCTAGGACTGCTCTGACTGTCAGGAAGTTCTTCCTAATGTTTAGGTGGAATCTCTTTTCGTGCAGTTTGAAGCCATTGTTCTGGAGCAGCAGAGAACAGGCTAGCTCCATCCTCCATACGACATCCCTTCAATATTTAAACATGACTATCATGTCACTTCTTAATCTTCTCTTCTTTTGGTTAAAAACACCAAGTTCCCTCACTCTGGAAGCCACCCAGAGAAAATTATTATACTCATAGGATAGCATGTGAATGCTATTAATATTATTATGTGATGTTGACGATAATGAAGAGGACAAAAGCAATGACAGTCATATGCTTGGACGTAATTGTTGACAGCACCAGTACTTGGGATACTTTGCTTCATTCCTTAACTGGTCTACACTGGGGACAGACAGAGGCTGGAAGGAAACTATCTCTTTATTCCTATAGCATTGTTTTTTAATGAAGGGTGGGGCTACTGTGTACAATTGTTCTTTGTAGCTTGCTATACTTTTTTCATGGCCCTACCAAGCTCAGAAGGGATGAGAGGGGAGGGAAGAACAATCCCCTTTGCATACTTTAAAGGGTCTGCATAAAAATCCAGGTAAATTGGAGCTATCTCTTTCTTCTGTCAGCAGTTTTTATTACAGCTCCGGAAATCCCATTATCGTTTGTTAAGCACGAACTCCCTTTTGTGAATCCATGCTGACTTTTCCTAATTAAATCGTTATTCCCCTTATTCTCTCTCTCTCTCTGTCTGTCTCTCTCTGTCTCTCTCTCTCTCTGACTAGTGCTTTGAGTACCTTCCATGCAACTGCCTGTCAGGCATATGAAATATACAAGCCCTTTGTTTAGTAAGATTTGCTCTCTTTTTTGTGCAACACAGAGAAAAGACGGTCAAATAAAGCACTTATCTGAGGCACAGATCATCAGAATCAGTTCTCATGGCTGCCACAGACTTTCCATGTAGAACTGAGAAAGTCACTTTGTGGAACTTGTGCTCCAGTTCCTTCTTGACCATAAGAGTAAGCCTGAAATCCCCTGTGGGGGACAAATGTTGGCTGGTTGAAATTGCAGTCACCTAGACCAGTGGCTCTTAGGCCTGGACCCACAGGTGGTTAATTCTTATTTACTTATTTATTGTATAATCCACCTTTTTTTTGGCACAGAACCAACTCCCAGAATCCCTGGCCATTTCACCATCTTGTCTATGATGGTTTGGACTTGAAATCCAAAACAACTGGAACAGGTATGGAAAAAGTATTTGCAAATATTCATCTCCAGGTCCAAACAAAACAAAACAAAAATGGGTTTCCTAATAGCCAGGAAACCCCTTCAGGACAAATAATACAGCAATGAGACTTTTGTGCAGTTTTCCACAATATTCAAGTGTCCCAAAGTATTGTGGAGGAATTCTTCTGTGGAGAAATACCCATATTTACTGGGAAGAAATGTGCACAGAAAACACTGGCTGGCATTCTATATTGCCGTTGCAGATTTGTAACCTATAATTATGTACACATAACTGCTCTGTATTCAATAAGACTACATAGGCCCTTTCTGCATGAGGTGAGGGAATTGCTCTGTGCCGTTACCTACCGCTTCTTCTGGGGTCCAAAGCAATGCAGACTGTCCCTGAAGCCCCTTCACAGGGCTCCTCCTTGGTCCAGTGCGAGGTCTGTAGATCTGCACTGCTCTGGCTTCCAAAATGGCAACTTCCAATTGGTCGTGGGTCCTGACCAACTGCTGAAGCTCGCCACGCCTAAAGCCCGCCCTCCGCAGATCGCAGGCTTGCATTGGTGTGAGCCTGCGAATCTGCACAAGGGAGCAGGAATACAATGACGTGTTCCAGGAAAATAAAGACCTGTTTTTTGCGGTCTGCAGAAAACATGCTGGGGGACGACTTGAGGTCTTTTGGAGCAGACTGAGGTGTAGATCTCTGGTAAGTAGTCTGCTCCTAGTCCGCTCCAAGGTGCAGACGGCCTCCGTGAGAGGATGCACTGCCCCATTCTAATTGCCTGGTGCAGAAGGGCCATAGTCTTACTATGCAAGACTGTGCAAATGCCACTCCAGCCCACCTTAACAGCCAGCAGATGTATCCAGTGAAGGATGACTCGCAATTGGGGCACAAAGAAGATGACCTTTCTAGAAGCCTCCCACCAGTCTTGTGCTGCCCCAGTCCTTCTGCTACGTCAATTAGCAGCTGAACAGATCTCCTTTGCCCAATGTAGCTGCTGGCTCTTAAGGTGGGCTGGAGGGACAGGGCAGGAGACATTACTTAGTTAAGCATATGTAACTAAGCAGCTGATGTAGAATAAGAAGCATGTTTTCCTGTGCAGAAAACATTTCCTGTGTAACACTTTGGGATATTTGAATATAGGGAAAATACTGTGGAGAAATATTCCCTTTCTCCTGCAGTTGGAGACAAAACTGTAGTAATTAATCATCCTTATATGCAAGGATGAAATAATCAAATATTTGCATCAAACCTGATACTCACATATCTAATCATGAGGACCAAAACTTAACCATTGACCTGTACCATCCAGGAGGGGGAAAGAGGGTAGCGCCAAACACAAAGAAGTGAAAAAGAAGCAAGGCCTTTGGTGGCAACTGAGGTGCAACTGAGTGCAAAGTGCTCACATGAATTAGCTGCCTCTCTGCTGTGGTAATTTGCTGTTGCCATACCATCAGAGATGGAAGGGCCTGATGCTGCTGGAAGTACTCTTGCAAGGGTAGCTTTTGGATGCTCAGTAGGGACCCCAGCATCAGATCTGTTGGTTACACATTTTCAGAGAGAGGTGCCAAATGCCACAAAATGACTCAAAATTTTGGCACAGGTTTGGAAGGAAAATGGAGAGGCTGGATTGGGAAGAAGTTTACTAGCGATGTTGATTGGATGTATCAGGTTCATCCCATGGGGTGATGATGGTAAAAAACTCAGAATTTGCAGTGCAAACTCAGAGTTTTCAATGCTGCAAAACAAAAACAATAACAAAAACGAAAACTATGGAAAACGGGTTTGTAAAGGATAGCAATTAGGAAGTTATAGTTAATGTTTCCACATCATTCCTTGTGAGCTTTCTGGAAATACCTGGCTGGCTTGTGTGGAAACAGAAAACAGAATGTTGGACTAGATCAGGGTGAGAAGAGTGTGTCCTGTGAGCTGCAAGTGTCCTTTGGGACCCCTATGAAGCTACCCCAAACCCCCAGACTCCAAACTGGGTGTTTTCCCATCCCAGGCTGATCAAAAACCAGTTTACCTACAGGTGGTTAAGCCCCCCTCCAACCTTCTAAGCCACAAACCACTCAACTCCTCCCCCCTCCCAAACGGCTGAAAATCAGCCAAGAAAGGAGCCAAGAATTGCTACTGCATTACCTCCACCATGCCAAAATGCAATGGTGCAACCTACTATGAAGTACAGAGGGGAATGCTCATATCCTCTGAACATGTCCACCTCTGGAGTAGATGGCCCCTTGGTCTGATCTGCTCTGGTTTGGGGAAACAGCAGTCCTGACTGCATGCATTTCCAATATATTTTTTTTTCTTTTCTAAATATACAGAAGTAGAAGCTGGAAAAACTATAACTCCTCGGATCCCAAGTTCCAAGTTCTGCACAAGCAAAGCTTGGAAATCTAATGATAGATACAAGCCTGTAGTCTGTTATTAGTCGCAGCCTGAGTAGACTCATTGAATCAATAGGATTCTCTTACCTGTTGCCTCCCTGTTTGATTATTGATTCAATGTGTCTTTTCTAGTTGGGACTGACAAGTATAATTCAGCTCTGTATCTAGCAGTGACCAGATATGAACTGATCCGTGCATTCTCCCTGCAGAGTAGCCTTGTTCAGAAACTAAGCTGAAGAATGCAGCCAAAAGTGCCAGCTAAAGAAATCAAATAAAAAAGGGAAGCATGTGCTTTTCACCCTTACGTGTCATAACTGATAACCATTAACTGAAGGTGTAGAAGACAATGTTAGATACTATTCAGTATTTCACAAATTTAGCATCCACTGCTACTGTTTTTAATGGAGTGTATCATAAATCTGCACCATTCTTACGTGATTAATATTTTTACTCTATATTTCCTGTTTTGTTCCTCCACCCACCACAAATAAGTAGGATTCCAACAGGTATGGAAGGCTTATTTTTCAGGTATTTCAATTTCTTGATTATGTGTCAGGTCAGGACCTTCACTGTTGTTTTTCTTTTTAAAATATTTTTTCCTCCTCACTGGGGAAATTTCCATGTATTACTGACATGTTTCTGACACGCGTCACACCTTCCACCCTCCCTTTTGTGAAATCCAAGCTCAATCTGCTTGTTTATTACAGTGCTGTTGCTTTTCTTTATGAACAAAAATGTCCCCTTTCTTCCAAATGCCGAATCACCTGAGTGCACTTATATAGCTTCCAGTTGTGTTCTTCTTTGTACGTCAGCACTAGAGTGCCTCTCTTGCATCAGTAGGATAGTCTTTCAAGGTCAGAAATAACATCATTGTTATTGAAACTATCTTTACTGGGGTTGCGTAGAGTATAGACCCACTTCCTGCTGGTGCACATCGGCAACTAGGAGCAACCTATGTTACAAACTCTAGAGGTCTGTCTATCTTTGTTTTGTTGAAAAACATTCTAGTTTTCACAGATTTGCCTGCCATCTCTAAGATCCCATTCTACAGTCTTCCCTCCCTTTCTTGTCTCTATGGTAGTTGAATAAGATTGGGCAATACTGATGGAAGCCCTTAGATTTGGAAATGTTTCATTCATTCATTCATTCATTCATTCATTCATTTCTATTGATATTCCACCTTCATTTAAATAAAAATCCCAAGGAAGGTAACAATGTTAAAATGATTATTTGGCTAATTAAGTAATATTAATCAATTAATCATTTTAACAACATTATGCTCCCTGGGATTTTTTTATAATGAAGGTGGAAATAAATAATTAAAGAAAACATTAATTAATTAATTAATTAATTAAATGAAATTAACTAATCTTCTGCCTATCTCTCAACATGGGACCTAAGGAAGCTTACAAGAACGTAACACAAAGTATAGCTAAAACAATAAAATGCAATAGAAGGTGACAAATGAAGCTCTGAATAAGACAATAAACACTCAGCACAGAAAATAAGTAGCAGTAGCTCTGTTCATACTAAATACTTGCTAGCTGCTCATAAAATCTGAAGAAAACAGATGGATGTTGGTCTGATGCTGAAGTATCAGTAAAGTTGGCCCTTGGAAAGGACATCTAAAAGCTGCAGTGCTGCCTGGTGTCATGTCACCAGTCTGTGTACTCCTCTAGAATTCGTGGGCTGTTCCTACAGAGCCACTTCACACAGCAATTTGAGCTTATGAAAGCTGTCAGAAAAGACTCGTAGTTAGTTCTGCCAAGCTAAATCATGGACATTTACCACCATAAACTTTGTTCAGCAAGAATGTCAATTCCCAATCCTGTTTAGCAGTCATATGAGAAATGGAACTCCTAATTATGCATGTGTGCAACCAAGGTCCATTCACACTGCACGATTATGGCGCTATTATTGCAACTTGGTTCCATCTTATGGAATACTTAGAGTTACGGTTTAGGGAAAGGCGTTTAGAATACTCACCTAGAACATTTCAGTGCCTCACCAAACTACAAATCCAGGAGTCCATAGGATGGAACCACAGCAGTTAAAGTGGCATAACTGCATTTTAATTATGTACTGTGAATGGGCCTCAGGTTAGCATGAAGTGAAGTGGTTGGAGATGAATTTAGGCCATTCACTGCCATTGTGTGAATCCGTAACACTTTGTTCATGGAGGGAGCAGAAATGAGACATGTAGCAGAAAGCTAACATGCACGTAGCAAGGGGTATTGAGTTTTCATCATTCTTATTGCAGATCAGTGGGTCAAATCAATGGGATCTAAGCTAGTCATGACTAATTTAAGAACCAATGATTTCACCAGATCCACCTGAAGTATTACACATTTTTTTTTTAGCCAGCCCAGTATCTGTAAATTACCTTCCTACCACACACTTCATTTCTAGTTCTTTAAGAAGCAGTCACAGAGAACTGATGATACAAAACACACATATATAAGACAGGTATGAGAAATTCTTGACATTCCAGTTGATGCTGGACTTCAGCTGCCATGGAAGCTTGCCATCATGTTCGTTGGCCAGGGATTATCCTTTCTATAGGAGATTCTAGGACATATTCAGTGACATCGGGGGTTTTGTGGGTTTGTGGGACCATCCATGCAACCATCAAGGCATTGACATCCACTTCAAGAAATATTTGAACAACTTTTACAAATAAACTGACAATGCTTCTGAAGCATTACATTTATCCAGAGCTTGAAAAGTTACTTTTAAAAATAAATAACAACAGTTTTAGTAAGCTGTAAGGTTACATATTTCCTCCCCATTAGCTATGCTCATTTGGACTGATAGGAATTATAGTTCAAAACATAATGGGAGGTGTGCAGGATGTTCATGCCTGTATTGGCAAGGACCCCCCAAATAATTAGAAACACTTTTAGAAATACCATAGTAGAAATATGTGATGTTTCCTAGACACCATTCAGTGAAGCCACAACCACAAACCATAAAAACAACTAAAACGTTAAAGTTACAGCACAAAACAAGTGATATTATCCATTATAAATCAGAAGCAGAATGTAACACAGTTAGACCAGGTGTTGGAGTTATGTGGTCCTCAGAGATTTTTGCACTACAACTCCCAATATTTTTCACCACTGGCAATACTGACTAGGTCTGTTGGAAACTATAGTTAAAAACATCTGAAGAGCTGCATGATTTCCCTCCCCTGAGTTAGAGCTCCATTATTAAAGAATATAATAAATTACACAAAATTAGTTGTGTAAGGCCCATTCCCCTTGCACGTTCAAACATTCATCCTTCCAAGGCCTGCTGAAATAATAATAATAATAATATAAAGGCAGAAAGATAGCAAGGGAAGTGCTATGCCAACCTTTCTGGGAAGTGACTTCTAGAGCCTGGGCCAGTAACTGAGAAGGCCCAGTTCCATGTTCCCATCAGATATACCTGTGAGGGAGCTGGGGCAGAGAGAAGGGCTTCCTCAGCAGATCTCACAGATGGACAGATTCATATGGGAAAATATGGTCATTCATACAACCTGGGCATGAGCCATTATAGATACAGAGCATATATTTGTAGCTATATATAAACATATAGGAACTTATCCTATCCTCTTTGCTCTCCACCGAGCACAAGAAACCAGAGGTGGATCTAGAGTGGGGCAACGGGGATGTGTGCCCCAGGCGCCAATGTTGGGAGGGTGCAAAAAAGAGGAATCACTCTGCCTGCTCCCTGCTGCTGCTCACTCTGCCCACCTCTGCCTGCCATTTGCCCTGCCTGCTGTTTGCCCCCCACTTCCACCATTCACCATGCCCACTTCTGCTGCTTGCTATGTCCACTTCTACCCATCACTCACCCCACCCACCTCCACTCATCCCACCTCAATGCCCTGGACACTGTTAAGCTTCCCTATGCCGCTGCAAGAAACCATGAGTCCTGGGAGTGAGAGGCTTTGGACAGCAGAGGATGGAAGAGAATACCACCCTCCATAACAAATCCCCCCTAAAAGGGACATAACACAGGCACAAAGTGGCCTTCCACTTGAGCATGTCACGAACAGGATGCCAGCCCAAGTGTTTTGACTCTGTGATCCAACATGTTGATTTGTATAGAATAACAGACACATGAGTTTATTCAGAATATAATTTTATCCATTTTTACTGTCACAGATTTTTTTTTTTTTTAAAAGAGGGCTGATAGATTGGGAAGGGTGCTGAGAATTCTTTGTCCCTGGTACCAGACCAAATATCTGACAGCTTCTGTTTAGTAGTCATTCTTCGTGGGTAGAGCACTGAAGGAGAGTTAGGATTCTGTCTAAAAGGAGTTATTGTGACCAGCATGAGCAGCAAATGAAAGAGGATGAAAAGAAGATGCCTTTTTTATATTTATAAAAAGATTGATCTCATTTATTTTCTTACCCACTTCACTGCTTCAATATTTTGTCCTTAACATTTAACCTTTTACTTTTGCCACAGCTACCCATTTTATTTGGAAATAATTTTGAATAGCTATATGACTAAAGGTTTTGCCAGCAGTAGATACACGTCAGCTTCACAGGAAATTAATGGTTTTGCTTCAGTTCCAGCCTGCATTGGTCATTGCTCACACAAGAAGCCTCAAGAGCCACTGTATTATTGATTTTTAATTTTTTACACAAGAATAGTTTTGCTTCATTGAACTGGAACCTACCTTGAGATCCCACAAGGTTTCTCTGCATCAGTGAGAAGAGACCTGAGTAGATCAAGACAGGTAAACCACATCTGGAGACTGTTCCTGACTCAAATGAGAAGCAGGTTTGGACAAATGAAAGGGTCAATATAATGTGCATGTGTGTTTTAATTATTTATTGATGTTTAAGAAAAAATGGCCACTCCTATGTGTCCACATTATGATCATATATACAGGCTGATCACAAATAAGGACAGGGCTCAGAAAACCTTGTATTATTATTTTTTTTATAATACTACAGCCCACAGTGGCAGAGCTTGGAGTGTGTGGGGGGGGGCAGGAGGGGGAGTGGCCACGGGACAGGGGGTGTGGCCACTGTGCGTGGGGGTGTGGCCGCGTTGTGTGGCCAGGGCTCACAGGGGTCTGGCTACAGGCCAGGATGCCCCAAAAGCATTGCTGCCTGGGGTGATCCATCCCCATTGTTCCCACATCCCTATGTGACTGACAGCCCACAGTGCAAGATGGATAGGAGGGAGGGAAGGAGAGTGAAGCTGAACTGAGAAAGTTATCTCAAGCAGTAGAGATTTTCAGAACTATATCACCTGACCCTGCAAACTAATGTGTGTGTTAGGAATGGAGGGAAATTATCTTCTGGAGTAATACTCCCTAAATGTTCATATCCTCCAACATTTCATAGATGAAAATCAGGACACACGTGGCCAAACAACATCAGAATGTTGTCAGATGGTATTAATGAGGAAGAGCACACAAACGAGCCGAATCTGCAGCAGTTTGCTTTTGTCTGCTTCTTGAAGGAAAGGCCAGGATTTTACCCATCCTCACCTCTCCCCTGCTGAAAAATCAACTATTTTTGCACTTGAACTCAACTTGCAACAACTGAAGTAAGGCCATTTCCGCACTAGCCTGTTATAGTGCAATGATTCCACTTTCAACATCCTCTAGAATCCTGGGGTTTGCAGTTTCAGGAGAAGCCGGCCGGCTTGATAGATGAAGGGAATGCTGTGGATGTAGCATATCTCTAGCCGGCCACTCCCAAAACTGCAAACCCCAGGATTCCAGAGGATGTTGAAAGTGGAATCCTCGTGCTATAACAGGCTAGTGTAGAAATGGCCTAACTTGAAGACAAAGAGGGAAAGTAAGAACAGAGAGAAACTGGAACCTTTTAAAAGCGGCCAAAAAAGTGTGATGAGAGATAATGAATTGGCACTGCCCATGCCAAATGGAGACAGTTGGAGGGTATGTATGTAGAAGAATGAAGTATTAGAACAACATGCTAGGATCACAGACGCAACATAGTTTTTGGATATCTTTGTCCGTGAAGAGTATGCCGTCCTTCCTCCTGCAGTCTGAAATAGCACAGACCAGAAGTAACTCTGCTCCCAGAGAATGACAAGAAGAGGGACATGGATTCAGGTGCATTACTCATTCTGAGACATACTTTTGTGCGTGTGTGTGCCTTCAACTTGTTTTTCACTTATGAGAATCCAAAGATGAGGTTTTCTTGGGAAGGCTATTCAGACTGATGTTGCCATTGCCTTTCTCTGAGTGAGAGTGTGACATGCCCAAGGTCACGCAGTGGGTTTCTGTGGCTAAGTAGGCATTTGAACCCTGGTCTCTTGGAGCTCCAGTCCGGCATTTATAACACTACACCATGCTGGCTGTAATGTAAACTATAAGGAAAGTAGAATCATAGAATCATAGAAATGTAGAGTTGGAAGAGACCACACGGGCCATCCAGTCCAATCCCCTGCCATGCAGGAACACCCTCAAAGCACTCCCGACAGATGGCCATCCAGCCTCTGCTTAAAAACCTCCAAAGAAGGAGACTCCACTACACTCTGAGGCAGCATGTTCCACTGCCGGACAGCCCTGACCGTCAGGAAGTTCTTCCTGAGGTTCAGGTGGAATCTCCTTTCCTGCAGCTTGAATCCATTGCTCCTTGTCCTGGTCTCTGGAGCAGCAGAAAACAAGCTCTCTCCCTCCTCTACATGGCATCCCGTCAAATATTTAAACATGGCTATCATGTCCTCTCTTAACCTTCTCTTCTGCAAACTAAACATACCCAGCTCTCGAAGTCTGTCCTCATAGGGCATGGCTTCCAGGCCCCTAACCATTTTGGTCACCCTCCTCTGGACTTGCTCCAGCTTGATCATGTCCTTCTTGAATTGGGGTGCCCAGAACTGGACACAGTATTCAAGATGAGGTCTAACCAAAGCAGAGTAGAGTGGTACCAGTACCTCCCTCGATCTAGACACCATACTCCTATTGATGCAGCCGAGAATTGCATTGGCTTTCTTGGCTGCCGCATCACACTGCTGACTTATGTTCTGCTTGTGGTCTATGAAGACTCCTAGATCCCTTTCACACGTACTGCTATCCAGCCAAGTATCCCCCATTCTATATTTCTGTATTCCATTTTTTCTGCCTAAGTGTAGGACCTTACACTTCTCTCTGTTGAATTTCATTTTGTTAGCTTTGGCCCAGCTCTCCAATCTGTCCAGGTCATTTTGAATTTTGATCCTGTCCTCTGGCGTACTAACACCCCCCCCCCAATTTGGTGTCATTTGCAAATTTGATGAGCATGCCCTCTATTCCTTCGTCCAATTTGTTGATGAAGATATTGAACAGCACTGGGCCCAGGACAGAACCCTGTGCACCCCGCTAGTCACTTCTCTCCAGGATGAAAAGCAGCCATTGGTGAGCACCCTTTGGGAATGATCAGTCAACCAGTTACAGATCCACCTGACAGTAGGCCTGTCCAGCCCACATTTTACTAGTTTCTTTGCAAGAATGTCATGGGGAACTTTGCCAAAGGCCTTGCTGAAATTGAGATATGCTACATCCACAGCATTCCCTTCATCTATCAAGCTAGTAACTCTACCATAAAAAGAGATAAGATTAGTCTGGCATGACTTATTTTTGAGAAATCCATGTTGACTTCTCGTTATTACCGCATTGCTTTCTAAGTGATTAGAAACTGACTGCTTAATATCTGCTCCAGGATCTTTCTGGATACTGATGTCAGGCTGACTGGGCGATAATTATTTGGGTCCTCTTTTTTTCCCTTCTTGAAGATGGGGACAACATTTGTTCTCTTCTAGTCTGCTGGAACTACTCCTGTCCTCCAAGATTTCTCAAAGATTATAGTAAGCAGTTCCGAAATGACCTCTGCCAGTTCTTTTAATATCCTAGGATGCAATTCATCTGGCCCTGGAGATTTGAATTCATCCAGTGTAGCCAGGTATTCCTGTGCCTCCTTTCTACCTATTATGTGCTGCATTTTCAAACAGATCAAGTTTGCATTTTTTTAAAAATTCTGAGGAAATTTGTTTGAATCTTTGAATTTTAAACTAAAATGCCAAATTAAAGTAGTAATGAAAACAGTAGTATTCACACACGCTGAGACATGACACCTGCTTTGGCATGACAGCTCGTCTCATTGCCTTTTTACATGGACTCTTGTGTATACACTTTTAGGCTTAATTTGGTCATCCCTGTATCACTTATTTGCCCAAGAACCAGTGAAAAATCTTATTTCAGGAGCTGTGTTTTCAGAAAAGGCAAATCCACTCAATTATTCCTCAATTTCCTTTTGCAAGTTTATTGCAAAGGAACAGCAACAAAGAGAGCAGAGACAGTGATGAACAGTTGTTGCAGGCTTCAATTGGCATGCATTAAACTGGGGATAAATTCTCCAGCGTCGGAGGCCTCTTTGGACCAGAGCCTGCGGTAATGAAGTGTACAGAGAATACTGCATTCGTTATCTCATTATGTTACAACCCCAAGCCTCCTCCTGACATACCATGTTGAGTACAGCAAGACAGACTTGGGCATCTCAGCATAATTTATGCAGACACCAACCAATAATTAAAGCAGCTAATTAGCTATTGGTATCAGATTCTCTAATAATCTGGAAAGCAAGATAACAGACACAAAGCACAAAAGTCTTGGTGAAGCCAGTAATAAAGAGTTTGGTCTGTGTACACGCTGGCAGTGATCATTCATTTGGCTCTGTTTTGATGTAGTGTTTGCGTTAATATATCCCAGTATGGCTGAGGAGATGGTGTTAACACCTGGCACGCAGACTGCTTCAGCGGGAGAGCCAAAGGGGACATGCTGCTAGACCTGGAGCGTCTTTATAAACAGACTTGTGGGAATCAGTGCCTGGATTTTTCAGAGCCAAAGAAAAATCTACCAACATGTGTGAGGCTTTTTTTTTTTAAATAGAGACAGATAGAGATATGCCCTCCTCACACAGATGCACCTAGAAAGATGAAGCTCAAAGAAGAGTCTATCTTCCTAACAGGGTTTCGTTTGCACATTTTAATTTAACTATAGCTCTTTACCCTATCATCTTTTACATCTGTCCTGCCCAAACTGACTCTGTTATTAGGGAAAGTGAGATTGCCACATCAGGAAGAAGGCTTGGATTATTACAAAAAGGCAATGGATAGTTGGTTAGATCTTTTGTTGTGGGTGGATTTATTTTTACTGCTACTGGGCATGGGGTGGGGGAGGGAAGAGAACTGTTGTTGAGGTTTTCTAGTTGAAGCGAAGAAATGGCTTGGTTTGCTTTTTTGTACCTTGACCTCAAACAGCAAAATCTTTGGTGCCAGGCTTGCAGTAGACTTTTTTTCATGTATGCATGTTTTTAAAAGGTGTACAGTAAGTTAGCAGAGGTGGTAAAATTGGTGTGGGCACAGAAACAGAATGTCATCCCTAGTGTCAATTCCTAGATTAAAGTAGGAACACAGTAACACTTTGGAGCTGTTCAAATGGGTGTCTTTGAAGTTCTGCTTCCTGCCTTGTTGAAGTATGCATTCTGCATTCCTCTCCAGACTCCTGTGGGACATTCTTCTCGAGATGTTCCCCTTGTTTGGGTGATGTACCACTATCAATAATACATTAATAGTATAGTTTGCTTTTCATGTTTCCTCCTCCTCCTTTTCTTCCTCCTCCGGGAGGGAATCTTTTCCAGATCACACTACTCGAGCTCTTTGTAGGTCTCCTTACCCCATGACTGACATTTCTCTAATCATTCCCTTCCCTACAGCAAGTGGAATGGGACACTTGAAAAAGATCACTGTCACTAAACCTGTTTTCTCATAGGGAGAGGGGTTTCACCACTCTACACAACAAGCTATGGATCTTTGCATTAAATGTATGTTAGATCATTACTGATTGGTATACTTTAAGCTTGCAATGACACCATGTTGCCATGTATAAAATACCAACAGAAGGGAAGTTCTATTGGTGTTTCATACATGGCAAAGACTGTCCCGCTAGTTTATGTGCACTAATGGTGTGAATCGGTAGCTTTAGAAAGATTGAGAGTGATTACTTTGTAGAGATTATACAGACAGTTCTAGCAGGGATCCCAGGAATAAGTCTTGAGAGCAAATTTTTCCCTTCCCTACTGGACAAGAGGCCCTTTTACATTGTGAAGTTATAGAACTATGATTCTACTTTGATTGCTATGGTTGTATTCTATGGAATTATGGGGTTTATAATTTGGTGAAGCACTAAAGCTTTCTGGCAGAGAATTCTAGGTACCCCTCTCTCGACTGCAAATCCAAGGTTTCCATAAGATGCATAATAGGCCCTTTCCACTCTGGGCTATTAAAACGGTGCAGAGCGACCTCTGACGGAGGTCTTCTGCACTGTAGAGTGGACTGGGGTGGACTACTTTTTGCAGTTCCGCACCTCAGTCCGCTCCAGAGTGACCGGAACTGGTCGCGCAGCGTGTTTTTTCTTTTTAGAGGTTTTTAAAAAGCACGGAGTGCGACTCCGTGTTGCTCTGTTGCCGCACTCGGGTGCAGATTTGCAGGCGCGCACTAGTGCATGCCTGCAGATCTGCTGGGGGCGGCCTTTAGGCTAGCGAGCTTCTCTGGTTGGTGGAGAGCCTCCACCAACCGGAAGCCGCCATTTTGGACACCAGAGCAGTGTGGAGTGATGAGCTCACACTGCTCCTCATCCCGACGGACTTGCCTGGACACTGAAGAAGTCCAGTGAGTCCCGTTTTTGCACGGTTCCTTTCCCACATGAGGAAAGGGCCGTAGTTGCATAAATGTATAATTTGAAAGGGCCCTAGGTAGACTTGTGCACTAACATATACAAATCTAGACAGGCAGATAACATCCCACTGTTCAATTGGTGATCCTTACTGTTAGACAAGCAAACATTCATATGACTAAAACAGGGAAAGTGGAAAAGTAGAGAGGGGAAAGTTTAGGGAAGGAGGAAGCATCCTTATTTGTGTCATAATCATCACAACACCAGAAACAAAACACCATTCTGGAGAAAGCCACAGAGAAAACAAACCATTTCCAAGTTGTTTTAATTTTCAGGCTTACTGCAGAATGGAAATACACTTGCTAATGTTGGAAATGTAGCCTGGATTGACAGGAACAAGGTGTGTATCATATGAATTCACACGGACAACCCCATGAGAAGCAACAGTGTGCCTGTCTGATTCCCCCCACCTAATTCCAAAACCAAGGATAACTACCCAAACATCCTCTTTTCTATGCATAATATTATACATCACTGAGGGCATTATTCAGCTTTCTGTAGGCTGTATCAGTTTAAGCCAATGTTTTGCAAAAGACATTTCATTTGCCTGAGAAACTTTCCAACTTTCCTTACCCTGCTAGAAAAAGCACACATTTCTTTGAAAATCTCTATCGTTTATTTTTGTGGTAGCCTCCCTTTCTCATCCACTATGCCTTGGAATGAAACTAGACCTGAAACATTGGGCAGGATGCAACTAGATAACCAAGATGCCCATGTGGGTTTGAATCCTTTTGATAATCCCAACTAAACACACTCATGGAATCAATGAGATTGACAATCAGGTTGACACACTATTCAACCACTGATTCAGTGGGCCTCCTCTGGATGACCAGTGAGATTCAAATTCGGGGTTGCCACTTGAACCATTAAAAAAAAATGAAAAAGGAAACAATACAATTGAAGGGAGAAATACACACTTTCCTATTTTTCTAGCCTTAGCTTTGGTTTCTTCCAATACCTGAGTTTGCTTCCTTCCTTCCTTCCTTCCTTCCTTGGGTGATCCTGCAACACAGGGTTGCTGTAGCTTATATCAAATTTTGGTGTTCGTTGTGATGCCAGGAACATTGGATTCTGAGTGGTAGAAAGTGTGGCCCCTACCCTAGGAGTTCACCCCCTAACTTAGACATAAGATACATTATTACCTGTTTAGATTTTTAACTTTGAGAGGTCCCAGGAAGGGAGCTAAATACCAGAGAATGAAAACAACAACAACAACAACAGTAAATAACATTTTAAAAAGTGAGAAAAATTTGAGACAGCATGCTCTTTCATTATTTGAGGGTTTGAACAGATGCTTGATTGTACTGCATGGTGGAGCTGGTCCTGAAGGAAAACATTCTGTTTGGTGTTTTCCTTAAAATATCCAAGCAGATTAAATTTTTTTTAAAACACTTCATTCCCTCTGGTGTTGTCTTTCCTACACCATTAAAACAGTGCAGAATGTATACATTCATACACACCTTCTTACGGAGAGGGATGTAAGGATAACAATTAACAGATAAATATGTGGATTTAGGTTTCATTTCATGTTCCTGAAACCACCAGAATTCTGCATTATTTTATATATATTTTACAGCATTACAATTGTCTGCGGGTAGAATAGCAACCAATTGCCATTGCTACTATTTATTCCAGGCATGCTTTCTATTGGTAGATGAGTAACAAGTTGCAAATATTTTCCAACAATATGGTCATACTTACAGAGGAAATTAAAATGAGTGCAGCTTCCCTATTCTATAAAACAATGCTGCTATTAAAATGCCCTCAACTGCATTCAACACAGATGAATAGAATGACAGGAAGATAGGTTCTGGAGGACAATGGCCCTGTTCTTATTCTTATCTCCTCATATTTTCTTGCAAACTTTATGTGTATCAGTTTCTTCATGGATCAAACGAACATAGTCATGTGTAAGCGGATACATATTGGCATTGGTTGCACACACAGACTACTTTTTATGTATGGGGACACTTGCTTTTCTCTATCAATAGGCATACTACAGCTGACCAAAGATAGCTTCCCCAAATTCCCCACCTTATTCATGGGTGGTGTAATTTGTTGGAGAATTTGGGAAAAGACATTTTCCAAAAGTTTCTTGGGGAGCTTCCTCAGAAGCAGGCACACGGCTTCTTTCTTTTTTTTCCTAAAACTCCATTGTTCTTTTTATTGGTCCTACAAAGCTTCTTTGTTGAGAGCATGGTCACCATTTTGTTTCTGGCATGTAGTGAGCCATTCTTACAAACAAATGAATGAATAGTCAGCTGCAACTCCCTCTCCCAAAAGTTAGTCTTTTGGTTTGGGAGGAAGGAATAAAATTTTCCAAAAATACCCACATACCTCTTCTGAGAAAATCTGGCAGTGCATAGACTGAGGAAGTATATTCTTTCTTTGCTTGAAAATGTCTAAGGGCTCTTTTACGCTACATAATTATAGCACTATGGTTCTACTTTAACTTCTGTGATTCTATCCAATGGATTCCATCCTATGGAATCCCCTCTGACATTTCACAAATGAAAAATGGGACACAGGTGACCAAGCATCAGCATGTGGTCAAGATGGCAAAGGTTATTAACGAGGAAAAACATACAAGCTCATAAGGGCTGCAGCACTTTGCTTCGGCCTGAGTGTACCAGGAATGGCAAGATTCCACGCCCTCTTCTTTTCTCTCCACCTCTGCAAAGTTAATTGAGTGCAAACTACTTTTGTACTTTGAGCTCCGGTTGTAGCAGTTGAAGTAAGCTGAGGACAAAAGGGGAGGATGAGAGAGAAACGGACCTTTCAAAAGTGGCTGAGAAAGTGTGACAACAGAAGACAAACCAGCACTGATAAATGGGGCCAGTTGGAGGGTATGACTTTAGCAAAAGAACGTTTAGAATTCACAGCCAGAGTACTGCAGTGCCTCACCAAAGTACAAACCCTAGGATTCCTTAGGATGTGGTCATGGAACTTAAAATGAAATTGTAGTAATATAATGGTTTAATGTGAAAGCGCCCTAAAACAGCCTTCCTCCACACTCCAAAGCTGTGGAATACAGTCTCATCCTTCCCAAGCAGTGTGGCCATTTTAACAGGAATGATAGGAGTTCCAGGTCAGTGTGTATGGAGCAAGGCTGGTATTGGAAACTATGTCAGAACCAGTTGGTCTGATCCAACAGGTCAGTCAGGATCAGCTTTGTGTTCAATTTCTTTCTCTTCTATCTGCGCTTTCTTCCTGACCATGTATGTACTTACTGAGGCTTATTGAGACTAACAACTTTTGAGGATGCTTTTGCCACCTGGACTCTGAAGTTTATAAAACACAGCACATTTGCATGCCATACACTCTTGAAATATGTACCTCTGGCTGAAGAGAAGAGGTATTTGGGATTTCAGCAGGAAAGTGAACGCAGCAGTCAGCTGAGCTGGAATACCAGCTAATTAATACACTGCTGAATGGCCTTTGGAGCAGAGTGAGAAAACATAAACAATAAATGAACTCCACATGCTCAAACAGACCTCTCTGCAAACCAGTGGGGGGAAAAATCAACACACAAATTGTACAAAAAAGAAAAATACATAAAATATTGCTTCCTAAATTCACATTTAACCTTGCATTGGGAATGGTCCTAAATTTGTGTTTGACCAATCCTAGAAGACCTGCTTTAGGGGTGTGTTTCATTGTGATCTAAAACAGAACCCTAAGCTGTATTGAAATGAGGAGAACGAGACGGAATCCTTCTTCAAAGACCAAGGAGGAGAGACATGATGAGGCTTTGTGAAGGGAAGGGGTTTCAGACAAATAAATATGGGTGAACAAAAGGACTGAGCCAAAACTGCTTGCTGGTTTTCATTTTCAGCTTTCTGAGAAATTTGCTTTTGTTTTCTGCTCCTTTTTCCATGCACAGCTACGAGTGGACAATTTGGAAAGCAGCCTTGCTTTCTCTCATGCTCATTTTTTTTAATTTTCATGTTCCTTTCATTAAATACATGAGGAAAATTCCAAGATATGGTAGCAGGTTTTTTTTAAATGTACCAAATAAAATTCTCAAGCATCTGCACTCATCAAATTCTATAGGTAAAACTATTGCCACTGTGGAGACTATCATATTGTGTCTGCCTGCTTCTCATGTAGTTGGTTATGATAAAGCATCTGTGAAAAATAAAAAAAATGCAATGCTAATTCAACACACACACCACAAATAAAATGGTTGAATACAGCGGGATTCAAACCCTAAGCAATCCTAGACCCATGATCTAGTGGGAGAATGGATCAGTTTGGTTTTCTCCTGCAAACGATTTTTTAAAAATCTTACATTCCTTCTGCCCTCTTTATGAAGAAATTTGTGGATTTTGATACATTATGATAAATAACTGAACCGAATGAAATTCTCACTTATCCTTATACAGGAAGCCCATGCCTTTCATGCCCCATTATCTGATGACTTCCAAATTAAAAACAAATTTCAGTAATTCAATAAGAGTTCCTCTTTTTCATCAGTTCTACTTGCTTATGAAGGTTCTCTTGGGACTGCTTGCATACATGCGCTACTTTACAAAGTGAAATGAAAGTGAAAAACACAATGCTGAGCCAGCTGAGAGATTTTGCAAGAAGCATGGGGCATGGTCAGTCCCAGGTGAATCTCAGATAAGTCCTTCATACTCCCTACACTACAGTACGGTTTTAACCCTTGGTATCACCAGTTAAGTTCAGTTAATAAGATCATGTAGCTGGTGATAGAAAATACGTTTGCCAGAGAGCTCCCAATACCAGGAGTTGAAACAGCAAGATAGGGACAAGAAATGCAAAGAAACTTTCCAGAGTCAGGAAGATATTGTAGCATAGACAAGATTCCAAACTGAACAGGAAGCCTCTTATAAGACTTCCTGTTAAAGAGGTCCAAAGGTAAAATCCTCAATAGGCAAGGACAATCAGAATCTCAGGATACTTTGGGGCCAGAAAAATGTGCCAGGTTCCAGCTATGGTAATACATAGTTCAAAGCCACTCAATATTCCTGCTCTTAGCCCATGCACATGACACCAAGGAGTCAGCCATGAATGATCAGAGAAGAAGATAAGGGATTTATCATGGAACTCGATTCTTTAAATACTGAGAATTGCTATTAAATAACTTTTATTGTTTGGGGAGGAATGTCACCAGTTATCAATATGAAGGGCTTTAGTCAATAGGAATCATGCTCATAATATGGAAATGGTACAGTTTTGGACTGCAACTCCCAGAAACCCCAAGCCATCATGGCGAGTAGTCCCAGAAAGTAACTTTTCCATGCCATTTTCCATTCCAGATCATTTCAATCTTTGTTTCAGATCAGAGTGCAATGGTTGTGTTAGGGTACGAATCACATTCCTGCAGCAACAATATATTTTCCTCCAAGTGCTGGAAATTTGCAATATCCTGAAACACAGCAGATTCCTTGAGGAAAGATGAAGAGATGTGATGTAACTAATGAGCAACAAATGTCCATATGATGCCAATAAAATGATTATCTGAAAAGGCCTGAAGCAAATTTGGTGGTTGCTTTTTCCAACTCCAAACAAACCTTTGCTACCAGATACCGCCATAGCTTCCAAACAAACAGTCCTTCCAGGAACTGTGAATCTTTTCTCTTCTGTGTTCATTTTTCTTTTGCTTTGCTGACAGGGAAAAAGTGTGCAGCTGGTGGCTGTGTAGCTCAAACAGTTGCAAATTCACAAATCTGCATTCCTTCATTGCTGCGATACTGGAAGGTTGCTCCCATGTGTCACTTTCATTGTACACAATGCCTCAGGGGAAAGCCATCTTCTGACAGCTAGCCAAGGAAGGGTTGTGATGTCGTTGGCACAAGTAGCCAATACTTCATAAATGTATGGCAAAAACAGAAGGCAGGAATAGCTTTTAGTTACCTTTGCTCTAAGATAAATTGCTCTAAGATAAATATACAGAACTGGGAAAGGGGATATTGGATAATAGGATTTTTGACAAAAGAAACTTTAGAGGCCGTTTCTATTTACTTCTTTATTGCAGCCTCAGCCATGAAACACAATCACTGTGTTCCTCCTAAAGCTTGAAAAAATCCACAGACTACAATTTCCAGAATTCCCTGGTCAATGTGACCATTGGTCGTAATCCCCTGTGTGATGGATCCCTCTGGAGGCTGGCCCTGCAATTCTAACTCTTGGGTTCTCATTGCCCATAATGCCATTTTACCATTAAAATCCATTCCCGAGTCTGATTCGCAGACTCCAAGCTGATGCTTATGATAGAGAAGTGGCTATGTTTAATCATAAGGTCAATTTGGTAATGTTAATTCCCTTTGTAAGTCAGAAATAAAATGGATCCAGACACAGAAGTAAACAACAAAATAGTAAAGGTTAATTGTCAAACATCTACCATTACACCATTTCTGCATGAGACTGTTATGGTGCTATTATTCCACTTTCAACATCCTATGGAATCTTGGGGTTTGCAGTTTGCAAAATAACCAAGTGTAAACATGATGGAAGAGATATCAGATTGGTGTATTCCTACTAGATCAAACATGATACAAACAAAAATCTGAAACATGAGAAATGATTAGGAAAGGATTCCTCTCTCAACAGAATCTGTCTTTATTTACTCCTTATGACATATATTGCATGCATGAAAGGGCTGGGTTGATTTGTTTCAGATTTTTGTTTGTCTCATGTTTGATGCAGTAGGAATACCCCACTCTGATCTACAGTGATTCTGCCTAGGCTAAGAAATGTATGGATTATCTCCCTATAATTTGTGGTGTTTAAGCAAAACCAGTCATTAGACAAAACAGTAGTGTAGCATTGAAATGAAATGTTAACAAACAATCTGGCTTTAAAATTCCCCACTGGTACATAGCTGTTAAGCCTCTGCTTTTCTGATTCATGTAAGAAAGTCATATCAGGATGTCTCCTTTAATCCTTATTATCAACATGACATCTTTGATCACTGTCAGTCTTGCAGGAGGATGGAATTTCATTTCTGTTTCTTTCTCTTTTAAAATAAGAACTTTGCTTGGTTTGCTTTCTTACAAAAACTTCCTCAGATTCACTTATTTCTTAAACAAATTCTTAAAAAATTCTTATTTCAGATTATTAAAAAAAAGAAGAAAAAAGAAAGGAAACACTGAACACAGGAGAAACAAAGTATCTAGGCAGATCCTCTTAGATCTTAAAAACTATGGCCAGAACACTGTTAGGGGCATAGGTACACATAAGTGTCCCTTATGCATGCCGATGTCCTTACTGCAGGGGCTTCTTTTCCTTTTTTCCATCCACAATGCCCAAAGCTTCCCCCAACATCTTACTGTAGAGCCCCTAAGCTGCCCTACACAGCCATTCTGTCCTTTGCAGCAAGCAGGCGGGATGAGAGAAACATCCCCACAGACAGACACACAATGATGATATCCACATTGAGAGCTAGCAAGATTCTTCAGAAATCTCAGCACTGCTGTAATCATTGTGTGCCTGGTTATGGGGATGTGGCCAGATACTTCCTTGCAACAAAGCAAGGAATGGCCAAGTGAGATGGTTTCAAAGTCTTTACAGAAGGTTAGGGAGGTGTGTGGTTCAGTGTCTCATAAGTAGGCTTGAGGATACTTAACTACACAGAAGGGATTTTGAATTGAGGCCCAGGTGTGAATTCAGCAATTTCGTGTGCTGAATTATGGTTGCCATCCTTTTTTTGCTGACAGACTCCTCTTGTGTAACAGTTACATAGCAGTTAAGAAGAACTAGTGGCAGCTGGTGACTGCTCTGTCAATAGGGTGGTGAATCCACTCTGGGGTTTTGTCTGAACTTTAAAATTGCTGTCCAAGGTACTGAACCCAATCCTTCAAACAGTTTGATATCTTGGCTTGCTCTTTTAACATTAGGGCTAATGTACAGAGTAAATGCATTTCTCCACTGATATAGAAGTTGCCAGCCACTGTTCAGTACAACATGATCCTCTTCATCTTTTCAAATATCTGTACGTGTTGAATTTGAACAATGGAGGTGGTTGAGAATTTTGTTCAGTTCATTTTTTAAAAAAATATAGTAGTCCCTCCACATTCACAAGGGTTTTGGAGCACAGAACCCTCACGAAAGTGGAAAAACAGTGAACAATCAGCCTGTGATTCCCCTCCCATCCCCTCCGGAGCTTCCCCCTTCCATTCCTTTGCCTCTGGCCCTGGTGTGGGGAGAGAAAGAAAAAAAGACAACCTAAAAGGCTTACTTGTACTTTCCCCTCAGACAGAGAAGAGGGGAGTTCTGGAGTTCTAATTACTTCCAGTGGCCATCTTGAGAAAGGAGGAGTAGGAGCAAAGAGAGCACCTGACCAATCAGCAGCCAATACTCAGCAGAATGTGCAGCCATATGGCAGAGAGACCACACCTTTAGCTGGGGGGGGGCTTTGCTCACCCAGAAGGAAAAAACGTCCATTCTAAACACAAGCCAAGCAAGCCTGAGGTGACAAATGCAAGGGATGAGAGGAGGAAAAAGGGGGGGAGGCAAGCATGTGCTTCACGAATAATCAACTTTGCAAAGGTTAAACCTGTGAATTTGGAGGGAGAACTGTAAAATGAAAACAATTAATAGAATGTGGAAATTTCTTCATATATTTGGCACAATAATCCCTCAGTTTTTAAAAGTTTTGAATGTGGGCAAGAGAACACAAAACTGATAGATTTGGCCATTCCAACTTTTACACCATTGCAATGACGTAAAGATAGTGGTGTTAGTGGATTTAAACCAGGAGTTGGGAACTGTGCCAGCGCTAAGGGCTACATTCAGGGATGTAGGCCTACTCAGGGTCTCACTTTTATTTGTTTATTTTTAAAAATGTTCTATTACCTTTTCAGGAAGGATGGGTGGAAGTGTCTGTACACACCAACAAGATTTCTGTTGAAAGTAGTTGAGCAAAGACGATTGAAAGAAGGCATTCAAATAAGAGGTGATGGAATGAAGGTGGGAGCATGTGAAGGTAACAAGAATTCTATTGAAGCAGGGGGTCATGTAGTGTTGGAAGAGACCACAGGGGCCATCCAGTCCAACTCCCTGCTATGCTGGAACACACATCAAAGCATTCCCAACAGGTCATCCAGCCTCTGCTTAAAAATCTACAAAGAAGGAGATTCCATCACAGTCTGAGGCAGCATATTCCACTGCCGGACAGCTCTGACCATCAAGAAGTTCTTCCTGAGGTTCAGGTGGAATCTCCTTTCCTGCAGCTTGAACTGCTTGCGCCTTGTCCTAGTCTCTGGAGCAGCAGAATAAAAGCCCACTCGCTCCTTGACATAACATCCCTTCAAATATTTAAACATGGCTATCATGTCCCCACTTAACTTTCTCTTCTGCAGACTAAACATCCGCAGCTCCCTAAGCTGTTTCTCATAGGGCATGGCTTCCAGACCCTTCACCATTTTTATCACCCTCCTCTGGACATGTTCCAGCTTGTCGATATCCTTCTTGAATTGAGGTGCCCAGAACTGGACACAGTATTCCAAATGAGGCCTAACCAATGCAGAATAGAGTGGTACCATTACCTCCCTCAGTCTAGACACCATACTCCTATTGATGCACCCAAGAATTGCAGGATTCAAGCAAGAGGGGATTGAAGGAGGGACTGCCAAGATTGCTGACTGGGACTAATGAAAAACAGGCAGGCAGGAAATTCACCAGGAACTAAAGGGAGAAGGTGGAAGGAAGGGTGGGAAGATGTTTCTTGGTTGCCAGAGCAAGCAGGGGATTCTTTATGCCAAAGTGCATCAAGCAATGCTGACTATCTCAAGTAGTGAGGGTCTCTCAGCTTTTGCAGGGTGGGGGGAATTTTCAAGAGATTTTAGGAAGTGTACTTTTGAGTATGCCGGGATGCATGCAATCTGTGGTCCACAATTTGCTCACCCTGATTTAACTTGTCTAGCATGTTACTCATCTATTCAGAATATACAAGCCATATGCAGTGCTCTATTGTTCACAATGCTAGAGTGCTAGATGACAGTATTAAAGGTACAGGAGCCCTGCCCTGGTATTTATCTGGCAACTCAAGTTGAGCATGCAATGATTCTGTCATGAGATTACATTATCTTGCCTGAATTGCAAGTTGGGTGAGTGATAATGTAATCTTATGACTGAGGTATTACATGTTCAGCTAGAGTTTCCAGATGAAATACAGGACAGGATTCCTGTACCTTTAATAGCTGGGTAGAAACAGGAATTTCAGCAGGTGTTGCCTGTCATGTCATGCACCTGCTGAAATAACCTTTTCTGCACAGCTATGAAAGATTCAAGAACTCTGCCTTTTATTTCATCTGGTAACTTTATATTCACCACACCTCAGTTCTTTGGATCAACATGCTTACCTCACAACCTTTTCCCTGGTTCTGAAGAGGCTTGCAGATACAAGCCTAACAACTAACTGCTTATCAGACTAATCAGCTGTGGTTCATTGGGTGGCTGGTTGTTTTGCTGTGAAAAGCTGGGTAGAGATAGGTTAGTCACCAAATAAGAAACAGAATTTGACTGAATTGTTTTTGGCAAATGCAACATTCCAGTTACAGTAAGGAGTAGTTTAACAGTGGGGTTACATTGGCATTTTGTGTGCATGTATATGCATTTTGCAGTTATTTTTGTCTAAATCTTGCCAATTCTTTCTTTTCAAGGAATGGCTCTTTTGAAAAAAAATGACAAGTGGCAAGTTTATTTGATCTTTTCTAGATGTACCCTCATTTCGAAATGTTCCTACATTTCAAACTGGTAGTAAAATATCACAACAAGCAGGAAGATTAATACATGAGGGAGTTCATTCAGAGGCAGCTTCTAGTTTTTGACAGCCTGTGGGTAAAGTACTGCAGTGGATCTACTTCCTTACCATCATCGTCCTGATTCCTTGCTATTCCTCCTTGCATCTGTTTCTTGCTTCTCACTAAAACCACCATCACAATTTCTTGTACCTGTATGAGAAGCCAATGAATAAACTGTTTGTAATGATGAAGGGGAGGAGCGAGACCTTCACAGTAGGGCCATGTTACAGTGCACACTTCTATAAATCTTCACTTATTTCATTCCAGAAACATTATTTCATTGCAAATGTTTCTTTCTATTGGGAGAGATTTTGAATGCTTTTGCCCATTATTCCAAATATTTTTCAAGTTTTGGAACCTTTAAAAGAAATTATGTTGGCTGAAAAACCACACATTTATGCAAAACTTTTTTTTTTTGGCAACAAAATGGGAGAAAATGGGGAAAGGTCTTTCATTCCGATCACATGATGAAAAAATCTTGTGACAGTTGGCTCTTGTTCTTGGTGACAGTGAGAAAATTTTATTATATTCTTTACCTTCCTAAGATTTGGGAACTTGGCAGTTGGTTGGCTATACCAGCTATTGATACTAGCCCTGAATATTTTAATGGGGCGAGGGATATAATTATTGGCTTTTCTCAGGAGAATGAATAATTTTGAAAGTTTCTTTCCTATGTGATTGTGAGAGCTTTTGAATACTTCCTGGTTATTTTTCAGGACATTTTTGTGGAAAAAACTAATTCGTGTAATAATAACACCCCCCCCCCGCAGATCCTTGGGGTTTTGTGGCAGAAAATGAAATTTCATGTAATAAGAGAAGCCTCTTGCACAAAACAGTCTGTTTTCCTTGGAACGTGTTGGGGTTTTGAGCACTACAAAGGGGGTTTGGAAAGGATTTTTTTTTTTTCACAAAATAGTCCCCAAATATGAACAATCTCATGTCAATTAACTATTTTCTCAATGAGTTTTCTACCTGTCGGGACAACCTATCTCATCATTTGTGAGTATTCTTTATATTCCTGATGTCCGCCTACTTTCATATAAGATCATCTACATTTCTATTCAAAGTTAATTTGTGCTGAGGAAAAAAACAAGGAAATAGTAGCATACAAGAGCCACCTTCTTTTTACAGAAAATAACAGAATTATGGAAGAAAATAGACTGTGCTTGAATGCACACTAAACACTCATATCTGATGGCAGGATCAGTAGGTATGTTCTGCTCTTGTTTTGTGGGAGTTTATACTGTCTTGAAGTATAATGTCAAAGACTCTGTTGCTATAACTGGCTTCTCAGTATGAACTACTAATGTGAACCATTCCTCAGTCTCTCTGTCATCGCCACTAATTCTACTATCATCCATTCCATTTTAAATCAATTGATGTTAATCTGAAATACGCAAGATAAGTGGCAAAACAGACCCAGTAATTCCTTAAGCAATTTTTACATTGAACGAAAATCCAATTTTGCTGAGATATGTAAATGTCTAAATGTTGTCTAGAGCAAGAAAACATGGTACAATGATGTTACACCGGAGCAAATGCAGTCCACATGGACATCCTACGAGTATGCATGATTAGACCCTCTATTGCAGAAAATAAATCGGTATGTACTATATTCCAGAAGGAAAGCAAAAACAGCTGAGGGAAGTTTTTGGGGTTTTTTTAACCAAACATAGTAGTTAAATAGAGGCATTCTTTTCTCTGGGTGGGGAATTCTTCAACTGAAGCTGAGTGATCCCCCTTCCCTCAAATCCAGTGGGCAAATAAAGAATGGGGACAATATTTTAGGCTGCAACCCTACAGACACTTAACTGAGAGTAAACCCATTGCAGTTATGGTAATTGAATCTGAGTAGAAATGCATAAAGTTAAAGTTTAGAGATATTCTGAAACCCACTTTGATTTGTAATGCAATCTGAAATTTCAGACTATGTTTTCTCTAGTTTTTTTCCTATGTGCCCTGCTTCACTGAAGATGATTTTTTGTTTGAGAGTGTTGTTTCTTTCAAGGGCTAACCAGTTCGAGTCCATTTAAAGAGATTTAAAGAGAAATAATACTTAGAAGGCAGAGCAGAAGTTGCCCATCAACACTGAGCAAATGTATATCAGATTGAACAAAAAGCTAAGCAAAAATCACCTAGTCATACCCTCTCTTGGCATGGTGAGATACATTTTTATTTTTATTGTAACTATGGTAATTATGTTGACATCGATGCTCATACATAACAAACACATGCACATTTTATGAACAAACAGTCAGCCTTCCATATCTGCAGATTCCGTATCCATGGATTCAACCAACCATGGCTTGAAAACATTCAAATAAATAAATAATCCAAAAAACAAACTTTGATTTTGCCATTTTATATAAGAGATGTCATTTTTCTCCACCATTGTACATAGTGGGACTTGAGCATCCATGAATTTTGGTATCTGAGGGGAGTCCTGGAGCCAAACTCTAGTGGATACTGAGGGCCTACTGTATCTATTTTCATCCCCCTTTTTGGGGGGCAGGGAGCAGTAATGTGCAAGCTACCCTGAATGAGCTCTCCCAGTCCTTGAACCACCAGTTAAACAACCATGGAAGGTTTCCAACATACTGGAACATATTGTCAAGGTACACAGGTTGGAGATAACATTAAAAACAAATCTCTCTTGTCTCCCTTCTCAGTAGGAGTGTTTCCAGGGCTGAATTCTGCGTCAATCTTCTTTGAATTCAACCCTGGATTTTGATCCAGATTTAGGCATAGGTAACTAGAGCGGAGGAAGCATATTTTCTTTCCTACTTCTTCCCACAGCAGCCTCCCAGACAAATCTAATGGGTTTGGAGAGTTGTTGTCTCAGCCTTCAAAGGATGGAGATGAACTATGTGAACTTTAATTATAGCCAAAATGATTTGACTATGGGTTTTCTTCAGGGGAAAAAAAAGTGGGTTGGTACATACCCCTAGCAAATAGTAAGTCATCTAGATAAAGTATTAGACGAGAGGTGATATTTGCTTGGGATGAACTTCAGAGCCTGTTTTTGCATACTGTGGGATTTGCTAAGAGTTACAGGTAAACTCTTTGCACAGACTATGCACATTATTATTGTTTCTTCCTACAGTGGCTAGTTAATGATGCTCCCTACATTTTCTTTTTCACTCTTGAACAGAAGCTATTTGGGACAACCATTATTTCAAATCCCTTGGCTTTAAGTAGCAAACGGATTAGACTTTGCTAAAGGCTGTGTTTGCACTGGCTGGTTTTCAGCATATATAATGACATATGAACATATTGTGTGAGCAATGGTTCATGGAAATTGTATCCTCAAATGCTATGTTGAATCTATTCATCGATTCCCCAAACTTATCATCAGTTCAGTTATGAAGGTGAAATGGTGGAAAAATTATTCAGTTCAGGGAAAGGGGAGATATTTGATAAATCAATGGATGAAATTACAAATTGTCATCAAGGTGGTCATAGGAGACAAAGAGGGAGTGCACGGAGGCCTAATACAAATGGAAGGAAATCAAGAACCTCTTCAGTCATCACAGAGAAGATTAACTGGTTGGATGAAGAGCACTGAAGTCAATTGGGTGGCAAACTAGCTATGAATGAAAGAACACCTGAAAAGAAAGTATGTGTGTGTGTGTGTGTGTGTCTTCCTGAGTGTGCTATGGGGTATGAAAGAACAGTCACAAATTTTCTTGTCCTCATTGAGGAAGGATGTTACAAAATATTGAGACATCTCATCAAAATAATTGTGTCTGTGTGTATGTGTGTGTTTGCCTGCATGTGAAAGAAATCAGTGCATTTTTGTCAACTGCAATGATAGAAAAAAAAGTTGGTTTTGCACAAACTACATTGGATGTGCACAAAAACATATTGCATTTTGCTCAAAACACTTATTTTGCAAATAAAATTATGTTTTTGAATCCACAATTTTCACAGGAGAGTTCTTCGGGGGAGAGGGGGGAGGGAATTAGATCCTTTCTTGTTCTGACGTGCAACAGCAAAGTAAGCAAAATTTTACATCTGTATCATTCGTATACCATTGGACAAATCAATTAGTTTTACTTTTCACCATCTTGGAACTTGTTAAACCTCCAATTTTGGGGAGGGGAAAGAAACTGAAAATTTGGGGAAGTTCTTATCAAGACTGAACTGAGTAACACTGGCTGAAATCCTGTTGGTGTCATACACAAATGTTAGCTCCTTTATTGTGCAATGGATATTTTCAGTTCATGGTTAAGTGGAATTGTATAAGTGTAACCATTTCACATGTGCTTAAATCCTGCAGTTAGTCCTAACTAGAGGAGAACCATTGAATCAATTGGATTGACCTACTTGTTGACTCATTGTTCACCAACTGGATCTAGCTGGGTTTATTCTAGTTGGGACTAGCCAATGGGATTCCAGCCATGCAGCTGTGCATTTCTACATGGTACATCACTATTTGACAATGCTTTCAGTGTACCACTTTCTTTCCTGGGATTGCAGACATAGCCACTGTGAACTCCCCACTGCACAACAGGACAATAAACAGCGGCATTGGCAGATATGCAATCAGTTGCACAATGTCAAAATTCAGCAGAAGAGGGGTATAGCACAACCAACATGCAACTACATCAATGTAGATATACTCTCTACAATATCTCAGATACTATCAACTTTCTGCAGAGACCAGAATCAATAACTAAAACAATTCCTGCAATGCTAAATATACTGAACGTGGGGAAAAACAGGTGAACAGCACTGTGTTTCATAGCAAGTGACAACTACAGACAACATGTGGAATAACCTTAACTGACTCACTAAGTCCCTCCCCCAGTCATGATTTTATGAAACACCCATATAAAGGATACATTGATGGCCAGTGGCTAACTAAAATTCTTTTTTAAGAAGCAGGACATTTCATTCTGCTTTGGGTAGCAATAAAAGCTTTTTGTAGTGAAAATATCCTCACAATGGCACATTGGTGCACAATGCTCTCTCCCCCCAGTCTCTCTCTCTCTCTCTCTCTCTCTCTCTCTCTCTCTATGTAAAACCACTTTTTTATGTCAAAATTCTTTTCTTCTTTGTCATGCATACTAAGTGGCCACCAATAATGTTAAAATAGCATTCCTCTTGACTCTCCCCTTTGTAGTCTTTCTTTACAGAGCTGATGGTTAATTTTTACTATTCATAAAAGTCATATGGCTAATAAAGAACATTTTTGACCTTTCACATAGTGATCATTCTAAGCCCACCACTGACTCCCACATGTTTGGCCCATCTGTCTTCCTTCATGTCAGATCCCCCCCTTTCTTCTCTAATAGATTTTTTAAAAAATGCCCAGAAAAAGTATTGTATAAAAAGCTCTGCATATGGGGGGGGGGATCCCTTGAATAGCTATTTAAAAGGCATCTTAATTTTCAACATTTGACAGAATAAAGTTCAGATGTTTCCATGCTGGTCTCAGTGTGGGTGGATATTTGAAGTTCTTGAAAAACAGGACACACAATTTCCAAAAGATAGAAATTTTAATCTCTTTCATCTGTTCCAAAGCATGCTACTGACTTTAAAGCATAGATTCTCTGGTGCATAGAAGTCAACTGACTTGTTAAAGTTTTTTTTATTATTATTTTAAAGTATTGTGCAACAATTAACATTTTCCTCTATTCTCTTTGAGCTCTGTGTGCATCTGTCATTTATTCTAACAAATGATCTTGGGTTGTCCCATAGGGAATAAGGAGGTTTGTCCTAGTCTCAGACAAATAGATGAAGACAGGAAGATCATGTGTGCCTGTAATGTATTTGTTTTAAATTCAGTCATAAACTTTCAGTTACCAACTACTGCCACCATGAGAAGTCAATCTCGGCCTGGCAGGGCCAAATCAAGACATTTTGCTATCTACGGTAAAGGACAGAATGCTCCCTCCAGCCCAGTTCCACATTCTGCCAACTGAATACAGACGGACTAGCATCTTTCAACAGATATGTGGGCAGCAAGTCAGTGTATTAAAAGATGACAAACCACGTGGCACACAAATAGCTCTGTTCTCTAACAGGTGTGAATAGCTGGGTAACTCAAGAGGAAGCTGTCTTCCAGCATCTACCATCTGACCTCACTCTGTTTAATGCTAGCGACATCCTAGGGACTTGCATTGCACGAGCATAGCTTCTGTCTTAAGATGAGGACAGGCCCATATTTTGTTGTGACCCTTCATAATGTTCTGGTTTGGGGAGGCTTCTGGCTGTGATGATGGGAATCCCCAAACATAGATATGTCAGGAGCTCTTTTAAACCATTAGCTTGAACAAATGGTTAAAAACTATACTGATTATATGGCATTCTTGCTAGCTATCAAAACATGGTGGAGAAGCAGAAGATTTACCACTCTGATAGTTGGCATTGGTTTAGATTCTTCTTCCTCCTTCTTTTCTTATGCTTCTCTCAGGGCCAACCCTATCGTTAGGCACCGTGAAATCAAAGCTGCCACAGGACACAGATTTTAGGGGTCACAAATCACAATAAATTTTTACTTATTTCTTTGTACTGGATTTTCTGTCCTGTGTGAGAGAATAACTTGACTGGCTTTGGGGAGAAATCAGATTTACTTTTTGGGCTACACTTCCAAAAATCTCTCAGGCAGTATCACTAATGGAAACTTGACTTAGGTGGACAGGGACAGCATGTGTTGCCTTGCTTTAGGCAGCAAAATGTCTTCCAACAACTTTGATTTATCTACATCAGTACTTCTCAAAGTTGAATCCTCCAGGTATTTGGGACTTCCGCTCTTGGAAGTCTCAGCCAGCATGGTCAGTGTTAAAGGATTTTGGGAGCTGAAGTCTCAAATATCTAGGGGAACCTAACCTTGAGAAGTACTGAGATGTATCATGGGCTAATATCTTTGGGAAAAAAATCCTTAACACAAGTTCCCAATAATTCCTGTTATCAGGAAAGCAATGCTTTCTCTTAAAGGGAAGATAGATAGCTAAATATAACTTTTTTTATATCACCTAGCCAGCATAGACATGATAAGGAATGCTAGGAGCTGTACCCCAACAATATTTGGAAGGATACTTTTTGCCAACTACTTTATGTGAAAACTTAAACTTCTTTCCTTCCTTATTTGACACTTGGAGATTGTTGAGATGGTGAGGATGAATATGATCCTGAGACTGATGGTAAATGAGGAGGTAAGAAGAAGAAGAAGCATCCTAGGAAGTTGTTGAGTTACTCATCGAATGAAAAGGATTTGCTAAGTGGAAGAATGGGGCATTTGAGCTGGACTGAAAGTCATAAAAGAGCTGGGAAAATGATTACGATGCCTTAACTGACAGCAGATAATACTAACTCGTGACACTGCAGCTGAATCTCATTGTAGGGCTTCTGTGGACCACTAGAGATTGCCTCTCTATCTAAGCCAGCAGCGGGTGACCAAAATGAACCTTCTCTTGGCTAGACATATTTTTTTAAATCACTGTTAGTTTATTATGCACTGTGGCCTGCATGCAATTCTTCAGCAGGTGGGATTTAGTCAAATGTTTCTTCCAGACAGCAGGTGAAGTAGTAACATGGCAGCATTGCTATAATTGAAGCAATAGTGGCCTCTTCAAACATAATGAACTTAGTGCTAGAGAAGCCTATGGTATCTGGTGGTGTGAGACCTGTAGTAGATGCTGCAGCCATTAACTTTATCTTTTCTATTATTTTTGAGAGCTTTATTCTAGACTAGTGGCTCATGCTTAGCCAAGCAGGGGAGGCGAGGATTTAGAGAGATGCTTTTTCGCCGAGGGAAAGTGTGTGACAAATAGCACGCACAAGGTAATGTAATGCTCTGAGCATGTGGTGCTCAGTGGGTTGCATATGTTTGACTTCATGCAGTTTTTGTTACCAAGCATCGATTTCTATGACTTCAAAATTCACAGAGTGGCACAATTTTGGTCCCTAAACAACATTGTGATTAAATGGGAATAATAATAATAATAAAAAAAGACCAGTTGTTAAAACTGTAAGTGAACTGCACTATTAGTCATTCTCTTTGTTTCCAGATGGAAAAGTAGAAACAAAGGTATATTAATTGGCCCACCTCAGAGAGGTCTTGCGTTCCCATTTACGTTTTTGTATTCTCTACAGGTTCACATACTATGACTACCAACCAGTTCAGTCCCAATTGTGATCAGGATCAACTGATGATGCTGATCCAACTCAGTCAGCACTACCCTACCAAGTCCAAGAACTAGGGCGATTTCTTCACCAGACAGTTATAGCACTATGATTCCACTTTCAACTTCCTACGGAATCCTGAGGTTTGCAGTTTCGGGAGGGGCCTGCTGGCCTGCCCCTCCCTAAACTGCAAACCCCAGGATTCCGTAGGATGTTGAAAGTGGAATCATAGTGCTATAACTGTCTAGTGCAGAAATGGCCTAGTAGCCAGGGGTGATCCTGCTCTTAAGCGAAGTGAGACAGTTATTATAGCCATTATTTGACTGAGACGTGCATTTGTATTTCTTTCCCAGTGGCTCACAGGCACTATGCTGTGCCCCTGAAATTGCCTAAGGCAGGAAGAGGAGGAGAGCACAGAATGGTGGCAAGTTTTTAGAAAATAATCATGTGTTCAGCCCCATATAATGACCAGAAAGTTAATGAGGAAAGTTTAGCACATTAAGTTAATTACTAATGTGCTGTACATAGGTAAATAGGTAGATAAGTAGATAGATAGTTAGATAGACAGATAGATAGAACTATTTGATTATGTTTCCCCTGAGAGGGAGCATGTTTATATCAAGTAAGTTAATTTAAAATTGGAAGGGGCATGTTTTTAACAACTGAGTTACTTTAAAGTCTATCTTACATTACTAAACTAAAAATCTTACCAGAATAAAGATGAAAAATCCTAGCTCTAATTTTGCTCCTCCCTCCTTCACCCCTGTTTTGAGCTTTGGAAAGAAGGAAATGGCCTCATGAGAGAGAGAGAGATTTGGTGAGGGGAGGACTCTTTTCATCTGTACAGCAAAACCACTTCCTTTGCTTTTTCTTTCTTTAATGAAAAGCAAGAAGTCCTTTTGCGTAAGTCCAAGAGAGCTAGGCTTAGGTAGGAACCAGCTGAATAATGTAAGATTTAATATAAGAGGCAGAATTTAATTCTAGAGAATAATTTATGTTGAATTGCCACTTAAGTCAATCACTTTGGTTAAAAAATAAATTTACTGAAATTCACCTTTTTGTGGTCCAATTTTCTTTTTCTTTTTTTTAAAAAAATATTTTTATTAAAGTTAAAAGTGAAAATACCCCCCCTTCCCCACTTCCAAGCTTTTTTCTTTTTTCCAGTTGAGTCTGCTTATTTACATTGTGGTCCAATTTTCAAGGTAATTCAAAATGCTAGATGGCAATCCATATTGCAGTTATGGATTTGTAACCTAGAGTTACAGATCCAATAACTGCTCCGTATTGTGTAAGACTATGTAGTAATAGCAAAGGAGGTCTGTTCAGTTGCTGATTGGGCTGCAAAGAGGATAGAGTTTCCAGCTTCTTCCAGTGAGTGAGGTGGCAGCAATCAGAACCAGGACATTCGTCACAATTCCTCATTGGACCCTCACTTACTAGTGGGAGGTCCTTGTGCTCTGATTGTCAGTTGAACAGACCTCTCTCAATGTGGCTGATGGTTGTTAAGGTGGATTTAGGCGGATGGGGCCAGGAGATGTTAGTTACAAATTTACAACCAAGTAGCCAACGTAGGTTATCAGCAATTTAACTAGTTAGCTCCTATCATTGCCCCCATGACCCTAACCTCATTTGCAGTGAAAAATAAATTTATTTATTTATTTATTTATTGCTTGCTTGCTTGCTTGCTTGCATTTATATGCCAGCTTTCTCCCAGATTGAGACCCAAGGCAGCTTCCAGAAAAGTTAAAAACATATACAGTATAGTTTAAAATAACCATATAAAAACAGTATACAATCATTATAAAAACATATACAAGTTTAAAAAATAAATAAAACATCTCAATAAAATAAAAAGCTCACCTGCTCATACATTAAAAGCCTGCTTGAATAGAAATGTTTTTGCCTACCGATGAAAGGTAAGCAAGGAGAGGGTCAACCTAGCTTCCTGTGTAAGGGAGTTCCAAAGGGTAGAAGCAGCCAGTGAGAAGGTTCTATCCCATGGCCTCACCAAGTGAGCATGGGATGGTAGCAGGACTGAGAGAAAGCTTTCAGGCCCTAAAACTTTGTCAGGTTTGTATAGGGAGATACAGTCTTTCAAATAATCTGGATTTACGCCACATAGGGCTTTATATGTCATGACCAGCACTTTTGAATTGTGCGTGGAACCGAATAGGGAGCCAGTGAAGCTGTTTTAACAGAGGAGTTATATGTTCCCTCTTACTGACTCTGGTCAGCATTCTAATGGCCACATTTTGAACCTGCTGAAGTTTCCAAACAATTTCCAAAGGCAACTCCAGTTCCAATTTATCCAGGGAATAAGACATGTCTCCATTTTGGATTAATTTAGCACAAACAGCAGAAATGAGTTTCAGTTTACACTGAATTAGTACATTTTCACTTTTGTTTTTATATCGATGTGACTGATTGGCTGTATCCAAGAGTGTAAAAAAACAAAATAAAACCCCACACCACAGCCTACTCTTGTTTTCATTTAGATCCAAAGCAGCTATAACATATTGTGTCTTTTGGAGTTATCAAGATCTAGATGGCTAACATCATGTGTTTATCCGTAGCCCACTACAGGGTGAAAACAACGTTGAAGTGAACGAAATGCACTTTCTCCTGCCGCGATCATGAGAACATTATCTATAAGTAGCAAAGCATAGCCCTGTGATTGAATGAGCTAGATAAGTGTAAAGTGCACATCAATTTAATTATTTACCATCATTGGCTCACTAATTACCAAAGTTAAAGAGCTAAGAAGGCAAGAGGCATGAGCAACATCCCAAAGTAGTAGCAATTTCAGCACTGAAAGCAAATGAGGATTTTAATTTACAAAAGGGCAACTAATAACACTGAAGTTCAGAAATAAGTGTCTGTTCCAGGTCCTTGATTTCTAAATGGCTTGATTTGCAAACAAACACAAACAAACAAAACACCTCTGCAGGGCATATTAAGCCATAGCAGAGGTCACTTTCCTTATTACCTATAAACGCTTTCAATAATGTGGCCTTGCCTAGCTGTGCATTTTACAATATACAGCTTGCAAAAGTTAAATGCTGAAAAATGATAAAGGGCATCAAATCATTAGAGTGGTGCAGGAGAGAGTATAATAAGAGTATTGCAAAGATCCTGTTAAGAAGTGAGTGGCTGGACCAAAAGAAGCTTGGATCATCATGGGGAAGAAACCACTAAATTTGGTTGGATTGCATTACTAAGTTGGTTCCAGACTAACAGCCAGTGCACTTTGATAATTGCTACATACAATTTATATTTGTCTGATATGATGTCATGTAGGCCCTTTCCACACGGAGGGGAAAACACGGGGTAACACGGGATAGGACGACCTCACCTGGAGGTCGTCCACACCGTGGAGTGCGCTAGGGCGGTTAGAAATGTGGAGGTTCCACACCTCAAACCACCCTTACGCAGCCGCAGGGGTGGTGCCGTGTGTTTTATAAAGACCACATTTCATGTGGTCTTTATGAAACACGTGCACGCTAGCCCGTCGCAGCGCCCCGTGTGGAATTGCAGGGGTGTGCAACGCATCCCTGCAGAGCTGCCCGGGGGCTGGCTTCTGGCTGGCGTGCTTCTCCGATTGGTGGAGAGCCGCCGGAAGCCACCAGCCGCCATTTTGGGCGCCGCCGGACACCGCCGGACACAGCTGGATGCTGCTGCCATGTAGAGCAGCGAACGCACACTGCTCCCTGTGGTGATGGATCGAGGTAAGCTCCATTCCCACGTGCGCCACCCCGTTTCCCCGCGTTTCATGCCCCCCCCCCGTGTGGAAAGGGCCGTAGACATCTACATGGTGAAGTGAGCTTAGCTTCTGTTCCCCCAGAGATTAGAACACAAACCAATGATTCAAATTAGAAGAAAAAAGATTCCACTTAAAGAATTAAAGAATTAGGAAGAACCTTTTTACTGTAAGAGCTGTTCAACAATGGAATAGACTGCTTCTCGGAAGGTGTTGTGCTTTCCTACACTGGAGGTTTTTAAATAGAGGGCAGGTTTAAAGGAGTGCTTTAGTTCTGTATTTCTGCATGACTTATTGGACTTATTAACCCTTGTGGCCCCATAAGGTTATATGATTCCAAGTGTTCGTACAGTGTAATCTTAGACATTTGTAGGGCTTAAAACCAGGAAAGTTAGCACATAATTGCAGATTTAAGACTAAGTCCAATTTTAGTCCCAGTTTAAGTAATGCATGAAATTAATGGAACTTAGTGCTGATGAATAAGTGCCATTGATTTCAATGTGTCTAGTTGGACTACAGTTGGATTTAGCCCTTATGTTCTGCAGTAGTTTGGGATTTGATGACTTAGAAGAGATATCTTCAAAAAAAATGGAGGACGAGTCTATATCAGGACTCTGATATTTGTCTTGGATTAATACATTTTCTGTACACCTCCTGTAACCCTAGCAGATGTTCAGAGAGGATCAAAATGAGTATACGGAGGAAGGAATTGCATGGACACTTGCTAGGATCACTTTTGCCCTCATAGTTTGACCAGAACTTCTTCAACAGGCCCTGGCTATGCACAAATAGACTATGAGTGTACAGTCTGTACTCCAAAAGCTGGGACTACAGTGTATGGGATAGAACAGACATAGGGCCTTGTATGTAGATCCCTATCATTTCATGGATGGATGGCAGAGAGCAGACACAAACCTGCCCTCCTTTCAACACAATGGCCATTTCTGCACTAGACTGTTATAATGCTATGATTCCACTTTCACATCCTATACCTGGGGTTTGCAATTTGTAGAGAGGGGCCTTGAGGCCCCTCCCTAAACTGCAAACCCCACAATTCCATAGGATGTTGAAAGTGAAACAACAGCACTACAACAGTCTAGTGCAGAAATGGCCAATGATTTCTATGCTGTTTGAATAACTTGCATAGAGCTGTAGTCTTCCTTATTATGCCTCACTATTTCTCATTGTCCTTTCTTTTATGGCTTTCCATTCTGAAACCAGCAGAATGAAGATGGAATTATCATAGCCAGTCTTAAACCATAGCCACAAGCTATACCTTGATGGACATTCCCTCTTTGTTCTGTCTGCTATTCACATAAAATAGATATTAAGGAAATAAAGAGAACATTTATTTTTTGGCTGCTAGGTTGCTATGATTCACTGTTTTATATAAGCTATACTCATAGGATGCTTTGGATGATTGAATCTTGTTCATTGTGTTTGGAGCGTATTATCATTCAGCCACCTGTAATTTAAAAAAGAAAAAACAAAACCTATAAGCACACATGATGGTAAATGGCAGAAGAAACATTTTATGGCTCCAAGAAATTGCCTCAGTGACAAGAATGCTTAAAAATAATCAACAGCACAAACCACAATGTGGAATCAAATTAACATCATACTGGAAACTAATGATTAACAGCACACTAGTTGCTTCAAGCTGCATATAGAGAAGAGGAGGAGGAAGATGAGAGGATAACACACAACATCTTTGCACTTTTGTAAATGTGTTAGTAATAATGAATCAATATTCTAATCTCAAAGGGCACTAATGCCATAAACCTTATTAACTGTGTACAGTAACAGTGTATTTTCTGATAACAGAAGAACAGGAGAATAAATGAGGATAAAGACCTATTAACAACTGAAACTGGAATACAGAAGTCTGGAAACAAGCTTTGTAAAGCCAACATTATGCTTAAATTGGAAAAACAAAGACCAACTAGTGAATAAAAGCACATTTTAAAATAATGTTTTGCAACCAATCATCTGTCTTCAAATCTTGAACTAGATCAGCTATTATAAATCAGAAACAACTAAGTACAACAATGATGATATGATCTTGTTCACACTATCCAAACAAGGTGGTATCCCACATCCAGAAACAGAGCATGCAGGGAATTCAAGGATGTTCCACAAAAAAAGTTCATAGACAAATTAAGATCAGAGTGTGTTTCAATAAGCACTATAGTCAATGTTGTACAATTAGGGCCTGATACTAACATTATTTAACCCTTTAGTCTCCCATTAATTGCATCCTTTCAAAAATGGGATGAGGAATTAACCCTTTTCACTAATTCCCCTTGATGTGTTCTGTAATAATGTAGAGAGGACAGGGGCCATGCTCCTCACACCATTGCATTTATCTGAAGGCATCAAAGCAACCTGTACATGTACTCAGCTGTAACACACAAGAGCTTTCATGTACCCAGGAACTTAGCCATGAGAAAGCAGCATGTGAATATAACTGTACACACTTGAACATGTTTCCTCATGACTCCAACTTTTAGGTAGGATTTCTATCATATGGAAGCATTTTCATCTATACAGCTGAGGGTAGGCGGGGGCCCTTTACATACATTGAACTCTAAGTATCAGGAATGTGATTGGAAGGACATACTTGTATTCAGGGAATGTATGGAAGGGAAACAATGAAAAATGGTAATGTTTGCAACAAAGGAACAGTTTATGAGTCAGAAGAGAGTGTAAAAGTGTAGAACAAATGTATTGGAGCTAAAGACAATTGTGACCAAACCTAGTGTATTTTGGAAAGGACAAGCAAGGAATTGCTGGGAAAGCTGGATATTCAGTGTACTGTTAAGCCAAGGCCTGCATACTTTCTGCATAGGAAAGTTACTTCTTGGTAACTTGGTAACCTCCAGCCACCGTGACTTATGTCAGGCTGGCTCTGGATTTCTGGGAAATACAATTAAAAAAAAAAAGACCTTTTTCCAAGCTTTCATTCTGCCTAAGATTTCATTTATTGGTTATACTTCTATCCACTAAGCCATAGTGAACTATTAAAAATGAGAATAATATGCTGCAATTTAAAAATCTGCAATTGTCCATAAATTATTCAGCACAATTGAAATCCATTCACATCAAATTCTTTCCCTTTTTTTCTTTTTAGTTACACTTCACATACCACCTTCAAAATTGGATCTTCTTCAATTTTATTCCAATTTCAAGGGTACAATGTGTTCATTCAACACATCCAATTCTCTCAGTTCTGATGTTATTAGAATATGAATTAAGTTTTATAAAGGGTTTAAATTTTTTTAAAAAATGTTTTCTGAGAAAAAATTTAGACAAATAAATGGGTTGAGAGTTCAAATACACCAGTTCCCAGCCCAAAACATCTTGATTTGGGCTGCTTATGAAAAGCAAGGGAAAAACCACTCTTAAGAATTTTCCATTCAGTACAGTTCAGTCAGAAACACAAGTTGTGGAATATTTAGATCACCTGTTTATCTTTAGTCCTGACTATCTCCAGACCCTTTTGACAGCTCTGAGTGTTGAACTGGGACTGGAAAATATACATGGAAGCCTCTCATATGTTTTTCTGGCTTGGTGAACTCCAAGGAAGAATCAAAGACAAAATTTTACTGAAGCGTTAAAAAAATGGAAGATTTCAATAAACATGATCCATTCTAAATATCTCTAAAGCTTCACCATCAGTGGAATATGGAAACAGGCTAAAAAACTGAACTTAGTGTTGATATTACAGAAATGGTATTTTAGATCAGACTATGGAGAACTCACAGACCACTTATACTTGTGGTATGTTTGCCATACCAGCTGGATTTGATTTTATGTACAGCAGTAAACATGATTATGTTGATGGCTTCTCAGTTATTGGCAAACCACAGCAAACAGTTTGCCTGATCTCTCTTTAAAAACTTCTGGTGTGATTTGTGGAGCACAAAATATTTGATTTCTTTTTTCCCCACTCTCTTTTCACTGGATGAGATGACAAGTGTAAGTAATATATGCTTAACACATTCTCAAAAGTCCATCAGTGCTCTTGAGACTTCACTACCACAATATATTTTGAAATGAAACATCCCTATCACTCTGACAATAAGGATCTGAATTAGTTAACAGGCCCAACAATGCTAAGAATTTATACCTTCTGATAATGAAGTTGATGGACTAAATTCCTCTTGAAACAAATCAGATTTTTTTAAAAGGGTGTGATGAAAGGAAGAAAATACATTTAATTAATTAGCCACATTGAATTCTAGTTGTGCAGAAAGGGTGGAATATAAATAAATTTAATAATAATTTAACAACAATAAACACAGAGACAGGCACAGTTTAGTATAAAACACAAATGTCAGCCATCAAATATGACAAATAAGAGAGCTGGGATTAATGATATAAGAAAATATTTTTAGTTCAAAGGTGGGCTTTAAAGCTATTGGGAAATGTAAGTAATAGTACCATGTTACCTCACTGGTAAACCCTGTCCTGAGGTCTACAATTTTGATATTAAAATATGATTCAATGTGCCTGAGAGGTCACCCGGATAGGCACGTAGGCAGCAACAGTCAAATGATCGAAAACCAGGCCAGGCCAGTACACTCCCCCATCACGTAGCCCCTGGAGACCTCAGGCTGTGCAAACCCACAGTAAACAAAGGGTCCTCAGCCACTGAGGAGCCAACTTGAGGGGATTAGCATCTTTTCCCAAGTTGAGCACCGATAGCAATAAAATCCTATCAGGCAAGGACCATTTACATAAAGTCACACCACAACCCAATGCAGCTGAAGATCCTGAGACTTTGGCACCACCTTGTAATTTCATCATGCAAAGGAAGTTACCATTGTGGAGCTTCTTTCTCGTTGCAACACTCATTGTTCTCCCCGGGAAAGGATTAGCCCTCCAGGTACTTTTTCCCCTACAAATAGTCCCAGTTCTTGAGTGGTTCTTTGGATCGCTTGTGGTCATCCCAGCAGACCGTTTCTCCATCCGTTGAGTAATCCCCTCAGCCCTCTCCATGCTGAGCTCCACTTCTCTGCTATATTTCCTGGACCAAGGACTTCAGGAAAAGGCGCAGTATTGCCCCACCTACAACCCCTTCAATATTCCCCCTATCCAGTTTCTTCTCTTTTGCTTCTTAATAGGTCTTGAGTGAGTGTGTGAGTGATTGCATTGGTGTGTGAGACTTTCATTCAATAAAATCATTTTATTGGACATCTTTGTTTGGCTTTTGGCTTGGCCTGACCCCGTAAAAACTGGGTAAAAAGATCCCACTAGATTACCCTGCCTCTCGCATTGCTATTACTCATGCTCTGGCTAGTTTCCATTCCCCATCAGGTGGAGCACATTGAGGCATCCCCCATGGGACTCCAGAAATCAGGCAAGACAGAAACTGAACAACAACCTATCCCATGCCCCCTCCCAAGTCTGGCATAGAAAGAAATAGGTTTAGCATTCTTTCTAATACACATAAAAGTAGCTTTACTTACAAACTCCTTGTCTGTAATAACGATCTAATAGGAGTGTGTGTGTGACAGAGAGAGAAAAGATAAATGGCTGCAAGTTAGAGCGATTCAGGAAAAGAGTGGATGTAGTAAAAGTAAACAAATAGGAAATTGGCAAGCGCACAAATTAGCAATTATTGAATACAGACATGCAAAGATTGCTAACTATCACTAACAGAAGGGAAGCAGTGAGAATTTTGTATAAGTGGCATCCTCTTGCTCATTTCATTCATCTATTCATTGCCATTTCTGCTTGTGACAAGTGAGGTCCTCTCTGGACATTGCTTCCTTGCCCCAATGGTTGTGGAACTATAGTTTTCTAAGTGGCCACTGAATCTGCCAACAGTAAAGAAAGATAAACACTTTGTCCTATTTTGCAAGGGCTAACAAAGAGTGGATGAAAGAGAGCCTTTCTTTTAGCTTGAGAAAAGGTGGGGATAAGTGGAGAATAAAAGTGCATCAAGGTACTTCAGCTTAGTTTTTCATTTTTAGCTCCATTCCAATAAAATATATATGATGTCTAAATTGGGATGCTTCTTGTATGTACTATGAAATGGAACTCAATGAAGGTTCTCAAATAAAAAATTCTATACCAGTGGTGCTTTATCAACCAGTTCTCTGGACTCAAATCAGGGCTTTCCAAATAGTGTGCCACAACACATTAATGTGTCACCTGAAGTATGTAGGTGTGTTGCCCACAATCTTGGAAATGTATGTTATTATTTATGAATCATATATTTTTAAAAATATATGAAAGATTTTCATGAAATATGTTGTGTGTACATTTTGCTATTACAATTTATGTATCTCTTAAAAGGGGTTAGTTTAACCTCCAGTTTGCTAGTAAAACTGAATTACTGTGTGGCAAAATGATGCATGTCTAAAAAAGTGTGTCACCAACATGAAAAGTTTGGAAAGCTCTGACGTAAATCCCTGAATATTTCTTGACCATTTTGCTAGTGTGGCAAATGCAATGGCCTGCCTTCCCTTCTTCTTCCTTTTCTTTTTCTTCCTCCTCCTGCTCCTGATACAATATAGTAAAAACATCCAAAAGCTCAACATTACAATGTAATTAAGCTTTCAATAACATGAAAAACAATTTAAAAACGTACAATAAAGAACTATTTTTAAAAGTTTCCAAAAAGCATGATTAAAAACAGTACATTACTCTGTTAAAGGAGATTCCTTTAAAATACATTCAATTCTTGAAAGCCTGTCAGTTTGGGTTTTTTTAAAAAGTCTTTGAGGAAAGAACAGCAAGCAAGAAGACATCCTAACTTCTCTAGGAAGCAAATTTCAGGTAGCCATACAGCTACTGAGAGAGACTCTCTGACTTGAATCACTAACAGATGTCCCTATGAATCCTCTTGTGAGGATTTCAGGGCCTAGGGCAACTCAGGAGGGAAAATGGTCTATCACAGTGGTTCTTAACTGGGGGCCTGGGGAGCCCTCACAGGCAAAATCCTGTTGCTGGACACAAACAGCAGCAGCAACAGGGACGTGGCAGGGGGGATAAGGGGGCTGAAACTGCTCCCTTATTTGCAATGAGGGAGCAGTTTGGGTCCATTTCCACACTACAATGGTAAGAGTGCTTTAGTCCACTTTCAGCATCCTATGGAATCCTGGGGTTTGTAGTTTAGCGAGGGACATGTAGAATTCTCAGCCAGAGAGTTCTTTGGTGTCAGTAAACTACAAACCCCAGAATTCCACAGGATGTTGAAAGTGGACTAAAGCACTCTTAACATTGTAGTGTGGAAATGGATACACATACCCCCACTGTTGCATCCCTGATGAAAAGGACATGGGAGCAGACGTGTGTGTATGCCCAAACTATGACTCTGGAGACCAGAGTCTGAATCCCCAGTCAGCCATGGAAACCCACTGGATGACCTTGGGCAAGTCACTTTCAGCTTCAGAGAAAGGCAAAGGCAACAAATCTTGCCAAGAAAACCCTTATGACAGGGTCGCCTTAAGGTCATCCTACATCAGTTTCCAAAAGGGAAAGACAAGAGAGCTAGAAGGAACCCGCTGTCATTGGTACTTTGTTGTTGTGTGCCTTCAAGTTGCTCTGACTTACGATCACCTTAATCTGAATCTATCACAGCATTTCTTTGGCCAGATTTGTTCAGAGAAGGTTGCCTATGCCTTCCTCTGAGGCTGAGAGAACATGACTTGCTCAGGGTCACCCAATGTGTGAGCAGGAATTTGAATCTTAGGCCATGTTTGCCCTACACGGTTATAGCACTATTATTCCACTTCCAACATCCTATGGAATCCTGGGATTTGCAGTTTAGGGAGGGGCATTTAGAATTCTTAGCCAGAGAGCTCTTTCACCTCTACAAACTACAAACCCCATAACCCCACAGGAGTTTGAAAGTGGAATAATAGCAGTATAACAGTGTAGTGTGGAAATGGCCTTCGTTTCCATAAACTTTATTCACATAAATAAATAAATGTTTGGAATTTACATAATAATTGACTGTTTAACCTTAATTTAAATATTTCCCAGACCAAAAAAAAATTGCATATATTCTTATGAATCTGCCTAATCCTCTTCAGTGAGCTAATCAATAATTAGGTATTTTAGTAATCAGGTACAGTCAGCCTTCCACATTTGCAAGTGTCACTTTTGTGGATTTGATTATTCACAGATTGTTTGCTGTCACCTCTGCTGCCTCCCTGTGCCACTTTTAATAGGGACTGCAAGCCTCCTGAGACTGAGAAAATGTAAACGAGGCTTGTAAGTCCCTATTAAACACGGTGTGGGGCAGCCGTGGAGGTGGCAGACAGCCCCACCAGCCACCCCCTTCTGCCGTGTGAAGGGACTCTGATGCCTCAAAGGAATCCATGGTGGGTTGAGTATGGTGATCATACTCTTTTGTCTGTTAAATATGGTTTGGGAGAGCCTAGAGTTATTCACGTTTTTCCCACTCTCACGAGGGTCCTGTATCTCTAACCCTAGAGAATGTGGAGGGATGACTGTATATTATTTTGGAATGACTGGTGGATTCATCTGTCGTATAGTCTATAGTTTCTCTAGAACTGGGCATATTTTGTAATTCGAGAAGCAGACTATGAAAAAAGTGTGGGAATGAAGCCTTCATGTCCACGGGGAGTTTGAATATGATTTGAAAAAAAGCAATAATGTTCCTGGGTAGAAAGACAAATTTTTTTGTCTCCCTGTGCTTAAAGTTTTGGGTTTGGGGATTATATATAGATAATGTTTAAGTGTTTATGATATATTTTGAATGGAGTGGCATAAAATAATTGAAGCATAAGAGCAAACCCTATTAAATTCATGGGGTCACCATCAGGAGACTAGGATGCACATGCTACCATTGCTGCTACTGAACTGCTAATGCCAGGATTCCACAGGATGCTGCCAGATTATAATGTTATACTTGTGTAGTGTGAAACAGCCCTGGGAACAGCAATCCAGCTTTTTAAATGGGTTGCAAGAACCTCTTACACACTTTTAATATTACTTTTTCAAAACCAGAAGTAGAATTTTGTTTTTCCATTTTTGGCAGCCCATCTGGTCCCTGGAGTGTCCAAGGGTCAGAAAAGTGATCTCTGAACTTCCCATACTTGTTTATTCTTGATATACAGAAACCCAAACTTAGGCAGATCCATATAGCCCTTTCCACCTTATTTCACCTTCACACATTATGGTCCTTAACTAGTACCTCTGCCATTTTTTTAAAAGAAGATATCGATTCAAAGAAGTCTTTTCACAACAGAATTGTAAAATCTGGTGCTGTTCCACCAGTCGCTGCTCCAATCAGTGCTACCGTGCGATGTCAGTTGCTTTTGCTTTTTATTTAATTTTGTGATTAAAGTTTGTATTGATTTCCCTGCAGGATAGAACATATCAATATCTTTGGTTTCAAAGGAGTGTACAGCAAGAAGAAAACATAAAAAAGGACTGAGCATAAAATGAGATGTTTTATTTTAAATTTATGAAACCCGCAGTTGTGCAATTCCCTTGAGCATGCCACCAGAAATGCCACTCAATTGCACAGTTCAGCCTTTGTACAAAGAACCATGTCCCTCTGGTGCTGGTTGAATTGCAGGCGTACATTTTTTAAACTAAAGAGATGGGGGAAAGAGCTTATTTAGGAATTAGGAGGAACTAACATTATTATATAGAAAGCTTTTAAGCTATCAAATGAATTTCTCTAAATGTTACCATAAATCACACAAACTTATCTTTCCTTTGCAATTGGAAAATGCAATTTATGCTGTCCGAAAGGAGAGACCCTTATATATGCTCAGGGATATTCTGCTTATCTCCCCTGCCTCCCAAAATCATAGCCTATTTGGGCTCAGAGCAAAACATGAAACCCAAACCTTTGCTCTCAGCTGATCTCCTACTTCATCCATAAATCTAAAAGCATTCTCTTGGACGTAACAGTTCTTTTCAAAAAGTGCAGGATTAATCATCAAGTTCCTGCATGTGTTTATATTCTCAGATTTCTCAACGGAAGCAAATAAAGGGGCCTAATGTAAGCACAAAGAGCCAGCATGGTGTAATGATTTGAGTTGTTGGACTATGGCCCTTGAGACCAGGGTGTGATTCCCTGCTTGGCCATGGAAACTCACTGGTTGACCTTGAGTGCATCACACACTCTCAGCCCCAGAAAACCTGTGATAGCATCGCTTTGGTTTGCCATAAGTCAGAAACCACTTGAAGGCACACAACAACAACAAAATTTAAGACATTTAAGTCATTTAAGTGGTGATCCTCCAGAAGTTGTTGGACTGACCTCCCAGCATTCCTCACTGTTGTCTATTCTGGCTAGCACTGTTGGGAGCTGCAGTTCAACAAGACATGAGGAGGTCTATATGATCCTCACTCCTGAAGTAAGCTCATTACCTCATTCCTAGGGTCAAAATCCAACAGTTATTCCCAATTAGAGTGGCTGCATTGAATCAATAGCATTTATATATGTGTTGACTTACAATGTTCCAATTGACTTGGTGGGTCTACTCTTGGTGGGATTAATAATGGGACACACACACACACATATATGTCATCTGCAATATTTGGAGAAAGCAACCATAGACCTGTGGATATGCTTCAGGAACCAAAGCCCTGCTACACTGTCCAGGAAGCTGGAGCAAAGTGGCCAGGTATTTCAGCAGTGGTTCTCAACCTGTGGGTTCCCAGATGTTTGTGGACTTCAGCTCCCAGAAGCCCTGAGCATTGACCATCGTGGCTGGGGCTTCTGGGAGCTGAAGTCCACAAACATCTGGGCACCCACAGGTTGAGAACCACTGACTTAGACCATCATTTTTGATTTGTCCTGGTTTGGTACCGAGGTGCAATCTCCTTCAGGCATTTTGGACAAAAGGGATAATTTCTGGATTCATAGACCTAAGAGCCTAACATTGCATGGCCTCAGTCTAGAAGATAACACCATCATCTACTGGAGAACATTGAAAGCACCTTGAATGCAGCTCAGTTTCATCTTTAGCAATTGAGGAAGGTGGAAGTCAAAATGTGTTTCTCATTTTATATTTAAATTCTATTAATCACATGGGTGTGTGTATGTGTTTTGTACATAGACACACAAAAATCTGCTGTTCTATGGAAAATGAAAGGAAAAAATGCTAGGGACAGAGTTAATTCACTTCAAATTCCAAGGCTCCACGAGAATCACCTGTCTGCATTCTTTTCACTATTGTACAATTCTCCCTTTAGAGAGTAGAGAGAATAGTTGCGGACTCTGCTGTCCTACTGATTGACTATAATATGCTACTATCGCTCAGTATGTTTTATTGATGGTTAATAAATCACAGTTTAATGCTGTCAATGCATCACAAAAAAACACTATCTATGGGACTAGGAACATCCAGGCTAAAGATTATTGTAACCCACTGTTATTTATAGTGTAAATATTTGCTGAGTTCTACAGCAATACTAACAATTGATTATCAATGTATTCCCACTTCAACAAACGCATTCCCCCCCCCCCCCCTAGACAGAATGGCTCATATAATCTTTATCTAGCAACAGATTGTTGAGGCCTGAAATGAAAAACACAGGATTTAGGTTCTGGTGAGTCTTGTCTCAGTGTGGAAAAGTGGACAAGATGACCTTTCAAAGAAAGTTCCAACCTGCTGTGCAGTGCTATGAAAATATGGATCATGTAAGGCAAAGCAGCAGAAAAACACTGGGGGTGGTGGAGGATTTCCTCAAATCTGTATTTTCAGGCAAGCCAATGTGAATTGCTTTTTATAGTCTAACACCTGAGGGGTAGGAATCGAGAAGCCTATGGGCTGAATGTGATCCTCTTGGACAGAATTGTGGCCCCTAAGGCCCTGCAGAGAATTCTACCATTTTTAAAAGAGAATTTTGCCTCTGTCAATAGAAATTCGGAGGTTCTAGTGCAGGAAGATCAGGGGGGAAAGGGGTGGAGTTGGAGACAGAACATTCCCCTGGATACTCATAGCATGCCTAGCTGTGTATTTCACAGAATGGAACACAGTTATCTTTGCTTTTTATCCTTCTCTGAAGCTTACAATACAATTTATTTGGCTCAAGGCATATTCCATCCTGAGGACAAAATATGAGTAACAACACTCATACTAAAACAGAAAAATAATTCCGTTCCATTCATAAATAATTCAATCATCAATATAACAGGAGGAGGTGAATTAATTCATAAAATCAACAGCTTAAACCTCAGGATTGAATGGCCTTGCATGGGAAACTCTTCAAACGAATTTGTAAACTCAACACATTTTGAGCCACACAATTATAAATATTCTATGTCAGATTTGCTACTGCAGGAGGATTTAGCTTGGTCCCTGTGCCTTGAATTTAAAAACAAAAAACAAAAAACAGTCTACCCTGACTTCCAGTATCAGTGTTTGGTGCCATTACTCTCATTTCTGGTAAATCTCTAAATTATTAGAATCCAGGTTATTTGAAAGACTTTCACCCATGCCACCATTGCAACACTGTGAAATCAACACCAGATGATCTGTTAGACTGGAGAGCATGAAGGACAGCACCTTCTCTATAGCAATCCCCTATTTCCTTTGACTTATAACCAAGTCAGAGTTTTATAGAGCAGCCTTATGTCTGTGGCATTATTTCCTTTTGATTATTAATTTTGATTTATTTTTTTCATAGTCATTTCTATGAAAGTTTTGTTGTGCTTATAATTTACAGTGTTCTATGCTGCCTCAGGGGTATTTATCCCATAGATGGGGATATCGTGATGCCCCAAATGTTATTGCCTGCAGCTCCCATCAGCTTTAGTCAGCATAGACAATGATGATTGAGGATTGGAGTTGCATCCCCACATCTGAAGGGTAACATGTTTCCCACTTCTGGTTTCACCTACAGTTTAATTAATTAATTAAGTAAGTAATTTTAAATATAAACACCACAAGCTGCTGGTCTATGATACAAAGCACATCAAAGCACACCAAAGTAACTCAGGTCAAGAATGAAAATAAATACACACACAAAATAGAATTTTTGGAATGCATAAGGTTAATAAGAAATTAGTAAGAAGAAGGATGTAACACTCAAGATCCTGTATTGGCAAACAGCTGTGATGACAGAGGCCATTTCTGCACTATACTGTTATAGCACTATTATTCCACTTTCAACATCCTATGGAATCCTGGGGTTTGCAGTTTAGGGAGGGGCTAATAGCACTATAATGGTATAGTGTGGAAATGGCCAGAGTTTCATTACTGTAGCTAGTTCTGATGATGGTATTCACCCCTACCAAACCTTCCTCTTAAGGCAGATAGTGCCCAGATGAAAAGGATTCTTTGGCACTGCACACAAAGTGCTAGGGAAACATGGCAGAAGTGCTGTCCAAGTCGTGGAGCACATTGAAGTAGAAAGCTGGAGGGACTCCTAGAGGTCCTACTACACCTGCTTGTCTCAACATGCATTGTGACTGGGAAAACATTGCAGTTGTCATTTCCCAGTGCCTCAATCTGCAGAACTTCAGAAACCCTTCAGTTGGGGTGTTCCTGGCATAAGATGTAGGTTTTGGGGAGCATGTTGTCATCAATTACCATAAACATGAATCTCAAAAATTACAAGATCATAAATCTGTCTTACAATCTTCTATATATTGAAAAAGATGCCAGTCAACAGTATTCCCAGGCCCTCTTCCCATCATTGTTACTCCAGGACACTGAACAATGATTAAAAAGCTTGAACATTTACTATTAATGCTGTTTTTAAAATAAAGTCCAGTTCTGCCTCAGTGGAGCCAGATGCTCAAAGAGGAGGAATTGTCTTTCTACAAGAAGAACTATAAAAATGTTTGGAAAGTGTTTCTTAAAAACGAATTCTGGAAACTAGCCTCTATTAATTTTGAGCATCAGCACAACAGCAAGAAAAACATTTCCTCTTTCCTCACATTAAGGCAACAAATCTGTACATATGTATCTGGGAGTATGGTTCACTAAAATTAATAGGGCTTTGTTGTTAAAAAATAAACAAAATAAATAAAAACAAAAAAGTTACAGTTATACAAATAGATTTATCTTGAATTATCTTACAACTGTAATATAACTTTAAAGAAAGAAATTATTAGTGACTCATGAGGAAAAACAAACTGAAACTCAGTGTAGACAAGATGGAGGAGCTTTTTGTTAAGGCTCCTAACCTGGGGTTGGAGGTATGTCAGACAGTCTGGGATGGGGTAACATTTCCCCTGAAAGACTGTGTTCACAGTTTGGGAGTGTTCTGGATCTGTTGTTCGAAATGACAGTTCAGATATATATGATGGGCAGGAGTGTTTACTATCAGCTTCTGCTGATATGCCGGCTGCTGCCCTTCCTAGAGCTGAAGGATCTAAAAATGGTAGTGAACACACTGGTAATCTCAAAGGTGGACTTCTGCAGTGTGGTGTACATTGAGCTGTCTCTGTACCAAGTTCAAAAATTAGTGCAAAACATGGCAGCCAGATTGGTTACAAGGGCATCAAAGAATGATCATATTAGATCTATACTAAAATTACTCCATTGGCTGCCAGTTAGTTTCCAGGCAAGGCACAAACTGTTGGTTGTTACCTTTAAAGCTCTACATGGTTTTGGTTCCAGCTGTCTCTGAGATCATAAGTGCTGGCTGTCTATTGTCAGGCAACAGAGTGTCAAGATATTCAGCAGGCAAACAGTTTAGCAGTCCAAAAGCTTGCCTGCTCAGAGTGAAGCAGAAGTGAAGTCCAGTGTTGGTCCAAAGGTCAGGAATTCCTCAGGCAGCAAGCTCAGAGAGTCTAAAGGTCAGAGAAGGTAGGCATATGGTGAGCAGAGAATCTGTTGCACACATGGAGGCAAGGGTCAGCAAACATACAAGTTATTCATGGCATCGGGCTACCACCCTCTGCCTTCCTTAAGAAGGTTGGAGCCAGATGACTCTCATCTCAGCCTGATTAGTTCCTGGTGTGCTCCTCTGCTTGTCCTCCTTTGAGGCTGCGTTCATCTGGAGAAACTGACTCCTGACCCAGGACAGCCTTCTCCGAAACATTTGCCCTGTACATTCAGATCTTCTGGACTTGGCTGGCAACTGATAACCACAAGACTTTTTCAATAGCTGCCCCCAAATTGTGGAACAACCTGCTGGGAGAGATCTGGCAACCTAACACATTGTCTGCATTTAAAACAGCATTAAAGACCAATCTCTTCCAGCAGGTCTATCCAGATGGTTTTTAAATTACAAGGTTTCTTAAATTATGCACTGATTGTTTTTAATACGTATACTTTTTTAACTGATATTATGCTCTTTTAACTGTTTATGTATTTTTAATTGGTGTTGTGTTTTAACTGTGTTAAGTGTCTATTTATTGCTGTATTTTAATTTGTTGTTCCCCATCTCAATCCATAGGGAGAGGCGGGTAAGAAATAAATATTGTTGTTGTTGTTGATTTTAAGTAGGTATTTCTCAAGCTGTAAAGAAGACCAGGCCACCTTTGTTACCTTTTCAGAACATGCACCACTCTGCAGTTCAATTACATCTCACAAAATTGATTTCTACAGTTCTTGGAAATTTCTGATCAAATTTATTTTCAGGTCATATTTATTCCTAAACAGAACACGCGGCAAGGAAGCTTGTGAATGAGTCAGTCTCAGAAGCAGATATTTCCATCCAAGATCTCAATCACAGGTGGAAATTTTACTGCCAAACATCCTTGAATCCACTCACTGTAAGTAATGTGATTTTAATGGCTTGCATGCACTCAGTATAAAACAAACACATTTGCCATTTCATATTGAAAAGGAACGAAAAGGATACTGGATCTTCTAGGCAGCAACTGCAATGTGCCCAGATGTCTCAAATTCCTGACAAACTGCACTGCTTAGGAGAAAAAACAGCGAAAATGGTGAGGTGTTTGGATTTCTTTTTTTTTAAACAATTATTTGACATGTTATACAGTCCGGTAAGCAAGCGAAACTAAGCTACTCTTGGAAATGGTTTCGTGAACAACTGGAGAAGAGTGTTGGGTCTACTCATTGTCAGCCTGCTTTGAGCCAGCTGCTACATCTGAAACTGTAAAGAGACCCAACCATCCTGTGGAAAACCACCAAGTGGTGTGGGCCTGAGATAATTGCTACCAGGTGGACCACAGATGTGTAGGCCTGGTTTGCTTAGATGGTGGCCTCTCATCTTTGGAAGTTGCTAAGTTGCTGCCACTCAGATATATATAACACATATATGACACGAAATACATGTAAGTTAGCTCTATAAAGGCTTGACACTTCAGTGTCCCCTGCTTAATTACTCCGTGGTGATAAGAGCCATTTGACCTCTTAATCAGCCCTAATTCTGGATTGGCTTAGGAAACCCACTCTCAAAACTAATCCCTCTGTATGGGACACAGCTGAAATTCACAGGGAGCTGTGGTCAGTATCCTCCAGCTGTGGAGCGGGATGTGCGGATGACTGAGAACGGTTATATTAGAACTTTTTTTAAAAAAACTTTTTTCAAACGTCTGAAGGGGGGAAAAGCCAAGAAAAATAGTACATCGTGGGGATACTTGGGCAGCTGCCAAGGTAAAGAGACTTGCAGATTTCTAGGGATGAGAGGCCATGAGAAAAGTATTTTTTTTCCATCTTGGAAAGGGACATCAAAATATAGCAGACGATATTTTTCATGCACTTGCCAGAGATTTGATGGATCAGCAAAAAGAGCACAAGTGTAGAAGTCAAATCAAGTGATTAGGAAGGGAGCCTAAAGGAAGAGCACGTTTATTCCAAACTTAAAGTAACTATCACAAAACAAGCACCTATCACTGAAAGGCTCCATGTAGACTAGAGCAAGGACCTGAGGCACATAGAGCTTTTATATGTCACTAGCATATATACCCAGTGTTGACCCGGATTTTATTTTCTCATAGATAATACTTGTAATACTTGTTAGAAAGATTTGAGATCTTGTGTCTCTAATTCCCCAAACTGGTAATACTTGTTAGAAATACTTTAGGAATTACCTTACCTTACCTTACCTTAGGAATTAGATGTGGTTGAAATACACAGATTTGAGATCCTGTGTCTGCAATTCCCCAACACAGACACAAGGGACTGGATCTAGATGCAAGTACATGCAAGAGATCCAAAGGAAACACACACCCCTGGTCCTCCTCTCCAAATGAAACTTTCTGCTTGCCGAAAATGCTACTTGGGACTGGGGACCTTACTGAATAGGTGAGCTGAGATGTGCATAGGGAGACTGAGGCAAATTCTGTGACTGAAGTCTTTAGGCCCAGTCTAGAGAAACAGTAGAAAGAGATAATTTCCTCACCTCCCACTATGCTCCAGTAAGTCAATAGCAGTGTTGGGAGGAGGCAGTGGTGGCAGAAAACTGGAGTTTGGAAGGTAAGGGAGAACAGCTGTCTCCATCCTGCTTAACAGAGCTATATAGTACCTTGTCCTATCTGAAAATATATTAAAGATTAAAGTTACAAGATCTTCTACCCCAGATGAAATCTATCAACCCTATTGAGTATGTAGAAAAGGATATGGTTAATACACTAAACAAGAGAACTTCACACTGCAACATTTCAGCCATTTCCACACTACACTGTTATAGTGCTGTTATTTCCCTTTCAACACCCTCTGGAATCCTGGGGTTTGTAGTTTACTGAAGCCCAAGAGCTCTCTAGGTGAGAATTTTAAATGCCCTTCCCTAAACTGCAAACCCCAGGATTCCATAGGATGTTGAAAGTGTAATAATAGCACTGTGACAGTGTAGTATGAAAATGGCCTTAGTTGCAACTTCCAGTAGAAAATGAAGGTTAAATTGCATGTCATGCTGGGGAACGGGGATGTAACCAGATCTCCCTTTTTTGTAACATTAAAATCAGGGAACTTTCTTTCCGTGGATCTGGTATTCCCCCCTTTCTGATTTCATTCATTGTTAAAATCAGGGAACTTTCAACTACCATACTGGCAGGTGGCATAATTTCACACTTAACCTTGTACAGTTTCTCTGATCAAAGCTTTTTCATATTGTTTCAGCTGGATTGGGGGAATGGGGCAGGAGACTGTGGATAAATGCTATGTTCCTGTTGCAGTGGTGAGATGTGCAAACATGTCTGTTTGTATTTGTTTATTACATACCCTCCCACCTTTCTCCTAAAGAAAGTTGTGCTTAGGCTGGCTGACAAAAACAAATTAGACAAATTAGACACTAAAACACGATTTGAAAAACAACTAAAACAATCAAAATAATCACAAAAGAACATTAGAGAAAACCATGAAAATCAATAATTAAAATAATAATAAAATCAATTTAGAAATCTCTAGAACAAAAGTGCTCCAATGCACACAAGCTAATCCTCTGGGACTGATGGATGGAAGAACGGAGAGGATGGCCAAAATAAGGAATGTGAAAAGAAGGTCAATTTTTTTAAAAAAATTCACAGTACAACTTTGAAAATCGAAAACATTGCATTCCCATTTTTTGACACTGGAATTTTTCCCTCAAGGGCAGAAACAACCTGTAATGTACAATCATTATAAGCCTAAGGTTTCTGGTTTCCAAAATAACTACACCACAGGCTGGTCTTCAATGGCATGGTGTTGTCTCTGAACATGGAATTCCCACATGGCCATCATGCCTAAACCATTGACAGACTTTTCTGCCATGATAATGTCTAATCTGTGTTAACATGCCCAACCTAAAATTGTCTGCTAGCAGGACAATATTCCACCTATTAGTCTAGTTCCAGAAAGACAAGTCAATGAGACTTGGAGCAAATCAAGCCTGAACCGTCCCTAGAAGTGAAAAATGGCTAACTTTGGACTATTTTTCCTCATTTCACTCATGGAAAAAACTTACCCATCTGAAGAAGCAATAATGCTGGGGAAAATAGAAGACAATAGGAAAAGAGGATGATCATATTACAGATAGATTGACTTAATGAAGGAAACCATGGCCCCAAGTTTTTAAGACCTGCATAGGGCTGTTAAAAACAGAACTTTTGGAGTTGTCTCATTTATATGGTCACTATGATTTGGAACCAGCTTGACAGCACATAACCTGTTAAGTCACCTAAACATATGGTGATGTTAAGTCACCTAAACGCATGGTGATCACATCTTGTGGCAATGAATTCAACACATTGAATATGTATTCTGTAAGGAAAGTCCTTTCTTCTATTTCTCATTAGTTACCATTTTTCTAAACTAAAAGGGCTTTTTAACAAATTGCTCAACTAAATGTTTTTGAGCAGAGCAGTTTCAGAAACCGTTCATTTAGTAGAGACCAAATGGAAAAGGTCTTCTGACAGGAAGTGGGTAATAACAAGACTGAACACAGGGGAAAAAAATCAGAGCTTGGGGAAGTTTTTTCTTTTAAATTATGTTTGTTTAAAGTTTATTCACGTTGAAGGTCAATGGCAGACTAACTTGCAGGGTGGCGGGAAGAGTGAGCACTGAGGAAAAACTGATAAAACCCTTATAAAATTCCAAATAAATTAACAAGTTCCAGATGTCTAGAACAGAAACATTTTTTTTTAAAAAAATCACAGATCCTCAATTTGTTTGACAAGTAACAGCTATAAACCAAATCAGTCAAGCTTTGTTTAGGGACATTTTCCATAAAACCTTAAGAGAATTTACTTTTGGTTAAGTATCTGGACTTATTGCTGCTTTATAGAGCTGTTGATGTGATGCATGAATTGGTTGGGGATTAAAGTCAAATTCAACAGTAACATCTCGTGTGACAAGAGAATGGAGTGTCAGGTTTGAGGCCATGTGACCATCAGCAAAGAAAGGTTGGCTTCTCCTCAGTGTTGCAGCAGAAACAGAGTCTTCTAGAAAGACTGAAGAAATAAAATTCTTAGCCTGGGAGGAAACCTGGCAAAAAGATAGAGAAGGTTCTGTCATCATGACTTCTGGTCCAAACAACCATTCTAACTAAGAGGTTAAACTCCCACTGGGAGGAGTGAGTGTTGTAATAAGAGTTTTTTCCCCAAACATTGTTCTTAGAGGAAGACATTTATCAAGTCTGGAGGCACAACTCCAGAATTGCTCAGTATTAGAAAAAATTCTTAATTCATGGCTATGTCTCAGTGTCCTGCACAAAGGCATGGAAGTACTGCTTGCAGTACTCTCTCTCTCTTTCCTGGTCTAAACCACTGCTATGAAATCAGGGGAAAAGGAAATGCCACCTGTAATTTGGGGCTTATCCAGAAAATTAAAAAAGGTTTCTAGAAGTGTTGAAATTTTCTGGTTCTTTTTGTTTTGATCTTATCTCACATTCGTGGTTTTTCATCCAAACTCTTTCTTGAAATATCCTAGGTTTTCCCTCATCTTTGTGCCTTCCTCCTGTCAGATGAGTTAGATGCCATCACCTGGCACATCTAGACTCAGACAACATTTCAGAAATTGACTTTTCACCAATTTCAGCTGAGCCCTTTGGAATTATTATTCAGGAATTATAGTCAAAGTTATAATGTGCTTTAGCAGTATTATACTAGTTAACCATCAGGATCATTTTCTTTTATTGGTAGAATTCTTCTTTTCTTCACTTGGTTTATGTTGATTCTGGGTCCTGGAAACAATTCTTGTGTTTCTTGGTGGCAGCTATCTTAGCTAGTTCTGGTATAAAACAATCAGCCATGGAGAGGTACATCATTTTGGGAAATGGTGGGTTAATTTAAATGGGTTGTATTTTAGTATTGGAACATTTCACTGATATTGTCTAAAGCTGCTGTAAGAATGAGTTCTGAATAAGATCACATAAGTTATTATTATTCTTAGATCCAGACTAGATGACAGGCCAACATTGCAAATCTATAGATACTTTTTAGTATCTATCTGAAGTCCTCTGAGTACACTGCAAAGTATGTGTACATTGGCTTCCATACTAAATATATTAATTCAGTTAAGATGTCTCTGTGGTTCTTTTTCTTTTAAAAACAAGAGCTATGTGGGGGGTTTGGAGATCAGGCCCATGGGAAGGAAGTTTATCCTGTACCCATTCTTCTACCAAGCTGGTGTTGGCATCAAGCACCATTTCACTCCTGGAGCTGATGACAGCTTTGGGGTATATAAATTTCCTCAAAATGGCAGCAGTAGGATGTGTTGATCCCCCACCCCTCAGTACTACGGTCCTAAACCTGATGGATCCTACCCCGGCTTCTATTTTAGAAGAAAAAATGCATTAAATGCATTGAAGCATTTAACCTATGGGACCAATTAAGAGGAAATGTGCCCAGCTTCATATCAGAGCTTGGAAAAGTTACTTTGGAGGGACTATGTGTCTCAGAAATTCTCAGTCTTCATGGCCACAGATTCATATATCCCGTTTTGTAAAGCAGCATTCAAAGTGTAACTTTCTTTCGAACATACTGCAGTACTCTGATTTAAACAAACCACACATCATCAAACTGGCAAATTTATGCCTAAATGAGCTCAATTTGTCTACTTGGCCTTAGGATCTTACTTAAAACTCAACATTACTAAAGAAAAATATTAATGAGAAGTAAGACTTCTGAAGGTTCAATCCTCATTATCTTCCCCATCAAATTTCACATTTAACATTTCTCTGCCCATCCCAACTCTATTTCAAAAATTCAGTTCTAAGACAATGAGACTAACTCATTCAAGTTCTCAGACCTAGAACTTGGATCTCATTTATTTCCTATTCAGTAAATGGCATTTGAGCCTTGATTACAGCTTTCATTTCAATGTCCATGAGATCTCCACAGTTCTGAATTCATTTTTTTCACTTTCATAATCTGTTGGATGATATTTTGACAGTCTAAAACAATTTTGAAAGGCCAAAAGTAATTAGGACACATCACAGTTCCCAGAATTCTGTAGAGTATTTGTATTTTCTGCACTCTTTGGGGACAGTTAAAAATTTCTAAAGGTCTCGGTATTGCAGATTGAAAATGTATTCTAAAGGATTCTTGCAAGGAAACACTTAAGTATTCCAAGGTGGAATGCTTTGGTTGTTTCAATATCCTTTTTTCCCCCAAAATAAACTGTGATCTCCTAGCTGAATTCTTTTGAAGGAAATCAGTGTTAATCACTACCTTTCAGAGCAATCACAATAGAAGATGTTAAGGACAGAACGGGCACGCAAACCTTTTTGCTCCTCCAACAGACATCAGGTGGGGGGATGATGAGAAAGGCTGGGATTGCTGCTGTTCTTTACCATGGGTTGAAAACTCCTGAGCTGTCAGTCTGACATATTTCCTCAGTAATGACAGTTATTACTTAAAACATTTCAAAGAAAGCAGAATGCAAGGCCAGCAGGAAGGTTTTTGCTTTGCAGCAAGATGATCAAAGGGTGGTATAATTTTCCCACCTACTCTTCCAGACACTGATTTGTTGGTACTAGGTAAGTTACATTCCATTGTGGCTTCCTCCTGAGCATCTTGGAGATACTTAGTCCCAAATAGGATGCTCATAAGTAATTGGATCTTTGCAAATTCCAGTATAAAAGGAGACATTCCATACTTTCTGTATTAGTGTAGCAGAATATAGTTAATCCATCCATTTTTATACTTCTCTGAGTGAACTGCAAGTGGTGAAATAGTTCTTGGTGCTTTCTGTCCTTCTCTCTCCCCCGTCTGTCTTTCTGTCCCTCCCTCCCTCCCTCCCTCCTTCTCTTTTTCTAGGTAGATGGACATTTGATGCAGATTTGAAAATACAAATGTAGATGAAATACATTTAGAAATGAGTATTGTGAGAGAAATGTGTGAATTTAAACATGCAGGTTTCCAGGCTGATTTTTACATTTTTTAAATTATATATTAAAGACGAAATGGAATGAGATATTCTTAGAAACATGTAGACGTAACCGGAAGCAGAAATGAAATTATTCATCCGTCTGTACCATTTTTGCTATGCAGATCGGCCCACTTCTAAGAGATCCCGTACAATGAAAAGTATCCACAATTTTTCAAGTCACCCTTGCCAGTCACCACTGAAACAGAAACTGCTATCATTCTGTATGACGTTCCATATTTATGATATTCAGGTAGGAATAATACTTTTCACATCTTGAAATCAGCATTACCAAGCATAAAAAGGAGGTACCACCAAAATGAGAGAGCTAGAGTGGTATAGTAGTTCAACGTTAGACTAGGACTCTTGGAGATCGGGATTCAAATTCCTACTTGGCCACAGAAACCCATTGGGTGACCTTGGGCAAGCCATATTCCCTGAGCTTCAGAAGAAGTTAATAGCAAACTCCCTCTGAACAAATCTTGCCAAGGGTTACCATAAGTAGGACATGACTTGAAGGCACACAACAACAACAAATCCTCAAACTTATGGAATCCATGGAGTTGAAAAACTGGGGGAAAATATTTAGCAAAAAAGAAAGAGGGGCATCCTAAAAGGGCCAGTTCACTAAGAACATGCTCAGAATGCTGACTGTTGGTGGGGAGACTGGAGTGGTGTATCATGAATGAGGGTTTGACTAACTGGAATACTGAATAGGAGCCTCTTGCAACATTTTATTACCAACCCCATGTGACTTTAATATTTTCCTTTTTATCATTTTCTCCCCACATAACTGTAACATGCCAGAACCAAGCCAAATTGAAAATGAGCAAATGTGTCTTTAATATGTGACAAGGACCTGTGATCTCCATGTGTGTACTGTGACTCCCCATGTTCATTCAAAAAAAAATCTGGATCATGTCTGTAGTTCATCTGAAAGGCAGATGTTTGGCATTTTTATTTTAAACATGTTTGGCTTTCTCTCATTTGTTCCTGTTCTTCTTGTTTCCATTGGTAAGGCATGAAAAAAAAATACTGGTTTTGAATTATATTTCATTGGAAGAATATGTGTGAAATCAAAAACCTAACATAAAAAGCCATCCAGACATTGCATTAAGAAGTTGTTTTCAGGTTTTAATAATTCTTTACAAATGTTTAATATGAGCTGCTTTCCTCCCGCAACTTGGAAATAGCTCAGCTTCATTAAATGCAAAAAACCCCACTGGATCAACTGACTCTTAAAAAATAAAGAATAAACAATACATTTGTAACGCAACATCAAACAATCGTTCCATTGGCACACCTTCATAATGGATTCTTTATGCAAACTTTATAGCCTTCGTACCATTTTCTAGTTGTGCTGTTTCCAGTACATTTATTTCAGTGAACACTGCTGCAGACCTTGTAAACAATTTTAAAGACTGGCCCCCTTTTCTTTGGGATGTGCATTTATACCAAGGACTTGCAAAAAGTACCAATAGTATAAGGAAAATGAGAGTGCCGTTTCTCTGGATGTGTATTGTTTATGAGATGTTCTAATGTTTCTTTAATTTCCTACTGTGGTTAGGTTTCATACAGGGAGAACAGCTGAAGAGGATATGCTGATTTGCCTCAAGAAAAGGAACTATCTAGATCTTTCACCCAATGTGAACTGAACCTGAATAGTTTAAGAAACTGAGATAATTCATATTGCTTTCCCAAGACCCTGGCTTCATCTGTTCCTGTTAGGAAGGGTTTTGCTACCTGTTTTCCCAAGTGGTTTTTTGTTTCATACCACTGTCTCAGCTGTGATGTAAAAGAGGATACAAACACTCTAATATGTTAATTGTGCAGAGATTGTGTTTTGTTCTGTATAATTAATAATTTTGCAGAACACAATGCAGCCAAAGTTAGCCCTCCAAATTACACTGTTTTCAGTGGTAGGGTTTTTTATGCACACTTAAATCTTTCGCAATCAAAGATTTTCTTAAAAATAAGAAAACTTGACTATATAGGGCTCTCTAGGTGTATTCATTTCCCAGGATTGCTCACCACTGACCATGTTTAATATGGTCAGTTTGTTGACATATGTTGCTGATGGGGCTACCACCTCCCTAGAGATGCCTGCTGTAGTTGACTCTCAGAATAAACCAATCTGACATCTTCCTGGCTACCAACTTTTTTACTAAGCTGTACAAGTCACACAGTGGTGACTGAATTTGCCCTTTTTGAACACCCTCCTCTTCAGTTCATGTAGCACGAGCTATACCGCCTCCAAGTGAAAAACTGCATCATGACCAACACTGGCAGTTGCATTGCTGATGGAACCAGCACTGCTGTCAGTGGAGCACTGAAGGGAGGCAAGTTTCTTCTGGATCTGGCTCCTGGATCTAGGGATGTGAATTTGTAATCCTGTGTTCTTTCAATATTCAGTTCCTGGGCCTGGCTGCCAAATGTGATAAGATGTTGCAGGATGACAGCTCTATGGGGCTGAACCTCTGATCTTGGCAAGTTGTTCCTGGCTTGGGTAACGGTTGTAGGATTGGAAGCCCAGATTTGGTGAGGTGTTGCAGAACTGGCCCCTTCTGGTAATTTTGGAACCAAAATCACCACTCAAGTAGGAGAACCAGCTAGGGCTGTTATTTCCTTATAGTAAGGGGTGAGGGGATTTTGTCCCTATATAATTTGTTTAGGTTAACTTTCTACTATATGTGTGTATAAACTGCCCACTGTTTATAGCTGAAACTCAAAAGAAAAGAGCTAGTTGGCAAATGGCGTTAACTAGTCCTGGAGCCACTCTTGGCTTCCTCTTCAGCTTCATATATTATGTAGACAAAATGAACCACTGGTATAAAAGAAGATTTTATTGTTTATCAGAGGATGCAGCAGGTACGCCATAGCAGAGAAAATCCTATGGATGCCCTTTGGCTGATAGACACCAACATTTTTTACAATAAGTGATGCAATGTGTTACTAGGCTGTGCTCCAGCAAAGCTTCTCATGCTCCTGCAGCAAAGGTATACTCTTGACCAAAAGGTATATACTGTAAAACTATAGATAGAGAAATCTCTGTTGCACAGAAGTAACTTATCTCTCTCCTTCTGAGCTCCAAAGAGAAAAACAAAGCAGCCCTGGGGAAAAAGTCCTCATGCTGGCCTCTCACTAATTACCCAAAATGTGCAGGGCACGTAGGCACATGATGTTCTCACAAGAAGAAGTAAGATTTCATGTTCTTATCTCCTGGAATGTTGTACCATGATGACCAATGAGACAAGGCTTCATTAAGATATTTGGAGCCCTGGAGCGATTCCAAAAATAAGACCCTTCTTCCTACATATGTGTAACCTATTCTAGAAGAGGTGATATATGAACTGATTAAATAGTTGACTAAATAATAAAATACAAAGTACAATAGACAGCAACAAAATATCCTTAAGTGTGAGTGCATCAGTAGCCCTTCTACCTGTGTGAGACTAATAGTCCCACATATCTGTGATCAGTTACTAAACTAAAACATAAAAATGTTGATCATAACTGAAATATCAGGTGATTTAGGAACTGGTAGTTGAAGAGAATGAGAAAGATACACTTTTTCCTCCTCACAGTGACCCTGTCACCTCTACGCCCTTAGGAGGGACAGCTTTTTCTGAGAAGTAGGCAAAAATGACCAGACGTTTCTTGGTTCAAAGGCTAGAGACCAAATTTATTAAGTATAAAAATATTATTATAAAAAGTTCTGCTATAGCAGAGTGCAGGAAACTCTCTTTTTTAAAGAAAAAGTGAGGTCCGGAACGGTAAACAAAGGCTCGGCATGGACTTTATACCCATGCATCCAGGTGGACATCAGACACACCCACTGCAGCACTATTTCACCAATCACAAGTGACCTTTCCAAATTTGACCAGGGTCCAATGAGGTAGTAACAGACATAAGGCAGCATGAGGGAGGGGCTAGGGTCTCCTGTGTACGTGACAACTCCTTAATTTGTGATGGAGATTGTCTTTCCCCCACTCACAACCCTAGTCAGCAAGGGGCCTGGAGCAACTGCTCCAGCTGAACCACTGACAAACCAGCCCTGAGTGAGACTGAGCTACAGTACAGTCAGCCCTCCAAATTTGCGGGTTTCACTCTTGCAGATTTGACTATTCACAGATTATTTGCTGTCACCTCTGCCGCCTCTCTATGCCCTTTTTAATAGGGACTGCAAGTCTTGTGAGACTGAGAAACTGTAAACATGGCTAGTGAGTACCTCTTAAAAATGGTGTGGGGCAGCAGTGGAGGTGGCAGCCAGCCCCACCAGCCACCCACTTCTGCCTTGTGAAGGAATCCTGAGGCCTCAAAGGAATCCACAGTGGGTTGAATATGGTGATCATACTTTTTGTGTGTGTTAAATATGGTTTGAGAGGGCCTAGAGTTATTCACAGTTTTTTCACTTTCGTGGGGTCCTGTGCTCCTAACCCCAGCGAATGTGGAAGGATGACTGTATTTTTTACTAAATGTGAAACAATGTCTAGAACTGTCGGATATGATCCTGTGAATCAGGCAAGCCCTCTAGGCAATCTTTTCTGGTTGCAAATGCCAAGCTGATTACAAAAAATGAAGGAAATAAGAAATGACATCATGACCAGAAATGGAAAAGTTAGTGGGTATGTTAATTGTCAATAAACTAGAAATCTAATTCAATTGCATTCTGTTTGGGTGGGGCTGTTTTTAACAATTAATTTTAAATTGGCATTAGAATTTATGTTATGTTACTACACTAAAAACCTTACCAGAATAAAAGTCAAAAAATCCATCCATTATTAAACTGCCTTCTCCGTGGCATTTCTGGAGGAAAAGAATCTGCATTAATTTTTGAAATCTCAATTTCTCACTCACCCCATCAAAAACCCTTCTTTTGCTTTCACTTTTGTGACAAAAAGTAGTAAGTATTTTGTCAAAATCCAAGTTGACTCAGCTTTTCATAAACAGTCACATGGAGCCATCCTCCACAAATCATCTTCTTGCTTTCTGTTGTTTCCTCCTTAATATCTCATTTCCTTATCTTCCAATTTGTTTTATCTTACTGATTCATTCCCAGGTGAATTCCTCAAAAGTCTCAGGGATAATAGTTTCAAAATTCAATTTCCCAGGACAGATAAAAGACCCTCAGTGAGATAACTAGTACAGAATACAAAAGGACCCTCAAGACACAAAGAAAGTCATCTTCCTTTCCTTTCTGAGCTGCCCATACTACACATGACCTAAACATTGTAATGCCCAACTCTGAGGAACTATAAAGTAGGAGATGTCATTTTGCAAAAAATCCAAGATAATGAGGTTTTGTGTAAAGAAAGGTTAATGCAAAAATTGTTGGCTCATTTAATTAATTAATAACTTAATTAATATGCTGGAGAAATGTTAATGCTGAAACTCTTAAGTTAAGTCAATCACTTTAATTAAAAAAATAAATAAATTTAATTTGCCCTCTCCAGTTGGCAAATTTCCAACTTAATTCCTAACTTAATTGACTTTGTTTCATTAATTTCTCTCACTGATTTTGACAGTAAGCTAAAAATAAATACACAATACTATTTATTAATAAATCTACCCTTCTTCAAAATTTAAGGCATTTCTTTGGTCCCTTTGATAATATTGTTATTACATAGAGAAAGAAATCATCACACTTAGCATGATGTATTTTCTGTAGATCCCTGTGAAGAGAAAAGAATTATTTTTCAAAGAGGATATGCAAGTGAGCATGCGGACTTTGATACCAGTGCCACGGGCCAAAGTTTTTGTAGACCTTTCATTTCAATGTTCACTTCAGCTTTCTAACTACGATAGCCTTCTTTTTCCCCCTCCAAGAGATGTTTCATGTTCTTCTTTTTACAGAACCTGAAGGCATGAGCTGAGACTGAGGGAAAGATGAGAGCAACGTTACGTGTTAATACTTCCATAACACCCTGACAATTGCCATCTTTTCATCTGGAGGAGTAAAGAAGGAACATGATGATTCTACATATGTTCTGTCACTCCTCAAAATAACTGAGAAAACCTAAAACTTTTGCTGGATTAACACTCCATAAGACCCTCACAAGGAGGGTAGCTGGGGAGGGGAACTTACCAAGGCCGTGAGATACAGAGGGGCCTGGCTCAAACGGCAATCCCCATTATTGTGAGGAAAAAAATTAAGAATAACTTGTACTTCTCTCCTAAGGATATTTCATTTATTTATTTATTAAATTTATATGCCAGCGTGGAACCCAAGGCAGCTTCCAGAAAGTTAAAAACATAATAAAGCATTTAAAACAATTAAAAACATTAAAAGACATGCAAAATTATAAAAAATCTACTGGTTTTTTTTTTAAAATCTTGATAAAGAAACTTTATTCCCATGTATCTATGTATTTATTCTTCAGAGCCTTTGAGATACCAAGCAACATTCTGAGGATTTCATGGGATGTTGCAAGTAGAGTGGAATGCAGTGTGAATGAGCCCCTGAAATTTCCACATACCAGTCCCACATTCTAGAGTCACAGAGGATAAGCCTGTTCTGCCTTACGCATAGCAGCTTTTCATATATTTAAAAACACCCATTTTGTCGGTTCTTACATTTCTCTAGGATAGTCATACCTAGCTCTTAGAACTGTTTCTCATAGGATTGATTTCCACATCCCCCAACTATCCTGCTTACTCTTCCCTGAATGCACTGTAATTTTATATGCACAAGCAAGCACAATACTTCAGGTGTATCTTAATTAGCAATGAATACAACTGAACTACTACTTCCCATGAGCTGAATAAGATTATGTTAGCCTTTTTGGCAGTTATGTTATACTGCTGGCTCATTTTCCTGTTCCCCGAAAATTCAGGCACAAAAAACCAATAAGCTGAATGTTGTAGAAGAAGCCGGCTTTTGGTTGGTTTGTTGATTTCTTTTCCTTGTTAAATTATTGCTTTTCTTCATTCTGTAACTCAGAGCTCAATTACCATGGTTGGCTTCTTTCAATCCACCAGTCTTACCTTGTTGCTACTTTTTGAACTATAGTATGTTTCCTTTTAAAACTGCTGATGTTTAATAAAAAGTGAATTGTCTGGGGTAGACAGAATTATTTGTTTTGTAAAGCTTTACATTGTGAACTCAAATCACTTTTTCTCCTCCTAGCACATGGCTATCTAGAGTAACCCTTTTGGTAACTAGTGGCTGATACAACAGCAGCTGTGCCAATGTTAATACTTGGTCACAATCCTTGCGATATTGCTTCTAAAGCAGGCATATATAAAGGAAGCATTCACATTTTTTCTTAGGCCTACTGTGTAGGATTTGGGGGGAATGTAAGAACTTCATTTGAGCCATTAAGCTTTAACCTAAACATGTTAAGGCCAACAAAAAGGACTTTTCACCTCTACAGAGTATTTCTCAACAGGCATTAATCAGAATTATTTCAGTCCTTGTCCTGCTAATTAAGCAATAAACATAAAATAAGAACACAGAAACAGACTTCTGAGGTCAGTGGCACTCACTAGCCTGTCACCAATGGTGGCCAATACAAAATGCCAAGGTACTGAAAAAATATCCTTGAAAAGTCATTCTTTTATCAGTTAATACATCTGTATCCTGAATAAATACCTCACAGTTTATCTTACATTTCTCATAGGTTTGCCAATTGCTTTCCATTATGGGATTTCAACCATATCTCCAAGCTCCTTCAGTAAATGGACATCCATAATGATACAGTTTTCAACTACGGAAGAGTCAGAAGACATTGCTAAAAATGTAACAGAGTGACCCTATTATTTTATTCTATTCATTCTTATAATGAGGATTAATGGGGGAAATACATGAAGTCCCATTCATTTTATTGTTCCATTTGTTCCTATTTATTTTCAATTTCTTTCCACTGTGGCACAATTTTACATTGGATACATTGCCTAGAATTCTATATACAGTTCTGAGAACATGCACAAAGAGAACAAAATCAATTGCAAAGATCTGTTTTGTTTCCAGAGGAATTAAAGTGGTCACTTACATATCGTGAAAAATGTGGGAATGTATCTCTCTCTCTCTCTCTCTCTCACACACACACCAAAAAAGAAACACCAGAAGAAGATATGAGTTTGTCTAAAATGTGCATATGCTACCTAACAAATATGTATAGATATAATTACTATATTTGAAATAGAAATGCAATGTCAACACATTGGAGAAGACTGCACTGAAATGGTTTCTATGCCTGTTTGATCTATTATTCACATACTAGCTATTACCTTCTCGTTAACTGGCCATTAAATTTAAGTTCCCTGCTTTCATTTGTTAGAGTTATCTTCAAACCAGATTTTGGATGGGATAACCCTTAAAATAAAGGAAGCCTTTAGAGCAGTGTCTTTTGATAGTCCTCCAGATAGAGGTCTAATCTCTGTAAAGCAGAGTACCTGGGCATCCTAACAGAAATCAGATGGTGTATATGATCCTGTTAATTTTCTTTTTAAAAAGAGGGACCCTTTACTCAAAATTTTGCAAGTCTGGAGCCTTGCAAAAACTGGCTATTAAAAGGAATAGAAAATATATGTATATGATGTGTACCTTCTTAAATTGCCTCTCAAAAACCATTTCTCCCCTGTTCAAATATTCTGAGGTCAGATGCCACAAGGGAGTAGAAGAAAAGCTGCGCAATTTATGCAATTTGGATGGAAAACTCTGAAGTAATGCACAGCAGAAACTGGCTGAGTCTCTAACAAAATCAGTGGGAAAATGAATAAAAATGGTGATGGGGGAATGAATGAACTAATAATGAATGAAAAGTTAAGCAAATGCTATTCAGATGACTAGAGAAAATTTTTATCCCACCACATTTTCCTTGCTTTCAGACTATGGAGCTGAATTGTGGAATATATATGATTGCATTCTGGTTGCCCAGCAATTGCAACCAGTAAAATCACTCGGTTACGGATAAACTTGTATAATGAGCACTGCAACAATAGCTCAGGTCCTGCTGCCCTCTGCCCAACCAGTTCTTAATTAAATTACTTATAGTAGTGGCTTGGGGACTCTGAGCAGCAAGGTCTTAAGCAGAGTGAGGAGGCTACCTCATGTAGCCAAAACCCAGGGACAAAAGTAGTAGAAAACTCCCTCTTAAGCACTGTGATCATGCCTGCCCGTCCCAGCTGGTGCATAACAACAGCAGTGTTTCTTTGTTTCTTGTCTTAGCTGACTGGGTGGTTTATTATTTGTCTTCTCCCAGTAAGTCAATATGCAGGGGCCTCTGGGAAAAGCCATTGGCTAAATGAAGAAAAACAGAGGATAGCAATTATACAGTTCAGTAGGAATTGTTAGGAAATGTGAGAGACAACAGTGTGTCTCACAAGCAGACTAATTAGTACTCACAAGCAGAAGATGAACAGCAACCAGTCCCACACTAGAATTAAATGCACTGCTCATCTCATGGGATGCACATTGTACCACTCCTTTTACACAGGAGCAGCAGCAAACAGGCTTCAGGTGGAATAGTGAGTCTATTGGGTACGATGTTGAAGGACAGGGCTGTGTTTGGCATCAGCCTGGCCTGCGCTTCTCAAGCTAACCTGCTGCCCAAGTGTAATGGTAGACATCCTGTAAAGTCAGTTTTAAGTTTAATTGCCAATGCAGTCAGCTTCTATACTTGGAGCTGGCAGGGTGGAGGCACTCTCTCATCTAGAAAGATGTGATGTGCTGGCATTGCTGAACTGTATAAAAGCATTTCAGCCCAGGAGACATTTCTTATTATTTAATTTACAAAGTTTATAGCCCAGTAAGACTGGAAGGGCCCAGAAAAGGACACCTAAAATATCAAGTTTAGGAATCATTTTGCTTCTGAAGAAAGCCTTAAATGGTGGCATTTCTCTCTTTGAGAAAGAAAAGAAAAGAAAAGAAAAGAAAAGAAAAGAAAAGAAAAGAAAAGAAAAGAAAATGTGCCTGTGGTTACGGATTACTAAATGCCAATAGAAAATCTCAGAAGGTATCACAGAAATTATTTATTCTCTTTCAGAATGCCAAAATTCCAGGTCATCTCATCAAACTAATACGTAGCAGGCAGCAGGTATGCAATCAATTCAATAAGGCATCAGGAACATGATAGTGTTTTGTGGCAATGGTGCTAAAAAACAAAAACAAACCCAACAACAGCCCATTTATAAAGGTAATGCAGAAGGTCAATGACTGCCATGCACTATGGTTGGGACTCCATCCCCTTCCTGTGGGGTCAAGTTGTAATGAGACAGAACCATCCATCTGAAACAAAGGCCAAATTCCCTACCCAAAGAATGTTCAAGATAACTGTGGATAGAGGAGCACATAGTGAGGATGGTGGGACCAACTATCCATTGGAAGCTGGCCAAAGACACCACCAGCACCCACCCACCTGCACGGACACATACTTTACATGTACAGAAGTCAATTGTACAAGTACCTGAATCTTACTTTTTTGCAGGTGATGAAACAGCATTCTGTACTGTAACTGAAGGAAGCAAGATAACTGAGGAGTAGGGAGGTCAAGGAAGGTCGTATAACTCATAGCTGTGTCTTCCAGCACCTAAGTGATGCTGTTCTGCCTAACGGTAAGGCTAACAATGGAAAAGAATTTAATTAGATATAGGGTCTCAGCAAATGTAGTCTTTTCACAACTCTGAGATTTGTTGTGAGAAGAAATGCACCTCACCTTGAGAATTTACATATTTGCAAGGCCTGCAGAATGTTTCAGGGAAATAGTGTGTGAAGAAAAAGAAGAACATTTAAAAATGGGAGCAGCAGAAATACACAGAATTGAAATAACATGCATAAAATGCTTGAGACAACAGGGTAAAATACAGAAGTAAATCAACATATTAGGAGAAGTGTTTTTTTAAAAATGGACATGCATGTCATTGTGAGATTAAAAACAAGGTCTCGCGACTAGGATTGCCAGATTAGTACTAACTCAGGCTCTGAGGCCTATGGGTTTTCCTTGCTGAGGTCATAAGGGCCGGACTCTGGTGATATCATTAAGCACCAACTACATAATCTCCATCTGTCCCAATTTGGCAGGGACAGTTCCAGTTAATTCTCTGTCATCCCACTTTTTCAGCTGCTTTTAAAATGTCTCAGATTCTCTACTCACCTCCCAATTTCTCCCTTTGTGGCCAGCTTACTTCAGTCGCTGCAAACTCAGTTCAAGGGGCAAAAGTAGTTTCCCTCAACCCAGCAGGCAGGAGAAGAGTGAATGGGGTGGAATCTTGCCCTTCCCAGTAAACTCAGGCGAAAGCAAAGTGCTACAGCCTTTCTTAGCTTTTGTGTTCTTTCTCATTAATAAAGTTTGGTATCTTAGCCACACTCTCAAGTTGCTTGGCCACAAATGTTCCAGTTTTCACCTGTGAAATGTAGGAAGGTATCAGATGTTGGAAGGTATGCAACCACAATTGCTCAGAGGATATCATTAAAAATCAAGTCTAATAAGGGCCATTACTCACTCACACACACGCACACACACACATACACACTTACTTTCAAGGTGAAGCTCTTGTCCCTGAGGACTACAGTTGCTAACTCCTAAGACTCCGGTGCCATGCTGGGAGATCTTAGAACCCTGCTCACAACCCAATATAAAACAAGCACGAGAAGAAGAAACAGAGAAACAAAGGATGAAGAGAAACAAAATAAAGACTGAGAGCGTTCCACATCTGTACATAAGGCTAGCCTTTTGGCTGATAGAGATAAGTAAACATCCTGGATACAAGACAAAAATGAAGATGGGAAGTACATGCAGAGTAGTTTAGTAATGGGGGAAGCTTCTTATATGAAAAGTAACTTAGTGTAGAGGGACAGGAAATGTGAGCGGCCAGTTACAACGCAAAGAGGATGACAAGTGAAAAACCTCAAAAAGCCATTTTGGCTCCTAGGACTCCACAGTTTTCGAAAGACCTATGGTGGTCTAGGGAGTAAATACCAGCTCTCCTCTTAAAAGTCAATCAGTTTTAATATACGGCTGATTTACACCATGATAATAAATGGGAAAATAAACCAATACACAAAGAAGCTGAAAGTTGTAAAAGAGTACTATGGAACTATATAATGTATCTACAAAGTAGGGGAATTATCAAAAAGCAAAATTCTTTAACTCATATGTTGCAGAAGAAGCAATCAGTGAAATAAAATGAAAGAGGCTGTCTTTGGATTTTTAAAACTGGTTTGTAAGACCTTTAAAAAGAAAGTAAAATGGAAATATGTACAGGAAAGAAGCAATTTTCAACCCCTCTTCTCCCTGGTTTCCCTTTGAATTTTGGTCTCTGCAAAGGTTTGAGCTGCTTCTGCATTTTTTAAAAGGTGCTACAATAGATTCATATATTTGGAATGTCAAACATTAGATCAGCCAAGATCGCTCAAACAGGAAAAAAAGAACTCCAAGGATTTTAGTGGAAATGACTCCAGATTTTTAAATGGTCAATAAAGTCTCCAATTTGGGAAGTTTAGCAGAGTGTCAGATTCCATTCAGAATATTCATTAGGACTTGGGCAGTTATCTAGAACAGTAGAGACATTGGGGGGAGGGGGGAAATCTTTTGTTATTTAGAAAATGTTCAGGCAGCTGGTTAATAATGTATATCATAAGATGTGGTCAGACCTGTACCAGTTATGACTATTGCAATCCTCTGCCCTTGCCCCAAATCTAAATGTTTCTAAATGTGAAAAAAAAAATGTAATTCAGATTTCTTTTTTAGCCAATGGATTTCATTTCAGCTGAATCAGTTTAAACTAAAATACTGCAGCTTAACCAGTTTCCTGAGTTGTTTAGGCTCCTTAAAACAGGATTTATTCTCCCACGGGATTTAATTTCAAAGCTTGGAAATTACATATAGCACTGTTTACTAAATAATTTTTTACTGTTTTATAATACTTTTTAAACAAGGTTGGGAATGGTGTGGACCTCCAGATGTTGTTGGGATGCCACTCCCATCAGCCCTAACTAGCATATCTGATGGTGAGGAATGCTAGGAGTTGTAGTCCAACTTCATCTGGAGGGCTGTACTTTGCCCACTTCTGCTTGAAGCTGTTGCTCTGCACTTCAGGGGGGATTTATCATGCTCTTTCTTCAGTAAGCTGTTACAGTAAAATTTGGCAAAGAAACTCTTTGTCTTTCTTTAGCCAAACCACAGCGTCTTCATCTGTTACTCCCAAGACCCTCAGCCTTTCATCCAACATAGTTAGAGGAAGCATTGAATTCTATGAACTCTGCTCTGTCATCCATTTACACTCTCTGGGTCCTTTGTAGAACCTCATTTGATTAGTGTAATTGCACCCAGGGGTTCAATGACATACAATTATGGCCAGACAGTTTGCCAAAGCGTATCCTAAAATGTTTTGGAAGTTTGATCAATTTGTTCATTTTGTAAAAGAAAGCATAATAAGCCAAGAAACATTTGTTTTGGAGTCACATGGCCTGTGTATAAATTATGGCAAAGACCCTCAGGTAAAGAAAAATTATGTCACAGGAAGTACTGAGAAAAAACTCCTGATGAAAATGTTAAGTCGTTCACTTCCTTTCTGTCGTAACATCATTAGGCATTTTTCAACTATTGTTGAACTTTCTCTTCATCCCTAGAACTTACATATTCATAAATTGCCAACAGGATTCTAGACTATACATAACAGACTTCCTCTAATAAACACTCCTCTTTCTAGTCTTTGTCATCTATACCCTCACTATCCCATGGCTTCCTGGGAGTGATGGAAGTTGTAGTACAACATCTCTGGATAGTGGCGGAGCTTGGAGTGTGTGGAGGAGGGGAGGGGGAGGGACTATGGTGCATGGGGGCACGGCCGGGGCATGGCCAGGGCATGTGGGGGCATGGCTACAGGCCAGGACACCCCAGAAACATTGCTACCTGGGGCGAATCACCCCCCTGTTCCCACACGACTGTATCTGGATAACACTAGACTGAGAAAAGCTAATATATAGCATCGTAACCTTAGATTTCCTCTATGATCCTAAAGTATCTGAGGCACTCATGTGATTAATTCTGGAACAAGGAAGAGGAAGAAAACAACCAAAAGACAGTGGAGAAAAGTGCCAAGAGGAGAAAATGTTAGCAAATAGAATGGCAGGAAGAGAGAAAATGATACAGTCATTGAAATTTTTCAGAAAATTTGTCCATCCTGACCAAATTTCTAATTTTGATCTCACAATGGAAATTAAAACCTACTCAGCACAGATGGGATTTTAAAAATGTCAATATGTATCTGCAATATCGTTAAAAGGTCGTGACAAAGACCACACCAATGGTTTGTGTGTATTCTGATCAGAGCCCAGACGAGCTCCTTTGCTAGACTGCCACTAACAGAATTCCCAGCCAGCAAGAGAAGCTGTACTGCAAAAGCAATTTTTCTAACTTTTGCCTCTGACAGTAAATATCAGATGAATAATAAAAAATTTAGAGAAGATTCAATAAACCATATGACTGATATGTTGCTCTTGTTTTTGTGCGCTTTCAAGTCATTTCTGAATTATGCTGACCCTAAGGTGAAACTATCATGGGGTTTTCTGCAGCTGAGAGTGTCTGATGTACCCAGAGTCACCCAGTGGATTTCTACGCCCAAGTAGGGACTGTGGTCTCCAGGACCATAGTCCAAGACCATTTCTACACTACACTGTTATAGTGCTATTATTCCACTTTCAACATCCTATGGAATCCTGAGGTTTGCAGTTTAGAGAAGGGCCTTTAGAATTCTCAGCTAGAGAGCTCTTTAGCCTCAATAAACTCTCATAGGATGTTGAAAGTGAAATAATAGCACTATAACTGTGTAGTACAAAAATGGTCCAACACTCAAGCTATTGCCCCATATTGGCTCTCTGTGAGTGATATGTGGGCCTTTTGTTTTTTTGGCTCGCAATTAGTGGCTACTTCCCAAATGTAAAACAGGCCTAGACAAATTAATTGGGGATATGAATATATGCAGTTATGGCTATGGCTCACATGAGAATAACTATTAGGCAAAGTGAGGCAGCTGGCTAAGGTACCTTTCTGCAAAGGAAGCAATTTACTTGTGTCTCTTTAATTTCATATGCTTGCAGGAGGAGGCCCTTGTAGGATTTTCTTACTTGCTCAAATATACTTTGACTGGCCCAGCTTTGGGTATATTTTCAGTTCCATCAAAGGCAACAAAATATTGGATTGGCTCTGACTACCGTCCAAGGAGCAACATCCTGGCAGATGCCTCCTCTGAATCAGAGGGTCTTTCCGCATTTCCGCGTTATGTGCTATTATTCCACTTTCAACATCCTGTGGAATCCTGGGGCTTGTAGTTTAGGGATGGGCATTTGGAATTCTCAGCCAGAGAGTCCTTTGGCCTCAGTAAACTACAAAACCCAGCAGTCCACAGGATGTTGGAAGTGGAATAATAGCACTGTAACCATGTAGAGCGGAAAGGTCCAGAGAAATAAGACAAGGTGGTATATAAGGGAGAATATTACGCATGCCTTGGATACCAGGTAGAGGAATTTGCCCCTAGGAGTTCTTCTTAGTTTCTTCTTTATTTGCATTTAAACACCACAAATGAGATATATGCACTAAAATGTTTCCATATGGATTTATCCTCTGTATAATTTCCAACAGACACTGATCTTTTCTAGAACACTTTATTCTATTTGCTTTTCCCTAGTAATACCTTTGTTATTGAGGAAGTAACTATTTACAAATGGCCAGTTGTTTTAACTAGTAGTTTCAAAGCTATGATTATTTTGCAACTGGGATAGATAACAGGTTGGGCACTAATGTCTCAGATTTATACTAAATATAACAACAGTGAAAGGCGTTTGTGTTATAAATCCTATAAATCAAGTGGGATTGATTTACCATATCAAATTATCAACTGCACATCCATAATTCTTTTTCCTTGCAAAATTCATTCTTTTTTTTCAAGCAACTTGCCAAAGAAGTTGGTTTTTTTCTCCTACAAAGAAATGCTCCTAGCACAGATGAAATTGGACTTTTGCGCATTTTCTCCTGTGCTTTGCATTGAATAACCCACTAGAAGAGGATTCTGGTTTACACTGCTCTTATTATGTTCCCCACTGTGGAACTTATGCATTCAGGGTGCAGGTTTTAACTCAAGCTTCACATTGCCTGCTATTACTTATATCATGTGATATCATGTCAACCTGAATGGCAAATAGCTTATCTAAAACAGGGGAAATATCCATTAATTTGTGCAGAGGGTTTTGTGTGTTCGTGTGCACGTTTGACAGAGCTTTTCTTCAAAAAAAAAAAAAAGAGAGAGAGAGAGAAAAAAGAGGAGGGAATCCGTCATAAGGTCACCCTCTGCTTTCTTTCTCCAACTATGCTTGATAAATTATTTCTATCCCCTTTAATCCATTTTTTATTATGCTTCAAAAAAAATCTCCTTTTTATCTCCTCAGTGTTGCTGAAAACAAATCCTTTTTAAAGCTGGGCTTTATTATCATAAGAGCGGTTGCCTCTAGTATATGGATGCCTCTTCTTGGAGTTAATGAATTAGAAAATGAGCAAGTAGCGATTGAAATTACCTAATTGTCTTAACTTTTAAAATCTTTGTTTTAATGAATTCCATTAATTCAGCTGCCATTTATTGCCTTTTGACATATTCCCAACTTGATTTCTCCCGGTGTCTGCTTTTGAGTGCTTATTGCATTTAATGAGCTAGGAGGGATGATACTTACGGATATAGAGCAGGGCTAGGTAAAATGTGGCCCTCCCTCCAAATGTTGTTGAACTACATCTCCCAGCATTCATCACTTTGGCTAAGCTGGTTAGGTCCACTGGGTGTTGCAGTCCAGCAACTGGAGGGCTGTACTCTGTGCTTTCCTGATGTAAAGGTGCAAGCTCGTGCTAATTAGGAGCTTGCTGACACAATTACATTTTATTACTTTTATATAATAATAAAGTTCATTGGTCAAAACAGGCAGTAAAAATGAGGAAAGACATAGTTCAGTAATCTGTCACTTTATTTACATGCCGCCTTTATTCCCAAGAGTGGGATTCAAGACAACTTACAAAATAAAAAGAGATAGATGTAAAGCCACATACAGCTAATACTACACAAAATATTGTGGTGGAGACAGTTTCGGGTCAGGCTAAATGACCTCTGGGTGTAAGGGAAAAGCAGTTAATTTCCTCTGCAATATTAAGATTAAAATAAATTTAAACTGCCTATCAAATTAAAACCAATTAAATATTTAGAAATACAGATTAAAAACAGCAGAGCACTAAAAAAGAAAGGTTATTATATAAAACAGGAGAGGCCAACTACAGAGGGCGTGGAGGCCATTTTACTACCCTTGGTCCACCCAGTGAGGCCACACTGGCACACTCCAGTGCACTCAGAGTGACACATCATCACTTCTGGCTTCCATTTTGACCAATTTTGGCCGTGTGTGTGTGTGTATGTTTGGGGGAGGTTTGGTGGGCATCAGAGGGTCAGGTGAAACAAACCACTGTGGCTTGAGCACATTTGAGATGTTTGGGGGCAAAAAGTCCTCCAAAGACCAGCCCTCTGAAAAATTAAAAATGGGGGCCTGAGGGCCTTGGGGTGTCAAGGTCAGAGACCTGGGCAGCGAGCCAGCCCAGAGAAGGGAGTGTGAGAGCCAGCAAAGTCCAGCCAGGAGGAGACAAGCAAGCACTTTACACAAGGGAGTTCATTTACCAGAGCGTCAAGCAAAAGCTGTAGTCAGAGTTCCAAAAGCCAAGGTCAAGAGATCAATTCAAGGTAGCAGGAACCGGGTGCTGGGAGCAAGGAACAGGCAAGAAGAGGGCATAAAAGAAGTTTGCCACAAGCAAAGGAAAGCTTCCAGGCAGGCAGTTATATAGCCCAAGACACAGGTGTGGCGAATCACTGCTTCTTGAACTTAATCAAGGAAGCCTCCCTTTGCTCAGCTCTCTTGAGTCTCTGCTTTGTTTGTGGGCTGATTGGCACAGGCTCCAAACCAGCCTTAGAATCGGATCCCTGTTGCCCTAAAGGAGCAGGCAGAGGAACGTCCGAGCCTGCTTGGTCCCTGGCAGCAGGGGGAGCTCTCGAGCTGCAGGACTCATCTCCAGCCAGAGGTACAGGGACCAACAGCCGCTGCTCGTCATCTCCACCCTGAGCCACAGGGACCAACAGCCGCTGCTCGTCATCTCCACCCTGAGCCACAGGGACCAACAGCCGCTGCTCGTCATCTCCACCCTGAGCCACAGGGACCAACAGCCGCTGCTCGTCATCTCCACCCTGAGCCACAGGGACCAACAGCCGCTGCTCGTCATCTCCACCCTGAGCCACAGGGACCAACAGCCGCTGCTCGTCATCTCCACCCTGAGCCACAGGGACCAACAGCCGCTGCTCGTCATCTCCACCCTGAGCCACAGGGACCAACAGCCGCTGCTCGTCATCTCCACCCTGAGCCACAGGGACCAACAGCCGCTGCTCGTCATCTCCACCCTGAGCCACAGGGACCAACAGCCGCTGCTCGTCATCTCCACCCTGAGCCACAGGGACCAACAGCCGCTGCTCGTCATCTCCACCCTGAGCCACAGGGACCAACAGCCGCTGCTCGTCATCTCCACCCTGAGCCACAGGGACCAACAGCTGCTGCTCATCAGCAGCAGCTCTGACAGGGGCTTCAGTTATCACATGGGGGGACTTCTGAGGGGCTTCAGAGGATAGGAAAGCTGTTATTGTGTTTTGATCCTTGACTTACTGACTGGATAGTATGTTCAAATACTCAAGGAAAAAACATGACAAAGGAACTTTTCCAGTGACCAACAACCTCGACGAATAGAATCTTCCTCAGGTTAATTTCTCATCTTATTTCCTCATTCCTCAAATAGACTCAGGGAATACTCTCACCACAACTAGCCCAGACTATGTGTTTGACCATACAGTAGCATATGTAACTGAAGCTCTTTTCATACGTATTTACTAGGAAAACTAAGCTTGCTTCTTTCTTTGCTAGACTTTGCGGGAGTGGCTGGGACCGGTAGTTGTTCAGCCTCTTGCTTGACAACTTGATTACTCTGCTTATGAGATCCTCTATTATCTCTCACAGTTCCCAATAGTTTGTGGCCAAGGTTATTATGCTAAAGAGAAAACATCACCAATCAGTTTCGTGTTATATGGAAACATTTGCTTCCTAAGAAAACCACTCTTTAGCCATTTCAGTATACAATATACATACGGCAACAAGCCTCCATTAAAGCAAAGAGTGGCATCTGACCTAGGCCAGAAATGACCATTCTTAATTTTAACAATGGGATTCAGAAAAGGCAAAAATAGAGACAAGCCAAGGAGACTGATTTACCAGTACAGTGTAGAGTGTCCTTGGCAAATAGTGACAGGCTGAACATATATGGAGTAAGCCTTTGCATACAAAAAAAATCTGACTTTACAATCATTAAGGAACACATCCCCCAAACCATTTGATGGCCTCTTTTGAGACTAAAAGGTGTTTCAAAATTGTGGATAGGGCATGGAGCGGGGGATTAAAAAAAAGGCTGGGAGGCAGACATAAACCCTTGGGTGCACCAAAAGTAGCTGACTGGATCCTGACCAGGCTTTTAGCATATGGCTTGCCCAGCTCCATTTCTGCACTACACTGTTATAGTGCTGTTATTCCACTTTCAAAATCCAATGGAATCCTGGGATTTGCAGTTTAGAGAGGGGCCTTTAGAATTCTCAGCCAGAGAGCTCTTTGGCCTCAGGAAACTACAAACCGCAGAATTCCATAGGCTGTTGAAAGTGGAATCATAGCACTATAACAGTGTAGGGCAGAATGGCCCAAGTGAGGCTAATAAGACTGAAATATATGTGGCTACAGTGAGCGTTTAGTACATACTTGTTAGATTAAACTCTGGATGTTGAACTGATAAATCTACTGTCACAAGCAAATATATTACTCTGGTTTGCCCAGAAAAAATTATAGGCACACACATGTACACACACATAGACACTTGTATACATATTCTACTTTTCTCCATTTATATTCCTTGAGGAATTTTGCAGAGGAGGGAGCTATTTATTTTTGCACTATTAATGTTCTGCTGCCAGAAAGAGGCAATGCAAGTTTAATAGCGCATTATTTCTGTGTCTCGGGGGAAGAGGATAGGAGAGGATGGAAATGTGTTTATGAATGTAATATACTTTGGATTAAGTTATGAGGCTCTTTTATCAAGGATGGCCTTGTTACAGATGTTAGAAACACCTGTTGAGGATGAAAGGAATTAGAACAGTGGCTTGTGGCACTTCTGCAATTGGACCTTCTATCAACACTCCCATTCGAAATCCATTTTATTCTGAAGCATATTTCTCAGTCGTGAAAACAGGCATCTCTGTCTTGGATTTCATAAACAGGCTCAGCACTACCTTACAACTGTATTTTGTCTCCCTCCTTTTTTATTAATTAGTTTTAATCAATTCTTTAATGGTAATTGAGTCCCCTGAAGAGGTAGGTGAGTCTCTCAAGACCTGAATGTTATTAGGACGATTCAAAATTTAGAGCAAAAGGAGCATAAAGGAGGAGTTTTCATTCTTCCTCTACAGATGTAAGTCTTCTCATAATAACTCACCTCATACAATTCCCCATAGTTTCCCAAACTTGCAGCTACTGTGGTAACAAATAGTGCTCTCTTTGCTTCAGCATCAGAAGGTTCCTACCACTTCCTCCCTCTTTGACTTGAAATGCAGGAGCAGGAAAGGAAGTCAGTCAATGCGTCTCTATTTTTCCACCTTCCTCCTCCTCGATTTTAGACCTGGTTGTATTTAATAGACAGCAATACATTTCTAATTCTAATTAAAGTTTATTGTAGTTGTGCTGTTAAGGTTTATGGCAGTCCTATGAATAAGAGACCTCTAGAGATGTTTTTTTGACATTCTGTAGTGCAAGTACAGATTTGTAAACTAGGACCTTTTTGCACTACACAATTATTGCACTATATTTCCATTTTAACTACCGTGGCTCCTTCCTATAGAATCTTGGGGTTCATAGTCTTGGGACGTGCTAGAGCTCTCTGGCTGAGACTGCTAAATATCTCTCCCTAAACTGCAAAACCCATGATTCCATAGAACACAACTATGGCAGTTAAAGTGGAATCACAGTGCAATAGCTATGTAGTGCAGAAAGGCCCCAGAGTTACGGTTCTATAATTGCTCCATATTCAGTAACAATATTTGGTCACAATTGTGACACTATTGCCACAATGTTAGATGTTCTGCAAGCCCACCTTAACAGCCAGCAGCCACGTGAAGCGAAAGAGGTCTGTTCATCTGTTGACCAGCATGCAAAAAGGATGATATCCAACCCCTCTTACCAGCAAGTAAGGCTGCAACAACCAGAAGCAGGACCCCTGTCACAATTCCTTATCACAGCTGTACTTGCTGGTGGGAGGGGCTAGAAGTGTCACCCTCATTGCACCCTGATCAGCAGCTGAAAAGACCTCCTGCATTTGATGCAACTGCTGGCTGTTAAGGTGGAATGAGGAGGGTCAAGCCAGGAGCTTTTACTTAGTTACACATTCGTAACTAGCCTCAGGTATCAGTGGTTTTTATTAATAGCCCCGCTCTGATCTTCAGACTGAGGCCTGTGGCTTCCTGGACTGAGTCAACATTATTTATTTATTTGTTTGTTTGTTTAATCTCTAATGCAGTGTTTCTATTTTCTTGCTGCCTTCTACTTTTCACAGCTGTGGGAAGCTGTGTCTGCCAGAAAAAGCAAAGAGAACTGAAGACCCAGTGCTGAGGGCAAAAAGGTGAACTCAAACCACCATGGCAGTGATATGGAAGAACATAAGATCTAGAGCAGAGGCAAGTGAGAGTGACTTGCCAGAAGAAACAACACGGCTTGGAAACACACCTTTTTAGTATGCAACTCCCAGAATCCCCACCAAGCACGGCAAGTTTCTGTGCTGGATAGGGATTTTGGAGAGCTTTAGTTCTCTAAACCAACTTTTCCAACCTCTGAGGAAGGGAGGGAGGAAGGAGGGAGGGAGGGGGGAGGGAGGATGAGTATATGGCAGCAATGAAAAGTCATATCCTGGAGTTTCACAGACCTTCACTTGAAGCTTATCTATCTGTCTGTCTGTCTGTCTGTCCATCCATCCATCCATCATTACAATTACATCACACCTTTCCTTGAGTGAACACAAGGCACTATATAATGCTCCCGTACTCCCCATCTTATCCTCACAGTAAACCTGCGAGGTAGCTCAAGCTAGGAGATTGTGATAGGCCCAAGTTCAATCACTGAGTTTCCTGGCTTGAACGTGGATCCCTCAGTTCTTTTCCTATAGTCGAACCATTATGCGTAATAGTCTCTTCATGCTGATTAGAGTCCACACTGTGGTGATCAAGTCAAGACACTAATAGGAACAATTCACATGAGTTATTCCCGACTTAGAACCTAGATTAAACGAAGGGTTTTCCCAGTATGGAACTTGGAATGGGACAAACTATACATATCATCCACTGGCCTGATTTGTCATAGCTGATTAACTTCTAGGGCTGCTGCAATTTTCATGTACATGTACTTGGAATAAATTGTTCAGAATTCAGAAGGACTTCCTTCTGAGAAATGCATAGGGCCAGCCTGCATGTGTCTACAAGCATCATGGACACAGTTGAAGGATGGCACAGAAGCCAGAGTGTATTTTTCTCTTGCAAACCACGTTTTTAAAGCTGTCTGTATTTTCTATTAGTAGCTGGATTTTTCTCCCTCCCCTGAGATCTAAGGCCTGTGATCTATATCTGGTGAAAATAATTCTGGTAAACTGGAGCTAGAGCCCACAATTACTTTAAACTGATATAAATCAAGAGTAATTGTATTGAATTAAAATGATTTATTTTAAGTTGAGTAAACAGGCAATAATGGGATGCAAGCAGTTTGCAAATGGGTTTAAACTGAAGGAGGGAGGTTTTCCAAAGCAGTCTCAAACCTTCTTTGGTCAGGAACGCTTGCTGCAAGACTATACAGTGGAATATGGAACTAAGAGATGGAGGGAGGGATGTCTAGATTACTTGGAATGTGATTATGGAAACAATCTTCTGACTACCTACTTCTTGGATGGTCCAGATGACATGAATGGGACAGCAGTCTGAACAAGGCTGCTGAGTGTTACTGGCAATCTCAGGAAAAGAGCACAATCTGAAGCTCACAGAAGTTAATGGGAGCAAGCATGAAAGCATTTTGGCTGATGAACCTTTTTTTTTTTTAATAAAAAGATTTGAACACTGCATTTTGGCTGATGAACTTTTTGACCTGCATTATTTTTAACATATCACAACTGGGCCAAAGGTATTCATGGGCAAATGGGTGCAATTAGCCAAGTAATGGATAAAGAGCAGATCAAAAGCATGAATGCATTTAGCAAATCAATATAAAATAAAATGAGCTCTGCCAGTTGCAGTATTTCAACTACCACATTGGGTTTGCGCAACGCACACCATCCAAACAATGGCTTAGTATGCCTATAAAGGAACAGGTCAGACAAAATATGGCTTCAGTTCACGTTTTACCTAAATTGCTAGGACTGCTTCCTATTTGCAGGGCTTCCAAAGGATTCCGATTATAGGTACTCTTCAGTAATCTTCCCCTCCTTCCTTCCCATGTCCATGCTCTCTTTCTTATTACTTCTTTCTCTTACTTATTTCTTTCTCTTATTATTACTTATTCTCTTTCTTATTCTCTTGTGGTTTCAAACCATGGAAAAATTATGGCTTGGAGTACAACTCCCTTAATCCACATTAATGGGATTTGTAATCCAAGAAATCCAGGTTCAAGAAATAGGACAATGAAGAAAACTGACAAGAGGAAAATCAACTCATTTGAAATACGGAACTGAAGGAGAACCTTGTGAAAAGTGTGGACTTCTCATCAAGATAAATAAATTGGTCCTAGTACAAATTAACCCTGAACTCTCCCTAGAAGCCAAAATGACTAAACTGAGGCTCTTGGCGTATTATGATCTTTCTCATTAGAAAAGACAATAACCATGGCGCTGACTTTGTACAACCTTACCCAGCTGTTATAATATCAGAGTGTCTTGGAGATATCTCATTCTTAGGGTCTCCATACACTGAAGCCAACTTGACAGCAATTAACAACAATGAAGTTCAAGAAGCCACTTTTCTAAGCTCTGGGCTCTTTCTCGGTCCCTTGCTCAATCTCCTTCACTTCAGTTCAGATGGATCTCTTGGGAGGGAAGGAGGGTTTTGGCTGCCCTTTGAATTTGCTGCTTTTCGGATTTGGAGAAGCTGCAAAAGCAAGTAGCAAAGAACCATGCTCTTTGGGGAAAAAATAATGAAATGAATAAAATAATTTACTGTAAGAGGGTCTTAAAATTAGCATTTTTTCCACCCTCCCACCTCTTGTAACTAATGTTCTAATATGTGTCCTAACAATTGATGAAGGTTTCTTGTGGGGTATTCAGAGTTTGATTTCACATCACTGTTACTATTACTACTACTGTTACTACTTCTTCTTGATGAGTCCTCCCCTGCCCCAAAAACATTAGTCTTCTTTTTTGTATGTATATGTATACGTTTTGCTACTGTTTACTATTCCTCTCTGTAGGTACTCAATAACCCTAATTAATTGCTAGAAAGCTGAGTTTTCTTCCTTGGAATATGCGATCACAGACAATCATGGAGCAAGCACTGCTGTTTAACAAAACCACTGCCAATCAGTTTTGACTCCAAGGGGTGCTGAATCCTAGGCCCAAATAGGCTCAACATCTCGGATACTTCCTTTAAAGTTCAGATTAAAACTCAGAATGGATTTACCACCAACCACCTCTGATTTTACCATGTCTGACTTTACAGTGACCCTGTAATGCTGTTTTGTTTACATTTGTTCTTTTTCTTTTAATGGTCATCCTTTTAACTGTTTTTAATTTTATTGATTATTTAATTATATCCTTATAATTTTGTAGGATGTGCAGTGTTTTGGCAATAGTTATTACAATTTTGTCAACTTTTAGTCCCAGACCAGGAAATAGGAGAGACAGAAATAACAACAACAACAACAACAATAATAATTGAATATGATGACGATGACGTCTGGTATTGAAAATTACAGTTAAGGATTCATAAACTAGAGTTACATGTCCATAACTAATTTGCATTCAGTGAGGTTATGTAGTCTTACTGTAAACCTATGGATATGCCACCCCAACCAACCTTAAGAGGTGGCAGCTGGATCAGGCAGAGGTTCATTCAGCTTCAGGTCAGGGTACAAGAAGAATTACCCATCCACCAGCCATCTTGTGTTTCTGTGCGACCTCAAGAGCCAGCAGCTGGATTGGGTGAAAGTACTATCAGCTTATGATAAGGGCACAAGGAGAATAAGATTTCTGCATGCATACGAATACCTGCCAGCAACCAAGGTTGTGACAATCTGAAGCTGTTGCAAGTCCTTCAATTGCTGGCAAGAAATCTCATCATCCTTGTGCTCTGATCACAGGCTAGTGGAACTCTTTCATCTGATCCAGCTGCTGGCTCTTAAGCTAGGCTTATGAGGAATTGGATCAAGAGACGTTACTGAGACATACAGATGTAACTAAGTACCCTGAGGAAAAGGAAGAGAACAGAAAGGAGAATCATTGTTGTTCCCACTTTTCCTATTTTCCAGATCGGCAACTGAGAGAGAGAGATAGCAATCTGATAGAAAAAAATACACGGTACAACAAACACATGGGAACTTAAATTCTGTCCTCACTAGATTGCTATTCACTACAGTGGCTCTCAGTCTGAAATGTGCTGAAGTTTCTAATAAATAACAATCTCCAGTTATTTTTCCCAACAGAGTACTTTTGCATGGGATTCTCTTGTCAACCTTAATTTTAGCTTATTCTGATGCAATGTCCACTTATATACATTCTCAAAAAAAAAAAAAAATGCTGAATACTCGCTACTCTTTTTTTTTCCCAAAAAGTTTGCCACCCAAGCACTACAGACTGAGACATCAGACGCCTCATAGGGGGAAAAAGGGTTTTCATAAAAGCAACATTTCTTTATAACACCATTATGCTAATGGTTTGTACATATGACACTCTGGGGAATTTCACTTTGCCAAAGTGCTAGGGGAAAATGATTAGGCTAGCTTTAAAAAAAAAATCAATATTCAAGAACACCCTGGAAATGAACCAATTTCTTATCCTCATGTACCCTGTTTTGGGAATTATCTGTGATATGATATTATTTCTCAAAAAATAATGACTATTGTTACATGGCCATCTTAGCTGGGGATCTGCTACCTCACCTTTGACAAATGTTGCTACCTTAGCCTCTTTTTTCTTTAAAAAATAAAGGAAAATATTTTATTTTTTGCAAAATGCAGAACATGGGAAGAGAAATTTGCGTAGGAATGCCCCTTGAAACATCATCACATAGCTGTGTTCTGCCCAGAAATACGGCCAGAGGAAGCAACACCATACTTGATGCAGTGGTGGCAAAGCTTTTGATTCAGGAAGGAAAGAAAAGAAAAGAAAAATTAACAAGTCCAAAGCATCTCATAACCATGTAAATCTCTACCTTAAAGTCATGTAAGTTTCTCCTTCCTTTAGGGTATTTGCCTCTATGGAACTAGTGTGGTTTAATAGCTAGTGTGGTTTACTGCCAAAAATTATGTATATATGGTATGTATACCCCAACCTTTGGCCAAAAAGTACCCCATAGCACTTTAGAAATATCTGATATGACAATTCTCTGCCTTCAGACTTACAATCTAAATAAGACAAGAGGACACAAAAGGAAAAGGGAGTCGTAAGGGGGGAGAAGATAAAGTCCTGTAAATGCTGACTGTTCAGCTGTTCTTCTCCCTCACTGGCCAGCTGTTTCTCTCCCTCTGAGGCCAGAGCAAAAATGACAAGCAAAAAATCCCCCAAAGGCTTCCAGGTGTGGTAATTTACCCTTATCTGGAGCCAGATAAAGGGTGGTCCAGGGTGTCTTGATGGATCATGGGTTGCCAGAACAGCTTCGGGATCACATACAACCCCAACACTGCTCCCCATCCCTGTGCTATAGGGATTCCAAAAATGATACCTTACTTGACACCTCTCAATAATAAAACTGTTGGCTTAGTACCCCAGTATGAAATAGGTGTCACAGGTTAATAGCTAATTTAGTCTCATATCACAAGGGTACTCAAACCTAGTCTTATGTCATTGTCTGAGGAAATATGATGCTGCAGTTGTACTGAAATTACACAGGCTTGGCTCAAGGTGGGAGATAAAACGTATGAGTTAGGAGAGGGGCAGGCAGAAGATGGGAGTCTATTTGGTAAATGGCTAGATAATTTGCATAAGACCACCAAGTGATGGTAAAAAGAAAAAAGTCAATAACAAAAAGGCTTCCCAGCCTGTCTATTAGGAAATTAACACAGCTCCACTAAAATAAATCAGGTATGGATTTGTACCCCAGGCCATTTTTAGGCTAATAGTGTGGAACCTTTGACCCTCCAGATGTTATGACCTATGGTTCTCATCAGCCCTACCCAGTATGGCCAACGACAAGGCAATCTGGGAGTTGTGGCACTAAACATTGGACAGTTTTCTATGCCTGATTGGGCACAATCCACTGAATCGAGAGTTTTCCCTCTGATTCACTGTGTTTCATTCACCTGTGCCTGTGGAAATGCCACTTTGTATTTTGTTCCACTGTTAGTGCACCTTGCCACTCTAATAAAATAAAAATAGCTTTAACAAGACTGAATGATCTACTTCTGGAGGCTTTGATTTTTAACCCGTTAGTACCTACGTTAAGACCAAGAAAGGTATCACAGAAGTATAAGTTTTTGATTTCTTCAAAACTGTTCATCAGGCTAGATCATACAAACACTCAGATGAGGGAGAGAAGAAAAGACAACTATACAACCACATTGTAGAAAATAACATTACACAAGGTAGTACAATCCTGAAAACTGAAGTAAAATCCAATAAAATTCAGTAAATACACCTAAGCTTATTTGACTGGTTTTGGAAAGGAGAAAAATTTGACTCATGTTACATTGTTCTCCTCTAATTTCTTTTATCATTATTACTGATGTCGGCATATTGAGCTTTCAGTGGGGAGTGGGAGGCAGCTGTCTCCAACCCTAACTCATCCCTCTTTGTCTTCATTATCTCTGCATTCACTGAACAGCTTTGTTAACTGACACCCCTTTAACAAATGAGAAATACCCTAATTGCTTGTCCCCCATCCTATTTTCCATGTCTACAAATGTCCCAGCCCAACGATCCCCCTTGGAAAGGTGACCCTTGCAAAGAGCCGCCTGTCTTAAGAATCTGAGAGGTTGAGACTCATGCGACAATTTATTATGAGCAATTTGCAGTTGCACTGCAACTTTGTGGCTCCCTAAGAGGCGACTCTAGTTTTCCTGTAATGACAGTTTGGCTCACTAGAACATTTTCGGGTGAATATAAGCACTATAATAAGAAAGGCTTGATTTTGCATCTGGCACAGGATTCTTGTGATTGGAAATAATATATTGATTTTTTTTAATTAAAGCCATCTTCGCATTTATAATGGAAGGTCCTGCCCTCCTTGAAATTTATTGCCAAAGCCCCTGGGTAGTGATTGCAATTACAGATGCTGCTGTACACTGAGCTGGTGAGATAGAAAATGGGCTACTTAGGCAGAAACATTCCCTTTTTTTTTATAAGTTCACACCAGCCTTTGTTGTTAATTGTCTCCCCTGTAAAAATAAAATAAAATAAAATAAAGCTTCTCCATGAAAAGCCAGCTCACAAGCACAATATTTCATCTCAGTTTGCAAGAGGTCAACTAACATCCAGTTAGTGAGTTATGATGGTACTGTAAGTCCAAATCATTCTATCATCATCCATTTTTCTTTGTGGAGGTTGGAATTCTTGACTAACTGCACAACAACCAAAATCCCCTTCCCAACCCACCTTTCCAGTGCTGCAGCCAGCTTCCAAAATGGCCATTTCTCTGTCATTGGTGATGCCCCCAAATCCCTTCTAAAGTACCATGGGAGCTCATCAGAAAGCCACCATTTAACTCTGTGATTTTGAAAGATGAATCAATATAGTTCAATTTCTTCTTACATTCACCTACAGCAAAAGCTAAGAAATGTGTAGAGTCTGTGGTAGAAAGTCATATGTTCATGGTTGATCATATTTCCATCTAACAGAGTCATTGATTTTCATGTATTATTAATTTTCTTAATTTTATATGGCCTATTTTTTATCAAGGCACTGCCTTATTTTTAAAAAATGAGGGGGAGGAGAGAGAGAGACTGCTGTTCAACAGCGTGATTGATAAAAGTATCATTCTAATAATTAATATAACCAAAATAATCTATGCAAAGTGACAAAGGATGGTTGGGACTACATGACTTGGTTTGGACTACATGACTAAACTAAGGCTTCTTTTCATTCCGTAAAATCAGGCAACATGACTAAATGGACACATAATATAACTGCAGAGTGAGAAAACAGTTATTCATGACTTCAGAATTTTCTTAACCCAGTGAATTCCCAGCTGTGTCACTTATTTGCACCATCTGTTAGAGCTGAGAGGCTGGAAAACAAGTAGACTTTATCAGAGCCACATGGCTGTATTAGTCCCTTCAGCTACTCTTCTTCTTCTCTCATATGTCCAGTTATCAATCAAGTACCACTAGTTCCCTTCCTTGGTTCCACTATGTTGCCTCCTACTTGTGAATACAGAAAAACTTGGGTATCAGACCTCACCTTCAGGATTATTAGATGTTAACTCGATAGAGAAAGACTAAAGATATGGAGCTCCTGCATGTCCACTGGCAGCCATACCATGTTTAGTTCTCACCTGAAACCTTCTTGCTACCCACCAATCTCAGTACAAATTAACTGTGAGCAGAATTCACCCAAAGAGTTGGCCAGATGAGGCTTAGAACCATATTGGCAATTTATCCATTCACCAGCTACCCAGTATTTCTCTGAAATATTGTATTTGTTATATGAGAGGGGCTTTCAAATGGCATTTCTTCCTCAAAGAAATCCCTGGATTCCTCACAGGCTTATCAGGCATTCTTCAATGAGAAGATGAGAAGCGAGTGGCAAAGGAACTTCCCCAGAAATTCTTCTTATTAGTCTTTCCCTGACAATGCGCAGCTGCCTGGGAAGTACTGAGTATTACTACTGAAATACTGCCTTGTCAATTACATCCTTCATAAAATACAAAGATTGTATGGAACATAACAAGGAATGAACCATACTGCAATGGCGGAGCATTGCTTCATATGCACAAGTTCAGTCTCTGGCATTTCCAGGTGGGATTCTGGAGAGCTACTGCCAGTCACTATATGGGCAGAGCTTGTAAAAATGCTTATTTAAAATAATTTTTTTTCCCTATTACTCACTATAGTGTTTGAAAAAAAACCCTCATTGTTATGATTTGCTAGTGCACAGTGTTAGACAAAAGCCTTGTGTTATGCTTTGTGCTTCTTGTTAATCGCCATCAAGTTGACATTGACTTATTGGAGGTCCTATGAATGAAAAACTTCCAAGTGTCCCATTATCAACAACCCTGTTAAGGTCTTGCTGGTTCAGGGATGTGGTTTCCTTTAGTCTAGCCACCTCTTTTCCTGCTGCGTTTCAATTTACCAAGCATTATCATCTTTTCGAATGAGTCATGTTTTTTCATGCTATGTCCAAAGTGCAGCAGTTTCAAGGTAGTCATTTTGGCTTCTGGAGAGAGTTCAGGCTTGATTCGCTCTCAAGCTTGATTCGCTCTGAGACCTATTCATTTGCCTTTTTAGTACTCCATGGTATCTGCACAAGTCTCATGTAGCACCACAATTCAAATGAGTTGATTCTCTTCTTATCAGTCTTCTTTACAGTCCAGCTTTCACAGCCATACATAGAAATCAGAAATATTATTGCATGGGCAAATCCATGTCAAAATGGCCATAAAATGTCTTAAAATGCCTTTTAAAGGTCGCATTGAAAAATAAAAAGAAAATATTGGCCTTTACACTAATAAGATAACTTCACTCCCCTTTGTAACTTTGTTTGTTAACCTACAAAAGTAACTCACTTCAGATAACTCTTGTTATTTTTGAGCTCTGGGGCTGAATTAACATAAGGCAATTTCTTATGTTTATACTGTACATCGTGGTGGGCAAAGTGGAGCCAATGGGTCCCTAGGACCTTTTCTGTAGCCCCCATGGTTCCTCAGTATTTTGCTCCTGAATGACCCCAAGGGTACTCTAGGGGATGTGGAGGGCATTCTTACCATATTTGGAAGCCCCCCCAGTCAAAAACAATTTTTGAATTCTGAAATTTTTTTTGCCTGTAATGCTCCAAAATGTCCACTAGAGGGATGTGTAGATATATTTGAATCACATTTGGTGCCCCCCCTCCAGATAATTTAGGTCCAGGAGAGCCCTTTTTTGAAATCAAAGCATGGTGAAAATGCCCCTCCCATCACCCTTAGAGGAGTTTGGGGGCAAAAAACAGATGCAGCTCTCCAAGGTCTCCTAGGGAAGCTCATGTGGCCCCCTTGACTTTCACTCCTGCTATACTTAAATATTCAGGGATTCCTTGGAAGACATATTTATGTGTGTAAAGAGGTTCTTTGAAGGCAGAAAGTAAGAACACCAGCATTTTCATATATTTTGTTAGCAGTCAGCTTGGGTGCGGAATGCCAGCTGAAGGTGTGGAATGCAACACAGGATCTATTTCTTTCACATTCCCTTTCCTGTGCCTCCTACCCATCCCCTCCCATGCTATTCACCAAATGCATATGCACAAAACTCCATGGAAAGAGTTTATAGCTCCCCTCTTTCCCAGTTCTTTCTGTCTAAACTAGTAAATGAGCAAACAAATACCTCCTGACCCCATGAAAACATTTCCAAAATGTTCTTTCTAATTGAAAGAAAACAAGAACATTTTCAGGGACTGCTACTTTTTTATTATTGACCAGTGTGTTGTTTTTAAAATAAATGCATATGCACCCTCCCTGCACGTGAGAGTTATCTGGCTCTCATTCAAACACTGTTTTCTTTCTTCCAGAATTGAATGAAAATGAAATTTAATAATGATTGCTATTGTGAAGCTTAACTGTTTTTAGAAAAGTCATTCCTTTCCCCATCTGAAAAGGAAAAATGCTGGATGTCTGCATGCTGCTGTGCTGAAATGCTGGCCGAATTTCAAAGCCCCTCAAAAATATGCAAGCCTGTGTGCAAAAAAAAAAAAAAAAATTAATATGAACAGCACTTTTTCCACCATGAAAAGCAGGATATGTAATTTGGCAACTCTGAGAAGTACCAGTAATTCTGCTTCAAAACCCCAAATTGCTTTCCATAGAAAAGGGAAAGGGAAAAATAGTCATTGCCTTGACTAGGAAATTATAACCAAAATCATCAGACAATCCTTTTTTTGTGGCTTTTACATATGACTAATGCTATGGTCAGCAATCAATGTTGTACTGGGGACCATATTTGGATGTGAGCAAGGGATATAGAGGTAGATCATCAGAGCTGACACAGCAGTGACCAATTCAGTGGGTTTGTAGTGGCAACTGGGGGCAACCATTGCAGGGTAGAAGAAAGGTGTTGGAAGTGGAGGAATGTTCTGCCATGTTTGCGCAAGTGATTATGTACCTCTAGGGCGAAATAAAGTTGGAGAAGTAGTAATGAATCCCTGGCATGTGCTGTCTTCTTTTTACCTGCTCAGTTGCTTTGTTATCTATAGATGGGATAGTCTCACTTCCTCTTGTATATCTTTGCCTACTGTTCCTTACCATCTGAGCAGTTCTACCAGGAACTATCTCACCTAACAGAGGGGAGGATTTTTTTTTATTTTTTTTTGAAGGCAGCTGTGGAAAAGATAGCAGTGGAAGTATTAGAAAGTATTGGTAACTAGAGAGGTTTTTCTTTGGGGTAACATACTTTCCCTAGAGTGAGCACAATGTAGTGGTTTGAGCATTGGACTATGACCCTGGAGACCAATATTTGACTTTTTGTTTGGCCATGGAAACTCACTGGGTGACCTTAGGTGCATCACATACTCTCAGCCCCAGAAAACCCCATGATAAGTTCACCTTAGGGTCATGATAAGTCAGAAATGACTTGAAGGCACACAACAAGAGCAATGTACTCTTCCTAGAAGCCAACATGACTAAACTTAGGTTGTCATGTTTTGGCCTTATCATGAGAAGACATGACTCACTAGACAAAGACAATAATGCTTGTTAAGGTAGAAAGCAATAGGAAAAGAGGAAGACTGCATTACAACTGGATAGACTCAATCGAGGAAGACACGCCCCTGAATCTACAATGATGTTAGAGTGACTCGGAGGCCTCTCATCCATAGAGTCATAGAATCATAGAGTTGGGAGAGACCACAGGGGCCATCCAGTCTAACCTCCTGCCATGCAGTAACCCATTCAAGGCACTCCTGATGGATGGCCATCCAGCTTCTGCTTCAAAATCTCAAAAGAAGAAGACTCCACCACACTTCAAGGCATATTCCATTTCTGAACAGTTCTGACTGTCAGGAAGTTCTTCCTGAGGTTCAGGTGGAATCTCCTTTCCTGAAGCTTGAATTCATTGCTCCTTGTCCTAGTCTCTGGAGCAGTGGAAAACAAGTCCACTCCCTCCTTGACATGATATCCCTTCAAATGTTTAAACATGGCTATCATGTCCCCTCTTAACCTTCTCTACTCCAGACTAAACATCCCCAGCTCCCTAAACCACTCTTCATAGGGCATGGCTTTCAGACCCTTCACCATTTTGGTTGCCCTCCTCTGGACACACTCCAGTTTGCTGATATCCTTCTTGAATTGAGGTGCCCAGAACTGGACACAGTATTCCAGATGGGGTCTAACCAAAGCAGAACAGAGTGGTACCATTACCTCCCTTGATCTAAACACCACTAGGCACCACTGATGCAACCAAGAATTGCATTGGCTTTCTTGGCTACCATATCACACTGCTGACTCATGTTCAGCTTTTGGTCCACCAAGACTTCTAGATCTCTTTCACACATACTGTCATCCAGCCATGTCTTCCCTATCCTATATTTGTGCAATCAATTTTTTCTGCCTAAGTGTAGGACCTTACATTTCTCTCTGTTGAAATTCATTTTGTTAGCTTTGGCCCAGCTCTCTAATCTGTCAAGGTCCTTTTGAATTTTGATCCTATCCTCTGGAGTATTAGCAACTCCTAACAAATTGGTAGCATCTGCAAATTTGATCAGGAAGCTCTCTATTCCTTTATCCAAGTCATTAATAAAGATATGAAATAACACTGGTTCCAGGACAGAACCCTCTGGCACCCCACTAATCACTTCTCTCCCGGATGAAAAGCAGCCATACCATACCATATCATATACTGAAATCAACTTGATGTTAGTTAACAACAATGCTGTCTAAAATCTGAGTTAGGAATGCTGGATCCCATCTTTTAAATATGTTTGTTGTTTTCTTTTCCCTGTAATCTAGTTTAGTATGTAGTGTATACTATCTTTTCTTGTGTATGATTTTCTTTATCGGTGAATTTGATTGCTATACTTATTTGTTATCTTCATGTTCTTGTTGTTTTGTTTGTTTTTGCTATGTTTGTAAGTGTTCTTATAACATTTCTAATTAAAATAAAAGGCAGTTGTGTGGTCCATATGTTGAAAAAGGTCAACGTTGGGTAAGATTTATTACTGAAATATTTCAAAAGAATGAGAAATTTTCATTTTCACCAGAAACCAGCTGGAGGCACAAGGTCTCTTGTTTCTCCATCCGCTTCAGGTTGCTTCAGTCAGTACTTATTGCAAAGACACAGTTGCCAACTATCCAGCCGCCCACCATGCAATGTGAGCTGCTGACATTAGCAGAAGTTGCTGGGTAACCAACTACCAACCTTTTGCACGGTGCCAACAGAGATGCTGACTGCCTCCACTGCAACATCCCAGGGCTGGCTCAAGACATTTCGCTGCCTGAGGTGGATAAAACAGCAGGCTCTTCTCACTCCATATCCAGAAGCCATCTGGACTGAGCATTGTTTCATTTATTTTTTTCCTCACTCATTTTGTGTTTTGTTTTAAACCCTGGGAGGTAGACCTGGAAGATAAGATATGCCTTTCCTAAAAGAAACACACAAATAAATGACTGAATATGGGAGGGGTTCTTGACATTAGGAAATCTTTTGGAAACTAGAGTATGGCCTTGAGCTGCAAATCCTTTCTCTGTAGTTTAATGTTTGTCATAGTCCCCTATGAATTCATACTGTGGAAAAGTGCAGAAACCAAGTGTTGTCCAGTACCAAGTCTGCAAAGTAAGTAGTATATTCTAAGATTTCCTTTATTCACAAAATTATTATCTAAACTTAATGAGTTGAAACTCAGAAGTATAATTAGCATGAGGCTTCAGATACTACCCTCTGAACTTAATTTAATTTAGCTTACAGCCTAAACAATTACATCTACATGTTAAAGCAAATCCCTCCCCTCCCTTCCAACTATCAAATCTTCCCCTCCTCCTAGCTGCTGTGCCTCTGCCAAGGTGAAAGTTCACTCATTAATCTTGGTGATTACTAATGAAGTCTGGCTATGCTAAGATTTGGATTTGTGAAATGTGAGCCTTGGAAATATATAAGGGGCGTAAGCTCCTCCAAATGAGGAAATGTTAAGGACCGAAAAAATGCATAGGCTTAAGACTTCAAAGAATGTGGTGTCCTTGTTGCTTAACATGGAAATATGGATGGTCACATAACAGAATGTCCTTAGTATGGTTTAGTAAAGAACCTCTGCTGTAATTAATTTGAGGGATGCATTTAAATTAATTTAAAGGGAAGGTTTTCCCTTTAAAATTATAAGTGGCATTTTGAACCATATTGTTGAAGAGGCACATTTTCTTTTAAAATGCAAAATGTTCTTTAACTTTGGTTAACATCACACCGTGACCATGCACTTGATCCTGAACTCCCTCAGAGCCTAGTGTTGAAAAATACCAAGTCCCAGGGTATGATATGAAGGCTTATGGTGCAGGTACCTTTCTGAAACTAAGCAGGTTCAGGTTTGGTCAGATTTTGATGAGTGGTTGCCTGGTGCCTCTCAACCATTCTGCTTTCAGAACTTGGATTAACTTGCTAATTAACTTGAGAAGATATTGATTAGCTGGATTTCCCCATCTGACTATATTCCCTTATTAGTTTGAAAGCTAAAAAAATACATCTTAGTGGATTGGGTTGTTCAAATTCATTAGAACTGGTCAGAATGGGTTGCTCTCCCTCTATCACATTCAGCAAAACAGGAAGGCCTGTTTCCTCAGGAGAAAAAAAAAGAATTAGAGGAAATGCATCACGTGGCTCTGTTGTTCAGCAGGCTAATCTGTTTCCCCACCCCCATCAAGACAGAGGGAGTGGGAAAAGCAGAAGAGAAAACCTTCTGGAGCCTAGAGGAAGCATTGGGATTTTGGACTAGAAGGAGACCTGAGTTTGTGAACAAAGCAAAAAGAAAGATGGAAAAGAAAGTGTATGGTGGGGGGGATCAAGTCCTGGAATAGAATGGGGAGAATAATAGCTTTGCTTAGCAGGAGACCAAGACCTGTCAGAATTTCAGGACTTTTAAGTATGAAAGGCTGGTGTCTCACCTTCCGTTAGCCTATATTTGAAGTTTTTCTGTGCATTGTGACTCTTCTACACAAGGTGACCTTAAGGCAAACCTGTGACACTGGTTTGGGTTTTTTTTGGCAAGATTTGTTCAGAGAGGGGTTGCCTTTGCCTTTCTCTGGGGCTGAGAGACTGTGATTTGCCCAGAGTCACCTACTAAGTTTCCATGACTGAGTGGGAATTCAAACCCTGGTCTCCAGAGTTACTGGCCAGTGCTCAAACCACTACACTACACTGGCTTTCTGACTGCTCTTACTCAATTGATTATATTCTGGATTGGTTTCTGATATACATTATGGTAGCACAGATAATCTTATATTTGTAGGGAGATACAATGAATCCCTTTGTAACTTTGTTCATATACTGCTAGGAACACCTTTCCTCAAACCCGTCCTTATTTCTTTCTTTCATGGCTTCTCCCTCCCTCTTTCTCTCATTTTGCTTTTATACCCACTTCCTTCTTCTTCTCCATCCCCTTTTAATTACACAATTAAGGTAGATAGATGCAAAGAGGTGTGTGTGTCTTCCTTCTCCACACCTAGGCAAAAGGGGAGCAACACAGTATGTGGAGAAGACATGCATGTCTTCCCCTCATTCTTCCCCATTCCCTTGCCTTTTGGCCGGACACATGGAAAGAAGGCATGTATGTCTGAGCAAAAGGCAAAGGAATGGGAAGGGAAGAATGCGGGGAAGACATATGTGTGTCTTCCCTCACTTGTTCACTTGGGTGAGGTGGAGTTATTCACAGTTTTTCAACTTTTGACTTAGGTCCGGACTATTTGAAAGACCATATCTCCCTATAAAAGCTTGCTAGAGCCCCAAGATCTTCAGGGGAAACTTTTCTCTTGGTCCAACCACTGTCCCAGGCTTGCCTGATGAGGACATGAGAGAGACTTCTCAGTCTTAGGATATGAGGACATGAGAGAGACTTCTCAGTGGCTGCTTCCACCTGTGGAATTCTCTTCCGCAGGAGGCTAGGCTGGCCCCTTCTCTGCTCTCCTTTCACTGGAAGACTAAAACATTTCTTTTAAAGCAGGCTTTTATGTGAGCTGGAGAGATTTTTCTTTATTATACTTTTTTATAATTTTATACGTTTTAATTATGTTTTTAATGTTTTCTAACTTATTATTGAAATTGGCATACAAAAAGGCGGCATACAAATAAAAACAAACAAACAAACAAACAAGTCTTTTAGAGGGTTCTGTGCCCCAAAGCCTCCTGAAAGTGGAGGGGCCACTATAATCATATTACGAACTCTTTAGTCCATATGTGGAAAAATTCTAGGTTGAAGAAGGGCAACTTTAAAAGGACGAAAAAGAACAGTTTTGGAGGAATCGATAACAAAATGTGTTCCCCAGGATCACTAAAGACAACCCCCATGCTAATCTCTGTAAATCTCATGGTATATCCCTAAATGTAGTATTTTTGACCATGAGTTAACTAGTGGCAACTCAACTAATTAAACAATTTCATATATTAGTGTTCATGGCCATGAATTAATCTACCGGTGTCTAACTTTTAAGATTGTCAAATTAATTTTCAAACCTCATGCTCCAAGCTCTTGTTGGGTAGGACGAACATGGAATCAATCAATGACAGCATCATATTCAATAATACCACACCCCTACTCTTAGTCTGTCTGCCTTTGCCTCAATCATTTTGTTTGTATAGTGGGAGAAACACCAGCCAGAATCTGTTCAATTCACAATTGTGACAGCATGGGCAGTGACAGGAAGAGCTAAAATGGAACAAGTGCAGCAGCTCTGAAGGAAGCAAGGCTTTGGAAAGTAGGCCACTTGGACCTGGCATATTGTGGCTGCAATCCTGTATGGCTCACCGTAGTGTAGTATCTGGTTATGTATGTGGACCTATGGTAGGTTCAGCCATATACCATGTCCTGGACTTACTACACAGCCTTTGAAGCCCTACTCCCATTCATGGAGAACGGGCAAGATCAGAGAAGCATCTGGATATATCCCAATAGCTAGACAAAAATGATGACATCAGTGTTCTGATGAGGCTCTCTGGGGGTCTTGACCCTGCTATAATAATTTTATGTCTGAATATAGGGACATAGCCAGATCCTTCTCTGATCCTACCTGCTCCCCATGAGACATAGAATGGCAATAGGAGGGGACTTCAAAGGTTGGACAGTAAATCCAGAGTGGGTTTTGGTGTGCTGTGGAGGGAGGAAAGTGATACAAACCTCTGCAACACCTAAAAAAGGACATATGGAGACCTAAAGGAAACTTACACAAGCATATGCCATTAACAAGATGCCAACCATAATCTCACCTTCCCTGGAAAAAGTGCAACCATTAGCCCTGTCCACCAACAGGATTCTCATCACCATCTGCAGACTGAGAGGAAGGGGCGGTGATAAATAGACCATATGGGCACATGGGAAAGAGAAGCTGCAAAGCAGAACCCATAATTTTCTTTATTTGGCTACAATTCAGTAGTAGAGCAGTTGCTTTGCATATAAAAGATCCCAGGTTTGGCCATGGAAACCCACTGGGTGACTCTGGCCAAGTCATACGGTCAGCCTCAGAGATCACCAAAGGCAAACCTTCTCTGAACAAATCTTGCAAAAAAAAAAAAAAAAATTATAATAGGTTCAACTTAGGTTACCATAAGTTGAAAATGACTTAAAGACACACAACAACAACATTCTTCTCTTCCAGGTAATCAAAAATATCAATTCATAGGGATGTAATAATGACTGACAGGGAGGACAGAGATCATGCATGGTCTTTTCTCCCTATCTCTTTGCCACATATCATCCCATCCAAATTCAAAAACAGGGGAGGGAAACAACTTTTAGTCCCAACCTTGTTTTTCCCACAATTACATCTCCCACAAAGTAAACAGAATGTTTTGCTTTTGGAAGCTGGCTTTATGAAACACAAAACGAGCTTTTATTCTCCCTCTGTAATAAATTAATTTGCCAAAAGGCATGCCCTTCCCTAATAGCTGGAAACACTGAAAGACCTACCGCTTTGAGATGTCCTGAATTTGAATGGGGTGAAGTTGGAAAGGAATAAGACCTGAATGTTTCCCTTTCAAAGCAAAGTATCTCTTTGCATATTTTAAATGCACAGCAATCAACCTCCCCTAGACAAAACAGCCAACACAATTTCATAGCAGAATGTCTAAAGAGCAAATTCGGCTACAAAAGAAGCTTATTAAAGAGTAATGAAGACTGTCAAAAATTGCACACTTAAAAGCTAGTAAATAACAAAGTGAGGCTTTTAGCTGTTGTGGCTGGGCAGCGTGAGGTCAGAAAGAAACAACACATTCAGCAGCTCTGCCATTGGGCTTTTGATGTTGCACATCTTTAACAAGGGCTCTTTCCATCTCTGATATACACTCAAACTTCTTTGGTTTATGTGAATACCAACGGAGTTATCCAATGTTTTTATACATGCGGCAAGGGCAGACATGCCAGAAAGCTTCAGCTACAAAGCACCCATTATGTTCTATGAAAAAAAGGGAAACTTTCATCCTGTCCTCTGAGACTTTCATGTTCTAAAAGAAGGAAGGCAACCTGTTGACCTGTAGCCAACATCAGGTTCTGGGCTAGTACAAGACATTTTTTTTACCCTAAGACTGAATTAAAAATGGTACCTTTCCCTGTTCCATGTACAGAAACTGACTGGATGAGGAGTTAGAAGGGAAGGTGTCTTCCACAACTAGTTTAGTAGTGCAAAACATGTTGCATGGTATATATAGTAATCTTCCCCAGCCCCTTACCTTTGCTCACTGTCCCACAGCATCTGCTGTCTTAGGGGGCTGCCTCACCGTACCCAATATTTGAGACTGTCATAGGCACCAGCTGTCTATTGCCGGGCAATGGAGTGCAGAGCTAGCAGGAGACAATTTGGCACACAAACTGAGACAGTTTAGCAGTTCAGTGAAGCTTGCCTGTTCAGAGTGGAGCAGGAACATAGCCAAGAGTCAGTCCAAGGGTTCAGGAATCCAGCTGGCATCAAGGTCAGACAGTCCAAAGGTCAGAGAAGCCAGGCAGACAGCGAGCAAGTAAGCTGTAGCACGTAAAGGCAAGGGCCAGCAAACACACAAGTTGTTTCTAGGGTCAGGCCACCATTCTCTCCCTTCCTTAAAAAGGCTGGAACCAGCTGGCTCTCATCCCTGCCTGACTAGCTCCCAGTGTGCTAGTGTTTGCTTGTCCTCCTTTGAGGCTGCTGTTCACCTGGAGAAGCTAACTCCTGGCCAACCTAAGACAACCTGACCAACTTTGACATAATTCAATTTGTATTCCGTAATGTCTTAATATGCATCAGGGCTTCCCAAATCTTTGATACTGAGGCTCTGTGTGTGCAGACAGAGACAGGGACATGAGTGTCCCACAATAACCAACAGCTGTATTTTTTTAATTGACCACCAGTGTGTCCCCTCATCTCTTTGGCAGTGAGTCAAAGCTGCATGAGGGGGGCATACTTTTCTAGACAATGTAAATATTTCTGTGATTCCTCTTATACCAAAGAACATATTGCATTATTTGGCCAAAGAACATATTGCATTATTATATGGCCAAAGAACATATTGCGTTATTTGCTAGCACTGAGCTACTTCTGCTGTCAGGAACAGAAGCATCTGAGGAGCAAAAATGAGAGAAGGCTATTGTCTTCATGTCCTCGCTGTGTCCAGAGGCATATGGTTAATTACTGGAGAAAACAGGATGTTCTGATTTGGAGGAGTTCTTCTCACTCAGTAGCAATATCACTTCTATTTAGCCCAGCACCATACCGACACCAGTTTTAAGGGATGGGAAAATCTGCCCAATTCATTTACTGCTGCACTGCGTCAGTTTGTGGAATGGTGAATCTATGCTGAGGTGTAGTCCAAAGGAGCTATCCAAGGTGTTGAGCCAAAGGGATGACTTTGATTAGCTCCTTTAAAGTTCAGATTAGATGCTGAAAGGTTGATTGCCCCACTGACATTGGAATCATCAGATGTGTGTGTGCGCGCACGCACACACACACACACAGAGACAGAGACAATGAACTTGGGAAAGTGTTGGATAGCTCTTTTAAAGTTTTGTCTAATCCCAGAGTAGATTCACTGTTCTACTCTTGTAAAAGCATCTACCACCACATTCAATTTCTTAAAACTTCAAGGTCTTTCTGTTCTGAATAGGAATGCATTGCCAAATGTTGGTAAAGTATCGAAAAATGAACTAAAACAAAGTTCTCACTTTACATTTGCCAATTGTTGATGCTCAGCTGTTCCCAGCATGGTGAGGTCCATGCTGCTCCTACCTGTGACACAGGTATTGAAGATGAGGAACTTCTCAAGTGACAAAAAAGGGTGGCAACTCTAATTCAGCACTAAGGTTGCTGAGCATTCAGGGATTCAAACTCAGATTTTTAAAAGTTAAGCATTCAAATCCGACAACCTGGACAGATATTTTTGTCAGTTTGTTTTTTTCCTTCTGCAATTTTTTAAATTAAAAAACCTAAAAGCTCCCATTCTGAATATGAAGAGGCCTGTGAATTTTAGCAAATTCTCATTTTTACAAAGACAAACTGGATTCTTACCCCTTCCTTCTAGTTATCTTTGTCATTTTCCATTTCCCCCACTTCTGCATCTGTACTTCCAAAGCTAATGCTCCAGTCTTCTGGAGTAAAGAGGGCAAAATGAAGGGTTAGCAGTCACTATTGTCCCCAACTGGATGCTTTTCCGAGCAATCAGATTCATGCATTTGCTAACAGTTGCCTTATTCTTTTGAGAGTAGTTTTGATTTGATTAGTTAATAGGCTGGATCCAGTGTCATTTCCCCTGTCTTACTGTCTCTGCTTTAATAGCCACGCTGTAATTGTACACACTGCCTTGAGCAAAACTTAATTCACTTGGACTGATTTACATCTGTGCTATGTACTGATGGGGATAGTTTTTTTGGAAGTGTAATGGTGCAACAAGCTTATGCAGTCAAAAAGATCTGATTGGGTTGGGTTAGGCTCAAACTGGCACTGTGCAGGAATCAGGCTTGTGTTAATAGATTCCATGGATTCTGCTTCTCTCCATTCCTTCACAGCCTGGCCTTTCTGATGCACCAAGCAGGTAGAGCATCTGTAGTTATCAGATGCCGTTTCATCTTGAATATCATTTGACAGCCTAAGGGTAGATAGCAGAATCTTCATAAACTAATTATGATGTGAGCCAAGCCTTGGAATCCTATGCTCTATCATAGAAGCATGACTCCAAAATGTAACTCAAACAAAATAATCTCTAAGCACACTTTTTTTTTCCTGAATGCAATACATAGTAATATATTTTGAAAATGGTGAATTTTATAATCAAGGGAGTTGTAATTAATGCAAGTTCTCATGTGGAATCCTACAATAAAATCTGATGCATATCTGATTGGAAGTAAGCTTACTAGAGTTCAACACGATTTATTTGTCTAGGATTGGAATTGTATGGCAATGAGAGGGTAACATATGGAGACAAAAGGAAATAATCTTACGGTTAAGAAGATTGAATACCACTGAACCATTGGAGAGAATTCTGGAGTTGCTGAGGTCCATAGAGCAATTTCAGGCATTAAAAATCACTATAAAAGCCTAAATATCCTCTGTCCTAATCTGTCCACACTTGGTCTGGGCTGGCAGCCAGGAGAAGCTGATAACACACAGGTCAAGAAGTCCAAGAAGCAATGTAATTAGTCAGTTTACTTTTAGCAAAGAAACAGCCTTACAAATGAGAGGCAAATAACGTCCCAGCAATGTCCATAACTCAAAGAGGCAGACAAAATAAACACAAGTCAGAGGCAAGGACAACAAGCAAGGGAAGAAAACAGAAACACGGCCAAAATGGTCAGTTAATCACCAACAAAAGCTAGAGGGAGAAAGGCTCAATTCTTATAGGTTCCAAGATCAGCACAGCTAGTGCTTGATTAATTGCTGTTTGGTATAAATTTGCTGGGAGCGATGCAGGAGACCCTTTTGGTGTCTCCGTTGGGTGAAGGTAGGTAAGGATAGGTCACTCTCCATGTCACAATGAGCAGGGCTCCCTGCTGGGGCTGGCACAGCCCCCTGCTCTGTCTCTGGGGTGGGTGGTGGTACTGTCTGCTCTGCAGGTTCTGCTGTAACAGTCTCTGTGCCAGGGCTCAGAGCAGGTTCTGCTGTCTCAGACTCTGAGTCTGAGTCCAGGTCCTGGAAGCCCATGACACCCTCAAAGTACAAGATCCCATCTTAGCCTGAAAGCTAAGAAGGAGCAGGCTTAGTTACTACTTGCATGCTGGACCATCAAGGAATACCATGTGCAGTATACAACTTTATCATTAATTGTTGTCGAGTTGGCTTCGACTTATGGAGACTCATATGAATGAGAGACCTCCAGGTTACCTTGTTATCAACAACCCTGTTCAGATTCTGTGATCTCAGTGCTGTGGTTTCTTTGATTGAATCAATACATTGTGCAGCTTTGGACTTTTCTTTCACTTCTGACCATATCAGCAGCTGAACATCCTTTTGGCTTGACTCCAGACATGCCATTAGACACAACACTACTTAGATTTTTCTTCTCTTCTTTCACAGTAGCTTGTTGAGTGCCTTCTGACCTGGAAGTTTCATCTTTCAGCACTATCTCTTGTTTTGTTTTGGATTGTCTCATCATAGGATTTTCAAAGTAAACGGCTTCAAATGCCAAGCTATATTTCAGAAGAAAGCAATGGCAAGCCACATCTGCATATTCCTTGACTAACAAACACCTATGAAATTCATGGAGTTGCCATAAGTTGACACGTGACTTGAAGGCATATACAGAGAGAAATGAATATGTAGTCAATAGAAAGAGATACACCAAAAAAAAAAAAAAAAAAATTATTTGTCTCATGTCTTGTGGTTCCCTCAAAGAGAGCTGAGGAAAGTTACTTTTTGGACTACAGACTCTCTCAGCCAGTATATTCACTCTCCCAGCCAAAAAGGTATCCCCCCCCCCCAGCTCTCCTGTAAAGACGAACAGATGACAGTTTTAATGGGGTAGTATTCACTTTCTTGGATGTACTTCGCAGAATGGATTCCAGGCTTGAAAAGCATGTGGCAGAATAGATCTATTTGTTCCTTTGTACTTTGTTGGTTTTTGCAGGCTCACAGCTTCCCCCTCTAATCTGCACATTTTGATGCTGGTGCTACTACACTAGTCGCTCTCTCTCTCTCGCTCTCTCTCCATCTACACTCTCTCTATCCCTCTCCTTTAAATATTGTGAATTTGAAATATACATGCAAACACGAGGGTGGAGAACTTTGTGTCTTTCTTGAGAGTTGGATTCCCTCAGGGATCATGTATGTTTTAATCTGGTTTTAATGTATTTATTTATTTTTGACAGTTTAATTTCTGTTTAACTTTTCTATTTTGTAAGTTTTTAACTATGTGTTTCTTAACTTGTTGTCAGCCACTTTTGAGTCGAAATGAGAGAAAAGGTGGAATAGAAATAAAAGGAGGAAGAGGAAGAATTCACCTCATCACTTGCTGCATTTTCTGGCATTGTTCGTATTAGCTGAACTTGCCTAAAATGTTTTACTAACTGGATTGAATGGGCTGACTTTATTTTGCACAAAATGCTCTGGGCAGCGCGCTTTTGGCTGGTAGCAAAAGGGCCCTGAATGAACAAATGAACAAACAAACAAACAAACAACATTGGGTGCCTCTTGGCAGCTGCTTTGTATGTGTTCACTGTTATCAGGCCAAACACATGTAAACAATATGAATAAATAACGTGCAAATGTCCCAGAGTAAGGCAAATTTCAGCTTTATCAGATTATCCCCAAGCTAGCTTTCAACCAAATTTAATGGCAAAAAAACAAAAACAAAACCCTTTTGCAGTGACTGCCACAGAACAGTCATTTGTAGAAATATAAAAGGATAGTTTGTTGATTTCTCTTCTATCCCCTCTCTTCTTTTCTTCATCCCACCAACTATACAGGGACACCTGCTAGGAACACAAGGCAGGGTCTCATCAGTGGCTGCTCTCAGGCTCTGGAAAGCTAGAGAGGCTGGACCAGCACATTCTGGCAACAGGTGAGACTTTTTTGTTTCAATAGTCCTTTGGAAACTAAAAGTGCATGGGGAATAGCGGAAAGGGCTTTTAAAAATAATTGTATTGTCCATATTTCTTCTTTTTTCAATGGATATGCCTTTAAATGCTTTTAATTCTATTTGTCATTTTGTGTGTTTTAGTGATGTAAGCTTTCATCTCTACCTGTTTTAATTTTTGTATGTCATCTTGGAGAGCCAACATAGTATGGTGGTTGGAGTGTTGGACGAGGACTCTAGGAGACCAGGATTTGATCCCCTGCTCAACTATGGAAACCTATAGGATGACCCTGGACAAGTTACATTTTCTCAGTCTCAGAGGAAGACCATTAATGGCAAGCCTCTTCAAAACAAATCTTGCCAAGAAAACCACATACATTGGTGCTCCTTTAGGTTGCCATAAGTTGGAAACGGCTTGTAGGCACACAACAGCAACAAGAAGGCATCTTGAAGCCCAGGTCTAGAAAAAAAAAGAGGGACATATTAACTAAATAAATAAATAAATAAATCCTCTAGCTTATGCATGTATATACACCAGTCTGGAAATAGAAACTACACACATATCACTGTGATAAGAAGATTGTCACTATGATATGTGTATGTGTGTGTGCTCAGTTTGCTGTGCAGAGGCCAATTTGCTTTTCCTTATTATGGTCCTTTATACTTCTATTGGACTTGAGAACCTGAATTCTGCAACTGTAACCTGGTCAAGAGAGCCCTTCTAATAAAGGAAACTTTTAAATAGATGGCTCTTCTGTAACAACTTTCCAAAGAGAGAAATGTTCTTAGTAAAGTAAGACATATGGACACACTATGACCTGTTGAAAGGTGCTTTGTTACCTGCTGAGGAGTGTCAAGAGTTGTTATTTAAGGTGTATGGCATGAGGCTGTTATTGTGCTATTATTCCACTTTCAACATCCTATGAAATCCTGGGGTTTGCAGTTTAGGAAGGGGCCTTTGAGGATGTTGAAAGTGGAATAATAGCACTGTAACAGTCTCGTGCAGAAGTGGCCATTGTGTCAAAAAGGAGAGAATGGTTATGTGAGGTTCTGAATCTGCATTTGACTGGGATCTAGCCCAAAAGTTAAACTTCCGATTTATTTGGACAGCCTACCACATCTAACCTTCTAAGTATGAGCTGGGTGAACCTAATTGGAATGCGCTGTGATTTGCTTTTCATTTCCTGTTAAAACTTCTTAACTTATTCAAAACTTGGCGTTTTGCTCTAACTGTGTGGTTGTCTGCTAAGGAGCCCATTATTACAGATTACATTTATATTTCATAACATCTCCTGATGTACTCATGAATAAACGGCCACATAATCCAACATATTCACTCTCTCCATAACAGGTTTTTGAGAACCTAGTGCCAAAATCACTTTCAGGTTCGGAAAAGCAAATCTAGCCCGTCTGATCTCTTTCCTGTAAGATTGTCTGGAATTCAAACGTGAGAGTTGGCTTCAGAGTTAATTTTACTTAGCATAAACCCAATGGGATAAAAGGCAGTTGTGAGGCATACTTCTGTTTAAAGCTAAATCCAACCTCCACTTATCTGTATCAGTGGAATTAAACACACCTATGTGTCTGAGAGAAGCAGTGCACTGTAGTGGATTGAGAGTTGGACTACACCCCGTCGACCATGGTTCAATTCCTTATTCGGCCATGGAAACCTACTGGGTAACCTGGGGCACTTCACATATTCTCAGCCCCCAGGAAACCCTTTGGTTTGTCTCAGGTTCACAATAAGTCAGAAATGACTTGAAGGCACACAATAACAACAAAGCAACAGAACAACAACATGGTCTGAACTACGTGTCTTGAGCATTTGCTTTAATACCTCCTTCCCTTTACCTTATTTGAGAAATTTAATGTATTTTCATCAAGGTCACAACTGTACACAAATCCACAACAGCTTACATACATGGAAAATGGCAAGTAACTATATTCCCTTACAATGAAGAGAAGCAAGATTTCCTCTTGGTTTCCAAAGAAAGAAAGAAAGAAAGAAAGAAAGAAAGAAAGAAAGAAAGAAAGAAAGAAAGAAAGAAAGAAAGAAAGAGAAAGAGTTGCTAATTTGGGTAGTAATCTGATATCCATTTACTTGGAAACATGCCATTATGGAACCTAATGGAGCTTATTTCTGGGTAGATATGTACAGAAATGCTCTGAAAAGGATGTAAGTCTAATATAGGCTTCCAAACAAAATGTCACAGATACAAACGACAGACAGTTCATAGTTTACAAGAGACTCAATGATATGGCTGCCTTGAAAGTGTACTAAATGCAGTGAATAGCATCCAGACTTAAATTAGCCACAATGTATTTTTCCCATTGATTTCAGTGGATCTGCTCTAACTAAGACAAAGTCTGTCTGTATCCAACTCAGGATGACATTGTGTCCTAAATATTCTTGTAGATGCATTCCTCGCAGACCTCTGAGTGGCAACTTAAGCTGATAAATGTCACCCAATTGTGCGAAAAACATAATAACTAATGAATGTCACCTATTGGGGGGAACAGATGCTGAATGATTGCATAACCAGCAATGTAGTTAAATGCTATTAATATTTATAATGCAGTCATTCAGAAACCATCAGCACAGTTCTGGAATGTGTTTTTGCCCAAGGCATTCCATTTCTCTATGTTCAGCTTGCTGCCCCAAAGTATCCGTACCCATAACGTCTATTGCTAAAGTCACACTTTGCATTGCCATGGTGGTCCAGATCACCAAATTTGACAACAAGTAAGGCAAATGATATTAATGAAGCCTATTTGCATGCTTTGATTTGCATGATATATTCTAGCCAGGGAATTTGACTTTTCTTCTCTGTGGAATTGGTAATTCTGCAAAATATCACAAGTAGAATAAATTATGCAGATTGCCCAGGTCTGTGCAACACCTTGTTGCATCTTAACTTTGGAGCATTGATTCCTATGATCTCAGACTAAACAAGATGAGTTATGGCTCAAGAGAGGTATAAATAATCAATAGAACATCTGAAGATTCTGCAATTCATTTCTCCCGGCAATGGTGTTTAATATTTACACACAAATCTCCTTCTTTCCCTGAGTATTAGTGAGATGTTTAATGCCATTTTGATAAAGTGCTCTGGGGGTTGCCCTACTTTATAAGATCCTTGGAGTTTGTGTTGTGTTTTCCTCTTTTTACCCCCTACAAAAACATTATGAGAAACTTTAGGTTATATTTAGCTTCCAGCTAGGATCATGAGGTCCAAGAAAGGCATAAAGACATCCCAATGTCACTGACTGCAGACAAATAACAGGTTTTAAGAGCTTTGAAAGCGAGAAAGTAAAGACATATTTTGGCATGAAGCAGACACTCTTTTCTTTTTGTCCTATTGTCATTTCTATGTCAAACAGATTTTGCAAGCTTTTTGAAACTCAGCCCCCTCACCCTACAAAACTTGTTTGGCAAAGACAACAGTGGGATTAGCCTGGGTGCTATGTGAAAAGATGTCTGCCAAAAATACCTCCCTACTACATTTGGTTGTATTTGTTCATTATTGGAAAAACTACCAAGATTTTACTTTATGTTTGCATAGTCTAAATTGGCATTCATTTAGTTACATGGTGGTTGTGAACACTACCTTTCTCCTGAAAACCATCATTGTACAACCAAGTGTATATTTACTAAAGTGCTTGCTTATTGTCCTGTTGTTCAGTGGGGACCACACAGTGGCTATTTGCAATCCCAGTGACAAATGTTGTACAATGAAGCATGAATGAATAGTTATGCACATCTAAGATGTACAACCACATGCAAATGTGATATCACTTCTGAAACTCTACATATGCAACCAAAAGATTTAATCCATCTATTGCACAACAACCAAAAAAGTACAACCACATGTGCAAGGGAACAGACAGAGGTATATGACAGCGATATGATTTTGACATCATGGCTGAGGTTATCTGCCTCAAGAAGTTATGACTCGTAGCTTTATGATGTTGTCACTATGTCCCTGAAAGAACTACGTCCCTGGCAGAACATGAAACCCTTCTACTGAATTGTGATGATGCATATCGGCATGTCTTGTTGTGCTAGCTATTTATTTATTTATTTATTTATTTATTTATTTATTTATCCATCCATCCATCCATCCATCCATCCCACTTTTCTCCCATATAGGCAGAGGCGTATCAAAAGTGGAGTAACTGGGGCACGTGTCCTGGACGCCAATGCCAGGTGGATGCAAAAAAGTGGAACCTCCTCACTTCCCTCCTGGGCCTGGCCCACCATTTCCCCTCACACACCCGCAGGGGTCCTGGCCTAGTGGGGTGTGTGTGACAGCTATAGCAGCAGCCCTCCTGCCCATCACCACTCTCAACACTGCCTGCCGCTGCCCCGCCCCTGCTGGGATCCTTCCTGGCCTGGTGCAGGGGGGTGGCAGCATCAGCAGCTCTCCTGCCTATCACCACCCCCCTTCCCCTGCCCCACCCCTGCCAGGGTTCTTCCTGGCCTGGTGCAGGAGGGTAGGGGCAGTAGGAGCCCTCCTGCCCCTGTCCCCCCTGCCTGCCACTGCCCCCCCCCACGGTTCTTCCTGGCCTGGTACAGGGGTGACAGCAGCAGTATCTAGGGGCACAAATTCCATGCTTGCCCTAGGCGCTGTTGAGCCTAGATACAACACTGCGTATAGGACCCAAAGCAATGGGCTGTCCCATTGTTCCAAAATCCCGTAGCATTCCGGTGCCCATTGTACAATGAGTCAATTAACATACTTATATCCACTGGACAATGAGAATGATGGCACAAGGGCCACGCTGTTGACTCCATTTGCACAATTTTCTTCAGACACAGTGACATCGCTACTCCTCTTTCAAGAATACAACCATTGCACAATGTTGCAGTTCACCTTTACGTGATCTTAAGTCAATTTACAATGATAAGCCAGTTCTTTCCTCACCTCTCCATATGTATACATAAGGGGGCTGTTTATCAATATGAGGAGAGAGAGCCAGGATAGTGGTTTGAGTGTTAGACTAGGACACTGGGAGGCCAGATTCCTGCTCAGCCATGGATTCCCACTGGGTGACCTTGAGCAGGTAACACTCACCCTTAGGAAAGGCAAGGAGAAACCCACTCTGAATAAATTCTCTCAAGAAAACCCATAATAAGCTTGCCTTAGGGACACCATAAATCAGAAATGACTTGAAGACACACAACAACAGCCATGTGCATTCTGGGGAATAAAATAGTACACTGAATCCAAGAATACACACCATCCAAGAATGCTACTTATGCAACAATGAACCAAATATATCTGTCGTACAATGGCCAGAAAAGTACAAAAACACATGTGAAGGCAATTATGTGTCCCTAAAAGGCCAACAAGATTTTGTCTACTAGAGGTGTCTTTTCACTAGTGGCCTTTTTTCCAGCAACAACAAAATACATTTATGGACACAAACCCTGTTTAAATTCATCTAGCAAAGCAAATGAAATAAATGCTGTATTGTCAAGCTCTTGCTCAGCTCCCATTCATTCCAGTGGGTTTCATGGCAGGGAATGCACAATGGTTGTACCTTTATAAATCAGAGGCAAGAGTTTAAGTGAGCTCTTTCAAAATTCAGGCCATGTAACTGATTTTCTTGGGAACATTTACACAGCTGTCCTGAGTGGAAATGCTTAATAATAATACAGAGATACTAGGTATTATTTACAGTAGCCATTTTTTTAAAAAAAGAAACCTCATAATGTCTATATATGACTTTACAGCTTGGAGTATGTAAAATGATAGTATGTCTCTCCCCAAGTAAATATGAGTCATATAATATTATAATGCTTACTCCCAGTCTTTTGTTCCCTCCTCCCTCCACATAGATAGATGGATAGACAGACAGACAGATAGACAGATAGACAATAGATGCACACCCAGAGAGTGGTGGCTGGTGGTTTTCATGTCAGTGAGATGGTGACTGTGCTTTAGGAGGCAATTTGAACTAATTTGCCACTAGTTGGAAATGACTTGAGGGCACACAACAAGCTCCCTAGAACATCTCTGTAAGCCCCTAGTTCCTCAAAAGAATTTAACATTTCTTCCGAGCTGTTTTTGGTCCAAAAATGCCAGAAAGGGGCCAAAAACACAGTAAAACACAGCAATTTCCTCTTGTGACATCTCATTCACACTCCAAAAATGACCAAAAATGAAATCAAAAGTGATGTTAGATCACCTCCAGTTTCAGCATGATGGGGCAATGTAGCCAATCAGGGATGCAAGGGGGTAAAAAATGGGTCTCATCCTTGCCCACTCCTAAGTTACAGCAACCTCCTAAAGCTAATTGCACATGATACAGGGCAAGAAGGGGCTAGATATAGCCATAGGTTCACACATAAGCCATTTCCGCACTAGATTGTTATAGTGTTGTTATTCCACTTTCAACATCCTATGGAATCCTGGGGTTTGTAGTTTAGGGAGGGGCCTTTGAGGCTGCAATGTTAAGTGAGATGTACTGATTATAAAACACCTTCAAACCTAAAAGCCAGTTTAATCCAGAGAACCCTATTAAATGTAGGGATTGCTTTGTATTAAATAGATTGTGTGCACTGCAGCTGGCATTTCTGGGAATAAGGCTGCAAAAAACAGAATTGTTGAGTGATTTGACCTGATGCTTACAGGAACTCGTAAGAGCAATTTACAGTCACACAGTGGCTTTTCTTCTGAGGGAGTCCAAAAACAGCTCTATAAATATTTACATATGATGCACTCATGCCTAAAGAATTTATTAAAACTGTTCACTTAAATAAGTAATTACTTCTATTGTCTGCATTTTTCTATTCCTGTATGAATGCATTTGTATGGATGTACCATGAAGGTATTCTTCTGTCCTTGCTACCCAGTTGGAACTCTTGGATAATTTAAGAATATTGTCAAGCCTTTTTTATTTAATTGCTAGGAAAGAATTTTAGGGTAGAAGTAAACAATACAAATACAGCAAATATGGGTGGTTTTTTTTTTTAAATTATCCATTCCTTTGCCTGTTTACTCAGAAGTTACAATACATGAATTTAATGGCCTTTTAATGCCAAGTAATTGTAGGTCAGTTTGCAGCCTTGTTCTATGAATTCTAGCTTTGAATGCAAATTCGAAATGGAGCCGATTGACTTTGATTGCAGTGATAAACCTCTATGCCTCATTTTTCAAGGTAGAAGCTACAGAGTATCACCCTACCACTTCAGCATCTTCTCCTTCTAGTGTGAAGTGTGCTGTATAGAAAATGGGACACTTATTTTTTTGGGAAAAAATGCACACACAGAGGACATCTGGCCATCCTGTCTGACGTAGACTGCAACAGCTGTTTGAATGTCATAGTCACCCTGCAGAACTATATATGATTTGTCACATTGGATCAGATTAATGGTACCTGTACCAGATGTTTCCAAGGATGTTGGATAACGCTCCTAGTAAGCAACTATGCAAAAAATGATGAACCAATGATGGGCAAGGTTTCATGTCCAATATACAACTGAACCTCATTATCTGTAAACCTGTCAGCTTAAGAGCTTTCCTATCTTAATGAAAGCTATGTTCCTTTGCAGATGTAGGCCATAGTACTCTATGTAGATGCAAATCCTACCCAAACTTCCTTGAAGAACACTTCCTTTCCTTTGCCCTTCACAATATTTGTGGTCAACTACTATTAGCTTCCTAAGGTAGCAAGACTGTTGATCCTTCCGCACTAGTGCAGAAATGGCCTGTTACTAGAGTCCTGTAGATTAGTCCCAGTTAGAGGAGTTATTTGCTATCAGGTCAACTTCAGCTTACAGTGACCCAATGAATGAGAGACCACTAAGATTCCTACTTATCAACAGCCCTACTCAGCTCTTGAAAACTCAAGAGCTGTGGCTTCCTTGATTGAATCAATCAATCCACTTCTAGTGTTGTCCCAGTTAGAGAAGACCCATTGAATCAGTGGTCAACAGATAGATACATTTCGTGGATTCCCAGAACCTTCCAGGAATCTGGATCTGGATTCGGATTCAGAAAATTCTGGATTCGTCCCATCCCTAATTTTTTGGTATGGTGCATTGTTTTTAATAACTTGTAATCTGCTTTGAGTCCCATTATTGGGAAAAAGCTGGGATATTAATGAGCAAAATCATCATCATTGTCATTGTCCTTGTCTTCCAGCCAGCATGTTGCAGACTGTACTGGGTAAGGGATTCCAAGAAATACCTTCCCAAAAATATATTTTCTCAAACTCTGGTTTCAATATGAGACAGCTTCATACATTTCATTATCCTGCCACAGCCTCGTAATTGAACTGAAGGGACATAGTGGTGACTCCCACAAAAAATTGGATGCAAAAACAAAGGTCACATTGACCCAAATTGCACAAGGTGCTTAGAGATAGTCTTGAATGCATGCCGTGAGTTCTCTCAGCTATCACAAATGACTTTGCATGTAATCTCTAACCAGTATCCTGGGTCACTGGGTCGACGTTCACTTGAAAGGAAGAATGTCTGTTTATCCACCAGTTTCCCTCAGCATAGCATTAGATACTCTCCTTTGACATCTTGCCATCTGTACTGCCAAGGCCCATCTTCTGTGCAGAGGCTGGTATCAGACTGCATAGTGACAACATTTTCATCATGGTTGCCTCTCCAAATAAAGACAAGCCAGTCCCTCTTGATCAAAGAGCTATATTTAGCTGAAGTCATCTTTTCTTCCCCCTCTACTGCCTGCTCCCACCTTCTCCAACAAGATGTGCTTGTGTGATGAACTATTTATATTAGAACAGCTTGTGCCAAGACTTGGATATGCATAGGAGATGTGGCGTGGCATCACAAACACATATGTTTCAACCGGGTGCTTTCTTCTTCTTGCCACATGCCTGCGACCTCTGTTGAAGGGGACAAGATTACTCACTGTGTTGTCACCTTGGAAAGGAGCACAGCTCAGACAGAGTAGATGGTAATTTAAATAAACCCAGAAACAAATAGGGTGGGGTGGGAAGATTGGAACAAACTTTCTTGATCTGCATTGTGTTGAAATATTTGAATTTTAGAGTGCAGTCCTAAGCACACTTTTTGTAAGTTGAAACACAAATTAATGTAGTTTATTCCATTTCTACCTGATTGCAATCCGCAATCATGCCATTTCTAAGGCATGCACATCTAAGATTGCAGCTCTGGAAATGTTTGAAAGGTCTAAAAATGACACGGTATGGAATAATTATGAATTAACGACCCTATGAAAAAAGTTTAGATATGTAGAATTGTGCCTGTTGTTCTCACAAAATAGTATTAGTATTCTGTATCAGCTACGCTTAACTTGGGCCCTTTCCGCATGGCATTTGCCATGCGAAAGGGCGCCTGGAGGGTCGCATGATTGTGAGGAGCAATCTGCACAACACACTCACAATCACATAACACTCCAGGGGCTGGCAGGCGCCGATCGTGCACCTTTTCTTTTTCAGCTGCAAGCCAAAAAAGCTGCATGATCGCGCATTGCTCCCGGCCCCCATGCACACCTACCTGGCATGCGGAGCCTCTGGAGCTGCACTGGTCATGCTTCCTGCCCCAGCGCAGCCTGGGAAAGTCCCAGGCTGCACTGCAGAAGGAAAAGGCGGGGCTCTCACGCAAGCAGGCAGCTCGTGTGGATCTGAAGCAGCAGGGATGCAACAGCCTCTGGCCGGAGGCTGCTTAAGCGATCCCCGCACCCCAGTGCCAGAAAAAGGTAAGGTGCGGAAAGGGCCTTAGTTAAATATGCTTAACTAGGTAACCTCTCCTGGCATGACTCTGACCCTAAAACTGACAGAAACATCATTTACCCAAGCTCTGTTCACCAACAGAATAGATCTTCTTCTTCCCATTTAGGTGATGCCCAATAAAATAGGTAGGAGGTCGAGTTGCGATTGTGGCAATAGTGTCACAATTATGATTAAGTAATGATTGTGGATCCAGAGCACTTGCCTAGTCATCTGTAACTATTCTAGATTCATAATAAGAACTTGTTGTTGTTGTTGTTGTTGTTGTTATTGTTGTGTGCCTTCAAGCTGTTTCCAGCTTATGGTGACCGTATCACAGGATTTTCTGGGGCTAAGAGTGTGTGATACGAACCAAGGTCACTCAGTGGGCTTCCATGGCCAAATCTCCAGGGTTGTAGTAATGCTCAAACCATTACACCATGCTGGCTTTCATGTATTGTGGTATATGTATTGTAATGTACTGTGGTATATATAACTAAATAGTTGATACAGAATATTGGTCAGAATAGTCATTCTGCTAATACTACTGTAATTCTAATAGAAGCATTGCACTGGACTTTCTAATGTTCAAAATTCACATTCATTATTTCAATAAACCCTTACAACAACTCTGTAGAGTGGACCAATATTATGAGCACTGTACTTCAGATAAAGGATTGAAGTTGTGAGGCAATGTCATGCATAATTAGTTCATGAAAAGTTAAATTTGAAAAATTTTCTGGTTCACAATTCAGTCCCTTGCAGTGTAATTCCATACATGCTTTCTTTTGAAAATGAACTGTGAACCAGAATATCTTCAAATATGAGCTCAGTGGGACTTGTTTAAGTGTGTACAGGACTGCAATACTAAGTACTACCTCTTAGAATCCTCACAGATTCCTCATTAGCTAGTTCCTTATCTGAAAGTAATCACCAACTTCAGGGTCATGTCTTTACAAGGTACTAATTAATGGTTTCACCCACTTGGGCAACCAATAATTCACACACTCACATTGCATGCTGAACACAAGCCGCAAAGAAGCAGGAGGCATGGTAAAGCCTGTCTAATTGTACGACCAGACTTTATAGACAGTTGATTCCCCGTGTTGTTAGAGATATTACTGCATAAGACTTTTTTTTTTTTAACTTTCACACACCATGACCTTAAAAAGAAATTGCATTGAATGAGTTGTGGTATATTTCCTCACTCCAGTGAGAATTCCAATGCATTGTGGTTAGCGGTAGGATTAGTACTGTTGTCAGGATTAATGTTTGCTACACACTTCTTATATTTCCTAACCCTAGTGAAAATTCTAATGTCCTCCCTGCATTGAATGAGTTGTGGTGTATTTCCTCACCCCAGTGAGAATTCCAGTATGTTGTGGTTAGCACTAGGATTACCACTGTCATCAGGATTAGTGTTGTACACTTCTTGTATTTCCTGACTCCAGTGAGAATTCCAACAGGCTTTCAAAAGAGGGCAACTCACTAACAAACTGAGTACATCACTTCTGCTTCTACGTGACAGTTCATGGAGGAAAAAACAGCATGAGACATATTTTTCCCCAGTATATGACACTAGCTAATGCAGATATAAGTACCTCAGTGTTGTTATAACACATTTTGCCCAACCTTTTTTTTTTTTGGTTTAAAAAAATACCAACAACCTCTGTATAAGAGAAATATTTAAATTCAGCAACATTGTCTTATGACTTTCATCTGACAATGCCATGGAATGCCTGCACTGTAGGTCTAGTTGTATGGATACCGCAGCAATATATGACTCTAGGGCAAGGATGGTAATTTAGCAGCCCATCAGCTTTGTTGAACTACAACTGCATCCCATCAGTCAGAGCAATATGTCATGGCAGGACATGGGAGAGGGCCTTCTTTGCCAGGGCACTCCAGTTGTGGAACACCTGCCCTTTGGGGGCCTGATTGGTGCCATTATTGATGTTGTTCAGGCACCAAGTAAAAACATGGTTGTGCGCAAAAGCTTTGGAGGCCTGAATGTTTTTACAAAAATTCTCTTAGGTATATGACTTTTATCCATTTTAAACTACAGTGGGACACCCACTTTTGCGGCTTCAGCACTCATGGATTTGATTATTTGTGGGTTATTTTATTTTAAAAAATCTTATCCTATTTGCCCTTGCCATGGAAAAAGGATGTTGTCTCTAGGTCCTCCAGCGTGATTCTATGGTCTGCTTCTGCTGGAAGTGGACCACAGGGTTGCACCAGAGGACCTAGAGATTCCTAGAGAAAACATTTTTCTAGGTGTTGCTAGGTCCACCAGCATGACTCTATGGCCAACTTCCAGTGGAGGATGACCACAGAATCACCCTGGAGGACCTAGGGATTTCTACAGAAGTGTTCTCAGGTATATATATAGTGTTCATGATTTTTTTTTATTTGTATTTTTTCACTTTTCCTCTTGTGCCCCTAACCCCTGTAAAAGTGAAGGACTCACTGTATTTTAACCCTTTCAACTTGTATTTTAACTTTTCATATTGCTTAATTTTTTATTATTTTAAAAACTATTTTAATTATTAGTAGTGTTATAAATGTGTTAGATTGGTTCTAATATATTGTCACCTTGAGACCTCTGAATAAAATGAGAGAAGTAAATAAATAAATAAGCAAGCAAGCAAGCTCCCAGTATCCTTGCCATTGGGCATACTGGCTAGGATTGCTAGGAGTTGTAGTCCAACAGGATCAGGAGGCCTACACAACTTCCATGGGGGAAGAAAGTCTGGTGCATGAGGGGTAAGCAGCAGTGATCCATTTAGAGAGGTTATGGCCATTTCTGCACTACTTTGTTATAGTGCTGTTATTCCACTTTCAACATCCCGTGGAATTCTGGGATTTGTAGTTTACTGAGGCCGAAGAACTCTCTGGCTGGGAATTCTAAAGGCCCCTCCCTAAACTGCAAACCCCAGGATCCCACAGGATGTTGAAAGTGGAATAATAGCACTGTAACAGTGTAGTACAGAAATGACCTATCTATTTTTCATATCTTGTCTAACCTAAGAAGGAAGTCCTGTTCTCTGTTGCCAAAAAGATGACACCTGAATGAAAGCAGATTCTTTCACAGCATTTCCATACAGCTGTCCATTCTCCAAGAGCAACCCTGGGTTCAACAGGGCTGGGATTTGTTTGGCCATTTGAAGGCCCCTTCTGAAGTGTGGAAAGTTCTTAAGAGCAGCCTCAACTGGCATTTACACCATTTTTTTGCAATTGAGGGCAACGACTTCTAACATAGGGTTACCCAAAACATGATGCCACATTACAGTCATGAAAAAGTAAAAGCAGCCCCACAATTGCAGATTACCTGCGGGAGAAATTCAGACACTCCAGCCAGTTTCTTTCTCACTTTTGAAGCCGAGGACTGTGATTACATCGATTGAAGAGATTCTTGCACCTGGATTAGATTTAATGGAGCCTTGCTCAAGAGCCACGATCAAGCAGGCACGGCAGCATGTGTGCTAGATTTCAGGCAGCCAATTACACACACTGTGAACCAAATTGTCTCTAGAATTTTCTTTGCAAACTATCAGAGGCTTTGGTGACCTCCATCAACCTTCATGGTTGTTATAGATGGAAAATAAGAGATGCCATTTTGGCTGGAAATGAAAGGCAGAGGAAACTGGTCCAGCTGCCATTGCCTGATGCAGCTAAAATGATATAGCAATTGGGAGAAAATCCTTTTTTAAAAAAAGAAAAGAAAAGAGAGAGAGATGTTTTCTCACATATAGAAAACGGCAACTAATTTTTGAAACCAAAAAAAGGTAAATATTTTTCTGAAACCAACTTTTATTTTCTCCAATATTTGACAGGAATGTGCTGTACACTTCTGAAAGCAGCCCAGTCATCTGTGCAGATTGACTTTTGAAGTGTAAAATAAACCTTTACTTAACAGACGTCAAGGCTGTAACTTTGTGATATAATGACAGTTTTGTGCTTTTTAAAAAACGGCTGGTTGCCGCAGTTCCCTCTGTGGGAAGAATAAAGTTTTTGGTGCCAACTCTTCAGAAAATGACAACATGATTATTAACAATTGAATGAAGTCTGGAAAGTGAGGGAGGAGTGAAAAACAAAGGAGAAGGCTCAACACTTTTGTGTATGATTAGGAATCATAAACGGCTTGATGGTCTGTCTAGTCATTTTGAAAAAGCTGAAAATGTTGTTCCTTGTTTGAGCATGTTTTGGTGTATCTGAAGCCTTGGCTAAGGAATTGGTAGGGTCCCCCCCCTTTGGGTACACATTAGCGAACGATCAGTCTCTAATATCTACATACTTTATATGATCTCCAGGAGACTGGGAAATGCTTGCACTGAACTGGGGGAAAGGCTTAAATGAGGTGCTGTAAACATTTTATTGTGAGGTAGTGTCATGTCATGATGTAAAATCCTGTCAAAATACATTATAAAATGTAGTTTTTAAAAATTGACAACGGTACATCAGGGAATGTGATAACTTCATGTTTTCTGCATCTGCTGGCCCAGGACATTTTTCTACTTGAAGGAGAGCAGAAAATGGAATTCTCTCTCTCTCTCTGTGCGTGTGTGTGCCATACATACAGACACACACACAGAAAGAGAGAGAGCCCAAAGGTCACCAGGTAATTCTGGCATATTATATAGAAACTTCCTCAGTTTCTCTCTCCCCATCCCTAGCAGTAGAAATGCATTAATTTATGCACTTTTGATTGTTCATAGTTGCCATCAAGTTGGCTTCAACTTATGGCAACCTTATGAGAGGCCTCGAAGTCACCCTGTTATCAACAACCTTGCTCAGGTCTTACAAACACAGGGCTGTAGCTTTCTTGATTGAGTCTATGTACCTATAATACAGTCTTCCTCTTTGTCCACCTTAGCAAGCATCATTGTCTTTTCTGAGTGATGTCTTCTCAAGATATGTCCAAAATATGATATTCTCAGTTTAGTCATCTCGGCTTCTGTCCTTTCATGACAATGAAAATCTGCTTCCTGAAGCAGTTGCTTCACTGTGCCTACTTGCTAGGAATGGTTCCGTGATGAATTGAAGTTTGTCTCTCTTTTATTCCACATGAAACAGCATGACTTCTTCAAGTCTTTTAGCACTGCTAAGGAGCTGCATTCCTCTTCAAGAAGGCTACTGGCCAAGGTTTGTTGTCCTTCAACTCTGAGGAGGAACCAAGGCAAGGTACATTTTGCCTTTTCTTTCAGCTGATATTTGCCAAGTGTTTCAGTGGAATAAGGAAAATGTACCTCCATTAATTACTTAAGACTGTAAAGCATTCACTTGTCCTTTTCTGTGAGTTCTGGCATCTTGGAAGGGATCCAGGACTAATTCATATGCTCACTGTTTGAACTTAGACTTGGGGAGGAGGAAGAAGATTTTTTTTTTGGTCTAACCTAATTTCTTTAGTCTATAGTGTAAATAGACACTTGTGTCACAGATCTGGTACCCTCTTTATTGTTCTACCACAATAAATCATTCTGATGCTTTTGCAGGTGTTTGGAAGTTTATGTTCTGGTCTACTTCTCTGACACAGGACATTTTACTGAACAAGCTGTGGTGTCAAAAATCGAGTGACAAAAACAAGTTAAAGTTACATTGTGATAAACAAATTTTTCCCCTTATTTTTTTTTTCCTGTAGCTTGGGAATGTTACTGTTAAAGCAGATACTTTGATGTTAATATTAATTCAGAAATTAATGTGTTATTTGTAATTGTTTAAGTGAATATTGGGAAATGGGTTCATAGCATTAATTGTTAGCAACGCATTAGTGACATTTCTTTTTAGATTTCGAAAAAAAAAAGCCCAATTAAATAGCCAAAAATGGCTCAAGCTATTCCAACAAAAGGACCCAAATTACAGTTAACATGAAACATCAATCATTATTCAGACTGCTAATACTGTTGGTGTTAAAATGATAGCTTTTAAAATTGTTAAAATTAAAATTAATTCTGTAGTCCTCTTTTTTCCTATTAAAATAGTAGCCACAGGTGAGTCAGTAAGGATCAGGACTCCTGGGACAGAGAGAGATTAATCCTTGTCTCCCACACTGATTTACCTGTGAAAAATCTACTGAAGTTTTACTCTTTGGCCATTTCCCCAGTAAAATGTTATAGTGCTATCATTCCACTTTCAACATCCTATGGAATCCTGGGGTTTGCAGTTTAGGGAGGAGCCGAGGCCTAAACTGCAAACCCCTAGGATACCATAGGAAGTTGAAAGTGGAATAATAACACTATAACAATCTAGTGCGGAAACAGCCTTTGTCTCCCATACTGGCTTACCTGTGAAAAATCTGCTGAAGTTGCTACTTGCATGGGAGAGAAATTTTCATTAGCACTAATAGCGCACAAGCTAAAAAAAAAATTGCACCAGTATTCTACATTGGCTACACAGTTATGAATGCATAACTAACATTTCCTGGCCCAACTCCCGCAAGCCTGAAGGTCCGTTCAGCTGCTGATCAGGGTGCAAGGAACGTAACATTTCTAGTTGCCTCCCACCAGGGAGTAGGGCTGCTAAAATCAGAAGGAGAACCCCAGTCACTGTTCTTCATTGCAGCGTCAGCTTGCTGGTGGGTGAGGCCTGGAAAGGTCATCCTCCTTGTGCCCCAGTCAGCAGCTGAATAGACCTCCTTCACTCATTGTGGCTGCTGGCTGTTAAGGTGGTCTGGGGGGATTTATAGTTGCAGCAATAGTGCCATGATTGTCACTCAATAGACTTACAAAATATGGAGCGCTTATGGATCCGTAACTCTCAGGTTATGAGTTAATAACTGCAATACAGAATGCCCACTATGGCCAGTTGAATCAGCATGAAAGCATTCGTTCATCTGGACTTGGGGGCAGGGACTGCAGCCACCTTACTGCTGCCACTGTATTACTTAAATTTCTTAAAGTGCAAAAGTTCTCCTCTTTGCCCTTTGTTCTCAAAGAACATGCTGGTATTCTTTCCAGCAGCACAGCAGTAGCTGCAGCTTTGGGTGCTGGGAGAAGACTGTAAAATGAAACAGGGATTCACAGGTGGCCTACAACACACTGTGTGTTGCCGACCTCAATCTAGACTGATCTTTCCCAACCCAAGTCCCTCCAGACATTTTGGACTGTACTCTCATTACTCCCAGCCCACATGGCCAATGCTCAGTGGCGATGAGAGCTATAATTTTGACACATCTGGAAGTTGTGTTATCATGGACATCACTGTCACTGAAGCAGCCATTCCTCTACCCCCATCAGCTGGTACTTGAATTTCTTTTAACTGGAAATGTCAGAGATTGAACCAGGGAAGATTTGCTCACAAAGCATGTGTTCTAGCCCTGGGATGTAGTGTCTCCCATATGCACAGCAGCAGCTTCTCACCAAGGTGTGAAAGCTCACAATATTAAATAAAATGGTTTCTACCTGACCTTGTGAATGTTTTGACATGCATTGCTGCCCTAGAAAGATGCAAATCATGTTAGCCTCAAAAATAAATTTGCATAACTCACATGGATCCACAGTTAGAATAATTGTTCATATACAATTTTCAGATGCTTGTAGAAGGCAGATTTGTGTTTGAGAAAGCAAGCATTCAAATCCATCCTGTAAAGGAGTCAGAGAACTTTGAGAATGGTAGAAAATTTTATTCAGGGAATGATCAGAATCCCATTTTGCCCCAATAAAATCATGCTTCTTTGAGGTATCAAAGGCAAAGATATACATGTTTCAGTCAGAGGAGTCAGCCTTCAGGTAGGACATAATAATAGTTCCTATAATGGGCACAACCATGAATTCTCAACTTCAATAACTTTCTGCTTGAAAAAAAGGAAACCTCTACATGGGGAAATGATTTCTGTGCCCAGTAATCAATTATATTACATTCAGTCTTCTGCCAGAACATGATTAACACAGAGGTGGTGTGAAGTAGGTGGGATCTGCATGGGTGCAGTTTGTCCTCCTACCCATGCAGGTCACAAAAGTTACAGACCATCATTATATTCATAATTGTTGCAGCCAATTCATGACCTCATGGCCAACATTCTGGTAATAAAGTTCTGGTCCTTGGATGTTAGAATTGCAGTCTACTACAATGTTAGAAAGAAGCAGGGGCATGATAAAGCCTATCTAGTTGTGTGGCCAGCTGCTATGTTGTTTGAGCCACAGGGTTTTCTTATGCAAAGAATACTCAGAGGTGGCTTTGCCAGTTCTTTCCTCCAAAATACAGCCTACAGTGTCAAGTATTCATTGGTACTCTGCCATCTGAATACTGTCCAAGCAAAACCATCTCTGAGTATTCCTTGCCCAAAAAACCCCTATGAAATTCATGGAGTCACCATAAGTTGACAGATGACTTAAAGACACATACACACACACACACACACACACACACACACACAAACATAGTGATTACATCAATTGAAGACAGTCTTGTCTTAGAGTTGTCATACATTGGAAATGACCTGAAGACCAACAACAACAGGGGACATGTTCAAAGCCTTAGCAGCTGGGTAGAACCTGCCAGCATAGCCTTTGACACCTGAGTGTTTTCTGCATGCCATGATGAGACAGCACAGGGGGACTTTCTGGTGGTTTGGAGAAATACCAGACCCAGTGTTTTCCTCATTCCTTCCTAAACACATGGGGAAGTTGGTATATGCAGCTGCTTATCAATATGAGCAGACTGACCATGTGTCCTGATTTACAAAAGTCATTTCTTTTTTCACTTCTCTAAACAGAAGACATTTCTCTATCCTCATCCTATGCTTAAAGGGCTATCTGGCCCAGGTGGTCAGTGATGTAGACTTGAGTCGATAGACTCAGACTCAACTTGCATTTAAGTCACTTCAATTACTCGACTCGGACTCGACTTGGCCATAAATGATGCACTGACTTGACTTGACTAGAGACTTGTGTATTTTTAATGACTGACTTGCTGCCCTTGGTTCAGTAACACAACACATTCATCCAGAAACTTTACAACTTTGAACAATGCTACCATCCCTTTTTGCCTAATGCTCACATGACAATCTGTCTCAAGCCCAAAGTCTGGGTGCATTTCTCAGAAGCAAACAGCAAACAGGTTAGGCAATGGGCTTGAGGCAGGCTTGAGGTCTGCTCAGCAGCCTGTTCCTTGAGTGCATATTGGAAGAGCCTTCTAAAATTTGTTTCCTAAGGGCAGAGAAGACTTGCGCCCAGAGTGCAGGGCATAATTTCTCAGAGGGGAACAGCAAATGTGTTAGGCAACAGGCTTGAGGAAGAAGGATCCTTCTTTCTAAAGCTTTTGAAGCTTCAGTAATGGAAAGCAGGAAGGATCCTATTCCCCACTTCTAAAAATCCTCCAGCTTTGGAAATGGGAAGTAAGAATGATTCTATTCCCCACTTCCAAAGCTTCAGATGGCAAACTTGCAAATGTGGAGGGCTAATGCTGCTTAAATTGTTAAAACTGGCTTTATTTGACTTTGTCCAGATGTTCTGGAATATAGGTTGGGATATAATGTTGGCTCCAAGAATTCCTGCAAACAACTTTTGATTTTTTGCATCCAAGAAGAAACCAGCCACCATTTCCACATCACCAATCTTGCCAGACTTTGCACAGCCAACTGGCATTCCCTTGTAGCTGCTAATGGAGACCACAGCATGGCAATCCAGTATATATGGGCATCCAGCTGCTGCAAAAATCTAAAGCCATCCAAGATTCTTCAGCTTTCACCTGCTTCTATTTGAGCTCCTTTTACAGCTGTCCAATTTCTCCTTTTGGACAAGAAGTCTCCACTTGCATGTCTGGCTTTGTGCTCTCTTCATTCCATCAAAAGCCATCAAATTAACTCCCTCTTGAATTACAACAGTAAAATATCTCATCCCCCCCAGCAGTTCATATCCATTGTTACTGTGCTGTTCCTTCCTCTTACAATTATTTGATTTTTCCTTCTAATGCATGATGAAACCAGAATCTCTAGTGAACTTTTTTTTTCAACTTACATGCATGGTAAGGTACAGAGTTTAAACATGATGTTAATTCTGCCTCCTAAATAGACTTTTTATTGACTAACTAGCAAGCACCTCCTCACAGAAATATACAGTCACCATTTGTGAAGGCTATAGATGGAGGGAGAGTTAAGGGGCTGTAGTTTCATTAAGCTCCCCCCTTACCTTTTACAACATAATTACAGCACTGGGGCTGACTATAAAGACCTCTTATGTTTCTTTATCACTCAACTGGAAGATATGATGGAAGCTGTCCCAAAAGGACCATACTTGGTTGTTCATGGGGCTATTGGCAAGGCACGTGATGGAAAAAGAATTGTCTTGATTGTAAACACGATCCAAGCTATCTCAGATCTGAATTATTATTTGAATTACTAACAGAAAAGCAAGGAAATGTGGGACTCAGTATTTTAAACCTGACAGCTTAATTCAATTTTCATAGCAAGATTATGGGGGAAATTGCCACAGTCCTCTTGGCTGAAGCAGAGTTGGACCCTAAAATGTTATTCTGGACTGAAGAGACGTCATTTGGAGCCTTACATGAGTGGTAGAAAACATGTTGTGTATGCAAATGTTCACTTGTTTAGTCTTTGTCATCTCCATAGGAGTGGCAAAGACTCCCTTCTAATGCTCTGGAATGCCAATACCACTCAAAGATTTAAAAGATACTGAGCAAGAAAGATCAAAGGCCTGATTCCGTATGTGGGTTCAGCTCAGAGCTTGGATTAATCCATTGGGTAATCTTGGGCAACTCACTTTCTTTCAGCCTAATCTTTCACAAAAGGTTGTTTTAAAGGTAGAATCCCCTTCATGTTGGCCATTCTGGACTTATTATCAATATTATGAACACATAGCAACTTTCTACATATTATTCCACAAGCAAGTATTTAAAATCTCACTGAATGTTGTGATATTTCAATGGGTTGCCTTGCTCCCTCAGTTGCAGGACCTGATTTACCCTGAGTCTTAGGCCATTTCCGCACAACAGGACTCCAGCAAGTCCTTCCATTGCAGTCCCAGCAGGGAGGGGAGCATGCCAGGAACACCCCCCTCTGCACCTTGCTTGGTTGCTGTGGAGGGGAGAGCTCTGGCCCTGCCTCTTCCCTTCCACAGTGCATCTGGGCACTTGCCATTGCTGTGCTGGGGAGGGAGGCATCACCAGCACACTTCTGCCCTTCTGCATGGCTGGAAAGCGTGCCAGTGCAGCGTGATGGTAGGTGTAAAATGGACTTTTTCTGTTTTGCAAATACCTTGTTCGTGTGTTGCTGGGGGGCAAGATGGCAGCAGGCCAGTGACAAAGTTGTCCAGAAGCATAACCAGCCAACTGCTGGTTTTCGTGAAAAACTGGTGTTTTGTGGGCCAAAGACCATGTTTTTGTGCAAAAACCACCAATCTGCATGCAAAAAAAGTGAATTTCTGCAAAGAACAGTTTCAAAAAAAATAATATTCTAGGATGTGTGACTGTTGGGCACAATTTGTGCAAAATTCTGACGTCTGTGCTATTTTTCCCAAACAAATTTCCTGAATGTCTGAAAATCTGTTTTTGGACCAGGAAAAACAGTGTTGTATAGTGGTTAGAGCATTGGACTATGACCCTGGAGAGCAGGCTTCAATTCCCCACTTGGCCATGGAAACCCATTAGGCATGTCACAGAAAATAGTTTTTCCTTCCCCATCAAGAAGTTAAATCCATCTACATCCAAATCCATTTACATCTGTCCATGTAAATATCATGTGTCCCTTGCTATCTCCTTGATACATGTCTGTCTTTTCAACATATGCTTTTTTAGAATGATAGATGGAAGTAGATTCCAGAAGAAATGCTTCTACTGATCTTTATAATTTCTGCATCTGATCATCTTTGTGTGAGCTCTGTTGTGTAGTAGTCTGTTGACAGACAACTTTTGTAATACAGTTTGTATATTATGTTTTTGCAGCGACTGCTAGAAATATAAATTATTCCAAGGTCTGCCTGTGGAAAGGCCCCAAAGCATTTCCTTATCTATCTGCTTCATCTCACTGTTTTATTTTGCAGCAAAGCGTAGAATCCATATTAATGCCTAACTTGAGCTCTTTTCTTTCTTCTTCTTTCTTTTCTTTTCTTTCTTTCTTTGTTAGCTGAACTTTGGTAGTTATACTGCTTCCTGCCTACAGTGTACAAATGGGCACAGATGAATTATGCTTCTGTAGGATGGAAGTTCAGCGAGCAGTCTGGATCTGTGTCTGGGATGTAATCAATTTCATGAAAGAAACTGGAACACTAAATAATTTCTCTTTTAATTGCCCAAGACCTGTTAGCCCTATGAAGCCAATGCAAGGTGAAATCTGTACTGTGCTGGTGATGGATTGAAAGGGCTAGCATTCAAGGTAAAGCTTTAGCAATATCTGACACCTTTGCTGATATAATAAATAGCTTGCAGGTGTTTTGTGGAGCAGTCAATGTTTTCTTTTTCATAGGCTCAGTAAAAAGAATAGCACTTGGGAACCTGATCCCTATTTCTATCGCTTTCAGAAGTACAGCAGGATGTGGCTCACACTGAACAACCAGAACACATCCCTGCTAATCCCTTTGGCAGGCAGGTGCAGGGAGAGAAGCAGCAAGTGGGATGGGCAGAGCTTGGGAACCAAGAAAATGATTGCAGAGTCAATGAATCATCACAGGAAAAGGTCAGGCTGAGAAAGAAACAGAAACTGTGAACGCCACACAGAGGTGCTTTGCTTCCCAGACAACTTCTTTCGACAGGAGAGAGAAGTTACCCAAGGGAGAAAAAAAGGCAGGAGCAAATCAGAGCAGGGAGGGAGTAACAATGCAAGGAGCTTTCAGGGTTCAGGCCAATGATTCCTATGGTTTTCTAAGGAGATTTGGTTATTCAAGAAATGATCCAGAGATTTCCCTCAAAGGCTATGATCCATTCCATCTACGACATATGACCATGATAGATGCATGCCAACAAGTATATGTCCCTGGCCTTCACATCATAGTCTTTGTAGTTACTATATCACATTCTTTGAACCATAGAATCATAGAGTTGGAAGAGACCATAACAGCCATCAAGTCCAACAGCTTGCCATGCAGAAACACCCACTCAAAACAATCCAGCAAATGGCCATCCAGCCTCTGTTTAAAAACCTCCAAAAAAGGTGACTCCACCACACTCTGAGGCAGCATATTCCTCTATGAAATGGCTCTTGCCATGAGGAAATTCTTGATATTTAGATAATATATCTTTTCCTGTAGTTTGAATTTGTATCCTAGTCTCTGGAGCAGCAGAAAACAAGCTTACTCCATGTTCAACATCACATTTCTTCAAATATTTAAACATGGCTATCATATCACCTCTTAACCTTCTTTTTGTCAGGCTAAACATACCTAGCTCCCTAAGCCATTCCTCATAGCACATGGCTTCCAGACCCTTCACCATATTGGTCGCCCTCCTCTGGACATGTTCCAGCTTCTCAATATCCTTCTTGAATTGTGGTGCCCAGAACTGGACACAGTATTCCAGGTGAGGTCTAACCAAAGCAGAATAAAGTGGTATTATTACTTTCCTTGATCTCAACACCATAATCCTATTGATGCAACCTAAAATCATATTGGCTTTTTCAGCTGCCACATTACACTGTTGACTCTTGTTCAGCTTGTGGTCCTCTAAGATTCTTAGATCTCTTTCACATGTACTGTTTTCAAGCCAGGTGTCTCCTATCCTAAATCTGTGCATTTCATTCTTTCTGCCTAAGTGTAGCATCCAACATTTCTCACTGTTAAAATTCATTTTGTTAGTTTTGGCCCAGCTCTCCAATCTGTCAAGGTCATTTTGAATTCTGATCCTGTCCTCTGAGGTATTAGCTATCCCTCCTAATTTGGTATCATCTGCAAATTTGATAACATGCCCTCAATTCCTTCATCCAAGTCACTGATGATGTTGAATAGCACTGGGCCCAGGAGAGAACTCTGTGGCACTCCTCTAGTCACTTCCTTCCAGCATGAAGAAGAGCCACTGGTGAACACCCTTTGGGCTTGCCCAGTCAGCCAATTACAAAGCCACCTAACAGTAGCATTGCCTAACCCATATTTTACTACTTTGTTTGCAAGAATCCATTCATAATGTTTCTTTTGGATAAACCAGAGCAGCATCATGTGTAAACCAAACAATGGTGGTAGCCAGTGGATCCATCACCGTCAGATGGTGAATCCACTCTTGGTTTTACAGCTGCTATTGCTCCAACTGCTCCAGCTGGTAGAGGACCCATCCAGATGCTGGAACCTATTCCCAACAGAGGTCCCATACCATCCAGAGCTCCCATAACATCCAAAGCATCTTCAGAATAAGCAGAAACAAGAGTGGATTCAAGACCCTCTCCCTCAACAACAGATCAGCTGGTTACCCCTGATCAAGATAGCAACACCATAACAAGAAGTGAAGTAATGACAAATAATTCAGCTCTTTAATTCCCTGTCATATACCAGGAACATGTTTATTTGGCCACAAACTCAATCAATGGAGCTTGAGTCCAAGTAAATATGTCTAAAATCAGACTCTAAAAGTGACATATGCATGCTGGCTTGTTACTAAAGAAGACTTTGATCTATTAAGAGAGCTTGTCCCAAATCTACCTACCCAGAAATCACCTTACTTCTTCTTGTCTCTCTCCCAGCATTTTTCACCCTGGAGATGCCTCTGATAAGTCTTTGAAATTCTATCCAGACTCAGCTGTGCTCAGCTTACGTCTCAGGAGATCACTGATAGATGGCTTCAACCATTTTGATCCTTGTCTTTGTAAGAAATGTCCACATTGTTTTAAAAACTGGTAATAAATCAAAGTGCCATAACCAGACATGTTGCAACCCCCAAACAATGATCAAACAGACCCTTCTGGAAAAGCACTGGGATTTAGCTTGCAAAATTATCAGTGTTAGGGCATCCTGGGAGTACTTTGTTAGCACAGCCATTTTCCAGAATCCAGATGTGAGCATTGATCCTGCTTGTACCGGACCACTGCTAGAGAACCTGCAATGGCTATCATAAGGCAAGTCTGCTGCGTGCCTCAGTGTACCTTCAAAACATTATGAGTTAAGAAAGGAGATAGGCTTCTCTATTGTTTATAAAAGCACCATCTCGCAAAATGCAAGTTATGCTCACTTTACTCTTTTTCTAGTGCGAGGTTAAAACTTTTAAGCATTTTAGCTGGTTAGCTTGTCCACATAGTGTTATGTTTCAAAAACAGTTCTAGTATCTCTGAATGAAAGGAAAGTTTAAAATATTCCATGGAGGCATAGTAAGCACAAATGATTTCCTGAACTATGTTTCTGGGACATTGCCCTGGTCTCATTATGGTGCTGCAGCCATAGTTATGGTACCATTGTTGTCATTAAGCATAAAGAGTGGAAAACTATACTGCCCTGCCATGGGCCATATACACAGACACCCATTCTGCTGCTGAGACTTGGTGGCAAATCAGAAAAGCCATTAAACAATCAGGAAATATAGATGTTAAACAGCGTGGGGGACAGAACTGAACCCTGGAGGACACCACAGACCAATGGCCAGGGTGTCAAACACAGATATGAGCTGGGCTCCACTTCCAACAGCCAATTTATTCTCCAGTGGGGACCATTTCACAAAGTTGGCTGCTCGGTTGATCCTCAGAATGACCAGGTTTGGTTTCCACACACCATCCTTCTGAGTCCAGACATAAGCATTACGGACAGCACCGCAGGTGACAATGCGGTCACTCTTTGGGGCCCAATCAATGCCTGTGATGTGTCTATTCTGTTCTTTCAGCTCATGAGCTTTCACCCCCTGGTTACCACTCTTCTTATAGATATGAACTTCATCGTTATTAGGGCTAATGGCAATCAGGGTTTGACCTCTGTTCCAGGCATGGCAGGTTACTAGCTCTACTAGTGTAGGGACTTTCTGAGCAAGGAATGATTTTAAGATTCCAAGCAGGATGAAGCTTCTGGGGATGAAGGAAGTGGAGCTTGCAGACTTTGGTCAGTCAACGTGATGCCAGAGTTTCTCTCAGGCAAGGAGAGGAAGGTGTGGCCACCAAGCAGGGCCTGGATCTGTGACACTTCACCAAAGTGTCAAACAGAAGTTCTCCAACACCACCTTATGAACGTGCCCGTGCCCCACCGGCAAGGACTAAAGCCATTATAAAACAGTGTCATTCTCCAATACTCAGTTTTTCTTGTCCAAGGCCCTTGTGGCAGAAGAGAGGCAGTGGCAAGAAGAGGGAACAAAAGCATTTTGGAACCCAGTCCTCAAGCACAATGCAAAACACAGGTAATGAGAGGATAAAACATAGGTGCAGCAATATATGAATTGTTGTAGTTATATATTTCAGGATCTGCCACAGAATTCCTCCACACAGAAGGTGGAAGTGACAGAGCAAAGGTGCAAACCACATGAAATGTATTTATTTAAGAGATCTGCCTGTTGGGCAGGGCTTTCTGTGAGTTTGTAAAAAAGACTTTTCCAAAAAGGACTTTTCTGGTAAACATGTATAGAATTACAATGAAGATGCCATCAATGAATGAGCAGTATAAGTTTCCAAAGTATTAACTATGTGTGTTTCGATGGTGTGACATCATTGATTGGAGGAGGATTGTTGAGGAACAAATGTGCTCCCTGAACTTTCTTCAGTGGACAGAGAGGCAATATTGTTTTTACCTTCTGGAGTGAGCATAAAATAAAAATGTAAGAAATGTGGAATCTATGGAAACTAAGGCTGCGGTCCTATGGACGTTGACCGCCATTCCTGGGTAAATGCACCAGATTGCACCATCACATCTTCTTTTACTTATGGAGTGAAGCTGCAAGGGACAAAAAAAATTGCTTTCATTGTGCCTTGATTAAAAATGGCTAGGGCTGCCAAGACAGTTAGATTGTGCTGAAGTTGATTTGGTGTCCAGAGCTCACTATGTAAGAAATGGTAAGACTATTATTCACTCTGGGGATTCTAGAAACACTTGTTGAAATCTCTCTCCTAGATTTACAAATGCCTTTCAGAGCTTATGATGAATATCTCAAGTTCAACCACACTTTATCAACACATTCTTTTGGCTGTTAAAATGTAACTTCTTTGAAATCCGATTTCCTCCCAGCAGGGCAATTATTGCAGGGAAGCATTTGCAGCCTGGACTGTCTCACAACGGAGTTCTTCCTATCCATCGGTGTTAGAGGACTGTAAATCTTTGCCTGTGACATCATAATCTGTTGCTGTGGGAATGCTTGTGGTATCGCAAAGAGAGGATTACATCCTCAACTTTGGAGTAAACAGAAAGAGGAGATTGGCTTGGTGAGATAAAATGCCATCTTTACAGAGGACAAACAGATCATCCTCCCAGACCTTTCCAGATCAGCTTGGCTCACATCTTATAAAACTGGGATCAGATTCCTGCTTGCTATGTCAGAGTAACCTCATTCACAGTCTACAAAGTCAACTTTGACTTTTAAAAAAGACCTGAGAGGAAATATGAACTTCAACCGATTTTGTTAAAATAAGATGCCTATGTCTCTTCCTTTTGGAAGACTAACACCCTCTGAAAAATATTGGTTTCTGCCAATATTAACATTTGGATGTGCCCTTACTTTTTGCAATCTGTTGCTGGTATTATACTTTAAATTGTTCAGATGTCCATAATATTTCTCTGTTTGATATAGTCTGCTGATTTAATGGTAATAGCACAATAACAGCCTTGCTTTGGACTTACTAAAACACCAAAGCATACTATGATGCAGGTACACATTTCCATCTGAGAAATCATGATATCTCAGCAACAAGTATGAAGGTGTGTGCATGAAAACAACTAAAGGGAATCAAAAGAGAGAGAGAGAAGAAAGGAGAGGAGAGGAGAGGAGAGGAGAGGAGAGGAGAGGAGAGGAGAGGAGAGAGAGAGAAGAGAAGAGAAGAGAAGAGAAGAGAAGAGAAGAGAAGAGAAGAGAAGAGAGAGAAGAGAGGAAAGAAAATCCAGTAAAGCCCTACATGAGTATTATTCCTGGATGAGGTATTACACCTAACATGTGTAAGTGAAGACAAGTGGAAGCCTAATCCAGACTTTCCCACTCAACAGAGGAATACTGAAGAGAAAACAGGAGTGAACTGGGAGTAAAAATGGTGTGTGGAGCCCCATATCTTTTACAAGTTTTCATGCGCAATGAACAAAGGTTGGTAACTTCTTTAAAAAGAAGTGGTAGAGCTCTAGTTTGTCTGCAATCCATATTTTCCATCCTGGGAAACTTACACCTGTGCTTGGCTTCTGTTTGAAATTCAAAGAAGCTGTTACCTCAAAAAATGGTGGACCTCGCAGTCCATTAGCAATGCAAGCATCTCCTTAGAAACTGGAAAAATTACAGCTCAATGGAGGTCTGCAAAAGGGGGGTAATGGCAGGATGTTTTACCTGTGTATACCAGTACTCCAGTTAAAGGTCTAAACAGGATTTTTTGTTGGAAATTAACAGACAAACACACATAAGATATCAAGCAATCTCATGAACCATAAAAAGACTATTGAAGGAAAAGGCAAGGAAGGATGGATAGAGAGAGATTTTGGGTGGAAGGGGTTATATTTACCAGTCCTAGAAAAGATGACAGAAAAGAGTAGCTCAAACAAGAGTATGAGGGCAGCACAGAGGAACGGGAATCTCTGGGGTGCAGTATGATGGCCAAAGTGCTAGCAAATTGCAAGGGTCAGAGCTAGAGTTTAAATACTCTTTTTCCTACCATGAAGTGGTGAGTGTTAATGACTCTCTGGCAGAGTAAACAAAAGAGGCCTGGAATGGACTGATTGTCTTAACTTTAAGTGACAAAACATTGATGGGAGTCCTGACAGTCTCTTAATGTCTTGGCTGAGTAAGGTGAATAGGGAAGGTTTCTATAGGAAATGCTCACAGCAGGGGAGCATGTCTGATGTACTTGGACAGTTTCATTTGCTATTGCCTTGGCTTCCTGTGCTATTGAAAGGATTACTGGAACCCCATTAATTCTGGGCTTTCCTGCCTAATCCTCTTGAATTTATGACTTGACCATGCTGAGGTCATCCTGACCTAGCTTGCAGCCAGTGTCCTGCTTCTGCATGCTTTTATAGTTAGAAGCGTCAAGTTTTACAAAATGATACTTCTTGCCTATTTTGCCATTTTGCAGGATGGAGCTGTGTAAGGGGTGGTAACAAAGCTGTCCATGGTGCTGAATGTCTTTTGAAGATAGAGCTCAGCATGTCTGAGATCTCTTTTAAGTCCATACTAAAACCTGGAACAGAGATGCCACTGTACTGACATGGAAACTGACACTGCACCAGCTGCTACTGCCACCCACACCTTCATCCCAGATTCTATGGTATACGAGGAGGGAAAGCAACTCTTTGCTTAAAAATAGTCACATTCTGTAGAAAAGAGTTGACATTCTTGAACTGTCATTAAAATGAGCTTCTGGAGATGAGACCTAACATGGCATTTCATACGATGGAACAGCTTTGTATATACATAGAAAGGGCTTGCCATGTGTGTATTTTAGACCCCGGTCACAACATCCAATATTGTGGAAAAAGAATAAGCATGCTACTTCATATATTTCCATTCAAATGAATAGCATCTAGATGACCCACTATGACTGAGATGGACAACTTCTAGCCCTACATACCCAATCATCCTTTGCCCCAACCATACTTGGCTATGGTTTACAGGAAGTGTTGTCCAATAACTTAAAATCATCCACCACTTTGCTATAACAATTCAAGTCTACCTCCACATATTCATTTCTGACATACAAATAGGTTTGCTTATAAATTAACCACCACATGGTGATGTTCAGCACACAACTGGCTTGAAGAGGTACCTCTCACCACGAAATCCATAATAGCTGTTCCTTAAGAGTTTCTGAAGCTGGCTAAAGGGGGAAGTGTTATAGCTTTGTGTTCTCTCCAGAAATGAGCCAGCATTCTCAGGGAGTCAGTTTCGCCCTGATAGAGTCATAAAAAAATATTTGCAGCAAGTAAACAATCCCCCTCTTTGCTAAACTAACAATGTTCTCTCTGCCTCATTGTCCCCTTGCCACTCATTTCCAGCTCTCTGGTTGCTCAATATGTCGTTACCAAGAAGGCCCGCCTGAAAAACGGCAGCTTCTCATCTCTGCCTCACAAGTCTTGCTGGGCAGTTGAAAACTGCAGGTAATGTTGCAGTATATTATATCTTGAGAGAGTGTTGGTCTGAAGGGTACTTTGGGAGTCTCAAATAGTTGTTGAAAGCTATTTGCTGTCTGGTTTCTAGGAGACAGCATGACTCACGGCATCTTTCCTCACAGTCTACACTTCTCAAGCATTTATCAACCAATGTTCTTGATGAAGACTGATTTTTTAAAAAAAATCTTACGGAGAGAAAAATTAGAGAACACTATGAAATTATTGTTGTAGATAAGGAGTGCTAAACTAAACCCCAAGGGAACACATTTGCCAGGCGGGGGGATTTATCTGTGATTGTAGTGAAGCATGGAAAATAATTTATGCTTATATCCTATTTTCTTTTCAATATTGTTGACATGTTTTTGCAATATTGCAAAAAAAAAAGTTTCTCTGAAACTTAATCTCCAATTTGCTGCCTTTCCTTCAAAGAGTAGATGAAGAAGAGGACAGAACTGCTAAGATTTAACCAATATTACAATGTGATGTTTTACATATTCACTCAGAAGTGAGCAGTGGGGGCTGGTGGCTTCCACATCAGTGACAAGGTGTAACTTAGAATCCTAAAAAGCCAGAAGGGCCTAGAAGTCATCTAATCCAACTACCTGCCAGTGTAGGAATCCACTGTTAAGGGAGTGCTGAGGTTGTCTAACTTGTGTTTAAAAAATCCCAGCAAATGAGATTCTACCACCTTTTGAGGTAGTCTGTTCCACTGTTGAACAATTATTACCATCAGAAAGATCTTCCTAATGTTTAATCAGAATCTCATTTCTTGCAATTTGAATCCAGTCCTAGTCTCTGGAGAAGAGAAAACAAACTTGCTCATTTTCTAAATCACAACCTTTGAGATATTTAGAGACAGCTATTGCATTATTTCTCAATTGTCCAGGCTAAACACATCCAAATTTCTCAACTCTTCCTCATAGGGTTTGGTTTCCTGTTCTTTTGCCATGTTGCTCACCCTGTCCTAAGCATGTTCCAGCTTGTAAATGTTCCTGTTAAACTGTGGTGCATGAAACTGGACACAGTTTTCCAAGTGAGGCCTGACTAGAGCACTATAAAGTGGCATTATTATATCCCTTGCTCAGGACACCATAATTCTGCTCATGCCTAGAACTACTTTTTTTTTCTTTTTGACACTGTATCCCACTGTTGACTTACAGTAAGCCTGTGGTCTACCAGGACCCCCAAATCCTTATCACATGTATTGCTGTCAAGCTAAGCATAGTCCATCTTATATTTGGGCATCCCAGTTTTGTCTGCCCAAATGTAGGACCTAACATTTCTCCATTTGAGATTTTAACCTGAGTTTTAAAGGCACTATTCAAGGTACTAAACCCTATCCCCCAAACAGGTTCAGCGTTATGAATAACTTATTGGAAGCTCAAATTAAAACCCAAAATGGATTTCTTGCTCCACTAATATGGAAGCCAACAGCTACCACTGGAAGTAAGTCCCACTATTTTCACTTGGGTGGATAAATGCATGTAAAATTGCAGCATATGGCACTTTTAAATAGATTTTGGAAAAGCTACCCTTTTAGACTACAGTTTTTACTGTTTTTTCTGTGGCCATGCTGGCTGGCCACTGTAGTAGAACAAAAATCTTCCCCCAAGTTCTAGGCATGTGAAGAATATTTGCAAAATTTCTCATTGTCATTGAGACAGCCTGCTGAGAAATCACTAGTATCCACAACATTTCTTGTCTCCAGTGTGAGAATAAGGCAAAGAGTGCTTCACTTTTTAATGTGGTTTCTGTAATTGACATAAAAATATTTCTGTATAAAACAGTTGTTTATTCTCTTTGTGAACCAAAACACACTCACACACAAAACACATACACACAAATTGGCTAGTTGATGAAAAGGATCCAAGCATCATACCTAATGCCTCTAATTTTTAGAAGCTGATACAACAAGACCATCATTTTTGCAGTTTATCTATGCAATTTGTATACTGTATGCAATTTGCACATTTTCCACAAAAATCGGTCTCATAAATGCAAAAGCTCTCACAAGACTGACAGAGAATTTCTTGTCCATCTCACAGGTGAAGAGAAACATTTTATGGTTCATTGTTTTTGCACATAAGAATAACACAAGCAGGAATTTGCATCACTAACAACTTCTAAATGCATGGCGTTTTAAATGCTAATGCTTTCAGTAGCAGAGCTAAGTTTGACTGAGTTGGGTCATATTTGGTGCGAAGCTCTGGGATTCAAATTCTACACAGTTTCACCATCAGTAGAGTAATAAGCACACTCTGGGTTTGGTCTGAAATTTCCAAGAGCTATCCAAAGTGCTGAAGCCTATTCCTGAAACAGCATCAGCACCTTTAAAGATCAGATAAAAGGCTGAAACGGGTTCATTGCCCTACTGACATGGGAACTAACAGTCACCACTGAAAGCTTTGAAAGCCTAAAGGCTGAAATTCAAACTGTTATAGTGGCATCTGGTCTTGACCCATAATGTTTCATTACTACAAGAAGCTGCTCTATTACATATCTCCTTAATTTCTGTATTGCCTCATAGCTCCAGCACTACCATACCAATAACACGTATTGAATAGCAGAGAGAAGGGAATTCTTAAATTAGTTGGTGTCTTGAGGTTGAATATTCTGATGGCTCTGGCAGAATCAGGTAGCCTTTATTTTGCAGTAGGGTATTTAAGACTCTTTTGTTCTTCTGGTGTCAAATACAAAGATGGTTGCCAGAAAGAACATAAATAATACTGATGTCTGCAGCTGTAATGTGATACCCCTAAAGGAGCCATAATATTCCCAAAGCATCCATGGGACCTTCTGTTTCTCCATTCCCTTTTTTAGTTCAATAATTTTACCAGCAGTGCTTCAGTCTTCTCCTATTTTCTAACATTTCTTTAAAAAAAAAAGATGAGTTATTCTTTGCCCCCTTTTTATTTCAGGGAAGCCGTCCATTTGATATTTCATCTTCCAGGGTTGAAACTGATCATTGCCATTTGGATGACAATGAAAAATGGTTATTTTGAGGCATGTATCATGACTTCCTGATGAGTTATGGCTGACCCCCTTTCCATTTCTAGTAATGCCCCCCTTTGGTATTTCAGCTTGAACCTCAGCGCTGCCACTTGGACAATGAACAAAAATATTATTTCAAATTCTGAGTTGTCTAGCATGATATCCCAGTGAGTTACATATATCAATCACACACACACACATACACACAATGTTTTATTATAAAAGTATTTAGGAAAACACAGAGGTAGATCTTTTTTCCCATTTCAACTCATTCCCCTCATATTCTCCTAAAACTCAGGAGAGGGAATACAAAAGTATGGATTCATGACATAATTAAGGAGTAGTTTAATTACTCCTTTCTCACAGCAAATTTTTAAAAAAGTGACTCCGTGGTCCATGAATAAAAGCAAACATCAGATTTAGGCAATACTTTAGGACCATTTCAATGTCCCAAGAGTAGCGACCTTCTGAGTTCTGCAGAACTCCTTATCAAGATATATCTTAAAGAAATTACAGATGGGAAGAAACCAAAGTGCAAGCAAATTTAACCAGATGTAGAGGCTGTTGTGCTGGCAGCCAGCCTAGCTTCCAAGATGGAGACAGCAAGCTCAATGTCTAAGAGAAGTGTAAGGATGTCAATTTACATCCAGGATTGTCTGCTGAGATGTGCAGTTAATGACTATTCTCCATCTCCATAGACAAAAAGGCTGGCTGTAACCCAGGGATCTGTCCATTGCCTTGGTCAAATCCCACAGGCTCCTGAGTCAGCTTAGAGGAGAAATGTGAAGTAAAATGGCAGCCTCTCCAGCAAAGCACTAAGTAATTGAAGCCCAGACAGAGAGTATTCTTTAGTGATTCATGCTTTTCCAGACTCTTCTCTTTCTTCTTTCTAGACAGAAAAGGAGGAGGAGGAGGAGGAGGAGGAGGAGGAGGAGGGGAATATTTTAAATGGACAGTTATTGTCTCACTATAGTTTTGTCACATTTACCATTCAAGGATGAGGATCACTAGAAAAACAAAGAGTCCCTGATTGAAGATAGGAAATGGGGATCTATTTATTTCTGGCCTGCTTCTGAATTACCACAACCAAGGGCCTTCCCACACTACACTGTTATAGTGCTATTATTCCACTTTCAACAACCTGCAGATTCTGGGGTTTGTAGTTTACTGAGGCCAAAAAGCTCTCTGGCTGAGAATTCTTAAGGCCCCTCCCTAAACAGCAAACCTCAGGATTCCATAGGATGTTGAAAGTGGAATAATAGCACTATAACAGTATAGTTCAGAAAGACCCAATGTCTCTATTTTGTGTTCCTGATGAGATGTTTTGAAAGAGGAAGAAGTTCCTTGAGTTAACTGAGAAAGGCCATAAGAAGAGCAAGATGGACAGGAGAGGAGAAAAACTATGAGCCAGAATCTAATGTGGGTGACTTATGCATATTAGAGTTTTCCTACAGACAAGGTTTTTTCAAAGTTAAAGGAACAGAGTTGCACATGAGGTATCATTCTGCACATTCTCAGCCCAGCTGTATCCGTCTGTCCTCTGCTGAATTGGGAGTGGCATTCCTTTAGTTGCATATTTGGTTGCACAGTCTTGCCATTCAAAACAAGAGTCAGGTAGCAGAATCAGCATTTGAGATATGGAGATTTAGACCATTTCTGCACTACACTGTTACAGTGCTATTATTCCACTTTCATTATCCTATGGAATCCTGGGGTTTGCAGTTTAGCGAGGGGCATTTAGAATTCTCAGCCAGAGAGCTCTTTGACCTCAGTAAGCTACAAACCCCAGAATTCCACAGGATATTTAAAGTGGAGTAATAGCACTATAACAATCTAGTGCAAAAATGGCCTTAAACTACACAGTGCTGATGTAGGTTGTTGGCCTATGCCAGTGGTTCTCAACCTGTGAGTCAATGCTCAGGGCTTCTGGGAGCTGAAGTCCACAAACATCTGGGGACCCACAGGTTGAGAACCACTGGCCTATGCCTGAAGAAGGAGGAGTAGTCGATTGTGTGTTATTTATGGGGAAGCCTTTATGGTGGAGCACTGAATTCACCCTGGTTTTTACTGTAAACATTGAAAGATTTATCCTTAAGTACGTTCAACAACTTCTATTGCTCCTTTAAAGTTCAGACTAAAACACAGAATGGATTCACCCCCATTGGCATGAAAGCCATCAATGTGGGGAAATTTGACTTCATTGATGGGCAGAGGGCCCATCTAGGGATAATTGAAAAACCATTGGAAAATGTGTTTCTTGAACATTGAGAAACCCTGATAAGTTGAATCTTGGACTAATGACAAACTTCACAGTTTGAGACTTCATCTGTGCGAAATTTGTAAATGAGGATTTTTTTTCCTGAAGAAGACACACTTTTCTGCATAGGAAGCAGCATTTTTTCTCTGCAGAAAATATATGAATTTTATGCATGCTAAGTCTAAATGTAATGTTATGCCTGGTTAAAAAAAAACTGCCTGTGAATTTTGTGTAAAATCAATCCCAAATTACAAATAGGCTTTGAAAACTATTTCATGTTTGAAGACTTTCTTGCAACGGGAACAAAATTGCTCAAATTACTTGCTGCTTCCTTTAGAATAAGATTAGCAAAAAATTATATTCAATTCCCTACCTTCATATTGTGGGAGGCATGCCTCTAACACATGTCCAATTTATTCCATGTATAAAGTATTGTATTTGCAGGCATATAAGACTCACTTTCCCCCCCAAAAAAATACTGTTTGAAAATGTGGTATGTCTTATATATTGGTGTATCTTATATGCCAGCAAATAGTATTTACCTGTGTATAAATGAGGTGCGTCTTATACACGGGTGCATCTTATACGCTGACAAATACAGTACAAAGCATGACTATAAACGTCTTGCTCCTTTCTATTGTGAGAGCTTGAATGAAAAGATAAATCCATGTCTTCCAAAAACCAGGCAAAAATTTCTCGTTTCCCAGTGCACAGCTACCAGCATAACATAGCTATTTCACAAGTTTAGGATTTATTAGATGCTCAGGTATGATTCTTAAAAATCAGCCAAATGGGACATACACTTTTGGAAGGCAGTTTGCTTGACAAAGCTTGGCGAATAATCAAAGGAAGAGTTTGCCTCCCAGGATACTTGTAATAATATGACATTAATCCTTCACAGCTATGCAGCACTTTATCTTTATAAAACACTGAGGAGCAATAATGTATGCAGACCATTTATGATTAAAATTGGAGATTGGTTGCAACTTCTTCATGGTGGCCTATGAGTCGATGCTGATTAGCATGCAGAAAGGTACGCCGAGAGGATAGGTGGGGGTAAATTTCTACATAGGCTACAAAAGAATGGTCAACAGCTTTTGTAAAGTGTACAGACTGTATCTCACAAAAGGAGAACGATATTTGAGTTCATTTCCATAACAACAACTAAATGTTGTCATATGCAGAACCTGTGAAATAAGACCTTCACCTCTATAGCGCAAAGAAGATAGTCGTAACACTTGCAAAATGCTGGGAAAGAAGCAGAGGAGAGCTGCAAGAGATTTTGTGACACTAATAGAAAAATGAGCTTTGTTGTCTACTGTAGGGACTTTTTAATACATACTTCAGAATATCAGCTTTAGTGATGTCACCAACATTCATCAAGACAAAGCTCAAGAAAGGAATTTGTCCAGCTTGTGATGTTTGGTCATATTAAGAAGTGAGACCCATTTGTTCCAAAAATTATTCTCCAGCTCAAATCATAGGGCTAACCAAAGGGGTGGGAATTATTTGGCCCTTCAGATATTCTTGATTGGCAACTTCCAGCATTCCTCACAATTAGCTGTGCTGAGGAGGGCTGCAGAAAATTGCACTGTAAGAAGATGTGGAAGGTCACACAATTCCTACCTCTCACCTAGGCCGTTTCCGCACTAGACTGTTATAGTGCTATTATTCCACTTTCAACATCCTGTGGAATCTTGGGATTTGCAGTTTAGGGAAGGGCCTATGGAATCCTGGGGCTTGCAATTTAGGGAGGGGCATTTAGAATTCTCAACTAGAGAGCTCTTTGGCTTCAGTAAACTACAAACCCCAGAATTCCACAGCATGTTGAAAATGGAATAATAGCACTATAACAGTCTAGTGTGGAAAGGCTATAAGCAAACTTCTTCTGGCCCAACCCCTCCCACCACCAAATCTAACAGAAACATCATTGACTTGAGTTCCAATTGCTGGTGGAAGGGGATCTCCTTCTCCCTATGCAGCACAATAAAGTAAGTTTGGGAGGAGCTACAATTGTGGCAATAGTGTCAAAATCGTGACTAAGTAGTGGTTGTGAATATAAAACAACTAAGGATAAGTAAATCTAGGTAACAAAATACTTCAGTTAACAAAGCTTCTGTCAATGCAGCTTATTTTTACAAAGTCTTTTTACACCCATCCAGCCCCCCTCATCCTCTGTCTAGTTGAATTTCTTTTAGTAACTTAGACAGATAGGAGTATGGTGAAGGAAGGCTAGAGATGCACAGACTTTCAGCCTCAGGCTGTGGCAGTAGGTCTCTAGCTCAGGAGCTCAGGATTCTACTCCAGCTGACCGTACCTTAGCAAAGTGTACCTGCCCACAACAGGCAAGGTAAACAGCAACTCCTTCCAGAATCCCTTCTCAGCATGCATGAGCAGCAAAACACAGAGAAAGGGGAAGAACAGACAAGCCTGCTTCACCACCTACTCCCAGCGTGTTAGGAAAAAAAGGCCACAAAATGAACATCATAAGAAGAAAAGAGGCTAATGAAAGAAAAAGTCATGCCTGGATGCATTTTGGAAGAAGCTTTCAAGTCATCTCTAGAAGGTTTGACATATTTTATCTACTTATGCAAGACTTACCTTCACATGTGCATATTATTAATTTTGAATTTTAAAAAATGCCGATACATACTGGACCGCTTCTCTTTTTTGTAGTGCTGGAACCTATCCCTATGCTTTTCATGTTATTTCTGCCTCTGGTACCCAAGTTTCTGTTAAAGAAGCAATGCCCAAGAACACTGCTTCATGAACTAAGGTATACTGATGCTTAACCAAGTAGCTGATACAAGCCTATGTTTGTTCAACAGCTACCCAAAAAAGGGCAACTACATTTGTAAGGGAACTTCTGCATGTATATGACAGTAACAGGATTCTGGCTGGTATTTTATGGGATTCTAAGCACATATCGCTACCCAGACACATGGACACATCATGCAAGTTTTCAAAGCTTCATTGACTTCTTCATCAGGAAAAAAATGTTTAAAATCATACAGGAGAAGGAAAGTGATGATGTCAAAGTCACAGGATGACATTTTGTCTCTGATGTTACTTCTGTGGTCAGTTAAGATGATCTGGAGGGATCTCAGTGCAGGCAAAGTTCACTCCCCTTCTTGGCTATGTGAGGAAGCCAGTGGTGCTTTGAAAGCTTGCAAGTGTATTTTTTGCATTTTGGTTGGCCAATAGATTATAGAATTTGGATTTTGTTGTATTTTGCTGCCTGGTCAACATAGCTACCCTTGAATATGTTTCCTTGAGTAAACACAGGGATCAATCTGTTAAAGTCACTAGCAAACATGTATCCCAAGTTTAGAGCCAGTATTTAGCTGCACTCAAAAAGGCCATTCCTGCTAAGTATGACTTCATCATTTCACCATGCCTGCCTGTAAGATATCAAAGACACGGGGTGAGTTAGTGTCCAAATTTGAGCTTTGGCTCTACTTCAAGAGAACCAAATTCAGTTCCAAAACTCTGTTCGCCTAAGCTGTCAGAGGCACTGAAGGTTGCTGTATCGTGGCTTCTCTACCTGATTAAGCAGTGAAATTGACAGCTTTAACCAGCATTCCTTGCCAGCCCTTCAGAGCCAGTATAACTGCCTCACAACAACAGGACTATTTAAAGGTCTCCGTTGAAGGACAATAGAAGCACCACAGTTTGTTTGCTTGTAAATCTTACTTTTAAAGAAATTCTTCTGCTGCTTGTTGCAGCTTTGTACATGCTGTGCTCCATTTCCACAAACAAAAAATTTCTCTGCAAAAAAAAAGAAAAGAAGGTGTTTTGGGTTGTTTCTGGACATGTGGTATTGGTTGTCTTGTTTGCCCTTCTTCACAATCCAGTCAGGTGTTCTTTCAACACTTTAAAAAAAAACAAAAAAAACCCACTTTTCTTTCTGTCTTCAGGACCATACCATCCAAATGTTCTAATTTGGCCGCAGCAGTTCTGATTAAAGGTCTTTCCGCACTATACTGTTACAGTGCTATTACTCCACTTTCAACATCCTGGAGAATTCTGAGGTTTGTAGTTTACTGAGGCCAAAGAGCTCTCTGGCTGAGCATTCTAAATGCCCCTCCCTAAACTGCAAACCCCAGGATTCCATAGAATGCTGAAAGCAGAATGATAGCACTATAACGGTGTAGTACAAAAAGGCCCTAATTCTCTGTCATCCCACTTTCTCGGCTACTGTTAAAATGCCCCAGTTTCTTGCTTCTCGTCCCACTTTCCTTTGCCCTTCATTAATTCAGCAGAAGGGAGAATAGAGTAGAGGATGGAATCTTGCCTTTCCCTCTAGATTCAGGCAAAAGCAAACTGCTGCAGTCTCTCTTAGCTGATTTTTTCTTCCTTATCATCAACTTTTGCCATGTTGACCACACTCTGATTCTGCTTGGCCACGTATGCCTCAGTTCTCATCTATGAAACATTGAAGGGTAGGCAGGACCTAAACCAGTCAGAAATCATGCCACCATCACAATGACATGATGGTATCATATAGCCAGGATGTTGTGTGTTAATGTGATAAAACAAATTTGGATTAAGGCCAAGGCAACCGGCTTTCCTTCAGAGTTAATTCTATGATGGAACAAGATAACAAGCTTTTGGCCACATAACATCGCAAAGTAACAGAAGCATATCTAGCATAAATAGCGCCTAGGACAAGTATGGAAATTGCTCCCCTACCTCCAGAACTGCCTCCTCCACCACTGCTTCTGGCAGTGCTTTTTATGTGCCACCCTCACATGTACCCTACTTGCCCCACTCTAAATACGTCTCTGCAAAGCAACTTCAGTGGTAAGAGAAGAAGTATTGCCCTCAGTTCACAGACATGTTTTCCCCTCTTTTCATCTCTTGTTCTTTATGAAGTGGATCTTCTGATTAAAAAAAAAAATCTTTACTCAGACTGAACATAAACAGGAATGGATTTCTGTGTTAATCTGAAGCAGTTTCTAACTTCTCAGCAGCATCACTTGTAGAGGAATGTGGGTTACAGTCTGCTCTGTCCTTATTTCTAACAATGAGAAAAAAGACTTCTCCAATTACTAGAAAATATACTTAAACTAGTAGCCCTAACAGTATGTGTATTGCACAAATGAGGAGAGGTAAAGTGTGAGCACAGTTTGTTGGATGGTTCACTGAAGGCACCATATTGTTAATCTCTGAAATATTTTGGTGTCCTTAGGTCTCATCTTTTGCTATTTGTATTAGTGATTTGCATAAGATAATACAAAATTCAGAAAGCAAAGGTCAGAATGATAAATTTTCATTGGGATGCAGGCAAGGGGTGGGTGGGATTTACAATGAACTTGCTGAATTGCAGTAGGCCAAGATAAAACTTTCATCATGCAGGCTTTCATTAAATGGTATAAATAATAACAGGGAGAAGTATGCATTATAAATTAAATCCAGACAGAGTGCTGATTATGGACTAAGCTTCATGTCTTGTATAGTACAGAAAGTGCTTATTCTCCTTTTAGAAGGTTTTACCTGGAGACACAGAGAGACTGTAGGTCGATATCATTAAGGTAAGCAGGCGTCTGTGCTGAGTTCCTCAAACGATCTCCTCACCACATTTCTGTAAAAGATATTGTTGGAAAGGTCCTCAGGATGAGTTGGGAAAAGAATGTAATGACATGCCAAATTGAGCAGATTAATCATCATTCATCACAGATGGGATGGGGAGGCCACTTATCTTAATGTACAGAAAGCAAGACTCCACTTAGTACTACTTGACATATCCTCAGTAGTCCCTTTTAGCCTGGCAAGAACCCAGGGAGATGTGCTGATGCTCAGACACTCTGGTTGTTGAATATTTTGGATCCCTTGGTACCTCTGATTAAAGCCAATGATCAATACCCAACTTTGAGAAAAAATGGGTGCAGGGTATATTACGGATGACGTCCCATGAATAAATAAACTTCGTTAATGGCATTTGTCTTACAGTGGAGTTCATGTATAATTGAGCATGAATAATTCCCATTAAAAGAACACCTAGAATGCTCACTGGCAAAAGAAAGACTTAATTGATTTCTCCCTTCTGGGAACTCTCTCATAACAAGGCAAGGAATAGGGTAGGAAAAAAAAACCCAGTTGTCTACTGCATATAATGAATCTGAAATACCTGCTCAGTACATTATTGTAGTTGCTCTGGGTCTTTCTTTCAATTGCCATTTAATGGCCTTTTTAGGATCCAGGTTCTTTAACTTGCTAAAGGCTTCAGATAGGTCCCATACTTCTCATCAGTATAGAAAAGGTCTAGGACATGATCCAACTTTTGCTGAAATCAATAGGCTCTGAATTTGGCCTCAGATCAGTTTTATGAAACAACACTCCTCTTGCCTTGTGAATGTATCTTAACTGAATCAAAATGAATTCAACTGGTCACATGGGGAAGAACAAATTCAGTACCTTTTTTGGAGGGATCTAAATAAAACACGGCTATCTCCTCTTAATTGAATGCCTCTATAAAATAATATGCCTGCCTTTCCATCCCCACTCTTTTCTCCAGATTTGTAGATGACTGACTTTTAATCTAGTAATAATCCATTTCTCTGTCAAGACAAATATGGTGATGCCAGGTTCCAAACTATTTAGGATGAAAATTAAAGAAATCTGTACTTTGCCAGATTCACACATTTTTTCATTATACACTCTTAAAACTTGGAATGAATATTGCTGTTGACTTTGGGGATTAATGCTAGCTACTCCAGAGTGCCAAATGCATATGTTTTAGCAATCTTTCCAAGACTGAGAACAAAACAGGGCATAATTTCCTCTGACATCATCTCCAAACATGGCATGCTCAGTAACATTGCCCAGTCCATAGGTGATCTGCCATCTGGTTCCAGTTAGCACATTACATTTGATTGCTGGATCACACTGTTGAAATTAGAGTATATTTTATATTCCAAGCAGGAAAATTACATAGAATCCTATTTCATGTCTACATTTGTGGTGCATAGCAAGCTGCGTTCTCAACTTCCTCCATAGTTCCTTGACACAAGACAAAGTTACATTGTCTGTCGTACAGCCAGCTTTTACTAGCAAAGCTGTGAAAGTTTTTAGCTGTATGAAACTTTCAAACCAAACCAGTCAGAGAAAAGAGTGAATGATTCCGACATTCATACAGACTGGGTGGTTTCCTTTGCCATCTGAAAGGCTGAAAATTGAGGGAATGTTTGGCGGGAAAGAAAAAGATTAACTAGGCACATTTTTTCTTTAGCAATGTTTTCTACCCTGTTTCTACTGCTCTATTGAGTTCTGTCTTTCCCATGCTTAAATTGAGACTTGGCACATAGTCCAGAGATAAACATTGTCATTTGAACATTTTTGTTTTGTTTGAACATTTTGTAGTTAACATTTTAAAACTTCAAGCCCCAGAAGGCTCTTGATGGCATAGATTTTGGAGGAGTACTAACTGAGAAGAGGTTCACATAAATTTTCCTGTTTTTGATCCAGATGAGGAAAAAAGATTCACCCCAGGCGGCAATGTTTCTGGGGCGTCCTGACCCATAGCCGTGACCCTGTGCACCCTGGCCATGCCCCCACACACCAAAGCCACACCCCTGCACACAGTGGCCACACCCCTTGTGCCATAGCACGACCCCCCTCCACACACTCCAAGCTCCGCCACTGACTATCCCCTCTGTTTCCATCATTCATGACTACTTAAAGGCCTTCTCCTAGCTTCAGCTTCCAGTCTGAGTTTTATGTGGCCTGTGGGAACAGACAAAGGATCTTGGGGTACCAAGGGGGTGGTTAGTAGCTGCCGCATCAATGAGACAATGCAACTACTCAGAGTTTTAGTCTGACCTTTACAGGAGCTACCCAAAGAACTGACTCTAAATAGATTCAGCCCCTTGGACAACTTCTTTAAAGTTTGACTTAAAACTCAGAGTGGATTCATCATGCCACTGAAGCCACTGGCTGCCATGAGGTTGCCAGGCCTGGCATGAGTAAGGCCCATCCACACATCTGCTGCTCAATAGCATTTTTTTTTTATTTCTATACCGCCTATCAACTAGTGTTATCTAAGCGGTTTACAATGTATTTTAGCTAATTGCCCCCAACAAGCTGGGTACTCATTTTACCGACCTACGAAAGGATGGAAGGCTGAGTCAACCTTGGAGCCTGGCAGGATCGAACTCACAACCTTGTGGTTGCAGTACTGGCATTTAACCACTGTGCCACCAGGGCTCACACTGGGGCAGGTTACTTCCAGTCATATGTAACAATTTCCTTTCACCCTCCACTTTTACATGAGAACATAAACAACTTTTGTTTCCAGCCATTTTTATGCAAGCTGATGGAGGAAGAATAATCACAGCCACCAGTATATTTAGTATTACTTAGATCAGCGAATGGACTGCTGCTGCTGCTGCTGCTGCTGCTTCTTCTTCTTCTTCTTTGCTTTGAAGCATCCATTCTGTGGCAGTGTTTGTAAGCTTAAGGGAAAAAAAGTGCCAGTGCTTTAAATCCGTCATTCTGTGTATAATATTTTGGTTTCATGGAAGAATAAGCTTCCAGCCCCAAAGCAACAAATCAGTCCACTTCCCAGTGAACCTGTCACAATTCCATCTTTGAATAAGACCACAGGTGTCACTATTGTCAGCTGTGTAGTGTCAGAATACACAGGAGATGGAGAGAAGTCAGAAGGAAAGCGCATACATTAGAAAGCGGTGGACTTGAGGACTAAAAGGCTCAAGGGACTGGATATAGGATAAAAACCCTTTTGAGAGGTCACTGTTTTCATATCCAGCTCATCTAATGGCTTTAATCAGTGACCTAGATGGTGTTAGTTCAGTTCCAAGAGGACATGTGTCAACACTACAGGAACAAGTATTGCTAATTGGCACTCTGGTTACTAATAAAAGATGAGAGGCCAAAGATTCAGAGGGCATAGATGCTGAACTTATCCCTCACTCCTCAGTCTGTGTTCTTCCCCTACAAGTAGAGAACATTGACAAGGTGGTGTGTGAAAATTCACACTGCTATTTCTGAATGGAATACAGAGAAGACAAGTCCCCAAAGATGCCTGTCTGACATCTTTAATGAGGTCCAAAATCTAAAGAGCAAGAAAGCAAGAAAGAGAAACAACACTTTGTACCAGCAAAGGAAATCTACCCAATTAGGACCTATTATTCCCTGCAGAGAGAAATCTCACGGACTCAGAAGACTGTAGTCGAAGAGATGGAAATCTTTGTAGTTCCTCCCCATCTCCATTAGTTGGGCCAATACTCCTTTTGTAGGTAAGGTCGCTGGATTTTTTCCAAGACATAAAGTAACTACACAGTTATAGAAACTGCTTGAATGAAGTAAGGACCACAGTTAGTTTTATTTCTGGATGAAATAAAAATCACAGTCAGTCATCCTGCTTTAACAGTAAGGGCTGGATCAGACAGTATTTTGCTGCTGCGGGAGAACAGTCCTAGTCTATCTACACATGCCTGTGAGTGCATGAAGAAAGGAAATTGTCAGATGGCTGATCAAAGATATAACTAGCAGCAGCAAATGAAATGGCCACTGGCAGAAATCACTAGCCATCACTGCAAAACAATCCAACAGGAAAGCATGCTTTTACCAAAAATGCTGCTAATTCAGTCCCAGGGATTTTCCAGCCATCATCACTGCAAAGTGAGCCAGGTACTTACAAGAAATGATAGCAAACAAGGGTAAAGACACAGGTCATTTCAGGAAAGACCTATCAGTGTAGAACATTCCTAAATGCTCTAGGGCTTATCTAAAGAGCAAGAACTGGCAATTTGCTCAAAGCTTTTCATCAGGGTGTGGAACAGAGAGGCATAACCCTCCCATTGACTCTATCATTCTTGAGCATCCTCTTCAGCATGGTGGACCGGTAATTTTTTAAGGAGCTCTGGAGGGAAAATGAAATATGTAGAAAGATCTTCGCACCCCTTTCCAAAATAGGCAGTTGACAAGACCTCCAGTTTCTTGTGAAAAGCCAGTGTGACTCCTCAGCCCTTTGGCAGCTGCCAACTGTGTCTTATGAGAATCAGGTCCAGAGAAGACACTGTGTGTCTGCATCTAAACTCACTTACAGCTGGACTTTGGAGTGCTGGGGGCCCACAAGTGGATAAACAACTATCCTCCTCCCCTCTCTGCTTTCTCCTCACAACAGTCCTGTGAGGTAGACTGGGGAGAGAAAGCCTAGCTCAGGTTCATCCAGCAAATCTCATGACTCTGTAGAGACTTGAACTGAATCCACCAGATGCAGGTCCAATATTACACTGACTCTCTTCCTTTATGAAGGAGATTTTTCAGTTTTCTTCATATTGGAGATATACCCAACCAAATAACCCCTCTCACAGATGATTAAGATGGGGCACTGGATCACATGCTGTCTAGCACATCTCATTCTCTTAACAGCAACAGAAGGCTGTGAATAAAGAGAAGGCATTTACTTGTTGGGGAAGTTCGTGACTCTTGAGTTTTTCAGAACACGGTCTGACAGGTTGCCAGGATAAATTCTGCTTTACTCATAGTCTCATGACCATTCTTCAGCTATTTCTGCAAGGCATGTTTCATTCCAATATCTCCCAAGAGGTTTTCCTCAGTAATCATAAGTAGGCAGCAGACACAGTTCTCTTTTATGAAGAAACCTAATCTTAAAAAGTTGCTAAGCTTTATCGTAACAACTAGCTCATGTTTTGTTTCACAATGGTAAATGAAATGTCACCATCAGCTGCTCTCTCCTACTCCCTCAAAAAAGAAAAAGAAAAAGAAGTACATGGTTTCTCTTGACAACGTGTCAGGCCTATTCTTTTGGTCCTCTACCAGTATGATCCTGTGTTTGTTTATCTACTATACAAAAGTCAAAGTCTGTGAGCGATCTGTTTGTCTGCATCAGGCAGGCAAAGATCTCACATGATTGGCTGTGTGAGGCGAGAAGACCAGATATGATTGGCTGGCTGTGAAGATTCTATGGAATCCTAGGGTTGGCAGTTCAGGGAGGGGCCTTTAGAATACTCAGCCGGAGAGCTCCTGGGCCTCAGGCCAGTTGCTATGGAGATAAGGCCCAGCAGCAAGAAGAAGGGCAGTGTATTCCCTCAGAAACCAAACTTCTATTATGTTAAAAACCATGAATACAGATTGGATTGGTGAATACGGGGATAAGTTACAGGTACTGGAATAGGCTGGTTGCTATGGAGACAAGGCCTAGCAGCAAGAAGGAGGAGGGCACTATATTCCCTCAAGAGCCCAGCCTCTGTATGTTAACAACTCTGAATACAGATTGGATTGGGAAATACGTGGAAAAATTACTGATACTGGAATAGGCTGTTTGCTATTGAGATGAGGCCTAGCAGCAAGGAGGAGGACAGTGCATTCCCTCAGGAACCCAACCTCTGTATGGTAACAGCTCTGAATACAGACTGGATTGGGAAATATGGGGATAAGTTACAGGTACTGGAGAAGACAGTTCAGTGGGTTCTTAAGAAGAAAATAAAATCCCAGGCAATGCTGGGTAAATACACTAATTCTAAAATAAATATGAATGAAATAATAAATACTTTCTTCCTAATAGGAGTTTAGGATTGTAGGAAGTGAACAGAAAGTATGGTTGCCCCTCCATATATGTGAGGGTTCTGTTCTAGAAACCCCCACAAATGCTTGCTTCCTATTATATTCAATGGCAGCCACACACACTCAAATGCATCGGCATGTTCACATGTGCATCGCTACCATTTTAGCTATAGGATGGAATGCTCCAGTCATTCAAAATTGTGGATCCAGAGATCACAGGTAAGAATGGCCCACCGTACACACAGATATATAAGGAATATGTTTACAATATAGGTGAAGGATCTTCTATTTAAATTCCCCATGTGAACAAAAAACATGTAACATAATTCCTGGATATGGACAATGAATGTCAGAGAAAAGAAGTTTTCTATCCCTCCCCACCATGTTCCTGTATCTTAGGATCTTCAAAGGATGCTCTTCTTACCTCAGGGAGCTTGGCCGGAATATAAGAAGCTGCCTTATTTTGAGTCAGACCACTGGTCTTTTTTAGGATTCTCCGATACCAGAGCCTGGATCCTTTTCTCCAGAGCAGTGGTGTATCTAGTGTAAACAGTGCCTAGGGCAAGTCTGAAAGTTGCACCCCTACCTTCTTACTCCTACCCCTGCCCCCCATCCCTACATGCATGGCTTTTTGTGCCCACGTGGCATTGGCACCTGGGGTATGTGCCCTACTTGCCCCACCCTAGATATGCCTCTGCTCCAGAGCATAAAGATTCTAATATTAGTGCAGTGGGATATAACTAAAAATCTTTTAACTTCTATACTTTTCCCCTTTTTTTCTTATTAAACCTTTTCCAATAAATAAAAAGAAAGAAAGAAAGAAAGAAAGAAAGAAAGAAAGAAAGGAAGAAAGAAGGAAGGAAGGAAGGAAGGAAGGAAGGAAGGAAGGAAGGAAGGAAGGAAGGAAGGAAGGAAGGAAGGGAAGGGAAGGGAAGGGAGGAAGGAAGGAAGGAAGGAAGGAAGGAAGGAAGGAAGGAGGGAAGGGAAGGGAAGGGAAGGGAGGAAGGAAGGAAGGAAGGAAGGAAGGAAAAATAGAAAACAAAAAGGAGAAAGTAACAAAGAAAAAACAGAAATAGTAAAAAATAAGAACAAATTTCCATTTGACTTCCAGCTTTCTAACAAAGATTATGCATGACTATATAAAGTAACTTCTCCAATTGTAAATACCATTCATATACTTCTACTGCTTATTTTTCCAGATGTGCTAATTATCAAGACCTACAGTTAACATATTGTTCTCCTTTTCTTGCGAAAAGCCTAATAAGGATTCTCAGTCTTTCAAAAAAGTCACCAATGATTTTCCTCTACTCTCTGTTGTTACTTTGCCCATTTCCTCTAAGTCCATTAGTCAGTTCCCACTCATTGGTATTGCTGTATTCCCCCCTCAGTTTTGTGTGTATAATAATCTTGCTGCAGTAGTCAAGTATTGTAGTTTTTTTTCCATACCTCTTCTCCATTTGATTGTCCACCCATCCCAATAAATATAACTGAGGTTTCAATTGCACATTAAAGTTCAGAATTTTTTGCCCAACCCAATGTATTTCATTCCATTTTTTTTTTTACCTTTTCACAAGTCCACCTCATGTGGTAAAAAGATCCCATCTGTTGCTCACATTTCCAACATGCATTAGGAACATCTTGTATTTTGGCCAATTTTTTGGTGTCAAGTACAATGATACTTCATCTTGTAAAAGTTCAGTTTAAGATCGTAACATAATGTATATTTTGTTCTCCTCATTTTCTCCCATTGTTCCAACTGTATATTATGTCCAACAGTTTGCACTCACTTTATCATACAATCTTTGAGTGGCTCCTTTTCCATCTCCATTATTAACAAAAAAAATGTACATCTTACTAATGTTCATAATCTGAGCAAAATTGCTTCTCAATTCTGATTTACCCAACTCAAAGTCACACAGTTTTGTTATCCATTTTAAATCTTTCTATTATTTGTAAGAAAACCATTGAACACTGTAGCCTTCAGACCGTAGTTGTTCATTTGACTTAATTCTGTGTTATTGGTCAGATTTTAGTAGGTTACCCACTTTTCCTTTGCTATTTCTCCTTCCTGTAAAAAGCCTCTTGTGATGAAACTCACAAGGGCATAGCTCTGGTTTGTATCTGTTCCATATACTTAACAAAATATGTCTCATGTAGTGAATATTAAAATTTACATTTACTTTAGCTTTATCATACCAAAGATAACCATGCCACTCAAACCTCAGTTCATGCCCTTCTTAAATCCTGCAATCTCTTTTTTGTCAGCACAGTCCATTCTTTTGACTAGACCAAACAACATACATAAAAATACCATTTCAAGTCATGCAATCCCAATCCCCCTCTTTGTTTTGCATCTTGTAAGATTTTATATTTAACTATTGTTTTTTTCTTTTCCCATATAAATTTTGATAAGTCACTCTGCCATTGTTTAAATAACACCAGAACAAAGACAGCACTCTCAAGAAAACATCCATTTTTATCACTCCAAAAATGATAATTTAAGTTCTGCAAATGTTTGGAAATCCATCTTAAAACTGTTAAAACTGTTTCATATCTTAACACAGTTATTCTTCAATAACACACAATTCATATTCATCATAGTAATGTATAAATGTTTCACCTTTTCCTCAATGTTAAAACCTAACTTATCCACCATTATATTTGATCATCTTATATTTTTCATTAACTTCATTGTCTTTTGCTTGTTTATCTTAAATCCACCCAACTCCAAAATTCTTCTAATGTTTCCAACAACACTTCTATGCTATCCACAGGATTATCTAACACAATCACTAAGTCATCTACAAATGCTCTCAGTTTATGTACTTCCTTTTTAATTCTTATACCCTTAATCTTTCATCATGTCTTACTGTCCTATTCAAGACGTCAAGGGCTAAGATGAACAGTAAGGAGGAGACTGGACGCCCTTGTCTTGTTCCTTTTTTGATATTATGTAGTTTATTTAATTTACTATTAATCAAAATTTGTGCTTTCTGATTGAAATAGATCTTATTCTATCAGTCTCTGCCTTTGTGTGCTATTAAATGTCACTCAGCTTCAGAAACTTAGCAAAACAATTTGCAGCATGTACACTTATTCCTTTAAACATTTCTATTTACTGGACTACTCAATAAATTATATGGTGAGCAAAGAGCATCCAAAGAAATATCAAAAGCAAAACTTTAAAAAGCAGACATTACATAGGAATTGATAATCTCATTAAATCAATCAGGCTTGTTTTCCTTCTAAGGAGGATGTGACATATTACAGCGTGTAGAACTAACATACTCCAAAGCCACATGGAAAAATAAGATATCACATCTACAAAATGGACTTGAATCCCTTTTTTTATTCTCTGTTCAGCTTGGACCACAAAACTTTGTCATCATCCCCTATACCCAACATGACTTCATATTGTATTAAATGACTACATCAAACAAACAAACAAATAAATATATATTCACACAGAGCTATAGGCAGCCAACCACATATGGACATACCACCGGTAGGATTAAGGGCTGGTGCAGAAGCGAAGTTTCAAGAGTAGTTTGCAAAATGATCCAAGAATCATAAGCTGGGGACAATTTGAAGAATAGGCAAAGCCAAGGTTTCCATGCTGGAAGCTGGTGCCTGCCAGATGTTAGAAATCCTACTAAGGAAACAGGTAGAAAACAGATCAATAGGAAATAGATACACAAAAAGAAATCTACCAACTACTGAAGCAGAAATATGATCTGATAGAGCACATAGGCAACCTCAGAACTTGAAAGAGAGTCTGTTTTTGATTTCAGCTCCCAGAGACCCTCAACCACTATGAACAATGGCCTAGTTCTGGACAGGATAGGTAAAGGTGGACCATTTAGAGGCCTGCAACGGTGAGTGAGAAAGCAGAGAAGCTCTAAAGTAAATAAGAGTCCAGTTTATTCAGTCCAACAAATACTCTTCATCAGAAGCAACGCATGGAACAAAGTGCTGTACTGCAAAAGAGAAAATCCTCACCAGTCATCTGGGATATTTGACTTGGGGATTAAGTATGATTTGGACTGTTCCAGTGATTTGAACCTGCCAGATATACAAAGGAAAAACACAAAAGCACCTGCTATCTCCTAAGGCCTTTGTGAAAATGAGGTGTAACATCTCATGAGCATATTCTGGCAAATGTGTTTTGTAAACTAAAACCTCACATAACACACACAAAGAAGGTTTATATTTTTCCAAGAGGAAACCCATGGGGTGTTTAAAAGACCACAGAAATTCTAATTAAAGTCAAATCAATTGGGAGGGTCAGATCCCTTTCTCAAATGTGATATTTTTGCTGTGTTCTTATAAAATCTTTCCTTCTTTGTCCTCATGGCTGGGCTCCACATCAGCTCAAAAAGCTGTTTCCAAAAGAAAATTACATTACTGGCAGCTGCTTAACTTTCCATGAATATATCAGGAATGCAGACAAGTTTGTAAACGTAGAGGTTTTCATGTCTGCAAAATTTGCATGTTGAAATAACTCAGTCTAATTATAGTCTCCTGAAATTCCCTTGATGTAGTTTCTCTTTCTTTTCTAACCCAGCTCCTTCAGTCAAGCCAAGAAAAGGGATGAGGGGACAGGCTCCACCTACAAACTGTGTTAAATGCATATGTTTCCCTTCCTCTACCCTCCCCCTTATAAATTTGCACCTGTCTTATTACTCTGCAGATGGTAAGGTGGTTAATCTCCATGGACTTCCAACCTATTGTAAAATATAGAGAAGTAGATATAATGTTTCTGTCTTAATATACTACAAGACCTGTGGTCTGAAGGTGGCTGAAAACCTATACCCGTGCTATAAGAAATCCACAAGTTATAAACTTCTCAAAATTGCAAGCTATGTTCAACAAGCCCTTTGGCTAAGTAATTTTGCAACTGAAACTATAATTTTCTTAAGATCATTTTGAATAAAGAATTCTATGAAACAAAATAAACTGGAAGTTGTCTAGTTCAAAAAGCAGCTGTACCAAAAGCAGATTAGCAATTGTATGAGGAGACGTCTAGTTACCAATAACTCAGAATATAGCATGTTGAAAGTGCACAGTGGGCACTATTTTGGAGACTCCTGTAAGACAAATTAATTTAATTTACTTTGTTTAGATGTTTAACCTGCCCTGACTCTGATGGTTGAGAGCAGGTGACAACATTAAAACCAATTTCTAGCATAGCGTTTAAAATGTTACAAGATAAAATTTGCATGATAAGAGAACAATTTAATTTAATTTAATTTACGTAGACATTTAACTTGCCCTATCTTTGAAAGCTCAGAGCAGGTGGCAACATTTCAGTATTCATTTTTGATAATAATGTCTTTTATTGCTGTTTATAGCTATTTTTGCATTGTTTTGTAACCCGCTATGTAGGCTTTATGGAATAAAGCAAATTCATTTAGATAGTAGGAATAACAACAATTATAGTTAAAGCACAAAGAGGACAATGCAAGTAGCACGCACGCATTGTCCTGGCATGATGGATTAGATCCAAAGTAGTTTGAAGCTCTTTGTCAGGCACCAGATAATCCACACACCAAAGAATACACTCTGGAGTTAGCAGCAGTTTATTCACTGGAAAACATGCACACCAACAGCACACTTCCACACAAGTTGCTGAAACTGGTCTGTACAGCCATCACACATTGTTATAAGCAATCAGTGCAAATTCTTATATGCTAAGCTTCCATTGGTTTGTACAGCATTGCCTGTTCTTTCCCAGGATGGTGCCTTTCCCAAGCTTCCTTAACCTTGAACAATTGTTGATGCATTTCTTAGGCCATTTCTTCACTACACTGTTATAGTGCTATTATTCCATTTTCAACATCCTGTGGAATTCTAGGGTTTGTAGTTTACTGAGGCCAGAGAGCTCTCTGGCTGAGTATTTTAAATGTCCCTCCCTAAACTGCAAATCCCAGGATTCCACAGGATGCTGAAAGTGGAATAATAACACTATAACAGTGTAGTGCGGAAATGGCCTTAGTCCTTTTTATTACATCAGCACCACTTTCTTCTCACAACATCCTTCACCCTTATTTTCCTGCTTGAGGTTCTCTAGCGCTTTCCCCCTCAGCAAATACATTGTTACAATAGTTATCAATTATAATAATTAGAATGGATGTGTTGTAGCGATACTTCCCATATTGGTGGTTACACACACATTAGCAAGTCTAGCGATACGTGAATGCATATGTGATGTAAAACTCTTGTTTCCCCATGATTATACCCATGACAGGGAGCTGTTGACCTGACACTCTTTGGACTTCAGTCACATCCTTATTTATCAGGGAGCGAACCTCACTGAATTTTATGCAGCTTACTTCCCAGAAAACAGATAGAGGATTGCACTGAAATCAGTGGGACTAAAATTAGTCATCATGACTAACTTGTCCTATTTGTTTCAATGGAGTAAAACGTGACTTAGTTTCCTCTGGATCCCACCCTTTGTATACCTAGCTGAGAATAAATGAAGGAGAAGAGAACATACCCTTAGCAGTCTGCTTCCTTATAGACATTTATGCACATGGGAAAAAATAGATCATAGATGTACTAATTAGGAACATCAGGGAGTAGAATGTTGCCAATAAATGACACCAATGCAACTCTGTTCAAAAAGCTTTGTTATCAAGTAAGTGTGCCTAGGGCTGCAACTGGATTGCATGTCACCCGTTCTCAGTGACATTAATTTGGAAAGGTTGACAAGGCACCTGTAACCTTTATCCAGTGCTTTGCAGCCTGATTTATGTGTACTTGGAAGTTATTTTCCACTGAGTTTTGTAGGGAATACTCTCAGGTACGAATGCATAAAAATGCACTCTTAACAGTATAATGCTTTGCATGTTTACTCATGCATAAATCCAACTGTATTTAAAGGGCCTTCTTCATTAATTCAGTCCTCAAAGTAGCAATTTAATGTTGTTCTCCACAGACATTATAGCAAAACGGGAAAATCAGCAGATGGCTAAAGTAAGAAATATAAATGGTTTAATGTATAGGACATGGAATTTGATACATGTTAGTGACCAGAAGAGGAAGGGTGAAAAAACAGAAAACATGGGAAATGAAAGCTTATTGTCAAGATGGCTTGTATAATTGCAAGGAGAGAAAGTGGAGTTCTTTAATGTAGAATTGAAGGCTTTCACAGCCAGAATCCATTGGTTCTTGTGGGTTTTTGGGCTTTGAGACCGTGTTCTGGTGGAGGAGACTGGCATATATATTCTCCACTCCACTTCCAATTCACCATTCCTCTGAAGATGCCAGCCACTGATGCAGGCGAAACGTCAGGAGAAAATACAACCAGAACATGGTCTCAAAGCCCGAAAAACCCACAAGAACCAATGGAGTCCTTTAATGTTTAAACTCTCCCTCAAAACCTACATAAGCAATAAATACTAAACAAACAAAAATCCAGATTGAATGTTAGCAATAGTTGCATGCCTATATCATGGTGACTTCCTGTTTGCTTTACCACACCCACTCTCTTCCAGTTTCACTCTGACCTTGGAGCTACTTTTTAATGCTTCACTATCTTCACTACATCAGACTGACCCTTTCTGCTCCACTCTCCCAATCTGTCATAAGAACAGGGGAAGGATGAGACCGTGACAACGCTTATGCACAATGTCATCACAGTCCCATCCTTCCCCTGTTCCCAGGCAGCAGGATCACACCGCAAATCATTGACAGGCTTTCTTCATCAATGACCAGCAATCACACCACCCTCCTGCTGTGCGCCCACACTTACCTTGTCTGCAGAGGCCCTGGAAGTGCAATGGCTGCATTTCCTGTCCCAGCACAGCCTGGGACAGTACCCGGCTATGCTGCAGCAGGAAGAGGCACCATCACGCTTCCTGGATCCGGGAGGCAGCCAATGTGGAGGGGAGCACTCCGTTGTGCTCCCCTCCCAGGACAGCTGCTGCCACCATCATCACCGGACGCCGCCAGGAGAAAGGTAAGCTGCAGAAAGGGCCTCTGTGTTATGTTATGCACAAACATTGTAAGTTAAGCTACTTTTATATGACTAAGGCCATGTCCACACTACACTGTAATGGTGCTATTATTCCACTTTTAACATCCTGTGGAATTCTGAAGTTTGTAGTTTACTGAAGTCAAAGAGCTCTCTGGCTGAGAATTCTAAATGACACCCCCTAAACTGCAAACCCCAGGATTCCATAGGATGTTGAAAATGGAATAATAGCACTATAACAGTATAGTGCAGAAATGGCCTAAGTTTATTTCTTCTTTTTCATCTAGACCCTGAGTGGTTTGGTGATTGTGGGACTGGCTGTTGTTTGACTCACGCTTTGTCAATTTGATTACTCTGCTTGACAGACCAAGTACTGACTGAAACATCTACCAACAGTATCTGTGGGAGACAGTGTGGTATAATGATTTGAACACTGGGACTGTGCCCTTGGAGACCAGGGTTTGATTTGCTGCTTGGCCATGGAAACCCACTGGGTGACCTGGGCACATCATACACTCTCAGCCGTCAGAAAATCCCGTGATAGGTTCCTCTTAGAGTCTCCACAGGTTGGAAATGACTTGAAGGCACACAACAACAACAACAACAACTAGTGTCTAAAAAAGTTAAGAGAGATGTGTGTTACTCCTCAGGAAGAATTTTACTTTTAATTTACCTACCCACATAACCATCAATTATGTACGTTAAATTTGTTATTGACAGATATAGCTAGAAAGCAACTTCAGAAGGAGTTGAGGAGATAACTTCAATGATGTAAGACTTGTCTTATTCTAAGGTTATACTGAAGAGACAACAGTCCACCTGAAGACAACTATTACAATAAACTGTTCTTATTGTAACTAAGCTTGACATTTAGTCATCAGACACTTAACAAAAGTAAAATGGCTTTCTTTGGTTTATTACTTAAAAGCAGCCCCAGATAAAAGTGGTCTAATAGTTTTAGGAAGGAATGCCTTATGCATTAGGCATGAGCAATAAAAAGTTTAACCATAAGCCACCTTCTTATCTTCACTGGAAAAAGGAAATAAACAATCAGCAGTTTAGAAAAGTGAAGCACATTGCCTCAGCATTTCGGCTGTCAGAATTTCTAAATTGTCAGAAAGCTCCACACCAGATGGGTTTTTTAACTGGAAGCCAGTGTAGAGATTTGGTGGAATAATAAATGAAATTCTCTAAAACCGTTTGGCATATAGTAAATCATTTTCTAAACTAACTGAAGCCTAGAGATAAAGGGACATGAGAGTCACAAGAAGTTACCACAAGTTTTAGATAAAACAAATGTACAGAGTGGAATTTCCTCTGATCTGTTAAGTGTTCTGCTCTTCATTTTTTTTTAAAGAAGAGACATTTTGGTAGGTCTTGCATTTTGCAAAGCCCACACATAAGCTATTTATTGAAGGATGAGTTAAAAGAACTCAATAGGAAAAAGAAAATAAAACACAAGAATAATCTGATGATATTTATCTCCAGTCCGATATAATTAAGAACTAAACATTAACACCACTAATTCAGACCAAATTTTATGATATAGAGATGAAATAATAAAATATAATAAAATAAAAATATATATCTGTTCTGTCATTTGGTTTTGGAAGCATATACAGTCATGCCAGATTACACAGCTGTAGCGGAGTTGTATTATTGGATACAGGTCGTCATCATTGGTCAGCCCAGGGGATTTTTAGTTTGTCCTGCTTTGAACAAAAGCATCCCATTGCCAAGTGGAAACAGCTTCCTGAAATTCCAAAATTTGCAAAATGGAAAAAAGCAATCAACATAGGAATGGTATTTAATGGTGGTTGCAGTCATGTTCAGAAGCTTTTCCAGTATATGTAATTGGTTGTAGAGTTCTTTGGAATATGATCATTCCACTTAAGACCGTAATATAGCTTCCAATTATATTAAATCACAGATGAAGCGCCCTGATTTCATGAAGGTGCATTGGCTTACTTCCAATGGCATTCAAGTAGACCATCTACATAGGTGACAATTTCCATGTAAATTTGTTATAGTAAAAGGTCAGCATATCGTCTTTCCATTTCTGATTATACCTGTGAGTAAAAATGTCTCCTGGGTAAAAATATAAGCTATATTAAAGAAAATAACCTCCCTCACTCTTTCAATCCATTCAGTAAACAGTAATATTCAGCAGCAAAGTTGCTTGAGATTTAAAAATGTGACAGCTGATGTCAAAGAAATGGGTAAAATAGCCACTCTGTGGATTTATTTCTGGAGAGTGTTAAAACTACAAGCTGCTTTCAGTATTCTTAAACATGCTGTGGGTTTGGTTAGACCACATCCTTCTTTTTAGATTATTGCACCACTAATTTCTAAAGACTTACGACACAATGGTTTGTTGGACTGCAATATTGTACTGTATCCTTTTTTTGATCCAGTGATTTATCATGCGCTGTTGTTCTGAAACCAGAATGAGAATAATAAAGTTGAGCCAAAACTATTTCTGTTGTTCTCTCTCTCCCTCCCTCTCTCTCTCTCTCTTTCATTCTGGAAAACTTTTCCCCAGTGTAAAATAACTCCTCCTCTTTTAAACAACTTTTTACAAGTCCTTGTACAAAGATGTTAACTTTCTCATTTGCAGTGTTCTTGATTTCAGTTGCCTTCATTCAAATGCCATTAGATAGCCAAGTGATTTACTCTGCCACATTATGAAATCCTATTCACACAGGCCATTTCTGCACTAGACTGTTATAGTGCTATTATTCCACTTTCAACATCCTATGGAATCCTGCGGTTTGCAGTTTAGGGAGAGGCCATGCAGGATTCCATAGGATGTTGAAAGTGGAATAATAGTGCTCTAACAGTCTAGAGTGGAAATGGCCACAGTGATTATTGACTGAGTGAGATCACCACTGCAAGGAAACCAAAACCAACAAAGGCTACTGCAAGAGCTACTGGCCACTAACCCAATAAGATTTATTCCCTAGCAGAACTTGGATAGTTACTTTCTGGACTACAATTCCCCCAAATAGCACGGCCAAAGGAGATTCAACGACCTGTACTCCAAACAATACTTTTTCCAAGCTCTGCCAGTCTGTAATTGTGCATGTAGGCTTTCAGCCTACATATGCTTCTTTAACGATAAATGATAAATTTTAGTCCTTCAGAATTTTTGTCTTTCTACTAGGAATGTGGAACTTCACAGATAAAACAAGGTCCTTGGAAGGCCTTCTCAAAAAGGATGCAGTGTCATACTCCACATTTTTACGTGCAATATATTCACTGTTTATTTGTTTTTTGGACTTTCAGTCTGAGACCATATCCGCACTACACTATTATAGTGCTAGTATTCCACTTTCAACATCCTGTGGAATTCTGGGGTTTGTAGTTTACTGAGGCCAAAGAGCTCTCTGGCTGAGAATTCTAAAGGCCTTTCCCTAAACTGCAAACCCCAGGATGCCATAGGATGTTGAAAGTGGAATAATAACACTATAGCAGTGTAGTGTGGAAATGGCCTGAGGTTCTGATAGTAATCACTATTGTTTACTTTGGGATTGTGCTGACATTGGAGTGTTTTGAGCACCGTCTACTGTCAATTCCTTCGTTATCACACTGTATACATGCGTTCCCTTTCCATAATGAAAATATATGGGCCTACAGTGTCTGTTCTAAGCATTACCCAAATAGCTGAAGCAGACAGTAAGACTGGTATTGCCAGAAGCAAAAGGAGGAAGCGGTCTCTCCTCTTGATGTTTCATCGAAGACGCTGGCTTGACTTTTCGCTCTGACTAGTAAAGTCAGATGTGAGAAGCTTGGTCCTATTAAAAGATTGTTCTCTGAATTCTGTGCCTCTTCACTTCCAGTAAATATGTCTGGAGAATTATGTTATAGTCAGTGGTCCAGGGCGCACAAACAGCTAGTTCTCATTCAAATGAAACAATGAGGGTAAGATTCTTGGCCGCTTTGCTAAGGGTAAAATCATTCAAGCACAGCACTTAGCCCAGGTCCAAAATGAATGGAAGCAGGCACGCTTTAGCACAGTAAACAATGACCACCTGCTATTTTCCTTACTGCAACCCAAGGATAAGAGGATACTTTATTATTTTAACTAGCTTTCAGCCTCACACGCATATCCTGGTAGATATAAATCAGCATATTTCAAGACATAATAATATCAAGGGTGTACTATTTTTAAAGGCACTTTTCATAAAATATAAGGTCAAATGGAACTTTAATCTTTAAAGGAGAGAAAAATATGCCATTGTTCTCTGGGAATTAAAAAATGGGACTAAATGGTGACTCACTTTTTAAAAGAGACAAAAGACTTCTATGCTTTATCCATGAGCACAATAATTGCCATTTTATGGGAGTCTTTTCTATGAAAGATATTATTTTTTCCCTGAAAGGGGATAACACCACCCTATTTCTCAGAGTCCTGCATAGTTCAGTGCTCCAAAATATGCAACAATATTTAAACCATAATTAGCAAAGGTAACTTGGTAAAAAATACCATTGTAAATTGTAACATTTGCCCATTGTTGTGTCCTTTTGAAATGTCATTTAAAACACAAGGTCTTAAATTCTGACCACAGAGTAATAACAGTTAGATTGCTCTACTGAAAAGGAACAATACATATGCCTTCTTTGAATCATATAATACAGCCCGAAATTACAAGATATTCTGCTAGCACAATAACTCATATGTTTGAGTTCTAGCAGACATTGGTGAGTGAACAGCCTGGGCAAAATTTAGAATCAGTTCAGGTAATTATGAGCATTCTTCATTAGCATTTGTAAATCTCTACATTCAACCATTCTTTCCAAGTTTGTAATCTTGGCGTATGAGAACTGATGGATTTCATGCACACTCCTTATACTTTGTCCTTAGAATATTAGTTTCCAGCACCAGCCATGGCAGATACTTTGCTCAGAAATTCAACCTGAATATAACCAGGAACATGAGTGAGTTTTGATCAGATCAGAACTTGGAAATGTTACTTTTTGGATTATAACTTCCAGGATCCCTTAGCCATCTCCCTCTCCCCTTGTTATGATGACTGGGAATACTGAGGCCATTTCTGACTACACTGTTATAGTGCTATTATTCCACTTTCAACATCCTATGGAATTCTGGGGTTTGTAGTTTAGGGAGGGGCATTTAGAATTCTCAGCCAGAGAGCACTTGGGCCTCAATAGACTACAAACCCCAGCTTTCCACAGGATGGTAAAAGTGGAATAACAGCACTATAGCAGCATAGTGCAGAAATGGCCTGAGAGTCATACTCCAAATGGGAATTTTTCAAGGTCTGATGTGGATATAGATGAGAGACAGTGCCTGCATAAAGCATTTGTGAGAAACCAAGGAAAGATTTCCCCAAAACAGTGAAGAAACAAAAGGCCATTTGGCTGGATATTCTGGACCTGTAGTTCAAAGCTATCAATTAAAGTCTGTCTCACAACAGTCTGCCCACAACAAATTACCAGTGCTTTGATACTACCCTTGCCACCTCTAACCACGTTCCTTCCCTCTTTAGCTCCTTCATCCTGACTTCAACCATGCTAGGGTCCATAGGAACTATAGTTGTCATTTCATGATCATCCCAGAACCTGAGTTTTCAGAAACAAAACCTGCAACCTAGAGATAGCCCCTGGTGATGTTATTATGCATTAAGCACTGAACACAGTTGCTCACCTGCTTGGGAAGACAGGATATGTGTGTATACTTTCAAGTGGCCTGTTGACTTATGGTAACTCCATGAATTTCATAGGGTTTTCTTGGGCAAGCAATACATGGAAGTGGTTTTCCCAGTTTCTTCCTCTAAAATATAGTTATGTCATTGGAGGTCTCCCATCCAAGTATTAACAAAGGCTGACCCTCCTTAGCTTTCAAAATCATACAGGATCTGGTGCCTTTAGGGTATTCAGGCCCCGTGGGAGACAGGATAAGGAATATTTAGTCGAGCCTACTTGCTTCAAGAGAGCATTGGACTATGAGGCCAGAGACCAAAGTCTGATTCCCCACTTGGCCATGGAAACCTACTGGGTGGGCTTGGATGCATCACACACTCTCGGCCCCAGAAAACCCTGTGGTAGGTTCACTTAGTGTTGCCATAAATCAGAAACTACTTGAAGACACACAATGATGACAACAAGAACAACTTGCTTCTAGCTAGAAGTTGGATGCAGTGCCCCTGCACCATAATGACTGAGAGACTATGGCCATTTCAGCACGGGGCCAGGAAATCGCCCTGTGCTGGTACTTACCGGACTTCTTGGCTCCATGCTTGGGTCCAGGCTGGTCCCGAGCAGTGCGTGGCCACCGCTCCGCACTGCTCTGGGGACGAAAATGGCAGCTTCCAGTTGGTCGAGGCTCTCCACCAACCACTGAAGCTCGCCAGCCTAAAGCCTGCCCCCGGCAGATCGCAGGCTGGCACTGGTGCAAGCCTGCAAATCTGCACCGGAGCGTGGGCATGGAGTGGCATGCTCCATGCTTTTGAAAGACCTGTTTCAAGCGGTCTTTCAAAAGCACGCTGGATGACCACTTTGGGTCGTTCCGGAGCAGGCTGAGGTGCGGAACTGCACTAGGTAGGTCCAACCCAGTCCGCTCCCAGGTGCAGACATCCTCCCTGGAGGATGCTCTGCACTGTTTCTTTAAGTCTGTGAGGAAATGGCCTAAGTAAATCCACAGACCACCCACCCACCCCTTTGCAAGTTGCAGCCAGTAATCAATTAAGCCTTGAAAACTCTAGCAAGCTGCTCCTCTGCTAACTGAGCTGGACATTTGCACACAGTCCTTTCCTCTTGCCTGGAGCTGAGCCAAGCAAAGTTTGAGAATCTGCACCCTTGTCTCTCATCTGGATATAACCCATGAAAACTGGAGATTCAGGGACAGGCCTTGAGATCTGGCAACTCTAATGAGAGCCAATATAGTGTAGTGGACTGAATGTTGTACTGGGACCTGGAACATGCAAACTAAAATCCCCCCCGAGCCATAAAATCGGTGAGGTACATTCGGTTATTCACTCTGTCTCAGCCTGAACTACTTCACAGTATCATTGTCAGAAGGATATGGTGAGAAGAAAGAAAGCTACGAACTTTGATCTGATCTTGGAGAAAAAGTGGGGTATAAACATGGGTAATGAGATAATATATAAACACATACATAAATACACACAGCACTCAAGTTATTTTAGTTCCTGAGGCAGAATATCACTTGCAGTAAAAATATAACTAAAACAAACCGCTACTGTTTTCTGCCATTCAAAATCAAGTGCCTGGCGGGACCACCTCTCTCCCTCTAGTAATACTGGCTGGTATTCAGTTTTGCAGCAGCATATCCATAATATATATATTTTATATATGTATCTCTCTCTCTTTCTCTCTCTTTCTGTATATATATGTGTGTGTGTGTGTGTGTGTGCGCGCGCGTATATATGTATATATATAAAATGTTAGACTATGTAGTCTTATTGGAAACCTAAGTAAATGACATCCCAGTCCACCTGAAGAGCCAGCAGCTGGATGAGGTGAAGTAGGAACATACCAGTGAGTGTGGGCATTATTGTATGGTCTGAACTCTTATTGGCCCTGGATGATGATGACGACGACGATGATGAAACGATAAGGAAAATCTATCTTGCAGCTACTGTCCCTACTCTGCTTTTACATGGTCCTCAGGACCAGATGGCATGGGTAGGTAAGTACTAACAGTCTGTGGAAAAAAGAATTTGGATTCAGACTTTAGAACACACATAGCTTAACCTGCTTCATTGTATTCAGATCTATTTTGTAGGCCCTTTCACATGTGTGCATACCTCTGTGCCACAGCATTCTCTCCCCTCACAATACCTGTATATCTGTTTCTCTTTCATAAAACATCTATGTGCACATACACACACACACACACACACACACACACACAGGCATGAAAGAGAGAGAGAGAGAGAGAGATGCTAATAGTTTTCCCCTGTTCTTTTAACTCAATGGGTTTCAAAAGTTCCTAAACACAGGGAACCTTTTCTGCTATACCCTTCCTTTCAGAGCATTCACACTCACAAAGCAAAGCTTCCATTATTGAAATTAGAACAATACCCAAATCACAAAATGGCCTCATGTAAGCGCCAGCCAGGATGAAACAGCATTGAAAGAATGATGTACTTCACTCATTCTGTTATTGTTATATTCTTCAATAATGTTGACAGTCGACAAAGCAGTGTGCAGTCTGCTCTTTAAAAAAAAAACAGCATTAAGCTTAACAATTTTCTGAACTAGGCAGAGATGAATTCAGTTAATTCAGACTGAACAAAATCCACATTCAGACTGAACAAAGTTGTTTTGCTGGTCATGGGAAAGGCAAGGGGCTGATCTCACACACACACACACACACAGAGAGACACACACAGTCTGTGGGTGAATGTAGATCATAATGATCTGTCTACTTCTTTTTGACTTGCATAATTTCAGCCCAAAATACCCTAAAAATTTCCTTTTCAAAAGGGGAGGGGAGGAAGAAGAAGAAGAAGGAGAGGGGGAGAAGGAATTGTAGAATCATAGGTCATTTCTGTACTTCACTGCTATAAAGTGCTGTTACCTTGTGAATTGGGGGTCCCGGGAGGGGCGCCCAAATAACCAAACAACAACAAGCAAAGATGGGGAAATTAGCTGGAGCACTCTCTTGGCTAACGAGAGGCAGGGCAACGCAGCAGGATCTTTTACCCTATGTCTACAGCATCAGGTCAGTGAGGAGGCAAATGGTTCAAACAACAATTAAGATTTATTAAACAGTTATTAAAGAAAAGCACAAACACACTCCTAACTAGAAAAGGAAAATAGAGTTCAAGGGGAACGGGTGATACGACACCTGTCCTGCAGTCCTGGAGAAGCCAATTGTAGAAGAGGAGACCTGGCGTGGCAGCCGAGGGGAATCTGCTGAACCGAGCGGCAGCAAGGCAGAATGAAGTCCAAGCGATCCGGCAAGAGTTCCGAAGAGCTCTCAGAGCGGAGGATTTTTATAGGGGAAAGAACAACCGCAGGCTAGTCTGGTCTCGGGTGAAAACAATAAGTTTTGGGTTGGAGACAAAGCCTCTGAAAGGTCGGAATTTGCATGATTGAGTTAAAGTCCGAATTGACAATGGTATGGCCGGTATGTAGATGCAGCTAGCTCGGCAGTTGAGTACCTACCTCGCCAGGGTGTCCTCTCAGGGCAGAGGATCTTTTTGTGGTAGCGTGCATTTGTAATGAAGGTGTTTGTTTCGGGAGGTCCCCTAAAGCAAATCTGGCAATATCTGGCTTGGTTTGGTGTGAGCAGTCAGTAGTAGCCATGCCTAGCTTTGCGCTTGTTCGGCGGGCCTCACAAACACTTGGCTGGTGGCAGAGTAGGGCTAAATTGCGATATCAAAATGATATCTTTGGTTCACCAAAGGCCAGGCCAGTACACGGTGGTAACAGTGCTATTATTTCACTTTCAACATCTTGTGGAATCCTGGGGCTTGCAGTTTAGGGAGGGGCCTTTAGAATTCTCAGCCAGAGAGCTTTTTGGTTTCAGTAAACTGCAAACCCCAGAATTCCACAAGAATCAACAGTGGGTAACACTTACCAACAAGAACACCAAGCTAACACACACAACAGTCAACAGGGAGGTCACCTGAAGGCCTAGGACTCCAAATCCAAAAGGAGGCCAGAGGGCAAGATGACAGTGACAGGTTCATCAAGTTAGGAATTGGGGGACCAACTTGAGAAGGAAACTGGTCACACTTTCTGTGCTTGCTTTTGAATGAATAAGCCTCGTTAAACACAGCAGAAGTTACTCACAAGTAAACAAGCTTATAAGTGCATCATTGAACAATTGCACAATTTCCTGGGAAGAAGAAAAATTTCTAGGTTGCAACATTGTTCATTTCAAAACCAGCAGTGGTCAGCAAAAGAATTCCACAGTTTAACATCATTCTGGACATCTCAGAATAATTAACTTTCATTGTCTGACTTCCATGTACATTCCCAAACTTCAGTGTCTGGTTTTCCATTCAGCTAACGCTCCTTATATATACCAGTTATCTTGGCTTTTCTCAGCAAGTTTTGCGTATAATTTACAGCCTAATAACTCACAGGTGATAAAACTGTGGGATGAACATAACTAACAGTTTTAATGGGTTCCTTGATTAATAGATTCTTATATCTCTGACAATATTTATCAGACAGGACATAATATACTGTTTTAAAATTAGGAGTCAGGGAAAGAGAAAGTTCTTTCTCTTGCCAAGTGGCCAAGAATATTATTTGTTTCAATCCTAGCTATAGGGAAATCTCCCAACAACCCAGAGAGGTTTCACAGAATTGCTAAGGGTGCTTTAATATGCACTCTGTGTGGCTGTTGTAATTACAGTAATAATAAATGCTGTGACAATTTTATTAAACTCAGGTATATGCCTCTTGCCTATCTCAAACACTTGGGAGTATGAACTATTTTTTAAAACAAAAATCTTATAAAATATAGATGCAAAAATTCAATACGATTAATACTGTTTTACAAATCTATTCCCCACCCCACCTGGAATGCCCCAGACTATTTTTAATCTCTAACAATTCAGTTCCTGCCTATGTCTTCCTATATTTTGTAGGTTTCCTCCATGTGGGGGAGGATCTTTTCATGTTGCTCTGAACTTTCAGCATTATTACTTAAGAGTTGCCCTGTTAGCAAGCCGTACTCTCCCATGCTTTGATACAGTTTAATTGGCAAACATGATCTATTTGGCATAAATATAAATTATACTCTGCTATGGCTGCATGGTTGTGCTGGCTAAGGAGAAAAGCTGGTCGCACACGTGCATTGCAAAAATTGGGTCAGGAAAGACCTTAAGGCATAGCCAGATCATAGTCAGGAAGTCACCAGGAAACTCCAGCAATAATGCACTTACAGTTAGCCTTCAATAATATAACCTTTAAGAGACAATAGCATCAGAGTTGTTCCCACAGGACGGCTGATTGTTTTCTTCCTCTGACTAGCAAACTTCCATTTTGTCCCCACAGCTGTATGGCAATTAAGGAGTTGTCAGGTCCCCCATTAGCCCTTTGTCACCTAATGCTAAGACCATTAGTCCACTCCAGATCCTGTTGTCCACTCTCTGGGCTCCATTGTTCACTCTGCCAGAAAGCCATTAACAACTTCACCCTTCAAGCAGAAAAAGAGTATTTAAACCCCACTTTTGGGCTAGTCAACTTGCAATACACTGCTTGTTGGCCATCACTCTGCTGCTCCAATTTCAGATTGTGTACTGTCCTTGGACTCTTAGTCTAAGCAACATCACTCTTCACTTTTCTACTGAATTGGTAAATATCGCCCACTTCACCCTAAAAATCTCACTAACCAAAACTTTCCTTCCATTTCCATCAGTTACCCTTGTGTGATTGTGATTGTGAGACTACTTGGATCATGTGTGTATGATTGCAATTCCACCAATAAAACAAATAAGCTTACTTTTGAATCTCTGGCTGGTTCTTCCCTGCACTACTACTGATAGACATAGGTGTAAAAGATCTCATAAGGTTACCCCCCTCTTGCAGGCCTCCTCTTTGAGCTAATATTCCTCACCCTCTCATGGAGGCACTGGCATTACAGATGGACCCCTAAATCACCCATGTTTTGGGGTAGCAGCATAATCTCCCACATTATCCAGTGCTGCATAGCCAGCAGTGCTGATGTAACCCCATGGGGAAACCCTAAGAGGTGTACTTAGAATCAGTAAGAAGAGACCCCAGGGGCCATCCAATCCAACCCCCTGCCTGCAGGAACCCACATCAAAGCACTCCCAAGAGATGGCCATCCAGCCTCTGCTTAAAAATCTCCAAAGAAGAAGATTCCACCATTCTCTGAAGCAGCATATTCCACTGCCAGACCGTTAGGAAGTTCTTCCTGAGGTTTAAGTGGAATCACTTTTCCTGCAGCTTGAATCCATTGCTCCCTGTCTTACGCCATTCCTGCACTACACAGTTATAGTGCTATTATTCCACTTTCACTATCCTGTGGAATTCTGGGGTTTGTAGTTTGAGAAGGAGCATTTAGAATTCTCAGCCAGAGAACTCTTGGGTCTCAATAAACTACAAACCCCAGAATTCCACAGGATGTGGAATAATAGCACTATAACAGTATAGGACTAAAATAGTCCTAGTCTCTGACTTGTTACTTGTTGAGTTCAGAAAGACAGGGCATGCTGGCTCTGGAGAGGAGTTGCAGTTTCTAGGGGTAAGGAGTAGACCCTTTTTAACTTTGACTAAGGTAGTGGTATTTAGAGAAAGCCAGAGTGGTATAGTGGTTTGAGCATTGGACTTCAACCCTCGAGACCAGGGTTCAATTTCCCGCTTGGCCGAGGAAACCCACTGGGTGACCTTGAGCGCTTCACACACTATCAGTACCAGAAAACCCTGTGACAGGTTTGCTTCAGGGACACCATAAGTTGAAAATGACTGGAAGGCACACAACAACAACAACTCTTAATTAAGAGAAAGTTTTTGATAGAGGAAGAGCTTAGCAGAGCTGCGACTTACTGTCCCTGAAGAAAAGGAAGAGAGGAAGGAATCTCTATGTGACTGCATACATCTTTTTAGTTATGCATTTAGGAGGAACAAAAAGGTAAACTCTTTGTAGTGGAATGTCTGTATTGTATCTGCATTTATTTTGTATTTCTTGTTTAGAGCTTTAGTGTTGCGTCCAAATACTACTCAGTAGCATGGGCAGAAAAGCCTTGCAATTGAGCTCTGGCCCAGCACCTCATTGGATGCTTGGAATTTAGGGTACAGTGCATGTGTGTCAAATGTAATATATAATTTGTTATGCTGTTGCTAAAATATATTGTGATTGCATTTGCAATATGCAATTATAGTTGGCCCCATAAAACTCAGACTGCATTGACTCTTCTCCCTCACGCTTTTTAAAAAAAATTTCTACGACCTCTCCCTTGTTGATGGCCATGTCCACACTAACCTGCTATAATGCCATTATTCCACTTTCAACATCCTATGGAATCCTGGGGCTTGCAGTTTAGGGAGGGCCCTTGAGGTATAAGGTTATATTTGAACTCATCTTTAGGATTATGCTTGAATGTTTTGGTTGTGTTCCTCTTTTTTTTCCTGATTATAGCTGAGGAGCTGGGGTTCTCAAGCAGCAATGGAGGGCAACACAGCCATTAAAATAAAATACGTGCCCTTTTAAAAATGCGTTAATAAAAATGACTCTAAGCCAAAGAGCCAAGCTCCCATGGCAGGAAATCCTTCATACAGTATCATGCTGTGAGCCTGAGGCCTACACTGAATTTGCATGTGAATTTATATAAATTTACATATAGTTGGCCTATGAAAGCACAGTAAGCTTTGGTGCTCATTATCAAAGTTCAGTGGTGACGTTATTAGGTGAAGGTTGCATCAGAGCAAAAATAAGGGTGAGGGATGGAAAGGTTATATTGTCTATAAAACTTGGGCAATGTTCTTCCATTGAATATTTTACTTCAATTCAAGACAGTCTGAGGATGAGATGATAAAATTTTGCATTATCCAGCCCTGGATTAAAACATTTATGGTTTGAAGTAGATTTAAATATATCCCTGGCAAGATAAAGCCTGGTGATGGCTTTTCAGTGTTTTGCATCAGTTCTGTATAAAATTTAAATGCCCTCTTTCTCACAAAAATAAAATAAAAAGCAGGGGCATTAATACGGAGCATAAATTATACTATCCCTTTAAAGCTTTATCCTGTTATCATTTTTTTATTTGCAGCTTGCCCATCTTTTCCTCTCCCCCCTTTTTTATTATTTTATTGAAGAGGCGGCTTCTTCCCGAAATATGTACTATATTGTACAGTTCCAGCCTAAGCAATCTTTCAGGCAAGTCAGAAGGAAGAGAGCCAATGTGGTGTGGCAATCTGAGCATTAGACTACGGCCCTGGAGACTAGGTTTCAATTCTCTGCTCAGCTATGGAAACCCACTGGGTGACCTTAGGCACGTCACACACTCTCAGCCCTAGAAACCCCCATGATAGGTTTGCCTTACGGTCACCATAAGTTGGAAATGACTTGAAGGCACACAATAAGAACAGAACGAAAACATGTATCAGAAAAGATAATTCATTTCCAAGCGTACAACAGCAGTTATTAAAAAATCTGTACAATACTTTGAAAAGCTATGCATCTAAAGCATTTTATCTAATCTGTAGTTTTTGGTCTGAGCAGTGATGTAGACTCAAGTCCTGGGAGCAAAAGACAAGACTCACCCCTAGAGTGCCGGATGCATTTCTCAGAGGGTAACAGCAAATGTGTTAGGCAATGGGCTTGAGAAAGAAGGATCTTTCCTTCTAAATTTTTTGAATCTTCAGTAATGGGGAGTAAGATAGGATCCTATTCTTCACTTCCAAAGCTGCAGATGGCAAAATTGCAAATGTGGAGAGCTGACTGTGCTTAAATTGTTCTAACTGACTTTATTCGACTCTGTCCAATAATTCTGGAATTTTGGTTGGGGTATAATTCCAGATTTGAGACTTGACTTGAAAGCATCTTCAAAGACTTGAGACTTGAAGGTAAAGACTTGAGACTTGAATTGAGACTTAGAATAAAAAACTTAACTACATCACTGGGTCTGAGAAGAGCCATAGCCACCGCTTGCCACAATTGTGAAAGTTACTTTGGGGACTACAACTTGAGTACAGTCTATTTGACAGGCTGTATGTCCCAATCTGAGCATGCCCTGCCTGTGAGATACATGAGAGAAATCCTTCTTTCAGTCTTTCCTCCTTCCCAGAATGATGGGAACATAAGAGCCTTCTATTTCCATAGGGAGGCGAGAATGATACCCTCCTTCCTGTCTTTCTGGCAACAGGCAAATGCTTTTTTATTCAGGCAAGCTTTTAGAACTGAAGGCTTTTAACAAAAGGCTGTATGAGCTGAATTGTTTTCAGCTGTATTGTGTAACTTTAAAAAATTAGAGTGTATACTTTTTAATATAGTTAACAGTTTAATTTGATTTTCCTGTTGATTTTTTGTATGGCAACCCTATAACGTAACAAGGTCCGATGCAGCAGATATGGGTACCAATTTTGATGGCAGATTATAGTGTGGGGTACCACTTTGCCAAATTCTATTTTTGGTATTTTGCAGGGAGGAAATGAAAGAATCTTTCTTTTTCTCAGCTCCGAACCCTCACATGCACTTGAAAAGAGGACAACACAGAGAATTCAGGCTGTGAAATGTTCAGGAAGGGGGTCAGTCTACTGAAAACAAGCAAGGCAAGCTTAATTGTCACCTACAGCATAACGAAGGAGGAGAAACTGAGAACAGCATCCCCACTTTCTCCCACAACTACTCAGCCTAAGGAATTACCTCTTGTAGAAACCAGGTTGTCAGTGCCTGACATTCTAAAAGTACTTCGCTCATTACATGACAAAGAGAAGCCAGTATGATATGAAGGCAGTGCAAATCCTGCCATCCAGCAGGGTGAGTATGGGGACTTTAAAAGACGGAAGAAATAGCTTGTCATTTAACTCCCATCCAGAGCTAGCAAATGTTACCTTTTTGGACAAAAGCACCCAGAATCCCCCAGGGGCCATTGTGGTAAGGTATCTGCAACTTGTAGTCCAAAACATATTTGCTCCCTATTCTGCTCACATCCTCACACTTTTGCAAAAATTTTAAAATGAATAATTTCAGAAATAAAGTATTCTTATTCTTGACATAACATAGGCCTTCCATATTTGTGGGGGGTAGGGGCACAGGACTTTCTTGAATGGAAAAAAACACAACTATTGTAAGGCCCCCCCCCGATGAATACTATATTCCTTTCTGACCACTCCCTTTCCCACTTTGTCACATCAAGGCATCAACCATTTTTCATGCCCCTCCCAACAGATCCAGCTCCTCACCACTCTCCTTCTGCTCCCTCTCATCCTCACAAAAACACTAGGCCCTCATTCCCTTTTCCACTTTGCAAGCACAAAGCCTCAGACAGATTTTAAATCACCGTGAGACCATTCATTTCTTCTCTCCACCCCTCTTCCTCCCAAGGTTCCTGTATTCTCCTTTTGCCTCAGCCAGATTAGGGCTAGGGTTAAGGCTAGGGCTAGGGTCAGTGCTTGGGTTAGCACGGAGGTTAGTGTTAGGGCTAGGGTTAGTGTTAGGGCTAGGGTTAGCACTAGGGTTAAAGCTAGGATTGGGGCTACGGCTAGAGTTGGGGCTAGGTTTAGGGCTGGAGCTAGGGTTAGGACTAGGGCTATGGTTAGGGCTTGGGTTCAGGCTAGAGTTAATTCTTGCTAGTGTTAGGTCTAGGTCTAGGATTAGGGCTAGGTTTAGACTATTGTTAGGCCTAGGGTTAGATCCTGCTAGATCTAGGGCTAAGGTTAGGTTTAGGGCTGAGGTTAGGGCTAGGGTTGGGGTTACAGTTAGGGTTTCCACTAGAGTTAGGTCTAGAGTTACATCTAGGGTGAGTTAAGGCTAGGCTTAGGGCTAGGACTAGGGTTAGGTCTATCTAGGGGTAGGGGTAGGGTTACTTCTATGTCTATGTGTTGCTAGGGTTCAATCTAGGACTTGTGTGAGGTCTAGGATTAGTTCTAGGTTTAGCTTGGGGTAGGGCTAGAGTTAAGGGTAGGGTTCTTCCTCCTAAGCCTTCTTTACTCTCCTTTTGCCTTAGCCAGATTTTTATCCCCTTCAAGACCATGGGTGCCTTCCCCCAACGCCTCCAGGAGATTGAGGAGAGGATTGGGAAAAAGAGGAGGGGAGAGGAGGTGGATGGGCTGGGAAGGGGTTTAAAATTTGGTTCAGGCAAGGACTTGAATGAGACGGCACTGTTGGCAAGACAGGAGACAAAATGCAGCAGGGGTGAGGAGGACAAGCTAGTCAAGCAGCAGTTACAAACTTGTGAGTAATCAAATGTGTGAAAGCAAAACCCATGAATGTGGAGGGCAGACTGTATCTGTTTATGAAAAAGAAAGGAAACAGCATGGAAAATTTATATAGTAAAAGCTGTTGGGAGACATGTGTAAAGAAGGAGGGGAAAGAAGGGATGAAATCTACAGATAGTCATCAAAGGATTCATTTTTTCCCCAAAGGATGTTGCCCTAAGAACAAAATGGCAGGAAAATATAATATAAAAAAATTCTATTCCAGCCATAATAAGAGTTATTGTCAAAGTCCATAAAAAGTAGGGCAAACAGAGGTGGGAAGAATACTAGCATAAATATAGCTAATAAAAAATGGGGAGGGGGAATGGTTAAATTCATGAATATTCATGAGCAAAAACTACATTTAAAATACAGAATCTTTCTTCAGGATACTCAAGGCAGAAAAATGCACAATTAATATTACAAAGGCAGAAGAAAACAGGCAGCAAAGCACAACCAAAATAATTCTTTAAAAAAAAAATCACACAGATTAACACAAATGTGGATATAGTTACCAAAACTGTCATTATAAAATGGATCCTGCTTTTTAAATTAAGTTTGTTGTGGTTGTTATGTGTTGTCAAGTCAGCTTCAAATGAAAGACCTCCAAGAGACCCTGTTATTAACAGCTCTGTTCATGTCTTGCAGGCTCAAGGCTGTGGCTTCCTTGATTGAGTCAATCCATCTGTAATCCACCTCTTTCCTCATTGCTTTCTCCTTTACCAAGTATTATCTTGTTTTGCAATGAATCATGTTTTCTTATGATACGTCCAAAGTATGACAGTCTTGGTTTTGGCTTCTAGTGAGAGGTTTGGTCTGGTCTGAGACCCATTTATTTGTCTTTTTGGCAGTCTACAATATCCATAGAACTCTCCTCTAGCTCCACTTTTTAAATCAGATTTTCACTCTGTCAATTTTCCTACTATCTGGCTTTCACATCCATACATGGAAATCAGAAATGCCGTGGTGCTGCAAAAAAGGAATAGCAGTTAATATAAATTGGAAAAAGAATGGCAGAAGGTAATACTAAAAAATAATTCGGACAAATTAAATCAAGAACATTTCTGAGATTAAACTGAGAGAATGTTTGAAACTGATGTCCAAGTGACAGATAATGGAACAGAACCTTTTGTTAAGTGGAGAGAAACTGAAGGGAATGAGTGGACATTGAAGAGCTAAGGGTATATCTATGCATGTAGACAATAAGATCTTCTCATCATTTAGAAAGCAAGATGTACTAAATTCCCATTAAAAGCTGTTTTAAATGGGTAGTGGTAGGAATAAATATTTTGTATATATCCCTCAAAAGACTCTGGATGTGTAAACTGTAAAATCTTGGGGAAGGGGAAAGAGGAAGTGAAGTATTTTATATTCCTTTTACCATCAAATCAATTAGAATCACAACAGTAACTTCAAAAGTCCCCCATCCCTACTCCAATTTACATTGGCTTGTTGGCTGCTGAACTAAATTATGCTGCACTTAATTTTGTTTACTTATGCATACTATTATGGTCTCTGATTTTACCTGCAATTCTTTTTTTTAACACACATACACACATATTGATGTTTTCTACAATCAGTGCCATTGTGAGTCAAATGCATGCTTTAAAAAAATTAAAATAAATGATAAATAGTTAGATATGTGTGTGGAAACAGAATCTCCTTCCAAAAGTACAATTGATACGGCAAAAAGGCAAACCAAAAAGAATAGTTAAAACAGGCAGGGCAAGTATAAGTCAAATATGTGCCAACTGTAGTGGCTGGGGCACAAGGCTCCATTGCTGACAGAAATTTTCTTCTAGCAAAGTCCTCTTTTGCCAGTTGATTTCAAAGATCTACTGCTAGAGCAATCTGCCAGCAGAACTGCTCTGCTGGTTAAGATCTACTGGCAGAAGAGTCAAAAAGGGGACAGCAGGAGTAAAGGAAGGCCCATGTTATATCAACTGGTATACAATCATAATATTGACGCAATGTTAGGCCAGGATGCCAGTAGTCCTAAGCATTTTCCAACACCCATAGGCTTGGAGGTATATGGATTCAGCACATCATCTCTGTTGGCCCTTGGCCATCTTAACTAGCTGGAGCAATGCAGATGTGGCTGTGGAGGAAGTTTGAATCTGGCATGCCTTGGTTTCTCCCCCATGCCAGTGGAAATGGAGTACAGTTCAGGAGTCCATGAATATGTGTGTGTGTGTGTGTGTGTGTATGCTTGTGTGTCTGTGTATGAGAGAGAGACACTCATTGAAGGATTTCTGTTGTAGGATTTTCAAATTTTGGATTTTAGAAAGGGTTTGTAAGATTTATTTGATTATATTATTTCAGTTGAGTTATATAAGGTTGTTGTTGTGTGTCTTCAAGTCATTTCTGACTACCAACAACCCTAGGGCAAACCTATTACGAGAATGTGTGATGTGCCCATGGTCACCCAATGCATTTCCATGGCCAAGTGGGGAATCAAACCCTGGTCTCCAGGGTTGTAGTCCAATATTCAAGCAACTACACCATGCTGGCTCTTATATAAGGTTATATATTTACACAAAGAGGTGTATATCTACTATATAAAAGTCAAAGTTTGTGAGTGAACTTGTCTGTTTGTCTGCGTCAGGCAGGCACGGACTTCATATGATTGGCTGTGTGAGGCGAGAAGACCTCATATGATTGGTGGCTGTGAAGGTTCTATGGAGTCCTGGGGTTGGCAGTTCAGGGAGGGGCCTTTAGAATTCTCAGTCAGAGAGCTCAGGCTGGTTGCTATGGAGATGAGGCCGAGCAGCAAGAAAGAATGCAGTGTATTCCCTCAGGAACCCAAAATCTGTATGGTAATAACTCTGAATACAGATTGGATTGGGGAATATGGGGAAAAGTTTACACATACTGGACAGGACAGAATGGGGAATTAGACACACAGGATCTCAAATCTGTATATTTCAACCTCATCTAATTCCTAAGCTAAGCTAAGGTAATTCCTAAGGTATTTCTAACAAGTGCTACCAATGAGAAAATAAAATCCCAGCCAACGCCGAGTAAATATGCCAGTCAACAATAAATTATTATGATGGAAACAATAACTGATGGCAATGACCATAAAGTTACACTTTTATATCCAAACTTGATTCCAGTTCCAAGCAAAAGTTAGTGGCGCTATTAGGTTGTTTTTTGGAAACACAGTGACTAGTCCAGTGTCTGAGTGGATCCAATATTCCGTCCACTGCACCATGCTCTCTTTAGGTATACATCATGGGATAGTTCTTGTCATGCCTGTGTCTGCTTCCTTTAGTGTACCTTATTATCACAGCTTGGCCCTGTTCCTTCCTTGTGTTTAGATTCCATTTTTCAATGGCCCAATCAATTGTTTTATCTTGACATTGATTGATTTTTTTCCCCTCAGAGTTCATTCCGACCTCCTGGCTTCTGACCTTTGATGACCTCCATAGCTTTGGACTTATCTTTATTTTTTGGCTACTGTTCTCTATCTTCTCCAAGTCTTGCCCTAGGCCATGTTGTCCGAAGCAGTACACTCCTTCAACTTTCTTCTTAGGACATTTAGGTCCTGACCCCAACCACCCACAACTCATTGGTCTAGTCTTAGGTGAACTGTTAAGGGGGACAACACAACAGTATTTGCCTCAGACAAATTAGCTTGACCACTTGATTCATCTAAACACACTGAAATTCAGCATCCTCACTCAGCCCGTTTGGAAAAGGTTGTATTTCACTGCATAATTTATATGTGTGTGCCTTCAGGTAGCCTGCTGACTTATGCAACCCCTTGAATTTCATAGGGGTTTCTTAGGCAAGGAATACTCAGAGATGGTTTTGCCAGTTCCTTCCTCTGAAATATAGCTTACAGCACCTGGCATTCAATAGCAGTCTTCCATCCAAGTACTAACCAGGGCTGATCCTGCTTAGCTTCCCAGATCAGACAGGATGCATCCCTCTTATGTCAAGTGGTGGCATTAGTAGAACTGAGAGCTTTTTGTTTTGCATGGTGAGCTTTCAGAAGTGTGGCTTGGAAAATCTTGTAGATGGGGAAGGATTCTCAGGAGAAGAGATTTGGATTGGCCATTGGACCTTTGCAGACATAAAGGACGTTTTTGCTTGAGGAAAAAGTACATACCCTCCAACTGTCCCAGTTTGACAGGAATAAGCTTGTTTAACCCTTTGTTGTCCCACTTTTTCATCTGCTTTTAAAATGTCCCAGTATCTGTTCCCCTCCTACTACTTTCTTCTTCATCCTCAGCTTACTTCACTTGATGCAAATTGATTTTAAAATGCAGAAGTGCTTCACACTCAGTCAATTCAATGGAAAGAAAGGAGAAGAGGGGATAGAATCTTGCCCTTTCTAGGATTCTCGGTCAAAACTAAACTGTTGCAGATTCTCCTAGCTTGTGTTATCTTCCTCATTTATAACTGGTGCCATCTTGACCACACTTTAATGTTGCTTGGACACATATATCCTGATTTTCATCTATTAAATGTTGGAGGGTAAGGAAGACTTTCTTATCATTCCAGTTGTGTTCCATATATATTTCTGGGTTTTGCCCTAGTTCCCTGTTTGCTTCCTCTCCTAGCTTACTTTTGTCAGCTGGCAACAGCTTAGTATTGTGTCATTAAGGATTTCAGTGATCAGTTGCCATCAGTACAGTTCTAATGAACAAAAATCTATGAATGAGAGGAAAACAGCTATAACTGCTACAAATATTTGTGTAGTTTGTAAACAAACAAACAATCATAAGTGATTTTGCCTGATATTGGAAGCTAAGCAGGGCCTGCTTAGTACTTGGATGGGAAATGACCAGCTAATATCTATGGGCTTGGAAAGAATTCTGCTGCCAGTCACAGCTAGTAATACTAGCCTAGATGGACAAGAAAATCTGACTCAGTATGGCAACTTCCTGTATCCTTTTGATTCCATAAGGCTGCATGAACGCTTGAGCAAGAAAAACACAGTTGGATATTGTTTCTTTTTGTGTGTAATGTTCAAATGGAAGGTAAAAAAACATCTTTCCATGAAATGAAGACGTAGCCCAAGGATTAACTTTTGAATCCAAGACATCTCATATGCCCTCAGGTAAAGATACTCAGATACAAGACATGTGTATGTGGCCATGTGTATGTGAAATTAAGTGTATCTCTTCCTAATATACTCAAAAAAGAAGATTTTCAGTAGCTTCTTTTAATTGTTTTAAAGAGTAACATGCCAAATTTTTCATCTGAGCAAGTTGGATATGATGTGGAGCAGAAGTAACCCGTAACCTGCAAGGATGAAAGTAAAGGGTGTGAAGGGTATATCAACCCTGTCTTCTAGATTAATCTCAAAAATTGTCAGCTCAGTGTTATCCATATTTATTTGCAAGCCTGAAGTGTTTTGAAGGCTTACTTCCAAATAAGTATGCATAAGATAGCAACCTAAGGAGTAACTCAGCTGAGACTTACAGCAAAATCCAAAATCCACAAAACTGCAATACCATTTTTAGGCCCCAAAAGGATATTGCTGTTTTGTGGGTTTGGGTTTTGTAGTATTTTGCTGTATAGTCAACATGGCAACCTCTTAACATGTCAGCTGAGAATTGTGGACTTGGGAATGTGAGGGTTAAAACAAATAAAATCTTTGTGATATTTCTTCTCTACATTATTTGCTGCAGATTTTCTATGTGAGAGCTCCGTTCAACTCAGTGTTACCTATAACTCTGTGTTGCCCATTGGTTCTCTTTTAGCCTGTGTTTTATTGCCATTGTTTATAGATGCAAATGCATATATACTTCCTTTCAGGATAAATATATCTATGGCTTTATCACCACAGCCTATCTGCTCTGCACTGCCAAGATGCTCATAATAATTGCGGCACCATTTTATCAGTCTCAGCCTATGAATTTAGACCTGGTCTTTATTGTCTTTATTTGATAAATTCCGTCTTCCATAAATATTGCTTTCATAACATGAGGGTCCAGAAACTTTACCCATAACACTGACTTGTTCCTCTGTATGCCAGCTATTTCAAATTCAGCCTGCAATGAAGCTAGTGATTTTGTTGGTGGGGTTAATTAAATTTTTGTTATATTTATGTCACTCCTGGGGTATTGTGATCTGTGGGTAATTGCTGGAGTCTCTCTGTTTTATGAAGTGTAGTTTAAGAGACTGTCAAGGGCATTCAAAGTTAGGCACAGGCACTGGTTTCTATAGAGTGTTAACTGAATCAGAAGAAAGGAAGACAGGATCCATTGGCTGGTCTTCAATGAAGTCAACTCTATTCTTCAGAGAGCTCTTTACATTTTATTAATTGATATCTCCCAGGCAAACATGGCACAAGTATGATTAGAAGGAGGGTTATTGATGAAATATTGGACCATTTCCCTGAAAGATGCTTTTCATTATATTTGAAAAACACCAAGTGTACTCAAATGCAAGATGTATTACAATTCCAGGGTCTCCATTCACAACTGCAAGAAAAGATGGACAGCAAGACCAGCCATGCTATTAGGGAGAGTGAGGTAGTCCATCATTTGCCAGATGCTGAGAGACAGGAAGGAGCAGTGACATGTCAGAGGGACAGAGCTATGTGTGCTAATTCTGCCCTACATCTCCTCAGTTAAATTTCTGCACACAGGTACATTGGAGGATACTGTTCTCTCGCTAGGCTGGCCCAAGACATCTCGCTGCCTGAGCTAAAAAGGAAGATGGTATCTCCTCCTCCTACCTACTGAAGCTGAATCTTAGGGCCCTATCTCACTACACTGTTATGGGACTATTACTCCACTGTAACTGCCATGGCAATATTACACAGAATCATGGGATTTGCAGTTTAGGGAGAGGCATTTAGAATTCTCAACCAGAGAGCTCCAGTGCCTCTCCAAACTACAAGGCCCAGAATTCCACAGGGTGCAGCCAGGGAAGTTAAAGTGGAATAATAGTTCTGTAACAGTACCTTTACAGAGAGGCAACTGCACTTTACCAGCAAGTCTGCATCTTACAACCCTTTCCTGATTACAAGGGTTAGAGATGTTTCAGATTTGTATCAATGTAATTTTTTTTTCAAAAGTGTTGGCTTCTCAGGCTCTTGACTGACATCTGGAAAAACAACATCAGCAGCAACACCTTGAAGAAGATAAATTGGCCCATTAATTTTTCCATTTAAATCTATTAATTTCTAAAAATCAATAGTAATCATACTCTAGTCAGGTGCTAAAATAAACAAAGATTCATAGATCAATTTGCATTTATTAAAACACATGAAGCTAACATCAGTAATTAGGCACACACAAACATTGATGTATGATTTCTTAATTGGATGTACAGTACTTCTTAATCCCCAGTATATTTTGGACAGTTAGTACAGCCGTGAAATCCTCCTTAATTTCTACCAAAAAAAAATGAAATTTAATGTAATAATAGTCAAAACATTTTTATTCTTTAGAAAAGCATTTTGATCCCTTAGCAAAAAAAAGGAATACATTTCTTTTTAAAGCAACCAAGTTCAGCATATCTTTCTGCAATGATAAAATATTTTTTAATATACTACTCTCCATATCTAGATAAAAATACACTTCCTAAAATTTTGAAAATTAGTCATCACCTACAGCATGATCCCTGAGTTTATGAATCCTGAATGATGATGTGTGCCTTCAGGTTATTTCTGACTTAGGGTGACCTAAGGTCTATTACAGGGTTTTCTTGTTAAGATTGTTGGGGGGGTTGGCACCTTTGCTTCCCTCTGAGGCTGAGAGAGTGCGACCTGCCTAAGATCACGCAGTGGGAATCCTAGTACTTTTCAGTTATGCTGCCTTTGAACCTCCTTCCTTGGGCTATTTGATCTTTCATATCTTATCTCCTCATGACGTCTCACCTCTTTTAAAGTTTTCTCCTCTATTGTTAGCAGTGTCTCTTTTCGTCTCTAGTGTCTTGCTCCCATCATCTATCTTCCATTATGTACTTCTACATGCCCATGACACCACTTCTCCTCTGAATCCATATAATCTTCTGTGTTTTCTTTCCCTCTTCCTTTATGCATTTTACCGTCTTTCTTCACTTCTCCTATCTCTCTCCCTCGTTTCTCATCAACCGTCTTTCTGTTTCCTGTCTCACTCCACAACTTCCCTGCCATTGATGAATGTAGTAAAGGTGCACCTGCCTGAAGGTGTGAAGCAGAGGTTTTTCAAGGACACACAGTGTGCACGAATAGAAGTAAAATAAGCAGTGGCAGGAAGACCAGAGTTGAATTGTGAGAAGAATGAATTGTCAGGGGAGCACATTGCATAGCCATATAGTAGGAGATCCAGACGATAAAAAGATTCCTTCAGTTTCTTTTCCCCTTCATTAGTACTGTATATCTTCTTCTTCTGCCAGAAATCTTACATTGTATTTGCTTGGCTTCTTTTCTCACCTCCTTCCTTAATGGACCTGTGCTAGGTAGTTGTAGTTACATAGTCCATGGGTTCTTGAAGTGGTAACAAGAAAATTAGTGAATCTTTGACACCAAGTTATTAGATGTGGTGATCATAGAACAAAGCAACCAGAGAAGCAGTATAAAATTAGGTTGATAAAAAGCAACAGGTGTACTCTGTAGAAACCCTACAGAGTAAAAAAGGAAAGGAATTGGGATAGCCATTCAAATACAATATGGGCATTTCCGCACTAGATTGTTATAGTGCTATTATTCCACTTTCAACATCCTATCGAATCCTGGGGTTTGCAGTTTAGGGAGGAGCCTTTAGAATTCTCAGCCAGAGAGGTCTTTGGCCTCAGTAAACTATAAACCCTGGAATTCCATAGGATGTGGAAAGTAGACTAATACCGCTATAACAGTGTTGTGGAAATGGCCTAAGTCTCAGGTATATCAAACAGCTTAAATGGTTTTCAATATAGGTCTAATTTAAAAATTATATTCATTAGACTCATTTAAGTGTTCATGGGGAACTGCGTTATATACATAAGACAAACACATTTGGAAATCCTTGTATCAAGCATGCATGCTCAACAGTTAAGGATGGTTCTAGCTTCCTTAAAACTGGGTTTGAGCCATCTGCGTTGGGTTCAGATTTGGACACATGCAGCATAACTTATCTGAAGCACATTTTCCCACATTCTCTTCTGCATGGCAGTTTTCCAGCCCTATGAAAATGCTATACAGATGGTCCAAGAATCCTGAATGGGCTGGTTTGTGGTATGAGGAGAAGGAAGGATAGAAACTGAAAGGCCCAGAAAACCACTAGGCAAATTCAGGAATTTTTTTTTTCCTGAAGCCTTTTTCCAGATATACGGAGGGAAAATCAATTATGGATTTTTTTTCAAATGATGAAAAAAAATCTAAGACACACCACTCTTTATTTCTAAAAAGTATGTAACAAGTAGACATTTAGGTAGGACTATGCACAGTATTTGACATCATTGTAATTTCTGGGTTTCTTTTCTCAGGTCCTTTTATGGGAATGAGAACTTTACGTCTGCTTGATACTATGGAATTGCAGAGGAGATGAAATAATTATTCTTTGCTTGGCTTCTTCAGTTTTTAATGGCTTTTTTGCCTGCTTCTCATAGCTAGACAAAAGAAAAGAGGCAACTTATAGCTCCTTTCAAACTGCACAGTTATAGAAGAATGATTCCACATTCCTATGGAATCCTAGGCACTGTAATTTGGTGAACATTCGAAGTAAACCTCCCTAAATTTGCAAATCCCACGACTCCATAGGACATAGCCTAGGCAGTTAAAATACAATCACAGAAAGTTAGGCTGCCCGTTCCCTGCTTTTTCTCCACTGGAAGACCAAAACACTTCTTTTTTAGCAGGGGACTCTTTCTTAAACTGTTTTAAAACTGAATATTGTTTTATGTGTTATAATTTTATATGTTTTTAACTGTTTTAAATGTTTTTAACACATTTATTTATTGTTGTAAGCCACCTTGGGTCCTACTCCAGGAGAAAGGCAGCATAGAAATATAATAAATACATAAATAAATCATAGTACTATGATCATATAGCATGAAAGGTCCACAGGTCTTCCTTACAGTTCAGGACCTTGTATAACACCATTTGTAAGAAAAATGTTCTAAAAATAAATTCACTTTTTAATTATTTTATTTATTTGTAATCATGACTAAACTGCACCCTCAATATATCAAATATGATACTGCCGTGCCAAGCCAAATTGTAATAGCACATTTTGTGTTCCTAAAATCATTTTCAAAAACTTTTGATTTTTTTAAAAAAAGAAAAGAAAAAGTTTTTTGTTTTGTTTTGTTATGGCTTCAAATTTTCCAGAAACAGTAAATCTCCAGGGAAAGATCTTCAGAAACCAGGCAGAGTCAGTATCCACATGTGGAGCCCTTCCAGCAGTCGAAGGTAGATTTTGGATCCAAACCATTGTCTTTAATTTGGCCCACAGACTAGCTGAAAAAGCTTTAACTAAGTTGCAACAAAGCTTAGGAAAGTTATTTTTGGACTGCAGCTTCCTCCAGCCATGCTGCATGCAGAATCCTGGGAGTTATAGTTCAGAATAACTTTTTCCAAGCTGTTAGACGGAGGGAATGGACAATTCAGGAAGAACCAGTAGATTCTGTTGTATGTAGCCCTTTGATTCCCTGCTGAGCCATGAAAACCCACTTGGGTGCCCTTGGGCGCGTGATACATTCTCAGCCCCAGAAAACCTTGTGATAGTTTCATCTTAGCATCTCCATAAGTAAAAAATGACTTGAAGGCACACAACAACAACAAAAACAACAAGGGTTACCATTACATCAATAAAACAAATGTTGATTTTCCTTTAAAACAAGGTGCAAAGATTCATGAAAGTATGTTCTGCTTAAAAACAAGGGAGGCACTCCCTGCATATCCTTTCTTTAAAAGAAATGGGTGTTTTCCTTTACTCCTGCTGCCTTATTACTGAAATTCAGTATTGCAACAGCTAAATCAGCACTAGAGTCATGGCAGTGTCCAATCCTCTATAGTTTCAGGAAGGAACTGAGGCTCCTTTCCCAATCTTCGTGCTCCCCAACCCTTGATTTAAGGGCAACCTTTAAAACATTAGAAAACTAGTCATAATTAGCTCACTGTTCTATAAGATCTTGCATTTGGTATGAGTTAGGTAATGTGGTGTCTGTGTAAGAGGCCTTAAGCTTTCTGTTTACATGACTTGACCCTGTTTTAGGAAATGTGAAAATATGTACTTCCACAATTTGCTCTGTAAATACACATTTACCTCAGACAGTTTGCTGCTCAGCAAAAGTACTACGGTGTTCTTTGGAAGATATCACTGCTTAAAAGGAGTTACACAGCAAACAACACAAGTCACTTTCACAATAGTTTCCGTCAGTTCCAAAGAACCTGTTTTGTTCTACTAAGACTACGTCAGTAGTTACAGCAGCACTAAATGTGTACTTTTCTGACAGACCATAATGACTCCTTCTCCTACTCTATGCCAATTCATGTGCTCCTAAGGAACAATTTAGCTCACTGCTCTTTCTGTTGAAGCGTTAAAACAAATCCTGCCTGAGAGAAATAATTATAAAACTGCATTATGCACAGTGGTAGCACATGAAAGTTCTTTTAAAAAACAGTACAGGAGGGAATGAAGTTCCCACTACAACAAAGCAATATCATGTCTGTTTTAATGCTATAGCCTGAATGCATCACAGTCTGGTTTAAGAAACATCTCTAGCTAGTGGGAGGCCATTTTGTCATATCCCATGATTGTACAGCCCTTATTTTGGTCTCTTAGCTCCACTTTTTTATTTCTCTGTGTGAGCAAGATGATTTCTTCTTCACTCCTTTCATCTGCATACAGCACATTAAAGGGTGCTTCCTCTAATGAAATCACTAAAATGGCAATGATCAACCACTCAGATCATGAAGATCAGTGTAGGCAGAGCACAGCCTTGTCAACTGCCATCAGATATAGTTACAGAAAAGTTTTTCTGAGTTCACTCCCTGATCACAAAAGCAGTCCTACCAACATGGCAGGGAGAGAATAATTTGAACCACTGATACAACGGCCATTTTTCACACACACACAAAAATAGACTTTGTATGCTTTATGTTATTCTCATCCTTGCATCAGTAATAAAGCTTGGAGAAGTTATGCAGGCAGGGGAAGGTAATTCCCAAAACTGGCAATACTGGAATACTGGAATTATAGTCTGCAAAAGTATATTTTCTAAGCTTTCAGTATTGTCCTGATGTTGCACATGGCCAGTCCTGCCACTAGACAGAGTGAGGCTGTCATCAAGCTAGTAGAGTTGTCAGCAAAAGAAGAACAAACCATGGAGATAACTGGAGGGAAACTCTCCAAAACTATTTCATTACAGAGGCATAAAAACTGCTATTATCATCCCTCTGGTATTCCTCTTTTTGTCCAGAATTGAGAATCTTGTGCTAGTTGCTTTAAGATTTACTAATGCAAAAGAAAACATGGGTGTCCTGTTTAAAATCTATCCTTAGCTCAAGAAATATAAAGGAGGATGCTAGGCAGTTGGGTCATACAGAGAAGCTGCAAAAGACAGATGACTAGCCAAAACAGCCTGGGGACTAGACAAAAAGGCAGTCCAAGCAGGGCAAAAGGCAGTAAGGGAGCAGTAAGCAGACAGAAGAGTCAAAAACACAATCCATGGTTTGGAAAAACAGAGAATCACAACCAACACAATGCAAAAGATTGTGAAGCCCTTGTTCTGCAACACAGAAACAACTTTGGCTGTGCTGATTTATAGCCAGCTGTGCTGAGTTACAGCAACTTCCTCATTAGCCCAGCATTTTCTTTTTAAGGCAGCCCATGCCCTTGCCTGTGCTTTTGGTAATTTTAGTCTGTAATGCTCCAAAGGACGAAGTAGTTTAACTTCCAGCTCCCTATCTCTGTTATAGCATGTTATAGCAAGTGACCATCAGCATGTGATAGTCCAGGCTTTGCTTCCAGGGCAGTCTCCTTCTGTTATCTGGGCTCACCTCTTCCCCTTGTTCTTCTGATGAAGCCTCCCCCAGATGGGACATAACAATGGAGGAAAGTTATTTGTAAGCATGCATCTGGGTGATAGAGGTCTTAAATCATCTTGCAAACCAAATGAAACAAATACAGGTTGTGCAAAAATCCCCATTTGTAGTTTCTCACCACCCCAGCACTAGTGGTCAAAGCAGAAACAGAAATAGGGCTTTTCCATATTACACTGTTATAGTGCTAATGATATAGGGTTGCCCCTGAGGGAACTCATACTCAGTCTTCATACTTACTGCCTCCCCTTCCTACCTGTTTGAGGCAGACACTATGGCCATTTCTGCACTACAGTGTTATAGTGCTGTTACTCCACTTTCAACATCTCATGGAATCCTGTGGGAGGGGCATTTAGAATTCCTAGCCAGAGAGCTCTTTGGCCTCAGTAAGCTACAACCCCCAAGATGTTGTAAGTGGAATAATAGCACTATAACACTGTAGTAGGGAAAGGCCCATATCCCTAGACCACTTTCAAACAGCCCCCTTCCTAGTCATACCTGAAATACAGGTGTCCTCCCGCCTATTAACTGAAGTGATTATGCTGAGGGAGCAGCTCAGAACTCTGAAATTCAGGCTGCCATGTACCTATGATTAAGGAATACTTGACAGCAAAAATAATCGCACGTGATACATTTTTTTAAAAGAAGCATGTTAACTTCCTCACATTTTGACAGGCCCAGCACTCCCATTAAGCAGAGTGAGGCAAATGGTTCAGGCGGTAGATAGTGGGGGTTGGCAGTGGCGGCTTTCTAGCTGTTCTAGATTATTCTAGATTGAAAATTCCTCTCCAGCTGTTCCCTTCTGTTGAAGCACGTGTGACAGAGAATGCTATCTCACTGGTAATGTTGAAATGTGATTTAATTACCAGCTGACACCATTTTGTCCTTTGCCTCTGGCAACAAAGTCCAACCTTGCCTTTTGAGAAAACACAGGAGTTCCAAACACCTATTTTTTCCTCCATTTTGTTATTATCAGGTGATCAGTAGGCAAAGAAAAAAATTAGGTCCTCATTCAATCAGTGCATCTTGCAATAACAAGATGGAGAATGAGGGCAGAATAATTCTTCATTAGCATTCAAAAACAAGCTTTCTTTGATGCTTTGCTCATTATTTTTGTAATTAGGCCCACAAAATAGTGCCTACATTTATCCATAATTTAACAGATCATCACAGTTATTTCCGTGTAAGCCATGTTGTTGATGTTCTTTCCCGCAGACTCTAGATAAGGAGTCCATCACTTTGGGCTTAAAGCTCTTCTGTTCAAACAAGCAAACAAAACTGTCATGGTAGATAGATGTTGGAATTCCTCAAACTTCTCCACTAACAGATAACAGAAATACATAATCAAAATTCATAAGAGATTTCAACAGCTTTCATCAAGAGATTAAACTGGAACAGAATGAAATAGAGTTTTTTATTTTTTTTGTTTGTTTGTTTTTTTACAACAAAGCAGAGGGCGCTAACGGCATTTCCACAAACTCAACATTTTTGCAGGTTTTTACTCTGGCAATCATCAATGCATGTTTCTTTTTCTTTTTCCCCTGGGGCTAAATTATCTGCAAGAGTTTGGGAACAGAGCATGTGGTTATTTTCCAAGAAAAAAATATAAAAAGTATAGTTTGTTTTATTGCTCTTACAGCAAAATCTACTCCTCTTTACTTGGAAGAAAGGCTCACTGAGTTCAAGAAACCTTACTCCCGGGTAAATGTGCACTGGAATCAGCTTCTGTGTTTTAAATACATTTAACCACAGGTCAATGAAGCAGATGATAAGTATTTTTTTTTCCCCCCTGGACCACATAGATCTTTTTTCCTCCATGCATAAGAGCTAATGACTTGAAAACCATAAAATGCTTCATCCAATGATAAGAAAGAGACTATTTGTATACTTTCAGAGTGCTATGGGAAGTGAACTTTTATTACCCCCTTTTTCATTTGTATTATGGGAAGCTATTTTTATCCCCTTGGCTGGTGCAAAGCAACTGACCTTTATGTGAGAGGCTGGGCTAATGACCATGTTGTGGGTCTCCAGGGACTGCCCTCTAAGACGAGTGAGATGAATTCAATATCCCAGCTCCTCCTGTCCTAAACCTTTCCCAAGCAGAAATGCCAGCCACCCTAGATTACACGGATTTTATGTGAACTTTTTTGTTTATTGGCATCCAAGCAAGAGGGCACCTCACCTTATTTCTTTGAAAATTACTGGCAGTACTCAAGGCAAGTCTCTTTTTTTCTTTTTGCAAAGGTGGAAAAAGATGCTTGTGAGTAACACATATGAGGGTCACAAACAGAGAAGGCAAAGAAGTTTTCTATTCTTTTCTTGGAAGTACCCCAAAGTACTGGGAAAAAATACATATGGTCTGATTTTAGAGACCGTTACATCTCTAAGAAGTGAAATGAAGATAGATAGACAGACAGACAGACAGACAGACAGACAGACAGACAGACAGACAGATGAATGGACGGAGGTACTGCAGTTAGTAATATCTCACTTTCCAGGATACAAATTCTGTCTTGTGTGCTAGTTAGTACAGAACGAATTTTGCAAACTTTGTAATATTGATTGCTGGGTATTAGGACTCAGCAAAATGTCACAAAATAGGGTGCACACTTTTGGGTTCTCCAGAACTGTTCATCACACTGGATGGCTTTAAAAGCAAGAGCTGAAGAAGGAGATAAAACATGACAAAATCACATAAAATAGGCCACATGTTATAGCCAGGATTTGGAGTTCATTTAGCTTTAAATGAGTCAGAGTGTTGTGGTTTGAATGTTGGACTGTGACCCTGGAGTCCAGAGTTTGATTCTCCACTCAGCCATGGAAACCCACTGGGTGATCCTGAGTATATCACACACTCTCAGCCCCAGAAAATCCCATGATAGGTTCACCTTAGGATCATCATAAGGATTGGAAACAACTTGAAGGCACACAACAACAGCAACAACAAGCTTCAAAAAAGGCGTTATCTCCAATTGTTCCAATTTGACAAAGACAGTCATGATTAATCCTCTGTCATCCCACTTTTTCAGTTGCCTTTAAAATGTCCCAGTATCTCCCTTTCCCCCCTACTTTCCACCTTCACCTTCAGTTTACAGAATGTATCTCAGTTAGCAAAGTATCTGTGTTCCTGGTCATTACTGCTTTAACAGAAAATTTGGTACCAGAGACAGAAATAATATGAAAATAAAAGGGTTGGGTTCCTCCTCCACAAAAAAGAAAAGCCATTCAACATGATTCATCCAAAAGTAGCAATATGCACATGAATAATGAAATTGCCAGATCAGTAAAATTTGTATGAGGAAACAAAAATATTCAAGATTTTCCATCTAAAGGCTTCTTCCAAAATGGATCCAAGGAAGGTTTCTTTTCTTTCACCAGCCTCCACTTCTCTTATGATTTTGATTATGAGACTGTAAAGGGGGCCTCTGTAACCTGTAAACTTTTCATATATGGTCATATGGTAATCATTTCCTGTACCTGGCTTTTGAAAATGTATAAATGTATGCTGATATCTGAATCGGGGCTCTCAGTCTTTTGGAAATTTATTCCACTGAGATCCCTGCGCAGTAAAATAAACTTTTGCTTTCTAATCTGATGGTCTCAGTCCCTTGATGAGCTACTACATCAGACTTCAGCCCGCTCCGGAATGACCAGAACTGGTGGTTCGCCGTGCTATTGAAAGACCACTTAAAACAGGTCTTTCAATAGCCCGGCGTGCCCTACTCCGTCGCTGCACTCCTGTGTAGATCTGCAGGCTCGCACCAGCATGAGGCTGCAGATCTTCCGGGGGCGGGCTTCTGGCTGGCGAGCTTCTCTGGTTGGTGGAGAGCCTCCACCAACCAGAAGCCGCCATTTTCGTCCCCGGATCAGTGTGTAGCACGGCCACACACTGCTCCGGATCAGCATGGATCGTCGGAGGGAGCATGCCAGTCTGGTGAGTAACAGACTGCCCCGTTTTCTTCCCAAAGTGCGAAAAAGTCCCTACTTCCATAGTCATCTACTAAAGTTTATCAGTGGAAAACTGAGGACAATCAAAAGGGAATACTCCTTCATACAACATAGTTAAACTGACAAATTTGCTATGGCAAGACATGGTGTTAGCTGCCAACTTGGGCAGCTTTCAAAAGGGGATTGGATAAATTCATGGAGGTTAGGGTAATTAGTGGCCACTGGTTGCCAAATGCTTGAACGGAATGCTGGGCTAAATAGGCCTTTGATTTTATCCTCCATTTCTTTTTTTAAGTTCTTACTTCTTTTTCTCTAAATTTTAGTGCCCTTTTTGTGGTAAATATCAGCCACCGATGACACTGAAGAACAAATGAAGATTCCTTTTTTAAACATGCCTTTGAAATTTAGATTAGCCTCTATCTGTATGCTCATAATTTTCTACAAATTTTCCCTCTTTCTTTCCGTCATAATCTGTCCAGGCCTCTTTATATGTAAAATTTCTCTTCTGTTGATAGAAACCACTTTTTCTGGATACATTTCCTTCTCCCTGGGAGGGGACATTCAATTATTGTGCTTCTTTCTCTTCTGTTAAGCAATATTTATTATTTATTTAATTTATCTCTCACCTTTCTCCCAATACGGTTTCCGTGGTGGCTGAAAGCTGAAATAAAAATCCAGTTAAAACAATAGATAATACAAAAGTTTAAAAACAAATAAACTATCATGTTTTAAAAAATAATTTTAAAATAGTCAAAAGGGGCAGTGAAAACATAATAATAGTGATACAAATACAGCATTCTCCAATTAGAAGAACTTCAGCAATGGCCAGCTAACAGGCAGCATAGTCGACCCTTCCTCCTCTCTGCAGAATTACTTCCTGTCTGTATCAAAGGTCATATGCTTTCCTCTGATTCTGTGTTATTAGAGGAAATACATTTCGGTCTCTGCAAACTGAAGGCAGTATTCTCTCTAGACATCCTATAGCTGAAGTTGCTTATTTAATAGGGATAGATGGCGAACTATTCCTGGAGCCCAGACTACAGCCTATGACACAATTACACTGTTCCATCAGGTGCAAGTAAAGTAATTGCATAAGGTGCCCTGCACAAGAGAGAAACCTTCTTCACCCGCCAGCCATTTTGTCTTCCTGGGACTAAAGTAGGCTATTAATGAAATAAACAGAAGCAAGAAAACAAGTTAAGTCTTATCTGCCAGCATAAAGATAGAAATGGTGGCCTTATTCAGGTTTCCACCTGAACATAAAAGGGCATAATGTGGGTAGGGAGCAGAGTGCTTTCTGATTAACCTGATTATCAAGAGGCTCCTAAAGATGTTCAGATGCACTTACAGGCCCTCTTCAGATTTTCATGCTGAAGATGTAATGACCAGAAGACGAATCGAGGCTTTCAGTTGCAGGGGGTTCTATATGCCCCCAACACCACCTTCTCACTTTTATCCTCCCTGGGTTTTTTTCCCTTTCTAAATTTTACAACAGTAACAATGGGAAATTACATCACTAGTGTCTCATCTAAATTAAATTATTTCACGACAGACCATACATTATATTAAATATTCTTCTGATTGTAGAAAGTGTTGTGCCAAAATGTCATAAATGGTGAGTCTTGATCTGATGTTGAGTCCAAAATATGAGATATAAATGGACTCCATATTCCTACAAAATTATCTTTTGATATTTCTCTCCATGTCAATCAAGCTTTTATTGTCAACTAGAGCACTCTACCATTTTCAGCTAGAGCACTCTACCATTGATTGTTAAGCTAGCATCGGGGAAACAATCCTTCTCTTTATTATAAGGATCTTGATCATTTTGGCTCTAGCAGCTCTGATCAGAATTAATATCAGTTCTTTGTATGGCAATTTAGCATTTTCCCTGTCAAAACCTGCAAGCATTAATAGAAATTCTGACAATGTTTTGTCCTATCTTTTTAAATAGTCTAGAATCTTGTTCCAAAAATTTTAGAATTTTCAGAATTCTAGAAAATTTAGGATTTTTTTTCAAAATCTATCATTTGATCTAACCAGTTTAGGATGCTGTTCCTTCACATGTTCAAGTGAATGCCTGAATAGAACTTGAGTTTCACATTTACATGTGGAAGCAGGGAAAACAGGAAATCATATTAATTTACCGTGGTTTGAAATAGGCTTCCCAAGTTTGTTTAGAACTATTGTTTTCTGATTCATGAATTATGATAAACTACAAAAGGAAGCCATGAAAAGGAAACTGAGAGTGAAATCGTAAATGGAGGGAAGTACAGAACATGCACATGGCTCTTTTCCATTCTTCCAAAACCTTGGCTTGGAGGATCATATGAACTGAGCCAATATGAGCGGCAGCAGTTGGTGAGGGAGCATGCTAGAGAACACCACTAAGGTGCTAAGAGGTGCAAAGCTTCACTATGAGAGGCATGCAAATAATCAGATTTCCCCCTGGTTGCTCCTACTGCCAACTATCCTGTCAATCACTGTGAACTTCTACAGTGCAAAAGGACAGTGGCCAGGTTGGCTGAAGGATTCTGGGTGTCCAAAAGAAGTAACATTTCCCAAGCTCTGGTACAATGCTGACTGATATACTCGCTGCCTCCTGACATGTATAAAAGAAGGTGTGATTTCCTCTGTCTCATCTGTACTCTGCAGCTGCCTCACCAGCTGTTACTACTGAGCACCTGTAATTCCTTTCAGATATGCAGGTAGCTTCAAGATTATTATTTCTTTAACTGTGGCCTGATGAGGGTATCTCCCTCACAAACTTTTAAATGAGAATATCGATATCAATCATCATCATCATCATCATCATCCTGATCATCCTGCCCTTTGTCTAGTTCAGGACTCCAAGTGGCTTATAACATTTAAAACAAGGGCAGTTAAAAATATACAGCACACAAAAGTTAAAAAGTAATTAAATGGCAAAAAATTTAAAGCCACTTTTTAAAACATACACGCACAGAAAAGAAAAAAAAATCCAGCAAGTTATATAAGCCCCTTCCCCATAAGCAATCAGTCTTCAAACATCTGATGAAACAAAAAGGTCTTCACCTGCCTACTGAAAGACAGTAAGAAAAGTGCCCCCCTGAAAGTAGAGGTTATTTCTGCACTATACTGTGATAGTGCTATTATTCCACTTTCAGCCTCCTATGGAATTCTGGGCTTTATAGTTTACTGAGGCCAAAGAGCTCTCTGGCTGAGAATTCTAAATGCCCCTCCCTAAACAACAAAACCCAGGATTCCATAGGATGTTGAAAGTGGAATAATAGCACTGTAACAGTGTAGTGTGGAAATGGCCAGAGTTCCAAGAGCCTGGGAGCAGAGACCAAGAATGCCTTCACCTGTGTTTGTACCAGCTGTATCTGTGAAGGGTGGTGGGATGAAAAGAAGGGCCACCAGGACATGTCACAAATGGGAAGATTTGTAGGGTCTTCAAATAATCTGGACCTGAGCCATACAGGAGTTTATAGGATTTTTCATATCATACCTGGAAATGAACCAGAAACAAGTGGAGCAGTTGCAACTAGAGAGTTGTGTGGTCCTCGGAACCAACAGCAGTCTAGTCATAGCTCTTTGAACCAAGCAAAGTTTCCAAACACTCTTCAAAGGTAACCCCATGTAGAACAAGCTACATTGATCCAAATAGGATGTAACTAAAGCGTATGTCACCGTGGCCAGGTCTGATGTCTAATGTGTAATTTCATCAGTTTTCTTCCCTCTGTGAGAAAGTCTTCAAAAACTAAATGGATTTGGAAGGCTATTTGCAAGTTGGATCTTATTCAGTGTAAAATTCACAGATAGCTGTTTTGCACAGAAAACAGCATTTTCTGCATGGAAAATAATATTTTTCAACACAGATTTTCTGCACAGAAAATTCTGTTTTCTTTGCAAATAAAGCATCTGTGAATTTTAGCAAAACAAGTCCCTAATTATAGAGAAATTGTATGCAAATCAACCATGTGTGGATTTTATGCAGAATAAATCTCCAATTACAGCATTTTCTATGCAGAAAGCAACATTTTCTGTACAGAGATTAATATTTCCATGTGGAAATGTTGTTTTACATGCAGAAAATTCTGGATTCATAAAACTCCTGTGTCAGATCATTTTAATAGATCCCCCCTGCAGAAGTTCTGAATGCTAAGCTCAGCATGGATGTTGAAGTCCCCCAGCACTATAAGCTAGGCAGGGGACTCTAACTCCAAACCTGAGACTGTCCCAACTGGCTCAAGAAGCAAGACTGATGAGTGGTAGAGAAGGTCGTACAGCAACAGGAGCCTTAATCAGTTTCAACCACCCATCTCCAGGTATATATACTCAAACTCTGAAAAATGTGGAATAAGCCACCTGGTCAGAGGGATGGAATCCCTGTAAACCACTGCAATTCCACTTCCCCACTTCTGGGTCTAACCTGTTGCTGCACAGCAAACCTAAGCAGACAAAGCTAAAAGAGGTTAACTCCCCCAGCCTTATCCAGCCAGGTCTTCTTACATATACCAAGTCAGCATACCCATTCCACATCAAATCCTGAATGGCAGTTGTTTTCCCATTGTGGGCAGTATTTTCAATGGGATGGGAGTGTCACTGCCAAGGCTATCCAGATTGTTTGAGTTTGGGGACAGTTTGTGAGCAACTAGCAACCTATTCCTGGTTCTTTTGCCATTAAAGTATAGCTGTCAACCCTTTCCATATCCCCTTCTGTTCTGTACAATTGTGACGGCTGCCCCGCAAAGCCAAACATCACCCCTCTTCTTTTGAAAGCACATCCTTCTGGCCTTAGACTGGCTGTACCATTAAAAGTGATGCATGCAACAACACTGCAGTGCAAATTAACAGAACACAGCCCTTCCGCTTTTCCCAAGCAATACAGCAGGCCATTGACTTTGCACTTCCCCAAAGGGAGGATTCACCTTTAGTGTCAGCCCCTTTGGCAGTGACAGCTTTGGTGGTGGACATCTCCCCCCTGCCCTCGGGCAGGACTCTGCTTTTATCTTCCAACAGCCTCAAGTATTCCAGCTGGGGTGGATGGAACTTGTTGGCAAAACCTACTGAGTCAGCTTTCTGAGTCTGAATCTGCTACCTAAACATGCCCACTATTGGACAGATGACACACTTAGGGATGCTCCTACCATAAACACAGGTGAGGTGCTTTGTTGAATGTGTGTAGTGGGAGAGTTGAATTGGTCTCCACCCCATCTTTTTCTGTGCATGATCTCTAAAAGAATCTATGCTTCTACAGCTATATGCATAGGGCCTGTATCATGGTCCTTCCCTATTAAAGGGCTCCCAATCACATTTTCACAGCCTAGGTAATACCAAATGCTCATGGGGAAGGAAGAGGTGGAGAGGACACCTCATTCTTCCTTCTATGTATAATGCATGATTAGTGCTCCTAGGTCTCAAATGTTCCTACTTTACAAGGAAAATTTTGCTGAGATTTCTGTTTCTGAAATTTTGCTGACTGTATGAAGTTGTACAATCTCATGATTTCACGCTTTTAAGAGGATTGTTACACAAAAAGATACCCCAAGTATTTAATACTGCACAAATACTATGGCTAATCGAGCACAGACTTTGCATGTAGATGATTCAGTTCCTGGTGTCTTCAACTTAAAATTGGGGGTGGGGGCGTGATCAGGTAGGTAGCAAAATCAAGTGGCTCATGGCCTGAGCAGGTGCTGTGAAATCTGAATAAGATGTAAAATAACATATATAAATAGTTTCCTCCCCCTTGAGACTGATGAGCAGAATGGTCTCTTTCAAACTGATAAATTATAGAGAATAAGGTTGCCAATGTATTTATTTGGAGAAGTAAAGTTAAACTGGATAAGCAATTACAAAGGAGTCGCTACCCTGTTTCTTGTTTAGTCACACATAAAATATAGCTGAATTGGGTGATTAATAATCACAGCATATATACAATGAGTTCAATTTATAATAGCTTATGTAAATACAGAATCAGCATTAGAAGCTCATTTACTATTGCTATGCTAGCGTATTAGAGGATTCCCCCCCCCATTTGAACAAGATACTAAGAAGGCAGAGAAATAGTAAATATTACAGTAAAGTTACATAGGCATTAAAAGGCTAAAGCTAACAGGAAATCTGAGGAACATACTACTGGAGTGATTCAGGGAGAGAATGATACAGCTCTGACAGCAAAACCTGTCAAAATATTGCAAAGGTGGATGACTAAAATCACATCTTAAATCCCACGGAATATATTTTATATAAATTAGTTAGATGAAAGCAGGAGTCACCATATGCATTTATGAATAATAAAGTACTTCCAAATTCTGATCACAACAATTCACTATGTAGGAGCCAACAGTACAATCTCTGCCATATCTAACCAGACTTAAATGTGTGTAGGATTGCAGTTGTCTTTGTTGTTGTTATGTGCCTTCAAATCATTTCTGACTTATGGCAACCCTAAGACTAACCTATCATAGAGTTTTCTGAGGCTGAGAGAGTGTGATGGGCCCAAGGTCACCTACTATAAGGCATATTTTAAAAAACTAAACACAGTTGTTTAGGTCACAGTACAGCCAAAATTTAATCTCCAACTTGTATCTCCAACTTTGAGTAGCTACTGGCTGTCCTGGTGGCAGGATTTAGAGCACTGTAGAACCAAAAATATAACATTTTCAAACCCTGATTCTATCTACCTTTCCTTACAGTGGTTGGATTCAACTTCATCCAAAGCTATCCAGCTAAAATTACTAAGTTTTTCAACTTACTTTCCCATTCCCACAACTGAATAAATATGTTGTATATCTGAGCCTTTAATATCAGTCAGTACTGCATCTGAAGCAGTGGCTTTATATCCACAAAAGCGCATGCTAAAATAAAAATCAGTTAGTCTTAAAGGTGGTCCCACAAATTGCTTTTTTCTCCCACTCCCTTCCTCATTTTTCCCCTTTTTAATTTGGTATCCAGAGAGGTTTCAATAGCTTTTCACCTCAGTCCTCACATGCTTCTTTCTCTAATGGGAATCCCCCTCAGATCTTTGGGGAAATATTTCTACATAAGAAAATAAGAAGAGCATATCTAAGTTGTACCTCCTCCAGCATTCTGTTCCCAGGCTGGCCAGCCAGATACCCACAAGCAGAATACAAAGGCATTACCAGTTTCTCAGTTTTGTCCCCCAGCAACTTGTATTCAGAGGGAATCCTATAATTATCTTTCTACTAAAGCTTTTTGAAGACGGGAGAAAGAACTATGAACATTTGTGGGGTGTGTGTGTGTGTATGACGGAGAGAGAGACAGAAAGTTAAAATGAAGTAATAACAAAAAACATCCCATACTTAAAAAAATAAAAATGTAATATTTCATACCTTTTCTGATAAAATGATTCAGGTCTAAATTATTATTTTTATTTTTTTTGTATCTGAATGCTTTCCTCTTATTCACTATCTAGAGAAGACATCTGCCAGCTTCTCTTCATTCATTTCACTAGAGATGACCCCTGGCTAAAAGCACATATCTGAACAATCTCAACGCAGAAAATTCTTCAGCTAAAGGCTGCCTCTAATTGACAGGTTTGGATTACACTCTGAGGACATTTCCTTTTTTTAAAAAATGTGGCTGTTGTTTGTTGTTTGTCCGTTACAGATGACGATGGCTACTCTCCAGTTTCATTAGCATAATTTCTTAATTTGTATATGATAGGGCTTGGCAATGTTTGTAGCTTTCAGATTCCATCATGCCTCTCGGGGAGCACCACTGCCTTGCCCACCAGTTGCTACCAGTTCCTCTTCTCTAGCAGGCTTCTTGTTCTGAACAAAAAGACAGGGAAGAGAACAGAAAAGACTTTTCTCTTTCTGTCTCCTTTCCAGGCAGTGGATTCAAAAAGACAAGAGAGGTGGGGAGAGATGTCCACCTTTTAGGGTCTCCTATCTTTCCCCCTTTCTTATGTTTTTGCTTATTTGTAAAATAAAGTGTGGGGTGACAGAGTACAAAGGAACAACTTCTGCATCTCACTTTAAGTCAAAGTTCAGCTGTAGGCAACTATCAAAGATGTGGTAGATAGCAGAGGTAAATCAGGAAGCTGAAGCATAAAAGTCTAGCCAAGAAGTCAAGCATAAGAAATCTGCAAGACCCAGGAAGATCTTATTGATTAGTGAGGCCAGACAACTACAGCCATTTCTGCATGACGTTGTCATAAGGCTATATTAGTAGGTTACCTGTCCAGGAGCTGTGCTTCTGCATGACATCATTGCTATCCAGCTGCTATTCCATCCCCAAGCATCCCCAAATCACCATATTCTATTCCCACAAAAAATCCATTAAGAGCTTCCTATAGCACTTCAATCCCATCAATGCAGTACCATTATAGCACTTGATAGTGCTTCCTGTTATGGTGGATCCAGCAGTGGGTGGGCTGTGGGTGTGCCCAGCTCGTCCCTCCATTAGTGACTCCCATGGTATGGTAACTTCCTATCATCTCTCCTTGTTTATTTTAAATGTCTCCTTTGAGTCAAAACTTTGTATTTTTTAAATACATTTTTAAACAGTATAGGGCAAAAAATGCAATAGTGTACTGGCATGTCAGTCTGTTACAATAGTGCTGTGTTAGTGCAGCTGCCAAACAAAACAAAACAAAAAATCACCGTCCAATCAGGGGCAGTGAGGCAAGGTGAAGGCGGAGCATGGAAGTGGCCAAGGACACTGTAATATGGAAGGAACACTGGTGGCAATACAGCTAGCCATCCGCTGAAGGGGGAAGGGTGCAGAAAGGAGCATCCCTAATCCGACAGCATCATGCAAATGGCGATGCCACCATTATAACCTTACAACATGCTAATGGTCTCTAGTGCAGAAATGGCCTAGGAGGGATCCTCTGTATTTACTTGAGTAAACTTTCCTTCCAGACAAAGATGAACATTTAAGGTAAGGGTCAGAATTCTCTAGACTTTTGTAAGGTATCTTTTTTCTCTATAGTTCTCCCTAGAATGGTGATTCACTACCACACAATGTCTTCCTAGGCCCTTTAACAGTCCCACTTTAAAAGAGTGTAGCTGCAGTGTTGCCAGCAGGCACACAGTCAAATAATGGCTTCAGTTTGAAAGAGAGGAGGAGGGACCGGCAAGAAACTGTACCTTGCAGCACCTTATAATCCAATGAGCAAGCGGTAATAATTTGTCTTTCAAGTTTTCCCCCAGCAAACAGACTTGCAGATCCAACCCTTTCTAGAGGACAATTAAGATTTTCTCTGCCACATGTCATGCTTCCCTATCCAGATGTGGTATGATGCTTAGCCCTTAACAATAGTCTTTTTCAGTTCAACAGACTAGATGGGCATTATTTTCAGTCCAAGCTCTGAAAGTACTTCTGTGCCAGGAACATGGGCCAAACTATACTTGAAACTTCACCAAAGGGCACTCTTCCCTCCCCAAAGGTTCTAGTCCTGGGGCTTTACACACTACACAATCTTAGCTTTATTATTCCACTTTAATTGCCATGGCAACATCTTATGAAATTCTGAGATATGTAGGTTGGATAGGGCATTAGAATTCCTTGGTTGAGAACAACTCTCCCTAAATTGCAAATTCCAGGTTTCCATGGAATGGAATAATGGTAGTTAAAGGAGGATCATAGTGCTGTAACTGTACAGTGTGAAAGAGCCCCTGGAAGTTCTTAGCACACAGTTTCTGCCATCTGCTTTGTACCCCCCTTGCTCTTGTCATACAAGTAGAGAAGTCAAAGAATATGGAGGGCACTCAGTGGTTTCATCTTATTTTCTGTTGGTCTCTCATTTGTGCCTGCCATTAGTTGCTGATCAGATTGTGCCTTTTTATAGCTTGGTACCAAGGGCTGCACCTTGTATGGATGTTGAATTAATCACAGCAGCTGCCACTTTCTTTGATTTCCTTTGGCTTCTCTTTTATCAGCTAGTGGAATATTTATTTTTCATCAGTTTTGTTGCCCATCATAAATCTTTTTGCCTCTCTTGTCTGCCTGTTCCAAAACATCATTCCAACACAGACTTGTTGAGATGTTGCTTTTGTTTTGTTTGGAATTTTATTTTAGATGTAAGCATGTTTCTATATAGCTTTTGAACTGGCCACCAAGAGAGCATTAGATAAGCATCGACGCACTTGGTTAGGGAGAGGGCAGCTCTTTTCAGAGTCTCCTGCCTTACCATATCTCATTCTTTTTCCACCACTGAGCAAAGCTGACATTGACAGAGTGTTGGCAGGGAGACTCTGTACAAGGTCAAATATTGACATGTATGGTGGTATATGACACACGAGGAGAATGAATTCTGTGAACTTGTGTCTGGAGCAGGACAAGTGCCAGCAAAATAAATACTTTTTGTGAGAACTTGAATCATTACCTGCCATGGGAGCTGACTCATCTATGTTTGTTTTGCCCTCATGGATAAATATAGTTCACGTGGAGAACCTAGAGTTGGGAAACAGGCTATTTCACTTTTAAAAGTTGACTGGGAAAACGGAAAACTGATTAATTTAAAATACTGTGATTGCTCATGCACTTCATACGACACATTTTTTCTCAGGTTGCTGAATGCTGATGATCTGAAGAAAAACTGCCATTGGGATACTTCAATTTTATTTTTTTTTAAAGAGGAAAAGTCTCTAGTTCTCTATTTGCTAGTGAACTGTAGTTAGCTAAGAATAATCTCAGTTTGTTTCTGTATTTCATTCTACATTCAGGCAACAATCTGCATGGATTGGATTATTAAGAGCTTCAGCACATGGAGTGAATGTAACAATTTGCTCTGACTGCCTAGATGGGAGTATCTTTGTACCTTTTTGTAGTAAGAACGTGCACAAAATAGCACCAAATTTTTCTGTTACTAATTACAAGTACCCCTGTGTTTTTTTCCTCAGTGTCTTCATTCATCAGTCCTTCAAACAATAAAGAGAATCTAAAAGAAAAAGAAATAGAGGCCAATTTTACTTACAGAAATTAGTGTGTGCATGGAGGGGGAGTTCTCACATAGTGAGGATTATAATGATTGCAGCCCTTCAGAAACCTAGAGGCAAATCTGCTCAACCACATTTGTTTATTGAGAATACAGAAATGTGGATCTTTGTGATTGGTCAGGTGCTACAGCTGATCTGGATCTGTCTCAGCAATCACCAACCTACTTCTTTTACTATGAGCAAACTCACCATTGTTCAGTTTAGAAATGATACATATTTTTAGAGAAGTATCAGGGTCAAACATACACTAATCTCATGTTATCCCAAGAGGTCTATACTGATTAGCTACATTATATAGGGATTCATTTAAAATGTTATCTATTTTTGCTTTTGTTACAGCAATCCTGGACATGAGTTACCGTTTAAATATGGCAAAGTAATCATCCCCAATGAGAGTTTTAAGATGAACCATTTTTCTCTCTCTCATTCTCCCCTTCTCTGGCCATTTCCACACCACATTGTTATAGTGCTATTATTCCATTTTCAAAATCCTATAGAATCCTGGGGTTTGCAGTTTAGGGAGAGGCCTTCAGAATTCTCAGCCAGAGAGCTCTTTGGCCTCAGTAAACTACAAACCCCAGAATTCCATAGGATGTTCAAAGTGGAATAATAGCACTATAGCAGTGTAGTGTGGAAATGGCCTCAGTCTCTCTCACACACACAATCTTTGATTTATGTTCTGCGCAATGACAGTGTCTTGTTTCCTTGGTATAGACCACAGAAACAATGCAATCTACACATGAAGTTAAAAAATCTTGAAACAAGCAGGGGAGGGGATGCCTGAGCATTGGTAGGCCATAGGAGGCAGGAAAGTCAGTGGCAGAGCTTGGAGTGCGTGGAGGGGGGCAGGAGGGACATGGCCGCAGTGCATGGGGGCGTGGCCGCGGTGCGTGGGGGGTGGCCGTAACATGCAGGGGTGTGGCTATGAGCTGGGACGCCCCAAAAACACTGCTGCTTGGGGCAAATTGCTCCGATGCCCCCCCCCCGTCCCTACACAACTGAGGAAAGGAGGCCACATCTAGCCTGACAGGCCAGATATGTCCCATCTAGGCAAGCTTAGTGATATTCTTGAGATGTGGGTGGGTGTGAAAGCATGCAGCCTCTGAGCTTATCTGGCCAATCTCAGGAGGCTCGCCAACCCAAGCAAATAATAGCATACATACTACACTTGACATCTTTTTTTAAGAACATACATGGATTTCACTGGGTGATTACCATAGGATGATTCCAACATCATCTAAATATTAGGGGCTTTAAATGATTAATTTGTCGTTATGTGAACAGTCACCCTCTCTGTAATCCTTGTAATTGCTTTCTCATCTGTCAATGGATTCTACACTATATTCATCCTCCATTTTAATTGTGTTTAAGGCTAACCCCTTTCCCCAACAATTAAAAAATCCAAAAGTAGAGAAATGTTTCTTCTAGGCTTTGCCAGTTTTCCCATGTGGCATGTTGCTGCATGTTCATTAGTTTATAGGGAGACAAAAGCCGCAACAATCAGTGAATGCTTGATGTTTTGAGCCATTTCTGCACTACCCTGTTATAGTGATATTATTGTACTTTCAACATCCTATGGAATCCTGGGGTTTGGAGTTTAGAGAGGGGCATTTAGAATTCTCAGCCAGAGAGTTCTTTGACCTCAGTAAACTACAAACCTCAGAATTCCACTTTAACAGCGTAGTGCAGAAATGACCTTGGTGTTTTCCATTCTGACCTGTAGAGGACTTTCAGAGGGGAATAGTGTTTGTTCTGCATTGCACCCAAATACTATATTGCATCAAAGCATTTGAACTGCATCCAAGAGGTGCTCTCAGGTAGGATGCAGGGACAAATGTCAAGGTCCTCATTTAGCAAAATGAACATGGTTGGCATAGCTTGCCAATTCTGAGGTGAAGGAGGTAGTAAGCACCTTACCGTGTAAAGAAGTCTCCGCACCATTCACACAACAGTGTAAAATTACTGCATTACATCACTAGGTAGCCAAATTCATATTCTGAATCTGAACACCACAAAAATCCTATATTTAACCTAGCATCTGACCCTAAAGCCTGACATTCTGTTCATTTAGTGGTCATGACTGGTAGCTACCCATCCTCCATACACTAGCCCAATTCTTTTAAAACCATTTAAGCCAGCAGTTTGTACTCAATATTATGCTACTTGTATATTTTGTAAAGAAGGACTTTCTATCTTCCTTCTTCATGATACTGATCCCAATTGTTGTTGTTGACTGTAATGTTTAGAAACTCCACTTCCCATCTTTGCTCAAATTGTTTAATTCATCACCAGTTCTCTTCTTAATCATCTTTGGATTTAAGCTAAAATGCTCCAACTCTTCAGCATCTCTTTGCAGGCAGCCACAACTGTATTCCTGGACTGTTCTAGATATACGTGCAAATTTAGTGCTTCCCTTCATCTGTTAAGAACTTACTGCAAAATACTTGGCAGTTGGTTCAAGTACATACACAAAAATAAGCTAGACCCTGGGATATTTTTAAAACAGTTTTAAAAGTTATTGTTGTGCCCTCAGTTCAAATTCCAGTGGACCAAGGGCCATACCACAAAAAGCGAAATGAAATGGTGGAATCTTGGTGTCCCTCTCTATAAAAATGCTAAAGGACAGCACAGTTTGAAATATGGCCTAACCTCTCACCTCATTTGCTATGAGTCATGCACATGTCACACATTAATGGGAGCTTTGTCTTTGCTTTTCCTGTTTGCAACATAAACATTCTTTAGTCGATATCTCAGTCTAGTTCTTTCAATGACATTGGCACCAACATAGCATGTCAGAAGTATCTGGACAGTAAACTTTTAACTTTTCATTTGTTCGAAGTATGAAAATCTGAAGCGGCCATGAAAAACCCAAGCTTCTGGGAACATTTCAGACAAACAACAATTAAAAGTTACTTGTTATGTGGCCCAAGGTTTATGAGACTTGTAAGAGTAATTTATTCCCTCAGCAAATGAGTTTTCATTCCCTCTGTGTCTCTCTTGTTCAATGTAATTTTGACTGTATCCATAAATGGGTCTTTTGACTTTCTAAAATCTTCTATTGCCAAATATTCCCTACCCCTCTCAAAAACCAAAAATCTTCTCCCATGTAAATTAGTGCTCTTGATTATAAGAATGGAAGAAGGGAATTAAAATTAGAAAGCCTAAGCTGATCAGTCTTTTTTAACTTTAATTTTTATAAACAAAATAACAACAAAATGCAGTATCTTGGACAAAAAGCAGCAATAGAGGAAATTTGCCTATGGGATTAATAGTAGTGCTCCTTCTCTTGCTCTCTGTCTCTCTCTGGTTTCATAGTTCTTGACAGGGAGATAACCTCCAGCCTCCAATCATCAGCCAGACTGAACAATTAGCAATCCTACCCTAGACAAGACTGAAATAATGATAGCTGTCAGCTCTTATTACCTGAGCAGCATAGAGGTGCCCGTTATTGATCAAGTTTGGCCTCTCGTGTCATTCAGGTGCATCTCCTTCAAGCGCTTCTGGACCCTTCATTACCTCCAGAATTCCAGAATGCAGCAATGGCCAGGAGCAGATCCTAACGACTTTATCTCTTTGAAAAAGCTACAACATTTTTCTTTCAGTTTCTAGTCTGCTGACTGTCATTCATTGCTTTCATATCCTCAAGTCTAGACGAGCCTGGGTGAGGTCCTTGAGGACTCCTTTGCCATTTCTGGACACTTGCCTCTTCACAGAGGGTCACGAAGAAAGAATGTGTCAGATGTCACTCTGCAGTTCCGCCCTGCTAGTATCAGTTAATGTCTCATGGGATCCATTTGTCTGTTATTGGTTCTAGTTTTTCAACATCCCTTGTAATAGGAAGCAGGAAGATGCTAGTGAGATATTTGTCAACAGTTTGAGCTCTGTCTTGCAATTTCTCTTTCCCTGTTCCATTGCTTCCTTTGCTGAAACTGTAGTTGCCGAGAATTTATTCCAGTCTGTTTGCTTTTCTGACACAGTTTTGATGTTCTATACATTTCCATTTTCAGTTCATGAGACAGCTATGGCAAATATATCCTCTAGTCTGTGCCTCCATGATTACTTTTTCCATATTACACATGTTATGGACCCACTAAGTAAACCAGGTTCAGATGTATCATAGAATCATAGAGTTGGACGAGACCCCAGGGGCCACTGAGTCCAACCCCCTGCTATGCAGGAACACACATCAAAGCATTCCCAACAGATGGCCATCCAGCCTCTGCTTAAAAACCTCCAAAGAAGGAGACCCTACCACACTCCGAGGCAGCATATTCCACTGCCAGACAGCTCTGACCATCAGGAAGTTTTTCCTGAGGTTCAAGTGGAATCTCCTTTCCTGCAGCTTGAATCCATTCTACCAAAAATGGTGAGAATTTTACTACATGCTTGGTTAGTTATTCAGAGAAATGTGCAACCATAGGAACTTTTATTTCACTAATTGGTTGGAAGATGCAGCAAGTCTTTATAATTGGTCTTCTCCAGCCTTGTGCACTCCCAGTGACTAGAATTAAAGCTGCCCTCATCCTTAGCCATCCTGAGGGGTGATGTGAATTGCAGTCTAACACATTTTGAAGTCATTAGAGTACCGAATGCAGGCTTATGTGGACAAGCATTAAGGGGTTATGGTAGTGAGAGCCAACAGGGAGTAGTGCTTTAAATATTGGCCTATGACTCCGGAGACCAGGATTTGAATCTCTGCTCAGCCATGGAAACCTACTGGATGACCTTGAGCAACTCACACGTTCTCAGCCTCAGAGAAAGGCAAAGGCAAACCCCCTCTAAACAAATCTTGCCAAAAAACCTGTGATAGGTCCCTCTGAGAGTCACTGTAAGGAAGAAATGACTCAAAAGCACACAACTGACCTGTCCAGAAAGCCAGGCATGGTTCACACTCTTCCAGTAGAGACTATAGTAGCAGCCACAGACAACGTTTACTAAAACTTATCAGTTACAAAGTGAGGGTAAAGGTTTTCCAGGAACACGAGCCAAGGACCAAAAGAAGAACACGTTGCTTCCACTGGAAATACCAGTTGTCTGCAATGGACATCCCCCCACCCCATCTTTTGTATTTCCCCATCTCTTGTATTTCTTAGCCAGAAGTCTCCCTGAGCTGTCTGTCTAATTAATGCATCTTCTATCTGTAAGAGCTCTGAGCCTCTCCCTTTCTCATCTATGCTGGCTGCAGTAAGTGTTGTCCTGTTCATATCTGTGTGTTGTGGTTGTTGGGGAGGATCCTGTCTGTGTTTGCACCTAAATCCTGGGACTGGGGCATGACACCAACAAGAAGTTCCTATGTTTCCAATGGGTAAATGGGAACATTTCACTGTAGCACAAGGGTTTGCGCTTACTACACATAGCACTTCAGGCCTAATCTAAAGTACTTGTTACTACAAATAAACAGAGTGCTGTTTTTAGGCATTGCAATTTAAGTGTGTGTTTACATGTACTTTCAAATATTGTCCACTGTCTTCAGAGTGGATAAACGCAGGGAAATTAAGTAAATTTCTGGAGTATGCAGAAGACAAACAGATTTGTTTCCACATGTCTCTCAGTTGTGGGATATGTATGCATTCTCTAATTTCTGACATGGCTATTTGAGACCCTGACTGTTGGTCTCAAAGCAGTCCAGTATTCAATTAAAGCAATTAAGACCAGGGGCCTTAGGACAATCCAGTAACAAATCAAAAATACATTCAAAACGGGTGCCCCCTGTACTGAAAATATGTAGTTTATGGATATTGTTGAAAGGGAGAAGAACAAGCTCAGTTTCATCACTCTCAGCCTCTGCTTTCTCCCTTTTTTTCTCTTCATGTTAACGTTCAGTGCAGCAAAACAATTCCTTCACAGCTGAAGTCTGTTCTCAAAGTACAGAAAGAGGCTGCTAGGTTTTGGGACATGTAACTATATTATTTCCTACCACCTCATCCTGGGTAGAGGTGTGTGTTAAGCCTACTCTGCTCCACCCTTCCATGGTCCCAAGCTATTTTTAAAAGAAGGAACTATTCAGATAATTATTTATTGGCTTATAACTTTAATGAAAAGTCCAAAGACTGGGGGGAGGGGTGGTCTTATCGTCAACCCAGCAGCTAACATTTGATATCTCATTTTTCTCTCAATATAATCCTGGTGTTCAAACTAGGTATTGTATTTATCATCTTTGCACGGAGCTGAATCTTACTTCCTCCCCTCCCTTTTTTTATGCCTTATCATGTCATTTACAAACACTTTATCTCTGTAGCAGAAAATAAATGAAATTCTAGGCTTTTCGGTGAAATGCCTTGGTGAAATGGATGGTCCAAAAATCTATATTTAGATGACTGACTCCTGTTTTTGTAGAAAGCGTGATAAATGTTTCATGCATATAAACTGAAGATTGATGGATTTAATGATCATACCCTAACTGGTAGAATGCTATTTTGGAATAATTAAATGTTCCATCATTTGCAAGTCTAAATAGTCCATTGTTAACTTGTAGTTCTGTATGTCAACAGGCTCTTCCACTTTCTGAAGGGAATTTATCATTAAAACAATTGAACATCACCGCCCAAGTGTGTGTGCATGAGCAGCTAATAACCCATTTCACTGGACCCCAGTTTGGCTCCATCACTTAGGAAAACTTAATTTATGTATGGCTAGCTCTCACGAGAGAAACACATGACACGCATTATTACAAGCCTTCATAGATATCTCATTTCAAGAATAAAGCTAGATTTGTAGGTTGAACTTTAACTTAAATATAATTATAATAACAGCACCAGAAGCAATACATTATGATGCAAATAACTGTCCATATATTTTTTTTCTAGATGTTGATTTTTTTCGATGCTCTGTATTTCTGTTCTGTTTGGAAACTCAGTATCTACTGGACATGTCAGTAAGGGGGCTGGTTTCCGTATACCCAGCCTCCCCCATGCATTTAGTATTACCGTATTTGCTGATATATACGGTGCACTGTTTTCTTTAAAAATACCCTTTGAAGTACACCAGCAAATACGGTAACACTAAAAAACATGGGGAATGAACCAGGAGCCAAAGTTCTCCTTGCCCAAGTAAACAGGAAGGGAAGAGGTAGTGGAATCCAGGTGAAGCACTCCTTACCTTCTCCTCCTCTCCTGTGCATTTTGACCTTCCTGGGGCCCAAGCAAAACTGGTGCAGCACTCTTTTCATTCCCCTCTTCTCCTGGTGCAGCATTCTTTTCATTCCCTTCCTCTCTTGGTGCAATACTCTTTCCATTCTCCTCCTCTCCTGGTGCAGCATTCTTTTCATTCCCCTCCTCTCCAGGTGCAACATTCCTTTCGTTCCCCTTACCAGGTAAATTAAAAAAAGTTTCCTGAAAGACACCCCTTGAAAGTGGGGTGCATCTTATATGCTGGTGCATCGAAAACACTAGCAAATATGGTATGTCTGTAAAAGTCCTCCCTAGCACAACACTTTGCACAAAAGACTCTTTCCACACAAATAGGAACCTTCAAAGATCAGGGCAGATATGGCTGGGAAGAGGAATCCTTCTGAGAGAATCCTCTAGTTGCATGCAGAGAGATAGATATGTGACACAGGTAAAAACACAGACGCCAATTAAAAATCCATAATAAGTTAAAAAGGGTATAACTGTCAGGGCCTCGGGTGTTGCCGCGCCGGCAGGCGCCACAGAGGCTGCCGCTGCCGTTACCTCTGAGGAGGAGGAGGTGGGGCCGGGCCCATCGGAGGTCGCAGCCGACGACGGGGGCCGCGCAGCCTCCGCGGAGGGCGCCACCACCGGCGGGGATCGCCGGGACGTCGGCTTCCCGTGCGTCTGTCGCCTGTGCCTTGTTCCAGTCCAGCCCGTGTCTGCGTTCCGCTGCCCGGCTCTACCAAGACCCTACCCTGCGTTAAAGGTGCAGTAACCATTTTGTGTTCGGGGTGAGGTAACCCCTTGTTATTTCCATTGACGCCTCCTGCTAAGGCAAACCTCAGTTCCAGGCCCCTTGCTGGCTGCAGCGCCCCTGTGGGACTAATTGGGACGCTGCTGGTGGCCGCCTCCGGCCCGGCCCCTGCTTGACCTCAGCCCGCGCTGACAGATTGTTGCTCCATCACCCGGTCAAGCGGGATGGAAGGGGAGAATGTAGCCCTGAAGGCCCTGCTGGCCGCCCAGGCCCAGGAGAACCAGGGTCTGCGTGCTCAAGTGGACCAGCTCTCCCACATCCTGCAGGCCCTGCAGTTCCAGGTCGGCCAGCTGCAGGCGGCCCGGCCCCTGCCAGCACCCAAGATCCCCATGGCGGTGCCACCACGCTTCACGGGAGAGCCCTCCGAGCTGGAGACGTTTGTGGCCGGCTGCCGGCTGTATATACAGGTCCTTGCCCAAGACTTTCCCAACGAGCGGGCCCAGGTGGCTTTCATGATCAGCCTGCTCTCTGGGATGCCGGCCAAATGGGCCACGCCTCTGCTCCGCCAGAATAGCGGCATCCTGGATGACATGGCCGCGTTCCTGCAGGCTTTCCGGGTGGTGTGGGGGGACCCGGTGCAGGCTGAGACGGCCAGTCGCCAGCTGCGCCAGCTGCAGCAAGGTCGGGGTACGGTACGGGACTATACCACCACGTTCCGCCTGCTGGCGCAAGACCTGGCCTACAATGACCCTGCCCTCCAAGATCAGTACCGGGCCGGCCTCTTGGCCTAGATCTTGAATGAACTGGCCCGCAGTCCCCCGCCAGAGACGTTGGAGCTGTTGATCCAGCAGGCTCTCCGGATAGACGGGCGCCTGGAGGCCCGAAGGCAGGCCCGTCGGGTGGGCTCCACCAGTGCCCGGACTTGGACACCGGCTCCCCGGGAGGCCCCGCCCAGCCAGCCAGGGACAGGCGCCTCCACCAGCGGAGTCAGTGGCGAAGTGCCCATGCAGCTCGGGGGGGCGCGGCCCCGCCTGACCGCCGAGGAGGAGAGGCGGCGGTGGGCGGGTCTGTGTCTGTACTGTGGCCTGGGAGGTCACTTCGCTCGCATGTGTCCTTCGAAGTCCGCCGTCTCAGGGGCTCCGGGAAAAGCCAACCCCCAGGTCTAGAGGGCCTGCGAGGCCTGGGGGAGCCTGGAGGCGGGACAGACGCAGACGCCTCGGCGCGATGACGAGACCCGCTGCTGGTGGCCGCAGCGGTGTGCTATGGCGAGGCACAGCCCATCCCCGTAGGGGCCATGATCGACTTCAGGGCGTCCAATAACTTCCTGGACCTCCAGTTCGCCCAGGACCACCAGATCCCGTTGGTGCCGCTGCCAGAGCCACGGCCGGTGGACACCATTGATAGGCGGTTGCTGAAGTCCGGCCCCATCACCCATCAGACGGTCGAGGTGGGTTTTGAGATCCAGGGCCACTACGAGCGGACGAGCTTCTTAGTGGCTGCAGTGCCCTGCTTCCCCGTGGTACTTGGGATGCCCTGGGTCTCGCGCCATGACCCGCACATCTCCTGGGCGCGGTGCGAGGTGCTGTTTGCATCCGAGTACTGCCAGGAGCACTGTTGGCCCGAGAAGTTGATGGCTACCTTAGAGACCTCTGGGGCCGGGACATCCGTCGAACTGCCGCAGAAGTACCGGGAGTTTGCGGACGTGTTCGACCAGAAGTAGGCCGACCGCCTACCCCTGCACTGGGTCTACGACTGCACTATAGACCTGGTACCGGGGGCCCCCATTCCGGCAGGCCGCATCTACGTGCTCTCGGAGCTGGAGCTGGCAGCCTTGCGGAGTCTTGGAGAAGAACCTACGTCAAGGCTTCATGCGACCTTCGACCTCCCCGGCCGGGGCGCCGGTGCTGTTCGTCCGCAAGAAGTCGGGGAGCTTCGGCTTTGCAACGACTACCGCACCCTCAACCAGATCACCATCTGCAACCGCTACCCGCTGCCCTTGATCCCAGAGTTGCTGGAGTGCCTGCGCCACGCAACGGTCTTCATGAAGCTGGACCTCCGCGGGGCCTACAACCTGGTACGGATCCAGGCCGGTGACGAGTGGAAGATGGCGTTCCAGACCCAGTACGGGCACTATGAGTACACCGTCATGCCCTTCAGCCTGTGCAACATGCCGGCGGTGTTCCAGCACTTCGTGAACGACGTCTTCCGGGACTACCTGGACCGCTTCTTCATCATCTACCTCAACAACTTCCTGATCTACTCCCCGAATCAGCAGGTCCATGAGACACATGTGCGCGCCGTGCTGCGGCGGTTGCGGGAACACCGCCTGTACGCCAAGCTCGAGAAGTGTGCTTTCGATCTCGCGGAAGTCGACTTCTTGGGCTACCGCGTGTCTCATCAGGGAGTAGAGATGGATCCAGCAAAGGTGGAGGCCATTGTGTCCTGGCAGGCCCCAAGGAGTCGCAAGGATGGGCAACGGTTCCTGGGGTTCGCCAACTTCTACCGGAAGATCATTGCCGACTACGCGTCGTTGGCCGCCGCCATCACCCAGGTGCTCCACGGCAAGACGCCGTTCCAGTGGACCCCCGAGGCCCAGCAGGCATTCGACTGGCTGAAGACCCGCTTCACCACAGAGCCCATCCTGCAGCATCCCGACTCCAGGCGGCCCTTCGTCCTGGAAACCGACGCCTCGGACGTCGCGGTCGGGGCGGTCCTGCTGCAGAACTCGGGTCCGGAAGGGGAGCTCCGGCCGTGCACCTACCACTTCCGGCAGCTGACCCCTCCTGAGTGGAACTACACCATCTGGGAGAAGGAGCTTCTGGTGGCCAAGGCGGCATTCAAGGCCTGGCAGCACCTCCTGGAAGGCACGTTGCACCCGGTACAGGTGCGGACCGACCACTGCAACCTGGAGTACCTGCAGACCGCCCGGAAACTGACGCCACAGCAGATGCGGTGGGCCCAGTTTTCTCCGGTTCCACTTCCAGCTGCAGTATGTGCCCTGGGCCCGCAACCGGCGCGTGGACGCCCTGTCCCGAAAGCCCGAGTATGCCGCCGCCCCAGAGCCAGAGAGCTGCTCGACCATCCTGCGCCCTGAGAACTTCGCGGCGACCGTGGACGTGACGATCCTGGCGGAGCGGATCCGGGAGGCCCAGGCCTGGGAGCCGCCCCGGGAGACCCTGTGCCTGGGGGACGCCGCCTCCCCGTGGTCGGAGCGTGGGGGGCTACTCTACCATCACGACCGGCTCTTCGTGCCCCCCGGCCCCTGTCACGAGGAAGTGCTGTGCCTCTGCCATGACGGAAGGCCCGCGGGGCACTTCGGCCTGTACAAGACCCTGCACCTCGTGACCCAGGAGTTCTGGTGGCCCAGGGTGCGTAGGGACGTCGACCATTACGTCCGCTCCTGTCCCGTGTGCCGCCGCGCCAAGGACCCGACGGAGAGGCCCTCGGGGCTGCTCCAGCAGCTGCCGACCCCCGCAGGCCCCTGGCGGACCATCTCCATGGACTTCATCACTGAGCTCCCTCCGTCCAAGGGCCACACCGTCATACTGGTGGTGGTGGACCTCCTTACAAAGATGGCGCATTTCGTCCCGTGTCTGACGCTACCTTCCGCGAAGGAGATGGCACGCCTCATCCTGGAGCACGTCTTCTGTCTGCATGGCCTCCCCGAAGGGATCGTGACCGATCAAGGGGCGCAGTTCACCGCCCGGTTCTGGCAGTGTCTGTTGCGGCAGCTGGACATCGAACCCCGGTTGTCATCGGCCCACCACCCGCAGACCGACGGCCAGACCGAGCGCACCAACGCCACGCTGGAGCAGGACCTGCGGTGCTACAGCTGCTACCAGCAGGACGATTGGGTCAACCTCCTGCCCATGGCCGAGTTTGCGTACAACAACGCCGTCCACGCCTCCACCCAGCAGTCCCCGTTCCTGGCCAACTACGGCTTCCACCCGCGGTGCTTCCCGCCGGTCGGGGCGCCTTCCGCGGTGCCCGCCGCGGACCGATGGCTCCAGGAGTTGCGGGCCATCCAGGAGCTACTGTGGGAGCAGCTGGAGCGTGCTAAGGAGGCGTACAAGCGGGGCGCAGACCGGCACCGGCAGCCAGGGCCGCCTCTGCGGGTCGGGGACCGTGTCTGGCTCTCCACGCGCTTCCTCCTGCCCGGGCGCCCTAGCCGCAAGCTGGATGCCCAGTACATAGGCCCTTTTGCCATCCGGGCCCAGGTGAATCCCGTGGCCTTTCGGCTCCAACTCCCGCGCAACTTGCGGATCCACCCGGTATTTCACAGGTCGCTGCTCCTGCCAGCCACGGGGGTACGACCGGACACCGGCCCCGGAGTCCCGCCGGTGCCGGTGCTCGTCGGCGGTGAGGAGGAGTCCGAGGTGGCTGGGATCCTCGACTCCCGCCAGCAGCACGGCCGCCTACAGTACTTGGTAGACTGGCGAGGGTATGGTCCGGAGAAGCGCTCCTGGGAGGACGCTACGGATGTCCATGCGCCGCGGTTGGTGCAGGCCTTCCATTGCCGCTACCCGGCGAAGCCTCATCCCCCGCGAGGTGGGGGCGCCCCTCGAGAGGGGAGTGATGTCAGGGCCTCGGGTGTTGCCGCGACGGCGGGCGCCGCAGAGGCCGACGCCGCTGTTACTTCCGAGGAGGAGGAGGCGGAGCCGGGCCCGTCGGAGGTCGCAGCCGACGACGGGGGCCGCACGGCCGCCGCGGAGGGCGCTGCCACCGGGGGGGATTGCCGGGACACCCGGCGGACACCGATTCCGGCGAGGGGCTCCCCGGCACGACAGAGGCCGCCGACGATGACGAGGATCGTCCCGGCGCTGCAGAGGCCGCCGGCCCGGCTCCCGGGCAGCGGGGCATGGCGGACGAGGACCCGTGGGAGGAGGCGGGTCCCGGGCCCGATCCCGGGGCACCGCCTACTCGTGAGGGTGCCTCGGAAGAGCCTCAGGCCGCCGCGACGACGACGACGTTCCGGCAGCGGCGGCAGGTCAAGGTGGCCAGCCGCCGCTCCTGGCGGCTGCAGGAGAAACACCTGGGGGGAGGGAGCTCCCAGCTGTAGCATAGCTGAGAGCCCGGCCACGTGCTCGGTGCGGATTGGCCGCGGCCCGGCCTGCAGGCCTTTTTAGGCAGGCGTGGGGCTGGTGAAGGCACGGAGCAACAACCGTCGGCTTCCCGTGCGTCTGTCGCCTGTGCCTTGTTCCAGTCCAGCCCGTGTCTGCGTTCCGCTGCCCGGCTCTACCAAGACCCTAACCTGCGTTAAAGGTGCAGTAACCATTTTGTGTTCGGGGTGAGGCAACCCCTTGTTATTTCCATTGACGCCTGCTGCTAAGGCAAACCTCAGTTCCAGGTCCCTTGCTGGCTGCAGCGCCCCTGTGGGACTGATTGGGACGCTGCTGGCGGCCACCTCTGGCCCGGCCCCTGCTTGACCTCAGCCCGCGCTAACAATAACATCAGTTTTAAAAGCAGATATTTCTAAAAAATTAATTGATAACTTTTGTAATTTGAAAGCATCTGGATAGGTCTACTAGAAGAGATTGGTCTCTAATGCTGTTTTAAACACAGACAGTGTAGCTGGCTGACAGATCTCTTCTGGCAGGTGATTTCACAATTTGGGGGTAGCAGATGAAAAAATTCTCTGGTTAACAGGTGCCAGTCTGGTGCTGACTGACTAAAGTAGATGCCCCCCACAAGACGTGAAATTATGGGGGGATTGTATGGAGAAAGCAATTCTATAGGTAACTTGGACCGAATAGGTAGTCTGGTTAGGTTAAGATGATCTTTACTGACCACAGTTACTCTGTCCCATCCTTCCTCACTAACACAGCATACTGGTGGGAGAGCCTAAGTTTGTGGAGGGCCCTTATCTCCCAGTCAAGCTTCCATAAAGCATGCCAGATCTGCCTCTTCTACAACCTCTATAGATGGACATGGCCTAGAAATGTACAGAGAGAGATGCAGGGAGAGTCCTATACACAAAGAGACTCCCACAGACATTATACTAACTGTCTAGAAGTCACAACGTTTGACTATCCCTGTCCTTCTCCTCTATGCATTCCTGTAACACCCAGATGAAGTTACTGTCATCTAAAGACAAATGCAAGATCTACACTATTTAGATGAAGAGCAATGGACAGTTTCAGACAAAGCTTTGCATCTTGCCACTGTCCTGCAATATCCACAATATTTTACCTGATGCTTTCCTTTCCTCATAACCCTCCCTTGTTTTTCTACAAGTTCTTCCATCTTTTTCCTTGCCAGAGAAAATCCATTAAGAACTAAAATACAAAAAAGTAACACTATATCTTCTAATTGTTAGCATGAGGAGCCATCTGGAAAACTCTGCTCTCAACTTTTAAAAAAATCAACCTTCATCTGTAAGCCCTATTTCAATGAATAGGGGATATTGAACAGATGTGCTTGAACAACTGTTATTATCTTCAGAAGAGCCTCAGAGAAAGACGTGAGTAGCTAATATGTGTTTTATACTATATCCTTTGGTAAAGATTGGCAAATCTGGTAGCAAAAAAGGATTATGCATGAATCCAACTCACCAATTGCAAGTCTGGTGGCAAAAGAGAATTATGTGTGAAATCTGGCCTACCAGTTTACAAACTTGGTGGCCAAAGTACAGTAGCCCCTCCACATTTGCAAGGATTACAGGCACTGAACCCTCTTGAAAAATCGCAAATACTCGCACCCCCACAATTCCCCTCTAGAGCTCCCTCCTATTCCTTTGCCTCTGGCCCCAGCGTTGGGGGCAGAGGAGAAAAAGACACAGTAAAGGGCTTACCAGTACTTTCCTCTCAAAGGGGGAAGAGCACAATTCTTCCCTTCTAGTTGCTTCTGGTGGCCATCTTGAAAAGGGACGGGTAGGAGCAAAAAGTGTACCTGACAAATCAGCAACCATTACAGAGCAGAAAGTGCAGCCACATGGGAGAGAGAACATGCTTCCATCAGTGGGAGGGGGGCTTTGCTCAACCAAGAAGAAGAAAAATGTCCATTTTAAATACAAGCCTGCCAAGCCTGGGGTGAGGAACGCAAGGGATAGGAGGAGGAAAATGGCAGGGGAGGCAAGCACATGCTTCACAAATAATCAAATTCATGAAGGTCAAATCCACAAATATAGAAGGAGGACTGTAGATTATACATGAAATCCAGGCCACAAATTACAAACTTAAAGACAAGAAGAGTTAGAATTTTGGAAAGTGGAATAATTTGAGATATAATTGGCTCTGGGGACGGAGTACACTTAGTAATAGTAATAGGTTAAATTTAGTTTGAAAAGGATGGAAATAAGAATAAAATTACTAATTGTATATTTTTTTAAAATGTTAATTATGGGAATAAATAACAATGGGTATAATGAAAATAAAATTCAGCTATATATAACCAAAATATATAATCAGTATGATTTATAATACATTGAATAAGTAATATGTAAATAGATTTGGAGAGAAATAGAAACGTAAGCAATTTTTTTCGTTGTAACTTTTTTCCTTTCACTTTTATGTTTATCACATTATGTTTTTTTTCTTTTATTATAATTAATAAAAAAAACCTTGAACATTGTAGGCAAAGGAAAATTACGCATGAAATCTGTAAACAGCATGTGTCAAAAGAAGATTCTGGTTTAGAAAGCAGTGTTTAGTTCAGTGACATTTAGGAGCACGCCTTTGGGGACTCAGAATGGATCTATGACTCATCACTTTCATTGCTTAAGGCAGTTGTTCCCAAACTTTGGTCCCCCAGGTATTTTGGACTTTAGCTTCCAGAAGCCCCAGTCAGCAACAATCAGGAATTCTAGGAACTGAAGTCCAAACCACCTGGAGGCCAATATTTGGGATACCACTGGCTTAAAGTGAACCCCTGGTAAAACTCATTGATGACCAAGTTCATACAAGCTGCTCCAAACCTCAGTTGCAAATGGAAATCTGCTTTTTTGTATCACAGATATTTGCATTTCTGGACAGAAGCATGTTAATGTTTCTACTTCTAAATATCAGTTTATTGTAATAAAAATAACGCTGTTATATTGTAACTCTCTGTACGTGTCTGTTCTCAGCCATGATTCCATTCTGTCTGCCCTCACTGGCCCCAATCTGTGCAGAGAAATGAGTTTCATGATGCGGCATGATTATACTCATGGCAAGAAAAATTCTCCATATCAGGCCAACTGGCTTCAGCACTTCCTCTGCTCCATCCCAGAGACACAACGCCATATTTTTTTCAATGATAAAAGCAGAAAGAGGAAACCAGATCGAGACCAAAATATTGTGCTGCCTGAGGCAAAGCAACAAACACCCTTAACTTACCCATGTCAAGGCCGCCATTAACCAATGCCAGCCAAGTTACTTCCACAAAAAATCCCACAAAAACTATCCCTGATCTTGACAGTAAAAACACAAAATAACATTACAATATAAGTGCAGCAGTAACCATACAAAATATTATGCTCACAATAACGAAAAATACAATACAACTTGCTAACAACTACCAAAGCTAACAATTCCCTTGCTGACACCCAAAATCTGCTGCCTGAGGCAGTCATCTCACTGTCCAATGATAAGGAGAACTCATACTCAGTCTTCACACTTACTGTTTCCCCTTCTTCCTTGTTTGTGGCAGATACTACATATTTTACATCTCTGATCATAGCCACTATCTGTAATTCAGCAGCAACATTAAGCAAGAACATAGAAAGATACTGACCCAAATCTTCAAGCCTGAAAAAAGTACCTGTATGTACAGTTGTAGTTGATTAGAGTTCTGTCCTGGGGTTCAGCAAAAACACACAGGAGCAGGTGGAGTCTGCTATCATAATGAATACATTGCATTTATCCATTTATTTAACTTAGATATTCAGTAACCAAACAGGAATTTTGTCTTACCTCTATTAACACATCAGCTTGCACAATGTCATACCCTCCAAATGTCTTACTTTGGCAGGGGCATTCCCAATTATTCTTCTGTTATCCCACTTTTTCAGCTGCTTTTAACATCTCCCTATTTCTCTCTCTCCTCCCACTTTCTCCCTTTGTCCTTAGCTTACTTCAAGTGCTGCAAACTGAGTTCAAAGTGCAAACTAGTTTGCACTCCATAAACTCAGCTGGGAGAAAGTGGAGAGAAGGAGGTGAAATCTTGCCCTTCCCAGTAGGCTCAGGCAAAAGCAAACTGCTGCAGTTGCTCCTAGCTTATGTATTCTTCCTCATTAATGAATTTTGCCATCTAGACCACAGTGTGAAGTTGCTTGACCACATGTGTCCCAGTTTTCATCTGTGAAATGCTGGAGGGAATGTAATGTGCTCATAGCTTCTTGAATCAGGGCAAATATGTTAAAGCCTCATTAAAACATATAGAGGTAATTTACAGCATGTGTTACTTTTGTTTGTGGAATAGAGGCTTGGGGAGGGTGAGAAGAACACTTAGAAAAGAACAAACAACATTATATGGAGGCCCCAGTAGGAAAGAATCAGGATAAGGAGCAACAAAAACAAAGAAAACACATTTTCTTTATGGAAATAAGCAATAAACTAGAAACATATGAGCAGTAGGAAGAGCCAAGCATGTAAAAGGAAATGTAACAAATGGCAAGAGAAGCATAGGCAAGGCCAGAGCTTAAGAAAGTTATCCTGTTGAAATTGCTCTCCTGGATCTGCTATTTGCAAACTTGGAAAAGTTATTGGTTTTGGGCTATAATTCTGGGAATTTCACTTCTCTTGCATGGGCAGTTTGGCAATTTAAGATTTATAGTTCAAAAACTAAAGTGTTGCAAGTGTTGGAAAGAGCAAGTTGAGAAAAGCAATTTAGACAAGGGTAGACAGTGCCAGCTGAAGGGTAGACAATTTAGATGAAGGTAAACAGTGCCAGTTGGCAGGGAGGGGGGCACTTAGGGTTTTATCACACGAGGCAGGAAACTGTACTTACAGCTAGATAACAGCACCTTTGGTGGGGACTTACCACATGACATTGTTCTGGTGTTCTCCTGTGGGAGACTGTTTTGAAAGTGGTTTTTTTTTTATTAACACCAAAAATCCATTAACACCAAAAATCCATTCGCTCTTCTGTTGTGCTATGATTTCCTGTGGGAAAGTTCAATTGCACTTTTTGGCCAATTTTGTTCACCACCACCTCACCTGCCTCCTTTTGCAGCCACCTTCCAGACTCTCCCTCTCTCTGGGCCTTTCCACACTACACAGTTATAATGCTATTATTCTACTTTCAACATCCTGTGGAATTCTGAGGTTTGTAGTTTACTGAGCCGAACGAGCTGTCTGGCCCCTACTTAAACTACAAACTCCAAGATTCCATAGGATGTTGCAAGTGGAATAATAGCACTATGGCAGTGTAGTGCGGAAAGGCCCTCTTTCTCTCTCTCTCTCCCCACACACACACCTGGAAATACAAGTGGATAAGACTCTTACAGTTTAAGAAAGCACCTCTTTCATTAATCTATTAATTCTTGCGTTCTTCTTTCAGACTTAACTGATCTCTGGCAGATCAAATTTGGCATCCATGAGACAAATAGAACAGTAGCTGCTGGCTTTCATCTGCCAGTGAATTGTTAAGCCTGATATCTTCTGCTAGTCTCCCATAGGAAGAAAAGAATTTTTAAATGTAAGACTGTTTTCATTTATATTTTTTGGAGGGAGAAGGGGTGATCTCTCTGTACACATGATTGTGACAAACTAGGAAAAGGGGCAGAGATAATGTCTTGGAGGAAGTAGTGGGGAACAGTCCCAAATGCTATGTATGATAAGCTTTTACACAAACACGGTAATCCCAGAATGGTTTTGAAAGTGTGAAACCAAACAGACCAATCCTGATACAACAGCATTTTTATAACTACACTATTGGAATGGGAGAAGAGCCTGATGTGATCAAGTGCTTACATTCTACCAAAAGGGTGGACAAAGAAGATTTGCATACAATGTTCATATGCTAATTTGAAGTATGGATGCAAATTTAAAATTGCTATTATTCATAGATGGCTCATCAGCACATCAGGGTGGGCATCCCACTCCAAATTTGGGGTCAGGTACCTTCTTTGCGCAGACAATGGGCCATCACTAATTTTTACAGAAAGGTAATATTTCACTACACCGGGGAGGACTATGCCTGTTTGCTCAATTTGGTGTCAATGTGGTAACTCACAAATAAATTCAAGTCTCCTGCTCATGCACCTTATACTTCTTTAACCATACACATTTAGGCTCACCAGTCCTTCAAATAAGCAAAATATTCAAATAGGGTACTCCTCTGGTTGTCTTTCAAACGGAGGACAAAGAAAGCAGTGTAAAGTAGGACACAGCTACCTTTAAATTGCAGGTGTTACTTGATCACAGATCTCTAATGCTAACCTAATTTGGGTGCTAAATCCTGGTGATTTTACTTGAAATGACTTATAAAAGGGGCCCCTTTCAGACATCTGGCCTTGCCCCCTTCTCCTGCCATTATATGTATGTTCAACACATACATATCTATGGGGAAAAAATTCTCAGTTGAATGGCATGTCCCTATATATTTTCCTACAAATGTCTGCATATTGTAGGCATGCATTTGAACATGTTTGTCTGTGAAGGGTTAAACTTACAATCTCTCATAGTACATAGGTTTACTGTGCTCACAAAAGACAAATTCCTCTTTAAACAATTTTATTGCACCCATCATCATATCAGATTTCTAGACTATATAGCAGGGCTTTCCAAATGGTGTGCTGTGACACATTAGTGCACCTGAAGTGTATAGGTGTGTCACCTACAGTCTTGGAAATGCATGTTATTATTTATAAATCATATATTTTTGAAAATATATGAATGGTTTTCATGAGATATGTTGTATCCCCATACATTTTGTTATTACAATTTACATATGTGTCTATATATAAGGGGCTAGTTTAACCTCCAGTTTGCTAGTAAAACTGAAATTACTCTGTCGTGAAATGATGCATGTCTAAAAAGTGTGTCACCAACACGAAAAGTTTGGAAAGCTCTGTTGTATAGGGTAAAAGCAGATAAAATTTTGTAATAAGCTAAATCTCACTGCAGCAGACCTGTATGAATTTTGAAGAGAATAATTATGTGGGTCAAAGACAACAAAGAGTCCTGCAAAGTCCATTTCATCTGCTGCACATCAGATTGGGGATTGAAAGAATATTTGTGTTACTCCTTTTTCTGCTAAATAAGGGGTTTCCAAAGCTTGAGAAAGCCCTACAAGAAGAACAGAAAAAAAAGGTAAGATTATGTACTTTTGTGAAGCTCTTCAGGGGATTCTTCTGCACAAGAATACGTGTGTGTGTGTGTGTGTGTGTGTGTGTGTGTGTGTGTGTTTTAATGGAGATGACATGGAAGTTTTGCACTGGAAATGTTCTCCCTATGCAGTGTGTTTTGTGCAGAAAAACCAAGGGTTTTTGTTTGTTTGTTTGTTTGTTTCCTTGCATAGGGTAATTCCCCACCAATTTGGTAAGATATGAATACATCTCAAGAACAGAGAAAGAGCAGAGAAATCCTTGTTTTTCTTCTTCAGCTGGAAGAATATTGAGACCACTAAGAATGCAGAAAAGCACATGCCTACATAACACTTATCTCATGAAAGAAAACATAAACTTATATCAGGTGCACCTTATATATTTCAGAAGTAAATGGGTTCAATATGGTTTACTACTAGGTAAATGTGCTGAGTACCTCACCCTAAATAATAGTATTTGTTTAAAATGTCAGAATAAATGAAATGTTTTTGGTCTGGTGCCTAAATGATAGTCGTGTTGAATAGAGCTAAAGTGTAAATATGACTGCAGCTTAAGTACATCAGTAAAAGCAGCACCAGATTTGTTCTGTATCACTACCAGTTAATTCTTGGGACAGCAGCTGAAAAGATAGTTTATTATTCTGAGATGCTGTTTTAACCAGCAATTCATGTCAATTGAATGTCCAAAAGCAATCCCTTGAGAAAGTCTTGCAGCAGTTTGGTGGTCATAAGGTGAGTTTCCATCTTTGAAAAGGTGTTCATAAAACTTTGATTCCCGCTTGTAAAATTAAGCCAAAATATATGTGTTTCAGATGTGAAGACTCAAGGCACCTGATGTCAGACCTTTGGAGTTCTTACATTTAGTAGTGATGAAAATAATTTACTGTAATGTGGAACTAAAACAGAGCTAAATTCTGGCACATGACATATTTTGTAGAAAAGTGGGCAGATGAAATCTCAAGTGTGCAGAAAAATAAAGATTTTACTGACCCAGTGCTTTTTGAAATATATTTCTTCTTTAGAGAAAACCATAAAGTACATCATGGTGTTCTCTAGTGGGCTCTACAGCCAAGTGAAAGAATTTCTAGAGATGTAGCTATGCTAGTGCCTTGCAGCAAAATTAACTGAATTTGTAGTGCCCTGCAGACTAAAACATTTCTTAGAACCCTGAAGGAGAAATATGGTTCAAAATTCATTATGCCAAGTGAAAAAAATCATTTTTGCATCCCCTTGGATTTCAGTTTCATCCATTCATCCCTTAGTATTGGTACCTTTCCCCATTTGGTTGATCATTATACAAAGTATGTGAGGCATATCATCATGAATTCCAAGGTTTTTCCTTTTAATTTTGTACTTAACTAATCTTAAAATTCCTTCACAAATCTGAATTTCAACCACAAAAAAATCCAGTTTGTAATATTCTAAGACTGCTGCTTGCCTAGAATTTCAGAATTCCAAAGAAATTGTTTTAGTCCATTCTTTGTGATGTTATCTGCTTCCTAGCCTAGGTAATTTTTTTAAGGTCTGGTGTAAATCCTAAAGCTTGCCTCAGATGACTCTTTGGGGGGAAAAGTTTGGAAGTTCTCTTCCTGCAAAAAGTGGACTGAAAGTAAAAACATATTGGTGGCGCTGTTAAAAAGATAAATGGATATTGCTACAGTGGGTGTATGGGGCCTTTGCTTTTAATTACTTGTTTCTAATCCCAAAGTGTTTTGCTTTTAATTACTTGTTTCTAATCCCAAAGTGTTTTGAAACACTAAGGTTAACTTTAAGGTCCCAGTTAAATATATGTTTATAATTCATCAACTTAGAAAACTCTGGGTTAATGGTGAAAGTGCAACTGAAAGTGCTGTGTTGTTCACAAATGGGCACAAAACACAGAACACAGCAATCAGACATAGAGGAGGCGGAGTGTTGTGGTCAGGATGATGGAGAAATCCACTTTGTTAACAGTAGAAATAAAATGTCCTATCTCTGAGCTGCTCTACAAATCACAGCTTTCGATAATATTCCACAGCTTTTCAATATTCCAGATATGCTTAAGAAATAGGAAGGATGTAATCTTACAATACTTATCTGGAAGTATGCCCCGTTGAACTCGTCGGGACTTACTATTTTTATTTATTTAATTCTGCTCTATAAGCTGAAAAGCCTCCTAGGATGATCAACAACTCCACCAAAAAGAAAAAGAAAAGATACAACCCAAAAATGAAATGAGGATGAAACGGGAGAAGGAAGACAAAACAAAACCCAGGGACAAGCTCTTCTTGTCGTGAGGTTCCCTCGCCTCGTGGAATGGCTGCTGAAGGATACTTGGGAAGATACAAATTTCTGTGGAACTAAGTTCTCAAAGGTGATCTTGCAGTAAATCTCAATAAACATAAATAAAATCAGGCACCATGACAGGTTCATACTACACAAAAACCATTAAAAACAATGAATATAAGCCATGAGGAGGGAACTGTGTAGTTCAAGGTTCAACACAATGCCCCCTCAAATTTTGTGTGTGTGTTTTAAATCTTGCTGCATCCCAGCCAAAATGGCAACCAGTACTCCAGCAGTGGTGTTGCCTCCGTTCTGGTTATCATTTGAATTAAAAATACAGCTGAAAAAAAAATAAAGTATTTGAAAGATGGGACTCTGGTTTTGTGGAATGATTTCTATTGCACATATTTGTATGTTGCAATTTTTGGTTTGAAATTTCTTGAAAATTTCACAAAAAATAAAAATGGGTGGGTGGGGATCTTGGGGCAACGATACAAGCTTGTGGGGGGTATAAAAGTGTGGACCACCCTTTTCCTAACTCTGATGTAAGCATTTCATGTTTGGGAATCTATAATGATTCCTTTGGGATGTGTCTTAGGTAAAATAATCAGAAAATTGTTTCAATGCTTCTCCTTGTTAAGTGGGCATTTAGTGGCAATACCATATCAGGCTCCACAAAACATAGGAAATGGCTCAGAAACATAAAAAACTACTGTATCACAATTTGTTTTATTTATTAATCAATTAATTGAATTTATACTTCACCTTTTTGTCAACAAATGGCACTCAAGAGGTCAGAGTGATAAAACATAAATACAACTGAGATATCACTATATAATAATGCAATTTAATTTGCCTGTAGCAATAGCAAATTCTCCTCCTTCCATGTTCAGTAAAGAAATTTATATAAGTAGGATGATTCAAATCATCTTCAGGGTTCAACTCTTATGTGATAAATATTTTGTAAGTTTAATGGAGAATATGGCTTTTAAGGGTGGGGTAATACAAGACACAATTATTGAAAGTAGCAAATGTTCATCTTTTAACAAATCCACCAAAATTCTTTTCTGAACATAATTATGAATAATTTAAGCACATCAGGACAAGCTTCCAGTTTCATAAAGTGTTGAAGTTAACAGTTTATTACAAGGCCTTTAGCTCATTTGGTATCATTAATATTTTTTTGAAAACCACTTTGTGCAAACTTTCTGTTTATATATTCCCTTTAAATTAAGATGGGACTGATTTGTATATGATTTTTTTTTAATTGAGTCCAAAGGGAAAAGAATATAGTGGGATATGCTGACCGGGTTTACAAAACTCTAGGCTCCCATCACTCAGCAACCATTTATTAATACAGTAGAGTCTCGGTTATCCGACCTTCGTTCATCCGACATTCCGGATTATCCGATGTCACGGCTGCCTGGGGGCATGGCTGTAGGCATTTCTACGCCCCCAGACACGCCCAGACACACACCCCAGACACCCCCCCAAAATGGCGGCCGCCACGGGCCTCTGGATTATCCGACATTTTCGGGTGTCCGATGATCAGCCCGCCCGTTTATGTCGGATAACCGAGACTCTACTGTATTAGTATTAGTATTATTGACAAGTTGCTGTGCAGGGCTAAAACCTCTCAATAAAAATTCTCTTCATAGCCCTGGTAATTGTCATAAATCCCCACCTAGTTTATTATGATCACAGATGTTTACTAAGGCTTAGAGTTTTAGAAGGCCTGAATTAGGTGCTTGAATTCAGTGGATATTTAACTGGAGTTGGAGAAATCATATTGTATTGCACTGTTATTACATTGCATTTCCATGCTGCTTTTCTCTCAGCATGGGACCCAAGGTGACTTAAAGCACAAAATAAACGAAGTACGGCTAAAAACCTGATAATAATAAGTTGCCATACAAATAAATTAACACTAATTGTTACTTTTTTAAAAAAAAATGGTAACAGTAAGAATACACATTCCATTAAAAGGACACTTTTGCACAGCCAGATAATAGCCTAACATGTATTTAAATGAAAAGACCTGCTGGCGGAAGGAGAACAGAAAAGAGACAAGCCTGGCCTCCTGTGGAAAAGAATTCTACAGCCTTGGAGCAGCTGCTAAGGCCATTTCCGCATGACGCTGTTATAGCGCGATGATTCCACTTTCAACCTCCTATGGAATCCTGGGGCTTGCAGTTCCGGGAGGGGCCAGCTGGCCCCTCCCGGAACTGCAAGCCTCAGGATTCCATAGGAGGTTGAAAGTGGAATCATCACGCTATAAGAGTGTTGTGCGGAAATGTTCTTAGAATGCCCTCCCACAAGGTTATGACAATGTTGGAGCCAAAAGCCATATCACACTATGCTGTTATAGTGCTATATTCCTCTTTAACTGCCACAGCAACATCCTATGGAGTCCTAGAGTTTGCAATTTAGGGAGAATTTTCAGCCAGAGAGCTCTTCAGCCTCACCAAACTACAAAGCCTGGAATTCTACCGGATGTTGCCGTGGCAGTTAAAATGGGAAATAGTGCTATAACAGTGTAGCATGATAAGGCTTCAAGAAAACGCCTTCCCCAAGGATCTTCACCCTTGGGCAGATTTTTATAAGGAGAGAAAGATTTGTATATCTTAAACTTTAGCTTTCTTACTACCCGAGGAAGAAAATGCAGTGCCAATCCACGCCCTCACCATCAGGGGGCAGAAGAGAGCATGGCAACAGCCACCCCAGGGAGAAGGCACAGCAACACCTTCCCACAATCCTGCAAGAAAGAAGGGGAGAATGCAGCTGTACCCTTATTTTTTCCCCGCTCCAAAGAAGTGTCCCCTGTTACTAAAAGAATGAAGATGTGCCTATTGTGTCCTGACCATGTGGGGAGCTGGCTCTATCACAAAGCTAACCTTCCAACTGTCCCAATTTGGCAGGGACACTCCAGGTTAATCCTCTGTCACTCCACTTTTCCAGCTGCCTTTAAAATGTCCCAGTTTCTCTCTCGTTCTCCCACTTTCTTCCTTTGTCCTCAGCTTACTTCAGTTGCCGCAAACTGTGTTCAAAGTGCAGGGGGAGTGTGCACTCAGTTTACTCAGGAGAAGGTGTACAATCTTGCCCTTGCCAGAAAGCTGAGACAAAAGCAAACTACTACAGTATCTCCTAGATTGTATGTTCTTCCTCATTAATAACTTTTGCCATCTCGACCACACTCTTAGATTGCTTAGCCACATCTGTCCAAGTTTTCATCTGTGAAATGTTGGAGAGTGTATGACTTCAAGACACATACATGCATACATAATAAAATGCAGTAATTCTTGGCTCATCGGGGTGGGGCATGCCACAGTGGCATCTTCTCCCTTCTTGGGATAGCAGTACATTTTTCTCTGAGGGAAGAAGCCACTGGATCTCTGACCTCTTTCTGGGGGAGGAAGAAGGGGATGAGTCAAAGATAGTTCTCATTTATCTGATAACTTGGGGAAGGTAGTAATGCACATTAACTAAAGCAGGAAAAAATGCTGAATGTTGATGAAAGTGCTTTAAAATGATATTTAAAGTGATCTTAATGCTGCTTTTTTCTGAGTAAACAACAGATACCATACTGTGCATTACTAGATGGTGCTAAAGTTTTATACAGTGGCTGCCACATTAAGATCGCTACCATAACAGTGTTAGAATTCTGCCAAGATCCAGAATCTTCAGACCAGATTATGACAAACTTCCAAAACTCTGAAGATCTATCACTAGCTAGTGTAGAAAGGTATGTTTAACCCTTACTTTCTAAGGCCTTTCCACACTAGCCTGTTATAATGCTGTTACTCCACTTTCAACATCCTGTGGAATTCTGGGGCTTGTAGTTTACTGAGGCCAAAGAGCTTGCTGGCTGAGAATTCTAAATGCCCCTCCCTAAACTACGAACCCTAGGATCTCATAGGATGTTGAAAGTGGAATAATAGCACTATAACAGTCTAGTGTGGAAGGGCCCCTGGTCTCCAGTCACAGTCCAATACTCAGACCACTGCACCATGTGGGAATTACACTCAAATCAACCTCACCTATCTGAAATTACCAAACCAGTTGAAACAGCAGAGCATGTAATAATGGAAGACAAAACAAGGAAATATAATATTAAAACAAATGAGTCAGCTTTCACAACAGAGTCGGGACACTATTGAGAAATGAGAGGAAATGTGCAAGGCTCTTTTGCTCCCGGAGAATGTACATCTACTTCCCAATGAAATGCTGGCAAATACATTTTCCATTCCTGCACTGCACTTTATAGTGCTATTATTCCACTTTCAACATCCTATGGAATCCTGGGACTTGTAGTTTAGGGAAGGGCCTTCAGAATTCTTAGCCAGAGGAAGCTCTTTGGCCTCAGTAAACTACAAACTAGGGATGGGACGAATCCAGAATTTTCCAAATCCAGATCCGAATCCCTGGAAGGTTCTGGGAATCCACAAATCTCATGAATCTCAAATCTTTCGAATCCTTGTTTAAAAAGCAAGGGAAAGAAGGATAATCTTGGGCAAGACACACTCTCTCAGCCTTAGCAAAAGCCTAGGCAAAGGCAAACCTCCCTCTGAAGAAATCTGGCCAAGACAATTGTCATAATTTTGCCTCAAGATCTCCCCAGATTGAAAATGACATGAAGGCCCTTTCTACATAGGCAGGAAAATGTGGCTTAATCCCACATTTTCCTGCCTGTGTAAACAGGGCCACATACTATAGTAGAGAGATAATCCAGGTCAAAACTGGCTTTTCTTTGCATTACTCCTTCTGGCATCCTGGGGTTTGTAGTTTGATGATGCACCAGCACACATTGGCAGAGAAGGCTGTGACCCCTTGTAAAACTCCAAACCCCAGAATTGTGTCTGAAAGAGGTTTGCAAGGGAGCTATGCAAAGGAGTCTTTCAGCTGCCCTTGACATCTCAAGAAGACTGTACCTTTCAGTCAAATGCTGAACTTAAATATTAAATGTTCAACTGAAATATCTTAGAATACAAGCCCAGATCTAATTTCTGAAATTGTTAGCAAACACCATTATTACTCGAAGGGAAAAACTCATCTACTTACTATCTTCCCTTGTATGTCTGGCCTCCCAGGTTTTCAGGAATCCTGGTCTCCTAGATTTTCAGGTGTCCCAGTCTCCCAGGTTTTCAGGCGTCCTGGTCTCCAACAATCTATTTGATTGGCGGATTCGAAAGATTTGGTTTGCCTATTTTGGCACAGGGATTCGGATTTGGGAATCTTACCCGAATTCAGTTGGCCCATCCCTACTACAAACCCCGGAATTCCACAGGATGTTGAAAGTGGAATAATAGCACTGTAACAGTGTAGAGCAGAAATGGCCGAAGTTAGGTGTCTGTCACGTGTCTCATATCACACCCTTTTCCCTGAGATCCTTGACGGTAAGCGGGAGGGCTTTATATGCTCTCATTTTCTCTTTTAATCCTCTCCAAAGTGTGTTGTTGCGGATGTACTCCCTGAGTGGAATACATATGGAACCTATAAAATGCTAGTTTGCTCTGTTCCAAACCTGCATATTCATTCCATTCCTACATTCACAAAATAAATAATTTCTCATTCATCCCTGCTCCCAAAAACTCTGCCACTGTTTTTCTAAATGCAAGGGTGTGTAAACTAAATCATTGTTCATAAGGCAGGCACACTCATATGTTATTCTCATCAACTTCTCCTCATTAAATGGCACACTGTCATGTGGCAACCATCCTGGCCAAGCTAAATCTAGCGCATTCTTCATTTGAAAAAGGCCAGCTTCGTGTTTTCTTTGAATTCCCTCTTAATTGTATTCTTCTCTTCATCGAGTAAATTACTGACAGATTAATGCCCATCTGTTACAATTCCACACACTGGATTTTCATATAATAATATTTTTATCTTTGCCCTTCTAAGAGTCTAGAGTCTCTAAGGACGCAGAACAAACATCCATAGTTTTTTCCCCCTATTTTCCCTTTTAAAGTTTCCAGCTTTAGAAGGTCAGCAAGGTGAGGGTTCAAAGTGTTATTTCTAACCTCAAAGTGTCAGTCACCTGGGAGCTAAGGACAGATTTGGAGAGATCAGAAGGGTGATGTGTATACAAAATACATTGTTCCTTCAGTGGGTTAAATTACTAGTTTTCTTTGACCTTGACTATACCCCCTACAAATAATTTGCAGCCTGTAATCCAAACACTATATTATTTGAACATCACAGTTGATTGTGAGGGTTGTTTTGATGCCGTTCCAAAATATGAAATGAAAGGGAAGAGTGTTCAAAGAACACTTCAGAAGAGAAAATTTCCCTCTTGGAAATGCATGGAACTATCTCGCAATATAAACTAAATATATAGACTAGCCTGAACTATGACCAAAGCCCCCTTGACAGCTTTCTTTTTATCTTTGCAGTGCTTTTTCTTTCCTTTTACCACCCCACCTGTTTTTTTTTTTATTATTATTAAGCGGACCATTAATAAATTATACTGGAGAACATCAATGTTATTGGAAAGCTGTAGCATGCGATAATAACTTTGTATGCAAAATGGCTGTTTAACGAGATTGCGTCCTTGAACTTCTCACATGACTGTATCAGCCACTCTCATTTACTAATGGACATTTTATGGTAGCCCAGCCTACCCTTGCCAGCTTCCCACATCTAGGTTTGCTAGTATTTATGGTGAACTTTTCACAAATGGCGTGCCTGAAATGTGGCATGGTGGAAGATAGTTTATGCAGCATGCATGTGCGTTAGGGAAAATGGATACAATCTACTGCATTTTTAAAAAGATGCTGGGATTTCAGGCTGTATGTGAACCCTGCTTCAAAGTGGCTTACACAGAAGCCCTTTTTCCCCTATTTTTCTATTCTATTGAACTGACTGGAGTTGTTCAGGGGTTGAGGAAAGTCATCCTGAGAAACTCATTTGGTTCATATTTAATAGAAATACACTTAATATGCATTTCCCAAACCAGTGCCTGACCCAAAACATATATTGGCCTAAATCCAGATGCTACTCTCAGTTAGAGTGGACTCATGGAATAAATTACTGAACAATAAACTAGCAATTCTGCAGTTCCATTTATTTAAAAGACTTACTCTAGCTAAGAATGATACTTCCATATAGGTATGGTAACTACAGTTTTCTGAATTTTGCAATGCAGTTTGCAAAAACAAAAAAGTTCAAAAATGTACATATCAGGGGAATGTGTATATGATAAACATGTACATTTGAGCAAATGAGGTATAAATATGCATTATACTGAGAGAAAACATTTACCAAATTGTGTATGATGGGAATGTGTGCATAAACATGCATGTGGATTTCTGTGTGACCTTTTTGGGAGGAAAAAAATTCAAGTTATCTGCAGACAAGACAAAATGAACTGAAGGAGGGGGAAATGAGGACTCGGGCAAAACTGAAATTGATTCCAACCTCTCAGAATCCTACAACTGGCATGGTCACTGATTGTCCTGCCTGGAAAGTACTGAGAACTACAATTCAAAATTTTCAGGAATTTAAGTAGAAGTGGATTACTGTTTAGTAGATTATTTGGCTTTAACACAAGACTGAGCAAAACTGCTGGTTTTGTGGCCTTCTGCTCCTCTGAACTCTCCAAACCAGTGGTTCTTAACCTGGGCTCTGTGAACCTCAGGAGGTCCAGAAAGCCCAGAAACTGGACAGCAATAGCAACTGCAGCAACAATCTTCCTGCCAATGGCTGGCTCATCTCAGAAAAGAGAGGGAGAGAAAACATGAAAGAGAATGCCTGTTCATTCAGTTCAGCCTCACTCCTCAGGAAGGGACACATTGAATGTCAGTCCAGGTGAAAGAGTTCAAAGGGAGACACCTAGGTTCATCACCTACAGATGGGAACCATTTAGCAAGCACTGGCTTTCTGCCTTCCTTCTGCCTCTGCTCTTCCTCTCCATTCTCTTCCCTCCGTCCCTCCCTCATTTTTCTGGGCTCCCCACAAATGCGAATGGGCAACCTGAGAAAGTAATAGGGTAATTTTTTAAAAAATTTGGAAGGGTATCACTGCTGTTGCTGCATGGGATGGTTTGTTTTATTGTCTCTTGTACATGGCAACAGGGGTTATGGGCACTGAAGACTACAGCAGCAGTGTGTAGAGCACCCAAACTGCTCCCTCATTTGCAAATGAAGGAACAGTTTCAGCACCCGCACACCCTGCACTCCTGCATCCCTAACAAAAGGGACATGTTGGCAGCCATGTGTCTAGTAGAAGTAGGTACTGAATGCTTCCTTTCACAAGATCCAAAAAATTACATCTATAGGTTTAAACCCAGTTACGCTAGCCATCATCCCCCCCAGCCTCATCCAACAAGAATGAGCTAAAATGAAAGTGGTTACGCTAAAGAGTTGTATATTACAGGGAAAGGATGGGTTTGGAAGGCCTACAACTATTTCTGTTCTCCTGCCCCAGTTTACCAGCAGTTCAAGGAATTTGGTAGTGAATCTTAATCTTGATGTGTGTCCCATTTGAACTCACCAGCTGTTATAGTGTGCTTGGTTTGCTGAATTTGGTTTGCAATACGCCAGCCCTATTCAATATCCTCTCTGCACCATTACATAATCAAAACAAACTTCCTTTCTTAAAAAAACCACTACCAACTGATTAAGATTGCATACATTTTCAGGCAACCCATCTTAAAGTCACTTGACACTCGTGATCGCTAAAGCAAAAGGAGGAATCCACTGAACAGTAAACAGTCACTTCTATGTAGATTTCTGTAAGTTTCCCTTCATGGAACTCTACCATCCTTTAAAAAAGAAAGAGCTGTACACTTAGGATAGGAGCGCATCTATTTTTAAGGTGGTGAGGGGAGCAATTCAAAATTAGTTTTAACCGTCTGACTTAAAAACAATGGCAACAAAAATGAAGTCGGGAGGCTACCTGCCTGGCTTTGCCTGGCTAGAGTGATACAAAATAATCTGCTGCATTTATATTTTTTCAGAGTGCAAAAAGAATATCCTTTATGTACTTTTTTAAAAATAAGCTTTTGTGTCTTGCATGGGACAGAACTTTATCCTTAAACTGTCAAGATGATAAAGGCATCAGCATACATTTTAAATCTCTCTTTGAGAAAGATAGGAAATGATGTATGCAAAAGCTTAAGAGATAGCATGGGAATTTTCTTTGGTCAGTTCTTGTGCCATTGAAGTAATCAACTGTAAGGCTGGGGCAGGGGGAGAAGAATACTTTTGTTTTCTTAAACTCATATTAATTTATGATGTGGAAGGTTAAGTAGCAAGTGAATCCAGCCATCCATTTTGATTTTCTTTAGCAAAAGAGCCTTTTTTTTTAATTGAGAGATATGAAAAAGCTTTTTTCACCCCTTCACTTATATTGATGGACTGTGAAGGTCAAAGAGAGATTGATCTGCAGAGCCCAGTAAAAGTTAGAAGTAATTTAATTAGAGTTGTCCAAATCTGAAAATCTTCTAATCCACTTATATACTTATCACTGGAAGGAAAAATGTATGTGCAGATGGCTATAGTTGCCATACTGACATGTTAAGTTTAACTGAGGAATAATCGGAAAATTACTTCATAAAATCTTCTTTTGAAAATGCTTCTGATTTTTGAAAACAAATAGAATCCCACCACCAATACTAATCGAAGTAATATTAGCCATGCAAGGTAATATTCAGGCAGTGGCAACTGGTGGCTATAAGTGTCAGTTGGGCAATCAATTTGCTCTAGGTTTTACTTTAAACTTTAAAGAAGCTATGTAAGGTTCTGAATCTATTTTGGGTGTCCCATTCAGCACCTTGAGTGGATAATAATTAAACACTAAAACATGGAGTGGATTCATTTCCCCATTGACATTGGAACTTTCTAGTCCAAAGCAAATATTTCTCTTAATAACCTCCAGGTTATTAGATCTACCATGTTTGTTCTAATACAGGCGTCTTAATTTTCAGATTCTTGTTTTATGTAGACACTGAACAGTTCTATACTGTATACAACTAAAAGGGTGTGACTAGCATGTATTTGAAAATATTTAGACCTTGAAAGTGCAAAAGCAGGTTTACAACTGAACATTAGGAAAACAAAAATAATAACCACAGATGATTTATATAACCTTAAAGCAGGCAATGAAGACAATAAAATAGTTCAAGATTTTCCATACTTTGGCTCAATCATTAATCAGAATGGAGACTGCAGTCAAGATATCAAAAGAAGACTAGGGGCCTTTCTGCACTACATTTTTATAGTGCTGTTATTCCACTTTCAACATCCTGTGGATTTCTCAAGTTTGTAGTTTACTGAGGCCAAAGAACTGTCTAAATGCCTCTCCCTAAATGGCAAACCGCAGTATTCCATAGGATGTTGAAAGTGGAATAATAGCACTATAACAGTGTACTACGGAAAGGCCCTAGGACTTGGAAGGGCAGCTATGAAGGAACTAGACAAGATCTTGAAGTTTAAAAATATATCATTGAATACTAAAGTTAGGATTATCCATGCAATTGTATTTCCAATTTCTATGTATGGTTGTGAAAGCTGGACAGTGAAGAAAGTTGATAGGGTTCTGTCACATTTTAAAGCCATCTTGTGGGAGTGTGAGATATTTCAGATCATATTAATTCTCAGAATTGTCTGAAAATTTTGGGGGCCTCAGTATGCTGGGAGCAGGGGTTCAAGGGTCCACATTTTTGCAGCCCACAGCCCACACTTTTCCTGGTCCCTGATTAAATGATACAAAAAAGGCGAAGAAAGAAAGAAAGAAAGAAAGAAAGAAAGAAAGAAAGAAAGAAAGAAAGAAAGAAAGAGGGTGTATTGCAGGAATCACATGCAGCCTGCCTGAGCATTGTATGGTCCACAGTTCACAATGCCACAGGCCCCCTTTTTCTCCAGCTCATGCTACCATTACATTTGCTACTGTGTGACGGCATTTTGGTGATGCAACAGGAAAAGAAAAATCCACAATTCCCTCTCAAAGTGAGAGATGGAAGGAGAATGTGCCTTCTTTTTAAACCAAATTACACATCTGGAACTGCATTTTTCATTAAACACTAGGTGGTTTTAGTGGTGGTAGCAGAAAGATGCAAGGCATGGTATATTTGAAGAAAAGGCAATGGGATCCATCCTACCCCACCCTCTGAATTTGCCCACCTTGGGCATGTAGTAAAAACAGCAGTCCTTTCAACCTTGAGGGAAAGTGAAATATAAACTAAGTGTATATGCTAGGCATTCTGGCTTGGGCACAAGTTAAATGTTAAGTAAGTTTGTGTGTTGTTGTTACATGCCTTCAAGTCAACTCTGATTTATGAGTTTTCTTGGCAAGATTTATTCAGGGTGGGTTTACTGTCACCTTACTCTGAGGCTGAGAGAGTGTTACTTGCCCAAGTTTACCTTAAGGCAGTGGTTCTCAACCTGTAGGTCCCCAGATGTTTTTGGACTTCAGCTCCCAGAAGCCCTGAGCATTGACCATAGTGGCTGGGGCTTCTGGGAGCTGAAGTCCACAAAACATCTGGGGACCCACAGGTTGAGAACTACTGCCTTAGGGTTTCCATGGCTGAAGTGAGGATTTGAACCTTGGCCTCCTGGAATCCTAGTCCAGTGTTAAACCACTACATCACACTGGCTTTCACAACTGTGTATATGTGTATGTGTTTCCAGAGAGAGAGGAGGGGGAGGCCACTTCCACACTACACCGTTATAGTGCTATTATTCCACTTTCAACATCCTATGGAATCCTGGGGTTTGCAGTTCAGGCAGGGGCATTTAGATTTCTCAGCCAGAGAGATCTTTGGCTTCAGTAAACTACAAACCGCAGAATTCCACAGGATGTTGACAGTGGAACGATAGCACTATAACAGTGTAGTGCAGAAATGGCCAGAGAGGGAAGAGAGGTGCAGCATACTGCACTGAGACAACTGGAAGTGACCAAAACCAGCATTTTGAATTACCCAGAGTCACTTCTTCTCACATTTAGATTTTTTTCTTCTTCTGTTCAGGATGTGGACTGCTCAAAGCCAGTGTTTATTGGCCAAAGCTGGCCCCCTGGAATGTATTTTCATCCCCCCCCCAAAGCATTTTCCAGCAAAATAAATAAATAACTCTTAAATTTTATGGGAGCTCCAAAAGTAATCTTTGGGGCACACAGAAGTCCTATGGGCTTCCTCCAGCCTACAGGCCACATGATTCTCACCTCTGCTTTAAAGCTCATGCACCTGCATCTTAAATTAGGCTTGAAAGTAAGAGAGAAAGAGGCTTAAGACAGAAATAGGCTTAAGACAGAAATAGGTTTAAAACCATTTACTGAAACTTTCCAGCTTCTGCCTTCCTCATAAAACAGTTGATTTTGTTTAAAAAGAAGAAGAAGAAGAAAAAAACAGGGGTAAGCCCTTACTATTGACTAAGAAGAACCAGAACTAGAAACTGATGAATGATCAACATTTAAAAGAACTAGAAAACAACATTGCTTGAAGAGGTCTGATGTGAGATTTTAAATATCATTTTGCTGATTGAAGTAAAATTCAGACAGGAAATGAAACATCTAAGGTCAGCTCTGTATGACTTCACAGAAATAGATTCCCAACTGCATTCTTGGAAACAGATTCAGAGACTGAGGGTTTGCTATCACATAACAATTTATTATTTCTGCCTGACAGAATTATCTGAAATAGTACTAGTAGCAAGAAAGCCAGGCCACTGCCATATCACAGTTCAAATGAGAGGACTCAGCTGTTAAACATTCTCAGAGAGGACTTTTTTGTTTGTGTCTAAACCATGCCCATGGGAATTACTGAGGGTGGCCACAAAAACATACACTTTTCGCAGGTCTGCTTGGTAGGGGTGTTGGGGAGAACACGCTGACAACCAGAAACAGTGCTGCTTTTTGTTGGTTTGCCAGGGCGGCAGGCATCAGAGAGGTGGGGCAACTACATGCTAGAATTATCAACCTTTCATAGTTATATTCACTAATTCCTAATCTGCATGTTTGCTAACTTCCTGTCTGTTCATTTGTTTTTCCACACCCATACTTCTCCTGCATCACTCTAACATGCAGCCATTTTAATTTTTCTGTCCATCTCCTTCATAAAACCCTGTGTTTAATTATGAACAAGTAATATTTAAATGCGCCTATTTTTGTATGTTTTAGAAATAACATTAAAGTTATTTATTTCTTTTCTCCACTAGACGCCAGGTGGGTGGCTATGGGACTGGCTATTGTTCAGTTTCTGTCTTGATTATTCTGGTAGAGATTCATCAAATTTCCAAACAATGCAATGGATAGGAAAACAGCTCTGCTTTCATCAGCTCTGCTATTTGCAGTGGCAGTGAATTCAGTAACTGTGGTTTTTAAATAACAAATGTTCCTAGGGAAGATCAGCTAGTCCAGTGGCCAGTAGGCAGCAGAGGGGTTGCAAACTAGATTCCATACTACAGTGGGCTGCATGTTCTCCAGCTCTGATATATAGGAAGGACAATTTTCATGTATATACAATTTTAGGTAACCAAATAACAGCTTAAGTCCAGCATATACGAAAGTCTGTATCTCCCATATTAGCTCCTATGATCTTTGGGGGAGGGTTTATTCTCCATCTCACCACCCTCACAGCCACGTCTAATGAGGACACAGCAGGGAGCCCTCTCAGTGGCTGCTCCTAGGCCATTTCCCCTCCCTAAACTACAAACCCCAGGATTCCATAGGATGTTGAAAGTGGAATAATAGCGCTATTATTGCCTAGTGCAGAAATGGCCCTAGTCTATAGAACTCCCGTCTGCGTGAAGTTTGGTTGGCCTCCTCTCTGCTTTTTTCCCAACAAGCAAAGATCTTTTTAACCTTCTTATTCAAATAATACTTCAGGTTTTCACTGGTTGCAGTAGAAAAATGTGCAACAATGTGCTATTTTTAATGTGAAACATGTTTTTTATGCATTTTAATTGTTTAAAATTAATGGAGTTTTTTGGGTGATATTGTTTGTAATGCTTTCTCAGGCCATTTCCGCACAGGGTATTTGAAATGATGCAGTCTGTCCTCCAGGAAGGACATCTGCACCTGGGAGCGGACTGGGTCCGGACTACTTAATGTAGATCTGCACTTCAGCCCACTCTGGAACGACCCCAAGTGGTTGTCCAGCGTGCTTTTGAAAGACCGGGAAAATCAGGTCTTTCAAAAGCACGGAGCGTGCCACTGTGAGCCTGCTCCCTTGTGCAGATTTGCAGGCTCGCACCAATGCAAGCCTGCGATCTGCTGGGGGCAGGCGTTAGGCTGGTGAGCTTCAGTGGTTGGTCGAGACGCTCGACCAACTGGAAGCCGCCATTTCGACGCCGGAGCAGTGCGGAGCAACAAGCCTGGACCGGACTGGGGAGCAGCCTGGACCAGACCGAGGAGCCAGAAGATCCAGTAAGTAGCGGCGCAGGGCGATCCCCTCGCCTCTTGCGGAAATGGCCTTAGTTTATGCACTATAAATTGTTTTAATATGTAAATATAAGTATAAGCTGATTTGGGTCCCATCTTGGCAGAAACGTGGGGTATAAATCAAGTAAATAAGCAAAGCATTCAGGAAAGACTCCAGCGATATGGCAAAACTCAAACCAATTAAAATAGTTCTATAATTATGCTATCACCTGAGGTTAACTCAGGGACTGTGGAACTTTGGTGAGAGTTGGGTGGCTTAGGGCCTCTGAAAAGAAGATTTTGAACATCCACACCAAATGATAATTCCCAGCATTCTTTGAGGAAAGCCATCATGGTGAAAACAGGCCATTTCGGCATTACACTGTTACAGTGCTATTATTCCACTTTCAACATCCTGTGGAATTCTGGGGTTTGTAGTTTCCTGAGGCCAAAGAGTTCCTTGGCTGATAATTCTAAATGCCCCCCTCTAAACTGCAAACCCCAGGATTCCATGGGATGTTGAAAATGAAATAATAGCGCTATAACAGTATAGTATGGAAATGACTACAGATAAAACCCATTCTGGATCATACTATTTTGTGATATTTAAATATATTTTATCCTGTTTTGCTTCAGGTTGGAAGGAAGTTTAATCCTTCCTTCCCCAGTGGTATTTCCCCCATCCCTGTTTAGCAGTTAGTGAAAGTAACAGTAGAAGGAAATACCTATTGGAATGAGTGGGCCTTTTCTGTACAGGCAACTACTGTGGTCTCAGCCAAAGACGAACAAATTAACTCCATTCTTCTCCAAGTGCTGGAGTCTAGATAGGGAGGAGAAGATGCTTTCTATTCATAAAAACAGGAGAACAGCACTCTGCTTACTTAATGTAAAATATAGTTTGACCCTTAGTTTGTAACTGTTGAGTTCATGTTTATTTGTCTCAGTGCTCTTTGTATGAAATGAATGAATGATGTGAATGTGAATGATGACATGTTGTGGATAGAAAGACAGACAGACAGATAAATAGGCAGACAGATGGAAATAAGAAAGATAGACAGGCAGAGAGATTTTTCTTTAGTACAAATTTATTCCCAGAGCAAAACTGGCCAATATGTGAAAATCTGCATTCAAGTCATTCCCAGCTACAGAATAATGTCCTCTGCAATCAACTGTATACTGTATTTTCAGGTGACTGCATTTATTCTAAAAGTATATAATGTCTTCTAGATGTTTCTTCAGGGAATTCTTTGGGCTATTGGGTTTCCTGCAGTATTTCATGCAGGCAGCATGCTCATCGTGATATATAGGATGAGGTAGTGATAACTGTTGCCTACCCAGGCTATCTTTCTGTCTAGTGGGACTTTTCTAAGCTGTTAATAATGTGGTTTATTCTCACATGTGAATAAATTTCCTACGACTCCAGTAAGTACATCCTGGACTGGACTGCAAGAGTCCTATTCAGAGGAAAGTCATGAATGAGTTTGTCTTTCTTTAAAAAAAAATGTGGGGTAAAAGAGTTTGCACAGCTGCGAATGATAAAATATAGGAGCCATGGCAACCTTCTCTCCAGAACTCTGATAATGCATCAAAAATGAGGCTATTAGAATTATTAATTCACATTAGCAGCTATTAAAATTACTACCTGCGGATTCACAAGCTGCAAATCCTCTTTCTGCTTGTGGGAGACAGTTCACTTGCAGAAGGGACTAGGCTGTTAAAAGAGGAGTACAGCATTGTGAGCACGACGTAGGAAGTCCAACGGATAATAAAGCCCATATTGAGCTTTTTGTCACCACTTTGTAATGCAAGGGAAGCAGATGTAATACTTTACTGTTTTAATGATGGCAAAGAACCAATCCAGCTTCCCTGCCACTAACAAGAACTGAAGTCTGACTGGTTTTCTGGAAGTTCATGCAAGAAATTCAACTTCAGGCTATTCCGTTAACATACCAAGCAGCATACAAAATATTCTGCCAAGGTGGGTAATAAACAAAACCAACAGAATAAAAAGTCAGCTAAAGATCTGAGCCAAACCTGTAGGAGAGGCTTGGGAAAACTGTGTCAAGTCTTGGCTTCTTTCCTTCAGGCCCTTGCTCATTTAGCTAAAAAAAAAAATTGCAATTGCACACTGTTTCAAGTAAAAGAAGAAAGAGCATTATATAGAGGCCACAGTGGGATATAATCAAGGGAAGCAGCCACAAAATAAAGAAAAGACATTTTATTTATGGAAATGAGCAGTAAAAAAAAAGAAAGAAATACATGAGGAGCAGTAAAAATGAAGTAGGTTCAAAGAAATGTAACACAGAGTAAGACATCTTAGGTGAAAGCAGAACTGATAACAGATGCCATACGTTTCTGAACTGTTTGCAGTGGCCATGCTGGGAGCTGCATCCAAATAAGTAATTTTTCAAAGATCTGGGATGGGAGGCATCCTATTACAATCAGATGCCATGACTATGAAACGGCCTCTGGTCTAAAGGCAAACTATAGTCTGAACAAACCACAATTTGCTACATCTGGGGCCACAGAAAATGATGCTATACTGTGATTTAGCAATTGAAGTTTCTAATCCCTCCTCACACATAGGAAAATGTGAATGAGAAGGACAACCCAAGAGTAACTGCTGTTTGTTCTTTCAAACTGTGATTTCAAGATTCATCTAAACTGAACGAGGTGCAGTGGGAAAGAGAGAGAAAAAATGCAAAAGAGGAAAGTAGTCCTTCACTGTTGTACAGAAAATTTACCATACCCTCCAACATTTCACAGATGAAAACTGGGGCACATGTGGCTAAGCATTTCTTCTTTCTTTCTTTCTTTCTTTCTTTCTTTCTTTCTTTCTTTCTTTCTTTCTTATATTTGCAGGCTGCCTTTCTCCCAGAATGGCACCCATGTGAGCAAGATGGCAAAAGCTGTTAAAGAGGAAGAACTGGTGACCTAGCAGATGCTGCAAGAGTTTGCTTTTGCCTGAGTTTCCTGGGAAGGGAAAGATTCGACCTCCTCCTCTCCATTCTCCACCTGGATAAATGAGTGCAAATTTCTTTGGCACTTTGAACTCCATTTGCAGCAATTGAAATAAGTGCTAGACAAAGAGGAAAAAAGGGAGGAAGAGAGAGAACTTGAGACATTTTAAAGGTAGCTGAAGAAGTGAGGTTATAGAGGATTAATCAGTTTTTTTCTCTGCCAAATTAGGAGAGTTGGAGGGTGTGATTTACGTTCAGCAAATTCCTCTGCTATTCTTAGCCATGCTTGGCAAGTTGTGATCTGCCCAAATTCCTATTTTGCACTCACTGTGTGCTATATAGAAACTCTCTCCTCTTTTCTTATGTCTTTTATTTTAATGGAGGTTGGTTGGTTGGTTTTCCTTCCTGCCTTTCTCCCAGACCTTGAAGAATGAAGTCTTAGTAAAATGTGATATAAAGTGACCTGATCATCTCCCTCCTATAGTAATCAGAACTTATCTACCAGATTCCACACTTCCCAAAAGTTCTTACACAGTTGTTCTTGCGTTATGAAAATGTGTTTAAAATGTGTATTTCGAGGAGGAAAGCATTTTCTCAGATGAATGCATAAACTGGATGGAATGGAATTGAAGATGAATTCATGAAAAAGTGACACCTGCAAATGGATGGATTTGCCTGCCTCTAGTTAAAATATAGAGAAAAGGCATATGTGGTGTAACATAAAAAGTACTATTGGAAAATTTCCTCTCAGTGTAAATGGTCAGTATCAGAGGAGGGATTTTCCTCACAACTACCACATGGGAGAAAACAGCTAACTCCTTTAGCACAATTCCCACCTGGTACGATGTCCGGATTTTCATATACCTCTCTCAGTAAATGATGCTACATGTATTTTTTAAAAGGCATGGATTTTAACCAGTGCATCTTCTTTGCCTCTAACTTCCCTCTGCTTCAGTACCAGGCGGTGGCATATGCAGCTTCAATACCGCCTAGGGCAAGTGTGGAAGTTGCACGCCTAGGTGCTGCTTCTCCCACCTCCACTGCTGCCACTCCAGACCAAGGATGACCTGGCGAGGGTGGCAGCAGCAGCAGTGGGGCAGGCCTGGGTGGAGGGGCTGCATCTCCTGCCACCATCACTGCCCCAGGCCAAGGAAGACACTGGCAAGGGTGGCAGCAGGCCAGGCCTGCATGGAGGGGCTGCCTCTCCCACTGCTGCCACCCCAGGCTGAGGAAGATCCCGGTGAAGGAGATGGTGGCAGGGGGCCAGGTTTAGGTGGAGGGATTGCCTCTCCCACTGCCACCACCCTGGGCCAAGGAAGACCCCAGCGAGGGTGACAGCGGGCCAGGCCCACATGGAAGAGTTGCCTCTCCCACCGCCACCCCAGCCGAGGAAGACCTTGGCAAGGGTGGTGGCAAAAACTGTGGGAACAACTGTGAGGAACACTGCTGCTTTCAAGGTGCACTGCTGGGCCAGCTGTCCCAAACAACAGGGCTGGAGGCATGTCTTTTTTTGTCCCCCCCCCCCCCGGTATTGGTGCCCAGGGCATGTGTCCCACTTGCTCCACCCTAGATATTCCTCTGGTCCCAGCCTCACTTCCTACACCTATACAATTGCTTCTCTTCCAATTTCTAGATATGCTGTAAATGACTTTTTGTTTTTATTCCTGAAAGCAATTTAATCAATAATTTTTCCTACTGTTTTTGTATCACTATATAGGTATACCTCAGTTAGTGAAGCAGATGTGTTCCAGGCATTATTTCTTTAAAAGAAGACTAGTGACCAGAGGCAGAAATAACACTGAGCAAATAGGGATATTTTCCTATACCACAAAAAAGAAGAGCAGTTCAACGTGTTTCAGCAAACTTTTAATTCAACACTAATAATATGCACATGTGAAATGAAATAATCAGGTCCAGTAAGCTTTGCATAAGTAAAGAAAAACATTTTGAATCCTCAAGGGACCACCTGACAGTTTTTTCCAAAGTGCATCCTGTAATGATTTTTTTTTCTTTCATCAGCCTCTGGTTCTTCTTATGGTTTTAGTTTTTTGTGGCCAAACTTATACATCTCTGCTTCTTTAACATGACTGGGGTAGCTGGTGAGGCAGGCTTATCTGCTTCCCCTGTTTTCTCTCTTTTGGGGTTCAACAAGCGCCATAAGGGATTCTAGAGACAGCTGTTCTGTACCTTGCCTGCTGTAGACAGGCACACATGGCTACACTGAGATCAGCTACAGCAGAATCCCATTATTACCCAGCTCAAGATTTATTGTATTGTTTACTGCAAACCCAATGCTGCAAACTGACCCTAAGGCCATTTCGGCACTAGCCTGTTATAGCATGATGATTCCACTTTCAACATCCTCTGGAATCCTGGGGTTTGCAGTTTCAGGAGGGGCCAGCTGGCCCCTCCCGAAACTGCAAACCCCAGGATTCCAGAGGATGTTGAAAGTGGAATCATCACGCTATAACTGGCTAGTGCCGAAATGGCATAAAAGTTGTGTTTCTTGTATTAGATTCTATCCCAGTCCCACAACAGTATGAATATGCTTTATACCTGAGTCTTTAATATCACTTCGTACTGTTTCTGCCCTCCCTTCTTCCTTTTTATGTGTTGGCTCATCTTCACCATCCTCTGTCTAGACAAAGGACAAGGAGAAAAAGGAGGGCTGGAACGACATTAAAAGACTACCAAAAAAGTAAAAGAGGGGAAAGCTTTTACTTTGGGAGCTGTAGTTGTCTGTTCTGAATTTTCTGTTAAAATGTCTTTATTCTTGCATTGGAATTCCTGGGAGACAGGGATTGACTATTACTAAACTAGATGACGTCTAGAAGTACTGAAATATCCATAATACAATTATTGAGAAGACAGTGCTTTTCAGGAAGTGTAGAGTGCTTTCTCTTACCACTGAGCAATTAGTCAAGTAGCCATAACTTGAGGCTTAGAACATTCAGAAACCAGCCTTTAAGATTATCACTTAACATGATTCCAGAAAGCTTGAGTCTCAGTGACTCTCATTTTAGAAATGAACAAGGGGACCTGCAACAAAATGTTACAGTATTGAGTGCTCTAGTATTTTTCACATATTCCAACAGCCAGACTGAATTTCTTGGACACTATACGGTTCTCATTGGGCTGTTTGGGAATCCCCATCCCTTAAACTTTTTCACTAATGGTGTTTTTTTTCCGAGGATTTGTACTCTCTTATTTGTACTCTGTTATACAATCCTGTGCAGGACCTGAGATGTTTGGGAGAGGCCCTTTGCTTGGTCTCGCTACCCTCAAAGGCACATCTAATTGAAATGTGGCAGAGGTCACTGTCAATAGATAATCTGGATCTCCTATCCTAGGAGGGCTAGACCGGCCTCATTCCTTGTTGTTCTTCCACTGGCTGACAAAGACTTTTTCATTCTGACAAGCTTTCAGGAACTGACTGGGCTTTAACAGGGTGCTATATGATTTTTAGCTGCTTAGACCATTTCCACACTAGACTGTTAGAGTGCTATTATTCCACTTTCAACATCCTATGGAATCCTGGGGTTTGCAGTTTAGGGAGGGGCACTATAACAGTCTAGTGTGGAAATGGCCTTAATTTTTAGCATATGTTTTAAACCATTTTTAATATTGTGGATAGTTTAATTCATTATTTAGGTCTTCAAGACCTGAGCAGGGCTGTTGACAATAAGGTAACTTAGAGGTCTCTTCACCATAAACCGAAGTCAACTTGAAAATCGTTAACAACTAGAACGATGGACACCATCAAAGCTTCCTTATGTTCTGTTGTTTTTCCAGGGTCCTCTGGAGCTCTTAGTGGATGAGGTGAACCTTCTGCATCTGGCTATGGAGAGCTAGAAAGACATTTCTCTGATGCCCCCCACTCTCCACTGGGGCTCCTGCAGCTACAAGTTGAGTCCTGATGGAATTAAGAGGGGAAATGTAATGTAGTTCTTCCTGTAGATCTTTTATGCTATCTCTCCCCACTGGAGGATACTGACTAAAGTGAATATAAAATACTTCTCCTCAGCATGCCATCTTGCATGTGAATAGTACTACTTTGAATACATAAGAGCATGGATTCAGAGAATTGCACCACAAACAGTCCAGGTGTTGTTAGGCTGTAACTGACTCTACTAGATAGGGCTGGTGTTTTGTATTCCCTCCTAAATACATAAATGAAAATCAGGGTAAAAATGGCCTATTCTTTTGCCCTGACAACTGCAGCTCCTCTCCAGCTACAGCTCTGTCTCTGTTTCTGAACTGAAGTAGTAAGAACAGTCCCTTCAGCAAGGTTTCCCCATCCATTAGGCCAAACCAATAATTCACAGGGATTATACAATCTAACATCATCTTGAGAGCCTCGTGTTCCTCATCCTTAGTTGATATGAAATGGTGAAAAAGCTATTTTAGAAAATGTCTACTCTGGTTTTTTGCTTTTGCAGCATTTCTCACAGTCGTTGTTACTGAAAAGTTCTAGTGATTATTTCACTCTCTTGGTATTCTTTCCCACCGGCTCCAAATCTTCTTATTAAACAAGATCAAAAGAACCAACCAGTCCCCCCCTCCAAGTGACTACCATTGACATGACTTATTTAGCTTAATTTTTATGCTACAATCTACATGAGGGATTATTTCAATTTCTTCTTACGGGCTACAATGGGAAAGCAGTGTGAGACTCTACCAACTGCAGCTTTAGGATTTTATCTGGATGGCTACAAGGATGCTTTTTATTTCCTCGCGGATCTCTCAAAGGCCTAAAATAATTGGTAGTTATTAGAAAACAAATTTGAATGTATTTTATTTTTCCATATGGCAAAAGTGTGATCTATAGCACAAGGGTAGGATGGCAGTACAGTGAGGCTAATGACTTAAAATGAATAATTTATCTGACAACTTATGTCTTTTTTTATCTTTTTTTTTAGTGTTCATGAACAGATTATTTTAATAAATAACATTAAAAATTCAGAATAATTTAGCTGACATCTTTCATTAAGTTATGTAAATAAATGCAAAGTCATTCTTACTGTATACAAAAATATTTTGCATGTTGTATGCTCATCAGTCCTCACACTTTCATTTGCTTGCACTGTGATGTGGCATGAAAGGTACTCCAAGGAATGGAAGCATCAGAAGTGATTGTTGGTAACTGAAATGAATAAATATTTGCTAGATGGGTCTGTTGGTTGGCAGATACAATGGCCCCTCCAGTTCATGAGGGTTAGGGTCGCAGAACCCTCACAAAAGTGGAAAAACCACAAATAACTCCCCTCTGCAATCCCCCTATCATTCCCCTTCAGAGCTGTCTCTCCCAATCCATTGCCTCTGGTTCTGGTGCTGCTGGGGGAAGAAAAAGGATGAGGCAAAGGGCTTACCAATATTTCTCCTCAAATAGAGAAGAGTAGAGTGATGAGTGTCTAGATCAGTGGTTCTCAACCTGTGGGTCCCCAGATGTTTGTGGACTTCAGCTCCCAGAAGCCCTGAGCATTGACCATAGTGGCTGGGGCTTCTGGGAGCTGAAGTCCATGAACATCTGGGGACCCACAGGTTGAGAACCACTGGTCTAGATACTTCTGGTCATCATCTTGAGAAAAGCAATTCCTCCCAGAGGGGAGGGGTAGGAGCAAAAGGAACGTCTGACCAATCAGCAGCCATTACACAGCAGAATGTGCACCCACTTGGCAGAGAGATCACACCTCCAGCAGTGGGGAGACTTTGCTCACCCAAAAGGAAAAAAAATTCATTTTAAACATAAGCCTTGTAAGCCTGGGGTGAAGAATGCAAGGGAATGGGAGGAGGAGAATCAGGGAGGAGGCAAAGTCCATGCCAAGTAAATCAGCCCATTTACTGCATGATCCTTTTGGGTGGTTTGTTTCACTCATGTTACCTGATAAACAATAGCCTTCACTGTCACAACTAGCTTAGTTTAGCCTCAGTAGTGTTGCCAAGTAACCAAAACTAATGATTTATGTAGTACTGGGAAATCATCCTGTTGGACAAAATAATTCATGTGACAAATTGAGGAAGAAAACATAGTTACGAGGGGGAAATGTCAAAAGCATAAAGTAGAGAAAGAAAGCAATGATCATGATGAATAGAATTTTTTAGAAGGCAAATTTGAGTTTGGAGAAAATACTTTCCCACTCCTGAATGCACCCCTTGCTTTCAACCTGAAAATAGGTACAGGAGAGAATTTATCGCAGTCTTACTTATAATCCACAACACAGTTCACCTGTACAAGTCCTTTTTCAAGGAGTGGAAGCTTTACAAACTAGCGTATCTGTTTTTTCACTACTCCCTATAGAGTTAGTGCAGAAGGAGTTCTAGTGAACTGTTCCCAATATGTCTACTCTTCCTCATTTTGTAGCTTAACATTATTAGCAGGAAGTTATCTGTGCTGTTCTTCCTCCAGCACATTCAGATTGCCTAAGGCAAAGTCTTGAGAATCTCCCTCTGGGAACACATATGTATGGCTTTAAGTTAGAGTTTAGTCCTTGCTATATAGGTCAAAACATTGTTTCTGCTTTAACAGAGTGCAGTTCTAGCATGACGGTAATTGAAGCTGGTAGAAACTGCTTCTAATACCTGAACTTAGTGAAACTCTGGCATTCATTCCAACACCATGACAATGAATTTGCAGACTGTTTTACTATGTTGATATGTTTCTGTCATTGCTGATTTACCAAACCATTCCAAAAGTCATATTTTCAGCCTTCCAGGAAATTCTAATACATACGCCTGTCTCAGTATATATGCACATTTCAAAAACCCAAAGTGAAATATAATATTTAAGATTTCCAGCCCAATAGGCTTTATACTCAAAATAATACTGAAAAGGAGAAGACAGCAATGTAACTGATGCAGTTCCAACATTACACTTCTTGCTGACCCCCGTTTCTTACCCCAGTGCCACCATGTCTTACCCATGTCTTAGTATAACAGTTATAGCATAACAATTCTCCACAAAGTAACATAATAGCATCTGTGTTTAACAGCTCATGTTCTGCCCTTTGTGCTCTTGTTAGGGTTTTCCTTACATCTACATGGAACAGTCTGGTGCCCTTGAGATGCGTTGTACTATAGCTCCCAGAAGCCCACAATCAACGTAGTTTCTAGGAGCTATAGTCTGGGATGGATTAAGACATTCTGACGCTCTCACCTACCTTAAGTTTAAGAGATCCATAACATTGTGCAAAAACACATATTCTTCTAAAAAAAAATTTGTTTTGTTTTGTTCTAGAGTTTTCTTTTTTGCTATTTAAAGACTCCTAATAATCTAAGGTCCTTAACTGGAGTTTATTTTCTTGTTATTCCATGCCTTCAAGGCATTTCTGACTTATGGCAATCCTAAGATGACCCTATCATGGGTTTTTCTGGGGCTGAGAGTGTGTGATGTATCACCCAGTGGGTTTCCATGGTTGAGCGGGTAATTAAACCCTGGTCTCCAGGTTTATAGTCTAATGCACAGACTACTGCCCATACTGGCTGTGAAGTTTACTTTATTTATGCATAAATCCAGCATTGGTTGCTGTACCATATATTGGGAGGGCACAAGCTTGTGGGCAACTGACATAGAGGGCCATACAGAGTAAATATAGCTAAACATTTGGTTAGTTTTAACAGACCTTCATTTTTCTGTGCTGCTGTTTTCCCACTGCATACAGGCTCTGAGCAGATTGAGTTGGCAATAAACCTACATAAATGACCAAGCAGGCACCACACACAAATATATGTGCTGTTTATGAATTCAAAGAGATGACCTTTCCAAAAAACCTCCAAAATGGAGTCATGTAGATCTGTCACAAGTGAAAGTTCAAGACACAGTTCATATCATTTTTATTCAGTTCTCCATAGTACTCTGTTAATTACAAGAAACAAAGCCTTGCTTCCAATGAAGACTCCATGAGTCTTCACTGGATACTAATCCTCATTTTAAGAAGGCTATAGACAAGTTGGAGCAGGTTCAGAGCAACAAAGATGATATGAAGTATAGAGAACAAAACATGAGGAAAGGTTGAAGGAGCTGGGCATGATCAACCTGGTGAAGAAAAGACTGAGGGGTGACATGACTGCACTCTTTAAATATCTGAAGGTTATCACAGAGAGGAAGGGGCAAGTTTGTTCACTGCTTCCCCAGAGGGTAGGACTGGGTTTAATGGTCTGAAGTTATGGGACGGTAGATTATAATGGAACATTAGAAGAAACTTCTCAAGGATAAGACCAGGATGGCAATGGAACCAATTACCTAGAGATGTGGTGGAGTCTGTTTTTCTGGACATCTCCAAAGGCAATCTGGACAGCTGCCTTATGGCAGGACTGAGTTAACTTTTGCTTGTTTATTAATTATTAACTCTTATTAATTACCTTTATATAATTATAATTATAATTATTATATAATTATACATTATATTACATACATTATAATTATATAATTGTCTTATTAATTATTAAATTAACTCTAGCATTCGTTTCCTGCATTGAGTGGAGAGTTGGACTCAAAGGCATATGGGATCCTATTCAATATGATTTAATCCTATAAACCAAAATTATTACAGGACTAAAACCCAATGAATCATTTAGATCATAGCTGGGCTTTTGAAACAAAAAACTCACTTCTTCCTTTTCATGAATAGGCAGTGCAGAAGAATGTGCTTTCAACAGAACCCTGAGTAAATGAAGAATGGTCACCTGGCTTGGATTATGTTACTCAGGAGATTTTTCTACAGACAATAAACATGCTGACCTCAGTCCTTGGCTGTAGCATGACATTACTCCAACTGCTGGATTACAAGTGTTGTTTCATTCTGCGCTGGCTGCCAATGGCCTAAAGGTACCATTACAACAACTCTGGGTTGCCAAAATGTAAGAGGGCCTTTATGGTAATCTTTTTTTGTCAATGACATCTTGTATTAACTATGGGAAATAAAGCAGCTAAGGCACCCTATTAATTGTCCATCTTAGGTGGATCTAGTTCTTCTTTCTCTATTCATAACTAAGAGCTGATTTCTAAGAACTTTCTAAGGGCTTGTTTACATATGATGGCAGCCTTCATGCAATCATCTTGAGACCATAAAGAACCCCACTGGGATCAGGGTTGGAAATAAAGGAGTTCAGGAGCATAGGCATGATAAAATTTATATAAAATTATGGAAAGGTTAGGACATGATTAATAATGAATAATTCTATCCCTCAAAAATACCAAAAATTGGGACAGTACAGAGACACTGACTGGCAATGATTGCAACACAAGCAGAGGAGGAAGCGGAGAACATTGAAAGCTGCCTTATACCAGATCAAAGAGGCAGAGAATGGTAGAGGTTTTTCACATTCTTGCAGGCTTGACTGGAGCCAAGGATCAGCTACAGTTCTACTCCTGAAGAACTACCTTCTAGAGGTATTTCACTGATTTTAGGGTCATAATTGTGTTGCCCCATGTGAATGGAAATATGCATGAAATAACACCGTAACATTATAATCATAAATGTGAAGAGGGGTGCTATAAGGATGGCTCTAGAATATTCAAAGTACTGTATAGAATCATAGAATCATAGAAATGTAGAGTTGGAAGAGACCACACGGACCATCCAGTCCAACCCCCTGCCATGCAGGAACACCCTCAAAGCACTCCCGACAGATGGCCATCTAGCCTCTGCTTAAAAACCTCCAAGGAAAGAGACTCCACTACACTCCGAGGCAGCATATTCCACTTCCGGACAGCCCTGACTGTCAGGAAGTTCTTCCTGAGGTTCAGGTGGAATCTCCTTTCCTGCAGCTTGAAGCCTTTGCTCCTTGTCCTGGTCTCTGGAGCAGCAGAAAACAAGCCCTCTCCTTCCTCTACATGGCATCCCTTCAAACAGGACTATCATGTCCCCTCTTAACCTTCTCTTCTGCAGACTAAACATATCCAGCTCTCTAAGTCTATCCTCATAGGGCATGGCTTCCAGGCCTCTCACCATTCTGGTCTCCTTCCTCTGGACTTGCTCCAGCTTGACCATGTCCTTCTTGAATTGGGGTGCCCAGAACTGGACACAGTATTCAAGATAAGGTCTAACCTAAGCAGAGTAGAGTGGTACCAGTACCTCCCTCGATCTGGACACCATATTCCTATTGATGCAATCGAGAATTGCATTGGCTTTCTTGGCTGTTGCATCACACTGCTGACTCATGTTCAGCTTGTGGTCTATGAAGACTCCTATATCCCTTTCACGCGTACTGCTATCCAGTATGTCCCTATATGAGCCCATTAGAGCTCTGTGATCTTCAGGAGAGACCCTTTTCTCTGCCCCACTACCTTTTCAGGCTCTTTTGGTAGGAACAAGGGAGAGAGCCTTCTTGGTGGCTGCTTCCAGGCTTTGGATCTCCTTCCTTAGGGAGGCTTAGATGGCTCCCTTCTTGCTTTCCTTTCTCTGGCAAATGAAAACATTCTTTTTCCATCAGTCTTTTAAAAATAGATCTGATAGCTTTTAATGGTGTACTGTTTTGTTGGTCTGTATATAATATTTTAATGTTTTTTCATTTTATCAATTGTTTATTTTCTAAATAATTTTTATATTTATACTTTTTATTGAAGTTTTTTTTACAGCTTTTAATCTTTATTGTTTTTAAGATGTTGGAAACCACACTGAGTCTCATTCCTGGGAGATATAAATGAATAAAATAAATGGACAAAGAAGGGCACTTAGACAATGGTTTGAATTGGAGTGATATTATAATATTATCATACATTAAAATGCTTTATCTATGTAGAAGGTTTGAAGTAGATGACCTCCAACATCCTTTCCAATGTGGGTGTTCTATTTAGATGGCAACAGTTGTCCTTATTGAATAGACTGGAATCTTCAGTTGTATGGACTATGACCATTTCCACATTCTACTGTTATTGTGCTATTATTCCGCTTTCAACATCCTGTGGAATTCTGGGATTTGTAGTTTACCAAGGCCAAATTCTCAATGCCCCTCCCTAAACCGCAAACCCCAGGATTCCATAGGATGTTGAAAGGGCAATAATAGTGCTATAACAGTGGAGTGCAGAAATGAGCTATGGATCTTTTCCAATAACAAACAAACAGATAAATCCCATCCATAATTGGCATCCATCTGTCTCAAAGGTAATAATGAAGCTGGAAGAAACTACAGAATAAATACCATAACATGTCCATAACATATAAACAACACATCAGTTTAAAATGTGGCCCTTAATAGCTGCAGTATCTTAGGGTTTTGGAGCTGGAGTGAAACATATTAAACTAAAATCTTTTCTTAACTGACTTGGATATATAGAACCTGGATGCAGTGAAGACTACTATTTTAACATGGATTAGCAGCCTTCAGTGCACCTGTGGGGGAAAAGGTACAAAGAGGACCACTGGTGCAGATGATCTCAGCTAAGTGAACGACATTGTTTGGCTAGTTGGGGTCAGGAAAAAATATATCCTGAATTAGACAAGCTCATGGACTGTTTATCTTTGAATAGCAGTGCACGGTTCTGATTCCCTGATTTGAGGGGAAACAACAGGGGATGAAAATGTCTTTCACTTCCTGTAAGAACTTATCTTTGGACTGCAGAATACCTACTGGTGGGTTACAAGGATTTTTGGTCTGATCCAGATTCTGCAGCATTGCCACTCTTGCTGTTTGGGAAGCCATCTGTGTAGTTTGGAGGCAAAAATTGTCTGAAAACTACACTGTTTTCTTTTAAAGAAATGGAGGTTTGGAGGGTTTGGGGGCATGGATGGAGTTTCAGAGGCTACAACAGTGAGTTCCAGGGACCATATGAAGTTTACAGGCCATGCTTTGTCCACTCCTGCTCCAGACAATACTGAGCTACATCCATGATCTGTCAGTTTCTAATGCATGTTCCTCTATGTTCCCAGTAGTGATGAGAATAGATGTTCTAATATGGGAGTTCAGCTGTTTATTCTTATCTCTACATGTGCATAATAAGCTCTATTAATTCAAGCGGAACCCAAAAGGTTGTTTGTCTGTTCTCACATTTTTATAACAAGGGCAATTGAGGCCTTGTAGGAGGTAAAGATGCAGTGAAAATGTCATCTGGGAAACAGCTGAGTTGGGGGAAGCTTCTCAAGAAGTTAAGAAACTGCTGCAGATAAACTTTTTTAAAAGCAGGTTAAGAAAACAATTTGAACTAAGTGATGGATCCTGCTTGCTAGGGTGTTAAGCAAATTAGCTAATTAACTTACTGAACCATTGTGCAAGATCAACAAATGTAGTGCTAATATTCCAGATAGGACAGCATAGCAATTCTTGAAATTGCAACTTGTGAAATGCTTCATGGACGCTATACCCTAAAGGATATAACATTATTAATTCTTCATTGGTCTTATGGCTGTAAACATGGTTGGAAGAAAAGACGAGCACACACACATAGCAATGTTTGATTGCAAAATTCCAGCTGTACATTTTTAAGATTGATACCAGCTAGGGAATCTGTGACCCCCCAGATGCCACTGGACCCCAATTTCCATCAGGCCCTGCCAGTGAGGAATAACTGGAGTTGCTGTTCAACAACGCAGATTCTTTGTGTCTCCCCAAGAGCGTATTTGGGAACCTTAAGCTTTGCAGCCAAATTTAATCCTCTGGGAGTCCCCATCTGGCCCTTCAGGCTTCCGCAGATGATCATACTTCCTTCCCCGTGATATCACCATTTTTGGTGCTATCCCACCCAGCTTTTACACAGGTTTTTTTTCCCATTCTGAAAAGCTGCAATGTATCACCTAAGATGTACTTATAACAGAAAACACTTTAGGCTAAAATGGTGGAGGGATTTTGTCTCATCTTTTTTATTTTGGCCCCACTCACCCTTGGCATGTGGTCCTTGAGACCTTCTCTGAAACTGAAGAATTTCCCTATCCCTTTTCTGTAGGATATACATAATTGTGCACAGGATCTTGACACTCTTTCAGAGTTTATAACATGCTAGCATATATGCCCAGCATTGCCTGGTATTTTATTTTCTCATAGGTAATTCTTGTTAGAAAGATTTGAGATCTTGTGTCTCTAATTCTCCAAATTGTTTTGTCCAGTACCTGTAACTTTTCTCCATATTCCCCAATCCAATCTGTGTTCAGAGTTATTAACATACTGAGATTGGGTCCCTGAAGGAATGTACTGCCCTCCTCCTTGCTGCTAGGCCTCATCTCCATAGCAACTGACCTATTTAAGACAGACACAGTTGACTGAGGCCCAAGTCAGTCAACTCTGGCTGAAAATTCTAAAGGCCCTTCCTTAAACTGCAAACCCAGGATTCCATAGAATCTTCTTAGGGAGCCAATCATATGACGTCTTCGCCTAACACAGATAAACAGACGAACTTTGACTTTTATATGTTAGATCAATCAAACAATAGCAAGGCCATCATCCAGGTCCAGCACTATAGACAAGGACACTAGGAGGGCAAAGAGGCAGAGCCTGAGAACCTCTGTAGAATGTGTATGGAAATCCCGTGTTCCAGATCTGGACCATAGACTGGATGTTCCCCATTCCTAATCTAAAACCACACAGTTCGAGTCAATTAAATGACCAGTAGGCTTGCACTTCAGAGCCAGTGTGGTGCAGTGGTTTGAGCATTAGACTATGACTCTGGAGACCAGGTTCAATTTTCCCACTTGGCCATGGAAGCCCATTGGATGACCTTGAGCATGTCACATATTCTCAGCCCCAGAAAACCCTGGGACAGGTTCATCTTAGGATCACCATAAGTCAGAAACAACTTGAAGGCACATAACAATAACAGGCCTTAGATATTGTGTGTGGATTTACACAGACTAGGGATTATTTTATCGGATGTTTATGGAACATCATCTACCATTGAGCACCCATGGCTATGAAACTTATCTGCATCAAAATTGTGGACCTTTCCTTGCCCTAGATTGATGATGCTTTCAGAATGTACCAACTCTGGCATAAGAGATCAGATGGCCAGTAGCAGACATTTAGACAAATTATCCCCCAAAACTAAACCTGAAATCATGTGTGGGCGACAATGGCAAGAACAGAACAGGAAATGCTGTTTTTTTCCTATGTGAGGAGAGCTCTCCCTTCCTCATATATTGATTTATACTCATATATTTATTTAAAGTATAATACATATTGCCTGAATAGGGCTAGGTATTCAATGAAGCAATACAAGTCCACACCCTAACTGCAGTAAGTAGTATCATAAGGATACAAAAACATTCTCCATCTTTCTCCAACACTGGATTACTTCTACATTCCTAATTTCAAGAAGAGTTTCCATGAGTGGAGTGGAATAGGAAGGTGAACAAGTGCTACTCCAGGACTTTTTTCAGAGCAAAAGTAGTGAAGTCATCTTCTGGAACAGTAGGGTAATTGATGGACTCCCTTTCCACTGGTAAATGAAGGATCTGATAACATGACTTTCACATTTTGCTATTGCTTGTGACAAGATAGTGTATGAGGAAGTCAGGGAATGAAAAAATAATTAAGCAGAAGCTGAATCCATCTTTTTTCTTTGATGTGTTTTTTTTAACTTCACTCTAGCCATTTAAACAGTTACTCTTTGCAAGATTGTTTGTGTTTCTAAGTAAAAGCTAATGGTTACATTTCAGCTAGCTGAAGTCCTTTTATTGAAACTGAATGTGTTTTACTAGCTGAACCTATGCACTTAGAGGAAGCCTAGGAATGTATGTGTGGGGGAGCTGCTTTATTCTGAATCTTACTATGGATCCATATTGTTCAGGAGTTTTAGCACTGACCTAGCAGTGGCCCTCTGGAGTTTCAGGTGAGATTCTTTCCTAGCCTTATCAAGGGATTGAACCCAGGACCTTCTGCATTCAAAGTATGTGTTCTGTCACTGAGCTCTGGATAGTTCCTCTCCTAATGGAGCTAAGACAAACAAGGAATGCCTGCTCCCAGCTAACTATGCACAAGATTTCAGGCACTGGCTATTGTGATATGCTCTATTGTTCTTTGGTGTACTTGCATATGTACTCTGTCAATATAGTTCCTATCCTTTGAAACTTATGGTTACAGTGGGCCCTTGGTATCCACTCGGGTTTGGTTCCAGGACCCCCTCACGGATGCCCAAATTCATGGATGCTCAAGTCCCATTATGTACAATGGTGTAGCAAAATGGCATCCCTTATATAAAATGGCAAAATCAGTTTGCTTTTTGGTTGTTTTTTTTGGGAGGGGGGAGCGGGCATTTTCAAGCTGTAGTTGATTGAATCTGTGGGTACAGAATCTGCAAATATGGAGGGCTGGTGTACATCTTAGGAGTCATATGTTGGCCTTGGGTAGATACATCACTGGGCATCCACATTTTCTTAGGGAGAGCCAATTAATGTTTATTCATACATTAACACAACAGCCATACCTCCCTGACCATCAAGCTATGTTTTCATAGTCTGTTGTCTTTGAATATATGGTCCTCCATTCCGTTGAAAGCCTTGATTCTTTTTTCAACCTGCATAGCAGAAATGTACATGAGTTGCCAAGCCTATCTGTTACATGTTTATTGGGAGGCATACAAAATGAAACATAAGCAGTCCACACTGCTTCTTTTCAGAACGCTAATATTTTCCATGTATACTTTAAGCTTCCTTTTTTTACATTCCAGTCAAACTGGTCTCACATTAGCCCAATGTGAAAAGAGAACAGGGTCTCTAATCTTCCTTAAAATGCTTCTTGGACAGAAATTGCTCCTAATTTATATGATGCATTATTTCTTTCCTATGTTCTAAAACACCATGCTGGCTTACATGCCTAATTTATGCAAATTACAAGCATATACAAATCCTATTTTTCAGATTGTGAAAGACTCCTTGACCTTTGGGTTTTTTTCCTGTGGCTTTCTTTTAGCAAAAAGCTATAACCTTCCAAGAACCTCCTTCTAACAGCATCTCCCTTAATCCTTAGGTAGCATGTAAATCCTTTTTCTTTCTTTGAAAATGTTTTCCACATTACATCCTGCATTCAGAGCTGCATTTCAAAGTCCCATTTTAATCCTTTTTATCTTAGCGATAACCTAGAATATTGTTCCCATTTTAGGTATTCTGGTTGCATTTCACTGTACATCTCTGAAACCTCCATAGAGGAATGAATGCTTTAGGCAAAATGAACTCTGAACTTTTGTGACACCAAAATTCTTAATGTGAGTATATTGCATGCAGCCAGCATGGCTTAACCTACATTCGTTATAAATACAGTTACATTATAAAGTTTGCACTAATTCGCTTCACAAATGAACACTTGGGGTGGGAGGTAAAGTAAAGTAGTAAAGAGTCAAATCATATGTTCAAAACAGTAGAAGCTAAGAGCTCACACAAAATATTTCAGTCAAATTGAAAAAAAATGCATCAGTGGAGCAAAGTTGATGACCAAAAAAAAAAAAAAACTTCTAAAATTATAAACACTCCATAATGATTCTCCACGAGCTATTAATGGATTTGGCATCAGGCAGTTTGGAAGTAATGACATTGTCTTGATTTGACACATTTGAGTACTTACAGGTCATGATGACACTATAAAAGTTAATGTGCATATTCTTTTTAAAATACCATTAGTACACCAGGGAAGGCACGCCTGCAATGAAATTGTCTTTAAATTAAAAAGTGTTATTAAAATGAGCTAAAATTCCCTTTTAAAATATTCTAACATTGCAGGAAATGAGATTATTCTTGATTACTAGAAAATGAGGGTTGTTTTGTTTTGTTTTTGGGACATTCTGCCTCTTACTGTTTGGGGGCTCAACACTGACACTTAGGATTCAGGCCCTTTCCACACTAGACTGTTATAGTGCTATTATTCCACTTTCAATGTCCTATGGGATTCTGGGGTTTGCAGTTTAGGAGAGGCATTTAGAATTCTCAGCCAGAGAGCTCTTTGGCCTCAGTAAACTACAAACCTCAGAATTCCATAAGATTCCACAGGATGTTGAAAGTGGAATAATAGCACTATAACAGTCTAGTGGGGAAATGGCCTCAGAGACAAACCTTCTGAGAGAGGATAAGGGATGGGTTGTATTTACATAAAAGCACAGCAGTTTAGGAACAGGTGTGCTTCTTGTCTTCCCCAGAACAGATGCAAAGAATAGGGCTAGATGAATCTAGTTCCATTCCTGTCATTTTCTGAGATGTTTTTACCTCCCATAACATTTTGTGGAATTACTACATTCAACTGTTGACAAATTTTCTCAAACTGCCGATTTAAATATTATTTTAAGCTATATGGAAATGTATGTTGTGCCTTAAAATAAAGCTCTTTTGATAATAATGTCTTGCAAAATATCAGTCTATATAGTACAAGTTTTAACTTCCAAGAACAATGTTCTATCTTGCAGAGAAATGTGAAATGGTTGGATCCTAATCTCTGGATTCATCCAAAAGGGGTGCATAAGATTGCTCCATATGGAATATGAAAAGATTTAATTCCTTGGACATCTAAAAAAAAAAATGAAAATGTAGTAGTTATTAAATACGGGAGGGGAGGTGAAACTTGGTCCTAGTATCTACTAATCTCTTCAAAAACTTTGGCATGCCCAGGACTATAGCTAGTTGCTGTGTAAGCCTCTAAATCACTTTCATAAAGGAAGTATCAGTGGGGATGTCCGAAAGCTCAAAAATGATGTGGAAAAAATGGTTGTAGAAGTGGAAGGAATAAACAAAGTGGATCAGGATAGACCACCAGATAGAGACAGGTTTAAGATTTTGATGAGGTCTTTTGTATTTTTATAAGAAGAACCAATGTTATTGCTCTGTTTTTATTGGTTTTCTTATTTCCAGCAGGCCCAGGGACTGCTGAAACTGATACACACCATACTATCACTCACATACCATCTGAAGGTAACAAGTAGACTACTGACTCCACTGACTCTAACATCCTAATTTCTCCCACCTCATTTCCACTGCTGACACCAGATGTTTGTGCCTTTTTGCTTGGTTTAATGAAGGCATTACTGCAATATGCACTTTGAAATAGGGCCATTTTCCACATCAGAGGGATGCCACATCTCACAGTGGTGGGAATGCATCCAACGGCCTGCTTAGATCATGAGCCACCAGTGATGCAATGGAAGAAATACTGCTAATGGAGAAGAGAAAGGGACAGCTTTCACACTGATGTGCAGCAAGAAGATAACATGGAACAGTGCTTTTTCACTGTGATTCAAAAACAGGTCCTTTTGGTTGGGAGATTCTGGAACGTTTGAACTTACCATTCAAAAATGTAACTTTTCTAAGACCCTTTCTGCAAGATGCTGTTGTCCTGGCATGGGGACGGGATAGGAGTGGGACCGCAATGATGCTTCTGCATGATACTGTCATGGTTCCATCCATCTCCTGTCATCAGGTGGCATGATCATGGATTAAATCATTGATGGGTTTTCCCCATCAATGACTCATGATTGCACCACCATCCCACACTTATCTGTCCTGTGGAAGCCCCAGAAGTGCAATGGAGGTGTCTCCTGCCTCAGTGCAGCCTGGGAAAGTGTCTGGCTAAGCTGCAGAAGGAAGAAGTATGTCCATTGCGCTTCCTTCGACAAGGATCCAGTCTAGTGAGGAGGGAGGCACTCCCATCATGCTTCCTTCCTGGCAGAGCCATTGCCAGGATCACCACCAGAGCACAATGGGACAAAGTAGGGTGCAGAAAAGGCCTAAGTTCCCAAGACTGGAATTCAATGTGGTTTAACAGTTTATGGTCCGTGCTGAATGTCAATAAAAATCCAAGATCATCCTTCAGACCAACAATTTTATAGCTGAAAACAGCAGCTAGATGTATTTAGTTGATATTAAAACTGACATTCACCATCTCCTTACATAGGCTTAGGGTCCATCACTTGCTGGCTTGAACCTAGGTGGACAAGTAAGAGTCCTTCTGAGAAGTTCCTCACAACCATGCTGTGAATGGCACAGCTCACACAATAGGAAAGATTATTTTAGAGCAGAGGTGGGCAATTTTGGGAGGTTAGGAGGCTGCATTGCCCTCCCCCCACAAATAGACCTTGGAGGGCAGTATCCCTCCACTGCATTCCCTTTAAAAAAATTCCCTTTTTGCCTCCAAATGCTTCCATATCGCCTCTAGGAGCATACAAACTGCTCTATACACATATACGCCACCCTGCTTGGGCCCAGAAGCTAAGGAAAAGCCCACCCTCCATTCCAACTGTCACTGTCCTAATCTCAGAGGGAGAGAAGAGAGATAAGGCATGAAAAGCCCTCCTTCCATCCAACTTCATCCAGTTTTTGCCTTCCCTTACATCTGTTTTTTTTTTTAGGCCAAGACTTTTTTTAAAAAAAAGCAATAACAAGAAATGTACTGGAAGTGAACTTCAAAGAAAAAAGAGTTTCCTCTGAGCCTAGAACAGACAAAAGAGGCAAAAAACATGGTGAAATATCCCCTAAGAAGGCAAGAAAAAAAAATCCCAGTTTTTCTTTTCCATATTTTTCCCCCATACCCTGGGCCATGAGAGGCCTTATGCAGCACGTGGGACATGCTTTCCCTACCCCTGGTGTAGAGCTAAGGGAACACATAAAAAATACTTGCTTCAGAGATATCTTGGAAAACGGCTGCCTATACAATATTTCAAATAATAAACATCGTCCTTTGGGAAATGGCAAGCACACCTGGTACAATGAATAGGCTGGATATATCCATGGCCTTCATGGCATGACTCTTATTCCTTCTTTTCCTCATCATTTTGTTGCTGAGGGAGAAACTGGGAAAGACAAAAGCATCTGATATCTCAGGGGAATGCGAGAATCCTGGGGAAAATTGATGGTTAACATAAGCAAGGTCATGTCATTCTCTTCTCAATCTTAGATTATTTGTCTGCTTTTCTAATATGATAATTATACAGCACCTAGCCAGGGCCTGGACCACTATTTTTAAAAAAGAATGACATTATCTTTCATTATGTTACTATTCCAATGGGAAGTAATTATATCTTTTGAATCGCATCAAAGGGATTGTTACAGTAACTTTTTAGTAGTAAGTCACTTTGAAACTCTGCAATTCCTTTTTAAAGGAATTTTAGAGATATGTTTCGAAAAGTAGTAACAAAAGAACTACCACTATCACCACCAAGAGTTGTCTCTGGTTTTTGTGGTATTATTATTACTATCTGAAAGATGAAGTGGGTATAGTTCTTACTCAGATAGGCAAACCTATGAAAGATAATATGGGGAAAGGTTGTTCTGCTATGAAGGCAGTAGTCACTGTTATATGTAAAAGACAGCAAGACTAAAATAGAGTTTGAAAGACACAGATTGACAGAAGCCAAAGATAAGATGAAGGAGGACATGGAAAATGTGGAATGACAGAGGACCTGGCATAAGACAAATGAATGCAGAAAGAGAAGAAAAGCAAGCTTCAAGATGGAAAATTGCAAAGGTAGAGGAGAAAAGAAGAGGAAAGAAGAGAAAACATGCCATGAGAGCATTTGTTAATGTGTTTCACAGACACCCCCATGGTCAATCTCACATCAAATTGCTACCTATTATCAGATATGTTCTTGATTCTGTTTCTCCTTCTTTGTTTCTCCTGCTTTTAGGTATCAATCCTGTTACCATCTCCTACTCCCAGTTTCTAAAGCTTAATACTAAAATTATTACCTTGGAATTCCTACACTGCAAGAAGCTCCATGATCTAGCCACTTTTATTTATCTTTAAATCACCAAAACTTGACAGCTAGAATGTTAGAGCATTTTTTTTAAGTGCAAAAAAAATGAATGTTCTGTGTTCCTGGTTTTCAGAAAGCAGTGACGATTACAGTCTGTACCTCTACTTCCACCTTGCTTTAAACTATGGGCTGCAATACCAATATATGAAGGTTGTATGGAATGGAATGGCTCATGTGTCCAGTGGTATAGAATGAGTCACACCAGTTGAGTATTGCTTGAATTGCCATCCTACACCACTTGATGAGTGTTGAGCAGGCACATCAAGTAGAACATGTGACCCTTTGAAATACTGTGCTTAAATGAACATCAGCTTCTATGAAAATCATCTAAGAGAGAATTATGTTACTGTCATCCCTCTGCATTCATGGAGGTTAGGAGCAGGGGGAAAAGATGAATAGCTATAGGATCCCTACACCATATTTAATGAACACAGACAGTGGCAGAGGTTGGAGTGTGTGGAGGGAGGGCGGGGGGGCTATGGTGTGACGAGCGTGGCCACTGTGCATGAGGGCATGGCCAGGGCGCATGGGTGCATGGCCAGGACATTTGGGGGGCATGGCTATGGACTGGGACATCCCTAAAACATTGCCGTCCAGGGCAAATCGCTCCCCCTGCCCCCACTTTCCTATGTGACTGAAAACAGATATGTACAATTCATGGATTCAAACCACTGAAATTCAAATATGCAGTATGAAAAACGTTTGAATCCAGCTGCCCAGTTCTGTGTGGACCCTCTGTATCAGCAACCTCCACAGCTGTGATTTCCAGTGACTGTGGAATGTAGCATCCTATACATAAAATGGCTGTGATGTGAAAAACACTCTGAAACATCCACATGCATGTTGCTTGTCATTTAATAATATGAGATGTGATCGTACACACTTTTTGCCATTTTGGGGGAAACCAAACGGAACTGAATCCCCCACAGATACTGATGTTCAACTGTATATAGATTTATATTTAAATCTGGAGTTTGTGGATTCAGAGGACGATGGTCTCACTGTTACATATTCTAGATTAGATACAATTCTTACTTGATGCCTCTATGCACAGTCATCTATCCGTCCATCTTTTTTCTTTCTTTCTGGAAATAGCCTTTTAAGGGAGGAAAAAGAACAAAAAAAATAGCAATAGGTTTAAAATAGTTCAAATTAAAAGTTATAAGGGTTATGGTTTTATCTGCCTGACTCAGATGATAGTTAACAGAGCTATAGCTCTGATCTCTTTCTTGCTCTCTCTCACTTTCTTTAGCCATTTACCAGGCGGCCCCTCCCAAAACTGCAAACCCCAGGATTCCATAGGATGTTGAAAGTGGAATAATACTGCTATAACAGTCTAGTGCGGAAATGGCCTTTCTCTCTCTCTTTCTCTCTCTTTCTCTTATACACATCCCTATAAACAGCATGTTCTACCTATGGTAAATCATCTACTGGCACAGCAGGTTCATCAAATTTCTTCATAAACAAAGTCTCTGATATTTCCAGGAAGTTGAATTCGTTAAGAAGACAAGTTTTTAAACATATTCAGAAAACATCTTCTGAATGACTCTGATTAGGATTTCTTTCCACAAGGTTTCTCTGCCAATTGTGAGTCCAGATTACAAGTATAGATAGTTTGGTACCAGAAGCAGGGTGGCCATTTACACTTTCACCCCCCCTCCCCCTGCTGAAGGAAATACAACACAAGAAAGAAGCAGCACAGATGTGAATAAAAAATCTGCACATGCTAATTTATATGCATTAATGCAAATTTAGATACAATTTTTATAAATTAAATGGAAATAAAATGTTCTTATCACGGTGAAGCAGCTGTAACCAGTTGACCTGTGGGCCTGCTCTGTCTGATGTCCATGTGCTAATTGTTGATGGGCAACTTCAGTGTCCCTGATCATCCTTCTTGTAGTTATACCAGGTTTGGACTTAGTATTTTTTCAAATAGACAATGTCTTGAAAGTGAGAATTATCTTCCCACAGCCCTTCAAATAGAAAACTGCCTTCTGTATACATAAAGCCTCTAGCCCAGAGGCTTTGCTGTGCAAGACCACAGTTTCTACAAATTCCCATGCTTAAGGCACTCAAGATCTTGAGGGCTTTATAGATTTCCAGTGCACTATCTTTTTCTGTTTGTCTCCATCCCCTCTTTGGTAAGCTAGGCTACTAGATGGCTGCTGCTGTCAGTCCAAAACGCGAGTGACAACTCTGGAAATCGGTTCTGAGATTCAATAGTGAAAACCCCAGTGGCTAATACAGGACAATTTTATTTCTCACGCAAACCTGCAAGTGCACTCCTTGTGTGTATCTGCACAGACAGAGAAAAGCCACTGCTCAGATTTGGGAGTGATTTAAAATAAGTTGTGCCATTAGTATCCACCCCTTTCCCTTACCCTTGCTTCTAAATCTATACATCTTCCTCAGCTCTTTTATGTATAAAATAACCTTTGAGCTTAATGCCAGATGAAACAAACACTGCTTTTCAAGCTCTACATACTCTGAAGGTCATGAATGCAGGCTACAAATCAGGAAGAATAAAAATCGCCCTACAGTAGAAGTCAAAGATAACTTAATCCTTGACAGTGAATTTCTTGAATTAAATAGAAGGCAGATAAATGACCTCTCTACCTTTTTTTGCACTGATAATAAAGGACAGACTTTTGACCATGGCACTGACCAGGGCAATCTGACTTGTGGAGACTGAAACAACATATAATGCAAATAATGAAATATAAAACTGGCCTTAATCATCATTTCTGGAAACCTGGGAAAAGGCTTGCAGATTAACAGCTTGTCTATCATATAGGATTTATACATTCCTTCTAGAAAAGCAATCCACTTCTGGAGGTGCACATTATTTTCCCAGTGCATTTATCTTCATACCTGTGTTTTGTTTTTCCAGCATGGGTGCAACCAAAATGCACATGAACAATCATATCTGTTAAGATACCCATAAGGCAGGTTCATCATGGCTCTTACCTAAGAAAGGAAGGAAGGAAGGAAGGAAGGAAGGAAGGAAATAGTGGAGGAACAAGTGGAACCTGCAAGACACATTACACCATGCTATCATTTCCTAACGGGAGTCTCCTAGCCTGTGGGGTTTTTTTGGAGGGAGGGGTAAAGATATTGGCTTCTTTGATTGTTTTTGTTGTTTTAAAGAAATTGGTTGGACTTCTGCAAACCTCAGGATTTCCCCAAGCATGCCGAAGCCTCTCACTCCTTTTTCAGTGGCAATATTTCTATCCATTAGTACCCTTGGCACTCGCCACACAGGTACTTTTAGAAATACAAGATATTTAAGAACACAGCAGAATTTTTTGAGGAAGTACCCTGACTGATAGCCATATAACAGACCTCCAGAAAGAATGTCCCTTGTTATCACACATAAATTTGAAGGAGTTGTACATTGCAGTTATTTACTAGCCATGGGACAGGCTTCATAGATATTTTCAGCTGGCTTGCAGGAGGGAAGGTTAGGTAAAAGAAAGAAACCAAGTGCTCATGTAATAATGTATCCTTTGCAACATCTGTATGGACAATTGCACTTATTTTAGAGACACCCAGCAGGTACTTTGTCCCTGTTGTGGGATATGTTGACAAAGGGAAAGGAGGAGGAATGTTCTGAAATGAAGCAAGGTTTATTGATGGCATTTATCTAATCAAAGAACAAAGCAGAAAGGTGACCCCACACTTTGCAGAAGACAGCTGTAACATTTCCATCAACTTCAAAAGACCAAGTGTTTCACTGTAATGTCCATACTAATTTTCTGTACTCAGTCCACTGCCTTGGATATTTGATGTTCTTAGTAGTGGCAGCAGTATTAGATGCAGAGATTCTGTTCTTTCTTATTCTAGAGATCAAAGTTTTAAACAATTGGAATCTACCTGAAAAGGAAGTGAGGGTGAGCTTTTGCAGGTTTTGAAAGATGAAGAAAGCAGAGAAGCAATTTGTGCAGATAAGTCTGTAAGGTCGTGACAAGATGCAACTCTGTACTTTGCTTTTATCAGGCCCAGATGGTATAACGTCTTTACTGTAGCAGGACATTACTTAGATAAGTACATAGATAAGAGCAAGTTGGTGGAGACTTAATTTGGTCAAGATGAAGGCAATATTCACACATTAGGGGAAGATGGCCAAATGTTCCTTTTGTTTCTTTTTCTTTAAATGGCGAGCAATGAGGATTCTTTCAGATCTTTGGTAGCACCCAGGAACAGAATGCTTTGAAAGTATAATTTTAATACTTGGCTAGTTGTAGTCCCCCTAAACTCCAATGAAGTTGTATCTATTACTTCCTAAGTATTTTTTATCAAATTTCGTTGATTTGGGGGTGGGGGAATACTTACAGCAACTCAACAGGTGAGCTGTGTACCCTAGCCAGGATTTCTACAAAGTTAGTTTAAGCTTCTATGAATATTGGCTAGATGCAGAAATTTTGACTGCTGATGTAGAGTTGCAAGTATCTTTTTTTTTTCTTTGTTACTACTCTGTGATACTGCCTTGCTTGCAGTGCCTTGCAGAAGTATTTATTTCTCTTTGATTTTCCTACATTTTGTTGTGTTATAGCCTGGAAATGAAATGGATTTTAAGTTCCACTTGAAATTCCACTTGTGTTACCACTTGATGTACACAAGATACTCAACACAATGAAGATGCACCATATTTTTACTGTGGCACAAAAGTTAAGTAAACAAAAATAAACTGACAATGGTACATCCCATGTTCACATTGCCAATTAAATTAATTTCAATTCAAGGTTGCAATACAATGAGATATAGAAAAGTCAAAAGTGGAACTGAATATGGCTCCATCCTATCTGATCACTGCCAATATAATGTAATATTTGGCTTGCTTTAGAGCTTCTATGCAATCTTAGCTGTTTTCCCACAATCAGCTTCCCTGTATCCTTCTTTCATGTGGAGAGATTTGCTTACAATAAACATCTAAACATAAGAATGAATTGGCACTGAGGAATCTACTAAAAAATATCCTGCAAAATGGTACACAGCCTATTAGTTTTCTGTTTCATGATTAACTCATGTAACCATTGTTTACTCAGTGAGGTAATTTATATTTTTTTTTTCTCCTGGTAATTGTTACATGATAGGTTCCAACACTTGATGAGGTCCACAACTTGACATAATTTCCTCAGCACATTTTTCAAAGATTTTCTGGTATCTGGCAAGTTGCAGTCTCAGAATGTGGCTCTACTATATGTCAACTTCTTGGAAAAAGCAATTCATAGAAAGTACATTGCATGAAAAAATGTATATAATTGTTCTTGCCTTGGAGAAAGGCAAATATTTCCCCTAGAATGTTCTGACTTTTCTTCCAGACTGCCAGCTGTTAAATTGGTTCTCAATAAGATTTAAATATTAGTGTCCAAAGAAAAGAGTTCACACCTACAAAACTGACTAAGCAAGTAACGTTAACTAGGGCCCGTTACACACCTTACCTTCTCATGTTGTCCTCCGGTTGCAATCCTAGCAGCACCTCTGACAGGAAGGGAGAGTGATAGGAACACTCCTCTCCACACCGGGCCAGCTCCCTGTGGAAGGGTGCATGATGGACATGCCTCTTCCTTCCACAATGCAGCCGGACACTTTCCCGTGCTGCACTGGGACAGGAAGCACCTCCATCGCGCTTCCGGGCCGTCTGCAGGGCAGGTAAGCGTGGCATGGTTGCACAATCAGGGGTCACTGATGGGGAAAACCCATCAATGATTTACTCCGCAATCATGCTGGCCGGTCATGGGAGAAGGATGGGGCCATGACGATGTCTTGTGGAAGTGTCATCGCAGTACTGCTCTTCTCCCGTCTCCGTGCTGGGACAACAGCCTCTTGTGCAAAGGGCCTTGGATGTTTGGATCAACAGACATTAGGGTTAAACAAGATGGTGGCAGTTATGCATCATCAAGAACCATTCCTTCTGGAAGTGGCTTTGCCAGTCACTCTAAAAGAATTGAAATTTGTCAATTATAATAGAAAACCAAGTTAAGATATGTTTTGACTTGAACCTGTGTGAAATTTAAGGCCCCAGTACATTACCAAAAAGTGTGTTGTTTCAGCAATAATTTTCTTTTGCCCCCTTTTTTTTGTTTTCGTTTTTTGTATTAGAGGCTTCTTATAATCTGAGGCACTTAACTATGGTTCATTGAGTTTTTGCATAAATTCAGCACTGACTGTATTGTGTCAAAAACAAAAAAATCCTATATCTCAGTATCCTAACTCTTACAGTATCTTATGCCTCAGCCATTATACTTCCAGGAGCAAAAGCACTATTGTTTTTTTAAAAAACCTTATTGCTATACAGTTTTCAGACTGGCCAGTTTGGAGATACTTACTCAGAATTGCATGAGAACTGCAGTGAGAAGACAAAGCACTCCATTTGTTGTTCAAACTCCTTGCCTGTATATCTGTATGCAACTTTCTACTACTCGCTCATTAGGCGTCACTGGTTATTTCTTTTCATATTGTTTATATGCATGCATGTTACAACAGTAATTTAAATTTCAAAATTATTTTGAGGGTGAAACAGTTTGCTGTAGAGATGTCTTGTCCAGATAAAGAATAATTTCATTCTTAGTTGTGTGGATATGAGGCTGTATCAGAAACAGAATCCAGGGCTGAAGATCACTTTTTACCACGGGCTTGCTTTGTGTGCTGTTTGTTTTATGTCTGTGTGTGTATTTTGTGCCTTCAACTCACCTGTTGACTTATGGTGACACCATGAATTTCATAGGGTTTTCTTAAGTAAAGAATACTCAGAGGTGGTTCTGTCAATTCCTTTGTCTGAAAATAGCCCTTGGTAGTCATTGATTGTCTCTCATCCAATTATTGACCAGGGCTGACCCTGCTTAGTTTCCAAGATCAGACAGGATCTGGTGCCTTTAGGGTATTACACCCTCTTCCTCAGTTAGCAACCCATAGAAATAGGAGTATGATGATCTGTCAGAAGGTGAAAACAATATAACACACTTTGCTCATTGAGAGAAATGATAACAGAAAAAGCAGGTGCCCCCAGGGTTCCCCAAAACTATATCAGTATTGTTTTATTGCAAAACTCATTTGAACACCCTCTGTTCATATATAATGACAGCATTTTTTCCTAACAAATCAGGATTTAAATCAACTGAGAGTAGAAAAAATGGACTTTTTCAAATCAAAATTAACTTACATTATCTAGATTTCAGGATGGCTCAGTTATGTACTCACAGAGCACTATCAACCATCTGTCACAGACATTTTTGCGTTCTCAGTAGGAAGGACATGACATAGCGTTGCCGCTACCACCGGAGATGTGATCTGTCATAATTGGGTCTATTCCAAATAACCAATTTACACCTCCCTGGTTGGATCGAGCACGTGTGGTTGTTATTCTATCACCTGGAAGACTGCCAGGTCTGCACAGAATCAGGTTGCAACTTCAACAAACTGGAAGTGGTTCACTGGGGTAATGTAAGGCCATTAAAAAGGGTCCTATGGGGCAGATGAAAAGATGCCAGATTTCACACGGCAGCAAGTTTGTGGAGAGGTGAATAATTCTTGTGAAGAAGTATGGCATCTCCCCCTATCTTTTAGCAGATCCACTCTGCTACTACCACTGACAAAGTTGCACCTACTGAAAAAGCTACTGAAATTGCAAGAGACTTGTGCTCCTGCTTGCTATTTCTCTTAGGCACCTGGTCCTACAGAGAAACAAAGTACAGGTGAGAGACCATCCCTGCATGGCCTTTTTTCCAAGCACAGTCACAGGGGATTTTGGTGACAACTATGGCAATAGTGTGAAGGAATCTTTTGGAAATGCACAAACACACATGAAAGGTCACAGACAGCCTGCATGCTACCCACACCCAATATAATCCTCTGATCCAATCAATGAAATTAATTAGGTTCCAACTGGTCAAACTGTGTTGGGACTAGGAAGAATTTTTAAAGTTAATCTTGATTGGCTATGAGGCTAGCATGTTTATGATTTCTTTGACTGTTCCTTCTCAAAGTGGAAGATGGTATATATAGGTCAAAGAGTCATGGAATCATAAAGTTGGAAGGGGCTTCATGGGCCCTTGAGTCTAACTCGTGTTCAGTGCAGGACCTCTAACTAAAGCATCTCCAGCAGGTAGTTGTCCAGCCTCTTTTTGAAGACATCCAGAGAATGAGACCTCACTACTTCTCTAGGCAATTGATTCCAGTGCTGTCAAGAAGTTCCTTCTAATGTTCAATCAAAATGGACTCTTCTGTAACTTCAAACCATTAGACTCTGGGTCAGCAGAGAAAAAGGCCTGTCCTCTCCATCTCTGCAACAGCTGTTAAGGGACTTAAAAGACTGCAATGACATGACCCCTCAGGCTTCTATTCCCCAAGCTGAACAAACATACCCAGCTTCTTTAACTTTTCCTCTTATGTTTTGTTCTCCATACCTCTTATCATCCTCATTGCCCTTCTCTGCATCTGCTCCAACTTATCTATATCCTTCTTAAAATAGAGGTGCCCAGAACTGAATACAGTGCTCCAGATGAGGCCTGACCAGTACAAAATATAGTGGGACTATTATTTCTTTCAACTTGGAAACCATGCTTCTATTAATGCAGGCTAAAATGGCATTCACCTTCTTTGCTGCAGCATCACACTGCTGGCTTGTGTACTGTTTATAATCAACAATAATTCCAAGGTGCTTTTCATAGATAGTATTGCTAAGCCATGTATCTTGCTTCCTATACCTCTGCATTTGGTTTTTGTGGCCTAAATGTAGAATTTTGCATTTGTCTTTATTAAATTCCATTTTATTAATTCCTGCCCAATTTTCTAGTTTATCTAGGTCCTTTTGAAAGTTTTTCCTACCTTCCAGTGTGTTAGTCATTCCTCCCAGTTTGCGTCATCTGCAAACTTGATAAGGATTTTTCCATTCCATGGTTTGAGTCATTGATAAAAATGTTCAAGAGTAATGGCCCTAGAATAGAACCCTGAGACATTCCCCTTGAGACCTCCTTCCAGCTTGAAACAAAGGGCCTTTCCACACTACCCTGTTATAGTGTTACTATTCCACTTTCACCATCCTATGAAATCTTGGGGTTTGTAGTTTAGGAAGTGGCATCTAGAATTCTCAGTCAGAGAGTTCTTTGGCCTCAGTAAACTACAAACCCCGGAATTCCACAGGATGTTGAAAGTAGACTAATAGCACTATAACAGTGTAGTGTGGAAATGCCCAAAGCCATTGATGACAACTCTTGAAGCATGGTTTTCCAACCAATTACAGATCCATCTGACAGTGTTCACAAGATTAATTTGGCAGGATTTGTTCTTGACAAACCTGTGTTGGTTCCTACTAATCAGTACATTATCATCAGGATACTTGCAGACAGGCTGCTGTATAATCTGTTCTAATATTTTCCCTTGTCTGACTGGTCTGTAGTTTCCTGGATCTTCTTTTTGCCTTTTATGAAGATAATGTTTGCCCTTCTCTAGTCCTTTGGCACCTCACCTGTTCTCTTAAGATTTCTCAAAAATGATGGCAAGGGTACATCAGCAAGTTCCATCAGACAAATTCCTTGTCAGGTTCAGTGCAGATACTCTACTAATGAACCACTGGTTTTCTCTATCAGCACAACAGTTAATTAGAAGGACAAGTGAGGATGTGTGAAAGATGACACCAAGAGGGAGAAGAACAGAGTGGTGCCTGAGATGGAGATAGCAGGTCACTCACAAAGCCAGAACATAAGTACTATTAAAGGTACAGTAAAATCCAAAATAAACATTGTATTCACACCTTTGGCCAACCAAAAGGTGCAAAATACATCACACCAAGCTTTCAATACCCAGGCTTGTTCATCAGACAAGAATGGTTTTAAAAAAATCCTGCAAGGGAAAAAAAGTTAGGGTCACAGTTCTGCATCTTTGTTGAGATATAGCTGCATTGTGGTTGGCATATTTGCTTAAGGTGTTCTTTAAGGTGGTGCTGAAGAAGGTCAATGCAGATAGAGGCCACATCACTTCCTGTCCATAAAATGACTAGAAACAGAGGCAGTAAAAGAAATGCAGTAAAATTTCCTTCGTCATTGGCAGCAACAAAGTTCCTTTGAGACCTAGGTGTGCCTCTTTCCTGCAGGAGGTTTCAAGTCACTTTGTAGGCAGAGTACTGCGAAACTTTTAAGAACCTTTTGTATCATCACATCCAGAGATAGATTTAAACTATGGAAGATGATTTAGCTTTGACAAAGCCAACACATTTTGAATGGGGAGACTTCGTTACATTTCTCTCCATGGAATATGTACAGTTCATCAGGTATATCGTGAGTATGAGCTGAGTTGTGCCTCTGATAGGCATTTATCTGGCTCACCACACTACATTTCACGGGCATCTCCGTGAAAGGGTTCTAGTGTCTAAGAAGAAGATAAATATCTTCAGAAGGGGATAGATTTGATTCATGTTCCTTTAAGTACAGCCTGTTTAATCCAGTTTGGTGCTGCCTACCTCTTCATCCCTTCCTTTCTGCAGTACTGTCACATGACTGATAAGTATTTTATTTCAAGTTTGGCTTATGTTTCATACAAATCATGAGTTGCTGCAGAAAAAAAATAAATCTGATGTCATAATCAACGTTCACAGTGCTTTCTAATGCATATATAAGCACTCAGCCATATTTTTTTGTATAGACTTACTTGCCCTGGTGGCAGCCATTTTTCAGAGAACCACTGATGAAGTAAGTTACTGCTTCATGGCGGTAAAGAGTGCAAAAATCAATTTTATGGCATTGTGCCTAGAAGTGTATACTTATCATTTGTACTAGGCATTCAAGTGAGACACACTTACCTTGAATATTCAAGATGTTTCTGAGACATTTTGGATGAAAGGTGGTTAGATATCATTCCACAGCTATATGAAATGGAAAATATTTCATTTTCTGCACAGACAACAGGTACAATGAAGAGTCAAAAATATGACAGTATAGGCAGGGAATGGTGGACATTTTTATTCTTTACTCTTCCTTTTGCTTAATTGGTTCTCTTTTCCTTGAGCTGCATAAACAACTGGGACGTTTGATCTACTGAATATCCGTCATCACTTCTAAGAGCTTTATAAAACCACAGATCTGACTCTTTCTCTGACAGACATATTTTTGAATCTAGAAACAGTTCTACAGTAAGATATTTTCATCAAAAATGTAGAACCTTATGAAAAATTCAAATGTTTTGGTGGAGGAAAGGCCCTCAACTGGAATAATGTCATCCCATGTATATACAGGGTGGTGTTATTTCTAGGTGAGTTTTTCTTTTCTTTTCTTCTCCCCTCACCTCCCAATATGGATTTCAAAGGTTCTAATGTCACTAGCTCTCAGAAGGAGCCATGGTAATAACTATTCTGATCTGTCATTACCTTGCCAGATCATGATATTTCAGGTTTCTTGTTTTGAGTAAATTTAATTCCTTATCTTTGCAGCTTTATAAAACAGAAATCCATTTTGAACAATAAAGCATAAATAATGTATTTCTATTTTTGAATGTGTTCTTGGATATGGCTGCAATTTATGAGAAAAGCAACTATAATTATGAATGCAAATGATTTCACAGTTATTGCAACAGATTTTGTTTATATATGTTAAACTGTCTTGAAAAATAGCCTGCTTTTATGAGAAAAGCCTGGGCTGTTTCTTTTCTTGAGAGCGAGAGAGAAAATAGTTAGAGTAACAACTATGAAACTAGGACAACTACTTAGTGTGACTCAAACTGTGCCAGTTTGAGTCCTTTATATTGCTGTCTCTAGGACCTTAAAATGGTCAAATTGTTTCAGGGTCCACAATCCTATAAAATAGCAGTCTAACCAAGCACTTGTAGAGTTGCAGATTGTCAAAATCAAAAGTAACCTAGAATCTGAAGGATAAAAAATATTGTGGCCAATTAGCTCCTTCCCCATAAAGTCTTGACATATAATTTTCTGGCAATGTCATGTATATGTATTCAGAAGCAATTTTCATTAAGTGGAATGAATCTTATGCAGAGGATGACAACTTCAACAGCCTGCATCCAGTGCGCTATTAAAGGATGTCTTCTGCTTTATACGCCCACAGTGTATGTGAAAACTTCTAGGAAATAGAAACCAACTTTGCATTTCACCATTAAATGATCTATTTAATAGGGGTACATAATAGTGTTTTTTCAGTGGTAGCACTGCAGAGGAAAAGTGACTTTCCTAGGGTGTCCTACTATGCAACATGTGTGCTAATTTTGAGAAGATTCTGAAGGTATACTTGTTGCTTCTGCTGTAAAGGACTCACTGCTCTTACTGTCTATTTTTCCCCTATTCTGATTGTGATTTTATTGTTGGCATACAACATTGCTTAGTGTATGTTTTCTACATATAACTTACATTGCTTTGGATACTCTTAGCAGATAAGTGAGCCAATGGCTATCATTAGAGACAGTACAGTTGCTACAGCTTTCTAAGAAAGTTCATATACCATTTTTGTGCATCGTATCTATATGAAACAGAGGATATGGAGAGCTTAAGAACAAACTGTGTGCTTTTATTTCATATATGTACACATCTGCTTGGTGTCGCATTGTAATTTGTCCATTGTCTTGGACACACAATAAATGACATCACTATTCTAACATGTCTTTTGGCCACTTGCTTCTTAGAGCTAAATCCAGTTGTTGGTGTCAGCTAGACTAAATGCATGTAATCAATGAGAATGTGATAAGTGAGCATGCATGTAATCCCATTGATTCAGTGAATGTACTCTAGTTGGAACTGTCAGTTGAATTTAGTCCATTTTATAGGGGGATAGATGTTGGAGAGATATTCTACTCATTTAAGCCAATCACACCTTGTCTTTGGCAGGATGCTGTACACCTAGCACTATTCACTTTTTAACTTCCAAACTATTTTACAAAAACATTTTGCTATAAAAATGAGACGCTTGTCCAGTATGAAGCACCCACTCATGGCCAATACTACATCTGCAACCGGGAAGACATTTTTATGTGGCTAATATTATAGTATTCATTATTTATCACATTAGAAACATTCATCTCTGGGGACCAGGTGGGATAGCAAAATGTCTAGGCTATTTTCATGGACATGCTACCATCAGCTGTGAAAGCCCTACCTATTGTTAAAACAGCAATTAATTAGTACAATTCTATTCTAGGGTCCATCCTGGGCATATCCCAGTCTGCAAATAATGAAATCATTATCCTGGACATATCTTATTCTGCCAGTAATTAAATAATCTAGAAACGTGTTATGCATTTGCTAGATGCTAACCAAGTACTTTCATTTGCTTGTGTAGACGGAGGATGAGGGTGTTTGCAAGCACTAATCACAGCAGTAATGGCAATATTACAAATACTGATTAAGGTGCATGGATTAATACTGCTGTTGCAGAGTTTATGACAAGTCCTTCTGATCAGGTGAATTAATCAGCCCCAGCAAGTGTTTGAATACTAAGAGGTCTAAATGTTTACAAAACTAGGTGGCATTTCAGATTGCATGTTGTAAGTCAAAGCATTATAGGAGAAAAACACTTCAAACTCATGTTGAAGAAGCCTGTGGTGAAGATATGCCTATTGTTTTCTGAGTCTTTCAAAGTCAAACCCACCATATCGCATAAGCAAGAGCGCTCAAAGCTTATGTTTCAGCTATAAATGCTGAAAGGCTCAGAAGTTTAACTGTGGTTCATGTATCACTGTTTTTATACATCATCAGCATAGTGATGGTACATATCAGCCCTGTTTTGATCTCAGTGCATTTTTCATTGAACACAGTCTCTATGAAGAATGAATTGGAGGCAAAGAGTTTACGTGTGTACATCTTGGATGTCCACGGGTTTAGTTCACAAGACTCAGTTAAAGCACCAAGGATAAGACATGATATCTATCAGGCACAATCCCATTACTGTATGTTTGTTCCTCTTTGTTGTGTGAATAAGCGTCCTGGACAGTAGTGTAACTTGCCAATGGAATCCTGATTGCCCATTCATGGTACAGAGATTAAGAGAGAAGAAAGAGTTGCCCTAAATCAGTATATCCACTTCTATGAAAACAAAAGAGCAAAAGGTATATTTTTCTACTAAGGTATTCTTTCTTGCCAAATGTTTGTAATATCTTTTTCTTCCCTGAAAGAGAAGCTGATTGTGGCTGACAGCACTCTCATTTTGGGGTCAGTAGGGCAATAGGTTAATATCCTGGCTAAAGAAGCTTCACTCAAGAGCAGAGCTGCACAGTATTAAAACGCAGTATTCGAAAACAACAATAGGGAGATAGAATTGCATAATAATTCTTTTTGCCACAGGGGAGGGATTAATATATTCCCTTGCATCTTTTACATACAGAACACATCCCTTTCTCTGGAAGTTCAATGCTGTACCTAGCTTGGACGATAGAGTATAGGATTATAGGAATGTTGGGTAATAAAATCACATTCACATGATGATGATGATAATGATCCTGCCTGTCTGTGAATCAATTGTAAGACAACTAACAACAATATTAAACTTCCTCCCATCAAAAACAGAAGACAATTAGCAAATTGCCAAACTCAAAAGGAAAACTCAACAAATATACGGGATTTAAATGGGAGAAAACAGAAAACATAAGAGCACTGTGCAACTCATTGCATGATGCCATTGTGGGTTGGGAAGCGGACGACGTGTCGGCCTCTGGCTTGCCTGAGGCCATGTGACTATGTGTGGCCCTCAAAAAGGCCCCAGAAGCGAAAGCCAATAGGATCAAAGCTGCTGCTTTTAATTCATTGGCTGCTGGAGCTGGGCTTGAGTTAAGCCTGTAGACTTCACTCAGGTCCAGCTCTGGGGTATATAAAGCAGTGCTCTCAGAGGCAACTGCCAGTTGTCTCTCAGCAGTGTACCACCCACCCACTCTTTTTTTGGTGGGTAGGTGTTTGTTAAGTTCAGGTTACTCTCTATTTCAGGGTAGCTATATCACAACTTGTAAGGCAGGAATATAGGTATTGGATCCAGGGCAGTAGGTACAAAGAGCTACTTGGCACTAGTTAGACGAGTGTCCTGCCCAGGACTCAGGGTTTGCATAGTGGCAGTGGGTGTGCCCTGCTCAGGAGGACAGGTGACATGCACCCCTTAGTGGCATCTTCAGCTCTGAGCTGCAGGCTTGGGCTGATCAGTCAACAGGCAGGTTGACTGACGGCTGGGTCTGTGGCCCTTTCTGCACCTTACCTTTTTGCGCTGCTGGGTTGGGGTTCTCGTGCGAGAAGGCTTGGGAGGAACGCTGTCGCATCCCTCCTCCTTCAGCTCTGCAGCTCCTTCCTTGTTGCGTGAATGCCCCGCCTCTTCAGTTTGCAGTGCAGCCTGGGACCTCGCAGGCTGCACAGAGGAGAGGATGTGCGACCGGCCCGGCTCCTGAGGCTCCGCGTGGCAGGTAAGTGCATGCAGGGCCCTGGAGCAATGTGCGACTGTGCACCATTTTCAGCTTTGACCTGAAAATGAAAAATCCATGCGCGGTCCGCATCAGGCCCTTGAGCGTTGCGTAAATGTGAGTGCGTCATGCAGACCGCTCCTCACATTTACGCGACGATCAAGGGGCCCTTTCGCTTCAAAAACGCCGTGTGAAAAGGGCCTATATCCATGCTTGCGTCCACCCTATATGTATCTGTAGCCAATAAAGTCATGGCCTTTTCCATCCCAAACTCATGTTTGGGTCATTCTTTACAGAAGAAGTCACCTCTGACCACACAATGAACTGAATCCTGTTGTTAATCCCAATTTGAGTTGACCCACTGAATCAGTTTTTGACACTGATTCAGTGGCTCTATTACCGTTGGTACTAAGAATAGGGTTTGGGCCATTAACAACATAAACAGAAGCAAGAACATAAAATAATTTTTCAGGTCAAAATTCTAGACAGAAACTCCACAGAGCTATAAAAACAATTGATGAAGGAGCCAAACAAGCCTCCCTAGGGAAAGAGGAGGCCATTATTTAGAGGAGACCACAATGGCCCCTAAAATCTCATCGCTGAGAATCAAAATAGTTTGTAAAATTATTTCTTTGGTCATTCTTCTATTGTATATTATGGAGTGACTGCAGACTCAGCCATAATTAGAATAGACCCACAGTAAATAATGGGACTTAACTTCATAACTAAAAATAACCTGACAGTGGATTGGATCCTTCTTTGTCGTTCTTAGAGCAGACTTCACTGAAACCAAGGGAGCTGAAGTGAATCGCAGGTACCTTAAGTCTTGTTCATTTCAGGGGCTCTTCTCTAAGTGTTACTAAGTCTGAGCCCAACCCACTGTCAGTATATTCTTGTAGTTTTCTGTATTTTGTATGTTTCAGACTTTTATCTACTCCCACAATCATACTCCAACAGTTTCTTCTGCCTGATCAAAAGCAAACTACCTTCTGGTTGCTTGGAAGCAAATTGACCGTCTGTTTTGACACCACTCTGAGAACCATAACTGCTGTTTTACATCCTACTTGTTTTTTCTTTTTGCCTTTTCTCATTAGCACATTGTATTCAGTCTCTAAAAACTTATTGGTTTTGTTTTTTGTTTTTGCTTTTTACAGAATTTGATCCAAAGGTAGGAGGGCAAGTAATTGAATGTTTACGTGATCCTTGAAGAGCGAGCCAAGATGGCAGTCACTGAAACAATATGCAAGTGGCAGGGATTCTACAGCTCTCTCCGGGATACACAAACAACAGTTAATAATTAGAACTGGAAAGGAATCCTGGAGTGTTAAGCAGCATATGATTCTCTAGTTTCAGGCATGAAAAGAAGGCAGAATTATATTTATAAATCTTTAGATGATTAAAAAAGCCTCAGCAATGTAAAGCCAAGAGAGCAGTGGAAACATAAAAGCCGGCGTCACGGGGTATATTCAGAGAAGCACTGTTTCCCCTCCACACAGTCAATAAGATGTTCATTGGCAAAGGATACGCAGTCTTTGTCAAGCATGTCCAGATGGCCCCTGTGAATAACACTGAGCACACTGCAGTGATATACTTGTTGGGCAGATAACTTACAAATTTGGAATGAGCCTCTTGAAGAGATCCTTCATTAAGCTAATAATGTGTCTGGTTATATGGTAAACAGAAGCCAAGGGGCCGGTAACATTTTCACAAAAGGAGTAAGTTTTAGCTGCTATGGCAACCTGGACGATGCCGACAAAATCAGTTCTTGATTATATTCAAACACCACGAGTCCGTGGATGCAAATGACTTGTTGGAGGGGAAAATATGTTTAGGAAAAAATACATGAAAAGAAGTATATCACTTTATTGCCTATTGGGACAGTGGTTAGTATGGGGAGGCATGGAGACAGGAAGCAGGGAGTACCATGATATGGAGGGAGATTTATAGGCATAGAGAGAATGTTATTCCTCTCCAGTCAGCATCTTTTCCCCAAGATGTGGATAGTCATGTAAACCAATCATCCACTGGACCACTCCACAACAAAACATCACTCATACATGATTTGACTGTAGATGAGGAGGCTGACCTGATATGTATAACTGAAACCTAGATATAAGGGACTTGACCCAGTTCTGCCCGCTGACATGCTGGCAGGGTATGTTGCAGTTAGCCATAATTCTATCTTTCTCACCAGGAAATCAATCTGCCTAGGGGTAGATTGCAAAAGTTAGCATCTGGTATTGTGTCAGAGAAAGAAAACAGAGAAGTCACCTACCTGGCCAACAGCCTTTGTGGCTGAGCTGATAGAAGTGATTTCTAGTGTTGCACTGAAGAACCTCAGAAGGTGGCCCTATTGGACTTCAATATTTATGGTACAGTTGCTTTGGCAAGACCAGGATTCCATGACCAGCATCACAATACATACCTGCCCTATACTTTCCAGATAATATTCTTGACCTAGTGTTTGCAGCCAGAGCTCTCATTTATTAATGTTTTCTGAGAAGCAGGAAGACTGGAAATAGGCCTGTAGCTGGAGAAATCATTTCTACAAAAATGATTTCTTTCTCTTCTTTCCTTTTTTTTAAAGAGAAGTCCTATCACTGCTTATTTTTAAGACAACTGCATTGCCCCTTGCCCCACCAAGACTTTGTACCAGAAGACAAACATCTCAACCTATCTGTCCTCAACACATATTAGAGTCAGGTTCTAAAGACTTGTTAACTTCCTCAAGGGTATCCCTGCAGTTCTAGAAGCACAAATGAGATGTAGCAGTCTCTGATATCTCAAGCATGTACCCTCCATTAAAAATCAAGTTTTGAAGTTCTTAGCAATAAAGATCTTAGCAGCAATCACACAACCTCAAACAAATCACAATCCTATCTCCAGGTGCATATAATGTAATCACTTGCTTGTGATTCTTCTGCTGATGCAATGACAATGGAAGAGAAAGATGCTATCACTGCTATATAGACATAGTTGATCATCCACAGTGTGTTCCACCAGACAGCCCATTAATTTTCATCATTTGTGCTCCATTTCTCTTAGTATTTGTTTCCAAATCCTCAGTGATCCCAGGTACCAAGGATTAGAGCTATCTAAGACATAGGGAAAGAAACTCAACTATCCCTTCAAAATGGTTAAGCATTTTACAACACTGTCTCTGCTAGCCCTTTGCTCAGTTCTACAGATTATTCCATAATTCCTCCAGTTCTCATAAATTCTCAGGCATGGGCCAATCCAGTAAGGCTTCTGTCCTCTCACAGTTCTTTAAACTATGGCTAGTTCAGCTTTCAATGAGTGAATTTACCCATCTATTCTGAAACATGAAAGTGTATCACTGGAAATGTACTCTAGTTAATAAATAACACAAACAGGCATTTAGCTGAAAAGCCATTTAACATCAGCTGTAATAAGTGACAGACAAAATTATGATGGAGAACACCTATTCAAGAAGATGAAATATGACTCAGAGAAAGGGGAACTGATCTGTAATGAATGAAGTGCAACTGCTTGTTTACAGTGATTGCTGTGTTCAGGCTGAAGGGGATGCATTAAAAACATGCCGCATCACGATGATAGCTTCCATTTTCCTAATAAGACTGTATCCCTCCTGGCATTGTTACATAAAATGTAAAATGTGTGTAACAAGAGTTATAATGTTCAATAATGGTGTGATGGAAGTATATAAATGTACAAAAGCAGGTAGATTAGATGAGTGATACATTAATTTTCTTGTCATAGTAGCCAAAGTCACACTTAAAGCAAACAGTTCTTACTTCTTGCAGTCTATGTTTTGACTTTCTACATTTTATGTGTCTTTTCCATATCTTCAAAGGAATCTCTATACTTAAAAGAGAACAGCTGTGTCCTTATGTTCCAAAGCTTGCACCACTGAAAGACAAACACCAATATTTAATTTCCTCAGCAAAGCATACTAGAAGTTGATAATAACAAGCTAATTGTTTAAGTTAATTATCTAATTATCTGAGGCTTGCTCTTCTTCCCTATGAAATCAAAATTGGAATTTTGCCTTGGAATTAAAAAAAGGGGGGGCTCCTATCGTGGTACAATTTTAATAGTACTTTATCTGACTCAGCAAATAGTCTGGAAGTACCAACATTGTAGTATTGTTGGGGTTGAGGCCAGAATTGTGTCTGAGCAGAAGGTCTAGGGCAGAGTTCTCTATAAGCCACTCATAGAGCTCTCTAAGGGAAGTACAAATTAAAGAAGGAAGTAAAAATTAATATAAAAATGGTGTACGTGATATCAGAATAATTTGGGATTTCTAGTCCCGACTAGAGTAGACCCACTGAAACAATTGTTGAGCGATAGATCAGCACCTATATAAATCCTATTGATTTAGTGGGCCTCCTCAAACAAACTTCAGGCTTTAGGGCTCTATGTGTACAAGATGCTAAAAATCAACTCAGATCCATGGGCAACAAAATTGCAATGAAAAGTAAAACACATTGGGGAAAAAAATCCAACTTCACATACACACTGATGGGATCTGAATTAGCTGTGACTATCCAAGAAAGAGATCTTCAAACTGTAGTGACAGCTCAGTGAAAACATCTGGTTAGTGTTCTCCAGCAGTAAACTTTTAGCAAATCCCATGTTAGAAGAGCGATTGAAAATAAATTTGCAATGTCATAATAACTTTATATAAACTATAATGTGGCAGCATTTGGAATACCATATGCAATTCTATCACTCCTTCCTATAAAGGATAAAATAGATGCAGAAAAGGTGCAGAAAAGGGCAAACCAAATGATTAAGTGTTAGAGCACCATCCTTACAGCAACAACAAAAGCTTAAAACATTTGAGGCTTTTTAGTTTATGGGGAAAAAATATGGGTGGGGATAATATAAGCGCACATAATAATGAAAGGGCAAAATAGATAGAGATATGTCATTTTCTTTCATCATAACAGAATTCAGTGTCACCCCATAAAATTGATTAATAGTAGATACAGCACAAAAGAAAGGCCTTCACACTGTACCTTAGTAATGCATTTCTATTTGTTACAAGAATATTGCCTTTAAAAAGGTTAGATCAGTTCACAGTGGATAAACTCCAAGTGGCTATTAGTGATGCTATGCCAAAAGAAAGGTTCAATGTTCAGAAACAGCATCCGATTTAATAACCATTGCCAGAAAGCAAACAATAGTAGAAGGCTTTTGTATTCATGCTCTGATTATGGTGGACCTCCTAGAAGCAATATATTGGCCTACTGTACATACTCATGTATAAGTTGACTCACACATAAGTCACAGGAAGGTTTGGGGGCCAAAATTGTGGATTTTGATATGACTTATGGCTAAGTCAAGGGTCATTCCACAAAGAGAAGAAAGCACCAAAGAGCTGCTACCACAGTTTTTCTACCCCAGCATTCAAAAAGGCCAGAAGCAGCACATCAGCAGAGAAAGTAGAGGAGTTGGTGCTCTTTTCAGTTGTCTTGGGACAGACTAGGCTCTTACCTTTCACCACACTACTCAGAGAAAAGGATGGTTCCTTTTGTGATAAGAGTTTAGATACAGTACTTATATTGACCCATGAATAAGCTGATCCAGTTTTTGGGGTTGATTTTTTGACTAAAATTTCTGGATTTATACATGAGTGTATCCAGTACATCTATACAAGCAGGCTTCTTCTTAAAGGCTAAGTTCTTGCACTGGAACTCCATCACCTAGGAACCATTGGTACTTAATAAAAGATCTACCCAACCTATATGGAAGCTGAATCTAAACATCTCTAAAGACCACTGGGCCATTTTAGACTCAAGCAAATGAAAAATGATTGAATCAGTCCCTTAAAAGAGGTATGAGATGGTCATAGGTAAGATTATAGAAGTAAATCCCACTATTCCTATTGATACAGTATACTGCTATTTTTTGCTGCTGCTGTCACGGCTACTATGGCAATGAGTGCTGATACTACTCCTGATGTTACTACCAGCAGTAATTTTAATAGGCATAATGAACAGAAAGCACAGCTAGTGGAACAGGGAAGGAATAAAGCTGGCAGACAGAAAGAAAGACACCTGCAGAAGATCCTGGAAAGCCAGTACCAGTCTGAATAGGGTTGCTAGTCAGATTAAATGGACCAGTAATCTGATTCAGTATAAAGCATTTCCATATGTTCAGACCACTGACATAATGGCTAATCTTCATTTTGAATCAACAATATTGTTCCTGCTTCTTTGATATAATATCACACCGCATATCTTTTCCATTGCAAGTGACGATCTTAGCTGGTTTTAATTTATTGTGTTTTGCTTTCAAAACAGTACCAAATAAATAAGCCTGTTGTGATGATTAATCACTTGCCAAACTTCATTTTGAAATTATTTCTTTCAGAGTTTATGGAAGTTCATGAAAAGGGTAACTTTAAAGTTTTTCTTTTCTTTTTAAAGGCAGTGTTTCAGTGACAAAATGCTGAATTTTTTTTCATCAGCAGTTTTACCTTCTGTATTACATGATTATGCTTAGAGCAGTTGTTGTTATTGTTTTAAGGCTGAATGTTTCCAGGAAGTAGCTTTATATTAGAGAACATCCAGTTTTCAATAGAGCATTGTAAATACAAAGGCAAAAGCAGAGATGGGCCTGAACAAAAACAAGATTCCTAGATTCAGAGTTAGAAAAAAAAAAGAGTAAGGCATTGTTCATAGAAACGTACTGTTGGAAGAGAACAGAAGACCAGCTCACCCAACCAGCTGCCCAAAATGCAGGGCCTCCCACAGATTAAACCATCCATGCCAGAACATGTTGTGCTACCATGATGGAGCCAATACAGCTCAGAAATTTCAGGTGACTCGTGCCAAGTGAATTAAGGCAAGGGCAGGCAAAATATAGATCAGGATCTACTGATTGATCTCTGGATGATACAGTCAATCAGCTAGGATTTCTGATTCCCAACTATTTAAGAAGAGCAGGATGAAAACAATGCCCCTGTCCCAAAATGATATTATCTTTAAAAAAAATGTAAAAGCTTGAGGTAGTCAAGATTGGGGTTTTGTGTATGGAAGGACTGTACATTCTGTTCAGTTCTTGGAATCAAAACAAGTGCCAGAAACAAATGTACTGATATTCAAAACCATTAAAGCATTCAGAACAAAAAAGCGTATGTCTTTTTCCCCAGAGTTTGGTTGGTAGCTCTTCAGGTTTGAGTAAAAAACAAAGCATATCCCAGAAACCTAACATCTGCCCACCACTGAACCAAGTCCAAGGCCAGCTCTGCCAAACAGCCAAGCAGCAGATTTGGTATATCAAATTGTTACAGTATAAGCAACCATTAGATAACAAGTACAATATGCTGTTACAGTATTTTTACTGTTAGAGAGCCAGCATGGTATAGTGGTCTGAGCCTTGGATAATGACCCTGGAGACCAGGGTTTGATTCCCCACTTGGCCATGGAAACCCACTGGGTGACCTTGGGCATGTTACATACACTCTACCTGCAGAAAACCCTGTGATAGGATCGCCTTAGGGTTGCCATAAATCAGAGATTATTTGAAGAAATTACACAACACCATCATCATCAACAACAGATATTAGGAATGGGAAGAGATGTTTGTGGAATTTTCAGCCTCATGTACCAGCTTTGTATACCATGCAGTAGGACTTGCCGTTCCACTTGGGCTAGTCCTGATACTTACTACAGACAAAAGTACATAAAAGTAGGGCTAAGCAAGAGGATATATACACAGAAGAATAATCTAATTTTTAAGAGTCAATTTCTATGATATCTTGCATTTCATAATCACTGAGTTGAACCCACCAAGGGAAGGTAAATGCAGAAAGATTTTGCATTTCAGCTCATTTGCACATGTATAAGACACCTCTTTTATGCCTATATTCTGAGATCATCATCACAGGTCTTGTTGCTTGTCCCACCACACAGAGAGGTTTACATGGATCAATACACAAAATTGCCTTGTCTTCAGTAGTACCTTGACTGCATAACTCCCACCCAAGGTTGGTTCCATCTATATTGAATTTTAGATAGATTTTAATATGTTGACTTGTTACCCTAAAAGGTGGCAGACCTTGAGGTCCACCAGCAGTGCCAGCATCTTCTTAGGATTTAGGGCATTGTTAGCTCAAAGGAGCCCTGAGAGAGGAGGGTAACAGCAAGCTCTTTTCACCTGTGTCTACCAGTACTAACTGCAAAGATTATTCCAGTTAAAAGTGTATTTTATTGAAAATTTATAGACACACACACACACACACACACACACACACACAAGAAATTGAGGAGTCTTATAAACTGTACAAGGCTATTGGAGGGAAAGGTGAGAAAGATTGGAGAGAGAGAGAGATTTTGGCTGGAAGGGGTGATATTTACCAGTCCTGAAGCAGAAGATTGAAGCAGAGTGGCTCAAACAAGAGTCCGAGGGTAGTACAGAGAAATGGGAGTTGGGGGACCATGTGCAGCGTGATGCCCAGTGTACTATGAATTGTAGTGCTTGGAGCTGGGGTTTATATACCCTAATTCTTACCCTGAAGAAAGGTGTGTGGACAAAATGATAATTGCTTTCCTGCAAGCTGACAAAGGAATCCAGAATGTGCTGATTGTCTTAACTCTAGGAGACAAAACATAGATTGGAGTCCTGACAGTCTCTTAACGTCTTGGTTGGGCAAGGTAAATAGGGAAGGTCTCTGTAGGATATGCTTACAACAAGAGTGTTTGACTATTTCACTTGGACAGTTTCGCCTTCTATTGTTTCCAGGAGTGCTTGTATCTAACAGCCTTTTTCAAGGATCATCTCAAGCTCATCAGCACTGGGTTTTCCCATCTAATGCTCTCTGAACTTATTACCTGGCCATGCTGAGATCATCCTGATCTGGCTGCATGCTTACAGTCAATGCTTCTCCAAACATGCTTTCAGCCACAAATATGTCTAATTAATGAAAGATAATATACCCCTCAAAGCAGAGATGTTGAGTGTGGTAACAGCCTTTTACAATTATTTTATTATTCTTTTAAAGTATGTTGTCTTTTTTGTTGTGAATTTCTTGGATTTTATCACTGTGTATAGCACATTGTACATCCCAGTGTGTAATATACTGGTAAGCATAAAAACAATACATAAATCATTGGCCCAGTGGATTTTGCTGTTTGAGGCAGAGTGGAACTTTCCTACCGACTCAAGTGAAGGTGGATAGTATTCAAAACCAGCGAAGTTATAAAGATATAAAATAAAGGTTTTAGCACCTGACAAAACTGGGAGGAGTTCACCTGAGTGGGATGTCTAGTAGGTAGATGGGTAGGATGAGTGAGATTCATGTAGTTATTACTTATAGACCTATCAAGGTCAAATCAATTCTGCCTACTTCCTCCTTCCTCTCATGCCTTTTAAATCTCTGTATTTTCCAGGCATGTGCCTCTTTTTATTTTGTTCTAACAGATTGTGCTTAAATGTCACTGAGCTGGCTGCTGGCCTTGATGTAGCCTAGAGATGTTCTACCAGATTGGAAGCAGTAGCACTGGACTCCTCTAGCTTTCCATGTTATGTGGTGCTCATCACAAGTTCTTTCAGTATGGAACTGCAGGTCCTCAAGGGTTTTTAAAGCCTGAATTACTCCTTAATAACTGAATCAGTTCATAACGGCAGACACAGAGGTGTACCTAGAGTGAAGCAGGTAGGGTACATGCCCTGGGTGCCAGTGCCAGGGTGCACACAAAAAAAGTGCATGTAGGGATGGGGGTAGAGGTAAGAAGGTAGGGGTGCAACTTCTGCACCTTCCCTTGACACTGTTTACGCTAGTTACACCACTTGGCAGACACATCCTGTTGACTTCCTGTTGAGGCACATAGTTTCCTTTTCTATACAAAGTCCACAGTCCTATTTACCTTGAACTCAATAGGATTGTACTATAAATTTTATCATGTATTGCCTTTATTCTTCTAAAGCCATTCTTCAGTTGCAGTCCTGCTACAGTTTCACCACATTCATACCTCTTTTCACCTTCTATATCACCATACTTTCTGCAAATACTACATTCATTGCAATTCTGATGGCTGATGGAATGTGCACATACAAATGTAATGGACATTTTGGAAAAATAGTGGTGACAAACTTCTCCTCGTCTTTATTCTTCCCCCTTACCCTGTGGTTTGCCTCATACTGTGAATTTTTATAATTTTGTATGCTGGGGGCATCAATACTTTGCATGCTTAGAACTAAGCAGTATAATTTAGACAAACATGTGAGGGAGCCTCCTCTGCTGTAGTATTATGAAATATCTTCCCTCTAGAGGCCCAGTTGGAACCAACGCTGGTGTCACTCCAGTGCCCAAAACATAGCACTTTATTAAAGCCTTTTGGCGTAACTGATCTACACATGTATATGGTTCTAAATTTTTAAATTGTTATATTTTACTGTTTTAAATGTGTCAAGCTGATTTTATTGTTAGAATCTTTTCATGTAGGATAGGATATAATTATCTTCATATAAAATGAAAAGTTAGTATGCTGTGCACTGCCTCCTTCCCATAATTCAACATCAATTTATACATGAGGTCATGGGAAGAAGAGGTAGGCAGACAAGTGTGTCATCACAGCATTCTGGTCTGGTCCTTGGTGAACTAAGATATCATTTTGATATCATAATTTGGCCCTTTTTCCTGCCACCAGCTAAGTGTTTGTAAGGCCCCGCCGGACAAGCGCAAAGCTAGGCATGGGCGATAGTTGTACCAGATATAGCCAGTTCCACTTCAGGGGGGTAGCCACCCGAAACAAACACCTTGAGTGTAAGACAAAGAGGACTCTTTGCCTGCGAAAACACCTTGGCAAGCCAGGCACTTAACGGCCGAGCTAGCCGCATTTGCATACCAGCCATACCATTGTCAATTCAGTTCATAACTCAATCATGCAAATTCTGACCTTTCGGAGCCTTTGTCCCCAGACCAAAACTCATTGTTCTCCTGCAAAGACCAGACTAGCCTGTGGTCGTTCTGTCCCTATAAAAGATGCCCCGCTTTGAGAGCTCTTCAGAACTCTCACTGGATTAAGCTGAAATCATTGGAACTCTCGTCGGACCTAGCTGAAATCACTAGCTGAAATCACTAAGCTGAAATCACTTGAAGCTCCTTTTGGATCTTCTCCCTTGCCTCGCTGCCGCTTGGTTCCACAGATTCCCCTCGGTCTCCATGCCGGGTTTCCTTCCTTCTCCCCAACTGGTGTCTCCAGGACTTCGGACAGGTGGCGTATTGCTCATTTCTCCAAACTTTCTTTCTTTACTTTCTAGTTAGGTGTGCTTGTGTTTTATTATTTTGCTTAATAAAACTGTTAGTATTTTAAACTGCTTGACTCCTCACTGACCTGAACCAGTATACATAGGATAAAAGATCTCGCTGCGTTGCCCTGCCTCTTGTTAGCCAAGAGAGTGCTCCAGCTATTTTCCCTATTTGCTTGTTGTTGGTTGTTTGTTTGGGCGCCCCTCCCAGGACCCCCAGTTTACAGGGTAACAAGTGTGCACACGCACACGCACACATACACACACCCCACAGCAAAATCTTATGACTGTTTGAATCTTCTGTAAAGAGATTAAAAAACATTGTGGAGACTTTGTATGCTGAATCTTCTGCAATGAGCAAGGAGGAAAATGAACAAAGTCCTACTCCAACTATTCTGCTCCTCCATCTCCACAGGGTGTGTTAGAAGCTACTGCCCTGTGAGAGCGGGAAGAATCCTGATGAATTCCTTTTAAAATTATATCTTAAATAACAAAAAATCCATCTTAAAGACTTACGAGTTTTACCTGGCATAAATGTTTATGGAATCCACTCTACTTCATTAGATATAATTCAGCTACCTTCCACTTCAAACTTTTTTTATGTCTTGTTAATTAAGAACTGGTGGCACCTGGGCATTTTTTTTTTTCCTTCTCACCAATCCCTTTTCCTCTTATGTTGTGTCTCTTTGATTGTGCAAGGACAGACACTGTAAGCTGCCTGTCTTATCACTGATCCTTGTAAGTTGTTCTGGGAGCCTTCTCTTTGACTGAAGTGTGGGCAAAATACTATTTATAAATACATTGGAAGTCTACATTCATTCATATTTTAGAAAGAACTGGTGGGCAGAGCAACAAGACTGTGGAAATGATATTCTCCCGTAGCAGCTGAAAAATGTTCGCTGGAGTACTATGTCAAGTTGATAATGAGGTCAGAGCATTCTTTGACTAATTATTTATTTTGACTAATTATGGCTTTTGTTAGCCTAATTTGAATAATAGCTGAGCAAATACTAGAATGTCACTTGTAACATCCCACCAGTCTTCCCTCAGTCACGACTGCTGCTTTCTCAATTGAATGCTCACCATGTAGCCCTACTAACTAAAACCAGAAACTGCCAAATGAATGAATGTTCCAATTGCAGTTACATGAGTTCCCTTCTGAGAAATATAAATATATATTAGAAAGTATGTACATATTGCAATTAGGTAATCAGCATGACTAATACAAAGAAAAATGCACCATACAGCACTTATTTCAAAGATCACTGTACTATTAATTTGTGTGTGCACATGCACACATTTATATAAGTCACTGCATATGTAACACTCTGTCATCAAAACAGACACTGGTAACAAGAAGCATTTTCCATGCAGTTAGGATAAAAAGTACCTTACAATTAAGTAAACTATACATAGTAAAAGAGGACTGGGATGCTGTGGGGATTCTCACTGCTGATTGTATGTTGCTGCTGCTGCTGCTATGATGATGATGATGATGATGATGATGATGATGATGATGAATATTAGTAATACTACATTTATTGTTGAAAATCTCTATTAAGAAGTATTTTTAAAAGTCCTCACAAATAGTGAATTAGGTGGTAAACCCATTCTGGGTTTGCTTCATGCTACTGATGGGGCCCACATGATTGAATGCAATATTTCATTCTTTCTCACTGCAAAAGCAACCAGAAATTTGGAGGATAGGGTTTCTAGCCTAGTTTGCTCCAGTTGAGAATAAATGACACTGGCTTAGTTGAAGCTTTCAGGTTCTATTACTCCCACACACAAAGGATCACTCAGTCCTGGTTTGCCTGTTCCATCAGTTCCCTTGTATATTTTGTTTTGGCTGGTTCCACTTTCTTGTTCCAGTTCCAATTGCTTTCCATAACATTGGTAGTGCACCTCCAATAATATCAAAATGCTAACACTAGTGGGACTTACCAAGGTATCTCGCTGGTATCCAGTAACACAAGTGAGCATAAATGAAAAGGCATGAGGAACACATACACACACACAGCTTTGTTTAGTGGTAACCCAGGCACAGCCCCATTGGTTGGTCAGAAGACCTCCCTCTGTTCCAACTGCCACTGCTGTAGCCTCTCAGGAAGAGCAGAGCAGTCAGGCCCAGTGCTTTGGTCCCATTGGCTGGTGGGAGGCCGTTCTTCTACCCCAACTACTACTCCTGTCATCTTTGAGGGAGAAGAGATTGGCCAGCATCTGCTGGACCTAATCCTTTCATTGCCATCCACTTTTCCTTGCGTGTTGTGTCTTTTTAGACTGTACATCTGAGAGCAGGGAAGTGTCAAATTAACAATTTATGAGCCACTGTGGGAGACTTTTTAGCTGAAGGGTGGAGTATAAATGCTCTAAATAAACAAATAAATAGGTTACTGGCATAGCTTTTTGGAAGAATCAGGAAAATATTCAACAAAAGTGCAATGATTTTTTTCCTCACTGTTTGTGTCCAGCATCCTTTCAAATGCCAACAGGGTGTGGCAGCTAATTGTATGAAGACAGGGAATACCTTGAATTCTCTGGGAACGGCACAGTTGCTTTGGAATTCTGTACCTCTCTTACCACCTTTCCCAACTTTGTTGGGAAATAAATAAACTTTGTGTACTAGCAGTATTCTGTCTTTGCATTCTTGGAATTAAGAACTCAGCTGATCATCCATATGCTTGGATACTTTTTCCTCCTCTTTCCATCTCAGTGGTGGGTTGTTGACTGGTGGTTGCACAGCTGGAGCCAGAGGCTATAGAAATAGGACTTAATGAAAACAAAGACAGGTGGCAGTACCTCCAGCCAGAACGTACATTTAGAAAACATTATACGAGACACAAAATTAGAATGAATGCTATGGAGCCATTGATCAAAGTGACTGAACTGGTGGACATGTCATTAGTCAGAAGTGTATTTTTAGTTAAAGCTGTTTTTTAGAATAAGCAAAGCATAAAAGCACAAGAACTGTAAGAAAATACAAGCTCGTACTGCAAAACCAAGAACATAGCTATCACCAGAAACCAGATGGATTTTAGTTTAAAGTAGCTTTGTATATTTTGATTGAGTATTCATTTATTCTCAGTTGGCTTCAGAGAGACTGCAAGATAGAACCAAGTTAACTGAAGAGGAAGAAAACTATGATTTTCAGATGATAGGTATAACTTTTTAATACCCCACACTTATTCTCCAGATGTCTGCTCAGTAAGTGAAACCATACCTAAAATAAGCTCCTGGTGCTGTTTAGCAGGCAGATTTAAAAAATCTGCTTTAAATATGCAATATGTTGCCTTAACTTTGGATATGCTTCTTCAGTAATAAGCCTCTGAGAGTGCCAGCCTAGCAACTATGGGGAAAGCTTCAACTCATTGGTTTGCATTATTACAGAGTTCACTTAACAGCTGGATTTGAATCTTCAGAGCACTGTGTTAACTCATCACCAACTTATTTGAGCACCACTTATGGAAAATACAGAAGGAACTTGATGCACTATGTATAAAATATGTATTGCAATCTATCCAGTGAATGTGTAAGTATGGAGGGCTCAGTGACTAACTAAAAATAAGGAAATAAGACAAGGCTGGGACTGAGCCCAGCATCTTCCTAACTTAGAGCTGCAGAATTTGATATGGCTAATCTCTGAGAACCCAGTTTGAAAAAAATGGAAGGCACTGACATGATAATGCTATCAAACTATGACAGCTAAGAATGTCACAGGATTCTGATCCTGGACACCCCCCCCCCCAAAAAAAGAAAGTCATGGGATATGAGTCAATCAGAATAACATTTGATCCTGCTCCCAGAGTTAGGGATGTAATTCTTCACTAAATCAATGAAGGAAGCAATTAGTAATTTTAGCAATTTTCTTCCCACTGTGAAAGAAAGTTTTCCATGGGTATTTGCAATTTGGGACTTGTTCTGTGAAAATTTTGCATATGGTATTTTTGCACATAAAACATTTTCTGTGGGTGAAATTTTTAAAAAATGCTGTCTTCTGAGCAGGAAATGCTATAGTTGGGGACTTATCATGCACAAATTTCACACATGAGGGTGTTTTGTTTTTTACAGAAAACAGCTTTTTGCTGTTTCCTGCATAAGAAATACTATTTTCTGCACACACTAAAAAACCACATGTGACATTTACACAAAGTTCCAAAGTGGAAAGATTCTCATCATTTCCAGAATTCTCCTCATCAGGGCTTTTCAACACTCGAGAAACACATTTTCCACCATTTTTAAAAAATATTTTCAAATATTCTTTCTACTTCTAACACAAGTGCTCCATTCAACTGGCAAAGGTGTGCTTGTGATCAAAAGCTCCATTGGGCAAAGAGTGTTTTTGGTCCCAAGTTCGGAAAGCCTTTCTCAAAAGGGGAAATATACAGATCTGACTTAGTGGTATCTTAAGTTTTGATAGACTTAAGACTGCATTCAGAGAGAAAATGAAGAGAAGCATAGGTTGAATACGCTTTTGAAACACAAATGTGAAATGTTTGTAGTTCTGCTGCCTGTATCTGCCAACTGTTACAGTTGTTTGAAAATTATTCCGTACACAATTGACATTTTTTTGTGTGCGACAGGATTTTTCGTTGTGGCAGATAAAAAAAACAAGCATGTTCAAGACTGAACTTGGGTTTTTTTTTAATATCACTTATAGAGGATTTTATTTATTTGATTGATTCCTCATATTTCTCCCAAAATGGGACTCAGGGCAACAAAATGAAAGTCAAAGATCTCTCATAGCATGTGACCCTCTTCTTGCCTAGGGTAGGTGTATCCCTGGGGAGGTGCACGCACGCCTTCCATTGTTGCCTCTGTCGGTAGAAGCAGATGTTGCTCCTCATATTTATTTTTTTTAAAAAAACAAAACCCAAAAACTTCCATTATCATTTCAGTAAATATTTAGGGTGGTGCAACGAATCATTCTTCACCCTACTTTCAAATTTCCCCTATTGCGCGCCGGTAAACAGCAGCCTACAAAAGACATTAGATTGTCTGTTTTGGAGAAGTAAATGTATTAATACACTGTAATCAACATTCTATTCCACATCTTTGTTTCACGACCATTTTTAAAGAGAGCGTTTTTAGGAGCCTTCCTTGGCAGAAAAAGTCGGCTTCGTTGGGTCCTCCCGAGAAGAGAACACCGTCGCAGGAACGGAAACGAACATCTCTCGGCCCGTCGTGGCAGCCCCGGCAGGCGTCCCGCTCTTCGAGCGTGCTTTCCGCCTCACGGTTTCTGCTTTTGGCCGCAGCTCAGTAGCACACTGATACGCTCCTTTTTCCCTTCCGGCAGACCTCCGACCATCAGCACCGCGACGACAAACGAAGGTTGTACCTCAGGAGAGGTCGCCTCTCCAACTTCAGAGCCTCGCCTTCCGGCCGTTCCCGCCCCTCGGGACCCACTTTACCCCCTATTGGCGTTCCTCCTTATCCCCGCCCGCTCCCTTCAGGGAAGGCGGGAAAAGGCACACCCCTTGGGCTCCTTCCCCGCCTTTCTCTTCGGAGCGAGCGTCTGGCTTGAAGGCTGAGAGAGGGGCTGGCCGGTCTCGCCTCCCTCTGCGCTTTCCCACAGAAGCCTTTTTTTTCTTCTCGCGCTCTTATCTGTGAACGGCCCCAAGAGAGCTCTCTCCTTCACGAAAGTCAGGAAGCGCTGAGGGAAAGCATGACATTTCTTTCGGAGGAGGCATCTACGTTGCCTCCCAGTCCGGCCATTTCCGCACTAGCCTGTTACTGCGCGGTGATTCCACTTTCAACATCCTCTGGAATCCTGGGGTTTGCAGTTTCGGCCGGCCGGCCCCTCCCGAAACTGCAAACCCCAGGATTCCAGAGGATGTTGAAAGTGGAATCACCGCGCCGTAACAGGCTACTGCGGAAATGGCCACGGGAAGAGTGTACAGTGTTGTGGGTGCGTGTTGAGGGACTAACGACGGGGCGGCTTCTCGAAGAGTCTCGCCTCACGTCTGGGTTTGCCATGTGTGTCGGCGCAAACCCCGCCGCGCGCGGGGCGCGCGCCCCCGTTGGTGAACGTGAGGCGGGGAGGGCGCGGGCAGCCCGTCGCGAGAAGAGCGAGAGCCTCGCCGGGGACGCGTCACGGCCAGATTGCGCGGGAGAGGTTGCGGGCAGAAAATAAAAATAAATTTCCCCGAGAAACACTGAGAAGCTAGGAGACAGTACAAGGGGCGTGAAGGTGGAGAGAAAAGAGTAACGGGAGCGAGGGAAGGTGTCAGTTGGAAAAAGCGCGCCCAATCCTAGCGGGTGCTGCTGAGCTGCAAACACCGAGGTGGGCAGACTAGGCGCGCAGGATTCACCCGTGGGCCGAGTGAGCTCCCGCGGGGCTCTGCCTCTGCATGGGCGTGGGTGTTTTGCATTACGAGTATGGGGTGCAGGGACGTCCTGCCAGATCGTGCATTCCCAGCACACACACACACACCCAAAATCCGCGGTCCGTGTGTGACAAATGAAAGGGTGGCGCGGGAAACACATAGCCCCTACCCTAGTCTAGGTAACGGCGAGGGCTTGTCTTCCCCACCGTACAAAGGCGCCGGGAGACGGCGCGAGGCCCTGGAGCGCCTTCCCAACTGGACGCCAGACAGGGGAAGAAGGGAGAGCGTAGCCTCCGCGCAGCTCGCTTAATGAGAGGAGTGAGGGACGAGGAGCAGGAGCGGGGAGAGAGCGTGTGTCTAAAGCGTGCCGCGGAGCGGTTACTATTAATGCATCTCGTTGCGCTTTATTAGCAACGGAGGAAGCGGAGCCACCGCCGAGAAGCGTGCGCTGTGCAAGGCTCCCCGGCGCCTCAGGTAAACGCGGGGCTGCCTGGCACCTCGGGGAGCCGCTGAGGTGACACTGCGGTCCGTCACTCCGGCTCAGGATAGTACGGCGTCTCCTCCTGGAAGTGTGGACTGGAGTGGCTACCTTTGCAGTAGAGGGGGCGAGTGGTTAGGGCGCTTCGGTGCTTTTCCGAAGGGCCACGAGGATGGTCCATGGAAGTGGGTAGGCGCGTGGGCTAGGCTGGGGGCCGCTCGAGGGCGAGGGTGATCCGCGGCGGCTTGCCCTCTCCTCCTCCACATGGACGCCTCCCGCCCTTCGGCCAGCTTTACCTGACGCGCCCCGATCTGGGGCAATATGACAGCGGCGCAATGGGAGGCGGCTCCTCTCCTTGCCGGCGGCGGGTTCCTGCCCTCCTGCTCCTCCTTCTGGTCCAGCTGTCCCTCCTTCTCACCAGCCATTCCACCCCTTCTCTGATTTCCTTCCAGCGCTCCCCCCACCACCACAAACCCCGCCGGGTGAATTTGTGGCTCGCTCGCTCGTTCTGTTTGTTTGTTGATCCCTCCTTTTGGGGAGAAGGCCGGCGGGGGGGGGTGAGAGAGGGCGGGGCGGGGGTGGGGACTCGGAGCTTGGGAGACGGCGGCGGCGGCGGCGGCGGCGGCTCCTCTCTTATTGGCACTGAGTTGCGCTTCTCCTCTTCAGGCTGCAGGAAAGAGCCGCCCGGCCGCTTGATACTTCTCGCCTGCTTCCCTTCGCCGCCACCAGCGGAGCCTGGATTCCCGCGGGCAGAGGCGGCAGCCGGGCGGGTGGGTGGGTGTGCTTCCTTCGCCAGGCTTAGGTGTGCCTTGGGACTTGCCAAGCCCACAGCGCCGCTCTGCAAAGGCGCACCACCAGCCGGAGCCGGGGCAGGAGAAGCGAGCGAGCGAGCGGAGAGGCGGCGGAGGCGTCGCACCCATCCCTCTCCTTCTCTTCGCCAGCAGACCGCCTTTCAGAGAAGGGATCGCCTGCGCGCCCCCTCCCCGCCGCGAGGGGCCAGCTGATCGAGGGGTTAAGAGGGCGCCGGAGGGAGGGGATGAAGTTGGGCAAAAAGTCGCTGCCTCTTGCCTCGTTACCAGCAATTCTTTCCCTTCTTCCTCCGCGCAGCAGACAGACCCTCATCTCTGCCCAGCGAGACCGCCCAGCTCCTGGAGACTTTCTTCTTCTAGAAGAAAAGCTATAAAAGGTTTTTTTGTTCCCCTTTTTGTTTTACTCCTCCTTCCTCCGCTCCATTCCACTGTTGTGATTTCCTTGTTAGCTTTTCCACCGTTCCCCCCCCAAAGTCTGTTTGGAAATGGCAAGGGCAGTGGCGCCTGGAAAAGGAACAAGTGTGGGAAACGGCAGAGGAAACCAGAGCTAAATGACAGGATGCGGGAGACTTGAGGAGATCCATACCTCCACACACAGAGTGAAGCGTCTTTTGCTACCAACGGGACTCTTGTTGCTGCTGCTGAAACAGCTTTCTGAATATTTCTTCTTCTTTTTTTAACCGCCCTTAACTGGAGGATTTAAGCTCCAAGAAGGATTGTGTGGTGAAACAGGGATACTCTATTCTCTTTCTTCAGTCCTCCTGGATCGAGAAAGGAAGATGGACTGGGGGCTGTTCCTCAACTATGTAGCCCTTACGGTCACCTTTGGCAGGGCTTTGAAGAGTGGTAAGTGGCCACACTGAAGGGCTTTCAGGTGTATCCAGGTAGCTGCCAGGAGAGGGGCCCCACCTTGAATCCCTAATAGGTTAGGAAGCTGTCCATAAGGCGGGCTTCAGACTGCTAACTCAGAAACAGGATAAATAAATAAAACACCCAAAGTTAAGCCTAGTCTTCACATATTGTCTCTCAACACCTTCTTCCCTGATTAATATATAATATGGTATAACACCCAGGCTGGTTCTCAGAAGACCAGGATCTTGTGGCAGTTACACAAGATTTTACTTTCACAGCTGGACAAATAATGAGTGTTGGGGGGAAAAGGCAGAGTTCCTTTTTTCTTCATTCTTTTCCTTCTTTTAGGGGGCAGGAGGAGAATCTGCAGAAGATATAATTGTTTCTTTTTAAAACTCTCTATATATCAAAACAAAAAGGCTTCAGCACACAGGCTGCTTGTACTGTCAGTCCCTGGAATTATAAATTGCAATTTATGAGGAACAGATCTAAGAGAGAAATCCTATTGCTCAGACTTTATATCTTTGAGGCAGTGATTGACAATAGCTTCATAACAATAAGGCTTTCTTTCATTCAACAGGGCTATCACACCCAGAGTATCTCTCTAAAGTATGCACGTTTTAAAGATGTTCTGACTCTGCGAATGGTTTAATGTGCACAAGTGGGGGAAAACGTTTTTGTGGGTTTTTGCTTCCCAAAGCAAAACCTGAGCAATTACTGTTAGCTAAATACCAAATATTTACTTTTAGTCTGACTTGAGTTTCAATCAAAGTAATTAAAAGAAGGGTGCATCCTCCAGTTAACATGGTATATTGTTTTAATAAGAGACCACAAATGGAGTGTCTTTTAGAGGAAGGAATCTAAATCACACTTTATGATAGGAGTTAATCTTTTTTACAATATGTTTTGAGGAAGTTGGCTAATTTAGCAAGGAATAACTTCTTCATCCTGCTCTCATGCATGGGCAGGGGCTTTTAGTGAAGTAATTGCACATAAATCCTTGAGAATTGTACCTCAGACCCAATTTGGCCTAATCTTTTTGAACAGTGTAAATAACTAAACCTCATCTTTCAACCTGAAGTCTTTCTTTGCAAAGATAACAGGATCACACTGTATGTCTTGATCGATTCTTGGGCAGTGTGAATTAATGGAGGTGAGTAAGGAGGGATGAACCAAAAGCATGAAGTGGTATAAGGTGTGCCAAGTGCGTTTGTGTGCTATTACAATATTATTCTCTGAAATGCTGAGCCAAGTGTTGGGAGGGCTGCTGTTTAGTCCCAGCAATTACACGCATGATGTAATAGAGCTGCCAACATTAATACATCCTTACTGCAACTGAGCAGACCCATTGATGCCATATCTATGTCTGTCCAGTACTAGTATCTGCTCAATGGATTCATTAACCTTATTTTTAACTAAATATCCTAAGTAGTTAGAAACAGCTCTGCTTAATCAGGTGTGAGAGAAATTGCACAGAGTCAGGGAGTCTAGCAGCTCCCCACATTATCTTGTTATGCTATCACTTTCCCAGGAGTTACCTTCTAAAGTGCTGTTGGTAGTCAGCCCACCTAAATGCTTCCTGGAGTGACTCTGTCAAGTGACTCGCAACAGCACTGGTTTATTTCACTCATTTAACAGATGCCAGATTCTGCCATGTTGCTTGCATAGAATAAGAGTGGACTTAATGAGGCAGGATGGTTTTCCAAGTCTGCTGCACATGGCAAATCGTGGAAGGCAGTTTCTGAAACCACATGCAAAAAGTGGTGAATAGGGCAAATAGTATGGGTGAATAGTCCTGGCCCCAGCTGTTGAACTCTTCCTTGCAACGTCTTTTGTTCTTAGGAAAAAAGGCAAGCAATGCAAAATGTCAAAGCACAGATAAATGGTAGCCTATAACATCACATAATAATAATTCATTGAACAAAACATATTGTGATACATGTTGTCTCACTCCCTTCTAATTTATGGCAAATGTTTCCAGTAATGGCTGTAGTTTATACATTTTTGATATGCACTTTATCTTCCATTTCCATTTGACCTGGTTTTGCTATGATAAAATCCTCCACATTTATAACTTCATGTTGAGAACAAGTAGTGTCATTTTCATTTCATAAGAATTCTATTAGATACAGAATACCAACTTGGATATGCCATTACTGAGAAAATGTGATACATGCCAGTGTGTCATTCATTACACACTGTCCTACATATCCATCTGCTATCAGCAGAAAATATTTGAGGAAAGTTCTGTTGGCTGAAGTTATACAGCAAGAAAGAAGTCCCTAATAACTAAAAGTGACAATGGAACCCTTCACAGAACAATGGAACAACTGATCTTGGAGGTTGGGTTACTTTAATTCTATTTCTTATTTCATTAATTCTTTGTGATTAACTCTAAAATGACTCCTGAACAATGAGGTTTTTTACTCCAGATAAGACAATTTGCAGTTGGAAGAAGGGAAACTTACTCCACAGTTTTGTTGTTGGATATATAGTTTTTATTGGGGGTCCTTTCCTTTCTGTTCTACAACTCTTATCTGGTTTTCAAGAAGTGTGTGTATTTAGCAGGGAGAGGGGGACTTCCTTACTGGAGTCAACTGAGTCAGTGCTGCTTCAACAAATAGACTTTGTTCTTCAGTAGTCTGGACCTGAAGAGCACAGATAACTTCAAATTGCTTAGATCTGGAATCTGATAAAAGGAAAGGCCTGCAGTAAACAAGCAGAAGTCTAGGAAGACAAGCTCTGCTGTCTAATGATATAGAGCAGACTCAGCATCAAAAAGGCTGTGGACAAGCATTGTTCAGCACTGTTGTTACATTCACTCTGCATTTAAAACCTCTTACGTAATATTACCTTCTGTAATGATTAAGTATTTTGAAAAAACCTATCAGACATTAACATCATCTGTAAGACTGCTTTAAAACAACAACAACAACAGAGAAAGCATTTGTTTGGATGAAGAATTTCTGTAAACCCATCCTTCTTTGAAAATACAAGGAGAGAAAGGGAGAGGGAGAAGCTAATTACTTTAATGGAACTCATAACTGTAATTTTAATCTTCTGTAAAAGAAAAAAATGGGGAGGTACATTATAAACAAAAGTATCTGGAAAAAGAAGTAATGACAAACCAGTACTGAAGAGAACTAGAATTGAAACATTGAATGAAATGCCAGATGTAGAGGTTTGATCATTCCAACAGTGTAAACTTAATATTATTATTTTTTCTATTATTGCAGATAAATGTGGTGAAAATATAAAAATTGTAGAGCCTGGATATCTCACTTCTCCTGGCTATCCTAATACTTATCATCCAAGCCAAAAATGTGAATGGCTGATTCAAGCTCCTCAACCGTACCAGAGAATTATGATCAACTTCAACCCTCACTTTGATTTGGAAGACAGGGAATGCAAGTAAGTGAGATGGCCTGTTGAGGGAATCATAGCACCATCTAGTGGACAAAAGCACCCACACGCTGTCTTGTGGAGGATGGGCGGATGAAACCGTGGATGAGTGCAAAAGCTACGTGTGTAAAATGAACCCCTCGGGGATTTGAATCCAGACTTGATCATATGTTTGTAGTAAAGATATTAAAGCAAGTGCTTACTGCATGTCAGGCATCCTGTAAGATTGGGTTAGATACAATCTTGTAATCCTGCTGTCTCTTTTGTTGAAAACATGGATCCATTAACAGTTATTTCCTGAAACTTTTCCTGTCAGCTGTTCAGGGACAGGAGTAGTTGGATTGTCATTGCAGGAAAAGCAGGGGATAAATAAGCATTAACTTCTGTGTTACTAATTGTAGACCACGCTTAAATTTCTGTAACTTTAAAAGTGGTTCAGAAAAGTCATGATGCTTAAAGAAAGGAATGTCATTTGGTTACTTTTGCAAATTGTAGTTAAGTCATTCTGCTTTGGTAGCAGAGGGTGTGCACTCATGGGGTATTACAATGAATTCAAAAATGTAACAAGTATGCCATTTTTACTAAGCAAGTACTGTAAATAGGGAGAAAAACCTGTGTCCTTGAATTTGTGTGGAAACTTGAGGGGATATCAGGTTTCTAAAAGAAAAACTAAGTAATGTAAATTGCTTTGGGTAGCTGAGTCTATCTGAAGAAAATGCTTTTCGTGGTATGAAAGTTGGACTGGACTGGTGGATATGAACATATGGGAATGAAAGGCAGTGATTTCTCCAAAGCCAGTCAGTGAGCAGGGATTTGAACTTAAATGACCAAGATCCATAGAAACTAGCCTAAACTGGCTTCCTCAAAAGACAATAAGCTATGCTCTCAACAAAGGCTGAAAACATAGTAGGGCAACTCAGCATACCATGGTTAATCCTCAAGGCAAGTATCTCTGAACTCTTCTTAGAAGAATCTCAAGAAACCAACATATAATACACTTTTTGGTCATGCATGTCTCTGTCCCCCATTCTATCCTAATCCAACCAAAGGCAACCTCTTGAAAGAACCTATTTGTGTGTGTCTGTGCCTTAAAGTTGGTTGTCAACTTATGGTAATGCCATTAATTTCATAGAGTTTTCTTAGGCAAGGAATACTCAGAAGTGGTTTTACCACTTCCTTCCTCTGAAATAGAGCCTACATCACCTGGTATTCATTGACAGTCTCCTATCCAACGACTAACCAGGGCTGACCCTGCTTAGCTTTCAATATGAGACAGAATCTAGTGAGGGTATTTGAGAGATGTAAATCGTTGACTATTTCATCGTTACCGTCAGGAGTGAATGAGTATGGCACTTTTCTCACTGCAGCAAGACAAAGCAAACATTTCTCCACAGTATCCTCCCCATATGTTTCAAAGTGAAATTTTTCTGTATAGAAAAACACATTTTTGTACCAAAACACCCACTTTTTTTGTGCAGAAAAACGGTTTCCTGCACAGAAAATGTGTATGTCTGCAACTGATGTTTTTCTATAGAGAATAATCCCTCCACAACATTCTGGGGCAGTTGATTATCGGGAGAAATTATGAAACATTATTTCTTGTATATTTAAAAGACACAGTTGTGTTAAGTCTGAGTCACTGTTTAAAGGGATTAAGGTAGCACCTTTGAAACAAACTGAGAGAAAGAAGTTGGTAGCATACGCTTTCAAAGGCCCTTTCCACAGTAGCCTCCCATCCTGGCATGGGGGCAGGAGTAGGGAGAGGGAACGTAACAATGCTTCTGCATGACGTCGTTGTGGTCTCGCTTCTCTCCTGTCTCCAATCGGTGTGATAGCAGATTAAATCATCCATGGGTTTTCCTTGCAATGACCCATGATTGCACCACCATCCTGCACTTATCTGTCCTGTAGAAGGTCTGGAAGCACAATAGCAGCACTTCCTGCCCCAGCGCAGCCTGGAAAAGTGCCCAGTTGTGCTGTGGAAGGAGGAAGCATGTCCATCGTGCTTCCTTCTGCAGGAAGCGAGTCCAGTGTGGAGGAGAGCACTCCTGTTGTGCTCCCTTCCCAGCAGAGCCACTGCCAGGATTGCCATCGAAGGACCATGCAATCAGGTAGGGTGCAGAAAGGGCCATAGACTTAATAAAAATGGCATGCAACATCCATTTAATGATGTAGACTTATTCTTTGAAAGCTTATGCTGAAAACTTCTTTCTCTCAGTCTAAAAGGTATACCATATCCCTTTGCTTACTGGTGTATTATCCTGACAGGGTTTCTCAACAGTTGAGAACCCCATTTTTTTAACCTGGGAATGAATAATAATGAATATTCTTTCTATCCCTTGTTTTGAGTTGGAACTTTTAGTTTAATCCAAAGAAATTGACATGTACCACTGCTAGAAGATAAGCTTTACTGATGGTAAATTGATGCAGTAGATGGTCTGTAGAAGAGGAAAGCATCTCAGCCCTATGGCTGATAGGTTCCCTTAGCCATGCACAGCACGTGGCAGATCTGGGCCCCTAAAACATGAATTCTGTACAGATTTTCCCTGGGCCAACACTGTAGATCCCTGTTGCTAGATAATAAGCTTCCTGGGTTGAACAGATAGATACTTGAATAGATAGAAGTACAGTGTAAACAAGGTGCTAACAGGAAGGTGTACTCCCTTGGTCTGTTGTATGCACTCTTGCACTATCAGACCAAAGTGCAAACTGTCTAGCAAGGCCTACTGAATACACCAAAAACATCTTTTTTGTGCCACTGAACAGTTGTTAATGCTCAAGCACAATGTTGACAAAGATCCCTGAAGCCACTGCCTGGTGGAATGGGCCACATCAGATACAGAAAGCTTGCTGGTAGAACAATAAACCTTACAAGGAGCTGCTTCTCAGTTTGAAGGTTTGGGAGAACCTGAGTTGATAATATACTAGTAAATATAAAGATTTCCCAGCTGTGGAGGATTTCTATTCTGAAGCTGGCAGTTCTGAATTTCAGGTCTCATGGTTGCAGAAATTTCATACTTGCAGAGATAATGGAAATAGTTGATTGAAAGGGTTCTTAGATTTTTTTCCCCCCATCTAACTGTTACACCCTTTTCAGTTCTAAGTGGTAAAGACAAGATATTTCATATCAATATTTTAGTGATTGCTTTTTCAGAGACATTGCTGCATACTAATATAAAATACAGTTATAAATTCAATATAATCACTGAGTGGTTCATTATAGTATAATCGTTAGACTAATGTGTGTAAAACTAAAATACTTAAGAAGCTTTATGACATATCATAGGTGTACTATTCCCTTGAGCCTATTTCTTTCTGTATCACATGTGCTCCTTTTTATGCAAGACTCTGAAACCCACCTAATTAATGTCTTTTCTTCCCCTCTCTAATTGGGCAGTTTCGTTGTCAGGGAAAGATGGGGTAATTTTATGGACACAATCAAGTAGACAGAACGCTTTAAATGGGTCTTTTCAGTGAATGACTTAAATGCTTCCTGTGTTGTTTTGTTTCTGCATTTCAGTCCAGATCTCTCAACTTCCACCCTTTGACCATTAAATTTGAGTGAGAAGATTTGTGGCAAACCCTTAGGAGCATATCTGGATGAAAAGTCATTTCTTCATAGGAGACTTTAAAAACTCTATTAGGTCTCAAAGTTCTTTGCTTTCTTAGGAAATTCATATTCCTTTCACCAGATATTTGGTGGTGAGGCAATAGATTAATGTACCAGTCAAATTGTCATGGGATTTTTAGTGTTAAGCAACCTGTGATTTCCTAACTGTAAACTTTCAGTTTATTATCACAGCTGCATGGATAATGTGTGTAATAGTACAATTCAAAGATTTACAACTACTTTAGTGCTGGGATTTTTTTAAAGTATCACACTGCAAGGAAATGTTTATCGACATATAGCGGCAATGGAGAAAATATCTGACAGAAGTACAAATGTACTGGAAGAGATTCATCTTTATTATTTGCTTATTTAGTTACATATTCAAAGATTTCTATACTACCTGTATCCAAAAGGATACAGTCAATAAATATAACTTTAAAAAAGAATTTAAAATAGTTCAGCATAATAAAAACCTGCAATCCAAGATCAAGCTGTGATCACTGAACTCCAAAAGCTAGAGTGCACACCCAAGCTTTGTTGGCACCAGAATGAGGTCCACATCAGCACTAGTCATGAATCCATACAGAGGTACAAAGCCATCCATTTGGAACCAGAGTCAATCCTGCTTAGAGAAGGTTGAGTGAAATCAGTGGAACAAATTAGTCATGATTTACTTGTACCTTTGATTTCAGTGTGTTTAAACATAACTAAGGCCATTTCCGCCCTACAATGTTATAGTGCTGTTATTCCACTTTCAACATCCTGTAGAATTCTGGGGTTCGTAGTTTACTGAGGCCAAAGAGCTCTCTGGCTGAGAATTCTAAATGCCCTCCCTAAACTGCGAACCCCAGGATTCCACAGGATGTTGGAAGTGGAATAATAGCAGTGTAGGGCGGAAATGGCCTAAATCTGAATCCAACCTACTGAAAGATGGTGGTGGTGGTTTTAATGGTCATGTTGATGCTGATTCAGAATAGCTACCATTGTTGATATCCATGGCCCTGCTCCTTCCTGGGCACAGAAACGCAGTGGGATGTTGAAATGAAGTTAAACAGTTCTTTTTATTTCAGTTTGGCTATAGCTAGGATCTTGTTGGCTTCCTTCACATCATCTGTTGGTGCCATATCTGGTGCATTTTGCTGCACTGCTGGGTTTTTTTTCAACTCTGTTTCTTTCCTTTCTGTTGGCTTCCACTCTGAAGTCTTGCCTCCAGCTTTCTTTCTCTCACCAGATTCCAGTTCTGGCTTGAACCAAGCTGGTTTCAGTGTCAATATGTCTTTACAAGTCCAACGCCCTCACTCAGGAGGAATGTCTTCCATAGTCGGACTCATTCTCACATATTGTCTCCCCAACTCTTGCCCAATTCTTCCTCTACTACATCCTGGGTTAACAAATGCTTTTCCTCATTCTTGTGGTGGAGGAAGGCAAGCATCTTTGGCTTTTTCTACTTTTCTGTCTCCCTCCTCCCCCAATAGAGTTGCTGGTCTGCACAGTTGAAGGGCTGGGTAAGTCCTGACCTTGGGAAAGAATATATTCTTTCTTGGACTTCAACTCTCAGAATAAGAGAATCTGGATGTTGTAATAAAAAATAACTTTTCTAAGATCTTTGGCTGCCATTGTTAGCCCCAGACCTGAATCAACCCCCACAGGGTTCACACCTTCCTTTTGCAGTGAAGATTAACAAGCAGGGATTTGCAAATACAAGCAGTTAGTTCAGGAACTGGAGTAGACAGAGATGAAAGATTCTCCTCCTTTTCTCTTCTTCTCAGTCATTTTTCAGAGTGACAGTTCACTCTTCTTTCATGAGTTCTACTTTAAGTCACTGCCATGAAAGCAACCAGCAGAGCTACATTAGAAGTACAACTTGAGACCTCCCTCATCAGATAGGTTGCCAGCAGCAGATAGCTGGCAGATAGCTGCCAGCAGCAGCTCTTTGTGGCCATTAGCCATTTTCTCTAACTCAAGTTGAACAGAGTGGTTGAGGAGGCATATGTGGGTAATATGGTGGCAGTATACTACCAATTTCCTCCTTGCTAATGAGGGTGGTCGAACAAGTGAAATCTTCTAAGTCCAAAATCAGTGTTTGCTACTGTGTGCATGTTGGTTGTGATGACACTGTAAGGATAGATTTATATGTAACTCTTTCAGACTTTGGTGGTGGGGTCATTTGTTGGGAACACTGTAGAGAACAGTAGCCACTGACTGATTCATGCGTGTAAATGAGCCCCATATGCCACTTTCTCTCATGGTGGGTTTAATTCTAGTCTGGGAGCTTAGCTGGAAAAAAAACAGGCTTGATAGCAAGTGGGAGTAGGCCAGAATTAGCAGGCAGGATGATTGAGAGCAGATACTCCCCTTCAGATGTCTTCTCCTCTGCATGCATTAGCATTATGAGGCAAGCCTAGTTCCATCCTGAAATCTATGAGGAAAAGAATTAAATGTTTTTACACTAGGAAAACAGTTCAGTTTCTTCTTAGTAATACTAAAACAACAGCCTAAATCCAATGGCTGTTCCCAACTACTGTCAGCCCTCCACATTTGCGGGTTTCACTTTTGCGGATTTGGTTATTCACGAATTATTTGCTGCCACCTCTGCTGCCTCCCTATGCCATTTTTGTTAGGGACTGCAAGCCTCGTGAGATTGAAAAACTGCAAACAAAGCTTGTAAGTCTCTATTAAAAATGTTGTGGAGCAGCAATGGAGGTGGCAGTAAGCCCTACCAGCCACCCACTTCTGCCTTGTGAAGGAAATCTGATGCCTCAAAGGAATTCATGGTAGCAATCATACTTTTTGTCTGTTAATATGGTTTGGGAGGGCCTAGAATTATGTACGGTTTTTCCACTTTCACTGGGGTCTTGTGCCCCTAACCCTAGTGAATGTGGATGGATGGCTGTACATATAGCAGACCTATTCAATCAACTACACTTATGTAAATCCCTTTAATTAAGTGGCCATTGTCTAAGCAGGGCTAGCAACTGGATGTAAACAAAAGGATGCAACTCCTTTTAGAGAATGGGGAGACAAAGTGTGGCCTTCCAGATACTGTATGATTGCAACATCCACACTAGCCAGCATAGCCATTAATGAGGAATGGTGGAAGTTGTAGTCCCACAGTATCTGGAATGTCATACTTCGCCCAAGAGTCTAAGGCCATTTCCGCACCTTACCCATCTCTGTCATTGCCCCGTTACAATCCTGGCAGTCCCACTGCTGGGTAGGGAGTGCAATGTAAATGCTTCCCTCCACACCCAGCTGGCTGCCTGTGGAAGCGTAGCTTGAGTGACACACACTTTCCTTTCACAGTGCAGCTCGCCACTTCCTGTGCTGCACTGGGGAAGGAAGTACCTAAATCACACTTCCTCCCTTTCTGCATGGCCACCAGTGACGGGAGCATTGTGCGATCAGGGACCATTACCGGATTTTTTCTGGTAATGGAATATCCTGTGATTGTGATGAGTGGGGACGTGTTGGCAGTGGGACCGCAATGACATCATGCAAAAGCAAACTTGGAGACCACCAGCAACATATCCCCATTGCAGGATAGCGACATTGGGCAGAAATGGCCTAAGACTTGTTGTAACAGAATTATTCTAGTCTTTTAAAAAAAGTAGGTAATAATTTTTTTCCCCATAATTATGTTTACATGTCATTGTTATGTACCTTCAAGTCAACTCTGACTTCTGGTGACCCTATCTTAGGGCTTTCTTGCCAAGATGTATTCAGAGGTTTGCCATTGCCTTCCTCTAAGGTGGGGAGAGTGTGACTTGCCCAAGAGGTTTCCATTGAGTTTCCATGGCTGAGCAGGGATTCAAATCCTGGTTTCCAGGAGTCCTTGTCCAAAATTCAAATCTCTACACCATGCTGGCTCCTGCTTACATTACAGAAATCATAAATGTATTGGGAAACCCCATTCTGTCTTCAATGCTGGATATTTCATGTGAGGATATGAGTTTAATGACTTTATGATGTAGTGCAGTATGTATTTCTCATCTTGAAAGATTATATGTGTAAGCAGGACATTTTTCATAATTTGTGGGAATAAACCTGTAATAAAGCAGAATAGCAGAATAATATGCTAATATAGTTAATATCATTAAAATGGAATTAGTGCATGAATGCTCTGTAAATAGATATAACTGTATAAAATAATATATTCAAAACTTTAAAATCCTAAGTATCACATAATCATTTTTTAAAAATGTAACAACGTTACTCAACCCCACTTTGAACAATAGCTAAAATTTTATACCTGCTTTAATTAAAAGGAGTCCAAAATTTGCAATCTTGTTGCAAAAGATGAATGTGGTACTCCTAGTGATTATTATGTATTGTTGCAAAGATATTTATTATTGATTATGAAGAGACAGAATGTAGTAAAAAATGAATGGAGGAAAAAATGAAACATTGGCATATTACCTGTTTAAATATATATTGGTTGTCAATTGCAAATGTTTTCAGGGTAAAGCTCTACATACTCCACCATTTGTTTGCCCTAATGTCCTACTGCAAAGATGTAGTCTTGTAAAACTTTATATCTGGATAATAAACAAGAATGCCACTGATTCACAGTGCTTTGAATTTATGGAACTTTTCCGGTTTCCCAGCAATGCAAACTATCAGCATAATAATTTATAATAGCTTGTGACAAATGCTGTTGAGCAAAGAGGTGTGCGGTTACATTCAGATCAGATGTCGTCAGCTTGGGAGCAATAAAAATTTCACAGACACTAGGTTAAAAACATTAAGAAAATGAATGTGAAGTTTCAGCCGACAAGGCTTTGGAGAAGTGGACAGAGTGGCTAGAGAAAGCCAATTGGCGGTTTCGTTCCAAACAGATGACTGGCTCTGTTTCCCAAGTTAACGGTATTGTTTTACAGGAATTGTATAGGTACAATGTCTCAGATCTCATCATTACTGAACTTGTTTAACTGGACATAATTTAGATATGCAGAGAGCAATATCATTCTTATTTGACAATTACTGAGTGTGCGTGTCCTGTTGTCAGAGTAGTTCAAACAGAAAATTCACTCACATTTGGAAACATTGGAAGTATAGAAGGAAGGGCATGATAGTTAATTGTTATTTAGATTGGTTTTAACAGGGATTAGTTACATGGCTAAGATTAGAGCTGCACAAGGATTGCTATCAATTACAGTTCTTTGGGGTTTTTTTTAAAGCCAACTATTGCTAAATATGTTTGTTTACATAGAAGTAGATGGATTAAAAATCAAAACCAGATGCTGAAGTTACAACTGTTAACAGGAAATCCACTCAATATCTTTATTCTTGTGCAGAAATATGGATAACATAATTCTGTTGTAAACCAGTATCCACGTAAGTCTCCAGCTCATGAGTAATGAGACCTTTCCAGACATAATAGAATCAGCCCAAGATCACTTCAAAATGAGACTTCTGGAAGTAGATTCATGACTACTTATTAGAGAGAAATAATTTGTATTTTTATGAGCAAGTTTGAGGTAAGGCTTCTGGCCAAACAAGCCACTTGGCCAAACTAGCAAGTAGAGAATATCATTGAGGATATCCATGCAGAATTTGGCATTGAGTTCTAGCCTCAGTCCTTTTTACATACTAATTTCAATTTATTGTGAGTTCTTACTGTCAGACTCAAACTTCCATCATCATCTTCAGCAAAATGCTTTTTTGTGTGTGATATGCAGACATGCAACCCATAATGCAGTGGGGAAAGGGGTAGGCAGGTCAGCTCTGTAGATGGCCAGCCATGATTACTGTCATGTGAATTTGCCTTTTGATAGGCAAAAACAATGAAGGGTGGCATACTGCAGCATAAGCTGAAATGTCAAGCATGAAGTTAGAGTAAAATAAGCCATTGATAGATCATTTCACCAAAGAAAGGCTCATAGATTACTCACCATTTCATTGGATGTTGGCCAAGTGCTCATCAGCCAAGGACTGTAAAAAGTTCAAATGTAACTAACCTTGCATAGCTGTAATATTCTGTAAACTTTTTTTTAATTCATGGCAGTGCATTGATTCAGGAAAGATTTCAATCCTATTTATATTTACATAGAATTTTGATGCTGTTTCATATAGGATTAGGACTGTATTAACAAAATGTGTTGTGATGTGGACTGAAGGAATTATGTAGGGAGAATTTTGCATTAGAGATGTTGGTGAAGTTCTCCTAGGCCAGGCTTGAAAACTTGTGAGTTCAAATGAGAGAAGCATTGGAAATGCAACAATGCTCAATACTTAAAAATTAAAGGATGACCTTAATGCACCTCATTGGCCATTTCTGCACGAGACTGTTATAGCGCTTTGATTCCACTTTCAACATCCTATGGAATCCTGGGGTTTGCAGTTTTGGAAGGAGCTGGCTGGCCCCTCCCAAAACTGCAAACCCCAGGATTCCATAGGATGTTGAAAGTGGAATCAAAGTGCTATAACAGTCTTGTGTGGAAATGGTCATTGAAAGCAACAGTGGCAGTGCTAAGTAGTTTTCAGTGACCCAAAGCCTTCTCATCTCTTATCCACCTATGCTAATCTCTCTGGGATGAAAATTGATACTGTTAAGGATCTTTCCACCTCTTGTCTTCCCACCTCCTTATTCTCCCAAAACTAGCTTAGTTCTGTGTTAGCCTAGCACCCCTAGATAGCTTTCCAGTCTTTAACAGCATTCTTACAATAAACTGTAGGGGTTTGGAGTTTTTTTTTTGTTTTGCTTGTCATTGGTATCTAGCCACTACAGAGACACACATTCCATCAAGTAAAACTTTGAAAATGTCCCTTCTGCTTCTCTGGCACAAATTAAATCCATTCCAGAGAAGTAATCTTGGGTTCCCTCATTGATCTCTAAAGCATTTTTGCATCTTTATTCCTGTTTCCCTTCACTTTCCTCCCTGCACCTGATACTTTAATATTCTCCTGGAGTAAAGCATTGCTATATAAAATTTCAACAGAGGTCTTCTAAGGGCTACTGTAACTGAATGATTGGCAGTCCTTGACTAAACAATGCATCTCAGAATTCCCTGGCCATTTTTCTCCAGTGCAGAGTATTAGAGAGACAAAGACGGACAGAGGAAAAATCAAGAGCCTTTGCTCTTGCTGATACTGTGACTTACCAGGAAGAAAAGGAGTAAAGGGGAAATTTTTGATAAAGTCATATTAGTTCAACAGATCGTGTGAATGCTATAGGCATAGTACGCCTTGATTTAAGCAGGGTATTTCCCATGATATTATTCACAAGTGGCAAAACGCTGGCTGGACAATACTACTGTTAGGTGAAACCATACTCAACAGTGGCTTGTCATCCTCCTAGACAATGATCTCAAGAACAGTAGCTGTTCAGTACTTTTTTTACATGGTCTGAATAAGTTGCTTTTCTAATTTGCAGATATTGCAAAGTAAGGAGAGTTTGCCAAGACCAAAGCAGACAGAATTTGATAGAAGGATCAAAGGAATTCAGAAAAATAAGAAAGCTGGGCTGAAGCTAACAAGTTGAGATTCACCAGAGATAAATATAAAGGTTTTTATTTAGGTACACAAAAGACATGAAGACAATACCCACAATCCTATTGGGTAGTTACAAATGTAAAACCAAGAGTTATGCATTTGTGACTGCATGATTGTCATGTATAGGGACCGTGAAAGTCGTCTAGTCCCCACTTACGGGTCAGCAGCCTCTATGATCAGTCGTGGTCTGTTTGCCTGTTGCTTAGCAGGCAGCTGACTGTTGTTCTCACCACCACCATGTGAAGCATGCTGTGAAGCAGGTTTGTGACACAGACCTTGTTACTGCCTCTTGCAATGGTGATTGCTCATGCATGGGATGGAGACATCAATCAACTGCTTCCCTGCTGATATGGGGAACAAACTCCCATCAGTCATAATGGCTGTGGTCAGGTAAGTGGGTACTGGGGAGTTCAGGCTGCAATTCACTATATAAGTATGTAACTACTATGGTTAAATAGCAACATAGTACATAAAGGATTCCAGCCAAAACATCTAGATATGGGAGAGCAGCTTGCAGCAATATATCTGAAAAGGATTTGGGTATAGTAGTAGGTCACAAAATTGATATGAGCCAGCAGTGTGATGCTGCAGTTTAAGAACCTAATGCAATCTTGGGTTGCATCAACTGAAGCTTTGTGTTCAGGTCATAGGAAGTACTTTATGGTAGAAAATTGGAGCACCAGGAAGAACATTGTGTTCAAAATCCAACTGCTAGTCCCAGCTCAAGTACACCTATTGTGTCAACTGATGAATTTACTTACCAGTCAACATTGGTAAGTAAATTGATTCAATGGGTCTGGTCTAGCTGGGACTAGCAGGTGAATGCAAGGCTGATAAACTAAATTGTGCAACCCAGATAGTAAAAGTCTAGATCTCAAGTCCTGTGAGGTGGGTAAATTTAGCTTGGAGAAGAGAACAAGGACAGATATGATAGCAGTCTTCAACTGTCCAAAAATCTGTCATTAGTTGGAGCAGAATTCCTAGCTGCTTCAGAGGCAGGACTGGAACCAGTGAGTGGAAACTGCAAGAAACAGTATTTCAGATATATGTTATTCAAACATAAGCTAAATAGAATAGCAGAGCAGACTGCCTCAAGAGGTGGTAACTTCTTCACTGGAGATGTTCAAGCAGAAGTTAGACAGACATCTGTCAAAGATACTTTAACTGCATCCCACATTACTGAGCCGACAACAAATGACTAGTTGGACCAGGTAAACTCTAAGGTCACTTCCGCCTTTACGTTTTGGGGTGCTGGCATGAAAACTGAGGATGGGCTAGAAGAAATCGATCCTTCTCTGAATTCTGGCCTGGTGCAGGTTTAAACCTAAGCCAGAGGAGAGGTTGGGGATTTGTGCTCATTCTTCTTTTTTATCAGTAATTTTCAGAAATCCCCAGCATCTCTTCTTACAAGAGATAACCATTACATCTATTATTGCATGGGCATCTTATTCTGATGATTTTAGCCTATTGGGACCCAGTAAAGTGTTAATGCCCTAAAAATATTGCTCCATGTGGGCCTGAACAGCTACCAGAGAAGAGAGGCTAGATTAGACTTGACTTCAACCACCTCTCATTTTACTAATTAAATCTGGGCTGTACATTCAGCTATATGCAGCACATGGTTGGAATGGGACCAACTCATCAGACAATCTGTATTATGCTGTCTGGCTACCCTGTCCTTACCATTTTATTTACCACTACACAGATTTATATGTCATACACATAACGTAATTAATGTCAGTCAATTTTATTTTTAAAAAATGGGTGCTGTCAAACAAATCTGATTTCATGGTTTGATGAGATTAAAGTTGACTGATGATAGTAACATAGTTGATATATCTTTTGACTTGTCCATCGTATGTGTATGTGTTTATGTGTGCATGCTGTTTATGTATGATACAGTGTTGTTAATGATTTCAAGATTTTAAAAAATAACGTTTACAGAATCCTTCCGTCTGTTGTTCGTTGGCAGATTTCTTGTCCAAAGTTCCTTTGCATATTAAAGTAACTTGGATGGGAGAATGACTCATGAGGGGCTGTATTTTGTATGAATCTCATTCTAACTAGCATTATTGTTATGATTTGAACATCAGGTCAGAATTTATTATTATTATTATTATTTTTAGAACTGGAACATATAAATGTCAAATGTTAGAAATGGGGAAATTAATTCATTACCATCAACACTAAAGCCATTTCCGCATTACACTGTTATAATGCTATTATTTCACTTTCAACATCCTGTGGAATTCTGGGGTTTGCTGTTTAGGGAGGGACATTTAAAATTAACAGCCAGAATGCTACAAACCCCAGAATTCCATGGGATGTTGAAACTGAGTATAACAGTATAGTGCGGAAATGGCCTAACAATTGAAATAGTATTGCTCAGTTTTTGCTTGATTTGCATTTTTTTAACAACTGAATAATTGCATTCTTTCCTCCTCTCTACTCTTGATCAAGAATGATGCTCTGCAAAGATCAGTAACACAGCATATGTTCTGGAATCAAAGACCCCAAATCCAGTATGTTACATCTTCAGTTTAAATAGATAGGTATTTAACAAGCACACTATTCTCTGCACCCATCTTGTTTTAATTGCATAATTAAAAAGGCATAGGAGGGAGGGGGACGAGTGGATAAAAAGCATAATGGAAGGGCTAGGAGGAAGAGGGAGAAGTGAAGAAAGAAAGAAGTGGAATTAGGGGTGAGGAAGACTTTTCACCTAATTATCCAAGTGCATAGCACTGTATGAGCAACAGGAAGATTAACAGAAACCAGTCCAGTAAGCAGAAGAGAAGTTACTGCAAAGACACACAACGTACCCTATTCCCCAGAAAGACTCCACGCACTTTCCTTCTCTAAAAGCCCATAGCTGGGGCAGAAGACACGTCTTCCTTTCAGACCTAAAAGTACTGACATTCTGAAAGGGACCCAGCCGCTTGAAGGGGTTGGTCTCTACGATAAAATACCACTCAACTGCCATTCCATTCCAAGGCTTACTTTTTTCCTTCTTTCCCATTCCTTGATTGCTGGTTGTTGTTTGTGTTGTTGTCATTGTTGTTCTCGCACTGACCTGGAGTCTAGAACCCTCTTTTCTCTTCTCTCTTCTTTTCCTATGGTTTGCCAGATTAGCCTGCTTACCAACAGAGCCATGCAATCCTAATTTTTTTTTTCTCTTGGCCTTTCTGTTTTACTGAATCTGACAGAGAGAAAGGCATCCTAATGAATTTTAATGAATTCCAGTGACTTAATTCACTAAAGTACATTTTTAATTTCAACATTAATTGGGGAGTCTAATGTGAAATTCTTAGGAAAAAAACAAGCAAATCAATAATTTAATGAGTTAATTATCAATTTCTGGACTCTGATTATTTCTCATATCTTTTAAAAAATAATTACAACAAACTTGTGTCCTGTTTTTGAAACTGCATAGCCAGCTTTACTATTCACCAACCAAGACATAACAAACTTGCATGTCATTATCACATTTTTTTTGTTGAGTCTCACTTTTATATCTCCCAATTAGGAGTGGATAAATCTGTTTGCTTTGATTCCTTCCACATTCGGCTCACAAGTATTTTGGAAAATTCTGATTTAAAAATCACAGGAAAATGCAAGGGAAGCCTTCTTTGTGGTCTTTTTAACAGCATTTTCCAGATTTGTAAAGAGTCTGATTTTCACTTTTAGAGGAATCTTCTTACTTTGTTGGAGGTTTGAACTGTTTTGTTGGGTATAAACAAGATAGAATTGTCCTTCTTACTTTCCCAATCCTTCTTACTTGCCCAACTGGTCATAATTTGCAGTAGTTCTCAAACTTTGATTGTCTAGGCATTTTGGACTTCAGATGCTATTGGCCTAGATGTCTGGGTCTTCTGGGAGTTGAAATCCAAAACCAAAGGACCAGTGTTCAAGACCTACTGTGCCCAAAGCCACCCAAGTTGTTTTGGCCCATAAGGCAGCTATGTCTCACCACAAATACCACTTCCCCATTCCTGTTAGCCAACATTCAGTAATGACAACTTAATAGTTTGCTGCCCCTTTGTGCTTCCCAAAATCTGTTGCCACAAGCATTTGACTCACTGTGCCTAATGGTAGAACTGGCTCGATCAAGCACTTTTTAAATTAGTATTCTAATCTCTGCTTACAGTTTTGTTTTGTTTTTAACTGATTGCTTTCAGCTGCATTGGAGGATGTTGAGGAAAGACAGAGTGACAGAGTTTTGGATGAAGAAATAAGATACGAACATATGCATACACTAATCTATTTCAGTTTTCAGATGAATGTTTGGCAAATGGAGTAAGTGCAGTAGCAGCCCCTTCTCCTGTCCTGAGCATACTCATTCGAAGTAAGGATCATGGGCTCTCTCTACTGGAATAAAATCCACACGTGTAAAATTATATGAGCTTTGGATTTAAAAAACCCCACATTTTTCAGATTCCTGACTTCACAGAATAGGCACAACAAACCTTTGTCCCTCCATATCCAACTTCTGTCATCCTTGACCATTGGTTGTGCTTGTCGAGGGCTGATGGGAACTGGAATGAGGCAACAAATGGAGGTTCCCCACTCCTGGTCATATGCATTTAGCAATCCTGAAAAAAAATGGGGCTTTTAGAACACTAAACCCACAGTTTTACACATGCAGACATGATTGAAATCTTCAAATGGACATATGTAGGGCACAGGCAGGTACTGTTCCCCCATGCATAATATGTTCACTCATTCAGCAGTTCACTTCTGGAAAGGACTTGTATTTTGTTCTTTCCAGATATATTATGCTGAACCGTCGGTACCCCCATGAGCAATTCAGATAATAGGAGATTCAGTCTAGTGGATCATTAAGAAGAGCGCTGAAGTATATGCCCTTGGTTTATAGGACTTAGCTTGCCTTTTGCAGACAAGAGGTTCTAAAGATAGTTCAGGCTAATTTTCATATGCCTCTGAGAGCAAAAGAGAGTTGAAAGAAGTTGGGAATTATATTGTGCTGCTAACTACTGGCATTAATAAGCATTCTTTTGTTGCTTATCCAAGCTTTTCAGTGCTGTGAATAGCCTCCTTTGTCAGATTAATTTAAGTGGCATTTTTGCTGAGTATCTTTGTCTGCACTGAGCTGCTGCTAGGAAAGGTGTTGGTCAAATTACAGCCAAATACTGATCCTTAGTGCCTTTTTCTTGAACAGGTATTTGCTTTCATTTATTATAGATGAATGAGTCAAGGAATGTTTTAATGTAGCAGTGGTAATGCTATAGTAATGAATTTAATAATCCCCAAACCACTTAAATGGCATGCTTGCATATGCTCATTGATTTCGGCAAGCCTAAATGCAACTTCAGTGTCAGCAAAAGGATTCAGCTGCCCTGTATGTAACTGAATATAAAATGCAGTTGTTTATATTCCTGTATTTCCCTGTAATCAACAGAGCTGGAGAAAAAAGTTTGATGTTAAATTGATATAAGAGGAAACCTTTCCATCAAACCTCTTGATGTTTGTAATATAGACCACACAAGGCCTGGTGTGAACAAGGAAGTCAAGATCAATTGTTAAAAGGCAGAGCAAAAGGTCAGGGTCTCTTTCCAAACTGAAATATATAGTAATTGGACTCCTTCCTCTCATATGATTATGCTTCTTGGTGTTGATTTAATTTAAACAACCTTTTCCTCCATATGTTTTTTTAAAACATGTGTTCACTGAAACTGGTTACAGTCTGTGCACACTGATTATTATGAGGAATCAGCCTCCATAATTGTTGTTATTGTGTGCCTTCAAGTTGTTTCTGATTTATGGGCGACCCTATTTATGAAATATTATCAAGAAATAAATTCTGTTTTTCACTCACCTACATAACATTAGTGAAAAATAGAATTTGTTTCTTGATATTTTTAATATTTCCATAAATGCAATATGCACTTTTATATTCTCTAATTTTTGTTTCTTTCCATGTGCAAGTAGGAGACAATAATATGCACAAAAACTTACGAACAGTAGATATTATACACATAGACACACCAGTTTTTGCAGTAGTTCCAGAAGTAAATCTAGTAATTATGCTATAATAGCCATCTTAAAGCTGATAATTAGGTATAAGAAAGAACACAAGACAGGATTAGCGTTCAGATCATGTTCCAAATGCCTCTTAATTGTTTGTTTATATTCAATCCTGATTACAGGAGCCTGTGATTTGGAAGACAAAAAAGAATTTTTATAAAGTCTTTTTAATATTATTTACTTGTTTAGTTTAGTGGAATATAATATTTAGGTCAGGAGCCAGTGGCATGATACCAATCCAATGTGCTTTGCCAGCAATGGAAATCCTTCAAAAGAACATTAAATGTTCCTCAAAAGCTATTTTTGAAGCTTTAAATATTATATTCCCCAGAGCATGTTCAAATAAATGAACTTAACTCAGGCAGACTCTCTCAAAGTACTTTGAAAATTCAAAGTTTGAAAGTGGTTCTTGTGCTTCTTTGCTCCGTCTTCCATTGAATTTCAATCTAATGATAGGTATCTTGGTTACTCTTGGTTGTATTCTTGATAATTATCAGCTGTTTATGTTAAGTAATTTAAAGTTATTAAAGGAAAAATGTTAAGTGCCTCCTTGGTACCACAGACAACAAATATCTAGCCATTTGTTAAAGATACCTGTAGATTGATCCTATGACTGAATGCGTACCCTCTCACATTTCACAGATGAAGACCAGGATGAATTGCAGAGCAATATTAGAGTGTGGTCAAGATGGCAAAAGTTATCAGTGAGGAAGAGTACACAAGCTAGGATAGGCAACAGTGATTTGCTTTTGCCTGAGCCTACTGGGAAGTACAAGATTCTGCCTACTCCTGTCTTCCCTGCTGAGTTAACTGAGTACATACTACTTTTGCACTTTGAACTCAGATTGCAACAATTCAAGTTAGGTGAAGATAAAGGGGCAGAGTGAGAGAAGGGGAGAGAACAAGGAAATGTTAAAAGCAGCTGAAAAAGTGGGATGACTATTATGTCTTTTGCTGCCAAATCAAGATGCTTGGGAGTGTATGCTGAATGTGGCAGCTCTGTGGCCAATTATCTGGCTTACAAGGTGTATTAGGGACTTAGGCCAATTGAAAGTTACTTTTAAAAAGACCAGATATAATGGCTGTAACAGAGCAGCCATGGATGATCCTCTGATCTAGGAAGCCATCCCTCACCATCAGCTGCAGTCAAAGTCAGCTGCAAGTGGGGAAACACACTGGAGTTCTCCTTGTGAAACAGTGATATGTTTAATCGAAAATGGAACATCCAGACTTAACTCTCAGAAAACTGAACGTGAAAGGGATAAGTCACCTTTCCTGTATATAAAAGCATGTTTGGTGTGAAACACTAATATCTTGGTATCTGCAGTTGTACTTTTGGGAATAGGTGATCTTAGGAATAACACTGTAAGGAAACCTAAAACTATGGGTGGAAAAATATTGGTAAATGATCTATAAAACTCTGTTGGAAAGGAAATTTAAACTGGAAGAGGGTTTATTAGAGATATTAAATTAAGTAGCAAACAAATCCAAGGCCCTTTCCGCAGCTTACCTTTTCTTGGCGCTGGGGCGCGGGGATCGCACAAGCAGCCTCCAGTGAGATGCTCTTGCATCCCCGCTGCTTCAGCCCCACACGAGCTTTCTGCTCCCGAGCAGACAGCACGAGAGCCCTGCCTCTTCCAGGCTGCGCTGGGGCAGAAAGCATGACTGCTGCAGCTCAGGAGGCTCCGCATGCACGGCAAGTGATTGCTCACTATTTTCAGCTGAAAGCCGAAAATGAAAAAGTGCATGAGCGGCACCTGCCCTACCGTGGAGCGTCGTGCGATTGTGAGTGCATCATGCAGATTGCTCCTCACAATTGCACGACGCTAAGGGGCCCTTTCGCATGGCAAATGCCATGCGAAAGGACTCGAGAGTGGCAGAATGAAGTCATCAGGAGTTTCCTGAGTGTTTTTGAGGACAAGAGGCCTGGTCAGAGAGAATTTTCACAGTTTGGGACTTATCCTATTTAAAAAACATGCATACGGGGTTTTGGACAGAAAATCACATTTTTTTGCAACCAAATGTTGTTTTCGGTAAAGAAAGCAAGTTTTCTGCACAGAAAACCTTTTAGAGCAGAAAACATAATTTCTATGCAATTTTCTGCATGTGCACATGCACCCCCAAAACTCACATGTGGATTCTTCTCAGATAAATCCCAGAGTGTGGCTAGTCCTCAAAAACTGGATTTTCTTGCAGCAGAAAGAAAAATGGTTAAATTATTTGCCCATGAGAAAATTTAAGATTTACATTCCTACATAAAACAATCTTTCATTCCCAGAGATTAAGTTCATGCTGCCAGTAGTGCAATATCATTTTTATGTAGTGTTTATAGGTGAGCACAGAAGTGATAACCCTTCCTATATTACCCTGATTTATTTCTTTGCTCTTGGAAAGAAATCTACATTCTCTGCCTGTTTAGCTTGTATCTCTTGGCTATACTTTGGACAGAAGCTATGATGAACACTCTGTGCAAGGTTTAAAGTAGATTGGGGTTGCACTGTTTGAAGCAGAGGTAGGCAAAGTTCAGCCCTCCAGATATATCTTGGGCTCCCAGAATTTTTCATCCTTGGCTATATTGGCTAGAACTAATGGGAGTTGCAGCCTACCGCCATCTGGAAGGCTATATTTATCCCTAGGTTTGAAACCCCTGCATAGGAGAAAAAAAATAAGATCAGAAGAATAAATAAGGATTATAAATAAGAAGACTAATTTCTACACAAATAGAAAGCTAAAAGTCAGATTCTTTGCAGATTTGCACTTCTTTTACCTTTATTCTATATTTTTATATTTTTTTAAAATATTGTATACTGCTGTGATACATCTGCGTTCAATGCTGCATACATATATATATATATACAAGTAAATGAATAAGTTTCAGTGTAGCAGACACTCCCATGCTCTGCTTCTAAAAAAACTATGTAATGCTACATACACGTGTAGTGCTAAAAAGAGGAGCTGCATTCACTCAGAATGTTCTGTACTTAACAGTTCCCACTCTGACTATTTCTTTGGAGGATATAAGCTGATACTACCCAGAAAATGTGTTCTATTGCTAAACATTTATAGCTAAAGGTTTTGTGAACGGTGCATAAATCTGTGCCTATCATTTGTACTATTACGACATCTACTCACAAAGATTTGAGAGCTGTATTCTCCAACAACACCAACATTAAACCATCCTTTTTGTGATACTGAACTGGCACAAAAGTTGGGATTTCTCCACCCAAGTTCTTCTTAGCTGACAAATGAGCTGTAAATTATGAACAGGGAAAGGTATGCAGAGGTTAATCTTTAGATAAAAGCTCCCCTTTTTGATTAAAAGCTATTATCATACCTTTAAAAAACAGAGAGATGAGCACTAAAGGTCTACACAGCATGCACATCTACCAATTGCTGAGTGTGTGTGTTTTTTTTCATTCTCACAATGTCCTTGGATATTTTGTGTCACAGTCCTACAAAGTTTTATCAATTTGTAAGTTCATATCTGGGCTCATATCCAAATGTCTTTACATACACGTATAACTAACAACGGAACTGTTCTCTTACACATCAAGCTGCCAAGTACATTAAATAAATGTACATTTTATTCTCTAAGTACTAGCTAAAGCCACACAGTCCTACACTGTGGTGAGAGATTAGTTAGTTACATGTGTACATAGACCTATACATCCCGGTTGAGTTCTTTTGTAGGAATGAAGCCAAACAGTAGCATAGAAAGCTGATTGTGTTAAGGGTTATACAAGAAAATAAGTGAGCTTGTTATTGTGTGCCTTCAAGTTGTTTCTGACTCACGATGGTCCTGAGGCAAGATTTCTCGGCAAGATTTGTTCAGGGGGTTTCTTCTGAGACTGAGAGATTGTGACTTACCAAAGGTCACCCAATGGTTTTCCATGACTGAGCAGCGATTTGAACCCTGATTTCCAGAATCATGGTTCAGCACACAAACCCCACTACGCCATGCTGGCTCTGAGAACTGAAAAAAAGAGCTTGTTCAGACTTTTTGTTCAAAGCAGAGCCATTGTGATCACAACAAGAAATGTGTCATTATTGTATTTCTCTGAACTGTTGCACATTACTGAAATGGCCAATGCAGAAGCAAAACCAAGCTTGATAAATATGAACCTGGAATGTTTTGTGGTTTTTTTTTACTGTTTTATTTTATTTCACACATACATCTTGTACAGAATATAAATCACCAACAGATTACTGAACATTGAAAAAAATCCTTATGATCATCTAATCATCTTCTCTTCTTTCTTCATTCTTCCTTCTTCTCTTCGTTCATTCTTTCCTTATCAAACTAATAACAATCTAATGATGATCAATTCTTTAACAGGAATATAATAATATAATAATATCAAAAACAATAATGATAATACTAATACAATAACAAAGATGACAATATCTAAACTGAAAACCATTAAATTATACAATAAATCTGGTAACCATAACCCTTACTTTTACTATGTGTATAATAACGATTAATTAAAGTATCTTTATGTTATCCTAAAGACAATATACCACTACCCCTAATGGCTACACTATCGCAAATTAACTCTATAAAAATATTTTTACTTAATATTTTCTGATGTTTTTATAAACTTACCTATATGCTTATCTAAAACTGAATATCAAATATGAGAACTTCTTTCCATTTTTTCCTTCCAGATGTTTCTAATTGGTTCCCATTCCTTATTTGCCTTATCTATACTTCGATTATTACTTATGTATACAGTAAGAATATCCATTTGATACATATTGAGTAACTTAAGCAGCCAGTCTTCAGTTGATGGGATCTCTTTACCTTTCCATCTAGAGGCATATAAGATCCTTGCTGCCAATACCATATATAATAATAAACAACCGTATTTCTTTTGTTGCAGACCACTGAATCCCCTGCACGTATTTAATAAATAAAACTCTGGATATATGGGAACTTCGATCCCTATAATTTTCCTAACCAAATTATGTATGTTTTTCCAAAATAATTTCGCTTTTTTACATGTCCACCAGGTATGATAGAATGTTCCTAATTCTTCAGCACATTTCCAACATTTATTCGAGCCTTTTTTATGCGTCTTAACTAATTTCTGTGGGGTTGAATACCATCTAAATAGTATTTTGTAGAAATTTTCTCTCAGTGCCGTACATTTCATAAACTTTAAGTTTGTGGACCAAGTCTTTTCCCATTCACCCAGATCAATCATATGACTGATATTCTGCCTCCATTTGAGCGTATTATCTTTGATAATGTCATGTTCCGTTTCCAAATTCACTAGCATTTTATAAATAGCTGAAATTGTATGGTCCTTCTCTTCTAATACTTTTATATCTATATTGTTTTCCTTGCTGCCTTTATCTTCGGTTCCTTCTGTTTTTACATCTAATTTATATCTTTCTTTTAACTACCTATAAAAGAGCCAGTTTTCTTTAAAACCTTCTAAACTTAGTTCTTCTAAGGTCTTAAAGGTATCTCCAGCAGAATTAGTGACCAGAAGTTTATCATAAGTTAGCTACTTATTAGTTTTATAAGATTCTTTTTGTTTAAAAGAAGTTTCCTGTATTGATATCCAACGTGGGATCTTTATGTAAGCTTTCTTCTTGAATGTATCCCATATTTTGAGTAAAGATCTGTGTATGATATGCTTATTAAATTCTTTATCTACACTGGCCTTATTATACCAAATATAACCGTGCCAGCCATATTTATTATTGGCACCTTCAAGTTGAAGCATTCTCTTATTTTTTAGATTTATCCAATCCGTAATCCAGTATAGGGCACATGCTTGGTAATACAATTTAAAATTGGGGATGCCTAGACCCCTCTTTCTTTGGTATCTACCAAGATATTCCATCTAACCCTCGATGGAACTCTAGATATTTCATCTAACCTGGAATGTTTCAACAGGCCCCTTCACCAGTTTAAAAAATCAGGCTGTACTCCTATGTATGAAATCCTACAGAACTGAATAGGTTTTACGTTTGACTAAATGTTGCAATGCTGTATGTAGATCATCTGAATGGCCCATTAATTGATTTCAGAAGTCTTAATTTGTATATGAATAACATCATTACTTTGATGAAGAAAGCATTGTTACTATATTTTTTAAATGAATCATGTCCATCTAACAGTAGTATCTCATAGAAAGAGCAGTGTGTCCTGTAAGAGGATGTTTGTTGTCCATAAAATGAAAAATGAAGTGCAGATCTCATTAAAAGGTAGAAGAATGTACAACCATATTAATACAAGCAGATGTCACAGCAAAACTTGAAAAAAAATGGTATAACTTAATTGGCAAAACCTAGTTCCTTTGTGCAGTTAAACACTTCATAACATTTTTCTCTGTTCAGTTTTTTTATCAATTTATGAAAGGAGGACTAATATTATAGCAATAGCTCATTATAAGTACTTTTATGTACATTGTGCATGTATGTTATGTACATGTGTGTGTGTGTGTATGTATATATATATATATATATATGCTTGAATAACAAGAACATAGAAAATTGACATCAGGCCATTGATTTATCTATTGCAGTATAGTAGGCAAAATGGAAGACGAGGGCTAGGAGGAGTTTGAGTTTAAAACTGTACTCAGAAACAAGGTTTAGTGGACTTTAGGCCACTCTTTCTCTCTCAGCCTCATTTACCTCACAGGATTCTTTTGGAATAAAATGGGGAGGGGAAGAACCTTGAGCACCTTAGAGGAAAGGCAGAATATAAATGTTAACAATGAATAATTGTGTTGTTGTTGTGTGCCTTCAAGTCACTGACCCTAAGGTGAACCTATCACAAGATTTTCTGGGGCTGAGAGTGTGTGTGACATGCCCAGCACCACCCAGTGGCCAAGTGGGAAATCAAACCCTGGTCTCCAGGGTCATAGTCCAACGTTCAGACCACTGCACCACACTGCCCCTCAAATAAATGCATACATGAATCTAATTAGCACAATTGTGTCAGCTGATGTACAAGCATGGTTGCTCTGTGGCTATGGCAGTGTGTGAATTCAGCACATTCCCCATTTTCTGATCTATATAGAGCTTGGAAATGTTTCTGTTTTTGGACTACAACCCCTTGAATACCTTAGCCACCGTGGCCTTTAGCCATGTTGACTGGATGATTCTGGGTGTTGAAATCCAAAAAATTAACTTTTCCAAGCCCTTGATCGTTGAAACTGTTAGAATAGGACAAAAGTTTTGTCAGGTCCTCTCACCCAATTAAGTCTGGAGCAGAAGCAGGGAAAGAGTTATTCAAGCAAACAAAAATGAAGTGGAAATCCTATCCACCAGAGGCACATTACTACTTATGAGAAGAATCTATAAAAGATTCAGCTCTAACAGAAAGCTGAACAGCAAATGCCTTCCATTTGCAAGTAATTTGAAGTGTGTGCTCATTGTCTGAATGAAACTAGTCCATTCTACATTAACAAAGTGTTCCCCAAGGGAGCTGTGAACCTAACAGCAATGACACAGTAATGGCTGTGTTCTCATGTGTAGAGGGGGAACTGGGATCACTTTAAAGCCATCTTGGGCAGTATGAACTTGTAGACCCAATCCTTTTCTTAAAAGGCTGCTTCTGGTTGGAAGTATCTCATACATGACTTCTTTCCATTGTGTGGTTTTCTTTTGTTTTAATGACATATGCGGTTTTGCTTTGCTTTGGATTTGTTTTTTGTTGTGGGGTTAATATTATACTATATTATTATTTTGCTAAGCAAACAGCATATGAATCACCTCTTGGATCATATTTAGCATTTTCAAAACACTTGTAAAACTGTCATATGATTTCCCCCTTCTGTGTATTTCCTCAGTGTTTGTTTATAAAATTGTTAGTTTCACTCTCTTTAAACTAATTTGAAAGCTACATTTCAAATTAAATGCTAGCAAAGGAAAAGGAAAGACAACCAACAAAAAGAGCAAAAAAAGAAAAAAAAAGCATTTCTCCTGATGGGGCTAAAGTAGATTAGGGCTGTAGGTGGGGACTACATTGGATGACTCCTTTGATCTTTTGTCGTATAGGTTTAAGGAAGCTTCTGAATAAATTTATGACTCTATGCCAGCTTGAGATTTAGGATCAAAACTCATGCTTGGAGGACTCATGCTTTTTGGAGTCCAATGATCCAGAGCAGCCTGCCTTCAGCTGCAAGCTCCGTACCATTGAAAATATAAAGTATAACAAATTGTATACCGTGCTTATGTGTTCTCATTTTCTTCTTATTCACATGAATGTTCAGATCTTATTATATTTGTTGAAACCAAATAGAGTCAGTGTTAGAAGAGCAACATTTTGAACAGTGAGCTACAAGTCCTGTAGAACTCTAGGGTGTATAGTTTAAGAGACAGAGCCCCAAGATCCTATATGTGAGTGTGGTTCTACCACATCTCTTATTGGCAGCCATTACTGCTTCGTCCATGCATCCTCCTTCAAGGCAGGAAATGAGTTATTAAAAACACCAGCTTCAGCCCCAGTAAGTTGTAGTACTTGGATGAAATATGTAGTATCCAGACCTCTGTTTGTTCTTGCTATCCTCAGATGCATTTCTAAAGGGGAACCTCATAAACACAACCTAGTTATGAATACAGTACATTGAATACTTTACATGTGTGAATTGTCTGTAATAGTGCTTGGGTGGGCTAATTTATGGTGGAGGGCTTATGGAATGTTCCCCTTTGCAAAGCACTGAGGATGTAGGATCCTAGATTCCTGTTTGGTTGGGGTGGGTGAAGGAAAAGAGAATCTCCTTGTCTGTTACAGATAATTGGGCAGCTATGAATAAGCCATTTATGTATGTATGTATGTAAGTAGGGTACAGGAGAGAACTTTATAAAATTAAGGTTCTGTCTTTCTGTCAGGCAACTGCAATTTTTATTATACAGAGTGCCACAACGTGAATCCTTTTAAATGACAATGAAAATTCTGCTAGAGAGAGAGTACAACTCTTCTGCGACTTTAGTGTTTTGTCATACATTCCAGCACTACCTCTTTTTGGGCATTTACCAAGAAAGTAGGTTCAACACATTGCACAGTGATGTGGTCATGCTCATTAGCCCTGCCTTCAACATCCTCACTAACATGGTGGGAACATATGTAGCCTTCCTGCCTTCTTTATGCCTTCATTTTGAACACCTTAGGAGAGCTGGTGGTTTTGAAAGAAGTACTAATTGTGATGAAGAACCAACAAACTGTTCTTTCATTCTCCTGTTGATAACTGTTACGTTAAAATGATGTTTGAATTTGGTCATATCGTGTATTGATGAATTGATAATTCACTTTTGCTTCACTTGTTAAAAGACTTGCAGAGTAACAATGTCAGATTTTGAGCTGCAGTAGAACAGGTATTACCAGCCCAATATGTCGGCCTTGTTCAGATGATATCTTAGGGCCTTTCCGCACTACTCTGTTATAGTGCTGTTATTCTACTTTTAACATCCTATGCAATTCTGGGCTTTGTAGTTTACTGAGGCCAAAGAGTTCTCTGGCTGAGAATTCTAAATGCCCCTCCCTAAATTGCAAACCCCAGGATTCCATAGGGTGTTGAAAGTGGAATAATAGCGCTGTAACGGTGTAGTAAGGAGAGGCCCTTAGTTAATAAGTCGAAATGTGCAGGAACCTTTTTAGCCCAAGATCCATCTTCATGCTGACCTTCCCTCCTCCTTTCTTGATGCATGGTGGTAGGCCAGGGTGTCGTAAAACAATCACAGTCTTCCTCTTCACCAAAACCTGTAAACAGTGGCTACCAAAGATGAAACAGGCCAGGTTTTAAACTACAGTTTAATATCACTTTAAGATTCTGGCTTGTTCCAAACCTGCTAACTATAGTTTCCTGATTAGGGGGAAAAAAGAGAAACCTTGATAAATTGAAGACATCCAGCTGTCATTATGGCAAAACCAAGAGGGACAGCAAAGAGGTTGTATGCACAGTGCAAGATCAATTCATATCTAGATGTATCAAGCTATTATATAAATATCCTAATAAAATGAATTGCCCTCCTACTAATGCAGGCATGGATCTTCCCCCTCTCCTTGTGCCATGGCAGCGGAAAGAGAAAGACATTTAATCTTTGGCTGTCTGGAGCTCTTTTCTTGCTTTCCACTCTCATCTCTTTGTGTTTTCTGAAAGAGCCTTGTTGTAGCAGCTCTTAAGTACAAGTCGAAACTCTGATGAAAGCAACTTTCAGTGGCTGTAACAGCGTCTTCCTTCTCCGCCTCCCCCAGCCGCCTCTTGATTGCTACAGACATCTGCCTTTGTAAACACCATGTCAGAGTCCAGCAGAGATGTTTTATCCTCATTGTTCCTCCAAAATAAATAAAAGAGGCACAGACGATATGAACTGGATGAAGACATCCCACTGCTAATAACTGAGCCATGTTTGTAATTGCTAATAACTAAGCTATGTAGGAGCCTGGGAGCACTGTGAAAATGTAAATCTGGTCAGAATAAAATGATACAGATGCTAACCTCACTGCAAATTTTTCTGAAACTGAAGTATAAATTTCAGTTGGGAAGAGAGGAGTGCTGGGGGTGCTACAATTTATATGCACAATCGGATTTGTTTCCAGACTTTAGTGAACTTATACTGATGTATTTAAACAATTCAATAATATGCATGCTTCCTAAAGAATTTTATGCAATTGATAGACAATATTTTCCACTTAATAAAAGGAATAATGTTTCTGGAGAAAGTATGCTTTTAGGCTTTCATAGCAAGGAAAATTATCTGATATTGTAATCAAATACAGGAAGAAGAAACACTTTAATGAGATGATCACAATGAAGTATTCTTGGTTTCTGAGAATCTAAGCCAAAGTGCTCAAACTACAATTCTTCTTCCATAATAAACTTATTTTCCGCATTTTTCTCCAGTTCTGTAGTGCTCAACTAGCACTGTGGGATGTGTCCCAGAGAAGAAGATTAGAGTGTACATAGGAAGCCAGTCAATCAGATTGCATCCCTATGTTTGCATTAAATATGCTCTGAATACATTATTTTGTTACTGATGCCAGGGGCACTACTTTTTCATTGAGCAGTTAGAGGAGAAAAAAAAAATAAGCAAAAAAATCCCTACCACCCACCACTATGGCACCAACAGCAGTCTTTTTAAAATTTAATAATATTTTTGTTACAAAACTAACAGATGCCATAGCTTCCTTTTCATGAAGAAAAATCAACATTGTGTATTAAGTAGACCTTTTTCCTGGATCATAATATGATGTTGTTTGAAATTGTCTATTCCGCTGCAGAGTTAGTCTTCTTAAAGTACAAAGAACAATATATATTATAAAAATGAAGGTGGGAGTGGAAGCAGGAAATTAGACCTTTCCTCTCAAAAGTGGATAGTCATGCTCAAAAGTTTAACCAAATTTGTGGGGAAAGGATAAAATACTCAGTTGTCATGCCTTTTCATAGTGAAAAAGTTATCAAACCATACACGCAGCGCCTTTAATTCTGATTCTCATGTCAAGTCATTGGCAACTCATGTCAATCCTAAGGACTGGTGTCTAGTAGTGTCCATGTCACTGAGACAGTAACCATGTCTGGGTTTTAGTCGGAACTTCAAAGGAGCTCTCCAACTCTACACTCTATTTGGACAGTAGAGTTCAGCATCTTGGATAATTCATTTACAATTCATAATAAAACCTGGAGCAGATTCGCCACTCCACTGCCATGGAAATAGTCAGCCACCACTGTTTCTAAGAAACTAAACTGTCAAGAATGTCTTCTTCTGTAGGTGATGAATACTAAATAAGCCAAAAACTCAGTTCAATTCCTATTGCCATACATACATTAGGCATTATAAGATGTTACTATTATAAGCTGTTTTAAAGGACAAAAGTTGGAATAAAACATAAAAATGACTTTTTGGACATAACCCACTGTGTGTGTGTGTTTATATGTCACCTGTTGGCTTATGGCAAACTCATGAATTTCATAGGGTTTTCTTAGGCAAGGAACACTCGGTGTTTTTCCATTTCCTTCCCCTGAAGTATAGCTCATGTCACCTGGTATTCATTGGCGGTCTCCCATCCAAGTACTGACCCTGCTAAGTTTCCAAGATCAGATGGGATCTAGTGCTTTTAGGGTATAGAAGATTTCTCAAATTGCTTCTTGTGCTTTTTATAAAAATATGGTGAATTAAAATATATGTAACTGCTCCCAAAGTTTAAAAATGACTACGCCAGTTGCAATGAAATCCATGCAAGCATAGCATAATCGCTGTATTCGCCATAGGACACCACACTGATTCAGTAAGGTTACAGAAGCTCAAAATTTGACACTAGTTTTAGTAGAGCATTTGTGTTGACTAATGTCCTAGCCTTGACTTCATATGTGGCAATTTGTATTTAATAGCATTTCTAGTGAACCCAGACTAGCAGGTTAATTATGATCATGTTCCTAACTGAAGTTAGTAGTAACATGTTTTATAATTAAAGCACTTGCTAATAGGAAAGATTAAATTGTCTTTTCCAGATGGCTCAGTGTTAAAAAAGAAGAACCTTAGCAGCCAATTTTAAAAGTTGCGATTACAATAATTGCATTTTCATAAATGCCACAACATAAGAATTTAGACCTAAACCCAAAGTAGTGCTGGAGCTACCAAACCAGCATTCCTTTCTATTCCCTCAGCAACCCTGAAAACTGCCAGAAAACTGATTGCAGGGAAGTTCCTGCCCTCTAGAGCACTGGGTAGTGGGAAGAAGAGTGATAGTGTCTCTGATTTGTGGTAAGTTTTGTTGTTCTGTCAACAAATATCCAGCACTGGGTCCTCTTTTGCTAAATTGGCCCGAAAATCCATTCTGTTAATAGCAGTGACCAGGCAATTCATGGAATGGCATGCAAATGATATACTGATAGACTTCCTGTTGTTTACCAAACATTTGGCTGTCCTTATACTATATAGCTATAGTAAGGATAGAAGGATTGGTCTGTTTCTGGTCTATGTCAGTTTCACACATGTTCATTCAATGTACAAAAATGTGCACTATTTTTAATTTATTTTCTGCAGAATATGCTTTTCTGTATGCATTTCTACAAAATATATTTTTCTCTCACATTTCAGCACACCTTTTAAAATTACGTGGATCTGGGTCCTTTTTTGAGTCCTTTGGGGCTTTCTTTCTTTCTTTCTTTGGTATCATTCAGCAGCAGTGGAGTTTGAGTATGGGGAGGGGGCAGGAGGGGGCAGGGCCGCAGCACGCAGGAGCATGGCTATGAGTTGGAACGCCCCAAAAACATTGCTGCTCAGGGCAAACTACCCTCATCGCTTCCCCGTCCCTAAGTGACTGTCCTTGAGAGCTAAGATTGTTGAGTGAGAATGGATTGCTAAATACAGACTAGTGGGAAAACTACAGGCTGAGGCCCTTTCCACACGGGGGGGCGTGAAACGCGGGGAAACGAGGCAGCGCATGCAGAAACGGAGCTTACCTCAATGCGGGTAACTCCGTCGCTGCGGGGAGCAGCACGCGTTCGCTGCTCTACACAGCAGCGGTGCCTGGCGGCGCCGGGGCCCCCCAAAATGGCGGCTGGCAGCTTCCGGCGACTCTCCGCCAATTGGAGAAGCGCGCCAGCCAGAAGCCCGCCCCCGGGCAGCTCTGCAGGGACGGGCTTGCGCGCCCCTGCAATTCCACACGGGGTGCTGCGACGGGCTAGCGTGTGCGTGTTTCATAAAGACCACATGAAATGTGGTCTTCATAAAACACGCGGTGCCACCCCGCGGCCGCGCGAGGGTGGTTTGAGGTGGGGAAACTCCACATTTCTAACCGCCCTAGCGCACTCCACGGTGTGGACGACCTCCGGGTGAGGTCGTCCTACCCGTGTTACCCCGTGTTTTTCCCCCATATGGAAAGGGCCTAAATGCATCCCTAAATGTGTATCAGTTTGGAAAAATATGTATCAAGAAAGCTAAAGGCTAAATGCATCCCTAAATGCATATTGGTTTGGAAAAATGTGTATCAAGAAAGCTAAAGGCTAAATGCATCCTTAAATACATATCAGTTTGGAAAAGTGTGTATTAAGTTGGTTCACTTTCAAATGTAAACCTTGTTCACTATGAATTTATCCAGTATTGTGCAGGTATTTGCAGTCTGAGATGATCTCGTACTCTCCAACATTTCAAGCTGAAAACCAGGTGACATGTGGTGAAGAAAAATTAGAGTGTGGCAGAAGTTATTCATTGGAAAGAACACACAAGCTAGGAGATACTGTAGCAGTTTGCTTTTTCATGAGTCTATTGGGAAAGGCAAGATCCCACCCTTTCCTGTCTCTTTGTGCCCACAGTGCAATTGAGTGCAAAAGTTTTAGTTTTGCACTTTGAACTTGGTTTGCAACAGTTAGAGTAAGCTGAAGACAAAGGGGAAAGTGGGAGAGGGAGAGGCAAACTGGAACATTTTTAAAGCAGATGAAAAAGAGAGATGGCAGGGGATTAATTCCCTGACAAATTGGGGCAGTTGGAGGGTATGTTATCTAATACTACTGTTTCATCAAAGCCACCATTTAAGATTCAATGTTTGCCAAACCGGTTGGGTCCATTCTGTTTTTCTCAATGTGTGTCCTCAGAAGACCAGCATAATAGCAAGGCTGTTTGGAACTTCCAGTCTCTTTGGAACACCCGATAGACATATTTAAGGGGAAACTAATCAGGAGGGAAATGGTCACTGAAGGATGAACAAAATGGGTACAAAGAGTAAAAGCTGATGTAATATTTCAGAACAATCCAGTTCCATGAGTTTTGAAAAAAATATTTTTCGACTGCAGTTTCCAGACTTTAATTTGGCCATGCTGGCTTTTCTAAGTTCTTCTTCATAATGCCCCTTATTTGTAAAACAAAGCTCTGCAAATGTAGGCTATGTGAATGCATATGTATTTTGTTATGCAGTGAATAAGCAGAGTTCAGTCAAAGGGATGATTATGTTGCAAAAGACTGTTAAGAGAATTAAAATAGTCCTGAACCTGGAAAAGAACCTGGAAGATCTAAGTACAGTTGGCCCTCCACATTCGCTAAGGTTAAGGGCGTAGGACCATTGCAAAAGTGGGAAATTTGCAAATATCAAAAGGTATGTGTTTATGGGAAGTGGGCTGAGGCATGATGGAAAGAGCAGGCTCCCAGGGTCCAAACCAGGTCAGAGAAGGGAGAGGAAAGTGGAACAGGTCTGCACTGTGGCCCTATACTTCTTCTCTTTTGCTAATCTCCTTCCTTCAGTGTCTGGAGGGCATCAAGAGAAGGTTTGTGGAGCTGATTAATGGGGCTATGAGCTGTCCAAGAAGTGGCTGGTGGAGGAAGAAGAGGACCAGGCGTGGGTTTTTAAAGGGCTGTGCAGTCTGATCAGAGCTGCTGAGAGGGAAAGTTCGCCCCAGAAAAGAAGGGCATTAGTTGGGGTGCAGGGGTGGAGAAGTTCACAAATAAATCCATGAATGTCAAACTGTAACAGAAAATAAAACAGGGGACCAAGTTTTTCAACAGTTGGAGGGTGGAATCATTGTAAAAAGAGCTGAAAAGTATTAACTTTGTTATCCATGCTCATTTGTGATCTCTGATTATTAAGGATCAGCTTTGTGAACTATATAAAAAACATTGCGCTCACTCTAAATGGGCGTCATTTTCTCTTGATGACAAAAAGCCACATCTACATGCTGTTGGGACTACATGCAGAGTTCAGAAAGTTCTTATTTAAAGATAATTTGTTGTATAACATCTTATACTACCTCAGGTAATTTTTTAACCATAAAAACACACACAGTGGTTACATGCCCTGTTACGTATTACTTAATTCTTATTTTGGGGTTCAGGGGTATGGAATCAATCTGTTAAAAGTAAAATGGCCTCAGTTTAAAAAAAAAATCCCCTGAAAGCACTTTTAATCCATCAAAAGTTATGAGAAAATCTTTGTGTATGTATATCCTATGGCTCTATCTCACATACAGAAATAAATTTTGTACCCAGCCCAAAAACAAACAAAAAAACACTTAATCTTGCAGATCACTTAACATATCCTGTCTCTCATTTCATTCATTCTTCTATCACACAAAAGTGTGGGAAATGATTCACATGCATATGTGAAAAATGATAGTTTCCCATGACTCTGTTAGGTTCACATACTTATTATGTGAATGGACTACTTTAGCTTGGGTTTTCTTTTTCTTTGGTGGCTTATTCTGTGCTTTAGCAGATGGCAAACACTTAACACAATGGGCCAGATTAACTTCCCAGTGGAAATTAGAATAAAATTTTCACTCATGATGAAATTGGCACTGTTTTCTTTTGTTGCTTGGATCCATACAACCACAAGGGCATTGAGGTTGTACAAATATACGAGAAAGTGGAGGAGGCAAAACTCTTCCAAGGCCATACTTCCGTTTATATATTATTTATATCTGGTATATGAAAACTATTTTTGTTTTTTTCCAGATCTGAATACTTTTTTGTATGGCCAAGTTGGGGTTGGAAGCTCATTAATTAGGCTAGACACATTGTAAAAACTGTGAAGCAAACAGTCTCTGTTTTTTCTGGCACAGGATGCTGAGAGGTGTGTTCAGTGTGAAAGAGTCAAAGGTCAATACAGTGTCAAATATTTGAAAGAAAAATATTAATTCTTACCTAAATCCCTGTTCACTATTATTATATGTCCCATGGAGCTGTTATATTTGATGGGGAGGATGAGAATAGAAAAATAGATAAGATAAATATTAGAGAGTGAAAGAATCCTACTGATATGACATCACAAATCATGAGTTATCCTTGAAAATATTCAGTGGTAGATAAGCATGTGGGGTACTTAACAAGGCCAGGTTCAAGTCATTCAGAAGTTAGAACCAAGTGGTTTAGGATTAAATGAGATGTGAGGAGGAAACCTGAGACCAGATCCCATCTCTTTTTTTTTTTAACTTTCAAAACTTCTACATAGGGCTGCCAATGTTATCACAGAAGCAGAGGTCTTGTGTGTCTTCTGAAACTATTATTTTCATATGGAAAAATGATACATAGTGCCAAATGGTACAGATGACCCCTCACAGATTCACAGTAATAGGTAAGAAATATGTTTTTCTTCATCATGGTCCCTGAGCATCACACACATGGCTAGAGAGCAAGCTAAGGTTATTTAGTGGAGATGGGATATGTGTCCTATGACTGGGTAGAGGATAGTCCTACACTCCTGAAATAAATGATTGATCTAGCTGCCATGCCCAATCTGTAGAGGTGATGACGCTGGATAGGTGGAACCAAGTGACTTCCTTCACAGGTCCTGCAGTAAAACATCTCAGAAGAAAGCAGTCAAGGTTTAAATGGACCAGATCAAATTCCCCATAGATATGGCAGTAAAGATGACCTTGAAAGCTCATGTGCCAGCTGTATTGTTATTATGTACTTGAACCATATCTGCAAGGAAATTAAGGATGTATATACACAATACAGTGTCATGCCACTTTAATATTAATAGCTCCATGCTGAGGAACTTTGAAATTTGTAGCCTCATGATGTACTTTGAATTACCTGCTAGAGTTCTAGCCCACTCCCCGAGCAACATTTCTGAGCCCTAAATGCCAGTCTACCCTGTAGACATATACTGTTATCATCTTCAGTTACTCTCTTCTCAGGTTGCCTTGGGAATTGTTGTCCAACACAAAGAGAAGAAATTCTGATCTGCCCCATGTTAAACTGAGGAAACAAGTTGTTGTGGAACCAGATCATTTAAGAAGCTGGGGGAAAGGAGTCCTAGCTAAGAAACCCAGTTAAGTGAATAGCCACCCCTCTGTTTCCAAAGCTCCATGCCTCAAATGAGCTGAGTGCTCTATCTTGCTCTGCTCCTAGCTTATCTTCTAGCTCAGGGATGGGAATCATGATGCCCTTCATATATCATTGGCTTACTAATCCCAGCATACTGAGCTAAAAGTGCCAATTTTGAGGAATATTGGATGTTGCAATCCAACAACTTCTGGAGGTCCATGGGATTTCCTCCACTGTGCACCAAAGGTCTTAGTGGATTCTTTCAAGGTGTAGAGCCTGGTAATGTGATCTCCTTCTCCTCCTGTCTTGAAAGCTTCCATTTAGACTCCAGATTCACTGCACTCAGGGGATGTGAAATCCCCCTGAAGAAAATCCTGCCTTGAGGATTTTCAAAGAAGTCACCATCAAAGGCATTTTGAAAACAGCATCATAGTTTACAACATTTTTTGCACGCAAGCATTTCCTAAAGAATAATTAGCAACAGCACAGTATGTCTTGATTGATTTACTAGCATGCCTTACAAATTTGACCAAGGCCATTTCTGCATGAGACACAAGAAGTGGTTTGTGACATCTCATGGTAGGTTTAAATAACACGGTTTACCTTTGTTGAGTTCTGCATGCACCCTCCTGGTTTCAAGCAATGTCGTATGGAGGAACATGCATCTACTACTTCATTGCTGGTCACTCCCCTGGCTACCTCTCACCCAACCCCAGTGGCATTGATTGGCCGAACTTCCAGCCTTACAGGAAAATGTAAGCAGAGCGACAGGAGCATATGCGCACTGATACGGTTTTATGTTTCCGCATCACTGCAAAAAACAGATGTTGATTCGATGTAGGAATGTGAATTGGATTTTTTCTGGTTTTCACATACTGTGCTTCTCAATACATGGTGATGCACTAACAGCTGATTCCATGCAGAACCGCGGAAAATAATGCAACACTACTTGGCTCCCATGTGCAGAACTATACAACATTACAATGCAGTAATCCGCAGTAATGACCCCATCTGGAAATGGCCTAATTTTCATGGTTTCCCAAAATGCTTTATATGAAGGCATCCACTCTCTTTCATAAGTATAATCAAATATGTCTTCCTCAAACTAAGGAGTGTTACAAGCAAAGCCAAATTAAGGTGCCTGGGCCCTGAAACAGCTTTAGAAATAGGGTCTGTTTTTTGCACATGCTTCTCATTTGGAGGCAGCTTTGCACTGGAGAGTCAAAAGGAGCCCCATCTAGGGGCCAGAGCCAGAGCCTTTCAGATCCCATGGAGGAGGAAGCTCCTGAGCATGTCTTTGTCTTTAGCTCTAATCAGCATAATTGAGCTTAGCATTTTAGAGGCAGTGGTCCCAACTAGTTACAGTAGAGTCTCGGTTATCTGACATAAATGGGCGGGCTGATCGTCGGATACCCGAAAATGTCGGATAATCCGGAGGCCTGTGGCGGCTGCCATTTTGGGGGCGTGTCTGGGCATGTCTGGACGTGTCTGGGGGCGTGAAAATGCCTACAGCCACGCCCCCACATTGAATAATCCGGGATGTCGGATGAACGAAGGTCAGATAACTGAGACTCTACTGTATTCACTCTTCACTCACACCACAGGAGAATACTGGAGTAAATTGTAGAGGCTACCAACCTTCGACAGGGCAAGGAGAAAGAGATCTACAGTTCTCGTCTCACTAAGAGCATTCCTATCTTGACAGCATCACAGCAAAAGAAACTTGGGTCTGTGTGTGCGTGTGTGCACGCGCACACACATACACACACACCTCTAGCAGCAGCATGAGACCCTTAGCATCTGAGGTCAGTTGTTCCAATTGCATAATTGATAATTCAGCCTTGGTTAGAGGTTAAAAAATAAAGGAAATATGATCCTACAGTGATGCATGGCATGTAAGTAAAACAGGTGCAAGAGAAAGGCACAGAATAAATGGTTTGTTTTGCAAAGAGCTAGAATCTGTTAAATGTGTTTTAATCCAAACTATTTTATTTAACTCTCAGCTCCTCATTTGCATTGACTGAATTGACAAGGATGTTGAAAAGGTAATGCCTTGATAATAGCTGAAAATTCAAAGTTGTCAGCTATATGGATTGGTTTCTGCTTGGAAAGCTTTTAGATGTTCTAGATAAAGGTTGCCTGCCTCAGATACCCAGGGAGCATACTCCTTGTAAAGGCACACATAATTTCCCACCCACGAAAAGTGCTACTGGCAGAATAAGCATGGTATTTAATCTATCACCTTCCATGTATTGCACCCCACAGTGGCACACAATACAGTGGAGGGAACGATCAAAAAGACCATTAAATGTCAAGCAGTAGGGCTGTGTTTTAAACTGTTAGTTGTGATGCTCTCTTGCTTCTAACAATGGCAAGGCACACCTCATAAGCAGACTTCTTCTACTTCTTCTGTTCTTTCTATTATTGGCTGATGACAATTTATTCAGAAACTAGATTTCTACCTTGCTACACTGGCACTTCACAGTTCATGTGAGCAACAGTTGAATATGTGGGCATACATTTGTAAATATTAATGAAATATTCAAAGATATTTGAAGCATGCACAAGCTGCAGGATTTGTGATAGGTTGCTTAAGCATCGACTGAAATATGAGTAATTTGACAAGAGCTGGAAATGTGCCGTAGGTGGTGCTGATAAACCCTGATGGAAAATAACAAAGCATATCTGTCATTCTTTCAAGCAATTCAACTTTAAGAAACCCTTTAAAAAAAAAAAAAAAGTCATATAGCTATGCTAAAACACTAAATAGATATGCAACAACAGATGTGCTATATAACCTTCTTGTAGTTACACATGCATTTGCAATGGAATCCTGACTGCATTGCAAAAAGCCTTTTGTAGTAATCATCACTGTATTTGTCAGCCCTGCGGATGAGTAAGGTACTTTCCACAGAATTCTTTTGGAAGGGATTAGAATATTTAAACTTTGTGGTGTATAAATGATGTTTCTTTATCCCACGCTACTTCTTCAGAGATCTGATGCGGACAAATGTTGGACTGTTAGGATAGTGGTCTGAAGAAAAAACAAGCATATAAGTATAGGCTGTCTGAAAGCAGCTGATCCTCATTCAGACAATAAGATTCTCAAAGTGTTGAGACAGATCAAAGCACAAAACTTTATACTAGTTCCGTCATGCCACCTGCCACTGCTGCAGGACTACCTTCTGGCTTCAGCATTCATGGCTCTTAAGTGTCCAGCAGGACCTGGACCAAAGTGTCCAGATCTAGTTAAAAGAGATGCCCTACACTTTATGCACTTTGCAAGATTATTATAATTTGCATGGCTAGATCCCTGCCTTTGGTATTGGTGGTTTGGAGGAAGTAAATAATTAGTAGCTGACTTTAGAGAGAGAGATTTAGAGGGATACCGGGGTTCACTCAGTGGTTGGGTGAAGAAGGCTTGCTGGAGCTCTGTGATCTGTAAGTGTGGAGGGGGTATCATTTTTAATATTTTGTTTAGACTGCTAGTTTTGCTTGAGATTGTAATCGTTAGTTCAGCATGCCATCTTAATTGATTACTGAGTATAAGTAATCAATTAAACTCAAGATTAATAGAATATTAAGATCAATAGAATAGTTGGAGACAAATATATTGTGCCTTTCAATGCACAGTGTAGTTGCTAAATAAAAACTTCTAAAAATTGGCGAGAGGATTTATAGAGGCAGTGTTATTTATATGCAGTATACCACCTTCTCAAGCCCATTTTGAATAAGAAGTATATACTACTGGTGTGGATTGAAACATATCTGGATCTTATATTATACTTATATATATATACTTATATAGTTTATATTATACTAAGTACTTGAAGAAAGGTTGAGGTAAGCTTGGTTTTTGTGCACAAGACTTGTGACCCCTGTTGAGTTCTGGTCCTCAAACCAAATTTCTAGACTCAAAATAAGTACATTCTAAGGTTCATTCCAAATGGGTTTCTTTCGCTCCATGCTCCATTTGGTGAATCTCAGGTTTCTTGTGGGGGGAAAAGGCAAATAAAATAGATCCTGAAAGCCTGTCTGTTTCCCCTCTGCTATGCATGTGTGTATGTGCCTTCAAGTCAATTTATGGTGGCCCCAAGAATTTCTTAGGGTTTTCAACAATATGCAGATTTTACTCAGTACAGGAAAGTTCAAGTCTTTCAAATGGCAAAGGCTTGAGCCTGGTCTAACATAAGGAATTAAGCACATTCAGTACCTTACCTGTAGTGTAATGTATTCAGCACTTTTACTTTTCTACTTAACATAAAGAAAAGCAGTATATTTTCCCTTCTTCAGCAAGACCAAGATAAAACGTATTTCTTATGTGTCACTCAGGTTGAACTCTTAAGCAGGTTTAGTGGGTTTAAAATTCTTGAGACATTAAAATTGCTGACATGCATTTTTTTTCAGGTTTTCAAGTTCAGATAGATCAACAATGAAGTCACTGATGTAAGAGGCAATGACTGAGGCATCTAGATGATTGCAGCAAAAAAAAAAAGACATCTCTCTTGTCTTAGAAATGACTGTGACAGTAGCCTAAGTCACACATTCATTTGTGAATATGGCTCACTGAGAAGACATTATGTTGAAGTCAATGGGACCTAAGAATTTTCAGTTTCACAGGGTATATTTTCCAGACCCGTTATAATTAAAACTCCCATCTTTGAGCAGTGGCAGATGCACAATAGTCTCTTTCCAATCTCTTGGGAATTACATAGCCAAGTCTTATTAACACTAATGGGACTTATGTGCGTAAGTCCCTGTTCCTCTAGACAAGTCTATGCCCCCAAGCATGTATGCGTTATGAAGAGATGTTATTGTAATGATGCATATTATAGAGAGGTTTGATGTAATTGGAAAGATAGTACAATAGTTTATGTCACAAACTGGATTGGCAGAAAACAAACTGGGTGTAGTCTTCAGGATCTCATTGTTCTCCTTATTAATTTTTGATGTCAAAGAAAGATTAAGGGTTGAAACCTCTAAAATGTATTAGAAAAAGATTTGCAGTGGAATTACAGGTATAAGTAAGTATTTAGTGCAATCCCTTTTTCACATTCAGTAGTTACAATAATAGTCTAAAACACAGAAACTTCAAAGAGAGAGAGAGAGAATATGATTTTTGCAGGAGAGCATGTTGCCTCAACAGTATTTCAAAAGTATTTAAGTGTAGATGGGGCAAGCTAAGAGACATGATACAGCTGGGTTTTTGAAAAGCTTTTGCTTATTATCTTTAACAAAGCCCATCACCTAAAACTCCAAAAGGGTTATAGCAGTGGACAAACACTGAGGTTAAAAAACAAACCATGGAATAGTGGAATTACAAGATCCTTCAGTCTTTCCCAACCTGGATTTCTGCACATCTTTTCTTTTATGCTTCTTGGTAATAATTTCAAATATATGGGTTGACATAGGATGATATACCTAAATTTTGTACCTACATAGGACAGTTCAGTATCACTGAACTTGTTCATGTTGGTGAAATCTCAAACAGACTATGATGAACTTCATAAGGATGTCTCTAAACTGGCTACATCTCTGGCAGAATAGCAGATGACATGTGGAGTAAGTGGTAACTAATGCATTGTTGTTGTTGTGTGCCTTCAAGTAGTATCTGACTTATGATGACCCTAAGGCAAACCTATCATGGGGTTTTCTGGGGCACCAGTGGGTTTCCATGGCTGAGTGGGGAATCAAGCCCTGGTCTCCATAGTCCAACACTCAAATCACTACACTGTACTGGCTCTCCAATTAATGCATACTGGGACCAAATATATATGTGTGAGTGTATGTGTTGATTTAACATATATGGTGATGGATCCAGGTTAGATGTGACTACACGGGAAAGATTCTGGGGTTGCTATGGAAAATCCACAGGGAACATCAATAGAAGGCAAAATTGAAAATGCTGTTGCTGCTGGTTTCTAAGAGGGAGGCTGGCTATACACCACTAGCCTGGTCTTTTTGGAGTAGTTTCCATTTGAGTTAAATATTTCAAGACCTCAAAGTAAATATTGATTGAATTATGTACATCTGATATTCGTCACGATGACTTCTGAGGTTACTAGGAGCCTAAGAGTCAATAGATCATTCTAGATATCAAGTAACTTTTGCTTGTCTGGCTATTTTCACATGAAATCGCTATACTGCAATAGCAATGGGTTGGTTCCGGTTCAGGAGCCATGCTACCACATTACGTTATCACTATCCAGCTACTATCCTGTCCCCAAGCATCGCCAAACCACCGCATTCTATTTCCAGAAAAAGTCCTTTAAATGCCTCCGTTAGCACTTCAATCCCATCAGGTAGCTTAGTGCAGAACTGTAATAGCTCTTGATAGCACTTCCTGTTGTCCTGGATCCAGCTGTGGGCAGGCTGTGGGCGTGCCCAGCTTGTCCCTCCCTCAGTGTCTCCCATGGCATGGTAATTTCAAAATCTGTCACCTCTCCATGTTTATTTTACAGTCCTCCTTTGAGTTAAAACTTTTAATTTTTTAAAATACATTTTTAGGCATTATAGCATGAAAATGCAATAGTGTACTGCCATGTTTAGTATGGCTTCCAAAGAAAAACCAAACCAAACCAAACCCCTAACCAGGGGCAGTGGGACATAGGGTGAAAGTGGGGACAGAGAGTGGCCAAGGACACTGTGGTGTGGAAGGAACACCAGTGGCAATACCGCTACTCAACTGCTGAAGCAGAAGGGTTTGGAAAACCGCATTCCTAACCTGACGGCATTGTGCAAATGCCAATGCCCAGTTGTAGCGATATATTGCGCTAATGGCCTCTAGTGCTGAAATCATCCTTTAAATCATCCACTCAAGTGTAGTCCTGTAGGAACCAAGTAGAAAATTCTGGGGTGTGTCGAATTAGGAATTGTAAATACTGCCTCTTATATGACACACACAACAGGACTTTCATAGTTCAATCCTATACACCTTCTCTTGGAGAAGCCCCATTGATTTCAATGGAGAGTACTCACAGGAAGACGTATGTAGAATTACAGTTGAAAATGTTCGTGTTTAAGCTTCTTTTTAATTGCTGAGGAAAAAAGTAAAAGAGAGTGGGGGAAACTAGTCCCACCTGGCTTTATATTTCCCAGGAGACCAAATTAAGTTTACAACTAATGGTGACTATATACATTTTATTTGTTAAATGGGGATTTCTGCATGTGTCTAGAGAGGAGGTTATTACCGTTTCAGACATGCAATAAAGAACAGGATACTGTCTCTTAGATATTTTTACAGTGGAACAAATGGGGCTATGTTACATTGTAAAATTTCAAAAGGAAATACTTTTGAACACCTATACTGCATGGCATGATGTAGATGTTCAGAAGAAATGGAAATTATTAATAATTTTTTAAAAAATAGATACTGCAGTGATGTCTGCTTTAAAAACAACTACCCTCACCATCAAAGTTCGCTATTTTTGAACCCCATGAACTAACACAGAAATGATTCTCCAGTGGTGATTTTTCAGGTTATTCCAATGCTGTCTTCTGTAGCCATTTGTATAATAAACGCAGCTTTATTCATAACAGCACAGTGTTGTTCATAGAAAGAGTGGAGCAGACCATCTTTAGAAACCATTACATAAAAACCTTGCAAGTTAATTATATCTAATTTTATCCACTACGTAATTACTCTTTTTTGATTTCAGCCATTTCCAGTGCCCCACAAATGCCCAAGCAGAGAATAACAGCATGAAATCAGGATTATTTGTAGAGACCAGGAATGCTAATTAGCAAGAAAAGGGGTGCAGTAGTGACCCAAATGATGCTCTAGAGGTTCTGTTTCTAAAATTAGTTAATTCCAAAGTTGGTGGGAAGCACAAGTGGGGTTGCTCTTGTGTTCACTTGTGGCAATTACAAATGCATGTGGCTGGCAACTGTAGGAACTGATTGTTGGATCAGGCCTTTAGTCTGATCCAGCAAGGCTGATCCCAAAATGAATGTAGGAAATGGCAAAGAATTTACTTTCTTTTCCATTCAGAAAAGCTAAATTTGCCTCTGGAAAGACAGTGAGTGAACTTATGGGCCAGAAGAATTCCCTACCATATTTTACTAATATCACCTCCAAATCAACAGTTTTAAAATTGTCTTGAGAGGCAAAATCATTGGGGGTGGTTTCCTTCCTTCCCTCCTTCCCTCCTTCCTTCCTTCCCTCCTTCCCTCCTTCCTTCCTTCCTTCCTTTCTTTCTTTCTTTCTTTCTTTCTTTCTTTCCTTTTTAAATCAAGTCTGAATCCATCCCCTGTTGCAATCATAACAATGAGCTGTCACTATGTCTTAGGTCATGCAGCTGACCCTAGCTAACAAGCTGTTCCTGCGTTTAGGCTACTGGGAAGTTTTATTGGGCTTGGTTTCCCCCTGTTCTAAACACATAGTTATTTCTCAAGGTCCATATAAATCACAAGGTCACATAACTCATAAAAGCTGTGACATTCCAGGGATATATGATACTAAGAAGCTGAACTTTAGGTTTAGTGGCTTTACATTTCTATGGGATATTTTATCATAATATCAATGTGGTTATAACTGGAGCTATATTTACATTTCAGATTAAACAGCACACACAGTAAAAATAACACTAAAAACTACTCAACAGGATCAGCTTTTATATACTGAAATTATGATTTGGTACCATGTTACAGCAAGCTGTACTTTAAAATCAAGATTATGTGAGTCAGCACTAAACAGGGCTTAAGGAAAGTATTTGGGTGCTTGCAATACATGTTACGGCTTTATTTGATTATCTTTACACCAACTATTTAAGTGACAGATAGTGCAGTCATATGTATGTCTACTGAGAAGTAACTGTTTTCTTTGGGACATACTTCCAGGTAAATGACTATAATGTTACTGTGCTTGTGAAAGGAAGGCAGAACTTATGTACAACCCTTAAAGCCTGGCCAGAATTGGAGAATTATATAGAAGTGGAATTATTTAAGATACATACTGAGACAGTTGCAGACAGTGTGTTAAAGTCCTTGCTTCTGTGTACTGTCACCTCATTGTCACCTGTAATCAAATATATTCATTTTGGATGGGTTTTCAAAGCAGTACAGATACTACCAAAGCAGTACAGATACTGTCTTAAGCAAAGACAATAGTGGTATGAATACCGGAGACAAACATTCTTGAGCATTATGTGCAATTGTTACTTTTTTAAGGTCCTGTGTAAGTGGTACGAGGATAAATGATTCTAGACATTCCTTTTTTTCAGTTAGTCACCAATGTACATCTATCAGTATAGTGTATGTGTTGTCCACTTCTTGATATAATGGTGTTTGAATTTTTTAAAAAAAAATGTTTCAAGACTATGTGACACATATTACTTTTCAAACAGTACCATAAAATATTACTGGAAGTATCTAAATGTTGCAGTCTGCAGTTGTTTGAGGTGCACATGCCGCACAAACTGGCTATATGGACATATGGAGGAAGTTGTTAATCCATACTAATGATTTATTCTTGTGACCAGGTAGCATAATGGAACATTTTGAGTGCTTAGCCATTGGTCCTAGTGGGGTTTAATGTTCATTAGTGGAAATGTATGTATATTTGTCAATCATATAGCTGCATTTATAGGTTATCATGTCCTTACTACTCTGGAAGGCCATTGCAAAATAACTATATTTTGTTGCTGTAGTGCGTACCAACATTGTAGCTCCTTTTTGTCTCTTGTTTTACTGGTATGGTAGAGATATTAGTTATGGAGGACACTGTTTAACTTCAACAGCAAACAGGATTTCAAAAGCATGAAATGTATTTTTATGTTGTAAAAGAAAAATGAATATCAATATATTTTTTCTCAACTGAGTTGTTTGACTTATGACCAACCATTTGATAACTAACAAGTTCTGATTAACCAGGAGACCAAAACATCCACCTGGTATAGTATGTGATTACAAAATAAAAAATATTCTTCTAAACTGTTACAGGATGTCAAAGGATCACATGAGAAACAGATCTCATTTTAGTTCAAATTTTATTTTTTGCCCTCATTAGATATTCCAGGGAAAGAACCCAATGGTTCCATACATACCAATTAAGAGACCTTATTAGTGCATTCAGCACTACATGTTAACAGCATCAAACCAAAAGCAAATCATTAAATCAGTCAGGCACATCAAAAGCAACGCTTAATGGATTTAGTGGAGGTTTTTTGTTTTGTTTTATATGGATAAATTGGTTGTGTTCGCCGTGTTACAGAAAATTGCACTAATTGCTTGGCTGGCTGTTGTTTTTTAAACCTGCCCTTATCCAAATCATATTATAGCCTTTATTTCAACACTTGAAAGTTTCCAGATTTTTTAGCTTACTAAGAGGCTGCACTTATTTCAATACTCAAACGTTCTCTCACTGATTTTGTTTCATGTATTTCCGATATTTGTATACTACCATTCAACAGCTATTTTCAAAGTGATTTATCTAATAAAACCAATAATTGAAATACAGCAAATCGCTAGAAACAAACCTAAAAACTGAATAATAGAGTGGGCAGACAGGAGCAGCTAGACAATAGCAACCAACAACATTTTCACTGACCTTCAAGAAAATTTTGCTGTTGATATAATGCAATCACACTTTTCAAAAGTGAAGATGTAGAACAGGAGTGGGGATCCCAGGCTCAGAGGTTTCATGTGGCCCTTGGCTGCTCTTGATGTGACTTGTGAAGAGGGGTTCTCCTCATACACCAGCACAGAGATGGGAGTGTGCAGCCTTTCAGGTGTTGCTAAATTGTAGCTCCCAGAATTCCTCATCATCAGGTATGGTGGCTTGGGCTTTTGGGAGTTGCAGTTCAACTACATCTGTTGGACTACATAATTTCCACCACTAACACAGCATACCCTTCATCATTTCACAGTTGAAAACAGGGACAGATGTGGCCAAGCCACACCAGAGTATGATCAAGATGGCAACAATCAGAAGGAAGAACAGACAAGCTAGGAAAGGCTGAAGCAGCTTTTTCCCTAGTCTCCCCACAGTTAATTGTCAACTATTTTTGCACTTTGAATTCAGGTTGCAGTGCATCAACTAAAGTAAACTGAGGACAATGGGGGAAAGTAAAAATGGGAGAGAGAGGCAGGGACATTTGAAAAGCAGCTGAAAAAATGGGATGAGAGAGGATTAATTGGGATCGTTCCTACCAAATCGGGGTGCTGGAGGGTACAGTATGGTTCCCCTGAAGCGATTAACAGCAACAGGACAGCAGTCTCAGTGAGAATTACTGTGAAGTGAGAATGGGGGAGGCTTTCATCTTGGCCCCTCCTGCTACACCCAGTGATTTCAGTGCAGTTGATAATGCTGTTGAGCCATCTCAGTGAGATTGGTAGATGAAGCACATTAATTAGTCGTCCAAGGTGTAGTATTTCCACTGTTACAATAGCTATTTCCTTTCCACAATTTGAAATTGAGCTGTCTAGGGACTCTGGAGCTTAAAACAGTCAAGAAGGGGACATCAGCTTTGTTCACAGAACAAATCCATTTGTGACATTTGTAGCCCATAGTTGTGTGGACAGGCTTCCTGGACCCATCCAGATGCTGTTTAATCAACTTAGTTTTAGCAGGAATGCTTCACTGTGTGCATTAACACCATGCCATAGGAAATGTGACTGCCATCCCTGTCCCCAACATGCGTTCCGTCTACATAGCAAGCAACGTTAAAACACAGGTTATCATGTTAAAATGCTGTTAAACTTTTAAAAGTGTAAAATCATTTTAAAACTTAGCAATAAAGTTAAAATACAGCATACATAAACCCTATAAAAAGACGCCCTACAGTAATTAATCATTAAACTCCTGTTGGGGTGGGAAGGCCTTTGTCTGGCAGCAGAAGAAGAGCAGAGAAGGGGCCAGTCTAGTTCCTTGTAGAAGGGACTTCTACAGCCTGGGAGCAGCCACTAAGAAGGCCCTCTCCTGTGTCACTACCAGATGGGCCTGTGATGGTGATTGGACTAAGAGGAATCACTCCGTTGAGGATCTTCAGATTTAAATTGTTACCTTGGGGTAGAGGGGGAACCTACTGCCATACACGAGAAATTGTCTCTTTGGAAACTGTAGCACATTTTGCTTTCTTGGTCCCTTGCAGGATTATTCTGTTGCTCCATTTTGGAGCTTTCTTGGGAGACCATAATCCTTCTGCTGACCACATGTTTACAGAGCTTCAGTATGTAACTGTCTGAACTGCAGATGAGTTCAACATCTGGATTTGTGCATACAATCCAGAGTGCTATCTCAACATTTAGTTCTTTTCTTTAGGAAAGCTGCCTTCTTGCTGATGGTGTGTGTGCCCATGGATCCTGAAGGAGACCCCTTTCTTTAACTGTGAACTCATGTTCTTATAATGGAAATACATGATAACTTATGTGTTCTTCCTGAATAAGAAAGATAAAATAAATCTTGACTTCTTTCTCAGAGGCTTTTGCTTTGAGAATCATGGTGGTGAACCTTTTACACAGGCAAGCAAATAATAATGAGGCTCCCATCCATATATTCCTCCCTCCCTTTTTCCTTCCCTTTCATATTTCTGTGAAGATTTTCTTCAGTGCTTCACAAGGAAGCTGGCTTAATCCCATTATTATTTTTTTTTAAAAAAACCCTAAAAGATCTGGATAAAATAAAACCAAAAATTGCTGTGAAACTGGAGAGTGGACAAATAACAAAATTAATCAGGATGTTCAAAAATGACTTGGCAATTTCATAAATAAATCTTCTGACTTCTGAAATATACAGCTAATAAAATAAGACTGCGTTTTTTTTTATTTTGAAGAGAACAGTGGAAAGTTGGCAGAAACTAAGATTTTACAGTGAGGTAGGGAGGCAAACAAGTTGTAAATGACTCTAATATCTTCCAGATGGCACATTTTTACTTGGGGACTGGATTTAGAGTAATTAAAGGCATGTGAATTTTTCCTATAAAGACTAAACTTCGCCAGCTTGACACTGGAAAGCTCCATCAACTCTGAAGTCTTTAAACTGCTAAGCGTATGGTTTCCCCCGCTCTTGCCCCTTCTTGCATTTGTGAAGGTTTCTTATATAATGAAGACAGTTGTTTTTGCTAGGGAAAGGGTAACATGTATCGTTGAAAAAAAAAGAAGTGGTGATGTTTAATAAAGAAAAAAATAGAAGTTTCTTCTCATATAGGGCCTTTTTTGTAATTTTTTTTTCATAACTAAAATAAAACTTGTTAGTTTAGTGCTTCTGTTCTCAAGATCAAGGTTGTCAATTCCAGTGCTAATTAAAATTATTGATAGGAGAGCTGAATAATCACATCTGAAAAATCTATTGCATAGATGGATCTCTTGGACCACAGAGAACTAGCATGGTGTTAAGTTCTTATTATAGGCAGACCGGTAACAGTACAAAGTTTCAAAGGGCAGAAGTTCCTCCTGTAGCCACTTTCTGATTTGGGGCTTTCACACATCAGAGAGAAAAAACACAGTATCTAACATGTACACTCCATATTCTGTGAGTGAGGCAAGGTAACGCATGTTGTCATCTTTCATAGTGACCCAATGAACTTTATAACATGATGGAAATTTGAATCTTGATCTTTCTAGTCTGACACTTTCACTAACTCAGTTTGTGGTTAGATTGACTAAACTGATGCTTTGCCTGTCTTGAAGTTAGATGATCAACCTGCATGAGAAATTTGCATCCCTCCTATTATCATCAAGTATTTTTTGATATGCAATTGCTTCTCAAATGATAATGGAACAGTCTACAATACTTGATGAAACAGGAAGGTAGCAGTGAGGAGATGGTAAGGACTTGACAGGAGAGCATGCTGTGAATCTGTGGCATACAATAGCAGAAGAAAGTCTAAATCTAACTGCTAGTCCCAACTAGAGCAGAGTCATTTAATCAATTGCTGAATGGTATGTAAACACTAGAGAGCCAGTGTGGTGTAGTGGTTTGAACACTGAACTACAGTCCTAAAGACCAGGGTTTGATTCCTCACTCAACCATGGAAACCCACTGGGTGACCTAGGGTATATCACAAACTCAGCCCCCAGAAAACCCCATGATAGGTTTGCCTTAGAGGCTCCATAACAACAAGTAAACACTTCTGTAAATAACATTAGTCCAATTTTGTATTTGTATCTAGTTTGTATTAGCAATTATATTGAGGCCATTGTAGTACTAGCCTGCCAGATGGGTGTCAAAGATGAGGAGCTTCTCAGGCAAAAAATAGTTGACATTAACATAGATGAATTTGTTAGAGTGGCTATTTACCATCAAGTCAGCTTTGATGTGGTGACCTTACTAATGATAAGTTCTCCATGATTCCTGGCCATCAGCAGCCCTGTTCATGTCTTGCAAAGTCAGGGTCATGGTTTCTTTTACTGAATCAATTCTTCTGCAATGTGTCCTTCCTCTTTTCCACTAATCCGTTCCACTTTACCAAGCATTATTGTAGTGACTCAACGTGTCTCATTACATGTCCAAAGTACAATAGCTTCAGTCTAGTAATCTTGGGCTTCTAGTACTAGTTCAGACCTTACTTGTTCTACAACCCATTTGTTTGTCTTTTTAGCTGGCCAGGGTATCTATATGATTCTCCTCCAGCACCATGTCTCAGATGAGATCATCAGGTTTAAAGATGTATCATTAAATACTAAAGTCAGAATCATCCAGGCCATAGTATTTTTGATTTCTATGTGTGATTGTGAAAACTGAAAAGTGAAGAGAGCTAACAGGAAAAAGATTAACTCATTTAATTCCTTCACTGAAGAATACACAGGGTTTGACTCTGACTTTTAAGACTTAAGATTGGATGGATGATCTGTCAGTTTCAGTTACATTTAAATTTTTTAAAACCTCAAGGACTTTCCAACCCAAATGTAAAGGTATTTGTGGATTTTGGTCAATCCTTTTAAAAATGAACTGAAATGAAATTATTACATGCTCTTTTTTTAGAAAACATTAGTTAAACAGTAAGGAAATAATACAGCACCATCTACTGGTTGGAGAAACTGCATACATATGCAGTCTGGTGTCATTTTTGTAATAAGAGTCTTTTTTGATCCTTAAGTTGTTTAATTTGACCACAAATATGAACCAGTGATAAAGAAGTATGGACTAAGGTTTCAATATGTGTGAAACAGAGAACCAAAGCAAGACCTGGATAGTAATGATACAATTTTAGGAATAAGAGCAGGGCTCTTAGTGTATTCAGGGGAGGAAAAAACCCAAAATATTTATTTTAAGATTATTTTTTTTAAAAATGCATCCTACTGATTACACCTAGGGCAAGATTCTTAAACCTGTAGGCTGTCAGAGCGAGAGTGTGACTTTTTCCTGTACCTATCTGTTTGGTTTGGTCCTTTTAGAGAAACTGATACTGCTATGGTTGACCTGAATGTGACTTGTTAACAATCAAGGATTTAGTTTGGGAACACTGGCATCCAGATTGTCCAATGCCAGCTATAAATTCCACAATCTCGTACATCAATCAGTACTGGTATGTGAGCCTACTAATGTAATAAAAGCAGTAAGTCTTTCTTCTGGTATTCTATGGTTTGTGATTTTTTCAAGGTCTAGTTTTATTGAAATGTTCCATGCTTTTCTTCATAAGCATCAACCTAAGTTGTAACATCCATTACTTAATCATGATTGGATTTCATGATATGTATTATTTTTATCTAAAAGCAGTCTGGAGCAGTGGTACTTTGGGAATGATATTTTACCCTTCCTTCTGATCTATTACATTCTGTTTGCTTTAGTGGCAGGATGATTTTTCTTCCACCAAGGAAACAACAGCCTTTGGCAGTGTAGGAAAGAAAAACAGCATTGATAGGAGCCAGCAAGGTATAATGGTTTCAGAGTTGGTCTAGGACTCTAGGAGACCAAGGTTCAATTCCCCATTCAGCCATGGGAAAGCATCAGGTGACACTGGGCAAGTCATGCACTCTCAGCCCTTGGAGGAAAGCGGTGGCAAACTTCCTTCAAATAAATCTTGCCAAGAAAATCATACAGGACGGTCACTATTAATTGGAGTTGACTTGGAGGCACATAAAATAACAACTCTGAGCACAAACCTTACCATTAGGAGTAGCTGCTTGTAGCTACATTTAGGCACAAGCTGTGGTGTAGGTTAGCGTGAGTGGGGTGGGGTGGAGTGGCGGAGGTGTGGGGGTGGGGCTACAGCATGCATGGGCAGGGCTACGGTATGCATGGGTGTGGATATGGTGCATGTGGGCGGGACCACGGGGCACAAGGGCAGGGCTACAGGGCACAGGGGAGGAGCTATGGTATGTGGGGCAGGGCTATGGTGTAGAGGGGAGGAGCCATGGTGTGTGTGTGGGCAGGGCTACAGCATGTGGGAAGGAGCTACATCACGTGAGGGCAGGCCTACAGTGCACGGGGAGGCAGGCAAAGAGCAGTGGTGCCCCCACTGTCCCCTCCCCGTCCCTGTGCAACTGGGTACAGGTTGAAAAGGTTTAAGACATTATTGCATAGCTAGTTTCATTCTCAAACATACATCCTAAGAAATAAATCTACTTAAATTGAGTTGCACACTTAGGTCTGATATGTTAGAGACAGAAGTCAAATACTTATTCCACTTCTTGAGTGTCTGTGTGTGTGTGTGTGTGTGTGTGTGTGTGTGTGTGTGTGTATGTGATACATACATAGATATATATATCACATACAGTTTAGCCAGGAAGGAGTAAGATTCAATTTCTTGTTGGCATAGAAATCTCTGCAACTCCAAGCAACCTGGTACAGTAGCTGACATTCGTACCAGTCAGTGTTGTACAAAGGAACTGCCTTCATTTGCAGTGGCAGTACTTGGAATGCAGACCCTCCAACATTTCATAGATGAAAACGTACAGGTGGGACCAAGCAAAATCAGTATGTGGTTAAGATGGCAAAAAAAATTAGTAAAGAAAAATAGACAGGCTAAGAGACGATACAGCGGTTTGCTTTTCCTAAGTCTACTGGAAAGGGCAAAGTTCCACTCCGTCCTCTTTTCTTCCCCCTTTTGAGTAAATTAAATGTGGACTGTATTTGCATATTGAATTCAGTTTGCAACAATTGAACTAAGCTGAGGAGGAAGGAGGAAAGTGGGAGGAGGAGAGAGAAACTAGAACATTTTAAGAGTAACTGAAAATGTGGGATGATAGATGATTAACCAGGACATCCCTGCCAAATTAAGACAGCTGGAAAGCATAGAAATGCTACGCGAGTGAGCTTGCTGTGGAAGAAGAAAAACATACATAGGCAAGTCCTTTTCACCTCATTTTAGAAACTGGGAATGTGGAATGATTTCCAATCTGTATTTTTGGGTGGCCTTGCAGTTTACACAATCTCATGCATAAGTGTGTGCATGTTTATATACAGAAAGAAAGAAAGGGAACACTACTGCCTCCCCCTCCACTGAAGCTGTAACTCAATGCTTTCCACATTAAGAGCTGGTCTTTTGCAAATCTTGCATAAGAATCCTTAGAGGAATACTATGTTCTTTCATAATTCTGGTGGGAATCTTTCCCAGACATGGTTTTTACTGAACCATAAAATTAGGACTGTCTAGCAGCAGCATGTTCAGCCACTGATTGTGGAATTGGAAAAGTGGTTGAGGTGGGAGGAAGAAATTCTCACATTGCCCTTGAGTTGCTTGCTATATAACAGGGAGCCATATGCAGCCTGCCTGAAAACAGAAAGTGTTTCTGCAATGTTAGGGCCTCCAAAGAATATGGAAATGAGAGTTCTCAAGAGGACCTAGGGAATGCAAACAGGATTGTACGGTTATGTTTATTTACCATAATCTGGGCATGCACCCAAACACAAGCCACAAGTAGTCAGGTTTTGTTTCTCCTGTTTCCCAAAATACCACTGCTGTTTATAACACAAAGCTTTAAGTGCTACTTGGCTACATATTCACATTGAGATAGCTGTGCTCTTCTGAACCCCATAGAGGTATAATGTTGTAAAAATATTTGCCATGCCATTGATAGCAATAACAGAGCAATGATTTTGCTGGCTGAGAGATCCACAATTGCAAGCTCAGCATCCTGGGATATGTGCCAATCCAGTCTGGGTATGCTGCTGAAGTGACACATTTAGTCTCCTTAGAGAAATGCCAGTGTGCCAACTGCATCCCTGGCACAGCATTTTCTAGTGACAAACTTATGGAGTGGAACTGGTACCAGCTCCAGAGGGAGATGCAAGCTGCTTTCTCTAGCTCCTTCAGTAACAATAGCTGCGGCAGTGCATTTGTCTTTTTTTGTTTTATATTTTTACATTTTGATCTTGTGTGGTATTTTAAAATAAATGTTGAAATAACAGGTCTGGTTTTGTTTAGAACTCTCAATGAAATAGAAGCTCATTCACTGCTTAGATGAAACTTTTCCTACTGAATAATTTCATTTAAGAAATTGTAATTGCTGGATGCAGTCTTCATGATCCAAGTTTTCATAGACCATTGCCTGTTCTCCATTTCTCTTTTTCTATCTACATACTCACACAGCTCAGCTTGCCATGTGGCCATCACAGAATTTATAAAGCAATAATTGTGTCAAACAATATACAGAATTTGTGATAGGCTAGAGCACATTCTTTGTGATCTGAACACATCTGTGAAAACAATTTGGCTGTTTCTGCTGAGCTCTAACAGCATCTGAGTTTCTTTCATGGCTACCAGAGAATTGACAGGCATCATATGGATCATTTTGTCTCTAAATGATGGCCTCTGTGATATTGTGGAATGTGTTTACTCTGAAAAAAGATTGAATATAAGGAGCTCAACAGCAAACTGACAGAGTTCTATTGTCTTGGAGTGCAGGTCCTAAGTCTCCTATTAGTCAAGCTTCTTTTTTGCCTTCAGCTAAGGCTAAAACAATACTTACTGTAAATCACATTTATCCATATGTTTCTTTGTTACCTTTATATGCTGCCTTTCCTCCAATGATCTCAGAGGCCGCACGTAAGACTTTCCCTACTTTATCCTCACAACTTACTTGGTAAGGTAGATCAGACTGTGAGACAGAGACTGACCAAATGTCAGCCAGTAAAGTCCATGGCTGTTTGGAGACTTGAACCTAAATCCTCCAGGTGCCAATCAAATGGTCTAACCAAACTCGCCAAACTAGTTGCCCAGTTTGCAATTTTCAGCAAGAAACCAGAAGTGGAAGAGAAACATTTTAAGCCTTCTTTCTTTATCAGGTTTCCTCCTTCCTCCCTTTCCAGGTCTTTTTGCTCCTGGGGGAAGGATAACAGGTAAACAGGTAAACACACTCCTTGTAACAGGTATTGCACCATCTAAACTGGATCAATATGCTTCATTTTTTTCCAAGATAGACCATATGCACTACTGCGCAGCACATTGTTTGAAAAGTGATGAGCCATAACAATGCAAGGCTGAACAAGTGCAGCAAGAGCAGAGGGCAATCTTCACACCCACAGCAAGTTGCACCTCCTAATATTTGGCTGAAAATAAGTCAAACTCAGCCACAGAAGTGATCACAGGTCTGAGATAGACTAGAAATATTTTAAAGGTGGCCATCACTCCACGTAGTGCGTTTCAGCATTTGTGGATGATTGAAGTGGGGATCTGGGGCTTGGGATAGGATACAGGCTTCATGGTTTAGTGGTCTGAATATTGTACTAGGAATCTGAGAAAGCTGGGTTCAAATCACTGCTCGGCCATGGTAACCTACTGGGTAACCTTGTGCAAGTCACACACTCTCTCAGCCTTAGAGGAAGGCAGTATCAAACTTCCTCTGAATGACTTTCCCTATACAAACCTGCTAGCACTTGGTGAGGACATGGGACGGGGCCTTCTCAGTGGCTGCTTCCACCCAGTAGAACTCTCTTCCATGGAAGGCTAGCTTGGTGCCCTCCCTGCTTTCCTTTCTCTGGCAGAGAAAAATGTTTCTTTTCAAGCAGGCTTTTAATGTATGAGCAGGGGAGGGTTTTTTTTCTATTATTATTATTAAGATGTTCTACCTTTTTTTTTTTGTGGTTTTATAATGGTTTCATGCTGTTTTATATGGTTGATTTTAAATTGTTTAAAATTTTATTGTAATTGTTCTGGAAGCTGCCTTTGGTCCCATTCTAGGGGAAAGGTGGCATATAAATATGATAAATAATCTAACAAGAAAACCAGAATTTCCAGTCTACCTCAGAATCCAGTGTTTGTTTGTTTGTTTGTTTGTTACTAGAAAATGACTGATAGGGTCACCTTAACTGCTGATTATTCACTTGAAGGTGCACAACAACAAGAAGCAACTGCAACTTTGGGACTTCGTTAGGATTTAAGCATCTGGAGAAAAAGAGTTGGGCTTGCATGTAGACCATGGGCTGCATTTTCCACTCCCTTGGTTTACTTACATGTCCTGGGTCAGTCTTACTACCAGTTAAGCACAAGCTAAATTCAGTAATTATATACCAGCAGTGGAAATCATGAAACCCACCAGATGTTAGACTACAGCTCCCAGCATTCCTCACCATTGGTTATGAACTTCTGTGGCTAGAACTGCTGGGAATTGCCAAACCAGCTCTCCATCTGCTGAAATCCTAGTGTTTTAACTTCAGATGGATTGCACATCAGGCAGCTGATCCTCTAAATTTAGAAAACAGCTGGTAGCTTTGTGTTCATTGTTTCTTTTAGTTAACTTTAGTTAACAATAAATATTTCAGAATTCAGAGCAATGGTGTCTGTTTGGAGAAAGGATGTCTATGTAAACAATCAGCACTCATGAGCAATGCAAGAAGGCATGAGAACCCACACGTGTCACCCCAGACTTCCAGAAATACTGCTGCTCTTATCTGAAAGGCTACAGTGAACATTCTTTCAACAACCTGAGACACAGAACGAGCATGAAAATCTCAATCCAGAGTATTTTCAGGATAGAAAGGCAACTGTAGCAAAACCCCACCTTTCTGTTCTCTTTACAGACCAGCTTAACCACATGAAACATCTGCAAAACTAAGTGAACATTTCCTCTTTTGGTTTCCTTGTCTTTGAAATAGGACAGCGAAGCTAATATGCTGATCAGTGGCTACTAAAACATCAGACATATAAGAGGAAATGCTGCTAGCACAATATTTCACATATGTTAATGCTTACAGTACCATCAGTGTCAGCTTTATTTTCAATTTGATATACACCAAAGCTGGCATACAATTTTAACCGGTGAGGTAATGTCATTTTTAATTTAGAGAGCCTTTAGCTGTCCACTTTAACTAGTGATATCATCTTTGCAGTTGTCTCCTGAGATCTCATGTAAACATAACTAATGGGCCCCAGACAGTTTGAAACTGCATTGTTAAGGGTGGCTCTGGTCATCGTAAAGACATTTGTTTCCGTGGCTTACTTCAAAATTGTCAGATGTTGTTTACATTACTGCCAGTTAAAAAAAAACATTCTCCACACATAGATATAATTTGGGACATTACAGTGTGCATAGCAATAGAAGGAAATGGCCAGAACAAATTAATACAACATATTAATGTCAGTTATAATGGGATAACAAAAAGAAAATAAGATTGTTTGGATAAAATGTCATAATGAATTTTAAAAGGTTTTACTGCAACATAAAGAATTTTATGTTATTTTTTATTTTATTTTACTGCAACATAAAGAATTTCGTTTCTAGCCTGTGCCCAAGTATTAAAAATAAGCCCTAAACACTAGAGATAAATGAAATGCCATTTTATGACCTCCCAACTTTCTCTTTAAGGCTAGTCACAATCCTTTGTCCTTAAGCGAGGAATCACCATAACAAAGCTCCAGTTTTGCTATGATTTCCTCCCAATTTTGCTGTGATCTTTGCCATCAGATTGTAAGGCCTGCTATAGGTACATGTTTTTTAATCATCTGCTTTTGAGTCACACAGGTATAATGTACAAGCAGCTGTTCTGCCAGTTAATGTGCTGAAAAGAATTTGGTCAAGGGTAGGGGTTATGGTATAAAAATACTTGAAAATTCTCACATTGTTTACAAGAAAGGGTATCTCACTACATCAAGATACCTCATTGAGAAAATGATGGATTATTGTGAGATTTTTCATATTATGAAGGAAAAATCATTTGCACAAAAATGTTGTTTTACCCCCAAAATGAAGTTTGCATGAAATGCAGAATTTGCTCAATGTTTTCTCAAAAAATCCTGAAATCCAAAGGATCAGATCAGTGGAAAATGCACAAAAACTCTACTCTCACCCAGCAGGGGAAAAAAAACCCTCCTGATATTCTGTGTTTTTTGTACATGAGAGTGAAATAAGTGAAGATTTACATTCATAGTCAGGAGGAGATTATATATATATATGTCAGTGACAGACTACATGCTTTGTTAACAGAGGAGAAGAGGTGTTTGAGTCTCCACCACCTTTCAAACTGGTTTCCTCAGGTTTCAAACTTGAGGAAGATGGATGGGTCTCAAGTTCAGCTATTTCCTTTCTGAAAAGCAACACAAAAGCAGGTCACAATCCACAGACCTCTTGTGTTGAGTTAACAAAAACTCAAATGAGTTAACAGAACTCAGATAAGTATAAAAGCGCTCCTTTTTGCATATTGTTTCATTAAGGGTTTTTAAAAGTCCCAGCACTGATGCTTGTCTATATCTTAAGACACATGCTATCTTTTTCACTCTTAATTGCATCTTAGCATTTGTTTATTTTTTCTAAAATAAAATTAAACATGCATCCCAGCATCTGTGCTCCCACATACACACCAGGAGCTTAGACATGGTATGGGAAAAACTGGAAGTCTGAGATTAAAGTATAAAATATTTCTCACTGCCCATGGCCACAAACAATCCTTTCTTCTTCCAGAGGAACTGGCAACAACAAAAATGAATATGATACATAGTCTATATATGTGAGTTCCTTTGCATACACCAAGGGAAGGCTATAATAAAGAAGGAAAAGCAGAAAAGGCATGAACAAGAAAAGGAACATCAGAAGAAATCAAGCCAGCTAACTGTGGGAACATTTATCATTCTTGGTGATGTATCAACCAGTGATAGGCAATCTCTCTTCAGTATGATAAGTGCAGTCTTTCTCAGTGGGTAATTTCCAATAGTTCCATACCCTCCAGTGTTTCACAGATGAAAACAAGGACATGTGTGGCAAGGCAACATCAGAGCATAGCCAATATTGCAAAAGGTATAAATGAGGAAGAAAACACAAGCTAGAAGAGGCTGCAGCAGTTTGCTTTTTATCTGAGACTACATGGAAGGGCTCCTCTTTCCCTTTACCCCACTGAGTTGATTGAGTGCAAACTGTAAACTCAGTTTGTAGCAACTGAAGTAAAATTATCACAAATGGATAAAGTGGGAGAAGGAGAGAAACTGGGTCATTTTAAACGCAGCTGAAAAGTGGGATGGCAGAGGATTAATTGGGACTGTACTTGCAAAATCAGGATAGCTTTGGACTTTTCTTTCATCTCTGAGCATGTCAGCATCCTTTCAGCTTGAGTCTAGTTGCATCATTAGCCACAGCACTTCTTGTAGTTGTCCTGGCTCTACTCCAGTAACTCTCCGAGTACCATCCAATCTGGAAGATTCATATTTGGACACTATCTCTTCTTTTATTTTGGATTGCCTCATTATAAGGTTTAATGGTAAAAAACATTCAAAAGGGGTATACCATGCATCTTCCTGCACAGACTAACAAGTGTTAGCTATGGTGCCAGAAAGAAGCTCCAGCAGTATCATCCCTCTCACTGCTGCTGCTGCTGCCCCGTAGCTGTTTGGCACATTTTGTCTGGCTCCTCAGCAAAAGCAAAAGCCTGTCTGACATGGGAGACCCCACTGATGCACTGCTGCCATCAGCACAATCTCTTGCCTCACAGGAACACTCAGTCCCACCATTGTGGAAAGATAGTGCCATGGGCCAGCTCTTACCACCTCTAAAAGCATTACCCACAAGCATAACAATTCCCCAGCTACCCTTTTCTTTAACCTTTCTTTACTTTAAAAGCTGCTATAATGGTGTAGGAGCGGCACAGGAGGAGAAGAACAGGTGGTCCTTTTTTCCCTCCCTTCCCCATCATATTGATATACTAGGTGGCAGCATGCCAGTGTACACTGTCTAGGGAATTATGGAATACATCATTCTTTTGCACTTTGTGGTGATAGCATTCAATAAATAAATAAATAAATAAATAAATAAATAAATAAATAAATGTCTAAAATCTTGCAAATTGTTTAGAATTAGTGTGATGCTTTTGATCCTGCCCCATTAACTCAGAAATTCTGCATCCATTGTTTTCATTCTTGCACATTTGTAAACTGACATTTGTGATAAGATAGGAGGTATAATTATTTGGTAGCCCACATTCCCTTGGATTGAAACGGTTGTGAAGTCAGTTTTTAGCGTCCTTGTTGAAAAGGTTCTTGAGAAAGAATTGGGAAAACTCTTGCTTTAAGGCCTCAGAAAATTGCCTCAAGTCATAGTATACTATTATAGGCTTGATAGGACTAATGTTCTGATTGGATATAAAGCAGGTCTGTAGTTCCCATTTGTGTTTTCTGTATCAGAGCTTGATAGGATATAAAGAGTTCAGTTACCATTGATGTGCATTGTATGAATATCAATATATCAGTCCATTCACTTAGAACTTCCTAGTGCTAATACAAAATTTAAAACCAGGTTCTTTTTTTTTGTAACAGATCCAGCTTTGTCTATAAATATATAAGGTGATGTGATATAAAAAAAGATGTGTGCTTAGATATATAGTGATCAGGAAAACGGAATAGGAAATCATGTTAAATATTTAGGGCTTCATTTATTATTCTTTGGGTCTGTGTTTGGAGAGTTGCCTACAGATATTAAAGTATTGTACTGAAATGAAAGCCAAAAAGACATTTTAGAATTCAGACGAGAACTTCACCATATAAAAAGAACTCTGTGTATTATGTATTGATAACAATACAGCTATAGACAAAGGAATGCAATTTAATAATACAGAATTGTGCTCATGAGATTTTCTTTTTCTTGTTAATTGGTTACTTTAGCGGACATTGTCTGTAAGCATAATGGGCGCCATTCTTCCTAATAGTTCCGTGTTGCCAGATGATGTCTACAGACATGATGTAGTCCATTTTAATTATTTCATTTTGCTTACATCTCTCAGCATAATGCAGCTTCCAAACAAGCGAGCATTTTTCTTCATTATGTATGCTGTATGGCTATGGCTCCTAAATTAATTAGCTCTCTTTTCTTTCCTGGAAGTTAAAAGTTTCTTTCTTCAATTTATCTACCAGGTATGATTATGTTGAAGTGATTGATGGAGACAACGCAAATGGGCGAGTATGGGGAAAGTTTTGTGGCAAGATTGCCCCCCCTCCTGTGATATCTACAGGACCATACCTCTTAATCAAGTTTGTCTCTGATTATGAAACTCATGGAGCAGGCTTTTCCATTCGCTATGAAATTTTTAAAAGAGGTGAGTAACGCTGCTTGCAGTGTTTCTGTCATGCTAATTATTTTTTATATAAAATAATTAACAATTAGAATTGTTCAATCTGAAGAGACGTACTCTCTGGGAAACGGGGAGTTCAAACAAACACTTTGTGGCAGATTGGTGGGTGGAGTTCATGGAAACTTGGGATAAACTGTAGAGCTCAGAGGACAATCCTCAGCAAGTTGCTGTCTTTCTGCCTATTTAAATAAAAGCATAATAAAGTTAAATCTGGAGAGACAAGGATCGTTGGCACTGGGCATTGACTTTCCCAATCTGATGGCTCCAGATATGTTATTGGACTACAGCTCCCATCACCACCCAGCACCACTGGGATGAATTACGACATCCACCATCAGCCAGTTCACAATGGCAGTTGTAGTCCAATGCATCTGGCAGACCAGTCTGGAAATCTGTTGTTCAAGACTCTGTAATTATAGACTACATTGTTTGGCTGTAGCATTTGGTATTCAGAGGTGTACTGCCTTGTTATGAGCATAGAAGCCATTGATAGAAATATTCTGGATGCATTTGCCTCATTTGGACTTGACAGGGCTGTTCTGACAATTGTAAAACATGATCTTCATGCATAAGCTGAAGTAAAAAAAATGCATTCATTTCTTTAGAGAATGTTCTTCTCTAGTCAGGATCAAAAAAACAAAAAACAAAACCCCCAAAACCAAGCATATTTAGGAACAGAACTGATGAAGTTGTAATGTCCCAAGTTTTTGTTTTACATTTAAACTGTTCAGCTAAGTGCATCCTGGACTAGGACTGGCAGAATTAGTTCCTGTGCTGCTGATAAGAAATGTTAAATCAATACATTTTTATTGTTCATGTTGTTTGTTTGTTTTCAGAACACAATTCACTTAGATTTTTTAACTGTTGATTTTCTTTCATAGTAGCATTTGTTTGCTGAATGATTTATAACACTTAGATTTTTATTAATGTGGTAACTTTTGCAGTCCAGGACTCATTGTGTCTGCTCTGGATCCCCATAGAAACTTACGGGAATTGGAACTCTGTCCCAGCTGAAGTGTCCTTGCAGCCAGGTGCTAAAGCTGTACCTGTTTTTATTGTGTACTAGTACAACTTTAATAGAATACCGTGGTATGCATGTTGTTATCTGCCTTTCACTAGAAATCTTGTTTTAATCCTTGCTTTTACTATTTTTCTGATTATTTTATTGTTATTGTGGTCTTTTGTTGTATATGCCACCTTGGGAATGTTTAACCTGAAAAGCAGCTTCTGCATCTAAAATTGATCAAACAGACGACAGGGAAGATTCTCAGATCAGCTTTAAGGATTTCTGCTCAAGAGGCAGAGGAAGAGCAATAGTTATGGCTGGTGTCAAGCATCACCTCATGTTATTCAATAAAGAAAGACAAATGCAAGCATATCTAGAAATAGAACACAATATTGAAGGGGGCAGGAAGGTTTTTTGCTATTAGAAAGACTGGCAAATGGTTGTACCCTGTGGTCAAATCCTTTGTAGAAGAAATGGTCTATAGCAGTAGTGAGATCACTTTTTGGCACAAGCCTTAGCTGTCCTTGGATGCAGACTAATGAATTGCACATTCAGTAGCTATGAGGGCCCTTAACCCAAACTAGATAATTAATGAATAAAGTAACGCCCCAGGGTGTTAACTTTTATAGGAACAAAAGTTTTCCTTCCACAACAAAAGCATTTCGGATTCTTAGGGACTCCAGTTTCAGTGCCTTACCAATTAAGCTATGCACTTTTAAAGGCTGGTATGCAGTAAGCAAACTCCTTAAAGAACTTCTAGATGAGCTACTTGCAAAATCGAGCATTTTCAATGGGGCCCCATTTCCTTGATATTTCAGTGGTCTCTGCAAATATCCTGCATTTATTTTTTTGCATGATCCCTTAAATCTTTCTTTGAAAGGCATTAGTTACATTAAGGCACCATTATAAATGGGAATTTGCACACACAAAAGTCAGAATATTCAAAGTTATAGCTCCCAAAGTAATTCTAACTCAGGTTTATGCTTCAGTATATCAAACTGGAAATGATATTGCCAGGTTCAGGAACGGAAAAGATTACATAGACATGTGTGGTTCAAGAGTTACAGTCACTGTGAAATCACAGAATTCACATTTTCTTTTCTTCTGAACATTTTAATTTTCCTGATTAATATAAAAGTAATGTATCTGCTGAAAGCAGTGTTTATGATTAAAGAAATGGATGTGAGTTCAACATGACAGTTTGATTTTTGAAAGGTAGCTCATCAAAGTCAGTGTAGAAAGCATTATATTGGAAATGCTTCTTTAAAACCAGTTTAGGTTACAAAGTTGAACAGCACAATCCTATGTGCGTCTACTCATAAGTAAATGGTAAATGACTATGGCCCTTTTTGCAACTTACCTGGTGCTGCTGGCATCGCAAGGGGATCATGCAAGAAGCCTCTTCTGAAAGGCACTTGTGCCCCCTCTGTTTCCCCTCCACACCAGCTCTGTGCTGGCTGGAAGGAAGCATGAACACTCCGCCCCTTCCTTCCGCAGCGAAGCCGGGTACTTTCCCAGGCTGCACTGGGGGAGGAAGCGCGATGGCCACGTGTCTGGAGCCTCCACAGGCAAGGTAAGTGCATGTGGGCCCAAGAGGGATGCTCAATCTCGCATTATTTTCGGCAATGAGCCAAAAATGATATAATGCCTGATGTCCGCCTACTGACCTTGGGAGCATCGCGCGATTGCGAGGACGTGATGTGAAACGGTCCTCCCAATCGCGTGAAGCTCCCAAGGCCATTTTGCAACAGGACTGCCGTGCGAAAAGGGCCTATGTAACAAAAGCCTAAGACTCAGAAAACTGGCCATTGAATATCTTACATAATACAAGTGAGAACTATGGCACCCAAGTGCCTTGCTTTTTCTGTCACCAGAACTTTTCCAAAGACATGGAACTTCTGGGTTTAATCTTTGATTCTCTCCATGGATCTTCCTACATTTCATAGATGAAAACCAGCAAACGTGGCAAAGTAACGTCAAGATGGCAAATGTTATTAATGTGGAAGAACACACAAGCTAAGAAAGGCTACAGCAGTTTGCTTTTGCCTGGTTCTACAGGGACAGGCAAGATTCTGCCTTCTCTGTCATCTCTCTCTGTTGGGTTAATTGAGTGCTGAAAGTATGAGACAACAGAGCATTTAGTTAGGACTATCAATGTCAAAGACAGCCAGCATGGTGTAGTGGTTTGAATGTTGGACTACAACTCTGGAGACCAGAGTACAAATCCCTACTGATCCAAGGAAACCCATTGGGTGATCTTAGACAAATCACACTCTCTCAGCCTCAGAAGGATGTAAAGATAAATCTCCTCTCTGAAGAAATCTTGCCAAGAAAGCCCTGTCATAGTTGACCTTAGGATCTTCATAAATCATAAATGTCTTGAAGACACACAACAACAACAATGCCTGCCAAATTGTTACATTTGGAGAGTATGTCAGAAAGAGAGACTGTGGTTCAAAGACCAGACCAAATGATCTTAGCAGCCAGTAAATACCTGGATGTCCATATATATGCTGCTTTGGTCTTGGTTCTTTAATTTAAGCAACTTTTTAGAGACATACATTGTGTTCTTGACTGTTGTGGTATGCCACAACCTCAGTACCTCCCTCCAGTCGAATACTGACTCTTCATAGCTATAATTGTTACCTCTAAGATAATGGCCATTTCCGCACTAGCCTGTTATAGTGCTATGATTCCACTTTCAACATCCTATGGAATCCTGCGGTTTGCAGTTTTGGGAGGGGCCATGTGACCCCTCCCAAAACTGCAAACCCTAGGATTCCATAGGATGTTGAAAGTGGAATCATAGCACTATAACAGGCTAGTGCGGAAATGGCCAATATCTTTTGTGCCTTGGAACACATTAGGTATCTCTTGTTGCGTTGATGGCCATCTTTGGCAGATGACCTATGATTGCAATTGTGGTCGTTTCAATGCTGTACAGTAATTTTATGCACGAGGCTGTTGTGATTTTCTTATTAATTCAGTCTGTGCTCTGTTGCCACTGCTGGCAGAGCAGTTTTAATCTCACTGTCTGAAGCTTTGGGTGGGAACAAGGGGAAGGAACCTCTCAGTTGGCTGCTCCCATACTTTAGAACTCCCTCCCTAGGGAAGTTAGGATCACACACACACGCACCCCTGTCCTGCTGTCAACAAGTGAAAAATTTCTATTCCAGCAGGATTTTTGGAATTAACTGCAATGGACTTTTAATTATGTACTCTTGTGTTGATTTAAAATTTCTGTTTTTAAGGATTTTTTTAAAAAAAAGTTGTACAGATTGTTTAGTTGCAATTAAATATAACTTTATTTTACTTATATTTTTAGATATATTTTAATCTGTATTGGTTTTAGTATTTTGTTCACTTTGAGTCCCAGTAATGGAGAGGAGACATGATGATGATGATGATGATGATGATGATGATGATGATGATGATGATGATCCTCCCCCTCCCCCTCCTCCTCCATCATCACTTTAAAAATTAACTAAACAGGATAATGTACTATGCTATAGCCACGTAGGGCCATTCTTACTTGTTATAAAAACTTGATTATACCATCATACATGCCCACTCTGTACAAAGTAACTTATATTACAGAAATGTATTTTGCTTCTAACATGTTACTTCTAAACTCTGGAAGTGTTACATATGTCTGCAAAAAGGTTGCTATTCTGTTAGAAAAGGCAGGGCCACAGCCAGTATGTCCATCCCTGTCTTTGTTTGAAGCTAAGTGGAAAACATCCATTCCAACTGGAATGTAACATCTCAAATCAAAGTTGACTAAAGCTGGAGAAGCTTAGATTATGCATTTTGGCAAAACACTACCTCTTTGTCATGATCTGGATTTCCCATTTTATGTGTCTCAGAGGCTGCTTAGGAACAGTCAGACACAAAATCATACTTCTCAATCGTCTCCTGAACAGTCTCACTATCTGGATGATGGCCAGATCAACAAAAGACAACATGTTTTATATCATTTCAGGAGTCTATTTCCCATGGTGTGCCATTATTTATATACATATGTATCTAACAGACTAACGTTCCCTTGGGGCACTACCTGTATCAGTGACTGGATCTAAACATTTATTGTGCTTCCTGCCATCATTTTCAAAGAGAATACAATCTGTTGATATAGACCTATACTTTATTTTTATTATAACACAGTTGCTAAGCTTTTGATGTATGCACATCTCTTTAAGATGTCCATTGGATCTAGCTTCAGCCGTGGAATCCCTAGACTGTTCTCCTGGCCTGGAGAAGAGATTTTCTAGCAAAGCCTGGAAAAATTACTCTTCTGGAATATTTGTCATATTGGCTTGTTTGTTGTGGGCCAAAATATACTGTTTTTAACCTTTGGATTAGAACTGTGCAAACAGAAGAAATGGGTTTGGTGTTGATGTCTTCAAACCCTTGTATCTTACGTCAAAAAAAATATTGGGTAGTAGCACTAGAAAAATTATCTCCCTCAGCCTTCCCAAAACCTAATGCCATCCAGATATGCTGGATGATCACCATATATCATGGATGTGATGAGCAACAACAAGCTTACTCCTCTCCTTGGTGTCTCAGATTATCACTGTATCTTCTGCCACTCTGTGGAAACCACTAGTACCTTATTAAGTTTTACCTGTGACAGCACCTAAATATATCTCCAGATATGACGATATAGAGGCTTCGTGAGAGATAGACTGTTTTCTGCCTACAAAATAGCCTCACATAGGACGGAGATAGCCTGGATCTCAAAGGAAGTTACTTTGCTACTTTTAATGGAACCACAATTTTATTACTTGGCTTTTACTGCCCTTTGTCCTTAGTCCGCTCATGGCCAAGAAGAGGTGGGGAGTTACTTGCTTCAACCCTCCCTCTAAACCACCTTAAAAACCAACTGAAGCAAACGTCTCAAACAAGATGCAGTCCTGTGACTCTGACATCATTTTCTTTACCCATGTGTTTTTTTTAACATTCTTGTCTGATAATGAAGCCAGTGAGCTTTGAAAGCTAACATAACATGTTTTGCGCCTTTTGGTTGGCCTAATAAAAATATCACTCTGATGTTTGGATTATGTTGTATTTTGCTGCATGGCCAATGTAACTACCCTTGAATATGTTTTCCTGATAATGGCTAGTACCCAGATTTAAGGATGTGCAATTGGGTAGTGGAAATGGATCTCCCCGCACCAGTTTCTCATTGTAGCTACTCCAAAGACCTCAAAATGCTTGCAGAAGATAGGTGGAACACTGCTGTCAAAAGGGTGTAGGGCTTAACATGTGGTGAAGGTCCTTTCCACGAGTCTGTCCATTAAAGACAAATGCTGCATCCTTCCAAGGGTTTTAATGCAAGGCAGCAAGTGGCAAAAAGGGAAATTTCAGCCATCATAATAAACCAACAGTTTCCTTGAAATATGGTATAGTGAATGCAGTTTTAAAGTGTTGCAGTAGGTATGGGAAGTCGAGATCTTACTGTATGGACTGCTGCAAGTCACTGTCTCTCAGCCTCACTGGGATCTCTTCTTATGGATCAGCTATTTCTGGATGGCTGATCATGGAAACAGAATATAGAAATAGTCTTGCTGTTGCTCAATAAAATATTTAGTGTGGGTTTTTAAAAACTTTGTAGGATTGAAGTGAAAATAACCTGCTTTGCTGAACAATGGTAACATAGGATTTCAATCAATACGTAAGTGCATTTGTTCTGAGATGATTTCATGACAGAGCTTGAGTGTATACCATACACTTGATCAAATGTCTGCTTGCTTACTTTTTATTTCTTTAAACATTATGCATGACTTTGAAACATTCAAAAATATTACTTAAAAATAGCATTAATGGGCATTAAAGTGATTTTTTTAAATGCTCAGCTCCATTAGCAACTCTCTAATCCTCCCTGTGGCCTTCTTAAAATTATGGCGTCTGGAAGAGTCTTGGAACAATGCAGGTGCTCCAGTCTGGAAACAAAGATGAGTACAAGGAAGCAGGTTTCTGAGCATCTGTGAGGGATGAGTCTCATCATGAGTACCTATAAATAAACTGTAGAACTCATCTGTTTGTTTTGCACTACTTTCAGTGAACTGTGCGTTCAAATTTGTGTTCCCATCCACAAATAGAAGGCACTGCACATTTGAGTATGCAGCTGAACATATCTTCCATTACTATCTAATATAGATAGTAAAAGAGATAAATGATTTCTGAATTCCCATGCACATTCATATTTACAAATGTAGTTCTTGTTCCAAGAATTAATATGTGTGTGGAGGTCTACATTATCATCTTCACTGGGCAGGGGCAAGATGAATGATGATGACAAATGCTTTTATCTTGTTTATTTTTTAAAAAACAAGGCTTATCAAGTGATATATTGCTTCTACATAACTAAAAAACAATCCAAGTACGCAGCATGAGCAATAGATAAGTGAGAAAACATAGTTTTATAAGATTAAGCATTCTCTTTTGCTAATTAACACAGCACGAAAACTTGTATGGGTCATGCCCATTATTTCTGAGTACAAGTATTTTTTGGAACACATCTAAGACTGCACCATGGCTGTTGTTATGAGCATAAAGTCAGTGTGTCAACACTGATATTAGTTGGATTGTAGTGACACTGCCAGTAATCACACAGTTTATCATGCCTTTACTAACAGCAACACTTTACTGGTGCACCTGTGTCAACACCGCTCAGAATGAGTCAGTCACCCTTGGTACAAGTACGAATTACCTTTCACATCTAGTTTGTCAAGGAGGCAGAGGTCACATCTGGCAGAGTTACTGAGTCACTGCTCTAGGAATCTGAAACCACTGCTCCATCTACTGAATCCACTCCCCTCCTCCTCCAAAATGTTCTATTTTACCAATAAAATGCTGTCAACCTTAAGATTTAAAGATTTAAGCTTTAGGGGACTATAATTATTTCCCCAGGGCTGTCGAGATTTCTGCAGCTTGCACTTTCATTGTTCCCATATGACTCTGTCATAATTTTCCCCCTCTTCCTCAGAGCTGGCACTAGTTTTCTTTCTCAAATCAAATTGAAAATTGGAATTCATACAGTAAATGTGAATTATATTTTAATACCAATCATCAATAGATGGAATCAGGTTAGCTGGGTGATTAATGTGGTGACTGAGGTGAGGTGTTTCACTGAAAAGAAACTCTGCTGTTTGGAAAGGTAAACTGGTCCCTTGTGGTTTATAGCTAACTGTAATGGTCTCGGCTTATTGTGTTTTTATTTGTTTCTTTTGTTCTGCAGGACCAGAATGCTCCAGAAACTTTACATCTATGAGTGGGGTGATCAGATCACCAGGTTTCCCTGAAAAATATCCCAACAGCCTTGAATGCACTTACATTGTTTTTGCACCAAAGATGTCAGAGATTATACTAGAATTTGAAAGTTTTGAACTGGAACCTGATTCAAATCCTCCAGGAGGAGTGTTCTGTCGCTATGACCGATTAGAAATCTGGGATGGATTCCCCGAAGGTAAGGCAGACTTACAAAAAATGAGCTGCATCTCATAAGGCTATATTTCCACATTGTGATGAAGAAACTGTATTGTATTTTAACATATGAGTCCCTGGCTTGTTTTGAAACAAAGGCAGTTAAAAGTAAAAGATGGAGAATAATGATAATTGTATAAGGTACTGCTTATGAAATATATATGCTCAAAGTGCCATCTGACAAATGCTATTATCAGAAATACAAGATTGTTGCTGAAAATGCCAGTCCTATATTGTTCCCTATGCCTTCCATTAGATGAGGTACAACTTTTCCCTTGTGTCTTAATAGCATTATACTGAACATTTCACTGCCTCCATCAGAAGTAATCAAGGATAGAGGGTTGGAAAAAACTCCCAGAGCATAATGACATTAAGACATGAGGTCAATTGAATTATATGTTATGAAGGGGGACAGGCACATGACATTGTGTTGCCATTTCCAGCGACAGCTTTGTTTTTCTGATAACAAGAAGTTTCAGTCTAAAAATTGCCCTGCTGCCAAAATTCATATGGAGATAGATGTGCATAGAAACATTTCATTTCAGTGAAGTTGCACTTGGTTCATTTATGGTAAACTTTCACTGATGCAGACTCTTGAGATTTATTTTGCATGTTGTTAGCACTAATGAAGAGAGCACTGAAGGGTTTTATGGTGCTATCCTTTGGCTTGCTACTGCTGTTACTAGTTTAATAGAGTTTAACATTAGGATTCTTTTAGGTTGAGCACTAGCCCTTAGGGTGCCAGTGTTAGAACTTAGGGAACCATAGGACTCATACAGTGGTGTGCAAGCAACTATCTTCAGTAGCTTTATGTGCATATACTGCAATGAAGAATGAAAAAGAAGAACCTTTGAGGTGAATTTTTTTCCCCTTTTTATTTGCAACTTGAAATAAAATCCATAGACCAGAAAAGGTGACAAAGAATTTTATTTTTTAATTCTGAGAAATATTGAGATTTTTTTTCCAGGGATCTTAAATCCCTGGGAGGGAAAGACAGTAGGTTCAGGCTATATGTTGATTAAATGTTATTGGGCTTTGTTTACTAACCAGTGGGGTTAACCAGCCATTTCATAGCCATGATGTGATAAAGAAAACTAGTATCTGCCCTCTCAGGTGTTCAGTCTTTCGGAGGCCTTGGAATATTGTGAGAGAGGGCTGAAGAGAAAAGGGGAAGCAGAAGAATAGTTGGGCAATTAGACGCTGAGTGTGAGTGTGATTCCTGACCAGCTGAGAGAAGCAAGTTGGGAGAAAGACCGTGCTAGAACTTCAGGAGGACACGATCGTAGCAGAGTAAACTGAGTATATTGAGCCCCTAGTATTTTGTTTGTATTTAAAGAGAAGCCTAGAAAATGAAAGTATTTATGTTTAACCAATGCCCTAGGGGATTTATCGGATCCTAGCTACACACTACTTGAGACCTGAAGAAACCTACCATTGTTCCGTTTTTCGAATTACAATGACCCCTAAACATTTGTGAGGGTTCTACACCCCGAGCCCTCACAAAGTGGAAAAGCTATGAATAGCTTCCCCCCACAATCCCCTCCCATTCCTCTCTGGAGTTCTCCGCTCCTATTCCCTTGCCTCTGGCTCTCCCCAGGGGAAGTTAAAAAACACAAGGTAAAGGACTTACTGGTACTTTCCCCTCAGACAGAGAAGAGTGAAGCACTGAATTCTGGCATTGTACTATTTCCAGTTACCATCTTGAGAAAAGAGATTCCTCTCAGAGGAGAAGGGTAGGAGCAAAGAGAACACCCAACCAGTCAGTGGCCATTACACAGCAGGATATGCAGCCAAATAGTAGAATAGATGTACCTCCAGCAGTGTGTGTTTGTGTGGGGGGGCTTTGCTCACCCAAAAAGAAAAAATGTCCATTTTAAACACAAGCCTCACAAGCCTGGTGTGAGGAATGCAAGAGAATGGGAGGAGAGGAATGGAGCGGGGGAGGCAAGCATATGCCTCACAAATAATTAAATTCATGAAGGTCAAACCCATGAACATGGAGGGAGGATTGTACTCCTTTTGCCTTAAGATAACCCAGAGTGAGTTTTGGAGACGTGGTAAGGTGAGTGACAGGAGCCCAGCAAAAGAAAAGGCAATCTAGGAAGTAGGATCTCTTACACATGCACATGGATAACTGCAGTACTCCCCGCCTTTACTGATGCCTCATGGTGCATAGAGATAAAAGTAGAGCTTGCCCTCCCTTCTAGCACCATCTACCAGTCGATCACAAGAAAAGAGATTCCACCTAACTATCAGGAAGAACTTCTTGATGGTAATAGTTATTTGACAATGGAATAGACTACCTCAAAAGGAGGTGTGCTAGCCTTTGTTGTAGGTCTTTAAACCTCAACCATCTCTTAGAAGTGCTTTAAATGTCTGTTTCTGCATGTCCTGAGGTTGAACTAGGTGATTCTTGCAGTGCTTTCCAATGCTATGATTCTAAGTTGACTCCAACTTATGGCGACCATGTCATAAGATTTTATTAGCATGATTGTTCAGAGGAAGTTTGGCATTGCTGTCATCTAACACTAAGAGAGTGTGACTTGCCCGAGGTCACCCAGTGTCATGGCCTGGCCTGCTTCCAGAGCATGGATGCTGACTCAGGGTCTAAAACAGGGGACATGCCAGGACCTGCTGTACAGGAAAAGGTTACAATGCCACAAACAGAACAGGGGGTGGTGCCAGCTCCAACAGAGAGTCCTGCCCCTTCAGACACAGAAGGTAACTTAACAGTATCTACCTTTGCTGAGCGCAGACAACAAAAAGAGAACTTATACCAATCCCAGGGAATATATAACTGGCAGCAATTAATCAGGCAAGAGCTGTGTTAGGTGGCTGACCAATAATACCTGCCGCCCTTCCCCTCCAAAAATTGTCAGAGCTTATCTGACCTCTTTGTTTGCTGGATGCCTTGCTGACTCTTGTGCCTGACTCTGGATTACCCTGACTGTCCACTCCCAGTTTGGACAGTGAGCCAACGAGCTGCTGATAAGGCCTGGCAGCAAGCAACAGTTACAAAATGTGATTCCTTACTTTAGTAGGAAAACAGGCTCAAAACAAATCTGAAGCATAGCAACATTCCCAGCGATATCCATAAATCAAAGCACAGTCAATACTAAATCAGAGGTCAGAGACATGGTAGGACAAATGGTCAGTTAATCACCGACAAGTTCTGAAGGGTAAACTTTTATAGGTTCACAGCTCACCACAACTGGTGCCTAATTAACTACTATCTGTTATAAATTTGTTGAGATCTGCATATGCTTTCCTTTGAATGTCTACGCTTGGCAAAGGTGGGTATAGGTGAGTTGTCTTCTGTGTCAGAAGGGGCAGGGCTCTCTGCTGAAGCTGGGACTGCTCCCTGTTCTGTCTCTGAAATGGGTGGTACTGTTTCAACTGTTTCAGTCTCTGAGTCAGAGTCTATGTTTAGGTCCTGAAAGCAGGGCATTACACTGACTGACTTTGGACTTGCTGCCTTTGAACTCTGTTGGACTTTATTTTGACCTTGTGCTTAGCGAATAAGTAATGAGCTGGGAGCTATTCTGTTTGTTTTGTTTGAATTATCAGCTGTGCTGCTGGGACTGAGATAGAACACCCTGTATCTTTCCATATTTACCCCTCACAAGAGTTTGAACCCAAGCCTCTAAGAGTTCTAGTCCAACACTCACACCATTACACCACACTGACTCAGCATGGACACTGCTGTTAAAGTTACAGTTGTATTCACACTATGTTAGTAGCATTCTGGATTGCATCACTTCATGCTGCAGTGTTACCCCAAAATGTGAATGAATCAGGAGTCCACCAGCGATGCCTGTACCTTTGTGCAAAGGTGGAGCATTATTAGCTCATTATTAGGAGGCCTGAGAGAGGGGGATAACCTAACAAGATCTTTGACACCATTGTTTACAGGGTCTGTGCAGGGAAGAACCAGCCAGAGATCCCAAAGTAAATTGTGTTTTATTAGGGGAAATTAATCAAACACAAGAGATCCAAACAGTTATGCAATCACAAGGCTAACTGAAGGAATAGAGAGGAAAGGTTTTACATAACGAGATTCAGGGTGTCCTGAGTGATATTTACCAATCTAAAAGACCAACGAAAAAGCAGTGATATTGCTTAGATGCACTTTTAAGGACAGTACACAAATTGGAAATCAGAAAAACAGAGTGGCGAGCAGCAATCAGTGTACTGCAAATTAGCTGGACAAAACTGGGATTTTTATACACGATTTCTGCCTGGAGGGCATGGGTGTGAATGGCTCTCCAGCTGAGTAAACAATGGAGTTTGCATAGTGAACAGTGAGGTCCAGAATGGGCTAATGGTCTCAGCGTTAGATGACACAGGGTTAGAGGTCTGATAGCTTGGTGATCGTTGGGCAGGTTTTTGGGATAATAGGGAAGTTTGCTGGTCAAAAGAAAAGTAGGTAAGACAATCAATGGTTTGGTGGGAATCTCCCGGTTGCTATTGTCCCAAAAAGCAGAGTCATTAAGGCTAGCTTAAGCCTACTATCTCTGGAGTTACCTGGTGGCTTTCTGACTATGACCTGGCTATGCCTGGGCTGCAGGGTTTCTGACCAAATTTGCAGTGCATTCAGCCAGCTTCTTCCTTTTGCCCAGCATGGTCATTCAGTCACATCAGGTTACATATTATATTAAAGCCCATTAATATATTTTGCTAATTAATTCATATTTTTGCCAATCAAACTATACCAAGGTACAGGGGTGTACCGTTTGGTAACAGCAGATGTGACTGCTATTTCTGAATATTGCTCCATGTTGTTGTTGTTTTTAACAAACTCCATGAATAAAATAAGCTGGTTGGTTAGTTAATTACTTTGTATGTCACTCTCCCACAACAAATTGTGAAAAACAGCTCACAACAAAATTTGACTTGTCAAAATGCAACATAATTTAACACAAAGAGAGCATCAACACAACAAATATGGGATAAATTTATTACAGTGGCATAATCAAGTCTCCATACATAAATCAATATTAAGACACCAAAAGAGAACAACACCAAAGAGAGCAAACTCTCTTTTCTAGCATCCAAGGGGATATGGGAGATTGACTTAAACATAGTTCAGAAAAACAGAGATGGAAAGGGATATTTCTTATTTTAAACTAAAGATCCCAGAGTGCCCAAGATTGCATGGCTAACTTTTCCAAGCTCCACAGAGGAGGAAGGGTCATCTCCCTCCTGCCCCCACAGTGGAGACAGCCTTCCAGCCACTAGTCCTGATCTAACTATATATATTACAGAGAAGTGATGCTAAACATTATTGTATGTTATAATACAGCCCTCCCTCCATATTCATGGGTTTGACCTTCACAAAATGTGATTATTTGCAAGTGCGCATGCCTTCCCCTACATTCCCCTCCTCCCATTCTACACATTTTGCCCTGGTGTGGAGAACTCACAGCAAGGCAAAATGGGGATGGAGAATGGAAGAAGTCTCACATAAGCCTTCCTTTCCCCCTCCAGAGCTCCCCCTCCCATTCCTATGCGTTTTGCCCCAGCACAGAGAACTTTCACCAAGGCACAACATAAGCAAATGAGGGGTGGAGAAAGCCCCTTGCGAGCCTTCCTTTCTGCCTTTGGAGCTCCTTACTTCCTGTTCCCATGCAAAACAGAAGGGAAGGGAGTGGAGGAAGCCTTGTGTGAGCCTTCCTTTCTCTCTCCAGGGTCCCCCTTCCCATTCCTAGAATTTTGCCCCAGCACTGAGAACTCATACAAGGCTTCCCCCAGCCCCCTTCCCTTCCATTTTGCATTCGAAGGGGAAAGGAGGGACCTCCAAAGGCAGAAAGGAAGACTTGCATGGGGCTTTCCCCATCCTCCATTCCCTTCTGTTTTGCATGAGAATGGGAAGCGGGAGCACCAGAAGCGAATGGGAGGGGAGCAAGGGGGAGTTATTCACAGTTTTTCCACTTTTGCAGCCCAAATCCCTGTGAAAGTGGAGGGGCCATTGTAGTTGTCTTCCACAGTATCAGAAAGTATTCAAAAATATAACAAACGTATCACTTCTCTGCTTTAGTCTGAATGGATTAAATCTACAATTCTACCTCCGTTTATTCTCTGCAAAATATAAGTTGGCTCTTACTCGTAAAAACTATAGTTTTTAATCAATATTTAATCTTGGTTGTGCTCTTCTTGGCTTAAAGTTGTTAGCCTGGGAGAGCTTCTTGCAGTCATGTTTAAAAGATGTGCTGTTCCCTGGCAGATTTTTACACAGACCTGCTTATGTATTGAGAAAGTATCTTATTAACAGAAGCTTTAGACCTTTGAAAGTAAATAGCAATCTAGTTCTCAAGTTTTCATGTGTTTGTTTTTGAGATTAAATTGCTTCATCATGTTTCTCTGAAATCCCTTTTAGAAACAAAGGAGCCAAAAAAAGAATGACTGAAGAACTATCTAGTATTTAACCTGTCCATTACAACAGCCTTATAGCAGTAGTATAACGATGCCTTTAAATTTAATAATAGGTTTTTCTCCATAGCAAAAAGCCTTCAAGTGTGAATTCCTGTCGAAATTTTTATTTCAACTGATGTATAGAGAAAAAGACCAGTCAGCCAAATTATTTGAAATATCTCAAAGAGATTAGCGTCAAGGTTATTGCCGCAACAGTAGTAATTTTCTGGTTCAAGAAAATGAGTGAACTGAAGCTGTTATAAGCAAGTATTATAGTTTTCCCAATGTATCTTTGGATTAAAAGTATCTTTTGTTTTAACAATAGAAATCAGAACTGTTGCATTTAAAATACGTATTTCTGTAACTACTTACCTAGCATATGTTTCTTGAGATGAATGTGCTCAAAAAATGTGCATAATTTAGCATGTGTATACATATGAAATGCCATCTTGAAACATTAGTCATTATTAAATGTTTTGTATCAAAGGATGTTTTAATGGAATACATTTTTCCTATTCAAATGGTGATGAGATCAGTAGGAGAGCTGGGCGTGATAACATTAACAGCAGCAATTCACACTAGCTAGTGAGAGTTTGTCCTTTTAGCAAACTAATTAACTTAAGAGGTGGCTGCTCTCTTTTTGTGGCACATGGGACACTGTGACCCACTGCATGCTTGTGACCACCAGCTCCCTTCAGCTCAAGCCAGCACAGCCATTGGTGAAGGATTATGGCAGCTGCACTGAAAAAAATATCTGGTATGGACATTCTTTTGTGTGAGAGATGACTATTCTTTGAAAGATTACTTTGGTCCTGGAGAAAAAAGCTCAACGGCAAGAGCCATTTTGGAGAGTCTTGTCAAGAAAGCCATGGCATTTCAGAACTTGTGGCTGATTCTGCAAGAGGTCTAAAACTCCACTGGAGTACCCCAGTGAAGATAACTGTTCAGGCTACACGATAGCCGGACTAACTGTGGTTGCTACTCTCCCGTAGATAAACTCTCAATAAGCCTAGAGAAGCAGCCTGGCAAGACCATACTATTATCTACCTCATTCATTTGGCTGCAAGGCCAGTGGAAAATTCATCATAACTATTGTGAACAATTGGAAGAGAATAAGGAGGGAGTACAAAGTGGCAGCAGTCAGTAGTTAAGCAAAAACCCTATGAAAGTGTGATTTGGCGTGCAGAAAGCGCATGTCGCAGCCTAAGGCAAAAGAAACTGTACGTAAGAACAGCCAGCCTGAAAGCAAACCATTGATGACTTTCAAGAAAAATGGCTTACTCCCAACCATGCAGGGCTGATGTGATGAATTACACATATTCATCACACAACATTTCTTTGAAGCTTAGCCTATGGAATGCCTAAGAGAAGCTCAAAAGGCACTTTAAGAAACTTTACATATCATTTGAAGAGCACAGGCAAGTATTACAGCTGAAGTATTATAAGTAGTTATGGTGATTTCTCTGCAGATCTTTATTCCAAAGTGTGCCTGTGTACACACATGTATGGGTTTCTATTTAACCAAAAGAAGTGTTCCATTTTTCTCTTGATTATTGTGAAAAAAAATAGCAAAGCATGGAGATAAACATTTTCACCTGCTAATTTTTTGCACACCAAGCACACACTGCTATAAAGATAAAGGGTCTGGTTCAGAGTAGCCCAGGCCTTTTTTGCACCTTACCTTTTAACGCTGCTGGGTTGGGGTCCTCGCACAAGAAGCGTGGGCAGGAAGGCTCTCGCAAGCCTCCTACTTCAGCTGCACAGTTCCTTCCTGCTCGCATGAGAGTCCTGCCCCTTGCTTCTGCAGTGCAGCCTGGGAGTTGGAGGCTGCACTGAGGAGAGGACGCACGACTGGCCCAGCTCCAAAGGCTCCGCATGGCAGGTGAGTGCGGCCCAGGCCCATGAGCATTGCGCAAACGCAGGTCATTTTCGGCTAAAAGCCGAAAATAAAAAAATGCGTGTTCACTGCACATGAGGGCCTTGAGCATTGCGTAAATGGGAGTGCGTCATGCAGACCACTCCTCACATTTACGCGACGCTCAAGGGGCCCTTTCGCTTGCAAACTGCTGTGCGAAAAGGCACCCAGAGTAGTTCAGTGAAGCCCTGGTTCTGAATAGCCTGGTTCAGATGGGAGCTTTGAATGTCTTTCAGATTCCAGGGATAGGGAGATCGATAAACAACAGTTCTGTAGTAATATTTCAGAAAAGATACTTGTTCTACAAGAACATGGATACAAGTATTGTGCAAAACTGAATTTATTTGACATGACTGTGTGTTATTAACCTTAATTGTGGAATATGGCTTAGAGACCTATTTGATCCTTCACATTTCATGATATTGCAGTGGGAAGCAAGGAAGACATATAAGTGCTAGTTACTCAGCTCTGAGTGACCCATGTCAAAGCAAGGTGCTAGGTGAAGAAACCGAAGTGTCATACTAAAAGCTGAATCTTTGGAATATATAGGAAAGAGCCAGAATCCTGTTCAGGAAGTCCTGTTTTTGCTTAATGACGGGAACGAAGAGGAATAGGGAGCCTGTGCTAAAGCAGAATTGTATACTCATGCTATAACAACTAGCCTATAAGATTTTCTGAGTCTCGTTGATTTCAATGGGAGAGATTAATATGTGTCTGAGTTCTCACAGAAGTTGATGATAGTTATCTTGGTTTGCTGTATCTTCCACGTTTAATAATAGTAACTAGTCAGTAAATTCAATCAGAATGTGGAGAAACACAAACAGGACTTTTTCCTGCTTTATGTATTTTCTTCTTGTTACAATTTTAACCTCTTGTGTGTGTATATACACCTTCAAGTGGCCTGTTGACTTATGGTGACCCCATGAATTTCATAGGGTTTTCTTAGGCAAGGAACACTCAGAAGTGGTTTTGCTAAATCCTTCCTCTCAAATAGAGCCTACAGCACCCGGTATTCATTTGCAATCTCCCATCCAAGTACTAACCACAGCTGAACCTGCTTAGTTTCCTAGACGTTTTTAAAAAGACTTTGAAGAAAGGGCATTTAAAAAAAAAATTCTAAATGAAAATTTATATTCTGTTAATCTCATAGTCTCAGAATTGATGCTGTCAAAATAAGACCAAATGTTGCAAGCCTTAAAATACAATAATGTCTAGCAAAAACTTCCAAAGGGTCCTAGAAATTCTTTAATTTCAATTTAAATAGCTAAGAATAGATTTGCTGTGGCGAAATCCATTTGGCCCTTAGCTCACAAATTACAAGGCAAAGAAAGATTAATAGGAGCCTTCTAAAAAAGGGGGGGAGGAAGGAGAAAACTGACACATTTTAGTTGAGCAGGTAGTGATATAATCTCATAAATTATTGGTCAAGATGTTTTCTCCATAGTGAACCCATTTAGCGCAGTTGCCTTTTACACATTATTAAGTAATTTATTGTCATTCGCAGCTTTGGGAGCCTGAAATTGAAAAGAAAGAGAGAGAAGTTTAAATATGCTCTGTATTCGTATGGGAAGACTAAAAACCTCTGTTTCATCCAGTTCAGGTCAGATCAATATTGCATTAGCTCAGTAGGCAAAGTCTTACATGTTGTGTAAGAAAATTCAATACTACTTTATATCATAGTCTGCACAGCTTTTGGCTTCTGAATTGACACAACTAGATATGAGAACTCAACTGTGATGTCTAGCAGCAATATTCAGAATAATGACATTTTAAATTACCAAGTACATATGTCTTTAAAAAATTATAAGCCCTTAAGTCACTCTGCATCTTAAGTGTGAATCTGCTTAAAACAAGTTTGTCTTTTGTTTGCTATTTCAAAGGAAGGTTTCTTGCAGGAAAAGAGAGCTGGGTTGGGAGGCTGGTTCACAATAAGTACCACAGTATGGCAAGCAGTGAGTTGGTTTGTCCTCTTTGTTAAGGTCAATGGCTTCAGTGATCAAGGGACTGATGGAAAGGAGCAAGGGCAGAGATATTTCCCCATTGGACTAAAGGGGGAAAGATATTGAGAGGAGAAGGGTATATACTGATTACTTGGGTGTCTGATGAAACATAAAACCTGACAGAAAATTGTGGGGGGATGTTATAGAAGATTAGGGAAATGGAAAAGTACAAATGAAGAACTTCCTGTGTTTTCTATAAAACTTGACAGACTCTTCCGGTAGCTGTAGGGTGGCAAATAGAGCTACCCAGTAAAGAATGGCCTATCCCATCCTACGTTCCTGATTAGTATTTTTCCTTGTGCCTCCCAATCTCTCACTATGTATGGACACCATACAACAAACATCAAAGGTTCCATGTTGACCTTGTTGAAGAAAAATGTAAATGCCAAACAAAAGCCAATACAGAGCAAACTGATACAAATTCCATGTGTGTGATTTGTATACAGGCTACAACTCAAAAATGCAGTTTCTGCATAGGTACAATTCTCTGCAGCTATCATCTTGGGTGTGTGGAAGTGGATATATTGAGCAAAGCTGTCCAGTACTGTCCAGTATACAACTTGATGTTGGCCCACACCTCACAACTCCAGGGATTGTAGTTTTGTGAGGTATTTAAAATTTTCTGCCAGAGAGCTCCAGTCTCACCAAACTATAAATCCTAGGCTTCCACGGGATGGAACCATGGCAAAGAAAGAGACAGAAATCTGTGGTTTTTCCTCTAGAACTTTCTGTTGGCTGCTTTTAGCTGATTCTACAGCAGCTTGCCCTGCACGGATACAGGAAGCCCTGCCTTTGGATGTTCTGTTATCTGACAACTTGCTCTTTCAACAGTTCCTAATTAAGGACAAGATCTATTAATTCAACATGGAGTCCACTCTTTCATCACTTCTTCTTGGGTGCAGAAGCTTGCTTGGGAGTGCTTGCACACATGTGTAGCTTCAAGTCTTGCCTGCGCAAAGAGCAGATCCCCTGGTCAAATACATGGAAGTTGACTGTACTGCAAGCATCGAAACAGTGTGCTTCCCTCAGTTCTTTTTGCCTATGGAGGCTCACTTGGCACTGCACATGTGCTGCTTGCAAAGCAAGTTGTGGGGGGGGGACACCAAACCTTTACAAACAGTGCATGTGTACAGATGGTCCCAAGCAAGCCTCCTTAAATCCTTCATGTTCGCTGTGGTAGATTGGCTCTACTTTTTGACCTTTTCCACTTTCTGTCAGTGCTTTGGTCCTAACCTGTCAGATATGTGGGGAAAGCCTGTATTTGCAGCCTGGTAATATTTGGTAAGCTAGTATATGTAGTAGTAGAATGTAGCAGTTTACTATGTAATTGAACAGTGTTTAACAAAATGCTTAGTATCACAGTGGACCTGCTGATACTTATGAGTAATCACAATTCAGACATTTAGCAGCTCTTTCTGTCTGGATTGGCAGTTGTGGGTAGATGGAATGGAGACAGCATACTGCCACGCAGTATTCATTCACAGTCACGTGGCTGGAGCATGTGGCTCCTACTCATATCTGACTTCTAGAGATGCAAAAGATTACTACAGAGGTAGGGAATGCATGGCTCTTCAGATGTTGTTGAACTATAGCTCCTATTATCCCCCACCACTGCCCTATACTGACTAGTTTTAATGAGCATTGCACTTGCATTCCAACAGCATATAACCGATCTCTCACCCCGGGTTACTGGAACAGTGTGTGTGAAAGTTATGGTCAAAGAGGGGTCTTATGGGAAAAGCCACTGAGAGAAAAGAGGCAATAAGTGCTGATTTAGTTCTTGAGAGTGAATAAGCAAATGACTGGGAAGGAACAGAATCTGTGTAGCATTTGGCTCTTAGCCATATGGAAATTGTGGTAAGAGGCTCTTAGCCTTAGGAACCTCAGCCAATCCTGTTATGGATTTTTACTAGCAAAAGATTTGTTGTTCTTAAACTTCCAGAGGCGACTTCACTGGCATACATCTTCAGTGAATACCTCTGAGGGATATTATCGTAATGGAAATAAAATATTTCATACTCAGTGTGAATTATTTCCTTAGTGACACGAGCTATACAGGCTAAAGTAAGTACGATCAAAAGGGGAAAGAGTCAAGCTTCAAGCTGTTGAAGGAAATAGGGATGGACAGCGTGGGGGGTGCCATTGATTGCTGAGCAATTGGAGTCATTCAGGCACGTCCCTGAATTTACTGATCAAGCCCTGATGGCTTGCCTTGCAAACATGGGGTTACTAATGAAAGAATTTAAGGCTTTGAACATACAGGATCCTATGGAGACATATCCAGCCATTTAAAGGATGTAAAAATGGGCCTTTTTTTTTTTACCTCTAGATGTTGTTGACCTTCAATTGCGAGGCAGCTCCTGAAAACCATTTATAATGTATATAACTTACCAGTGTTACAAACTGACTTGAAAATGTTAAATGCAGCAGTTTGCATCAATGAAAAGATTGTTGCATACTGTAAAGTGATATCATATCTTATATAAGCTCCAATTAATGGCATGACAAATTACAATTTTCAGTCATGGCAAATGTCATGGCATTATGCTAGTTGTGTAATATCACTGTACCATTATGTATCTGTCTATGTCAGTGGTTCTCAACCTGTGGGTCCCCAGATGTTTGTGGACTTCAGCTCCCAGAAGCCCCAGGCGCTGTGGTCAATGCTCAGGGCTTCTGGGAGCTGAAGTCCAAAAACATCTGGGGACCCACAGGTTGAGAACCACTGGTCTATGTACATGATTAGAACTACACTAAGTTAGCCACCCCCCTACACTCTTTTGAAGTCAGTGTGAAAAGTAAATTATGGCTAACTGAAACCCTACTGACTTCTAGGAAAACTGTAATTAAATTAGTCTGTATCAAATACATTTCCAATTTGTATTAAATACATTTTGGTGATCTGTTTAAGAGGGGCTACGCTTCTGTTGTATCTGCATGCTCTATACCGATACTCTCTAACTGTCCTGATTTAGCAGGGCCTGTCCCAATTAATTCTCTGTAGTCCAACTTTTTCAGCTGCTTTAAAAATGTCCTGGTTTTTCTCTCCTCCTTCCACTTTCCCCCTTTGTTCTCACCTTACTTCCATTGTTGCTAGTTAAGTCTGAAATGCAAAAGTAGTTTGCACTCAATTAATTTGACAAGTGGAGGAAGAGAAGAGATGGTGGAATCTTGCCCTTCCCATTAGGCTCAGGCAATAGCAAACTGTTATAACCTCTCTTAGCTTGTGCCTTCATTCTTATTAATAATTTTTGCAATCTTGACCACATGTTGTTTGGCCACACATGTCCCAGTTTTCATCTGTGAACTGTTGATGAGTATAGTTTACCTCTTTTACATGTCGTTTGTTTCTGTGAAATTCAGATGTCTTTCTCATTAGCTTATTTGGGGAATATTGGTATTGATTTTTGAATGGAGGGTGTACTTGACCCATTTGTTATCAGTAGGTCTCTTGTGTTCCTGCTGGAAGATATTTCAGTGCACTTGTAATGATGTGTTTAATTAGTTACAGTCATGATTGTAACAATGCATTTCCTGGAAATGTATGATGTTGTTGTTTTTCTGATTTTACGCTGCTAGTTGGAAAGAGAGAGTGAGAAATCACTATTATTCCAAGCCATGTTAGTGTCACATGTGATCATCCATGAATCTATTCTGTCCCATTTCTGCATCAATCATAGGATTCTTGAATGCTTAAAAGGGTACAAAATGTTTTATTTGATACTTAACAAAATGTACATATCTGAAAGATAATTGCATTCCATTGTGTTTATCTGTCTGGAAAATAAGCCTTTGGCCAGCTCTTATTCAAAATACAGACTAAACAAAATCCTTGAACATCTCTGGTTGGACTGTTTCCAGAATAATGATATTTTGGTGGGGTGGAACAATAAATTGTTTTTGGTTAATAAGATTGGACCACTGTAGGATGCTTCCTATTTCCTCTAAAGGCCTCTCTTCAGGTGTCTATAGTATACAGTCTTCTACTGTTACAGGGACTTAACCATTACCTTCTTTTTTTCTTTTAGTTGGCCCTCACATAGGCCGATATTGTGGCCAAAACACACCAGGCCGTGTTCGCTCTTCGACTGGCATTCTTTCCATGGTTTTCTACACCGACAGTGCAATAGCAAAGGAAGGATTTTCTGCAAACTACAGTGTCTTGCAGAACAGTGTATCAGAAGGTCAGTGTTTATCCATCCTGCAGAGCAGTGCTTCAAATATTCTCCGTTAAGTCTCATCTCCTGCTGGGTGCTATATGAAATATTAAACAAAACTTTAGCTAAATAAGGACTCTGGCCTTTGTTGTGTGTCTTTCTGCTTTGAGAGAGGCTACCCTTTGACTGTCAATGCTACAAGGCATTTTGTCTCAGATTTATTCTGTAAAAAGTCATGAGGTTGTGGAAAACTTCCCCCATTCCAGATGCAATTGAGAACAGAAGGCCTGAACAATAAAGTCTAAACCAAGACCTAAGTTGTGCAATGTTTGAATTTATGATGCCAATTTAGTGGGTATAACCTCTCCTCTGAGCCCACTGGGCTAAACTACAATGAACAGGACCTGTTAGGTAATGGGATTTATGTTAGTTATGACTAACGTCCTATTAATTTCAGTAGGTCTTTTCTAGGCAGGACTAATGGCACCCATTGTAACTTACTTTGGGCATCTAATACTTGCAAAGGCAGAACAAAAGCTGAGAAATTAGAATGATAAAAATAGTTAGAAATTATAGCACAAAATAGAGAAACTATACTCATGTTACTGTTACAATGTAATGTGGTTATAATTTTAACATTGAAAGAGGAATTAATTACAAGTTACTAATTATTTAAGACCCCCTAACCTCTGGGCTTTGAGCGCTCTCTTGCTATCTAAGGAAATGTCCTTCCATATGGAGCAGCCAAGTTGGGCCCACTCAGGCCTAGATTCTCAGGTTCAGATTTAGTTTAGACTCAGTAACTCTAGACTCCATGGCACAACTTGCAGGATACTATGTGGCCCAGCAACTGCAACTGCCAGGTATTTACTTGTTCTTATCTACAGATTGTCTTGCCTTCTTTATGATGAAAGAAATGCTATTTTTCTATACCAAACTGAGGTATGAACAATACTGTAATTCATAGTTTCAAGTGGAAATTCTACATTATAAAGAAGTCTGGCTTATTCATGATTGCTTTTAAATAACCCTTTGTGAAATTTCTGTTTGACTTTAGCAAATTGTTTCTCTCAAAAAACATTTATTGACCAGACCTTATTTGGTTATTTTTTAAAAAAAAAAATACTTTTATAAAAAAAGAAAAATTTCAAATAGAATTAAAACTGTAGGGAACACAAGGTTGATCACACCCTTGTCACATTGCTGCTACATCCCAATGTTTAAAACATTTTGCAGCAGGCTTCTTGTTAGCATTTATTGCTACATTTAGATTTAGTGCTATTTTTTTGTTTGAATTTAATGCTTGTCATATGAACTGATGGTTTTTATCTCCCATGTAGAAGGAGGAGTGAACGAAGAACTAACTGCTTTTAAGGCTGGGTTATATAAATAAGTACAGTTATTGTTCGCGTTTCCAAACACTTCCAAACAACAGCATTTCTAAGCCATCTAACATACTAGGTAGGGGGTAGGACAAAGCAGGTGTGCCAGAGCTCAGAAGTAATTGCATTTTCTCCAACAGTCTTGATTTGGTAAGGACAGTCCTGATTAATCCTCCCTAATCCCACTTTTTCAGCTGCTTTTAAAGTGTCCCAGTTTCTCTCTCCTCTTTCCCACTTTCACCCTTTCCTCATCTTACTTCAGTTGCTGCAAATTTTTAGAGTCCAAAAGAAGTTTGTGTTCTGTTAACTCAGCAAGAAGGAGAAGAGAAAAGATGTAGAATCTTGCCCTTTCTAGTAGGTTCAGGAGAGAGCAAACTAATGTAGTCTCTCCTAGCTCAGCCTCCTCCTCATTAATAAATTTTTGCTATCTTTACACAGTGATGTTGTTTGGGCACAGGTCCTGGCTTTCATCTGTGAAATGTTGGAGGGTATCTAGCAGATCACAGATAGCTAATTAATTGCAGTTAATTCCTTTTTCCCAATAATGAATGTATAATGAAGGCCCTTTCCACACGGCATTTGCCATGCGAAAGGTCGCCTATAGTGTCGCGTGACTGTGAGGAGCGGAGCGATCTGCACGACGCACTCACAATCGTGCGATGCTCCAGGGGCCAGCAGGCACCAATCACGCACCTTTTTGTTTTTGGCTGGAAGATGAAAACGGTGCGCGATCGCACATTGCTCCTGAGCCCTGCGTGCACTTACCTTGCATGTGGAGCTTCCGGAGCCACGCCGGTTGCACTTCCTGCTAAAACTTTAAATATTCAGGACATTGGTATTGAAAGTTTTGCTTTCACTGTATTGTTTTTGATGAATCAGTACCACTATGGCATTGAAGTCAGAATTAGATGCACTGTATTCCTCATTTATTATCTGTTTCCTATGTATATTGATAGAAAAAGAGGGTGGATGCCATGTAGATAACCATCATCTAACCATTCTGATCATAAAAAGATACCGCCTAAACTATAAAAGCTAGTAAATCATTTGAGGCCTTCCAATAAAAAGAACTGGATCTCACAAGTCTAGCTAAATCTGGAAATAATACTTGTATATGAAGTGTACATGCCCGACATAATGTAGTATAGGCAGAGCTGAACCTTGATAGGGAAGCCTATCTTTTCATTTACAGATTTTTAATTTGTTTTATTATTTATTGAAGCATGCCTTCAATTTTTAATTGGTGGTAGCAGAAGAATCTTGTAATAGGCTGTGTTGTACTTTTCTCCATACTGTGCTCTGAATGTGTTTTAATTATTTGAAATGTTTTGATCAGATCGTTTGGTTTTTTTTAAAAAAAAAAATTCTGTGTTGTAGGTTGCTTTGGCTGCATTAGCTTATTGTAAGCCTCCTTGGGTCCCCTGTTAGGAGAAAGGCAAGATCTAAATAACTAACTAAATTAGCAGAGTTCAAATATCTCTTAGGCGCCCAACTAGATGTGTGTGGCAGGTTGTGTCATCCTTTCTGAACCTAGCCTACCTTACTGAATTGTTGGGAAGACTGTATGTCCTGTTCACCATCTCATGAAAGAGGGAAGAGACAAAGTAAACATACATACATACAAAGTAAGCATTCTGTCTGTGATAACAGACATGTGTTTTATAGAAATATAGAGAATATTCACAAATTTTCTTGACCATTTGAGCAAGCCCAGCCAATGCTTTTATGAGAATTTATTTATTTATTTATTTATTTATTTATTTCTCCTTCCCTTTTTTTTCATTTTGGAAGTTTGCCAACATTTTGTTTCTTCAAAAAACAGCTTGTATTTTGCACAAACTATATGATTTTTGCAAAAGCCAGCATTCCCCAGCGGTTTGAGTGTTGGACTAGGACACTAGGAGACCAAGGTTCAAATCCTCACTTGATCATGGAAACCTACTGAGTGACCTTGTGGAAGTCATGCTCTCTCAGCCTTAAAGGAAGGCAAGGGGGTAAACCCCTCTGAACAAACTCTGCTCCCCCAAAAAATGACCTGAAGGTACACAACAACAACATATCATTTTTGCGCAAAATATGTTTTTGCATAAATGTAACGCTCACAAAAGATTTAAAAATGCAAAAAAAAAAGTCAAAACTACATGGAGATCCTTGTAAAAGCTTTTTGCACTTTTCACTCTTTTGAAGAACAAAAAGGAAGTAAAGATTTTTATCTTTATTCTTTTATCTGTAAATGAAAATTGTATACCATGGTTGTGTCAAAAACTGTCAACATCTAAGAAATCTAACAGCATTAGAACAGCCTTACCTAGGAATGAATATTCATTTTTCAGCATTATCAAAATATAAAATTGAACTGGTTAATTATTGCATCTCATTATTCTGACATTATGAAGAATTGTACATGTCACTATGTTTGTATGCTTCTAGAACATAGTATTAAAATTAGCCCAAAATTGCCAGCAAGAGACAATTTGGCCTCACTGGATAAAAGTACAATACCATATTTAGGCAGTTTTACCAAAAAGAGGAACTGATGCAGTAATGAGCTACTAACTTTAGTTCTATTGTTCGTCATTGTCTTCAGTTGGAAATAGGCTGCAGCTATTGCTTTTTGTTTGAGTTGTTTTGCACGTCAGAAAGTTCATATTACTAAACACATTGTTATTTTCAGATTTCCAGTGTGCAGAACCACTTGGCATGGAGTCTGGCGAAATTCATTCTGACCAAATCACTGCCTCTTCCCAGTATAGCACCAACTGGTCTTCTGAAAGATCTCGATTAAATTACCCTGAAAACGGATGGACCCCTGGAGAAGACTCCAGCAGAGAGTGGATACAGGTACAAAAAGATTATCAAACCATACTAATAAAACTTGCAACTCTGGTGGAAGGCTACAAGAAGCAAAATCAGAGACAGTGCATTCTGAAATAAATGTTCCATTTAAAATATGTCTGCATAATAGGAAAAAGCACTGCCTCCAAACACTGTTTGTTAGGCACATCTTCTCAATGGTTTGTATATATTTTCAGATGGGTTTATGTGTGTGTATTAAGATTCATACTTTTTCTTCCTGCCAAGTCTTCTGGGTACAAATAGAAGAGATTTTGCTATAGTGAAAAAAGTCAATATTAGTTTAGCAGGCACTTAAGGTGAAGCAATCTGCCAATCAGCCTCTGCTTGCTTTTAGTTGAATAATACTCAGGAGCTGGGGAGATTTTCACTTTTAAAGGCCTAAGTCTTACACAAGGTTTAACCAAAGAGAGGGATTACTGTATTGGCCTTAGTCCAACATAATATTAGCAAAGGAAAATAATATGCTAGTTCAGTTCTGTTGGGTTTTTTTCCATTTGCACATGTGATAACAAACCTATTCTTAAATCCCTTAGACATGCCACAAGTTGCACAATCAATTCAGCAACTGCTTGCAACACAAGTTATACAAATGGGAAATGTGTGGTATTCTTTCTAATGTAAATACAGTTGACCTTCCACTTTTGTGGAGTCTAGGGGTGTAGGACTCCCATGAAAGTGGGAAAATTTTGAATATCATAAGCCCCTTCAACTGTTTGTAACACAAAAAAAAGTACCTGCATTGGCAGGATGGCTGAGCCTGACCATGAATACGTTCCCTCGCTCCTTGCTCACTGATTTGCATGCTTCTCTTGTCCCATCCCATCCCGTCCCATCCCCCTACCACTGCCTCCAGAAATCCACAAATAATCAAATCCACAAATGCTTAACTCGCAAATATGGAGGGCTGACTATAGTCTGGAACCATATTCCACTCTGACACCATGAGATACTGACCATTCGTTTTTGTACATGAGAACTTGAACCCATAAATCAAACACTGATGTAGCATGGAATTGGAGAGCATAAGAAAGAGGAATTTGCATTTGGCTTTGTAAGTTAAGTAGAAATTTTAAAATAAAATCTGAAGGAGGAGCATAGAACCCAGTATACAGGCAGGGGAACACAAGAGCCAAGAAACATGTGTGCAGCAGTCACTCACTGAATTACATTTGGCATGTGACTTTTTGGACAGATTAAAATATGTTTCTGCTCATGTGCAGAAAATTCACACTGATTTATTGCGGTTAAAAATGTGTGAGTGTATACATCGCACACATACGCTAGCCCAGTTCGTTGCATGTCTGCATAGGTTAGTCTGTGAATGTTCTGAAGTGTACTGTTCAAAGAGATTTCTTTTGTACTATGTAAGAAACTTTTCTCTATTCACTTACCACTTTCCATGGTTTGAGAATCAGTATCTGATGTAGAGTGGTACAGGCTGAAGTGAAGGCTGAAGTGGTGATCCAACATGTCTCTGGTGAAACAGAACATGGAACTAGCTTATTTAACTGTTGTATAAGCAGTAGTAGAAACTTGCAGTCTGCTTTGCCCAATGGAACTGAACATCATGTTTGTGCTGTTTCCATGGTCCTTGTTGTCCCTACCTATTGGAGAAAGCAAACAAGCAAGCAAAAACAAGCCCAAGGACCCAGGACTAAATTTTAAGCAACTCTAATGTTTAATTTGCAATATAATAAACCAGTTGCACAATGGAAGGCTGCACTGGATCCTTACCCTCTGCTTTAACAACTTATTTTCAGTTTTTCAATGGTCTTGTGCTATTGTAATAGCACCTTTGGATTCAAGCCTGTGCCTGCGTGATCCCCCTCACTCCACTAGGCTTTCAGAATAGTACATGTTTTCATGACTGAGAAAGCTAGCTCAAGTGAAGAGGAGACATTTCTCTATCTTAGTAATTTGGTATTTTTGTGGTACTGATGTTTGCAAAAGTAAAAGAAAATCCACAATTTTTCTATCATCTATAGCTACATTAAAATTATCTGTGTGAATTATTACAGAACTGAATGAATACTGCTAGGTGGTTGGGGTGCTTTTTTAACCAAGTCTGATAAGAATTCAAAGACTTACTTATAATAAATATCAGAACATTTTCCCTGTGCTGTTTAATTAGAATCTTCACTTTCCTCTTTAATTGTGATCTAAATGCAGCTGAGGACAGCAGGAGTCAGGAGAGAAATGTTCATGTTTGTTAGATTAATAACGCAGTATTGAAAGCTTCCAGTAGTTTTAAGTAACTGGGGTGTTCTTTGCACTTTTATTGTTTTCCATAGGAAATATCCAACTGCCATATAAGAATAATGCATCATTAGACATCAATAAAAGCGTTCACATCAGCATTTCCTCTGAGATTTGCTGTCTGCAAGAAAGCTTAAAAACATGTTGAGTGGTAATCAGCAAGGGGAAAAAAGTCAGGGGAAATCTTTCATTCTTGATCCTTTGGTAAACATTGAGACTCTCAGGTGCCCCGCTTATGAGGCCTCAGCACATCCTGAGCTTCTGAAAACCAGTTAATTGTAAATGATAATTTTAATCACACTTCACGATGACAAACAGAAATCAGTTCCTTCTAACCTTCTAAGGGGAAAGAGTAAGAATATCTGGTAAACCTTAACTATAAAAGTTGGCTTTAATCACTGCCACTTATAACCACAGAGGGCTAGGAAACATAAAAATTTCATTCCGTATCTTTTATAGCCGCATCCTTTTAAAAAGAAAATTTATGTTCTGCTCATATTGACTACTGCATAGTCTAGTAAAGTGAGGGGGGGGGATCTAACATTCAGGTTGTAATTTTCCCATGTTCATTCTTAAGCAGATATTTAAGTGTAGTCAACTTCAAATGAAAACTTTAAAAAAATGAAAACAGTTTTTTGAAAAGGGACGATGAATTTCCTGAAGAGTCAACAAGTGGTAACAATATGGGCAAACAGGCCAAAGACTGCTAAAAAATAAGTTAAAATGAATTTCAAGGATAGTTTCATTAAGATACATAACAAGCCCAGCATTTCATGCCACTGATTAAAAAAGTATACAGTCGTCCCTCAACATTTGCTAAGGTTAGGGACGCAGGACCCCCGTGAAAGTGGGAAAGTGGAAAACCTGTGAATAACTCTAGGCCCTCCCAAACCATATTTCACAAAAAAAAAAAAAAAAGTATGATCACCGTATTCAACCCACCATGGATTCCTTTGAGGCATCAGGGTTCCTTCACAAGGCAGAAGTGGGGGGCTGGTGGGGCTTATTGCCACCTCCACTGCTGCCCCACACCATTTTTAATAAGGACTTACAAACCTCATCTGCAGCTTCTCAGTCTCACGAGGCTTGCAGTCCCTATTAAAAATGGCATAGGGAGGCAGTAGAGGTAACAGCAAATGATCCATGAATAATCAAATCTGCGAAAGCAAAACCTCCAAATGTGGAGGGCTGACTGTAATTTAAAGGGAGACATTCTAGAATCTGCTCTAAATTTTGGCATGTTCCCTTTGTAGTACTAGATTCTATCCTGTTACATGTCCAGTAATGTAAACTATAGTATCCGGGTTAATGATCGGGGTTGAAACAGATATACACAAAAGTACCTGACACATTGAATAATTAGATACTATAATAAGTAAACAGATTCAAGTATGATTATCCATCCATTTATGCCTTGATATTTTTCATAATGGAAAAATATGGAGAAAAAGAAGGGACAAAGCCCATAAAAGACAGCATGAGACTGGAATGTTAGTAGATTTTATAGCCTTATATTTTAGCTAGATACAGAGATTTGAAATTTTGGACCTCACATCTCAGGAACACAAAATTAGGTATAAATGGAGAACTCTTTTTTAGTTTCTCATATATGTTAAGGGAGAGCAATTCTCTGTGAGTACATCTGAAGGAGCTTATCTAATTGAGGGGGTGGGATTACTCTGTTTTCCCCAATGACTAGATCTCTAGCACAACAGTCTTTAGGTAATTGAAGTATAATTTACATCCAGAGCATGGAAAAATTTCCATCAGTTTTGAATTGCAAAAAATCAGGGTAGGATAACAATATAAACATATCAACTGTGTTCAGAAAGACTCATGTCAGTGGAAAACTGTGTATGTTTAAGCTACACATAAGCAACAAAAGCACTGGTAACAGTCCCTGGCTGTCATTATGTGTTGAATGTCCAAATCTACGTTCATGGACATCTGAGCAGAATTCCTCCAGAGATTCCTCCCAAGATAAGAAGGCTTGAGGGATACAGTGCCAAAAGCAGGCTGAGGTTGTTGGATGTGACCGAAGCTTGGATATGCTGCTCTTTTGGTCTGCAACTCCCCTTTCCACCAGCATGATCATTTTAGTCGTAGGTAGCCATGTTGCTTCACTGGAAAATATCCAAGAGCTATTTCCATTTAAGAAGAAATCCAAATGGGGCCTTAATTGCTCCTTTATCTTCACCAAGACCTCATAGATTTCATATTCCACTTGCGTTTCAATTCCTTTTCAGAGCAAAGTAGCATTATTATCAGGATTTTTTCCAAATAACCCTTAATTTAATCAGGAGTAAGGCACTGCAGTTGAAGTGCAAGTCTAACTGCCTCTCATTATCATATCCTTCCATGGGAAAAACAGTATCGTGTTTCCATTTCTGCAATCTAAACAACAAACATGTTAATAGGTATCAATTACCAACAGTTCTAGCTCTCAAAACCAGTAAGAAGGCCAACACAAGGGTTCCACATCTGGTTTTAGTGAAATCTGTTCCTGTCTGTGGTATTTAAAAACTAAGAAACTCCTGTTATTGTACAATTGGGAATCCTAAGGGAGTAAAATGTTAATCAAATCCATAACATGTAAGGATTTTATGATTGGTGTTTCAGTACTACATTCCTTTTAAACGGATGGCAGATTTTTTCCCTGGCAGCAGTAATTGTATTTTTACAGAGTACATTTAATGTGCATATTTGGGACCAACAGTTACATTTAAGTAGTACATATGAAGCCACTACATTTATATAACTTTTATATCATGGTTTAGAAGCCCTTGAGCATAACCTATGTCTCTGTAAACACAGTTAACACCTTACTTCTCTTGCTTTTTGGACAGTTGTATTAGTGATTTCAGTTAATTCTAGTCAGAGGTTTTCCCTATCCCACTGTTGTTATTATGAGTAAGAAGGACTGGAATTGGAGGAGGGGAGATATCTTAAACTTGGTATGTTAAACTTTTGTAATTTATACTGATATGGATGCAAACAGTTTGATTGAAATTACACAATTGATGAGTGGCCATGGTGAATAGACTCCGTATAAGAGTGTAGAAAACCCAGGTCTGTTGCCAGATTGTTAGAGATGCATGAAATCAACATTTTTGTTTTATGTTGTTGTAAATCAAAATGTCTGTTACAATTTCTTTCTCTGCTGTTCATGGTATATACAAATCATCACACCTTGCAAATGCATATCCCATGAATTTCCAGTTTAATTACTAGCTATGCAACTTATTTGTTTGTTTATAGCGTGTCCTTCAAATAAAATGTTTCCAGGGCCACTTACTTAAGGTTCAACAAAAACAATCAACATGTTAAAATATAATAAAATAACTAGGCAGAAGCAAAGCAGATCTTTGTCTCTGTTAAAGTGAGCACCAAGCCTTGAATTCAATACACAGAAAAACTTAGTGCATGTAAGCCAGAGATGAGGGATGAGCAACATGGGATAAAGCAACTGTGTTTCTCACTCACTCACTCTTTAACATAATCCTTGTACTTCTCAACATAAATCCATTGAACATCCTCACTCTTCTAGCTTCTGTTTTGTTTCCCCGATACAGTTTACACTGTAGATGTAAATGGAATTCCCATTTTATGCAGAGTTAACTTGGCAAGGCATGTGTTGGAGTAAACAGTTCAAATGCCCATGTCATTCTCCCAAGATAAATAAATGTGGAATTGTGTGTGTATGTGCCTTCAAGTCACCTGTCAACTTTTGGTGACCCTATGAATTTCATAGAGTTTTCTTAGGCAAGCAAATACTCAGAGGTGGTTTTGCCAGTTCTACAGCAGTCATTCTCAACTGGTTTTTTGGCCGTGGCTCCTTAGGAACTCTTCTCAGGTTCCAGGACCCTCCCTGTCAAAGAAAGATACAAAATGAACAGATAAACAGAAAATCATTTATTTCTGAACACCAAGAAAACTTGAAAATTCTGACATACCAGACAAACCTTTTTAAAAGGCTACAGTCATCCCTGCACATTCACTAGGGTTAGGGGCACAGGACTCCCATGAAAGTGAAAAAATGTGAATAACTCTAGGCCCTCCCAAACTATATTTAACACACACAAAAAAGTATGATCACCATATTCAACCCACTGTGGATTCCTTTGAGGCATCAGGGTTCCTTCACAAGGCAGAAGTGGGTGGCTGGTGGGGCTGGCTGCCACCTCCACTGCTGCCCCACACCATTTTTAATAGGGACTCACTAGCCATGTTTACAGGTTCTCAGTCTCACAAGGCTTGCAGTCCCTATTAAAAAGGGCATAGAGAGGCATCAGAGGTGACAGCAAATAATCTGTGAATAATCAAATCCGCAAGAGTTATACTGCAAATGTGGAGGGCTGACTGTATATTTTTAAAAAACTTCTGCTTTCAGACAACCTTTCAAAACCAGGAAAGGCTTGAAAGCTGAGTGATTTCTAGGTTTCATCTTATCCCAAGCACTTGTTGTACAATGCATTCATATATGGAACGGGCTTCTACTCCAAAGTGGAAGCAGGGAGAGAGCAAGCAAAAACAGACATAGCAGGCTTTGCAGTGTATATCCTTTAGGCTGTCATGTGATGCATTTAGATAAGCTCCCCCAGTGAAGCCAACCTAAACAACGAAATGAAAGAAGTATAAACTTGCACACTGTGTGCCAACCTATGTATGTATAAGAAAATATGTGTGTGTGTCATAGAAAGACACAGCTGTACAGATGTTAATGTGGGATGCCATATAATAAACTACAGTTATTTTCAGACCTACTGCTAGAATGCATCTCCTTTGCATCAGTGTTCATTAGTCAGTCAGGCCTAGTTCAAAGCTTGAGCTTGTTGCTTTTCTGCAAGTTCCATGATATCAGGCTCCAAATTAGACAATGACAGTCAGAGATCACTTCTTGTCATGACAACAGTTCTGTTCTTGGATTTTTTCAAGGAAACTGTCAAACCGTATGTTGGAAAGATATTATAAACAGGAGGGAAACTTTTGACTCCAATTAAGGTTTCTGCTTAGGTATTTCGTTGGTTCAGTTTCCAGGGCCCCCCATAAAGCCTTGAGGATCCCCTTCTCACAGTTTTCAGTCTGTGAGCTCCATTCACATGTGCCAGGCCATATGGCCCCCTTGAGAATGGCTGGGCTACAGCACCTGGTATTCATTGGCAATCTCCCATCCAAGTAATAGCCAGTGATTAGCTTCCATGTTCAGAAGGGAATGTGATGTCTTTAGGATATTGAGACCCTTATTAGTCCATCAGGAAAATGTTACCTTTTTAAATAATTCTTTGGGTCCTTTCCTGAAAAGTTTCATATCCTCTTGCCTTTTCTCAGCTACCTTTTCCCTCAGAGTGGCATCATAACATGGCTACCCAGGGGAGCAGACCATGGGAACAATAAACTGCCCTGTGCTCCTCCTCTTGGAGGCCCTGTGCTGCAGCTAAGTAGCCCCACCCCTATTCTTTCCCTTCCCTGGGCTCTGCTGTGCTCTCTTTTCTTGTTCTTTGCACTCTGCTGCTATATCTCCTATCCACTTCTCTCCTTCCCTCACCTTGTGATACCACATTTCCCCCTCACGCCTCCCTCTCTTGCTCCTTGCACTTGGCCACTTTGCCTCTCATCCTCCCTTCCCTCCTCACTTGACTGTCCCTTCCCTCTTACTTACTTTGGGACCTCATCGTATGCCCTAGCAGTGCCCCTCCCTTGCTTCTTGTGCATAACCACTTGCACCACTCACTGTTCCATCTCTCTTGTTCTCCCACTTATCTCACCCTCAAAGTGCACTCCTTGCTTCTTGCACACTGCCTGTTGCACTATTCACTCCCCCATCTTTCTCTCCAAATAAAAAGAGAGAGAAAGATTTTTTGAAAATGTGAAAGCAGGGTTTCCCCCATTTTCTGTTTCAATGTGTCATCAGTTGAGTTTCCTTTACAGTCAGAAGTCTATGTTTGGAAGAGTGCCTTTTAGTTTCTGGCCCCCACAAGAGAAGCAGGAAAGTAACAAGGGCTACCACAACCAATTTTGCAAGAGGAATACAAAAGTAACAAGCATTAGCACAGAAATTCAATTTCATTTATTTAAGAATAGTGCATATTAAGAACAGTGAAGAATGCTGCATTTTAGAACATAACATTAACACCTAATAGATCATTTCCATTTGTCAGCTTTTAAGTGGAAGTAAAGCATGACATCTGGGCAGAGAGCTACATCTGGTGGGTGCAGCAGCAAAACATATTTTTCTTAAAGTGGTGTTAATATTGACACACATGTAGGTCCAGATTGGCTTATCCCTGCTGCCAAAATCCAGAACAAATAATACTTCTGAAAGATTCCAGGCTTGAGTTTCGGCAGGCCTCCAGAGTAAAACATTTCCTCAGCTGTGGGAAATTCAACAAGACTTTTTTGCATCTCTTTCTTATCTGGACTGAGCTCAGGAGTGGCTGACCTGATGCTCTGGATGAATTTAGAGGTGATAGGAATTCCATGATCAGGATATACCAAAATTATTGTTTAATTTCAAGCAGCCATTGGGGTTCTTCCTTTCTTAAAATCATAGACATGGAGCAGGTCATTAGCACTTTCTTCCCATGCCATTTCTCTAAACTAAATCACACAAAAAGATGGGCCAAAAATTGGTTGTCTCTTTGTTTGTCCCCCACAAATGGGGAAAGAGACTTGAGTTGACATTTGGGGAGTTGGCACAGGAGGTGGGGGATTTCTTTTGCTTTTAAACCATCTTTGTTAAAGAAAGGAGCCACAAATGTACTTGTAATAAGAGCACAAATAACAACTTGAGAATAAATAACAGCTTGAAGGTGAAATACAGAAGACTGCAGTAGGAACATATAAACCATCTCTGCCCTGATGCTATTTCTCTGATCAAATTAGCAGCTACATACAGGACTTGTGAAACTGAGAAATGAAAACCACAGGAGATTCTGATTACATCTCTCATGCACCATGCCTGCTTTGTCCTTTGTTGCTTTTTGAGACTGCAGTGAGGTACTAGAGAATGTAACTGCTGTATTGCATTGAGCTCTGGTGACCCATCACCTTTCAGAAGGCTGTTTGGCAACTTTATGAACTACCTTTTAATATTAAAATATCTTCTTAGTTCTTCTTTAATCATAGGTCAAATATTTGATACTTGGGTAGAATCAGGATGATTAGGAGGAACCTAATTTCGCCTCCTTGATTCTTTTCAAAACTTGGAAGCCCTACTGGAGAAAACAGTTTGGGTGATATAAAGTCTTCCACCAGCTTCCATTGATTAAAACATCACTTCTGTCTCTCACAAGAAAATTATTGATTGTGTTTAAAGCATTTATTGGTATAGAGTACTTCCTCAAAACAAAGGATGCCTCTAAATCGAGCTTCCTTCCTTTTCCATTCCAATTATCGAGCAATCCATACTCTTTTAATATTTAAAACTTTGTAACTGCAGGAGGGGGAAGGGGGACTAATAAACATAGATGCAAAGGAGAAAGTATTCTAGCAGCAGGTCTGAAAATAATTGCAGTTTATCATATGGCATCCTGCATTAACATCTGTACAGCTAGCTGTCTGTTTCTATGACACACACCCATATTTTCCTATACATATATAGGCTGACGCACAGCGTGTAATTTTTTGCAGTAAGTTTACACGTCTTTCATTCAGTTGTTTAGGTTGGCTTCACTGGGGAGCTTCTCTAAATGTTTCACATGAGAGTCTGAAAGGATATGCACTGCAAAGCCTGCTACGTCTGTTTTTTGCTTGCCCCCCCTCTGCTTCCACTTTGGAGAAGAAACTCACCTTGTATATGACTGCATTGTACAACAAGTGCTTGGGATAAGATGAAACCTAGAAATCACTCAGCTTTCAAGTCTTCCCAGCCTTTGAAAGGTTGCCTGAAAGCAGAAGTTCACAGTCCTCATTGTCAGGCTTACTCATCGTTAGGGAGGGCACTGACATGAAAGCCAGGTTACTGTCAATTCATTTCCTCTCTGCACGTCTTCTCCCTGCTGCAACCCCACTTTCATGAACAGAAGTTATCAGTTCGTGTCATTTCACATTTCATAAAACCACTCCAGAAAATTATAACAAGCAGCACAGACTGTTCAGTTGAGAAGCAAAGAGCACAAAGCTGGTTTTCTGTCTTTATTTTGTGCAGAGAGGGGTGGGGAGAAAGAAGGAAAGACAGTCACAGATTAAGAGGTTTATTTTCCAGGCATTGTTAAGAAGGAAGACAGGAGGCTGCTGTGTTTCAGCTCAGACTACCTGTTTATCTAGCCCAGGATTCTTGGCTCTTACAGGCAGTGGATCTCCAGCATCCACTCAGGGGTCTTTTTCATCATCTTTTACATCACCTTTTTAAGATCAATGCTAGGAACCCTATGTATAAGTGGTGGAGACCCTCCAGCCCAGGGCCAAATCTGCTCCTCCTAGGATCTCCATCCAGTACTCTGGCCTTCTCCAAATGTCTCAGCATCCATTCCCCTGGCTGCACAACCCTATGGATGTTTGCTTAGAAGTAAGCCTCGCTAAGTTCAGTGGAGCTGGCTTCTCTGCAAAAACACATGTCATTGTAGCCAGTCATATATCTTTGGTTGATATTTTCCAATCAAAATATTTTATAGCAATGCTGGTGCTGCTCAATGTCATAAAAGAGATATTTTGGCCCAAATTCTCTTCTTAGTATGGATCTGGGTTTAGGCCCATTGAATCAAAAATAAGGCAGGGAAGTGCTGACTCACTGTTTCAGTAACTGACTGAGTGGGTCTGCTCTGTCTGGCACCATCTAAGGTCTAGATCTGAAACTACGTTGTTTGTCAGAGTTATGTATATGTCACATATAACTGATATCTAAAGGGGGATCTTATTTAATTTTTCCTACCAGGAGATGCATGACTTCTTGGTGCTAGATAAAGCACAGTTCATCTCCCCATACAGAATGAATTCACCCACCTGCCTTTAAAGATATCTATGGCCACAGGAAATGCATCCTGATATTCAAAAAAGCCGGTCATAGGCAACAGATCAAGATATGATTGCCACAGATATGATTGTCATGAAGCCTTTTTTCATACTGAGCTGTCCAGCAACTACCTTGCGCATTAACTGTAAAAATTCTCTTTAAATTCATAGAATCATAGAACTGCTTCCAACACAATGATTCTATGAATTAAAAGAGCACTGTTTTTCCCAACTTGAAGCTAGAGTAATAAGAAAATCTGCTGTGGTCATTATGAAAGACACAGAAACCTTGGTTGAGATGAAACACTTGCAACCTTCATTTCTACATTTTAGAACAACAGGGTATTGGCAGCCTTGGCAAGATCAGCTGGGTGGTAATGAGTGTTTCCACCATTAGAGCCCAAGTGATAAAAGCAGACAGACAGATTCACAGCCTGAAATCTAGACATTGTTCGGTTCCAAAGACACAAGTCCTGGAAAACTGATAGCAGGTCATATGTAGGAACAGAAGAGGGTGTGAGGATGCTGTAGGGAAACAAGTAAACATTGATAGTGCAGCATCTGCTACTTTGCACATTTAATTACAGAGCAGCTTGCCATCACATTTAGGCTCCAGTTTTGTATTTCTCCCCAGACTTGTTTCCACATCTGTACTATGATAGAGGGAAGAAGAGTTCAGAGGCCATCTGGGACTTATTCAGGCCACAGCATGTCCCATTAAGTCTCTTGCTGTCTGGTCATACATTGTCCATATCCATGTGTTCTCCAGCCTTCTTTTATTCCTTCCATGAACTCTGCCCTCTTTACTGCACTCTTATACTGGTAGGGGATAAGAGGTCAAATGATCTTTGCTTCACTGAGTCAATGATCTATTATTTCAAAGCCAATGCATACCATCACCCTGCCTCTGCAAACTCTTCCCCCCACCATTGTTGTTACTGTCACTTCCTGCCATCAGTGGGGATAGGACTGGGAGACAATTCATTTTTTACAAACCTGAAATGATTTTGCTTTGTGTTTCTTAAAATGCTCTCTTAAAAGGCCTCATTTGAGCCTGCACATCTGTTTGACAAACAACAGTTTCCAGCAGCTTTTTTTTTTAAAGCCCACTTTGATTAAACAAACTGAAGCCCGTCTCTTGTGCCTGTTAGAAGGAAGCCCAGGCTCAATTCAGACTGGATGTTTAAGGTTAGCATCTGACAAGCAGCTGGTACCTATGTAGTTTGTTGTTTTTCTTCTGTGTGGCCTCCTGTGCTGAAATCACCAGATCAAGTTTATTCTTTGTGTAGTACAATCAATGCTGCTCCCCAGATGAGGCACATCTGCCCATTGAGTGATTAATTCACAAGCTGCTGTTCAGTTCCATATGAAATTTTTAGATCCATATGACATTTTCACTGAGATCATATCAGTTCTGCCAGACACCACAGGCACTGTCTGGCCAATCTGAGAGAAAAAGTTGAAAAACCAAATTCTCAGGCAATTAAAAATGTCCTACCTTGTTCTGGAGGTACAAAAATACCAGCAACTTTCTCCAGCTTTTGCTGTGTAGCTTTTCTAGGCACATTGAAACTATTCTTAGTAGCAACACAGTGTGAATAGCAAGTTTATTCATTTATTTATCACATTACCATGCAGCTCTTCTTTCAGAGCAGTTCACATATGGTTTCTAGGCAATCTTCCTTCCAGACAGCTTACACAGCAACACTGCTTTTGCTTTTAGAGCATACTGTGATTTTAGAACACTCTTAACAGAAAAGACATAGGAAGGCAGGCTTTTGCATGATTGACACACTTCTTACTTACTCTGGGATCTGAACAATACTCCAAGGTGTTCACGGTCATGTATGTAGAGATGCCATGTGGGGAACAGTCTCCCATCTCTTTTACACCTCAGCTGTGGGGCATCAAAAGTTATTTATACAGTTTCATCTAACTCACAATTGTTTACATCAGGGTGGGCAAGTATGACCTGCGGGCCAAATAAGGCCCACCAAACCTCCCTAAGCTTCTGGAGCCCCCACTGCAAAATGGCAAGATTCCCAGTACTTTAAACAGCTAATAACACTTGCCACACCTTGGCAAGGACAAGTCTCTGCTTACTTCAACCACCATATGAGGATGCTCCTCCTCCATTCATCCCCGTCATTCACTCCACTCTCAGTTTAAAACCTTATCTCTCACTTACTAACACTCCAGCTCCCTTCTTCACTAATTCCAGTCTCAGCTTATGCTTGCAAATGCTCCCACCTCCTCCTTCCATCCTATTCACTTCAATCCCTGTCTAAAATCTCATGCCTTGCTTGCAAATGCGCTAATGTCCTCCTTCCATCCCACTTCAATCCCAGCTTAAAATTTCATCCCTCACTTGTAAACACTTCCACACCCTCCTTCCATTCTCTCTTACTTAGTCCAGTCCCAGCTTAAAATCTCACCCTTCACAAGTGCCCCCACACCCTCGCTTAACTCACTTTCAGTCCCAGCTTAAAATCTTGTTCCTCACTTGCAAACACTCCTACACCTTCCTTCCATCCCCTCACTCACTGCAGTCTCAGCTTAAAATCTTCTTGCAAATCCTCCTATCTCCTCCTATCCACCTCAGTCCTGGCTTAATATATCTTTGAAACCTCTCACACTCCCTTGTTTCATCCACTTCATTCACTCCAGTCTCAGCTTAAATTCTTATTCTTCACTTGCAAATGCTCCTACTCCCTTCTTTCATTCACCTCACGCATTCCAGTATCAGCTTAAAATTTGGCTCCTTGCTTGCAAACACTCCTATGCCTTCCTTTCTTCCATCCCCTCATTCACTTCAGTCCTGGCTTAAGATCTTTGCAGACACTTCCATTCCTTCCATCTAAACCCCTCACTCAGTCCAGTCTCAGTTTAAAATCTCATCCCTCACTTGCAAACGCTCCTACATTCTCCTTTCATCCCCCATCACTCAACTCCTGACTTAAAATTAATTACTCTATAAATGGCTAAGTTAATTTTTAAAATCAATGTATTTTATTTGTTGATGTAACATGTACAACCCACTAGCCTGGTACAGCAAGGGTGAAACAAAAGCTGATGTATGCACAGCCAGTACAAATATGGGGAAGGGCAACTGGTATGTATCTGGCTTTTTCATTGAATAACTTTTGAGGTTCATTTCTCTTGCTCAAATGATGTTAAATAGTGGTTTGAGCACTGAACTATATGACCAATGGGTCAATTCACCACTTGGCTATGGGAACCTACTGGGTGACCTTGGGCGTGTCACACTCTCAGCCCCAGAAAACTCCATGATAAGTTCACCTTGGGGTTGTCATAAGTTAGAATGACTTGAAGGTACACAACACAAACAAAGCAAGACTATGTAGAGCCACTGCTAAGCAGGATAGACTGAACTGGACTAGATGGGCCAATGGGTTGATTCATTATAAAATTGGCTTATAGTGCATTCAGATATCAAACTGCTCATCTGTGCCAAACTGAACAAACCAGGATTGTCTGCCTCCTATTTTTTCCTCCTGACTACTGTAGACATATTGGGCCTTTCTGCACTACACTATTATAGTGCTATTATTCCACTTTTAACATCCTATGGAATCCTGGGGTTTGCAGTTTAGGGAGGAGCATTTAGAATTCTTGGCCAGAGAGCACTTTGGCCTCAGTAAACTACAAACTCCAGAATTCCACAGGATGTTGAAAGTGGAATAATAACACTATAACGATGTAGTGCAGAAAGGCCCATTGAATCAGTGGGCTTTACCTTTGTGGTGATTTATCATTCAACGATTGGTTGAATGGGTCTATCTAGTTGGGACTAACCAGCAATATGCCAGCCAAGGTGTGTCATGAATATCCCCATTTAGGGTTAATATTTCTTGTGTGCAGTTAATGTGTATAAAAACACAACTGAAATTAATATGACAACAATTGAGAAAGCAATAGTTCCTGCCAACCATCAATGCCTTTTTTTGTAGCCGCAAGCTATGGTTGTCTGTGATGAGTGACTGGCAGAAAAGTTGTAAATAGCAACATGTCCAATGGGAAAAATCAACAGGGAGACCTGAGAATACTTGTTGCCAGCTTCTGAGGCTTTTTAAAGTTCCTCTTCCAAAAGTACAGTTCAGCAGGAGACTTTCATAGTCCCATAGTCTCTGAACTCCATTCCAGACAGGTTTTATCCAAGCTGTACAAAATACTTGTCTGTGTTCCAAATGGCAGGATTAAACTGCGGTTTAAAATTAAATCTAAATCACAAAAAAGTATTCAAAAATGTTAATTAAATGTATTACATTTCTGAATAATTTATAGCTTAACAAGGGTTTCTAAGAACTTTAGCCTGAGGGAAGGGAGGAGAACCCATTCACATTTCTTTCTTTTGTTGTCCCAGCAATTGTGAAACGTCTTAGGTGTACATTTGCAAGCTAATGTAGTGCCAAAGTAAAGCTTTTGCCTTCGGAGAAGTAATATTTTACAATAAGCCACGGTCCTTGTAGACGGAGGGCAATCTTTTCCTAAGATGCCAGGAGTTAATCAGCCTCTGTTCCTGCTGAAGAAACCTTTTCATTTATATAAGAAGGTGATTGCTTTGGACTGCCGCATTCACAGTCTTTGTCATAAGAATGTATTATTCCTTCGTGTCCAGGGTTTAAGATCTTGCCGAGCAAGAGGTAAACTAGAAAAGGGATAAGTTTTCAGATTCTTCTGAAAATAATATCTCCTGTGGTTTGTGTGCAGATGGACTACCGCTTAATAGTACAGTTCTTCTTTGCTTGCATGGCCAGTGAAACCAAGCCATAAAGCACACTTAGCTAGTTTCAGTGGGATGTATTGTATTCTACCTTGCTTCTCAACCAAATATTTTTTCAAAGGCTAACGCTAAAAATACCACACAGAACTAATGTATACCAGCAGTACTCTCTTCTCTCAGGATAGGAATAGCATTTGTTTTCTCTTTCACATTTAATTTTTATAGTTTTCATGCTGGAGCAGTTTGGTATGCTGAATGCTGGAATTGTCTCAAGCCAAAATGCTAGTGTATGAACCTGCTATACTGAGTTGCTTTTGTCTCCCTTTACCAGAGTATTGCTTGCCAATTTTTACAGCTACAGCAGATTTTTACTATTCAAAAACAGAACCAGATGGAATGCCAGTTCAAAGAACATGTCAGAATTAAATATTTCTCTTTTAATTAGTTGCTTCTGATTTATGCAAAAAAAAATTAACATAAGAGTAGGAGAATGTGCCATGAATCCAGATGTGAACAGCCCACACACACGTTCCCTTTTCCCTGTCAAAAAGAGGCTATTTACCCTTATAATTTTGAGAGGTGACAGGGCTTAGCAGCATACCAATGACAAGTGACAAAGGCCCTTTCTGGATTTCATCTGCAGTGAAATTTTCAATTACGAAAGCACTTTCATTGGAAAATGTGTCTACCTTTTGTTGTTATCTGTCATTCCCATTCTAGTACAGAGGGTGTTCTAGTTCTTCAACACAACCCAATGAAACAGACCACTGTTATTTCCATTTTTTTCAGAAGGAAACCTATGGCTGAGCAAAAATGAACTGACCAAAGAGACACACCACAGTTGTTTCATACACTAGTGGATTTTTAAAGAGATACCATCCTCGTGACAAAATCATGTCATGCATGGAAGGTTCATATGCAAATATTTTGTGTGGGTGCTGTATGAAAGGAAATGAAATGCATAGCAGCATTAGCCTGTTGACAGCAAGAAAAATCACACATGTCACATTTCATGCAGTACGTATGCATTTTTTTTCCTCACTAAAAGATGATCTTCCTATTTAAAAATAAGACAATGACAAAGGTAGCATATGAAGTAGCCAATCAGTTCTGGTATGAGTGAGGATTTGCTCTCCTGTTCTGGAAGGAAAACTAGAGTCAGGCACAGTGAGTGACATGTCGCACAAGATGCAGCACAAGAAGATTATAGATTGGCTGTGCCTGGGTTCACTGAAGGCACTAAAGTCCCGTAAAGCAGTGGTTCTCAAACTGTGAGGAGGGACCCTAAGGAGGGAGGGTTGCAATAGCTACTCAAGAGGGGCTCAAGAAAAGTCAGCCTGCAAGTACAGCAGATTTGGAAAAGAAGGGCAAGTGTGTGCATGTGTTTGTGTGTGTGTACAACATTGAGGATTGATCAGTCTCTGCAAAAGAGCAACACAAAGTGTCTTCCCCTGTTATGCCTTCCTCCAAAAGGAGATCATAGGAGTAAAATGTTTGAGAACCACTGCCATAAAGGACAGTTTTCCAGTGGCCAACAAAGTGTTGATAGAAAGCTGTAATGCAGTGGTGAGAAACCTGTGGCCTCGCAAATGTTGTTGGACTGCTGCTCCCAGCAGCCCTAACCAGTCTAGCCGATGCAGGGAGCTGCAGCCCAACAACATCAGTGGGGCCACAAAGTTTCCATTCCTCAAACAATGGGTGACTTCATACAAAGTGACACTGCTAGTGGCTCAGAGCTTGGAAAGATTTGGACTATCATTCCCAGAATCCCCACCCAGAGTAGCCAGTGATCATGATGTCTGGTAGATTTGGGAAGGTAAAATGCAAAATGTAATCTTTTCAATTTCTGCCTCAGTCGGTGTGCTTGGTTGCAGACATTGCTTGCATTTTTCCTCTAAGCCTATTTCTACTCCAGAACCAATTTTCTCAGCCACATTTTCCTTGAAATTCCTTGTCTTCCTGCATGTAAGTGATATTGTGGAAGTGGCACTTCAGTGAACAAAGGGGAACCATTGTTGTATTCGAACACAACTTTATCAAACCCATTTCTAAGCCAAAAAGGTGATGTCTTGACAGGAAAATAAAATCTAATTGATTGTGAGGATGAGTAGCACAACAGACTTCAGAACAATAATATACAATAATGGTTAATTGGACACAGAGCATTGCTTGCTATCTAAGGAAATGGCACAATTCTCTGAAAATATTGACTTTTCAGCATATGAGGTCAAACGACAGATTCTGCTGCTTTCCAAGCTAAAAGACATGCTCGCAAACAAAAAGCTTCCTGTTAATCAAACGCTGGCCCTTCATCTTTTATTTTCTCAGGCAGCAGAACGGACAACTCTACCATGAGAGCATTAAAACGGCTGGTAATGACAACTGTTCCCTTGCCATAGCAGCCTCAGTGGACTGTGTTTTACTGTGCACAACAGATTTTCGTTTTGAAAATGAGTCTTTTGCATTCATGGCTTGCTTATGTTTGTGTGATTATTGAAGACAGGAAGGGGCATTTCACAGCCTGCCATGCACATAGCTATTAACCATCCATTTTCATTCATTTGCTAGATGATTTACTGCACAGTAGCTAACTACCCTATTTTATAAGTGATTCTAAACGTAATGTGAAAAGCAGACCTGAACATCTTGGTGACCCACCAAACTGAGGACCATCCCCAAGTCTTGTACTATGGACTACTAAGTGTTTGATTATTCCCCTGCCCTGATATCCTGCTCACTGCCAGGAAAAGGGAAATTGACTTTTTGAGTTCTTTTTAGGGAGTTTTATATGGCTGGCAGTAGAGTTGCAAGGTTTTCAAAATAGCAGTAAGGGGCTGTTGAAATTCATGCGGGGTTAACAATTGGGAAGAAGCTTGTGCTCTACCAATACCAAACAGAAATATTGGTTTTAGTTAACTTAGCCGTGTTTTTCTCATAAAAATCAACATACTGTCTACATTCATAAATATACATGATGTAGACAACTTTATGATGGGTTCAAGCCCCCAGATATGGGCTTTTTCGGCATCTTATTTGGTCTATATGAAAAGAAAAGCTTTCAAGCCCTTAAACAGGAGGGTTGGCAGCCCTACAAGGGACAAGGTTTACTGTCTTCAAATAAGGGACATCTGTTAAATAAGAGACAGCTGGCAACCCTACTGGTGGGTTACACAAGTTGTGCAGGCCTGGTATAGACAGACCTTTCCATGCTGATCCCTCTGCAACACATATATTAAAATCTTAGCTGTAAAAATATATTTCCTAGCTGCCAAGAATCACTGTGGAAAATGAAGAGACAATAGTTCTTTCATATGAAGAGCCAGTTTGCTCTCACTGGACCCAAATAAGAAGGCTAATGGAAAAAACAGGAGAAAATGTTTTGTCTTTCACCATCTTTTGTCCAGGAAGAGGAAGATACATTTCCATTCCTGTACACTATCAATAGTTTATTTGCTTATGCAAGGTATACTTGTGGTACTCATTAGTATTAGTAATCTAACAAGATAAATTGTTTTAAAAGGCTACACACCGAAGACCACATCCAGGAATTAAAGCTGGGGTGGGGGGAAGTCAACATAATGTAGTGGCTTGAGCACTGGACTGTGTCTTAAGAGACCAGGGTTTGAATCCCTGCTCAGCCATGGAAACCCACTAGCTGACTTTGGGCAAGTCACACTCTCTAAGCCTCAGAGGAAGGCAAAGGCAAATCTTCTTTGAAAAAATCTTGGGCTATTTTTGCACCACTGTTATAGTGCTATTATTCCACTTTCAACATCCTGTGGAATCTGGGGTTTGTAGTTTACTGAGGCCAAAGAACTATCTGGCTGAGAGTTCTAAATGCCCCTCCTTAAACTGCAAACCCCAGGATTCCACACGGTGTTGAAAGTGGAATAATAGCACTATAACAGTGTAGTGCAGAAAGGGCTTTGGTGAGAAAATCCCATGGTAGGTTCACCTTAGGGTCACAATAAGTCAGAAACAACTTGAAGGTGCACAACAACAACAGGGTTTTAAGTAGCTGTCAATTGAATTTAATTGTTCAGTCAATCAATTTTATTTGTATCTCATATTTTTCCAAAGAATGGGTCTCAAAGTGGCTTCCACAATAAGAGAAATATAGTCAGCCCTCTACATTTGCAGGTTTAACATTCTCACATTTGATTATTCTCAACTTTCTTCAACCCCTAACCCCCCCCCCACACACACACACCTCTAAGGGAACCTTCCTTCTTGGCGGCTCTGATAGGCACACAAAGAAACCCATTTTTTTTCCTCTTCCTCCTCCACTAGCCGCTGCCTGACCAACCAAGGATGGCTTGCAGCCGAATTTCTCAGCACCACAAACCCTCTCCCAATGTCACCCCACAGCCAAGGAAGGAGATGAGTGAAAGACAGGAATTATGGGCCACCATGGTGACTCACAACCTTCCTTTCCCATTCTCTGACCTGGTTTGGAGCCTGTGTGTTCATTCTCCCCACTATGCCTTGGTCCCTTCCCACAGAAACACACACACAGTTTGATATTTGCGATTTTTCCCCTTTGCAAATGTCTTGGACCCTAACGCTGGCGACTGTGGAAGACCAACTGTATGTTTATCTGTATGTAAGTGTAATAGCTGAGAGAGAATGTGTGCCTTGCGTATTTGCATGGGAGAGGGAATGTATCTTTCTGAAGGGAATAACTTGTGTGAGACAGGGAGGGAAGGAGGGCAATACAGCTTCTTCTATAGAGTAGTAGTTCATTTATGTTAGCAATTCAGTCATACACATATCTTCTCAGAAGTAAGCCCCATTGAGTGCATTGGAGCTTACTTCCATATAAATGCCTACAAGATTTTAACCCGTTTGACACCCTAAAAAACCACTGGAATGCATCTTTATGGTAATCATGGGTCCCCCCAGTATATATATTTGAATTAATTCTTTTCCATTTACTTCCTGGCACTGAACTTGTTGTACATGATTTTCCCCCCATTCTCACCCCTATTTTTATCTTAACAAGACTATGAAGTAGGTTAGGCTGAGAAGCTGTGATTACATGAGCTTTTTTGGGGAAGCTGGGAATATATATGGATCTGATACATGTTTTTGTGTTGAGCAAACTGAGTGGGTGTGAACTCAGAGCTCATGCTGTGATTGTGAGTCTGAGAGAAAGATGTGAGACTGAACAGAATCTTGTTGTTTTTGCATTATACCCACACACACACACACACACACACACACACAATGTTATATTTATTGATTTAGGATCCCCTCCCCTTAAATTTAGTACATAAATCTCTGTTTTCCAGTTTTATGAGTTCGTTCTCATTAATAACTTTGGCACTTGACCACACCATTTTATCACATCTTCATGTCGCTCAGTTACATTCCTTACAAATTCACATTGATGTTCTTAGTTTCACCTGTGACATGTTGGAAGATATGTGGCCACCATTCCTCAATGTGTCCAAACAAGAAAGTGGTTATACTCTGACTATAAACTGTGACTATAAACCAGGATTGTGAACCTGGGTTTGATCTTGGTTTCCCAACCAGGATTGTAGTCCAAATTTAAGTCCCTGTTTCCATATTCAGAGACAATAGGAGACAAAATTAACAGAACTCATTGTGAAAACCAAAACGTTTCTATTCATCTAGAGTGGTTCATGAATTAACATTAATAGGTGGCCTCGAAGTCTGTTGTATGATTTTGAAATTTGCTGGAAAGAGAATATCCAAACAAGTGAGTCCTCTGATTATGGGGGAGAGGGAAAGGGATATGAATTGTGCTAGCCATTCAAATGTTTGTCTCCCTGCTTCCCTTTCACTATCTTGCGCATTCGCACACACACAAAATGTTGAAATGCTTTTTGTTCCATGATTGTTTGATGCTCAGTGTCAGATGTGCAGTCTCTCATCACCACAAATATCTATTGTTCATCTTAATGCAAAACAGAAGTTCTTCTGACTGAAGTATAGAGCCCCATATAGAAAAGAGTAGGAAAAGGATGGGAACCTATGTCCTGCATGTTGAGTGTGACCCACACTCTTTATCCATCCTACAAACTTATGTTGCTGTTATCTCATATCACAGTATTGTATATGATTGAAGGGCAGTATAAAAAATACTTTCAATAAACAATGGTTCATAATGAGTATTTCCAAAAATGTCCTCCCAAGTTCATTGGAACTTATTCATGCCCCCCAACATTTCACAGATAAAAACTGGGGCGCACGTGGCCAAGCAACATCAGAATGTGGTCGAGATGGCAGAAATTTTAATGAGGAAGGGCAAACAAGCTAGAAGAGGCTGCAGCACTTTGCTTTTGATGACTTTACACAGAAAGACAAGATTCTATCCCTTCTCCCCTACCCAGTTAATTGGATTCAAACTATTTTTGCACTTTGAACTCAGTTTGCAGCAACTGAGGTAAGCTGAGGACAAAGGTAGAAAACTAGAGGAGGAGAAAGGAGGTGGGACATTTCAAAGTAGCTGAAAAAGTGAGATTACAAAGGATTAATCGGTCCCTGTCCCTGCCAAATTGGAACAGTTGGAGTTGGCTTACTGAATATCTTTACGATTACAGCCTCAGCATGATTCACAAATAGTCCAGTATAGAAATATGTGAAGCTCTGTTTAGAAGTCTAACAGGAGTTCTTGCACCCTTTCCAAAGTGGTTTTAGTTTTGTTACATGATTTCTTTATCATGGCATTGATAATGTGCTGCTTCAATAAGGGAAATCCATAATTTAATTACCATTTGACATTATAACAAAATGCCAGAAGATTAGATCCTGAAAAAGTAGCCATTTCCTGCTTCTCATAATTTAGGGTTTTCTGTGGTTTCTTATTTGTAGAACTTGCATAGTGGACCATCACTTGACTTCAGTCATAATGAACCACTTACTGATCATCTTTTTTTAAAGTGGGGAGAAAGATAATAAGGAGGTGGGGGGAGGAAAATATTACTCACATGAAAATTCCATTTAAAGTTCTTTCAAATCACTTTGAACAGTAGGACCATGGGACCCCAATCATTTCAAAACTCAAGAGCTGTTGGAATTTTCCAAGGAAAGGATTTCATTTAAGTAACTCAGCTCAGCATCCCTTCAACCATCTTGATTTTTAGGAGTCCTTCACCCTGGAACTGAATGCTGTAACTGGATGCAACTCAAAAATGCAACACTCTTCACAATCAGCAGTGTATAATTTGGAGAGTATTTCAACTTAAGTTGAGATTGCTCAGCATGATAATACCAATATTCCCACGTTAACCTTCAAACTGTTCTTTGGTCCAAACAACATGTGATCTTGAGTGGCGGGCTTACCCTTCTGAGGGGGGCTTACCCTTCTCCCTTCTCCCCCTTAAATATTTGTTACTTTTAATGACAGAAGTAGCAGAAAGGAAAAGGAGGAAGCAGTCCATCCAACACTGTATTTTTATTTTCAATTGCAGCTTCTAAGCCTGCTTTTCATTAGAAACAAACCAGGCAACCATCGGTCTCTTCCACCTCCTCTTGTTAACTTTTAGAGCAAGAATGTTTTCCATCTTTCCAAACAAAATTTTGCACCAAAGATGAGCAGGATCCAGGGGTAGCCCACACTTGTCACTCACCACCATAGCTGGCCTTGCAAAACCTCTCGATTTGGGGCATGTAAACAAGGTGTATAGCCATCCTGCATGTGCTTTGGGTGAGATGTGCCACCCAGCTAACATCACCATTGGCCATGCTGGCTGGGGTATTCAAAGAGTTGTAGTCCAAGAAAATAACTTTTCTGTTTCTATGCATCAGACAGCTCATTCTGTGGCATGCCTCCAGACTGGATTTAGCAAGGGCAAAGAAGCACTTCCTCCATCGCAAAATATAATAAGGCATCCTCCATTCAAAGAAGGATATCTTGCTGTCTCACCATTTAGGAAGCAATACTATTTATTTGCTTAAATATTCCTTTTCCATCTTTAAGTGCTCAAGGTGGCTTTGAATGCTCTGAAATCACCTGCTGGAAAAATGAGACAGAATTTAATAACTGCCAGTGGCTGCTTATTGGAAAGAGGTAAAAGTAGAACAGTATGCTAGGCATTAGGCACTTCAGCAAAAGATGGTCATAGGAACTTGTAACTGTCATTCAATTGTTTATTTCTCATGGCAACTAACAATGAACTTACAACTACTCCGATGCCCCGAACAGCACAGTTTGGGCGTTTTTTTCCTGTATAATTAGACACAGGATGGTTTTTCATGAACAGTCTCGAAATACAAGGCTGGGTTTTGCTAGCATTACAAAAGTTTCAGCAGTAGCCCCAGAAGTCAGCACTCTCTTTCACAAAGATACTGACTTTTTATGTCTCAGGACTTGCATAATTTGCCTTGCAAATCTAAATAGCAGCCTTCTGTCTTCAATCGGACTTCCTTCGTATTTTTCCTAAGAGAATGCCAAGCATGTTGATTTAACCCATCCACCCACCCCCACACTTGCTTTTGGATGTATGACATACTTCCAGGAAAAAGGATGCTTGTGGGACACTAGAGACATACAATCTGCATCCTGCATGTTTCAAAAATAAATTAAAATCCTGTGACGTGCAAGAGGCATTTTAGCACAAGCAGAGTCAAAGCATCTTGCCAGCCTCTGCATGATACTTGGAGCGAAACTGACTAAAGAGAACTTGATCTTCAACAAGTATAGCCAGTCCTCAAATACTGCATTTTTAAGAGGAAAGGAAATGTTTGGTTTTGATTATGATGATACTTAAGAAATTCAGTTGTTTAAGTGCTTGTTCCTCATGACTAGTCAAGCAAATGTTTTCACATATTTTTGGTAACTTAGATAAAGAAGTATGATTGGTTGTGCAATAATCTTACAAAGAAACTAAAAACATCTCTCTCTCCATGTCTCCCTCTCTCACTTTGTGACTAATATTTGTTTAAAAACACAGTGTTTTGTATTGGATTCCTAGTCTCATCTAGCCCCTGACCTAACTGCAGTAAACAGCTGCTCTGCTGTGTGAGGAAGGCACACAGATTAGCTAAGATTCACAGGCACCTATGCATTCACACACCAAGTGTTTTCACACATACTGTTTAGGGCAGTGGTTCTCAACCTGTGGGTCCCCAGATGTTTTTGGACTTCAGCTCCCAGAAGCCCTGAGCATTGACCATAGTGGCTGGGGCTTCTGGGAGCTGAAGTCCACAAACATCTGGGGACCCACAGGTTGAGAACCACTGGTTTAGGGGGATTTGATGATTTTCCATTCCAGTGGTAGCCCCTCACATCTCATAGAGTGCTGTTCCAGAGGGCACTATTGACATTTTGGGGAGGTTTGGGAGAGTTGTGATTAGACCCCTGCGTGCACCATTGCCACCCATATCCCTGTGGATACAGATTAATGTGAAGATATCAGGCACACCTATCAGAGTGAGATAGTTAATTGCCTCCAGATGCAAGCAAGAGGGTGGGAGAGATTAAAATACAGTGTTAGATGTCACGGAACAAATACCTGTTCATACATTTTACTCAGTTACACATGCAAATATTGTTTATGTGGAGGACAAGCAGTCGGAAACTCTTGTGCTTTTTCCCTTTTTTTAAAAAAAAATTTTATTGAAAGTTTGTCTCAAAAATAAACCCCCACACACTTCCATGCTTAAATCTTCCAGCTGAAATTGCTTATTTCAATTATTTCATTACAAACATAATTTCCATCTTACAGAGAGAAGAACAGTTATATTATTTCTTCTTTGATTTCTTATACATTTATATCCTTACCCAATCCAATACTCTTTTCCATTCTTTCTCAAAGTTCTGGATAGATTTATTCTTCAAACAAGATGCTAATTTTTCAATCTCTATCATATCCAGGACTTTTAACTTCCATTCTTCCATATCAATATATCTCTTTTCTTTCCAGTGCTACGCATATGTCAACCTTGCCACAGTTATTAGATATAGTACTATCTCTTGTAGTTTTCTAATGCATGAGAGTTCTATGTATAAGTACATCTGACTATTTTCATCATAAGTGGAGGAATCTTCTGTGCAGGGAAAACAGTGATAACATGCCTCACCTGTGGAATCACACTGCTGAATCAAGGCATGAGATATTAAGATCAATAGTCATGTTTCACATCTCTGCATGTTTGTCCCTCTGTTGTTCCTGCAGGTGGACCTAGGCCTTCTCCGCTTTGTTTCTGCCATTGGGACACAGGGAGCCATCTCAAAAGAAACAAAGAAAAGGTATTTTTTGAAAACATATCGAGTGGATATCAGCTCTAATGGAGAAGACTGGATTTCTCTTAAAGATGGAAATAACAAACCATTGGTAAGAAGAATTTTCACCCCTGCAGTGCTCTTAATTACCCTTGAGTTTCTAAAGTACTTTATTACTTAAAATCATTTATACTTTCTAAACAAAACCACCCATATATATCATTTTATTGCAAATAAAAAAGAATCCCAAACTTCTGAAAAACTGTGTGACAGAATATTAAAATATTGAAAGCTGAAAATTAGATTTTCATAGTGTTTCCCTATAGGTTTTCTTTCCTTTTTGAAAAACTCACTAGATTAGACTGTATGTACACAGATAAAAGAATTACCCTGTAGTAAAATACCCAGTTGCTGCAACCTGGAAAATGGCAAATATCATTGGGGCTAGCATCCTTACACATGCTGATGTCTTTTCGGAGTTAGCATTTCCTCCCTCCTTCCACAACACCCAAGTCCTCCGCCACTGCCGATTTACCGAAAAGCCCAAGAAGCTGCCTGGAACAGCCATTCCATACTTCATGGTCAAGGGGCATGATTGCAAATGCATCTCCATGTAGCCAGAAGTGAAATGATGACATCAACATTGAGATCTGTTGAGGTCCTCTGGGAAACACAGCACTGCTGTCATCATTTCACATGTGGATCTGAAGACATAAACCATTTCCACACTACACTGTTATAGTGCTATTATTCTACTTTCAACATCCTATTGAATCCTGGGATTTGAAGTTTAGGGAAGGAGCATTTAGAATTCTCAGCCAGAGAGCTCTTTGGCATCAGTAAACTACAAACGTCAGAATTCTATAGGATGTTGAAAGTGGAATAATAGCACTAAAACAGTGTAGAGTGGAAATGGCCTCAGCCAGCTGCTTTTCCAATCCTATGTGCTCATCACGAAACACAGAATAGCCATGTGGGGCAGCTTCACTGGCTTTTCAGTAATTCAAATGAGTAGGGGGATCTATGCTAGCACATGCATATATTTTTACTGTGCTGCTAAAGAGCCAGCGTGGTGTAGTTGTTTGACCATTGGACAATGATCCTGGAGTTCAGATTCCCCACTCAGCCATGGAAATCCGCTGGGTGACCTTGGGAGTGTCACACACTCTCAGCTACAGAAAACCTCATGATAGTGTCTCCTTAGGGTTGCCCTAAGTCAGAAATGACTTGAAGGCACACAACAACAACAACAACAACAACAGGATGTTGGATTGCATCCTGGGTATGATTCCCTTTGATTACAACCAGAGAACTTTATGTATGAGCATTGTAATCCATAGCTGGTTAAAATGACTGGAATCTGTCCAGTATTTTTAGCATTTCCAAACACTTCACTGTTCAGAAATTTGTGCTAGCACTTGTTCTACTGTATGAAAGGCACATTCATGCTGCAGCAGTATAACAAGTCCTTCCCAGTGAGCGTTTGATCCCACTGTTTTTCCTCACCTCCCACTTCAAGTAATGTTGCAACATTAAGACAGACTTCTTCAACTTGGTGTCCTTCCCATCTGTTAGACTGCTATTGGCTATGCAGGTGGGTGTGTTCCAAAATATCTAGTGGATACCAAGTTGTGGAAGACTTTTAAAGCAGAGGGGGAAGTTTGTGGCACAGGTGAAACTAGCAATCTGTTACCCTGCCTGGCCAAGCCCTACCTAGCCTAGGACCAGAAATGCCAATTTCATGATGGCAACCACTGCAAGACTTTCTAGGGAGATTTTGTACCGAATCTCAGATTGCCACTAGATTTCATCAGGCCTTGTATCAGCCTGCTGCATGGCTATTTTCAACTGTATTCAGTTTGGACTTATTTTCAAGCTGTTTTCTCTAATTATGACATGAGGTGGGGGGTTTTTTGTTTTGTTTTGTTTTGTTTTTGCCTTCTCTTTGGATTTTGGGATGTGGTCCCATTGCTTCTGCTCCCTCTGGTTTTCTTCCAGCCTCACCACCCTGGCTGTGGTTCTTACATTACATCATAACTGGTAGGAATGAAGACAAAGGAAGAGAATGCAGAGCCATGTAAACTGTTAGAGACAAATCTTGGATGGGATTGGAATAATAGGGGTTGGGGATTCTCTAGGTTTGGATAACTACAGTTGCAGCCCCCCCCCCCTGTCTGGGCAGTTTCTGAACAGCTTGGCTATGACTTAGCTCAAGCATGAACCCATTCTGATTTAAATAATATTCAAGGCCTGGATACGTTGGTATTGGAGGCTAATATTGCATGGATCTCCCACCCCTTTTTTATCTCTTTGTGACAATCTGTCATGAAGCAAAAAAATTATCCTTTTTTATACTAAATACAAAGAAAGCTGACTGAAAATGATGTAATTACTGAGTTGAATGAAGGAGTAGGTATGTATGGCAAATTGTTTGAACTGAGTTCTTCTTAGTGGTAGCTTCTTGACATGAAGAAGAGTATTGAGTTAGAAGCCAGCCAGCATAGCATAGTAGTTTGAGTGTTGGACTACAACCCTGGAGGCCAGGGTTCGATTCCCTGCTCAGCTGCGGAAACCCACTGGGTAAGCTTGGGCACATCACACATTCTCAGCCCCAGAAAATCTCATGATAGGTTTGCCTTAGGGTCACCATAAGTCAGAAACAACTTGGAGGCACACAACAGTACAACTGAGTTAGTAGTTCTGGCAGTTGGCAAGTATAGCACCAATTCATTGCCACAGTTTTCACAAAGTTAGTTCAATTCAAAATACTTCTCATTTCACAGTCTTTTGTATGTATTCTCTTTTGTTAAGAGAAGGACTTGCATAAGATTCTATTTTTTGAGAGAGAGAGAGAGAGAAAGACTTGGAGGAGATAGACATCTGTTGCTTGATTTGATATAGGCACCATGATATTAAACAGAATTCACCAATCAAAGCCTAAAATATCCCTCATTGTGGCTATTGCAACTTTAATTATTCTTAAAAGTCTTTCAGAAAGCAACACTTGTACTTTGACCACACATTCCTATCCTGTACAACAGATAACAGCCTTGCTGCTTCATCTTGTTTGCCTTCTTGTACTGAAAAAGAGCTAGGCTTTATTGCAGGGCTTGGCCTAGCTTCCCTGTGCAATTAATATTAATAAGTTGAACAGATGGTTGGTAGTAAATATAGTCAATGTTTGCAAGATATTCCTGCTGATATTCTTCCATGACCACTTCCTTCCCATTAAGAAAGGAAGAGCAATTCTTAGCTAGACTGTGATGGAAGAAACAGATCAAGCACAAAAGGTGCAAGGCAAGGAAAATTCAATGCATTTAAGTTGTCTGTGAACTGAAAGAGAAAATAAATGGTTTTTAACTGGACTGATTCCACAGTGAAGATAAAGAACAAGTTAAGTGCACATGTTGATAGGCTGAAGTTTGTTTGATGAGATAGCCAACTTCCCTCAGTCTATTCTGATCTGACCAAAGGACAAAACAGGAAACCTGGGAAAGGTGTAAGAAGTACTGCCCTTAAAAGGCAAAATGCATAAGATCAGGAAATTGGTGCTTTGCATTGTTTAATGAAGAAGGAAATTAGTCACCTTCCTTAAACTCAGTCAATGGAGAATTTGACTTTCTTCTGGTGGAGATCCTTTAAATGATCAAAACAGATACATGCTGTCTTTGTATGGCGTTAATGTTTCTCTGGCTTGGTGAGAAAAGGTCAGAGAAAACCATATACATTTATACACATACACATCTATATCTACATCTACACCTATATCTATATCTATATCTATATTTATCCCACCCCAAATTGGGGCACATGATGGTTTTCAAAACCTTAAGTAAAAGATATAAGCACATACAAATTCATAAGTAAAAACACACAAAAAGTTTGTTAAAATTCAATTAAATTAGAATAAAAACCAATTAAACAAGAATAAAAACAATTAACATGAATCCACTGAAAGGCAAAAGATGAATACCAGTAGAACATCACACTAAACCATACATCACACCATACATGATTATGGCTTTAATTTTATCTCAGTAGTCTTCAGAGAGCCAGCATGGTTTGGTGGTTTGAGCATTGGACTATGATTCTGGAGATGAGGATATGAATCCTAGCTCAGCCATGGAAACCCACTGGGTGACCCTGGGCAAGTCACACTCTCTCAGTGTCAAAGGAAGGCAAAGGCAAATGCCCTCTGACCAAATCTTGCCAAGAAAATCTCATGATAGGTTAAGCTTAGGGTCACCATAACTTGGAAGCAACTTGAAGGCACACAACAACAAAGTCATCAGGAGTCATCAAGTCATTTATGGATTATGGTCTTTTTTATCCATAACACCACCAGGCTCTGTGATGTCTGTTTATTGTTATTAATCATCATATATTTAGAGATATATTCAAATATATTCAAGAGAAATGTTGTCTTCCTCTCTTTCTGCAGGTGTTTGTGGGGAACACCAATCCCACTGATATTGCCTACAGAACTTTCCCCAAACCAATCCTGACACGTTTTGTTCGAATCAAACCTGCAACCTGGGAAACTGGGATATCATTAAGATTTGAAGTATATGGATGCAAAATAACAGGTAAGGACTGAGATGTTTTCTTTTCTTCTAAATAGAACTGATATTAACAATTTTTATTTTACAAATATTGTTACAGAATGGAAAATAAGTATAGGAAGGCTGCAATCTTCAGCAGATTTACCAGTAAGATCTATTGAACAAAGAGAGACTTAGGCGTGAATAAACATGCAAAGGATTGTGCCGTAGGATTACTTTAGTTTCCACATATTTGCAAATCTTATTCTAAAGGAAACAGATCTAAAAAAAACCCCTCAGCATTATCGTATTGTTAATTCCAGTGTCCTACAAGCAGCATACAAAGGGATATTGTAGCATCTTTGAGACTAATTGAGAGAAAGAAGTTTGTAGCATAAGGTTTCATAGACTGAGTCTACTTCATCAGGTGCATTTGATGAAGTAGACTTAGGCCATTTCCGCACTACACTGTGAATGTAATGCTATTATTCCACTTTCAACATCCTGTGGAATCCTGAGGTTTGCAGTTTAGGGAGGGACATTTAGAATTCTCAGCCAGAGAGCTCTTTGGCCTCAGTAATGCTTAAACCTGAATCTGTAGTCTTCATTACCCCTGTGTGTCTGGGCAATCGCTCCGAGGACATCTTGAACAGGGGTATGATTTTTGACACAGATGTTCCCTCCAGCCTGCCTTCCTTTGTGTCTGGAGAGTTGAGGAGACCTCGTCCACAACACGTTTCAGGCAGGAAGGCACAAGAAGGACAAAGTACCAGTACGTATCCAGCATGTCTAGGGGCAAGAGCAAGACAAAATATGTTAAGGCATGCTACCCAAACACAGGGTAGGCTGCTCAATCCTAAGGCTTTTTGCAGTCCAAATGAGCCTCAAGTTGTATGTAGACTGCAGATCTATAGGTTTTGTGAGTGTATCCCATGGATAATAGGAAGTGTCAGACCACTCCCTCTGCAGTGAAATAAAAACCTCCAATCTCGGAAGAACTCCAAACATGCATCTTCATATCCTAGCCAAGGGATGAACTAACCTTTACAACTTCCTAACAGTCCACCAAAACCCCCAACCCTTCAAAATATTGAAACTTTGGTGCAGTTTTCAGAAATCTGCATCTGAAAACCATTCAGAAAACCCCCCCCAAATGTTGGAAAACAAACAGAGAAACACCTACACTTACATAACTCCCTTCCAAACTCCCCACTAGTACCTAGTATCTCTAAATGGGGACATCACATAATTTCTCATTGCCATTTTGAGAGGATTAAACATAGGCAAATGGAAGCACTTAGGTCTGCTCAGGAGGACCAGCTACCTGAGGTAGGGCAAGAGGTGGCTGCTGTCCCCCACAAAGTTGCCAGGTAGCTCTTTCTTTACTTCCAGCACAGCAGCATCTAATAAATACTCCAACCTCATAGCATTCTGACCCTGCATAGAATCTAGTCTTATAAGAGGACTAGGTCTAATCCAGCCCACTGGTCTATTGTGTATGCTTATTGAAAGAATTCCTTAAAAAAAACCTTACTTGAAGTGATTTGGCTGCTTAAAATATCCCATATATCTATCTAAAAGACGAAGTTTGTTTGTCTGTGTCAGGTGAAAACCTCATATGATTGGCTGTTTCAGGCAAAGACCTCATATGATTGGCTACCTAAGAAGATTCTATGGAATTCAGGGGTTTCCAGTTTAGGGAGGGGCCTTTAGAATTCTCAGTCAGAGAGCTCTTGGGCCTGGCCAGTTGCTATGGAGATGAGGCCTAGCAGCAAGGAGGAGGGCAGTGGATTCCCTCAGGAAAGCAAACTCTCTATGTTAATAACTCTGAATACAGATTGGATTGGGGAATATGGTGAAAAGTTACAGGTACTGGACAAAACAGTTTGGGGAATTAAAGACACAGGATCTCAAACCTTTCTAACAAGTATTACCTATGAGATAATAAAATCCTGGGCAACACCAGATAGATAGGTAGGTAGGTAAGTAGGTAGGTGTAATTCTTCTTCTTCCTCTCTTTCTTCTTCTTTCTTCTTTAGATTATCCTTGCTCTGGCATGCTGGGTATGGTGTCTGGTCTGATCACAGACTCTCAGATTACTGCATCAAATGAATTTGAGAGAAACTGGATCCCAGAAAATGTCCGTCTGATAACTAGTCGAGTCGGGTGGGCACTACCTCCACCTGCCACACACACATACTCAAAAGAATGGCTCCAGATAGACCTCGCTGAAGAGAAGACAGTGCGGGGCATAATTGTCCAGGGAGGCAAACACAGAGAGAACAAAGTCTTCATGAGGAAGTTCAAGCTTGGATACAGCTACAATGGATCAGACTGGAAATGGATTATGGATGCCAGCAAAAAGAAGGCTAAGGTGAGGTTTTAATCAATGTGTGGTAGAGAAGACCCATGTAGTTTAGAGAAAGGACTTGCAATTTGCATGCTTGACATCGCAGGAACAGTCCTTAGCATCTTTAGTTTAAAATGATCTGCTAGGAAGTGATACGTAAGCAGTGGTGGCTTGTGGCTTCTGTGTCAATTCGGTGGTGAATCTGTTGTGAGTTCTAATTGAAAGTTTAAAGGAGCTGTCTAAGGTGCTGAACCTGTTTGGGGGATAGAGATCAGAACCTTGGATAACTCCTTAAAGTTTAGACTGAAATCCAAAGTGTATTCATAGCCCAACTGCCGTAGAAGCCACCAGTCACCACGGTGTGACAGACTTTTTCCTAAGAGACAGGACAGCTTCTGCAAGTCAGAATAGACAGTACTTGGCTAGATAGATAGTCCGATTGGTACAAGATAGCTTATAGCTTATCTAGAAAAGACTCAATTTGTTGTTGCCCTATGTAGGAGCTGAAAGGAGGAACATGATCCCCATAGAAGATATTTATTAAGGCTATCAACAGACATCTCTTCATTATATGAGAAAAAAACTCAATATTTGTCTGGAGTGTTTTCCACTGGGATTTTCTACCACTACAAATTAGTGATGTTTGCCTTCCAAACAGAATGGGAGCAGAGTCCTGCACAATCTAAAGAAGGCCAAGTTGTTTAGTTAACAAGAGCTACATGTCTCATCTTTGGCCACTGTAAAGGGATTCTCTTCCCTCCAAAAAAAGATTAGCCAGAGCCACACCTTTGGCCAGGCTTGTTTGTACTATTTGTGATTCTGTGCACCTCAGGCTGTCTCTGTTATGTTGGTCTGTGCTGATCACAGCACAATGGACTTGCATCATGTATCTTACCCTGTTATTCCATAAACTAATACATATTTTTCTTTGCCTTATGCAAACCTGTTAAATTAAGAATCAAATAAGGAGAGGAAATGCTTGTCTGTCATTGTCAAACCTGACTTTGATTCAGGGAGACTGTTATCAGTCTTACTAGTACATTTGGCATGTTGAAATCATTACAAGATCATTTTTGCCTTGTCAGTTTCAGGGGATTTTAATATTTATAATGAATGCATCCATGCATTTGAAGATTGCTTTGAGGGGATTGGGATGGTGTGTATAGTGAGTGTCTTACATTTGCATGGAGACGACTAATCAGACCACAACAGGAAATGGAAGCAAATGCCTGCTCTGTTATCTTCAGTGCATAGTTGTCTGCCTCTCTCATCTTTTCTATGTCTCCTCACTGCAATAAGAGGAATGCCCAACAGTTGTGTTATGAAGAGGTAATTGGACATCAGTGGTAGGTTCTTTTTCGCCTTGGTACGAAATTTCATATCTCCAGGGAGATGGAGGTAGTTAGCAGGCATAAGTTGTTCTTCATTCCTGCAAGTCATGTGATTGTCCAGGTTCCAGAAACCAGAAGCCCAAGATCAGGCAGTTACTTTTTTGTGGAGGGGGTGGTAAATCCAATCTACTTAATCCCAGCTAAAGTAAGCACTTATGAACTCATGGAACATGCATGTTATTTCCTATTGAATCAGTATTCTAACTGAAACAAACAGTTGCATCTAGGCATTGGACTACAACTTCTAGAATTTCTTAGCACAACCAGTGGCCATGCTGGCTGAAGGCATTCTGAGAATTGTAATCTAAAGAAGTAACTTTCCAGACCCTGCTGTGGTTCTTTCTTGCAGCATGTGACAGAAGACTCTCAGTTGACAGAGCAGGATTATTATTACATGTGATATCTCTCACCAAGCAGAGCTGTAATTGGGACCACTGAAGAAGCGTGGAATCCCACTTGTCAAAAAGTACTTAAAATAATCCATTTTTAAGCACAACTATGATTATCAGCAGACAAGACTTCTGACCATACCCAGTATAGATGAATTCTGTACATCCCCTAAGAACTTATTTGGCATTCCATTTCTCTTGAACAACCATCTGTCTCTGAGATGTAACATTCTTCTGTTGCATCTCAAATAGCCTTGTTCTCAAGATGAAGACGGAGGTTTTCCTGGCACTGGGAGGCCAGAATTTAAAAGCAGTGAATGATGTTTCTGACAAGAATGTGGTCGTGTTTGTATACTTTGAGACTAGGACTGATTTCTTGGGAGAAAGTATTTGCTGCTTCATTTCTTTCTAAATTAATGAGAATGGCTGGTAGTCGTACACAGGCCCATTCCCACATGGTGATAGTTGGTATCTGTAAGGCTGAAGGTGTCAAAAGCTTTGAAACGCTCAGTGTTTTTTCAACTTTGCTTGCAAATCTGTTGTAAATATTTAGCCAGATCCTTGGAGCGTTACAGCTCTTCTCAATTGTATTAATTTATTATGTGTGTGTTCTGCACCTACTCTAGGAATAATGTTTTTCCCCATTTCATTTTCTCCGCACAAGGATCCTGTGAGGCAGCTTAGGCTATGAGGGTGACTGGCCCGTGGTCACCTGTGCAGGATTTCGAACCCTGTTCTCCCCGATCGAAATCCAGCACTGCCATCACTGTACCTCTCTGGGTGGTTTAAAACAGCTACATCCATTTCTTTCTCATTTTCTTTAGAAAAATAAATAGAAAAGCAAATCTGTTTTCAAATGACCTTCATACTGCAAGCAAAGCATTCACTGTAAAGTGTGAAGAGTGAATGAATCTAGCAATGAGATCTAACCACTTGTTTTTGTAAAATAAATAAATAAATAGATAATAAATAAATAAATAAATAAATAAATAAGTGTTGTTTTGACATATCCGTCCAAACCCTGGGGGAAATAGAGAGCAACATATGCTTTTGATGTGCAATATCTTATGCTGCTTGGCCTCCCGATACTATATTCGAGGCAGTTGCCATCACTGTCAAAACTAACAGTCTTGACAAAAATGAACACTGGCAAACACATTAAGTCCACTCAGAGTTTTCATTTCTAAAAGTAATAAGCTTCAGAGATTAATATTTTTTTTAAAAAAATCATGTTTTATAACACTTATAATCCTACTAAAATATTCAACACATTTAAATATGTTTCTTCCATGGGGAAATTTGATAAATTCCTTGGATTTAGGATGCTGGTGAATTTTAACAGGACCTAGGTATTTTAAAAATGTTAATCAAGCTTGGCTGTACGCAAGGGTAACTACACTGATTAAAATAATAAATTAAAAGTAGTTCTGCTTCCTGAACTGAAAATATAGTCTCTTTACTACCTTGCTCAAATGAGAGCACAATACAATAGATTTTGCTACAGCAACCACCTGCTCTGCACAATTGGTTTAATAAAAGTTTGCCCCAATTTTCTATGTAAGATATTCAGAGTGACTTAAGATGACAAAAAAGTGCAATGAGAAACATGGGAAATAAACAGTATGTTGTAACATGAATAAAACAGGCAAACTTGTATTTAAAAAAATGCCAACATCAAAATCACCATCAGGTCAAAGTAGTAGTGGTAGTCAGTAACCAAATCTTGCAAAAATCTTAAATACCCTCCTAAAGATAAACAGAGATGGTACCAGGCAGTTCCACCTGAGGAGGATGTTGTGTAATCTAGCTACTGTTGCAAACACATGCCTCTCCTGACATCCTACAGTCAAAGGCACAGAATCAAGGTCCTTACCTTAATTGTAACAATCAAGGATGAAGCCAGATATTATTTTAATAGCATGTCCTGAGATTCTGTATTGGTAGTTCTAGCTACCACAACAGTGTGCCATCATCACAGTTGCTTCAGCCAAGACTACCCCCAAAAATCTACATCTTGCTGTTTTGTTGTTGTCGTTGTGTTGTTGTATACCTTCAAATTGTTTCTGTTTCTGCAATGCTAAGGTGAACCTATCACAGGGTTTTCTGGCTCCAAGAATGTGCAGTTCACCCAAGGTCACCCAGTGGGTTTGCATGGCAAAGTGGGGAATTGAACCCTGGTCTCCAAGATTGTACTTCAGTGTTCAAACTACTACACCACACTGGCTCTCAGGCAGGACCCCGACTGAAGGGTTTCTGAGGGGCCCTGCTGAAGTTGCTTGTCTCCCATGACCTGGAGAGTGCTGCAACCATCATTTCTCCGTGTCTCAGTACAGCACCTCAGAAACTCTTTGACTGTGATGCTTCTTGGCTTAAGAGGTCAGGTTGAGTCACTGACAGCTGTAAATGTGAAGCCTAAAAGTTATGTGACCATAAATCTAGCTTAGGATCTTTTAAATACTGAACAGAATGCCAGCCATTGATAGGAACCACACCTGGGATTTTTTTTTTTTTTTTTTTTAAAGAAGCTACCCAGAGACACTGGAATTTTCAGTGGAACCATAGCAAGTGGGGAAGCAAAGCTTAGTGGTTCCAAGAAAAAAAATCCACACACTCAGTTATCAAATTTTAAAAGAATGCTTCCAATGGTACAAAGCAGTTTTTCCCTCAACTCTAATAGCTGCAGGAGTGGAACCAATTTTCATTCAGACTCTGTCTTGGAGGAAAGGGATAAACCTCCCCTACCAACACAGTGAAATACTGATGAAAATGGTGGGAGTGCCACATCCAGTATTTTGACTCTTTTTTTAAAAAAAAAAGATCAGAAGATAAGATTGCAAGTCACATTCAGCTGCAGCTGGTGGATTCCATGTCGTTGGGGCAGTGAATCCACTTTGGTTTGGCATTTTGATAGCCCCTTGAAAACCTAGAGTAGTTTTGCTGCCACCACTAACTATGTATTTACCTCTGGTTTGGTCCTCAGATAAACTTGTATAGAAGAAGGAGTTTTGTAAGGAGTTTCCACAAGAGGATATCTTGCATACAGCGTCACAAAGACACTGTCCTCAGAAGCACTTCCTGCAGCTTTTCTAGAAATGCTCTCTTTCCCAACAACTATTTGGGCTGCTGTTTTAACTCTCAGCCTAGGTCAGTTGTAAAAATACATGAAAGCAAGAGTTTGTCCAGATTTCAGCACAAGTATGGAATCATGCACTTCATTCACACTATAAGGACCACATTCCTTTGTAGTAGCTCCCCCTATTAAATTGATAAGCTGTAAACTTTGAAATCATCTTGACCCTTCCAGAGAATACTTCAGAGAAAACTATAGAACAGCTTCAGTTGACTTGCAGTTTCCTTTCTCATGTTTAAATTATTTTGGCCCTCTCCATCACCCCAGATGTCCATCAAGCATTTTAATTTTTAACAGTGAGTGCAAGGAACCAAGTGCACGCAAGTGCATATTACCCTAAATTCACTTCCAGTGAAGTTAAGTGCTAAGGGGAAAAGAGTGATTTGACTTCATAGTCACAATAATTTTAAATAAGTGGTTTAAACAGTTATCTACTTTGCATTGCTTCCTTCATGGGATGTCTTGATTTGTGACTCTAGTCTGTCTCAATGAATTATGAGTGGTCTGGTTTTATTCCATTTTCATTTCTGTCAGTGTTCGGTCTTAAACTACATACTTTATGATTCTATACTGTTTTTCATCTGTCTTAAAACATACAGGCCAAATGGACCCTGAAATGAAAAAACATACTTTGCTGGGCTTTGGTTTGAAGTGATGTAGAGAAAAGACAAAATCTCAGGGTGTTGAAAAAGATTATTTTATTCTTTCAATTAGCCCAATGAGTTTCAGCCTGGGAATATTTAATGGGACTGCAACTTTAAAAACTCCTGCAGGGATTCCAGAAAAGTGTCTCCAAAGCTTATGTACTCCCCCTGAAGGCCATTAAATATCATTGTTGTTGTGTACCTTCAGGTCATTTCTGACTTATGTGACCCTAAGGCAAACCTATCACAGAGTTCTCAAGGGCTGAGAGTGTGTGACATGACCAAGGTCACGCAGTGGGTTTCCATGGCTGACTAGGGAATTGAACTCTAGTCTCCAGGGTCATAGTTCAATGCTCAAACCACTACGCCAGCCAGCCCTTATATATTTCTTTAACAGTGCAACTTATTAGATAGAAGAATTCTGACAAAGCTCCAAGAAAAGAAGTCAGTTTATTTTAAAACCATGGCCAAGCAGGAAATCCAGGTTTCCAGGGTCATAGTCCAACGCTCAAAACTACTACACTACACTGGCTCTCCCATTAAATGTGAGTAAGCTAAATTGTATTAAGCTGATTTCAAGAATAAAACCATCTTTTTCAGCATCCTGAGACTTTGTCTCTTCTATACACCCTTCCTATTGGATGTTACCCATCTGCTTTGCTTTTGGACTTTGGACTGAACCAGGCTGCTAAAATATTTCATTTGGGGTGTAAAATGACAAAGCTGCCCCTAGTAATTATTGAAATCAATTTATATGTGTTCTTTATATAGTAGCAACTCTCCATGGACTTCATAAATCTTGTTTCTCTTTCTGTTTCAGACATTTGTCATTAGCTCCCCCTTTCTTTTAGTATTTTACAACTATTGTTGGACATGTCCCCTCTGTCCTCTTTCTAGTAATCTGAAACCACATTTGAAATCTCATTCCTATTTGTGAGTCTCCCTGAAACCTATTTTTTTAACTGGGGAAGACAGTTCACTGGTAGAGCCCCATGAAGCTAGTTAAACTTGTGACATGACCAGTTAAAAGGGAGACTGGGTCATTGAGATGCAAAGTACTCTCTTCCAGAGACCCTGCAAAATCACTACTTGTCAGAGTAGATTGAAACTGGAAAGTGTTACTTTCCCAGAATCCCATGGCTAGCCTGGCGGCTAGGGAATTTTGGAAGTTGTAGTCAAAATATGACTCTTCCGGGCTCTGGACTAGATTTGTTTGGCTGGTGATGCCACGCCTGATTATATACTAACCAACACAATAGTTGGTTCAAGGACTAATGGGGTGATTTGCTATAAGCAGCTTCATTTTTTATTCCTGTTGCAAATATGTTTCAGTTTCTTTGAAACTATCCAATAAGCCTAGTAGTAAAGGAAATCGTATCTTCTTTCCTCCCTTTACCCCATTCTGAAATGATCAGTGCATATGAATGAACAGTCATAATTAAATCACAGATAGGTCTAGACTACACAGCTGACACAAGACAATGATTCAGTATAATTAGGATTCAAGGGACCATTAAACGACTATTGAATTCTGTGCCTGTGTGTCAGCACATCCTTCTGAAACCTTTCATAGAAAGGTTTCCATTATTATATATTGCTATTTAAACGATAATTAAGGCTAGATTCCATAGTTACAATTGTCTGCACCTACATTATAAATAGTATTCATTTTCAAAGCCTGTCTTATGCAATAGGGGGCTTTTGTGGTACTTGAGTCAAAAATTGACTGCAAAATAAATCCTAATAACTAAAAATTAAGTAGAGATAAATAACCACACCCTCTCAATCCTCTTTAATGAGAAGTATTTACTGAATGCTCTCATTAAATAGACTGATTCTATTAGATTTTGAGTCACTGAAGCTGCAGTCGTAAACACACCTTTTGGCTATATTGGAATTTATGTCTGAATAAATATGCATTGTCTGAATAAATACACATTATTTATTATATCTGAGTAAGTAGTTGTACTACACAATTTAGAAAGGGTTAATGTAACCCCTGACTTTTACAGCCTTCATACTTGAACCCGGTATGGCAAATGTTAACCGTTTGCTTTTGTTTTACCTGTATGCACTGCCACTTTGTTCCTATCTTCAGTTTCCATGTTTCCTTTTAAATTAGACATTTAAATCACTATTACATATACTGATGGTATACTAATTCACATGTGATTGTTTTGCACAGAAAGCAGAATCTTCTGTGCAGGAAATGCACATATTCTATGTGAAATTCAAATATTTGTTTTGTTTAGAAAACAGCATTTTTTCTGCACAGGGAACAGCTATTTCTTCACAGGAAAATGTTGTTTATTGTTGTGTGGTTTGCCTTCAAGTCATTTTTGACTTACGGTGACTCTAAGGTGAACCTAGATCAGTGGTTCTCAACCTGTGCGTCCACAAATGTTCGTGGACTTCAGCTCCCAGAAGCCCCAGCCACTATGGTCAATGCTCAGGGCTTCTGGGAGCTGAAATCCACGAACATCTGGGGACCCACAGGTTGAGAACCACTGACCTAGATCATGCCCAAGGTCACCTAGTGAGTTTCCATGGCCAAACAGGGAATCAAATCCTGGTCTCCAGGATCATAGTCCAATATTCAAACGACTACACTGTTTACTGCATAGAAAATTATGTTTTCTGCACAAAACAATCACATGCAACTTGAGCACAGAATAGGTCCTCAACTGTAGCATTTTCTGTGCAGGAAAAGCTGAGATCTGCCTTAGGAGACATATGTAGATTGTGTAACTACCTCTCTATAGCTGTCTCTTCTGATGGTAGCCCTCCAAAATTCATCTTGTAGGTAATGCAGTCCCAATATAACCAATTCTGTGTTATTAGAGGTGAGTGGGGACACTCCAGCTATTTTTCTGTACCTGGACAAACTGTAACAGGCATCCACAGGGACCTCCCAATGGTCCTTGTGAGCTCTCTGCAGATGATATCCTAGCAATGCATTCAGCTACAGGAAAATATGTCCTCTCCATATCCCCCCTGCTTTCCAGCAGCATAGCAATAGCTATGTTGAAGGGGGGATGCACTGTTTACAAGATAGGTTAGGAAACTTTGGGACATTGCATGGTTGGAACAGTATTTCAACCTCTGCAACAACCAAAAAAGTGAGTTGTGATGGTGTAAGTCTGATTTACACCATTGTGATTCATCAACAGGATGACAGCCAGTACTTTCTGCACGAAAAAGATTATCCCTGCACAAAATGTTATTTGTTCCTTCAGAAAATGCACTTTCCTGTGCAGACAATGCTGTGTTGTATGCAAAACAACCACATATGAATTTTGTACAGAATGAATCACAAAATTGTGAATAATCTTTGTAGCCTGTGCAGTTTTCACAGGCTGTCTCAGAGAGGGAAGAAATTTGCTAAAATGACATGTTGCTCCTTTCAAAAACAAAATAGTGAAAAACTACATCTTTAGTCCATAGTGCAAAGTTTCCATTCTTCGCTTTCTTCATTCAAAAACAAAACAAGAGAGAAGCAAATTCAGCTGACATTTTAATGTCAGTTGAATGCACAGTTGGCTTCAGTCTCCTCCCTTCTCTGCTTTATTAGGGGAAAGTAAAGAAGGAGAAAAGTGACTGAGCCACAGGCCATTTCTGTACTACACTGTTATAGTGCTATTATTCAACTTTCAACATCCAGTGGGATCCTGGAGTTTGCAGTTTAGGGAGGGGCCTTTGGAATTGTCAGCCAGAGAGCTCTTTGGCTTAAGTAATCTGCAAACCCCAGAATTCCACAAGATGTTGAAAGTGGAATAATACCACTATAACAGTGTAATGCAGAAATGGCCACAGAGCGATGGATCAGCTGCTACCCTGGCCCTTCTCCCTTCTGAGCAAATGGAGCTTCAGGGATGGGTGGGTGTGGAATCCCAAGGGTCCATGGATCATGGTCTGATGGGCCTGATGGTCCAAGTTTTCTCCATGGACCAGAGGTTTCCCTTTTCTGATTTAATCCCAATTTTCCCTAAAAGTAATTGATGGGTAAGTTGCTTAAAGAATCAAGATCTTAATATGCTAAACTGGTGTCATTTCTGGAATTGCTAGAATGCAGTGCCTTCCTATACATTCATTTTGAAGGAGAAACTAGAACAGTAACTGGCTTCTTCCTGTATCATCCCACCCACCCACCTTCCAATTTAGCATGGATGAAATGGAAGTTCAGCTTGGGTGTTCTGTCTTTCCTTCTTTTGTCCCCTACTTTCTTAGCTTCTGGATCATTAAGAAGGAATGTGCTGTTCTATGTAGTGTGTTGTTCCATTCCTAAAAGGCTTCAGTACATGGCAGCTGAAGCTCTTGTAAAAATATAGTAGGGAAGAGAGAAGATTAAAAGCTGGAAATTCCCTAAAATGCTATCATTATCTTCAGTCTGGATTCCAAAGGAGTGTGATTGTAATCAAGCCAGTTTTTGTTCAAAGAAATGTAAAACATATGCATATGGCTCTTTTCTATTTCTGTGCATCTTTTACGTTTATGGAGTCCAGGTATGAGTAGTCTTTGCAGGAACAGAATTTAGAATTTGGTATAATATAGAATTAAAACAGGATATGTTAAGCAAATTAAGACAAAAGGTTTTGGGAGATCCCAGCATCAGATAAAAAGCTCAGATAAAAGTTACTGTTTCTTGTTTGGTGGCCCTAAACATGGAATACAATTTTCTACTACAGATACAGGTATGATTTTCATGTGTCATCAAAAAATGCTGGTTATTGGTCATATGCATATGTTTAACCTCTAAAGTGGGAATAATGCATACCCAATGACACTCAAGGATACTTAGTATGTTATAGAAGTCGGTCACATGAAGAGTGCTGAATGTCAGGCTTATAATCATAGCTTGGACATGTTACTCTTTTGGCTGGCTGTTACTGTAATCCCCCAACCAGCATTGGTACTAGTATAATCCAAAAAAAGTAATTTTCCTAATCTCTGGTTATAATGTACATGAGCATTCCAGAAACATACTGAGAGAAGAACCTCTACTCCTTTGCCATGTACTGTCAGAAGCATGCATTAATGAACTGAAGAATCCCCAGACAACAAAGACAATCCACAAGAAAATTTCCATGTGAAAATGGAGGCATTTTTCAATAACCTCTCTATGACTGTTGTACTCCTTGTAGAGAAGAGAGATTGATGTAGAACAGAAGAGAGGATCATCCACAGGATGTTCAACTGCAGCTCTCAGCAGCTCTAGCCAACCTACCCAATGTTGAAGAGTGCTGTGAGGGGCAGGTGAGCAATATCTGGAGGACCTCACAGATCTCTTGCAGAGGTGTAGCAAAGTTAACAATGAGCCAGAAGAATGAAACAAGAATAGCATGGTTGGCATCTTCTCCAGTGATATTTAAATGGTGTTCTTCATGTCTTGTGCTTCTAGAATGACATCAGACTTGAATTTCATGTACTCTTGAATGACTTGTATACTTGAATGACATGTAGTACAGAGCCAGATATTAATATATTCTTAATTATATAATCGTCTCCTATTTTCTGCCGTCGGAGGCATCATATTTGTGAAAGGAAAGCCTCAAAACTATACTTCTCTCTATCAAAAATGATGATTAGCAACCTATAGCATTACCGGCATCTGTTCACAGTAACAAAAAGGTGTATATCAAAATCATTAATTTTTAAACTACGTATCCAACAGATCATTGATTTTAAAGAGTCACATTTAATAGAGCAAAATTAAAAAGGGTGTATTCAGATTAGTTCCATCGTGGCTGGGATTTTTGTTAAAGAGACACCAGCAGTGAAAGATGCCCATATAAAATGTCTCTATGGTTGACTTAATTCTGTGCAACCTCAAAAGGGGCTGAATTCAGCAATCATATAAGCAGGTACATTTTTCTAGGAGTTGTTTTATAGAAATCTTTGTTACATCTACTACTTCTAAAGTTTAATTTGCACTTCTGCAGTATGACCAAAATGTATAAACCTTTGGGCAAGTGGAGGGAATCAGAGTTGAGGAGTTATTTTATTATGGCTATGTGAACAGTGACAGAATTTAAGCCAGAGGGAATCCCCCAAGTCATGTATTTGAATTTCAGATCTGTCCATCATTGAAAATAGGGCTCATTGAAACATTTGGTTTCTCTGCTAATCCTGATGGATTGATTTGTAGAAAATGAAACATGCAGCTTCTCAGAGATTTGTTATGGGCCCATTCCTGATTTTCAAATGCAAAACCAGCTATTTTATAAGATATTTAGGACTCCACTTACCTTTCGATCAGCTTAAAGGCTAGAGGCAATAAACTCTTAGTAAATGTGCCGTGTGTGTGTGTGTGTATTTGCCTGCTGCAGGTTTTTGAAGGCAACACTAACTATGACACTCCTGAACTCCGTACCTTTGAACCCATAACAACCAGATTCATTCGTGTTTATCCTGAAAGAGCCACCCATGGTGGTTTGGGACTGAGGATGGAACTACTGGGCTGTGAAATTGAAGGTAATTGCACAACTTAAGATTAATTGGTTGTATTAATTATTTTCCTGCATGTAGTTCTGAGTGAGACACATTTGGGTTCTTGCTTCTCTAGTGGCCATTAATGTCGTAGTATCCTCTCCTGGCATCCGTTAAATTTTGTTAAATAGGATATTCCACTGGATAAGACCAGAATAGTAAAGCAGATTGAAGTACATAGTATTTATTCATCGCTTCCATCTTATTTTAGTTTTGTGGAGAAGGTTGCAATATGTTTAGATAGGAACTTTACTAATTAATGGGTCAGTAGGATTTCTCCCTCCAGTGAGAACTCTGACATATACCGTATGGTCTCTGTATGTCCAAAACTGATGTAGAACATCCATATTTTATTTGCTAACAGTATTAACTATCCGTATACATAGAGAGATGATAGAAATGTGACATTTGCTAAATAGCAAATTGCTGTGGCAGTTAATGCAAGCAAAGTTTTCAGAAGCAGTTTGTGATGTGGCAGTGGGGCAGGAGACATTTCAAAATTTTGCCCAGCTTCTTCTATCTTGACCTGTATGTGCAATCAAAAGATAGAACAAGCAACATCTGTGCACTGCAGAGTCTGTCCTACCATTAGGAAGAGTAAGGTACTTGCCTCAATTAGCACATTTAGAGAGTCATGAAAGGGGCTAGTTACTTAATTGATGTCAGTTGAATTTTTATGGCCAGACATAGGGAAAAATGCTTCTGAATGAATGTTTGCATTTTAATCATGTATTTTAACTTTGTTTTAGTTCTTATTTGATCATTTAATTTGTGTTTTAACTTTTATATTCTGTGATTTTTAAGTAGGATTTTTTTTAAAAAAATTATAAGCCACTTTGAATCGTTACCAGGAAAATAACAGGGTATAAGTAAAGATAATAATTCTGAAACTTTCTGCCTCATGTGCCTTCAACTTATCTGGCTTTGGTTACTCTGTACCTTACCTATGGAGCAGAATGTCCCTTTAACTGAGCCCCAGTTAAAGTGGAATACGTCACAAATAGAGTGATGTATTCGACTTTAACTGCCATGGCAATATCCCATGGAAACCTGTGATTCACAAGGCTAAAGAGGAGGGTTAGAATTATCAGCCAGCGAGCTCTAATACCCCACCAAACCACAAACCACAGTAGTCTACAGGATCATGCCATGGCAACTGAAGCGGAGTATAGCACTACCTTGGTGCAATCAGAATGGGCCCCTGCTGTGCCGTAGGTAACAAAATGCCTACTGCCTATAAGTAGACTGAACACACACTTTGCCTTTTGGTAGATACAGGGAGCTCTTGCAGTAGCAAGTGTTCTCCCATTCATTGCAGTGATGATACATCCACTCTTACATAGTGGAAATTAACTACTCTTCTCCACTGAGAGCTCTGTTTCTGCAACAACAGTCCGTTTGAAAGCACAGTAAGTTTGGGTTTGATTTGGATTCATCTGTTCTTGTTGCCAAAGTAATGAGTTGTTTTTGGTTTGGGATATGATTTTAAAATCTGGAATTTACAGTCAAGTTTTTAAGATGATGTTATTTTAGCCTTTTTATCATTTGGAACAATACAGATTTAGTTGTTTATCTTTTCCAAGAGCAACCAAGTATGGGTTTTTCCCCCATCCTTCCAAATAACAGTAACAATGGCAGCATCAGCTTGTGCTATTGCCCCTGAGGGGTGTTGTTTTTCTCCAGTCATCAGCATGAAGACAACAGACCATGTTAACAGGAGGGCAAAGGACAGGAAATAGGAAGATGATAAAAAGAAAGGAAGGTTTCCTGTGCAAAGTGAAAGGTCTTGCTACTGTAAGAAATGACTTCATTCATCACAAAGTCATCCCTTTGTGAACCGGGCCCAAGAGTGTGTTTTAACTGACCAACCCTGGGATTTTTGTTTCAGTACCTACATCAGTCCCAACCACTGCTGACAGCAACCTTGTGGATGAGTGTGATGATGACCAAGCAAACTGCCACAGTGGAACAGGTGATGACTTCCAGTTGACAGGTGCAGAAATCATCCACATTTCACAGCAACACCATTTTCATCCAGATCAACTGACAGTTAACAATATTTGTCTTGCCTTTATCAGTCATGATTACAGTTCCAGCATATGCTTTCAATTTAGGCAGGGAAGTGCACTTGCAATGCAGATCAATTCATTTTGATGTGTGTGGATATGATGTGTGTTGAGTCTGTTCATCTCATCATAGATGGATAGACTCAATCAAAGAAAGACGCATTCCTGAATCTGCAGACCTGAGCAGGACAGTTGAACTTGATAGCAATTAACAACAACAACAACAACCAAAGAACAAGGGTCTCAGCCAGCTAAAGAACTTTGAGTAGATCAGTCATTTACCTTTTAATCCCCTAATTAATCAGTTCAATTTCAGTCTCTCTCTTTTTTCACTTATATACATGTATCATATATATCTTTGCACCTTTGGGAGATAGTAGAGATAAAACAAAAGCTACCACTCTTATTGGGCTGTAACTCATTCTCAGTACAGCTGTTTAGAAAGGCAGTCTCAGGTTAAAAATGAAATTAAAAAGGGAAGGATAGTCCATCTTTAATGTTTTTCCCATTTCTTTTTATAACAACACAACAGCCCTCCCCGCTCCAAAAAAACAGCCTGTTTTTTTTTATTCTGAGTCCATCAGTTAAAACTGGCTTCTACTGATTAGCCCTCTGAAATCTTAATTGATTAATCTACCGGTTCAGTTAATTACAGCTTGCAGTAAAATCTTGGGGCTTCTTAAATTTATTTTAACCACAATTTATAGATTAGCAAATGCCCAGGGATTCCCCCACTAGAGTCTTTTAACATTGATCTGGTTAATAACTTCACTTTTTAATGTGTCCTTTTGTGTTAAGGGGTTGGATGGAGAAGGAGTTTAGTGCAATGGAGGATTTTGGCTGAAATACATTTTCCCTCTTCTCAACACTCTTCTTTCTAATCTGGGGTAGATTTCTTTCCATTTCCATTTAGGAATGAGGTCATTAGGACTGGGAGGAAATAACCATTCCTCTGTTTCATTATCATTCACCATTCTGACTAAACTGAAACTCACCAGTGATCCATCCTTCTTACTCCTCTGAAAAGACTCAATGAAATCCATATACCACTGGAAGGAAATAGAAGCTGCAGAAAGCAGAAATCTCTCATGGGTTCATTTTTATGAAGACCAGAGTGTATCTGCTTCTTTTATGTGCCATAATGAGGTTGCTGAAGTAGCTGTTTGGAACTCTCTTATCCCAAAAGGCTGTATGTCTAAGCTGGTAGATAGGATCTCTCTTACAGCCAGACCTAGAAACCTGCAAGTAAGTGGCCCCAGTTTCTTCCTGTTACATGTTATTTCACGATCACTCCCTGGAAGGCTAAACATTTATTGTTTCCTATATATCTGTGCAGCTTATATAGCTACATTTGTAACCCAGTAAAATCCAGCAATGCATACTCAAAGGACTTTACATAATGTTAGCCAGGTAGCAAAGGCGTTGTTCAGGAGCTTAGAGAAAGTCTTATTTCCCCTTTTGGTAGGCAATTAAATAGGAGAACCGGAGCCACCTAAAAGTAGGGAAAAAACTCTACAAAAGTAAACACAATTGTAATGTATATATATAGAGAGAGAGAGAGATACATATTTGGCTGTTTCTGAACCATCTTTTTTCCCCTGATAATTTATGCTTGAAACAGAGCAATCTGTCCATTGTGAGGTGTTTTTTTTTAGTATCACACATCGCTGCTTTCAAATTATAGTTGTTCAGGCTGCCTTTCCTTCTCATTTAGGCAATAAGTCAAAAGTAACAAAATGCTATTCTGTACTTTAAAAAGTACAGTGTACTTTCAGTGTCATGGATTAGAAATAATGGCATGTTGGTTGAAATTTTCTTTATGAAATACTTGCTTTTAAGACAGAAGGTAATACATGTGCTACCTGTTCATAATGTTTACTTGCTGTATATTGGATCAGACAGTCAGCATATGTAGTGGTTTGAATGTTGGACCATGACTCTGTAGAGCAGTATTCTAATCTCCACTCAGTCATGGAAACCCACTTTCCATGGGTAAGTCACATTATCTCAGCTTCAGAGGAAGACAAAGGCAATCCCCCTCTGAACAAATGTTGCTGAGAAAACCCTATGATAGGTTCACCTTAGATTGCCATAAGTCAGAAATTAGTTAAAAGTATACACAACAACAACAAGTGGATTAGGCACATTTAGAGTTAATGGGATGTACAACCCTATATGTTTGTGCAATACCTATATATTACAAAAGACACCCATGAACTTGAAAAACAATATCATTGTAAAGCAGTTTGTACATTTTGCTACCTGGAAAGAAACTGAGCACAACAAAGAATGTTCCCTTATTCATTTTTTAAAAAAAAAATCTGGAGTGCTTAGGCATTGTGCTCTTCCAGTTTTATTAAATTACACAGACCTATAAGAGTGTAATTATCAAAGTGCATCAACATAAACTTGCCTAACTATATAATTGCAATTGAACTTAAAGCTAATTGCTTCTTTTATTAGCTCAGTTAAGATTTTCTATTAGCAAAGACAAACATCGGTACTACATGTCTATTTGGCCTATATATCTATTGTTTTAGAAATGTAGATATAGATAACTTGCACATCTCACATCCTCATCACATGCTTTATTACATCACTGTTACTGCTAGGCACAGAAGTAATGCAGCTTCATTAAGCCTCATTACAATCATACTCACTGTAGCACTTCAAATCCTTTCCCGCAGGGCTGGGAGGAAGACTTAGCTGATACTAATCAACAGCTTATTGCTTGATACAGTCGGTCCTTCTTTTTTAAAGGAAGTTTTTATCTATGTATTTCAAGGAGAGAAAAGTTTGTCTTCAAAGACTACAGAAAAATGGTTCAGTATGTGAAAATGTACTGATTATGTAATATAGGTGACCTATCTACCTTGCACACTTTTTTTGTGGAAAACAAGTTAAATTGTTTTGAAATTGTAAGGCACCTTGAGCCCCTATTTTGGGAGAAAGGTGGGGTGCAAATAAATATAATTAATAAGAATAGTAAGAATTAGAGGTGTTGCTGCCTAGTCTAATTGACTCACAATGACATGACTGGTCTTGATCAAGAAGATTAAGGCCATTTCCACACTGCACTGTTATAGTGTCATTATTCCACTTTCAATGTCCTGTGGAATTCTGGAGTTTGTAGTTTACTGAGGCCAAAGAGCAATCTGGCTGAGAATCCTAAATGCCCCTTCCTCAACTTCAAAGCCCAGGATTCCATAGGATGTTGAAAGTGGAGTAATTGCACTATAACAATCTAGTGTGGAAATGGCCTAAAACTTTGCATATGTCAATTGGATGTGAAATTTTCATGTTGTAATATTATGGGTAAACCCCTACACCAGTCATTTATCTTATGCTGTGATCTGTTGCAACAGAAAGAGGGCTATGTGTCACCCATCTAAGACTTTCCATGAGATCCCAACTGCTCATAGGCACAGGATTACTGGCACACCTGCAGACCAGGGTGAAGAGTGTACATATTTCACCTGGAACCAAAGCCTAATTTCCTATCTTTCTTGGTTTTGTTGAGACCAGGAGTTTTTTGTTTGTTTTTGTTTTGTCTTGTTTTGTTTTGTTTTTGTACCCAAGGCCAGAGAGGGTAGGTCAGTTTATATCAAGAGTTTTCTTATCTATCTAACAAAGGGCTTTTCTGCACTACACTGCTTTAGTGCTATTATTCCACTTCCAACATCCTATAGAATCCTGGGGTTTTCAGTTTATGGAGCGGCATTTAGAATTCTCAGCCAAAGAACTCTTTGGCCTCAGTAAACTATAAACCCCAGAATTCCAGAGGATGTTGATAGTGGAATAATAGCACTATAACAGTGTAGTGCAGAAAGGTCCACGGTTGAGAACAATCTTGCTTTATTTAAATAACAACAATAATGATAATAAAACCAAGAGAAGGTAACATGTAGGCATTCTACACCCTTTCTGCATTCCACTTTACTTCATTAAATTGCCCAGTGCCTCCCTGTTTGCAACATGTGTAAAGAAAAGTTAAACACAGGGTTAAATATTAGTGAGTTAGCAGAAGATATCCAGGTTACCTGATATCCAAGGTAGCAACATGGGGTACTCTTTTCAAAAATTTCTCTCTCAAAAAAAGGGAACCAACCAAGTGTTATTGTTTTATTTGATGGGGGTGGGTAGTGGGGGAATCCATGCCTGAATGTTCCTACAGCCACATGTACAAAAAAGAGGAACTTTTATTATGATTTATGTGTCTATCTTAGCTGCTTTGTGTGACTTACCATATGGAATTTCTTTTCAGGCAGTACAACAGCCATGATCACAGAAAAGCCAACAGCAATTGACACTACAGTGCAGCCAGGTATGCGTTTTGTTTTTATTGGTATAATTGTTTCAGGTTACATTACTGTATATTTCACAATTGAATCTTGTGCCAAAGACAAATATAATGAATTGCAGGACTTTCTGGCTTTCTCTTCCTTCAAAGTCTCTTAAGTATAAAGTAGCATCTGGTCTCCAAGCTCAGTACTGTAAATATTTTACTCCTTTCATCCACATGTATATGCAGTGCAGAACTAACTTCCTGCCTGTATCTGCCCATGCCAAATTGTGACAGTATTACCAAAAAATTCACAGACTTGAATCACACAGTGTATGAGGATGGGGGAATCAAACAGTTGTAGCTTATCTATGATGCAGTATGGATTTGCAAACTGAAAAGTAAGGCCATAAAGAAGCACAGTGACTATGTTCCACCGTTTTAGAAAACTCAACCAAACAAAGCAGCGTTTGCAAATGTGAAGTTGCTATTCTAGATGCACACACCCAAGTTAGCAGTTCTACACTCTTCTTCTCTAGCAAGAATTTTTGTAAAGAGGTTATGCAAACTGCTCCCATAAAGTTGGGCAGAAAGGAAAGAAGCTGTGAGTAGCAGCTGGTCTTCCCTCAATCAATACAATAGCTAATAGCTTTTAATTTGCAGCTTCACAGGGTTTCATGGTATGAGTCATTTTTAATATTGTGGTTTGTTTGAGAAAGAAAGAAAGAAAGAAAGAAAGAAAGAAAGAAAGAAAGAAAGAGGAACCTTAGTTCACCCAAAATTTTCACATTATAACCAGCATTTTTCAATCCTTTGTGTTAATAATCGTAGAGAGGGGAAAGGCCACTCTTCAGTTTCTCCCATTTCCTTTAAACCACAATCAGGCATAGTCTCAAAAGTAATTTATTAACAGGGTGTGGATATGTATACCAGTGTTTCCGTTATAACGTGACACTGGAGAGGTTGCTACAGGCAAAAAATAAATGTACAAATGATTATTATCCCTTAAAGACAACTGTGTTACAGGCATGATCAACCAAAAGAAAAAGTAATTAATTCCAAGGTTGTGCCTCTTAACCTTTGAGTTTCCAAGTCACATAGGTGAATACTTTCCTCTCCCTCAAAATATTTTCTTCCTCTGCAGTTTGTTCAGTCAGCATATACTATTGTGAGAGACATCCTGTCCTTTTATGTCTTGAGGCAAACACATTTGTATCTCTGTTTTTGCACCACCAAAGCATTCAGGCATTATAATTATAGTACTTCATTGTAAGTCTGGAAGCTTAGATACTTGACTAAATCCAATGTTACTCTTAATTGGAGTTAGCCCATTGAAATAAATGTGACTTCTCAATTTTAGGGAATGTATGTTCTATTGATTTCATTGCATCTACTTGAACTGGAACCAACACTGGATTTGTATGTGTGTATACACCTTCAGGTCTCCTGTTGACTTATGGCAACCCCATGAATTTCATAGGGTTTTTTTAGAAAAGGAATACTCAAGGTGGTTTTGCTAGTGCCATCCTCTGAAATATAGCCTACAGCACCTGGTATTCATTGGTGATCTCTCATCCAAAGACCAACAAGGACTGACACTACTTAGCTTCCAAGATCAGGGGGGATCTGGTGCCTTTAGAGTATTTAGCCATTTTTTATTTCATTAAGTTTCCAAATAAGCATGCCTTGGAATTGCTATGACATGAAAACTAAGGTAGCAATTGTGGTCTTAAGCAAAATTTCAGAATCTATATTAGGGTAATACCTTTATTAGTCTGAATTATGCCAGTTAGTATCATATGGACTTTGAAATTAATGTCAATTCAAAGAAAATGCTTTTTCATATTTGCTAAGAGTTAGAAATAACCCCAGAAATAACTCCATTTTGCTTAATTCCTATTTGTCATGAAGTTAGTGGTAAAGTGTAGAGCAGGGGGAGAGAAGGCAAGGTTTCACTGGGGACTTCCAATCACAGCCATTCTTGTTGTGGGGGGAAGGCTACCTTGTTTAGCAGTGTCAGCAGGTACCTTTAGCTTCTGTTCTGTTATGTTTTTCTGTGCCAGGAAAAATGAGTTTGTGCAACCATTTTTGACAATTGACATTTTTGGCTTTCCACATTTTCAAATTGGTTAACAACACTTTTTAAAAACCTTGCTCCTATATTTATTATTATTATTTACTATATTTATTATTATTGCATTTTTCATCTGTGCTATTGCAATTGGTTTTATCATTTTATTTATTTTATATTTATTTTATATTTATATATTTATACAGTAGTGGTGATTTCCAGTAGAACTCTGAATCCACTCCAGATTTTACTCTAAAAGTACTATCTAAGGTGCTGAATCAAAATACTTTCAAAATACTTTCAGCACCTTAGATAGCTCCTTTAAACCCAAAGTGGATTTGAGGGCCACTGACTTGGAAGCCACAAGCCACCACTGTTCTAGATTGAAAGCCAGTATATAATTTCAAAAATTCATTGATGTATATTCTGCTCAGTACAGACAGAATGTGTAGTGAAATGTGGAGCTGCTGGAATGAGTTGTACTTCTTTAGGCTGCAATGTGGATTTTTGAATGTACCCTGACCTTTTTTCAAAAAAAAAAAAATCTTGAAAATAGTAACATAGTAGAGATGACAAAGATCTGTAATAGAATGTCTCTCCTCAATATCTTAAATGTCTACCTGCAATGTGCATGTCTTTGTGTTTTTTATGTGGAAAAGTATATAAATCTAGTATCCCCCTCCTGTAACTTATAATTCAACCTGTAATTCATACAATCTGTTTTTCTGTGCTGAAGTATTCTTTTGCAGAAGTAAGGTTAAGTTTTAAAGTGTTGTCACTCATTGTGAACAGCCACATGGTTTATTTTAAAAAAAGGCAGGTAGCTGTCCTTGATCCATATTATATTTAAAAAAAATTGTAGTAGATTTAATTACAACCAGGACTGGATCTTTGGCAAAGATAATGGATTTTAATTGCCGATTGCAGACCAAGGCCATTTCTGCATTAGCCTGTTATAGTGCTATTATCCCACTTTCAACATCCTATGGATTCCTGGGGTTTGCAAACCCCAGGATTCCATAGGATGTTGAAGGGCCTCCCCAGAAAATCTCTCCAGAAGATCTCAGAATATAGGCAGACTCATAGGGGGGACACAGCCCTTTGGATAACCCAAACCTGAACTGTCTATGAAGCCCATAGCAGGCTGGACTGAATGGTGGCAACTGTCAGCAACAAGTTTATCCTCTGTTCCTCTACTTTTCTCAGGAAAAAAATGAATGGTCACCACTTGCTCCTATGGGAAACTGAAAGTGTTGCTCTAATATATGTGCATCTTCCTCTGTGAAAGTGGTTGAACATTTTTGTCTGATGTGCAACATCCACATTCAGTTCAAAGATTATGGAAGTGGAGTAACATATGCGGTGGAATCACACATGCAGCTGTGCACTCTCCAATGTGTATCTGTCCACCCCTGCTGAAGTTGGTATAATAGCCTTTCAGTTGCACATTTGGTTGTGCATTCAGTTGGGCATTCTGCCTTGGATTTGATTGCACAGTGCTGCCAGTCAACACAAAGGTCCAGAGTATAGTCAAAGCACAGCCACACATGTATAGATTTACAGTGTGTGCAATCCAGAATAGGATCTCAGCCAAAGAGTGATTTTTCCCTGGAGGTGGGTACCATGCAGAGCGCATGATGCATCCTTCTGTGTAGAGCAGGGGTGGGCAAAGCACTGCGTGTGTGCCACATGCAGCTCCAAGACTTCTTTTTTGTGGGCTCTGGGGCCCCCCTTTCCCATCCCCCCCAAGCCTTGTGGCCCATGGAGGGCCTGGGGAAATTAGATCTTAGACCTTACACAACTGTGGGGTGTAGAGGATTAAATATGCAAAGACAAGACATAGATCCCATCTGTTTTAATATTACAATGATGGGGATTTATCAAAATGTGCAGACAGTACATGGCATTCATGAACAGGTAATCAGATTACTGTTTTATTCCTTTCCAATCTTCAGACTTTATTGGTTTGAAAATATTTGTTATAATTATTGATGGTGGTGGTGGTGGTGTTTTGTGCCTTCAGGTTGTGTCCAACTTATGGTCAAACAAAGGTGATCCTATCACAGGGTTTTGTTAGTAAGATTTGTTCACAGGAGGCTTGCCTTTGCCTTCCTCTGAGGCTGAGACAGTGACTTGCCCAAAATCAGCCACTGGGTTTCCATGGCTGAGCATGGATCTGAACTCTGATCTCCTGGAATCCTAGTCCAGCATTCAAATCACTACACCATGCTGGTTCTCCATGCATGCTTCATACACACATCTCCCCCTGCTCCACCAGTCTTTCATAAAAGAACTAAGTTTAGCATGTGTCAAGATTAAAGCAATTAAATTTTGCTTTCATGTCAATAAGCAAAGCATGTGTCATTGTAACATGTTACAAGTGTTACTTCAAAGAGTGAGAAAACACTTTGTGTGCTTTCTAGTAATTACCACTATGGCAAGGTGTGATCCTTTACTTGTGGATGGACTGTAAGTCCCATTAGCCCTACCTAGCATAGCCAGTTATGAGGAATGATGGAAACTGCAGTCACTACAACATTGTGAGTGCCACACTAAGGAGTAAGTTATTCCTTGAATGCTGCACTATGTAAAATGAGGAGCGGGGAGATATCTACTGGAAAAAAAAATTAAAGGCAAAAAATATTTCATAAGGAACTGCTAACATTAGCTAAATGTCATTGACAATTGGAGGGTAATAGCCTGTTCAGTGCTGTGGGCCAGACTGGAGCTAAATTCCATACGTGCTTTTCCCCTCCATTCTTTCATGCAAGAACTGTAAATTCAGCATATGTCAAGTTCACATTCTTAAATTTAATCTTGCTTTATAGTGAATAAGCAAAGCATGTGTCATTGAGAGCAGCAGAATGTACTGACTAGTGAGAAAGAAGTACATCAAAGTGACCATACAGACCCAACATTTGGGAAGTTGGGAATAGAGGTTTGCTTTTTTTTTTTAAGAGAACTAAATTTCTCTAGCAACTGACATGAAAAGCTTGGGACATAACATTTAAAAGTGCAGGTCCAGTCCGTTCCCCGACAACACCATTGGAATCCCAGTCCTATGAGTGTTTCATTAGCATTACATCCCACAGAGTTCAGAGAGACTGGCTTCCAACTAAGCGTAAATAAGAATGCAGCCTTGAACACTTTCTAAGGCTGCCTTCCCATATTGTTCCCCTTAACAGCTGACCCGCTGTAGTGCCTCTTCACTCAGTCAATGTTCTCCACACTACTGCAAGCATTTTTAAAAGTAACTTTTGCAGTGCACAGGGGAAATGGCCCCATCAGGGTGCTGAGCTAATGCCACTTGGTGACAGGTAACTTCCATGTGGGATGCTTTAAAAAGAGCTTCCATGTGATGGCCATAATAACATAAAAATTGATAATGGCATTGTTTCCCCAGAGTTTCAAAATGGATACGTGATTAGCTGCACCATGTCCCTTCTTACTTATAGCAGAGTTGTCAAAATGTGTCAAAGCTCTGCAGACTAAGAAAGACAAAGGGCATCGCAAAGAGGTCGCCCGCTGGATTGCTCATGTAGAGTATTAGCAGCTCCAGCTGTGAGAAAGATGTGGCCAAGAAATGCAGCTGTTGGTTACTCTCACAGGCCAGATTTGTTTTAATTACACCATACCATATACCCCTCTGCACTTTTTAAAGAGTCATATTGCAACGCCATCACCCATCAGCTCTAATTTAAACAGCTTGTTAGGCAGTTAGTGCTGCTGGCATTTGCTGCTTTTCTTTCTACTTCTGGAAGACCCAAAAAACTACAAATTGTTTTACCAAGCAAAGCAGAACCGGTGCTGAGTAAGATTACTTTGGGTTGTATTAACCCAAGACAGTAGCTCTCCCATTAAGGCTCTTTCCACACGGGGGACGGGAAAACGGGGCAGCGCACGCAGGGACGGATCTTACCTGAAAATGAGTTGCTCCGTCCCTGCGGGGAGCGCGCGTTCGCCGCTCCACACGCTGGCGAATTTCGGCGGCGTTTGGCGGCGCCCAAAATGGCGGCCGGCGACTTCCAGCGGCACTCCGCCAATCAGGGCAGCGCACCAGCCAGAAGCCCGCCCCCGGGCAGCTCTGCAGGGACGCGCTAGCACATCCCTGCAGTTTCAAACAGAGCGCTGCAACGGGTTAGCACGCTCACGTTTTTTAAAAACCACATGAAATGTGGTTTTTAAAAACGCGCCACGCCACCCCTTGCGGCCGCGCTAGGGCGGTTTGAGGTGTGGAACCTCTACTTTTCAAACCGCCCTAGCGCACCCCATGGTGTGGACGACCTCCGGATGAGGTCGCCCTAAGCCGTTTTTTTTACCCTGTGTGGAAAGGGCCTATGTCTGTGCTGAGATGCCAGCACAGAGGATGTGTGTCTGAGATCTATTTAAGGAGTTTTACTTCTAGTGGATTGTTCTGGAGTATTGCAATGCACCAAGCTTGTACTAACTTGAGCAGGAATATCATGTTTGTGTGCCTGTGTGAGTGTAAGAGTGTTGTATACATAGGCAAATGAAAAGAATGGAAAGATGAGAAGGTGGCTTCTCAAGTGTCCAAAAACCCTGATGAAGAGAATTCTCATCAAGCCCCTTCTGATTTTTCCCTAGTCCTTGAACAGATTTGAGGAGTACTCAATTTTCCCATACCAGACTTACCCTTTTGTGTGTGTGTGCCCGTGAGGCAGGAGAGAGGATACAGCCAAGCAAGGAGGATCATCACAGGCTGTATTCTAACAGCTGGTGTACCAAAACAAGGTTTGCATCATTATGACGGCCATAGCTTCCTTGATCCTCACTCAGCTCCCCACTCTCTACTCTACCATCAGAGTCTTTTTCCCTCCTGAAAGATCTTTCTGAAAACTTTAATAGTTGAATGGGCCGTGACAGGTAGCAGAGGAGAGGAAATTGATTAAATTATTTGTTTTCCCTTGGAGCAATGAATAATTTTACACAGCACAACCTTAGGAGTAAGGGGAGTTGTACATGCCTATGACAAAGAGAGAGGACTGGGAAAGGGGGCTCGGGCCCTTCCTGCTCATAGCTTTGACCATGGCTACCATCAGCCCCTGGCCCCCAACCCACTATACCCCTGGGGATGAAAAAAAGTTGCCTATGTGTATTTCAAATAATGTATTCCCATGTCAGTGCCTAAGGGTGCATGTGTATGAGTTTTATCTGTGGCCCTTTCCTCATGGGCATATTGCCCACACTAGGGCGACCTCTCCAGGAGGTCTTCTTCACCGCGGGGTGCGCTAGAGCAGTTTGAAAAAGTGAGGCTCTACACCTCAAACTGTTCTAGCACAGCCGCGGGGGTGGCGCTGCGAGTTTTTTAAAAACCACCTTCGCAAGTGGTTTTTACGAAACTCGCCTGCGCTGCTCCATGGCAGCCCCCGGTGAAGAACTGCAGAGACGCGGTAGCGCGTCCCTGCAGATTTGCCCGGGGGTGGGCTTCCGGCTGGCACGCTGCCCTGATTGGTGGAGCGCCGCCGAACGCTGCCGAGCACCGCCGAAATTCGGCGCCGTTTAGAATGGCGAATCCGTGCTCCCCACAGGGACGGAGCAACCCGCTATGAGGTAAGCTCCGCTCCTGCATGCGCCGCCCCGTTTCGGCCTCCCCCGTGAGGAAAGGGCCTGTGTTAAAATCACAAAGAGAAAATTGTAAATTAGCATCAAATAATTTCAATAGCACATTCAAGTGGCCTTCTTTTTGCTTAGCAAAGGCTGGCATAGAATCATAGAGCTGGAAGAGACCACAAGGGACATCAAGTCCAAGCCCCTGCCATGCAGGAATATACCATCAAAGCATTCCTGACAGATGGCCATCCAGTCTCTCTTTAAAAACTTCCAAAGGAGGAGACTCCACCACACTTCAAGGCAGTGTATTCCACTATTGAACTGCTCTTACCTTCAGGAAGTTCTTCCTAATGTTTAGATGGCTAATATTTAGATGGAATCTCTTTTCCTCAAGTTTGAAGTCATTATTTCATGTCCTAGTCTCTGGGGCAGCAGAAAATAGGCTTGCTCCATCTTTCATCTGACCCTTCAAATTTTTTATGTCACCTCCTAACCTTCTCTTCTCCAGGCTAAACATACCCACCCAGAGCTGGCTAAGCCATTCCTTCTAGGGCATGTTTTCCAGGCCTTTTACCATTTTGGTCACCCGCCTCTGGACAAGTTCCAGCTTATCAATATCCTTCCTGAACTGTGGTGCCTAGAACTGGACACAGTGTTGCAGGTGGGATCTGACCAAAGTAGAATAAAGTGGCAATATCACTTCCCTCAGCCTAGACACTGTACTCCTGTTGATGTAGGCTGGAGCCACACTGACTTTTTTAGCTGTTGCATCACACTACAGACTCAAGTTCAGCTTGCGGTCTACTAAGACTCCTAGATCCTTTTCACATGTACTGTGGTCAAGCCAGGTCTCACCCATCTTATAACTTTGCATTTTATTTTTATTTTTTTCTGCCCAAGTGTAGTACCTTACGTTTCTCACTGTTGAAATTCATTTTATTGGTTTTGGCCCAGCTCTCTAATCTGTCATTTTGAATTCTGAGTCTGTCCTCTGGGGTGTTAGCTACCCTGCCTAATTTTCCTCAGTTGTGAGTGATGAGGACAGCTACGTGAATTTCTACAGAAGTGGATATCTGTCGTTTCACACTCAGGTTCAAAATATATCTAGCTAATATGATTTTTTTCTGTGTGGCACAATTGTCCATAAACATGTCCTGTAGTTTAAATGTATGAACATAAGGAGAGCATGCGGCACTCCTGTGATGTTCAGTCCTTGAAGGCTGTTGTTAGCCCATATTTAATATTCAATGTGTTGCTTGTGTTAATTCTCTTTTCAGCATATTATCTGCTTTTCTCCATTTCACTGAGTCCTCCTTCTATTTTTCCTCAATGTCTTTTACTTTTAACATTTTTTTTTAATTACTGTGGGCAACTGAGGCAGCCTTCCAGCTGTGGGTCAGAGTCCATTAGTACCATGTGTCATGTTTTCAATATCACAGGAATGTTTCCAGTGTAGGATTGCCCTTCACTACCTCATTCCTGTTGAAAGAGTATTGAATTGTTGCACTATCATTCTTCCTAGCTGAGGCCAAAACACATCAATCATGACGGCAAGACAATACTTCAAACATGAGTTGCTCAGGCTGTCATGAGATTCATGGGAGTTACTTTCCCCATTTTTAATTAAAGATAAGTAATAAGGAAAGGAGTAGAATTATGTCTTTGGGCACTGACCCTCTTAGTTGTTGAGAGCGTGGGGCCTGGTTAGTCCTTTAAGAGTTGTCCGTAGTTAAGGCAGACACTTCATTACAAACCGTTCTCAGCTACAAGAAAGGAATTTGATCTATTTAGAGACTGTTTTGGAAAACACAAAGGAATTCCATCCATTCTGTTGAGTGGATTTTTATTTTCCTATTCAAATTCCAGATTCCATTGAGAAATAACAAACTGTTTCATGTAAGACCATTGGGCAGAACTGGGCAGAAGTTGAAAATAAGATATGATCTCATCCTGACCAAAATAAGCAACCTAGCACCAGACTTCCCTTGTTTTACAAGGAGCTTCTTTTGAAGCTTGTTTTGTATTTGGTTGGCTGTAGGCCACATTTGTCTCTTTCCTTTCCAGATTTATTCATTTAAATGCTGCCATCTTGTGGGTCAGTTAAACAGCATATGGAAATATTTTATTTATGTATGATTATTTATTGGTACCTACATTATTCTTAATCACTTTGTAAAAGCAGGACATTTAAGTACTCAAAAGGTTTGACTGTCTCAAACAGACAAGAGATTCAAGATTTAAAATTTCTCTCTGTTTTACATTTTATTTTATCTTTTTGCTTGGGAATCCTTCATAAATTTATTAACAGTATTATGAAACAGATGCTTAAACAAACACCCATGTTCCTCTGTAGACAGGCATAGTTCTTGGATTGTATACACTTAATGTTGACTAGTTGTACCGTAATGTAGAGTAGTACATGCATTCGGACACAAGTCCAGCTGACAGCAGCATTCTGAACAAAGACAATATCTGCATTTGAGTGCACATCTGAATGCAAATCTGGAGACCAGGTGCACATCCAACTTATTTAACCAAGCATCTCCTGAATTTGGTTCCATACTTAGATCTCCTTATCTGAATTAAGGTTACAAAGTATAGCAAAAGCAAAACACCACATAACAAATCATTCTTCCAATACTGGGAAGAGTCTTGCTGGAATTTTGAGAAGCCCTCGAAGCATATGCTCAGGAAGCAGATGGGGGAAACAGATTATTTAAGTGTAGAACAGGAATTTGTACACTGTGAATACCTTCTGTGGGTGCCAAATAGGATTTAAGACTATCAGATTTTCCTAATAGTGTTTTCATGTATGGAACATTCTCTTATATTGGAAAGTCTCTGGACAGCCCCTGTTACATAAAATAAACCTCTCTGCATGCAAAGTGTGTGCTGTAATGCTCAGCTGTGGTCCCTTTCTCAATGTCATAGCTCAAAGTCAGCTTCAAGCAGGCACTCAGAACTAACACAACAGGCTGCTTTGCACTACTGTACTGTTTTCTGCCTTTGAAAAATATGTCCATGTTTTGTAGAATTGCTAGTATTCTTAACCAAGTAGCACATTCAGGAATCTAGACACCAAAACCAGAATGATCACTTACTGATAGGTTGGTTCTTAAACAGCAGAAAAGAGAAACACTCTTTCTTCATCTATAATTAATGATCAATGATATGAATATAAGTTACCTGAATAAAATCTGCCTGCTCAGCTGAGCTATTCTTAGTTACCAACCATGGTGTGTGTTTCCTTTAAAAATGCAAAAAGACCAGCAATCTTTTCTATCATATCCTTTTAGATCTAATTACATGAGAGAAAATGGAGTGGCTGAATGCAAAAGATGGGCAACTGAACAATTTAAGGCAATATCAGTAGCAGATGGCTGCATGGCTCAGTTCAGATGTAATGCCTACCCATGGTTTAGAGGAGTAGTGAGGATCATGCAGCCCTCCAGATGTTGTTATTCTATAAGTGTCAGCATCCCAGTCCAACATCATCTGGACTCAGGGACACATAATACCCATTCCTGGTTGAGAACTATGTGGAAAAGTCTGCAATGAACTTCAAGAACTGTGCATTCTCTCTTCATGTATCTTCTTTCCTATACTTGCTGTGAAATGCTCCAGGTTTAATGGCAGTCTTTAGCAGCCTCCAGGCAGCTGTCAGAGACCTCACTGGATTCTCCCTCACTGAAGCTTGCCCATATTTCTGTGCTGGGGTTAACCAAATGGCCATAAGAGGCAACTGAACAGGTGTCATGTTCATTCTTCCACAATAATCTGGAGCAATGCTACCCTGGGGCATTATGGAGATATCAAAGAAGAGTGCACCTTAGGTATGGCCACCACAGACACTACTGGTGATGCTGCCCAGTTCCTACTACTTCCAGGAGGAACAAGATCTTGGTATCAGAGAAGAGTGTTGGGGGGTGTTCCCTGGCTTATGCCAAACTTGAATTTGTTGTTTTATCCAAACCAGGAAAATATGATTTGTTCTAATCTTGCATTCATGAATATAAACAAGAGTTAGATCTTTGTTGAAGGTTTGTTCACCTAGCAGCAAGCCATTTTTCCTGTTACTTGCTGTCACCAAATGGTACAAGAACATCTTGATCCCACTGGCAGTTCAGTAAAATGGGCTTTATCAAAGTCTTTGAAATGATTTGGAGAAACAAATGTAGTAATAATTTACCAGTATGCATGTTTTTCATTCTCTCTCTTCCTCCTACCCTGTCAACCCTCCTGCCTTATTATTAAAGAACTCCCAGCATATGGTTTCAACTGTGGATTTGGCTACAGTTCCCAGAAGACAATCTGCCGTTGGGAGCATGATAACCAACTGGACCTGAGATGGGCTGTGCTCACCAGCAAAACAGGACCCATTCAAGACCACACAGGTAAAGTAGGGTTCATATCCGAATTAAGGTTGCAATGAGAGGGAAGGGAGAGGGAAAAGGAGCATTGTGTTTAAAATCAAAAGACCTGCTGAGAAGTGGTATTTTATGTTACTGGATTTCACAGTGATGGAAAGGGCAGTGCTGTTTCAAACCCTTCAAATGAATTATTGCCAGATTGAGCTATATTAAAGCCTTTATTCTTGAAGTGTGCATAACTTCCCGAGCTTTTGTCAAAAACATTTAAATAATACCCATTTAAAAAATACATTTAGGGAGCCCTTTTCAGGCTTCCTTCTTTAATCTCAAGTCATCGCATGCTTCCTGCTTTTTTTGCAATGACACACTCAAAGCCCAGTGAGCAAAGGCCATTTTGTGACCTGCGTGCCTCCCAATTATTGTTCTCTTTTTCATTATGCAGATAAGTCAAATATGCTGGCAGTGACCCCCCCATCTCCACTTTCAGAACCCCTCCCCTCTTTATTTAATGAGAATGACAAGGAAATTAGACAAAATTGGGCTCCTTAAATTTAGAGACACTTTCAATTGAATCCTAAGACAAGTACATTTGGTTTTAGGGGATAGGAAAAAAAAAGTTAAAATACTTTGACTATAAATGGCACTGTACAAATAAATGGCATCAAATTAAGCGAAAGGCAGTTAGCTGAAATGAAGGCTGTAATAATGGGAAAAAATCATGCAAAGTAAAATGAAATGACTCAGTAAGATCTGACATTGAAGGGAGGTTAAAAGCCATGTTAGCCAAGGACTGACAAAATCTAAAAGGCATGCATAAGTTGAGTTCTAATTAAGACAAAGAAGGCAGAGTTCCTGACCCAGCGCTGCAATAATATTCTTGAAATGAAAAATATTTGAACTTTGCCATGAGTGTCTAGAGACAAGCACAACTTGTCCTCTCACTGAAGGGCTGGAAAGAAAATGACATTTCTTAAAAGAGGTTTTGTTATCACTAGGCTTCAGAGTTTCAGGTGCCTTTTTACATTCCAAGAGCTGTAATCTGGAAATGTTTTCACGGAAGCATTTGTGAGTCTGGTTTCTTCTTTTCTGCTATGACATTCTTGGCAGTGCTCAGACTCATTTTGCCAGCATTTAAAGGGGCAAATCAGCTGCTGTTTCACACTGTGGCACCCAAAGAGCCACTTTGGGTATTTTAGATAGAAAAGTGGAGCATCAATATATTGAAATTAATGAATTAAATGCAGAAGTACTGTTTGTAATTATTACAGAATTGTGAGTGAGTAGACTGAGGCCATTTCTGCCTTAGACTGTTATACCCCTATTATTCCACTTTCAACATCCTATGGAATCCTGGGGTTTGCAGTTTAGGAAGGAGCCGGCTGGCATCTCCCTGAACTGCAAACCCCAGGATTCCACAGGATGTTGAAAGTGGAATAATAGTGCTATAACAGTCTAGTGCGGAAATGGCCTGAGTTGGTATGAACATCTGAGATTGAGGAATAAAATTTCTTAATTCCTTTGGAACATTCACTCTTCACATACAGCCTTCATCCAGCTAATTTTAGCATTAGTTATAAACAGGGCTAAAATATGTATGAAAGGTCATTAGGGTTCCTATCCTACTATATAGCAAATAACTACCTACCTTGCCACCCCTTCATTCCCTAGACCTGTTGCATCCTTCACTTCCTGTGGCAAGCAGGAATCAGGTCTTTTTCATAGCAGTTAAGGGACAGAGCTGACATCTATACTGAGCTAGGAATGGTGGAAGAAGGCACGGCCATCACATGTTCCATTACAATGGGAAATTTAAAGGCGTAAAGACATGAATTCTCTGAATTGCCAAGATGGTAGCCTTAGCAACAGTTGCAGTGGGTTCGTTTTCCTCATCAAACTGGAGAAGTTGCATCTAGGGATGCTTGAGAAGTTTCTTCATTTTGAAACAAACTGACTGATCCTCAGTTCCTGAGTTATCCTTTCAATGAGAGAATTCTCCAGATTTGCAACATCATTTTAAATTTAATAAAAATCCCCAAATGCATATGGTAAATACATATTTTAACATTATGTGTCTACAAAATGCATATTTTAATATAATATATACATATTGTTTCCAAAGATTAAATACATATAAAATGTGCTGAAATTCTTGCATGGATTTTTGTAAAGCCTCAGATGTATAGGGAAACAAGGTGAAATGAACTGGCTTAGGAGGAAGAGGAAGAGGAGGAGTTAGTTGCAGTACAGCCCTTAGATAAACATTATTCAGATATTTGGGAAGAGAGCAGTATGTCCTTAGGAGATTACAGCAGTGCATGCAATTTCCCCAAAAACTGGCACATCAGGGAGAAGCCCTGACAGATTAGCTTTTGAAATTGTGGAGGAATATTATGCAGTAGAATGGGATACAAAATTGCAGTTCTCCTATATACTTTCAAAGATGGTACCACTGTGCTACCATGTGTCCTTCAAATACCTGAATTGAATCTAGGAAGGTCGATGTTTTCAATGAAGTCCCCCAACTCTTTGATTTAGTTGATTCATCTCTGTTGGGAGTTGTTTTAGTAAACAAGCTCTTTAATTCAGGGGTAGGCAACCTGGTGCCATCTAGCTATTTTGGACTGCAGACTCCATAATCCTATAACACTGACTATGGTAACTTGGGCTAATGGGGATTTATTTATTTATTCATTGAGAGCAATCATGCCCACACCCTTCAGCCAAAAAAAACACAGTTTACAGATTGTTAATTTGACCGTTCTCTGCTCTCAGGCTTAACAGTCTAAAAAGACATGGAACAAGGAGGGGATGTAGTCCGGAAAACTTGCCTTCTATTCTCTCCCTCAAAGGCCAGAGCAGTGGCAATTTGTTGGGGAGGGGCCAGCTTTAATCAGCCAGTGGCACAAAAGTGCTGTATCTGGCTATTGTTCTTTCCCCCAGAGGACACAGCAATGTCAGTTGGTACAGGAGAACCAGCTGCTGGAACCAAGGCATGATGGTACTATATTTAAAACATCAGGAGGGCTCCAGGTTGTCTAACCCTACTGTGGTCTGTTAACATGGTGCACCTTATCCTTCCTACCTATACTATCCCCCTGAATTATTCACTGTCCCCTGTCTTTCTACTGTATGGGAGGATATATTGAGAATGTTCATGCACATAAAATGTTGACTGTGCTGGGAAGGGGAGATTAGAAGAGAGTACACTACAAAGTGACCTTCAAGTGTTTTTGCAGACTTAAAGTTCTGTAGGAAATCTTTAGATAAGGCCCGATCAGTTCTGGTGTGCTTGCGCTTTATCAGGCTTAAGAGAGCCAAAAGTGGGCCATTATTTCTAATGCAGTCTTTTTGTCACAGCAGGAGATGGCAATTTCATTTACTCACAAGCTGATGAAAACCAGAAAGGCAAAGTTGCACGGCTCATCAGCCCCATCATCAACCCGCAGAACTCTGCACTCTGCATGACTTTTTGGTATCATATGTCGGGCCCCCACGTAGGCACGCTAAGAATCAAACTGCGGTACCAGGCACCTAAAGAGTATGATCAGGTCTTGTTGACACTTAGTGGAAATCAGGGAAACTGTTGGAAAGAAGGGCGGGTCTTTCTTCATAAATCTGCGAAACATTATCAGGTAAGTAAAGATGTGTAGGTATGAGAGAGCCATTGCAAAGAGGTATAACATGCTTTGTGCGCAGGTCTCAGACTGAATCCTTAGAATCTTTGGAGCAAAGATTTCAGGGATTGAATTTGGGACCTTCTGCATATAAAGCCCATGTTCTAAACTAGAACTATGGCCTTTTGACTCTTTATTTCTGCCGCCCTCTTTTCTCACCCTGCCCTTCTCTTTCACTTGCTCTACCTCCTCACACAAAAAGGGGGAAAAAAAACATTCTTGCTAGAGATTTAGACTGATCACATACAGAAAGCTTTTGAAATTATTCAACAGATGGTGGCACATTGCCCATCCCTGACTTAAAATGATCTCAGGGAGAAGAAGGATTTTTGCATGTAACCTGGAATATCCACTGCCAGTCAATATGGAAGTCCTGGCTTAAGTGGACCAGTGGCCTAACAGTACAGAGACCATCCTCATATTGGTATTACCAAGACTAAGCAGCTGTCTGCATTTGTACACTTACAGATGTGGAAGATGCCAGACCTGTATTAGCTGCTCAGTAATAAAAAATAAAACAGTTTTTACAGATTGCAACTCTGATGGATTCAAAGTCACCTGTTCTGCAGGCAACTGCAATTGCGATATAAGCTTTTCCTGCACCACATTTTCCTTATCTAAAAGGAATTATTTTTTCCTTCCAGTTTATTAACTGAGTGATTAAATGATTCATTGCAGAAACTTCAATAGTACACTTCCATCATGTATCTATATTTTGAAATAGAAGGATAGCACAAACAACAATTCCCTTCAAAAAAAAAATTACAGTAAAATCCACTGCAATTGTTTAAATAATTTTAAAGGGATTTCTTTTTCCTGGCACTGAAGTGAAAGATGTTTTTTGCTGACACTGAAAAAGCCATCATGGACACTGGTTTCCATCAGCAGAGTGCCACCATACAGAAAAGTCTCTCTTTGTGGTTACTGTCTTCCTTGCTTCAATAGCAAGGGTACCTGGAGGAGAGCCTCTGTGAAAGGGAGAATAGCATCTGCCACAGCAGATTGGCTCTTAACAGCCTTGGGGCATTTGCATTTGTGAAGCTGAAAGCAGTCCCTGCTTCAGAGAGGTTTGTAGATCAAATGTATATTGATCAACATGTTCATTGCATCTCTGTACTAATTCTTCTTTCCCATTAACAATGATCAGATGATAACATAAATAGCATGAGGGAAGATCAGAGGTGATTTGATCTTGATCATGTGGAAATGGCCAAGGTCAGTTTGCCAAGATAATGTGGAATTTGCATGTGTTGCCCAAATATTCTCATATTTCATAGCGGTGCAGATAAAAAGGCCAACCTGTTTTACAAATTATCCCTCATGTCAGAGTTCCAATTTTATATGGTCATTCTTTTGGAACATTAGAAAAGGTGAAAAAAGATGTATGACATGTTTGTCTTCACAAGTGACAAACAGATGGTATTACTTTCTACCTTTCATTCATGTGCTTGTCAAAGAATAGGAATGTCTATCCTCTGCTTCTGGCCATTAGCTCTAAATTGGCCAAATTCAATATTTTTACTAGGTGATGGTGGAAGGAGAAATAGGAAGAGGAACTGGAGGAATTGCAGTTGATGACATTAACTTTGACAGCCACATATCCCAGGAGGAATGCCGAAGTAAGTGTAACTTGCTGTGAACTACAAAACATTTAATGCAAAACATTATGAATTCTTGGTATGGAAGCTCAGAAACAGATACAAAGATCCTACTTTTTCTCAACCAGTGTGCAAAGTGCCTTATAATGTTCATTTCACTCCAGCATTTTGAAATTAATTAGACCACTGAGAGCTCAGTTCCATGGAAAGTTAGGTGATTTCCATGGGGTCACATTTGACTCTGCATAGGTTGAGATTATACGTGAACTTCATGATTGTGCTGGAATCTGAACATATTATTCTTGTCATTCTTCTCCAAACTTGGGCTATCATTGGCTTAAAGACCACAAAGGCAATTAGGTTGCAGTTATGTGGTCTTTGAGAGTATGTCCCAGAGTTCATAAAGTGGTGTGACATGCCCCTGGAGAGGAACGGCCATTCAGTAATACATGACACAGTTCATATGCTATTACAGTCCCAAGTTAAAACCATCATATCTCCAGGTCATATCCATACAGCCTAGTATTGCCTGCTGTGAGTGACAGCAGCTCTTCAGGATTTCAGAAAGAGAAAATTCAGTTGCTACTTGATACTGTTTAGCTTGAGATATGATGTACTGAACCTGGTATGTTGTTGTCAGGTGCCTTCAAGTCCTTTCCAGCTTATGGAAACCTTAAGGGAAACCTATCACAGGGTTTTCTTGGCAAGATTTGGTCAAAGAGAGTTTGCCATTTCCTTCCTTTGAGACTGAAAGAGGTCACTCAATGGATTTCCGTGGCTGAGCAGGGATCTGAACCCTGGTCTCTCAGAGTCCTAGCCCAACACCCAGACCACCACACACATTGGCTCTCACCTGGGATGTTGCAGCAATGCAAAGTTTGTGCTTTATTACTTTCCTTCTCCATGGGAAGAAATCCACACTACTGTATAAACCCTGGGGCATTGTCCCAAGGACCACAAAACTAAATGACTAAAACATATACAATAAATCAGCAATTTTTGAAGGTATCGGTCTGCCATCCTTGCATCTCATTCCGCTCACGGAATGGCTGATACTAGAAATGTGCCACAGTATTCAGATCTACACATAAAACTAGATCTACACATAAATAGAGCTATCAAGCATTTCCTATCACTTTAGATTCTAGACTCTGCAAGCTGATTTCACAATTAACCTCACTTGTGCCTAATAATCTGTGTGGGATTGTGATCAAAGGATGTATATCTTACAGTTGAAACCACAGGTCTGTCTGTTCCAAAATCCTTCTTTAAACACTGCAGCCAGCAGTACTATTTTTTTGTGATTAAGGGCTGCTGGTATATGATTAAGAGTTTTACTGTACTGGGCTCCAGGATTATGAATGCATTGAAAGAAACATGCTAATTTTGCCCACTGATTTTCATTTGCCAGGGACAGAAACTCCCTGCTGATAACCGTAAAACTGAGCCAAGCTGGGGTGGAGGAAGGACTTCTAAATCCCCTTTTTTTTTCTTCTTTGCTAATTTTGGGAGACCAGGTTAATGAACATTTATGTCAAGCTGACACAATCATGCTCCAAGACAGGAGAAAAATTCTAAACACCGTTATTGCCAGCGTGAAAGCCAATCAGTATTTGTCACCTTGATAATCAATGTCAATTCTCTTTGCTTGCTAGAGTCAAACACAGGAAATGAACCACTCGAACTAGAGCCAGACATTAATCAAACAGGTAAAATGCTCCTTTAGTAAAAAAAATTCCTTGATTGTTGTGTGAATCTGTGCATTGTATTAATTTATTTTAATCTCCATTGCATTAATGACTCTTCTATATAAACATATATAGAGTTGATTTACTGATGTATAGACACTGTTTAGTTTTTATGCATGTTTTTTCAATGCTTTTAAAAGAGACAAATTTGTCTGGAGACAAATTACAGACAAAAGTATTTGTTTTGTTTTGGGTTTTGTTTTTGTTTTTTTGTTTTTTTAAGGGCATGGCAGCAGGTGGTCTGAGACAGGCGTTCATTACTTGCAGCGTATACTGATTTCACTGAATTGTCATGTTCCAAACACTGTCTGGGGAAATCAACAGAAGCAAGAGCAGAACACATTGTACAGAAAGACAAAACAGGGACTTATTTTCTTTGCAACGGAGCTGGGAGCTGGTTCCAATAGTTTTAGCTCAATGGTCTTTATTCTGTAGCAAGCAATATTAAGGGAACAAAATCCACGTGTAAATAAATTCCAAAAGGCAGGACAGTGGACCCTCTGTATAAGCGACCCTACAATCCACGGTTTTGAATAACCATGTAGTATCATATCATATACCTAAAATGGCAATGACTTGAATGTGGATGCACTGAAGTTATCCGTGAGCATATCGCCATCATTTAACATAATTAGATGTGAGCATTCATGATTTTTCACTATTTCTGGACATTCCTGGAATGGAACCTCCACATATTTGCAGGGCCCATTATAACTCAAACTTCAGTGAGAGACCCACTGAATACTCAGGTGTCCAAAGTGGTTTGTAGATATAAACCCCAAAGTGTTTCAAAACTACACTTAAAAGCTGACATGGAAACTTATCAAGAAACACTACAATTGGTACATCCGTTGGAATTATACAGTCATGGAACCTGGTTCCTGTCACCTGTCTCCAGGTGGCACAATTGTGCTGCAACTTATTGATGGGTTTTCTCTGTCAATGACTGGCAATCGCAACACCCTCCTGCTGCCCGCCCACACTTATCTGAGCTGAGGAGGGTCAGGAAGTGCAATGCCTGCACTTCCTGCCCCAGTGCAGCTTGAGACAGTACCTGGCTGCACTACAGAAGCAAGAGATGTGGCCATTGCACCTCCTGCATTCCCACAGGCAGCTGGTGTGGAGAGGAGTGCTCCTGTTGCACTCCCCTCCTGGGAGAACTTCTACCAAGATCCCCACGAGATGCCACTGGGATCAGGTAGGATGCAGAAACGGCCTAACTCAGACATGCGTCCGGTCCCAGCCCTGTCTTTACATTTTCAGCTGACTCCATAAAGCCTGAAATACTTCCAAACCCTGTTTGCTTGCTTTTCTTTCATTCCTGTGTGCATTTACTCAGCCTCCAGTTACAGTGCCCCCTCTTTATTCCACTGCAGGGTTTACTCCTGATTACCGTGAAAATGGGGAGCCCTACAATGACAACATCTCCAGAAAGCCGGGCAATGTCCTGAAGACTCTTGACCCCATTCTCATCACTATCATAGCCATGAGTGCGCTGGGAGTGCTTCTAGGGGCCATTTGTGGAGTCATTCTGTACTGTGCCTGTTGGCACAATGGGATGTCAGATAGGAACTTGTCTGCACTGGAGAACTACAATTTTGAACTTGTGGATGGCGTGAAATTAAAAAAAGATAAACTGAACGCACAGAATACTTACTCAGAGGCGTGAAGAGGATATAGCTAAAGAGGTTGTGGAGAATTGAGATGGAAGGACATATCACTAGCTTATGCTGGGGAACTGTGCATCTTCTTTTACTGTACAGGCTGAAAACCGCGTTCAGGACGCTGAGCCAAGCTTTTCTCAGGAGCTTCAGTGAGTGTAACAGATGTACTAAAACATGGACAACAATCTGTGTTAAACAATCTGAATCATGTACAGTTTACTTCTGTTTCTGTTTTGATTTGAAATAATCAAATGCTGGTGTTGAGACCAAGTATGATTGACTTAAGAGGGGATGTTTCTTTTGGTCTTTCCTTAATTCTTTTTCCTTCCTTTTCCCCCATTCCCTCCCTTCTTGCTTTTGTTTCCTCCTCCCCCACCCTCCACTCTGTTTGATATTTTTTTAACTGTGCAAAAATCCAAGATGCTGTCACAAAGTGTGTTTTGGGGGGTCCTTTGGATGGACATGCTGTCTGTAGCTCAGTGCCCAGAAAAAAAATATATCAGAGTAACAGCAACTTAGTGGATTCCTAAACCTGTATTTGTGTATAACTGCTTGTGTTGTGCATAGGCAAAGGAGGGTTAGGGTGTTTTTGAAAACAAAACAAAAAAAGTACTGTAGCATCAGTACTAGTATAGTGTGTCAGCTCTGTTTAACAAGCAATACAGTCAGAATTTTATTGGTGTTTCTCAATGTTGTACTAAACTTTGTGCTTGTGAATTCCATACAAGAAATACGTGCCATCATCCAGAAACAACCGGCAAACCAAGTGTACTGCCTCTATTTGTAAGAAAACAAAGCAAAAGTCCTTGGCACTGGCTAGTGTGTGTCCTCTCAAGTGCCTTTTTGTTTGTACTGCTTCTCATTGTGTTAACATTAACTCCACCTTTGTCTCTCTCCAGTTAAAGTCCTTATTACTTACCCTGAGGGCTCACTGACTAACAAGAAAGTATATTTTAGTGTAAGCAAACCTTGGGAAGTCAAGGGCTAAGGAAATCAGACAACTTGGTGGCTTGATTCTTCCACTTCCTGTATTTCAATTTAATGTTTCTGGACCATTTTTGTACAAAGCTGCAATATTTTCCCCCTTCTCCGTTTATTGTTCTTTCATATAGAATGTATTTTCAAATATAAGCACTCACTTCCTTTCTCTCTCTCTCTCTCTTTCTCTCTCTCTCTAATTAGATTGTTGCATAAGCATTTGCCATTGTCAAGGAAAGGAAAATGCAGCTTTAATTCACTGGTAATGGCAAAAAGAAAAAAAAAAGGATTTATTAGACTTTGTGTTTTATTTTGTTTTGTTTTGCTGTTTTTGTTTTTTTTTTCTTATTTTAAGTAAGGGAGATTTCTTAACTTTACACTCCAAAGTTGAACTTTGGATTTCTTGTTAACAACAAAGTGACAGTATCTTTTCATTTTCCTTTAGTAAACCATGAAATCAGTCCTTTAATTCTGTGCAAGGCTTTCATATTAATAGATAGCAAAAGGGGGCTGTTTTTGATTTCACAAAACAAAGAATGTCTCTTGCCATCTACTAGCCATGCTATCCAATGTAACGGTAATTATCTCTGTGTAGGTCTCATTCATCTTAATTCGGGTTACAGTGATGCTGCTACCAGTGGTGCTGTGTTGGCTTAGCCAACAGTAGATAAGTTAAAAATCAATTAATTAATGATGACATATTAATCCTAAACTGGGTTAAAATATTACAGAATGAAAACCAATAACAGTGTAAAGCAAGAATGTACAAGCCAGGTTCAAAAACATATCAGACTGCGTACAACATTTATATTTCCCTCTTTCTTTTTCAGGATACTGTAAAAGAGTATCTGTTTAAAGAAAGCAACAAGAGATGCAATGCATTTAGGAATTAAATTATTCTTCAAAAGACATAATTAAGATTTTAAATGACAAGTAGGCATCCAGTAATCACAAAATGATTTTGCCACATCAGCTTATTGGCAGTGGGAAACATTTCAATCAAATGTGTACCCTTGCATGGTGAGAGTTGGTAGGCATAATTTCCGTATGAACCTTCAAAAGCTAGACTTAACGCAGATTTACAACCACAGCAATCGCCCAAAGAAGGCAGATTTCAAGGCTAAACATTTGCCACAAGGGGAAAGTAGCACCTGCTTCAGATTTAATTCCTAAATGCATTATCCAAACTACACTGATTGAAACACCCAGCTAGTTAATTATCCCAAAGAGAAGATCAAGCTCAAATACTTTTCATCTGCACTTGTTTCATGTAATATTTAGTTGCATCATGGAATTATCGGCTTTGCCTTAGCAATGGTTATCACATGGGCATCTTAAGATCCATGACCTAAAAGCATACAAATACCATTTAAGACGTGGGGCTTGCCTTACACAAAGACCTCTCCCTGGCAGAACTCTGGAAGCAATGAGCAATTACATTTCTTGACAATGAAAATGGATTTGTTCACATGGAGACAATTTATACTGCTTTCTACAGAGTCCATCTGGCAGAGCATTGCCTGTTCTGGCTGGCAGTAGTTCTCCAGGGTGTCAAAAGAAAGAGGTCATTTCTGCCTCTATTACAGTAGGTGCTTTTAAAACTAGAGATGTAGGGGACTGATCCTGGGACCTTTTGCATGCAAAGCATGTATTCTGTCACTGAGCTTCTTATCACTCAGTCCTTTAACGCTAGATAACTTTCAGTAAAGTCTGAGAACTGTCTTCTTGGAAGAAGCATTGTGCTTGAGCTGATGCTTGATAATATGAAAGCTTTGTATTGTTACAGCTCATTCACACATGTTAGTAATCACTATTTGCAACAACATGTGATTAATACGCAAGTGTGAATTATTCCCAGTCCAGCAAAGTGAAGCCTGTACTATTATTTGATACTTATTCAGTGCAAGAAGCTAGAGGTGACATGCTCACTGTTCCAGGGTCTCTAACACAAGGAGATGATGTTGGATTCCAGTCCCTATCAATGCTAGATAACATGATGCATTTTCAGTGGTGAAAGGAGTTGTAGTTCAATGTCTAAAGGTCACAGGTTCCCTGCCCCTGGCCTCACAGTCCAATCCTCTGCCTATTTACTCAGAAATAAGCCCCACTGTGCTCAGTGGGACTTAAGCCTAAGGAAGTGCATAGGGCTGCAGAATGCTTTTAAATAATGTTGCATGGATCTTAAGTTGCATGTCATAGGCAGCTCTCTTGGGACAACATGGAACATGATAGTGTGAATAGCCCAGCATTTCCTTTCTTCACCTTCCTGTTTGAAAACAAATGCTCCCATTCCCGGAAACCTAACTAAACTTGTTCCAGCCACCCTCCACACATATTTCACTTTGTTGAAATTGATGGGGGTTTAGCTATTGACTTTGTTCTAGTTGGAACAGAAAAAGGGTTGGACTTCCATCCACCCAACATCACCCTTGTGTCTCCTCTATTTCAATGTGTGCCACTTCTGCAGAAACAAAAACTTTTCTTTCTATGGTTCCATCTCAAAATAGCATCTGTGCTGGAAAATAAACGCCTATGGTGGTGGTGTATTAACAAGATGGCAGAGCAACAACATCACATGAGTATGGTATGAATATTAGTTCAACATTTAGCAGGTGTGTTGGAGCAGATATTTGAAGCTAATATGCCCTCTGGCAGCTAGCATCTTTCATGAAGGTGGTTTGGTGAATCTTCTTTGGGTTTTAATCCAGACATTAAAACAGACTTCCAAGGTGCAGAACCCTACCCACTAAACAGGATACACACCTTGAATAGCTCCTTTAATGTTCACAGTAAAACTCAAAGCTGATTTGCTGTCTTACTAGCATGGAAGTCATCAGCCATCACTGAGTGTACCAGAGTGCTAACTGCAAAGGTAGAATAAGACAACCCATTGCTATACCTTAGTCTCTCCCTCCAAGCTGCTACCCTTGTGTGTTCATTTTCAGCCTGTCATCTAGCTGGAGATTATGGAATTTGTAGTCAAATACATCCAGGAGCAGTGGATTAGGGAAAGCTGTGGTGTCTGTTGAACACTAGAGCAGAACATTGGGGATCCTATTTGTTCAAACAGGAATTGAATCAAAACTGCCCTTCTACAAAGGAAAAGTGATACTGCAACTTTAAATGAAAAAAGAAGTTATCTTGCACTGATAAATATATTTAAAAATTATATGTTTATAAAGTTATTAATTTGTAAAGGCAGTGTTACAAAATGTTCAGTTTATATTGTTTTAGATTGTTTCATAATTTTGAAAGTGTAAAATAACATATTTTTTTCTTTTATCAAAAAAAATCCTATAAAAATCTTCAGTAGTGAATGGATTTCATTTTACTGGTATGTTATTGCTTCATGTTTTGTACCATCATAAAATTTTGTGCAAATTTTTTTACAGAAATTTTTTTATTTTCTATGACAATATGACACTTTTAAATTGTTATTTCAAAAATGAACAGCGAAGCCTTAACTTTGAATGACGTTTGTATTCTCGGACACTGAGTAGCATTAAAAACAAGCAAACATAGGATTGCATTGTAATTTAAATTTCCAGACAATGACTACTACATTCCAAAGAAACAGTTGAATTAAACATTTTCATAAAATACCCCATACCTTCATGGCTTTTATTACGCTTACAGCTTTACCAGTTTTAAAACAGAATGCCTTTTCAAAACATCTTTAAATGATATCATTGGTTAAGACAAAAAAAAAACTTGTCACCAAAAATAAATCAAACTTCCAGGGAAAGAAATTCCATATCCAAAATGGACTTCCAGACTATCACACATGACACTTCTTAGAACGGGCATTAGCTATTGCATATTCAGATCCCCTGAATCTGAAAGTCAGCAGAACATTCCTATGTATATTTACTCAGAGGTAAACTTCACTGAACTGCAAGGCTGTACTATAGCATGACAGGTTAAATTGCAGTTCATGTGTTCTGGATGGGATTGCCACAGACACTCCACAGAGAACAAAATCTTTGCATTTAAATTGTTTTCTGGATCAGATATGCTGTTTGCAAAAGTCTACAGAATAACAGAAAAACATAGCTCCTGTTGGTGGGTATAGAACTACTACTTGACACCAGAGCTTGGAAGCAGTGGCTGGAATTCACTATTGCAGTTACAAATGCATAACCTTGAGTTATTAGTAACCGATTCATATTTATGATCCCTACGTGCAGGAAATATGTAGGGATCATAAAAGTCCACCAGTTCTGATTTACAGGGCAGCAGCCACTGCAAGCAATGGGGGTCTGTTCTCCTGACAATCAGAGTGCAGTAAACTGACATTTCTGCCTGCCTCTCATGAGTGCTCTCTGTTGCAAGGAGGAACTATGACAAGGATAGAATCAAAGAGTTGGAAGAGACCATAGGGGCCATCCAGTCCAACCCCCTGCCATTCAGGAACACATATCAAAGCACTCCCAACCGATGGCCATCCAGCCTCTGCTTAAAAACCTCCAAAGAAGGGGACTTCACCACACTCCGAGGCAGCATATTCCACTGCTGAACAGCTCTTGACAGTCAAGAAGTTCCTCCTGAGGTTCAGATAGAATCTCCTTTCCTGTAGCTTGAACGCTGCAGGATGGTCATACCAGAGGTCACCTGTAGGAATGGGGTGGAAACATCACTCTGTCACCCTGGCACTCATAGCAGGTCATACCCAGTAAGTAAGGTGGGGGAGGCGAGTAGAAGATGCTAGTTAGTTAAGAGCTAGAATCTCAGCCAGAATTATTTTTGATTGCTTGCTTGCTTGCTTGATCTCTAGAGTCACACTGGCTGGTAGATTCTGGAAACTGCTGTCCAAAAAAAAATTTCCAACTCTGGGCTGAGCAGTCTACTTGACAAGATAGAGACAGATAGGCAATCAACCAAATTAGTAGCCATTTATATGTTCTTTATAAGACTTGGGACTTAATTGAATTTTGTTGGCCTCATGTATTATCTGACCTCAGCTAACCTGGAAACTGTAATATCCTTCTCTGGTTATCTACAGAATTGGTGCTAAACTTCAGCAAAGACTGCAACAGCACCAGAATGGTGCAAAACAGTGGATAGGCTCCCATGCCAGAGTTCTTAACCAGAGACATACTCAGTATCTCACTCCAGTGCATTAGCCCTGGAAATGGAACAGGAGATACTGCGAAGAAGAGGTCTTTGGTTATTATTTCATATTGGCTTAGTTATTTGGCTTGCATTTGAGGGAGGGTATACTGACACAAGAACTGCCCTCAGCAGAAGTCTAAGGAAGACTTTGGACCCAAACCCAAAATGCCCTGCATCACTGCTACTAGAACATCTTAACCCCACTGGCAAGATGTAAGTCTGTAGAATACCCTTGGTGAGAGCACTGCAGAAGGAGGAACTGGATATTTCTTAAACATTTCCCAAAGTACATTCACTGGCATAGCCAGGTATACTGCCTATGCATGTAAGTGAATGTTGACTGGAACTCGTGATCACAGTTATGAATGCATAAAGTTACGCATTTGTAACTGGTTCATATTAATAATACTTACATATTGCATAGTGTAGGAAATACATAGACATCATAAAAAGTTCCCCAATCCTGATTTATTGGGCAGCAGCCATTGAAGGCAATGGGGATCTGTTTTCTTGTCAATCAGGACACAGCAGACTGATGTTTCCAACCTTCTCCCATCAATTAAGGTGCATTATGGTGCAAGAAGGAATTATGAGAGAGATCCTACTGACTGTCACACTGGAGACTGCTGGTGGGAGGGAGGTGGTAGAAACATTAGTCTCCAATCAGCAGGAGACCAGACCCCCACTGCTCTCAGTATCTGCTTCCTTGTGAGTCAGGAATGTGAGGCGCTTTCCACAGTGTCCTCCCATCCCAGATGGGGACAAGAGAGGAGCCGGACTGCAACAATGCTTCTGCATGACATTGTCGCAGTCCCTCTTCTCCCGTCCCCAGGCAGTGCAATCGTGGATTAAATTATTGAAGGGTTTCTCCATCAATGACATGTGATCACAGCACCATCCTGCACTTACTGTCCTGCAGGTGGGCAGGAAGCACGATGGTGGCGCTTTCTTCCCCAGCACAGCCTGGGAAAGTGCCCAGCTTCACTGCAGAAGAAAGTAGCATGTCCATCATGCTCCCTTCTGCAGGGACCCGGTCCCCTGCAGAGGGGGGTGCTGCCATGGTGCCATGCAGAGGGGAGTGCTGCCCTGCAGAGCCACTGCCAGGATCACACAACAGGACAAGGTAGGATGCAGAATGGGCCTGAGTATCAGGTCAACAGACACTACTTAGCTCAACAACCAAGATAGTTATGTAACTAAGTACTGCATGGAGAATTCCAGCCATTTTGCTTATAACCCCCTTAAGGGCAATATAGTATAGTGATGAGAGAGCTAGGCTAGAAACCAAGGTTCCTATTCCTCACTGAGCTATGGAGCTCATTCAGTGACCATGAGTTACCCCTCTTTCAGTACAGCCTACCATAGAGGATCACTGAAAAGATAAAATGTAGACAATCGTGTATGCTGCCTTGAGTTCCTTGGGGGGGAAAAAAGGTATGAATGTGCAAATGAGAATCTGTTAAAAGGTTCACCTATCACCAAGCAATCACCTTATAAAAGGAAGGCTGAAAATACTGATGGGAGAGGGAGCCCGAATGGGTTGAATCCAGAGTTAATCATGTTTAGAACAGATCCATTGAACAGACTTGACAGATTGCTTAGGTTTGACAGCTTGAAATCCCACTGATATCAGTGGGTCAAGCCTAAACAAACTTAACTCTGAATCTTGCGCTGTGCTAGTGAGGCAGAGTTACCTCTGGAGCCATAACTCTCAGAATCTCCCAGCCAGCACGACCACTGGGATTTATAGTCAAAAAGGTAAGTTTTCCAATCCCACTCTAGGACCTTTTTTTAAATGTGCATGAAACAATTGGCTCCATTTAATATGCAGATAGATTTCTTACTGGAATTCCATATGCGGAATAGCCACAGAGGTCTAGATAAAGGCCACTGCAGCAGAACAATTAAGGGAACTTGTGATATTCATGAGATATTCTCTAGGCATATAACTGAAAAGATATATGGTATTATAATTTAACTAAAGCTTCAGATTTTAAAAATTGTGGTTGCAGGTAACCGGAGGGATGAAATAAAACAGACAGAAAGAAATTAAAGCTTTTAAAAAACCATGGCTCTGTGAACAGACAAGCCACTCAGCACAAAGCGTAGGACAAGTAATTATGAGCTGTAATATAAATTAGCCAGACTGCTGGGATCAAGTACTATTCATGTTACTAAATTTAACACTTATCCAACAGTTAGAACCAAGTTTAGAAACTGTGACTCAAGGGAAACTAAAACTAATGAATTGATTTTTTAAAAATAAAAAGTAGACTATTTATGACTAATAAAAGGCAGACAAGGATCAGAGTTACATGGCAATGACAAATATACGATGTTCTTTCTTGTCTATAATAATAGGCTTCAGGTGCAAAGCTTTGGTGCATTGCTATGAACTGAACATTGGAGTCATCGTTGATGCTGTTGTTGTGTGCCTTCAAGTCACTTCTTACATATGGCGACTCTAAAGCAAACCTATCCTGGGGCTTTCTAGGGCTGAGAGTATGCGACATGCCCAAGGTCACCCAGTGGGTTTCCATAGCTGAGTGGGGAATCGAACCCTGGTCTCTAAGGTTGTAGTCCAACGCTCAAATTATTACACCAGAGTAGCTTCAAGATACTAGTAAAAAACCCAAAAAGGCAACATGCATGAATGGGAAAGAAAAATTACTGGAATAACTTATTCTGAATCCAGTTGGTAATCCTAACTAAAGTAAACCTATTGAATCAACTGGGTTTACATAAATGTTGACAGCAATTCAGTCACTGTTTCTATCCCACAAAGTCTCTATTCCACAAACTTTACCATTCAATGCAGATGTTTAAGTTTTGCTGGCCTTTTTAAAAAAAAATATCCATTCCCATTGTTAAAGTGACACATTATGATTTAGTTTTAAAAAGCAGTCTGTCCCTTTGGCAGCATGGACTGCTGTGAATGAAAACAGTGATTCTCTTCCATGTGTGGCTGTGTCTCCTTCATGTCCTATAGGTAATATGACCAAAAGGGAAAGCCAATGAATAGAGGGCAGTGGGCCAAACCAAAGCACGGCTATAAAAACAGAACATTGTTTGACAGTATCATGTAGTTGGGTCACAAATGACTTCTATTCAGCCACTACCCTTTTGAGAGAGTAGTAGCGCAGTAGGCTAAGGTCATTTCTGCATGGTGTCACACTCCCACAATAGGGATGAGATGGCAGCAGTCCACAGGTTGTATTTTGCACAACATTGTCATAGTCCTGTTGTCATCCCATCCCCATGTATCACAATCATGGGATATTCACTTAACAGATTAAATCCATTAAGCGCCTGCGATCATGCAACGCTCCTGTACTTACCTGCCATGAGGAAGGGCAGGAAGTGTGTCCTCCCCCAGCGCAGCGTGGGAAAGATCCTGATTGTGCTGTGGAAGGAATAGATGTGTTGCTTGCACTCTCTTCTGCAGTGAGCCAAGTCAGGTGAGGAGGGGAGAGTTCCTGTCATGCTCCCTCCCCAGCAATGGCACAGCTAGGCTTGCAATGGGATGATGCGAGAGGCTGTCGTGCGGAAATGGTGTTAGTTTTTAATCCCTCATTTCCAAAAATATCTTGCTATCAAATTGTGTTGACACCAATATCATTCCTCATTTACCTCTTGATTGCTAACTACCACTGGGCTAGAGCAATGATTCTCATCTTTTGGCCTCCCAAATTTTTCAGACTACAATTTTCAGGAGTGCAAAGATTAAAAACTGTTTACATTATTCAGGGGATCAGATGCGTCAAGGGTATTTCTAGGAGCTGCCTCCAGTCTAGGATGATGACATTTATCTATACGATGCTTAAACTCTCGCTGCTGCAGCTGGTCCTACCATTACTATATAACCTGTGCCCATAATGTCCAGGCTGCCCTGTAGAATTACTGAAACTTTCCTGATTAAGGTGCTATCAAACTATGCAAGAGAAAAATAACCTTCAGTGGAATTCTGAAGACAACAGTCTGAATGAACCATCCAACAACAATGCCAAAATCCATCAATACTGGTGTTTCATAGATCCTATACAGATTACTATGGAAGACAGTAGGACACAAAGTAATGTTTCTGAAAGATCAAAACCATCTCTTAGACATTGAGGATAGTTCTTTGTTATCTTGATCCAAGATCCCTTAATGAATTGTTTCAGTTCTTCAAAATGCCATATTCAAAGGCTAATACAATTCAAAATGTCATATAAGAGGACTTTGGATAATAGTTCTTGACAAAAAGCTTCAGGAACAACAACAATGAAAAACAGTCAACCTTCCTCAGCTGACAATTCTTCTGGAAGATGTAAGGCCAGCAGCCACTTGTTAATATGCTCGTGGATAACGTCCAAGGGTCATAGCAAGAAAATATCTATACCACACACAGAAATACAAACCAAGCAATGTTTTGAAGCACATCTGTATGATTTGGCGTGAACCCAATGTGGAACAAAAACACAAAATTATGCTGCGTTACACTACTGTAGAGAGTGTTTGACAGGAATAGCTCTTGACAGCACATGTCTCTTTAAATTCCCCCTCATTCATACACTAATTAAACTCTATGCAGTTACTGGAAATCCAAATTAAACTTTGCAATTCATTACTTTTGATTTGATGTCACAGATGCATCCATTTTCTTGTTGATGTTTTTGCAAAGTTTATTCAAATGCTCTAACCCAAAACATCATAAAATGAAAGATGGAAGGAACCTTTTTAATCTGAGGGTTTTTCCACATGAGAATTATATATTGGATGATCACTCTACCTCAGTCAAGGAATTTTATGTAGCGTCAGATGACATAAAGATCCATATACAAACTGGACCAAGGTTTACCATTGTTGCATCCAACCCTTTGTCTTCTATCCATGCACACACACCACACACACACACACACACAAAGTCTAGGAAGAAGAAAAAGACAACATCAGCAGTGCCATATCCTGTAGGTGTAAACAGAAAAATGCAGAACAAAGCAGAAAATACAGAACATAATTTGTGCATAGAGAAACCGGGTTATGTCTCTTTTGCCAGAGATTTGCCAGAGATTTCTGCTTTGTGCCATCCAGCACTTGGACCTCAAAATGGAGAGGAAAGGAGCTTAGATCTGACAAAATCAGACCAAGACTCCTCTTTTCTGGAATTGCTAATCATAAGTATACAAAATGATCAGGGACTAAGAAATATTAAGGCAGCAATCATCAGTGAGCCCCTCCAGCAATATATCCTACATACACTGGGAGTAAGTCATACCAAACATAAGGAAGGCACTTTTAAGTTTACATTGTGCTTTTAAGAGTCTTCATATTTAAGGACATTTCAATGATAATGCACAGGAAAAGTAATTTTCTCTCCTCTTATATACCTGCAAGTACAGAAAATTAATAACAACCTGCCTACCTGTGCGGAGTCCCCACCAGCACCTTAAAATATTTCTGAGGTCTCTGCTTCAAAGTGAATTTTTTTTGCTTCTTCCAGGCTGACAATATTATATATTATTCTGCAATGAAGTCTCTTTGTCAGACCTGCTCACTATCACAGCTTTCTCTCAGATCCACTGCATGAACTATGTATTCATATCCACACACCTCCGCCCAATGTACAATATAGGTCAAGCCCCAGCTTCCTCACAACATAAAATTCACATGGTCACCTTGAGCCAATCTTAGCTTTTCAGTCAAACCTACTTCACAAAGCTGTTCTTAGGCAAAAATATGGGGGGGGGATGGGGGAAAATAACATGCAATACTTTTAGCTCCAGAAGATAAATACAATGTAATCAGAGCCAGCATGGTATAGTGGCTGAGTCTACAACTCTGGAGACAAGAGTTCAAATCCCACTCAGCCACGGAAACCTAGTGGGTGACTCTGGGCAAGTCACACTCTCTCAGCTTCAGAGAAAGGTAAAGACAAATAACTTCTGAACAAATCTTGCCAAAAAAAACCCATGATAGGGTCACCTTAAGGTCACCATAAGTCAGAAAAGACTTGAATGCACACAACAACAAAGTCAGTTAAAAAGATACAGCTGGAGGGAAATGATTATCATAGAGAAATACAGTCAGCCCTCCAGATTTGTGGGTTTCACATTCCCAGAACTGATTATTTGCACCACCTCAAGCACTTCTTTTCCAAGGGAACCTTCCTTCTTGGTGGCTCCAATCTGGCTGTCCAGCCCTTTAAATACCTGCTCCTCGTCCTCCTCCTCCTCCTCCAACAGCCACTTCCTGGTCAGTTAAGGATGGATTGCAGCCTGATTTCTCAGCACCACAAACTGTCTCCAGATGCTTCCCACACAGCAAAGAAGGAGATGGGTGAGAGAGGAAGTATGAGGCCATCATACCCACCCACTCTCTTTCTCTCTTCTTTCCCTGACCTAGTATGGACACTGAGCGCCTGCTCTCCCCACCATGCCGCAGCCACCTTCACACACGCAAGCACACACACATTTTGATATTTACAGTTTTTCCATTTTGCAGGGATCCTGTGCCCCTAACCCTAGCAAACGTGGAGGGCCAACTATACATGCATTCAACGGCTTCTTTAGAATGACTCAGACTACACTCCTGCACACATTTACCTAGAAATCATACTGCACTCATTGAGACTTCTGAATATATTTGTATGTGATTTCATTGTTGATGCAAATTGAACATTGCTCTTCAGAAAAAAAAAAGACTCTGTCAAATAGAAAATGAAATCTCTCCTTATGTTTGACCTCTACAAGTTAGTTTCTTTCCTGTGGCACTGAGCAGACCTGGCACACACAAGGACAGGAGGTGAAGAGAAGAAAACTAGTAAAACTAAGTCTTGAAATATAAGGTTTATGAAAATCTTAAAACTAATAAAAATCAAAACTGAAAAGAGAACAACAAATTCAAATCAGGAATGCTCCTCTGCACTGTTGATCCTATTTTAGGGAAATTAGAGGTGGAGTAGAATCCGTGAGTCTGTGAACAAAAGATACTGAGAGAGCACTTGATGAACAATTCTGAGACTGCTGTAATTCAAAGAGATGAAAGGGGATCTCTTCAATAAAGGGCCCTTCCTTGCTTTTTACAAGTGTGTTTATTCTTTTTGCTTACCACAAGAACCAGTTGTGGTCATATATCATAGGACGTTCTGTTTCAAGAGAGGCTATAGCAGGTTGCTTTTGACTGAACCTAATAGGAAGCACAAGACTCTGCTTCCTCCTCTTTCTCCCTGATTTAATTAGTTGCAAACAATATGGTGTAAACCAAAGACAAAGGGGAAAGTAGAAGGAGACAGAAATCTGGACACTTCAACAGCAGCTGGGATTGCAGAGGATTAAGTAATTTTGCTCCTGCCAAACTAGGACACTTGGAGGGTATGGTATACATTCACCACCTTATAAATAACTTGTGAGAAGCAGGGCAAAAACAGGCTTAAGAGGGAGGGGAAACTTGAACAAAAAAGAACAGTGGTCAGTGAGAACAGTGGTGAGGAAAGAGAAGAAGGCAACAAATACCTCACACAAAGAAACATATTTCAGAGTTTTCCAAAGACATACAACGGCTCAAGGATCACAGCTTCAACCTAGTTTTGAGAAGATCTCCAGCTTAACTCCATGCATAATCAGAGGTTGATAAATGTGGAAACAGATCATAACCTACATTATAAGATTTTTCATCATTAGTGAGCCACACAATCTTTTTAGGGCTTTCATACAACCAGTCTTTTTTTTTTTTCAAAGATATAAAACTTTTATGGGCACAGTGCCAGTTCTTTGAGCTCCCATACTGTGGAATGCATTCCTGTTGGAGGGGTAATCAGTTCTCACTTTTACTACTATTAAAGAGTGGTTTGGGGACACATCATTCCTAGCATTCTTAATTGTTCCTATGTATACTGATCTGAAACACTTTATTGTTTAACTTGTTTTTAGAGATGTTGTCAACCACCTTGAATACTGGTATTATTTTTTTAGTGGAAAGGTGGAATAATAATCTAATTTTAAAAATTGCTGTCCTGTTCAATGAAGGCCCAACATGCATGCCTTGAGCTTTTTGAGAATATCCGTGGAGCAAAGCCATGTGCAAATAGGGTTTAAGGGTACAGATTCCCACAAATGATTTACCATGTGTGCACTCAGCCTATGCAGCAAACTCTGTGCAGATTGGAGTGGGGGCTGATTTAGCAGGAGAATAAGCCCTTGGTTTTTATTAATTCTCCTTTTCTGCCAACAAATGTCTGCATCTTTTGGCTTGCTCTTTCATCATCTGTTTTCTCTTTTTAACTTCCAGACTCTTAAAATCATCCAGTTATTAATAGCTGCTGGAGAACTAGTGGAAATCTTGACTAGCAGGATAGTTCAAGTATTCATAGCTCCCCATGAGTTGACCACAGAAATCTAAAAGATTTATTAGTTTCTGGGGCTCAGAACAATGGAACGGCTTTAACAATGATACAGGTATGACAAGCTTTGTAGAGAAACCAAAGGAATGATTGGTTGGGATCCCCAGCAAAGGAGATAAGAAAAACATGCAGGCTAGACCCACAACCAAGCTAAAGAAAAGTTACATACCTAAACACCGGAGCAGAATTAATGTTGACTGCCTGTAAGAGACAGATGGAAAGTTCATGAACGAACTGGGGGGGGGGTGTCTACATCTGGGGAAAGCAATGGATGTGTAGGGCAGATTTGGTTGGAGATCACTCAAATCACTATATCATATATTTAGAGAGAAACAAGGGGCTAGCCAACCTTGTTCAGTGAGGCAAGACCATCTATTCACTACCAGATCACCATAATTTAATGCCTATAGTTCAGTCCAAATGCCTGCAGAGAAAACAGGCAACTAAATAACAAGCCACACACTACAGGAGAACAGAAAATAAAAATATCTCCTAATGCTGTGGGACATCTGAACCCAGAAGCAATTCCTTGGAGAAAGGCACGCTGCCCCATTATAGCTTACTACTTCTAGCTAACCAGTTACAGCAAAACTCACCAACTGAGTCATCACTGTAAGTTTGAAGCATCTTGGAATTTCTGGATGGAACAGTTCCTGATATGTGGGAAAAACTACTGAATAAGGAAAACCAAAGGGAGATTGTCTCAGTCTGTTCAGTGGCAGGCCACAACTAAGCAGAAATTCAAATTAAACAGCAGCAGCAACTGTCCACTCTTGCCTTCCCAGTACTGTGCATATGATGCAACCAAAAAGGTGGAACCAATGGAACAGCTCCTCCCGTATATCAACCTTTCAACCCACACCCTTCATCATTTCACAAATGAAAATCATCAAGACACATGTGGCCAATGTCAGAATCCAGTCAAGACACCAGAAATTATTAATGAGGAAGAATACACAGGCTAGAAGATGCTGTAGCAATTAGCTTTTGCCTGAGTCTACCAGGAAGGACAAGGTTCAATCCTCTCTTCTCCTCTACCCTCTACTGAATCAACTGGGTACAAACTACTTTTGTACTTTGAACTCAGTTTCCAACAACTGAAGTAAGCCGAGGACAAAGGGGGAAAGTGGAAGAAAGAGAGATAAACTGCAACATTTTAAAAGCAACTGAAAAAAGTGGGATGATAGAGGATTTATCAGAATTGGCCCTGTAAAATCAGGACACTTAGAGGTTATGATGACCCACTCATGGATGGATAAGATCTAAATCAAAAGGAGCCACAACATTGGTCCCACCCATGTGATTCTTTTATCTATACATTGACAGAAGAGGTTTAGAAGAATACCCTAAAGGCATCAGATCCCATCTGATCTTGGAAGCTAAGCAGGTCAGCTATGGTTACTGCTTGGATGCGAGACCTTCAATGAATACCAGCTTTGTTATTTATGGAAACCCTAAAGCAAAACTATTACAGTTTTTTCTGGGGCTGAGAGTGTGCAACACACCCAAAGTCACCTAGTTGGCTTCCATGAATTGAACCCTGCTCCCCAGTGTTGTAGTCCAATGCTCAAACCACTACACCTTACAGGGTCTCAAATACTAGGCACTGTAGGCTGTTTTTCAGGAGAAGGAACAGACAAAATGACCTCTGAGTATTCCTTGCCTAAGAAAATTCTACAGAATTCATGAAATTGCCATAGACAGACATCTTGAAGGCACAGATGCACGTATACGCATAGACAAGTGTCTACTACTGCGAATCAAATCAGAAATCAAGACATCCTTTATACGTTTAGTTATCCAGTAACTCTGGATACGAACACATCTCACTGTTTTGCGAGAATCAAGCCCAGCTGCACAAATTGACAAAGAAATGAAGTGTCAACTAGATGGTTTGATATGGAGTCTATTACCGTGTTATCCTGAAAGGAGTTCAAGTGGCTTCCTTTCTTCCTACTGTTTTATAGCCACCGCTATCCTATGAAGCTGGTAAAGCTCAGAGACAGACTAACAGTACTCTATTGTCCTTTTCTGAGTTGAAAAGCAGTTTGATCAATGAAGAACCCAGCTGGTCAGAGCCAGAGTTAACTGAACAGAGAAACAGACTTTTTAGTATGTATGTATGTATGTATTGCCAGATCACCTCAACTGCCCCCTAGGGAGCATGGGGGCATTTTGCCACATTTTGGGGCAAACTGCTTGAGGTCCAGGAGATCCCTTTAAAAAAAACAACCCAGGAAGTAACTTCCAGGTTATTTCCCATTATGAAAAAAGGCCTCTCCTCACCTAAAATGAGCTGGATAACCCCCAAAATGTGGAGAGAATACTGCCATACACCTCTAGAGATCTTTAGGGAATACTGGGAGGCATTGGAGGGTATGACGGTGTAGCTCTCCAAGGCCTCCCTGGGAGCGAATGCAGCCCCCTGGCTCTAATCCCTGCACTATACTTTGTTTGTGTATCTGTTGGTTCTGTGAAGAGTACTGAATTGATAGACAACTAGAAATTTAATCAAGTACCGCATTTGATATGAGTACGTGGTACCATCTTGTCATTCACTCAGGCAGCAAAATGTCTCAAATTCCTGCTCATATCCCAATGCAAAATGACAGAAATTGCCAGATTCCTGCTTGGTCTAAGCAGAAAAGGTGAACCTCAATGTGAGAGTACAACAGGTGACTGCGAAACTTAATACTATTTTATTGCTTTTAGCTTTTAATTGTATTTTATCTTTTTAAGAGTAGGTTTACCTCATCTTAACTCCACTTTTTATTTTTTTTAATTGTAAGCTGCCTTGAGTCCCAGTTTTTGGAGAAAGATGGGATAGAAATTGAAATCACCACCACCATCATCATCTTAAAAATATGGCATACCAGCATTTTTCAGTATTGGACCAGCAGAGTGTTGGATTAGATTGCCCCTGGAGTCCATTTCAATTCTATGATTCCATGAATTCATCTTTTAAGAATTATGCCATGAATTTCTAATCCCAACCTGGAGCTTGATGAAACTCATTTTCCATTCATGGCTAGTTTGTGATGCACAATTACTCTGATGACTGGGTGGTTATTCTTAAAGTAAAATGAAGCATGAACACAGTAAAAAGGAGTATTACCTATAGTCATTTTTTTAAAAATTAATCTGTTTTGATGCTTTTGGGAGTTCCCTGCATCCAACAGGTGAATGAAATGAGGTGAGAATAAGAATATCCTTTGGCAAAAGTTTATGCATTCCAGCAAAAATGCATGAGAAACCCCACAGGGAATTTCATGGAACTTCACCTAATGAGGCCAATTCTCAAGAGTCCATTTAGTTCCTAGTATCTCAGCATCCACCTGCTTTTCTCCATGAAGGCAGATGGTAAATGCACTCTTTCTACCAGAAAGCAGAAAAATAGCAGAACGTCTATCTCTCAGAGCACCCATTTAATACTGAAAATGGCAATGTCACATATCTTTTAAGCCAAACAAAAAGACCAGTGGCTGTTGCACTCCATTCCAAGTTCCTGGGAAATGAATCCCCAGCATCTCCTGTATACCCAACAAGATCTCCCAATGCTACACTCGAAGTGAACAGTCTTGATAAACATACATCTAAAAAACATTGATCCCAAATTGAGGTAACTAACGCAAACTGGGGGATATTCCTTGGCATACTTGCAATAAAGTAAGCTCAGTTGAACACTGAAGGATGTAACTTTTGGATAAATATGTTTAGAAACCAGGGCTACCCCTAAGATGGTTTGTCACCTGGAGTGAAACACAAGATGGCAACTCTCCTCATTCTCTATTAGAAGTTTCTTGGACTGGCAGTTTACACTGGCTTTACTCATATTGATTTTGCAATAGGACTGATCCCAAACCAGGAATAATACACTGACCTGGCGGTATGACACTTTGGTATGATAAGTCCCTCCGATGTTGCTTGGTCATGTGTTCCAGTTTGCACCTGTGAAATGTTGGAGAGTATGGGGAGACACCAACAGCAATCCAGCCTAACCTCCATGAAGTGGTATACACAGTCCCGTCCTACATGCACCTACTAAAAAGAAAAGCCCTCAACTAGTTCAATGTGACTTTCTCCCAGGTAAGTATGCATAGGATTGTGTTGCAACCCTCATTGCCCTTCAGAGCAACTTGAGTTTGTGGAGCTCATCATTTCCTGTAGCAGCACACTACATAAATTAATTACATGTCGCCTTTTGCCTGTTCCCTGCCAATCAGTTTAATTGGGTGACTTTCAGCTCTAATATTATGAGGATGGGAGAAAAATGTCTCTCTAGTTTTTATCACCAAGAAACACTTTCTATATCCACTTGCCTCCTGCAGAACCCTGGTGCATTGCAAAGGACCTGGGAACATGTTCTAGAGTGCACAGCTGATTCATGCAAGGCTGTGTCGGCCAGCTTATCTAGGTCTGTTGAGCTGTTACTGCTTCATGTCAAGTGAGCTTTCATCACAGAACATACCTGGCACTCCCCTGTTGCTAACCTTTACAGCCACTGGGGTTGGCAACTTTGGAAGCCCAGTGAGCCCACCCTAGCTCCTCAGGAGATCTGGGGGGCTGAACCCCCCAAATCTGCTTGGAAGAATATTTTACAAATGAAAAAAATCCCCAAATGCCCCCAAACACTTTCTAAGGGGCACTTTTCTGGATGTTTTAGGGGGCTGTGGACCATTTGGGGCCAAGGAGAGACCCTTTTTAACAACAAGAAGTGAATAGAAAGTTACTTTGTGTTCACTTCCACTTTCCAAAAAGAAGGAAAGGAAAGGAAAGGAAAGGAAAGGAAAGGAAAGGAAAGGAAAGGAAAGGAAAGGAAAGGAAAGGAAAGGAAAGACTTCCCCTGAACCTAGATTAGCTCAGGGAAAGTAAAAATGTGACAATGCTGCCCATCCCACCTAGAGGGCATTTGGGAGAAGAATCTTTTCTTCACGCATGTGAAAACTGATGGAGGGCAGGCAAACTGTGCTTCAGAAATGTTTGTCTACAATTCCTTACTTTTCCAGAAGGAAGCCATTATAGTCTTCTGGTCAGGGTGACCCCAAAAAAATTTGCAAAGAACAACACCCCTCCCCTCCCCCACTTCATTCCACATACAGAAGCTAACAGAACTGGGAAGTGGCTCTTACTTCAGAACTGAAAAGCAGAAATTCGATATCCATCCCTCTCCAGGATACCTGAGGGCTTCAGGCGTGAGGACAGGCTGAGCGGGAGACTTTTGCTGGATGACTTTCTTACTTCAGCTCTGTAGTAGCAGCTCCCTTTAATTTTAATAGAAGAAACACACACACTTTTTAGTAGGAGAACAGACCTTTTACACAAAAAAACCCATGTGACAGCTAAAGTGCCTCAGTCAGCAGGGAAACAAAAGAGGTCATAATTTGTGTGAAAGGTTGATTAGGAAATGTCTCCCCCCCGCCCCAAATATGTGCTAACAGGTCTGACCCCCCATGACATTTGGCAGCATGCAATAAAAGGGGTGAAGCATTCTCGGCTGGCAGGTGAGTGCGTAATGGGAGAGATTGATTTAAAATCCTTGTCATTGTCATTTTGCACCTGCATGCATAATGATCTTCAGTTCCTCATTAAGGGCTCCTTGTACTTACAGAGCTTTGGGGAATGGAGCTGGAGGGAGGGGACCCAGCAGCTTTGAAATGATATTTCATTGTTATGGGATTTTTGGCAGCTCACTCCGCTTATAAGGTATCAAAGCCATTTTACAACCCATAGTCTCCACTTTGGCACGGGCAACGCATACATTACCACCCCAGCTTTGTGAGGGCTCAAATCTCATTCTACTGCTGAGTAGAAGTGCCAACTGCCAATGCATTGCATAATGAAACATGTCACCCGGCATTAGAGAGAACAGCAAGATGCTAAATGGATCCAAGCTAAGCCAAATGTACAAACCAGGGCTGGCAGGGAGGAGAAACTGGCAACTAATATCTATTCATAAGACTGTCACCTTTTCACTGGCCAGGTTCCAATGCCTTTTATTTTGGCAGCTACAGAACAGGCAGCAAATCAACAGGTGAAACTTTTGCTATGGTCCTGGAATGTCTTTGATCATCTCTTATACAGCTGGTTAAAGCAAAGGATACGTGCCCTTCCTGGAAATGGTGCTAAGGCCATCTCTCTCAATCTCTCTCTCTCTCACTCTGATTCTTTTGGCATGATTTTTATTTATTTGTTGGTTAATTAATGGTACAAGGTAGCATCCATGGCTCTGTTCCTCCTCACTTCATCCTCACAGCAACCCTGGGATGTAGGTCAGGGTGAGAAAGAATGTGACAGACCCAGGCTTACCCAGTGAACTCCACGACACAATGGAGACTAGAAACTAGATCTCACAAATTGCTACCCAACACTCTTACCACTACACCACACTGCTTCTACGCAGTGGGGAACAACAACGGAAGGGTCAGATCTGCCCCATTGTGCAGTAGACACCAAACTGTTGTGAACCACAGCCTCCCACTTTCAAAATGTGCCTTTTCCCCTCCAAATAACAGCATTTTAAAAATGCTGTTTTGTACCTGTTAAGAGGAGCATTTAAATGGAGAATTGCAAACTTGGAAGCCTCTGGAGTCTCAATTTTTTTTTCATCATTTTCTACAGATGGCAGACTGAGAGGGGACTATGTAGAAGGTCTTTAGAGGATGCTCAGTTCCAACTTCTGCTTTCCATCATGATGCATCTCTTCTCCAAATGATGACTTTATAACCTTCGCTTGCACAGCTTCCTGCACAGAACTGTCTTTTGCCTCAGCATACTAAGAATGAGGTCAGAAACTCCACGACAGTAAAGTATGCAGTTGTTCAGCTGTAGAAAACACTGGTCAGCAGAGCAGATGATACCCTGTCCAGCCTTCCACTTCACTTCTAGGAATGATTGTGATAAAACACGGTGTTATGATCACTATATAAAGCACTCTATCATTTGGGAAGCAGATAATTTAGGACATTTGCTTCTCTCTTCATAAGTGGCACTAAGAATGCTAACTGATGCTCAGAAACATGTCAGTTATAATAGTAGTCTAGAAGGAACAGAAAGAAGAAAAGATGTGCGTTAAAACTGAAAATACATTGCACCAGTGTGAGGGGTACACATGATGGTAAATGCAAATGTTGCTTGTAATAGTTTTGTTGCTTCAAGCAATACTTGTGAACAGCTTTAACCCAAGGTGGGTGAACTGGTAATCCTGTAGATGTTGCTGAACTACTCATCCCATCATCCCTCCACACTGCCCAGACATCCTAGGGCTGATGGGAGTTGATGTCCAACTATGTCTGGAGGACAACTAGCTCACCAGCCCTGCTCTAATTTTGTACTGGCACCACGCCTCTAAATATAAAGAAAACTGTAGAGACAAAGATGCTTAAACAAAACCGCCAGCATCAGGGTCTGCAGGGAAGGTGTACTCCATCAATGCCCTTGGTCTGCTGTCATTGCTAACTTGGCATTCAGGCCTGCAAATTAGACATTTTCATGCAGGCCCTCATTCTGAATTAGCATTGACACACTTCAAGGACACCCCTGCATAGCAATGACAGCATCACTCTCATCTTGATAGGCATCAGCATTGGGTCAAAATGGCTCAGTGGATTGCATTGATAGGGTCACTAGGAAACTCTTGTATGTGCTGCTTCTTGACATTTGCCATGTCAAGAGAGGCCATCTGCATAACAAGGATCTGGGTCACAAAGGGAGGGGGCTGTCATCAGGGCTCCCAGATCCAGGCCCAAGGCACTGCTTGCTGGTTTAGAACAACCTTCCCAACCCTGAGGCCTTCCAGCTAGAAGAGCCCAGCTCTGTTTGTCCCCAGCCAACAAACAAATTTTGGGGGGGGGATGATAGGGGCTGCAGTACATAATATCTAAGAGCAGCTGGGTTAGAGGAGCTTGCTTTTAGAAACTCCCTATCTTGATAAATTTTAGTCACTCATCATTTAATCAATCAAAATATTTGAGTACCGGGGTAGACCTAAGCTCACTGCAATGTTTTTATTGCTGCCATCACCACTACCATCATATACTGTTTCCCAGTCAAGTTGCTCAAGGCAACTTAGCAAAGGTTAAAAATGATACAGCTGTAAAATTTACATCACAGAAAAGTTTAAAATATAATTGAACTTTATTCAACAAAATTCAAAACAGTTTAAAATATGACCATTAAAAAGGGGGGGGGACAATACGGACAACACAGCACATGCTGAATTGGCCCTTTCCCCCAAGAAACCATCAAAGATCTCCCAAAACAAACCTGTCTATGGAAAGTTAGCAGTGAAAGTGTCAGTCTAATTGCTCTAGGAAGGGAATTCCAGAGCCTGGGAGCAGTCAGTGTGGCCCTATCGCACTACACTGTTATAGCACTATTATTAACTGCCATTGCAACGTTGCATGGAATCATGGGATTTGCAGTTTAGCAAGAGGCATTTAGAATTCTCAGGCAGAGAGCTCTAGTGCCTCACCAAATTACAAATCCCAGGATTCCACAGAACGATGCCATGACAGTTAAAGTGGAATAATTAGTGCTGTAACAGTGTAGCGTAATAGGGCCCTGAGAAGGCCCTTTTCTGTATTGCCACCAGATCTATCTGTAAGTGTGATTGAACAGAGAAGAGCCCTTACCCAGAAGTTCTGAAAACACGGACAAGGCTAATATGAGAGAATACAGTCCTTCAGATAACCTAGACCATATAGAGCTTCATAAGTCATAACCAGCACTTTGAATTGTGGCTAGAAACAGACTGGCAGCTTGTGGTGCTGTTACAATCAGGGACTCATGTGCTCCCTTTAGCCAACCCAGTTAACAATACCTGGACTTTAAGTGTGCCCAATTTTGTGCTAGATTCAGTAGCTTTAAAAGCTCTGGGACAACATGATGTCCACCAGTGTATGTGGTGATATAACAAATGGTTGTCAGAAGTTCTGAAAGGTAGGTATCATCATGCCAGACTCCATTGCCAAATCCTTAAGGAAAGTCCTGCTGATGATGGTGTTAATAACAGCAATAACATTTGACAACACTACTTTCAAAGTGAACAAAAAGTTTTCTTTCCAATAAATGAGCTATTTCTTGGAATAAAATCTGTTTTTTAAATATATTCTTAGACTTCCTCTCCCTGCCGCCAGGTTTCTTTGAATGTCTCTAGCATGCCCACTGCTATATTCACACCAAGAAAACTTCTAACTGAGGGTCTTTCCACACTACACTGTTATAGTGCCTTTATTCAACTTTCAACATCCTGTGGAATTCTGGGGTTTGTAGTTTACTGAGGCCAAAGAGCTCTCTGGCTGAGAATTCTAAATGCCCCTCCCTAAAATGCAAACCCCAGGATTCCATAGGATGTTGAAAGTGGAATAATAGCTCTATAACAGTGTAGTGCAGAAAGGCCCTTACATATTGATCAGATGTGTTCCCTGCCTACCCAAATATCAGTCAAAAGAAATATAGCCTAGATATGCTGGTTGTTAACATGAGAGAGGAGAGAGGAGAACAGTTCAGCACGGATGCCGCTTGATGCAGACACCAATTAAATCAACATCCTCATTGTAGCTTCAGAGAGGCAACCCAAAACACCTGTAAATGACAGCCCATTTAATTCTTTCACATCTAAGAAAGAAAACACAGAGCAGATGGATTTATTTTAAGCTCTGTGAGTGAAAAAAAAAGTTTGTGCATACGTTCTTTTGTCGTTAAAGCCTTGTGATTTTCACACCCATTATACTTTTGCATGACGAGTCATGTTCACACTTGACAAGTATCTTCTAATAATCAGTCAGCCTTCGTTACAGAATTTCTGTTCCTTGAAAATGACAATCAGTGTACCATGTCTTCTTCCCCACTACTCTGCCCTGGTAACAGCAACACTGTTATGACAATAGGACTGTCGTTCAATGGCAGTTATTGTTTTCAAAGCAACTCCACAACTTTAGAAGTGAGCCAGAAGAAACTGACATTGTTTGCTGACAACCATTTGACAATCTCAAGCAGAGCATGCTCATTCCGTTTGTTGTCTTCAGATAATTGTTCCTGAACTCCCTCCAACCTCTTATTTACTTAGAATCAAAGACTGTCGAAGTGAGTTGAAAGGGATTCAGCTAACCTCAGCAAGACACCAGGCCTTTCTGTATGTGTTTCTTCCATCCCAGGGTAAGCCGTTACATAAACAGGATCAAGATAGTTCTCTTCCATGAGTGCATTTAATAGCTCCATCAGAAAACCAAAGGTGGATTCAGATTACTGCTTACAGTGGGAGTGAAGAGTAGGAAACGTCCTACCAAATGTTGTAAGGTATGTACTTCCCACCCACACCCACTTTTGGTTATGCTGGGTAGGGATGATGAGAGCTGGAGTCCAATGGCATCTGGAAGGATCCATGTCCCCCACCCCTGATTTACAATGTGGTAATTTATCATGAAGAGCCACAATGGTGTAGTGGTTTGAGCTCTAGACTACAACCCTGGAGATCAGAGTTCAATTCCGCATTTGGTAATCTTGAGTGCATCACACACTCTCAGCCCCAGTAAACCCCATGATAGGTTTGCCTTAGGGTTGCAATATGTCAAAAGTAACCTGAAGACACACAACAACAACTTATCATGGTGTATGTCATTGTGCAATATTTTATCATATATATCAGGTTCCGTGAGATTTGCAGTAGAATACATTGTCAGTCTTTGGCCCAAATGAATTCAATGGTTTGCCACACAACTTTCCTCTGATTACAAAGCTAGCTGCTAGGGTAAGTCAACTAGCCATATGAATGTCCGGTGAAAAGTCCACCATGTGATAAGGAGGCTTTTGGCACACACTGTGGGTATCATTAAAGATTGATTTGAGCTACTTCTATTGTAAAGGCAGCTTATAGATCAGTCCAAGGTGAGTGGGTATAGGATTGTGAACACAGACATTCTAGAATAAAGAATAGTCCATAACCATTCAAAGTGAGCAATAAAAAAGCCCAGAAAACCAGATTAATGAGTGTGACAGAACACTCTCATCCTTTGATGGCAAGTCTTTGACTTAACCTTTGGATAATAGTCCTGGGACTAACAAGAAGATTTTTGCTACCTGAGACTGAACAACAAATAGTTTTGCTTTCTCCAAAGTCATGGCACATATATCTCAAGACTGGCTATGTTATTTTGGCACTTGTGGCAAAACAAAACAAAAAGCCCACAAGTACCTCTCTCCATCTCCCTGACAGTAAATATAAAATATATTGATAACCAAAACTTGACAAGATTAGTTTTTCTGGACTACAATTCCAAGAATATCTAGCCGGCACAGCTGATGACTATGCTGGCTAAAGGATTCTGGGAACTGTTGTCCAAAAAGCAGCTTAGTCAAGCTCTACTTGTAACTAATAATTTGCTGCTCTTTTTAAGTTATAACAAGTATTTGCTGTCTTAGCCTGCTGCCTAATGGTAGGGTTAGCTCTGATAACCATTTCTGAAACACCTAGGAATCTTGGCGGTGTTAACAAGCCTACTGCCTTGTCAATTTCCGTCAATTCAAGCCACCAGATGGCTGTTAGGAACTTAAGCTCCTAGGACTGACAGGCCGTATGGCTGATGCTGGGCTGATTACCTAAACCCAAGACGCAGCCCTGCCTTTTTCAACAGATGATCAATAACTGTGATAAATAATCATCAGTGCCTGCATCTTCTCAGACCAGTAGCATTTTTCTGTCACTGTAATTAGACTGTCTCCATGTTGCATTTACAGGTGGAGCTGCTGCAGTTTAACCTAGAAGATAAAAGAGAATTGGTAGTCTCTTTCATTGCATTGTACCTCTGACTGAGGCCCTTTCTGCATCCTACCTTTTCTCAGCGCTGGGGTGCAGTGCTCACGCAAGCAGCCTCTTGAGAGAGGCCCTCGTGTCCAGGTTTCTTCAGTGACGCACAAGCATCTTGCTCATGCGAGATCCCTGCCTCTTCCCTTTGCAGTGCAGCCTGAGACCTTCCCAGGCTGCACTGAGACAGGAAGCGCGACCGGCCCGGCTCCCAAGGCTCCGAACGCAAGGTAAGTGCACGCAGGGCCTGGGAGCAATGTGTGACCGCGCACCACTTTCAGCTTAAAGTCAAAAATGAAAAAGTGCGCAAGCAGCGCCTGCCAGGCCCTGGAACGTCACGCAAATGTGAGTGCGTCATGTGGTCCGCTCCTCACATTTGCACAACGCTCGAGGGGCCCTTTCACATGGAAAATGCTGTGCAAAAAGGGCCTGGGTTTGTGTCAGTATGCATAATTTGTATCTAATTTGTATCTAGGCTGACCGCATGAAAAAAATAGAAGTTTTGAAACAGACCAGGCTCCTATAGCTTTAATAATTACATATAAGAGGAAATTTCATTGGATGTAAGCTACACCAGCTTAAATTCACTGTCCTTCTATTATTGCTTCTTGACCTTTTGGCTAAAGGCATTTCTGCACTGTTATAGTGCTATTATTCCACTTTCAACATCCCATAGAATTCTGTGGTTTGTAGTTTACTGAGGCCAAAGAGTTCTCTGACTGAGAATTGTAAATGCCCCTCTCTAAACTACAAACCCCAGGATTCCATAGGACGTCGAAAGTGGAATAATAGCACTATAACAGTGTAGTGCGGAAATGGCCTAAGATCAAGGGCAAATTCCCTCTACTACACTATTGTTAAGGATAAAGGAGCCGTCTCCTCTACTTTCAATGGACATCCTAGTTTTATTCCTTTATAATGCACTACTCACGGTGCATGGACTTTCTGTTATATTTTCATTCAGCTTGTTAAATCCAACTAAACATTAGGAAGATCATTTTAACCATAAGAGGTGTTCATCAATGGAGTACACTTCTTCAGAAAGTTGTGGACTCCCTCCTTCATTGGAGGATTTTAAACAGAGATTATACAGCCAGCTGTCAGACATGCTTTAGTGGGACTGGACAAACTGATTGGGTGGTTTTTCTTCCCTGCATCACAATCCAAGGATAAGAATATCTTTGTCTTCTCCATTATTAACAACTTTATACCTCACCTTTTCCCCAAGGTTGTGCCATTCAGCACAGTAAGGAGGGCTGTCTCAAAGTTCAGATCTATTTGTTTTTATTCATTTTTTCTTTATTGAATTAATGTATATTCCATCTTTCTCTCTTCATGGACCCAAGGTGGTGCACATCATGAATTAAAACAAGGTACCTCTCAAAAAACCTAATGATAGTTGGCTAATTTACAGTGATGTAGACTCAAATAGATCGACTCAGACTCAAGTCAGACTTAAATTGCCTCAGTGACTTGACTCGGACTTGGCAATAAATGATGCACTGACTCAGCTTGTGACCTGTATATTTTTAGTGACCAATTTGCTGCCCTTGGTTCAGTAACACAAGATATTAATCTAAAAACCTCACAATTTGGACAGCGCTTCCATCTCTTTTTGCCCGCTGGTCACATAATGATCTGTCTCAAGCCCAAAGTATAGTGCCTTTCTCAGAGGGGAACAACAAATGGGTTAGACGATGGACTTGAGGCAGGATTAAAACCTGTTCAGCAGCCTGTCTCTGCTGCATATAGGAGGAGCTTTCTAAAACTTTCCTGAAGAAAAGAAGGCAAGACTGGCCCTAAGACCACAGGGTACATTTCTCAGACAGTAACAGAAAATGTGTTAGGCAATGGATTTAAGGAGGAAGGATCCTTCCTTCCAAAGCTTTTGGAGCTTTAAAGTAATGGGGAATAAGAAGTACACTGTTCCCTATTTCTGAAAAAGCCTCCAGCTTCACAAATGAGAAGTAAGAAGGATCTTATTCCCCACTTCCAAAGCAGCAGATTCTTTTATGCCCACTGACACTAGAGCTTCCAGCTTCAGGAAGGGAAAGTAAGAAGGATCCTATTCCCCGCTTCTGAAGCTGCAGATGGCAAAATTGCAAACGTGAAGGGCCAACTCTACTTAAATTGTTAAAACAGACTTTATTCAACTCTGTACAGAAATTCTGGAATATAGATTGTGATACAAAGTTGGCACCCAGAATTGAGACCTGCCTTGAAAATATCTTGCAAGGATGTGAGACTCAACTTGAGACTTGAAGGTAAAGACTTGAGACTTCACTTGAAACTTGGAGTATAAGACTTAAATACATTGCTGCTTATTTATATCCCACCTTTCTCCTAGTGAAAGACCCACAACATTTCACAGCACAGATTAAAACAAAATACGGTTAAAAAAAAAGACAATAAAAGGTGTTAAAACAATTTAATGAACTCTCCTATTAAAAACAACACTAAGTTAAAACCATTTAAATCATGATAGTTGAACTAAAAGTAACCTGGGTCCTATTACAAGTCTCTTCGGCAACAAACCAGTCCAGAATCAAAAACTTGTAAATAAAAAGGCCTTGTCTGCTGAGAGACAGAGAGCAAAGAGAGAGGCGAACCTGGTCTCTTGTGGGAGGGAATTCCACAACCTTAAAGCAGCCACTGGAAGGTGAGGAATGATACTCAGGTCTTGAAAGGCAGAAGTTCCTACTCTGCAGCTGGTCATGTGCCAGTCTGGTACCGTCAGATAAGAGGCAGTTGTTATCTGCTGCTAGTGCTTGAGTTAGATTCAGGTGCCAATCTGCTTAGTTTCTGTACATAAATCAGGGGAAGTCTAGCATCAATTTCCCTTCAGTTCAGACATCAAAATATCATGAACCCACCCACTTTCCAAGTTCTGCCTAAAAAGTTGCTTCCAACAAGGAGAAACAGTTTAATGTGATGTTATAGTTGCTATGCTAGATTTAAATACTAGTTTTAATGTTTTAATTGAATATTGTTTTAGGTTTTTATTATTTTACTAGTTTATATACCCAGCGTTGCCTGGAGATTTTATTTTCTTGTAGGTAATACTTGTAAGTAGGGATGGGCCAAACGAATCCTCGAATCCTGAGCAAGGACCCTGTCAAAACAAGTGAATCGAATCTCTCAAATCCTGCCCTGGTCTCCCCCAGCCACAGCCGGATCCTGCCCAGGGCAGGCAAGAAAAGGCAGCGGAGAGTGTGATCTCATGCTCCCCACTCTGCTCCTGCATGCCCAATTCTGCCCAGGCTGGGCGAGAAAAGGTGGTGGAGAGCGGGATCTCGTGCTCCCTGGCCTGCTCCACCCACTGCGGGCCCGATCCTGCCCGGGCTGGGCAAGAAAAGGTGGGGTAGAAGTGCTCTCTTTCCCTTGCTTTTTAAAGCCTTTTTAAAAAAGGATTTGAAAGATTTGTGGATTCCCAGAACCTTCCAGGGATTTGGATCCAGATTCAGATTCAGAAAATTCTGGATTCGTCCCATCCTTACTTGTAAGACAGATTTGAGATCCTGTGTCTCTAATTCCCCAAACTGTCTTGTCCAGTAACCGTAACTTTTCTCCATATTCCCCAATCCAATCTGTATTCAGAGTTATTAATATACAGCGGTTGGGTTCCTGAGAGAATACACTGCCCTCCTCCTTGCTGCTAGGCCTCATCTCCATAGCAGTTGGCCTATTCAAGACACACGCAGTTGACTGAGGCTGAAGAGCTCTCTGACTGAGAATTCTAAAGGCCCCTCCCTAAACTACAAACCCCAGGATTCCATAGAATCTTCTTAAGCAGCCAATCAAATGTGGTCTTTACCTGATATAGCCAATCATATGAGGTCTGCTGCACCTAACACAGGCAAACAGACAAACTTTGACTTTTATATATTAGATATGTTTTTAATTGTTTTCAATGTTTTGCTATTTTAATCTGTTGATGGAAGCTGCCTTGAGTCCTATGCTGGGAGAAAGGCAGCATACGAATATAATAAATAAACAAACAAAACAAGCAGACTCAAGCTTACATCTTCACTCAGCTACAAAATTCTCAAGGAGACACTGGTCTAGTCAATCTCTCTTAGCCAGGGTTGTTGTGATGATAAAAATGTAACACCCAGTGTGGTGTTATAATTAGTCTGCTGGATTTAAACGAAGCAAGCTCAGGCTTAAATCCTCACACAGCCACAAAGCTCTCAAGGTGACACTGGTCCAGTTAATCTCTCTTAGTCTAATCTACCTCGCAGGATTGTTGTGACGACAAAGGTGTGAAGCCATGTACACCACTTTGCACTCCCTAGAGGAAAATTAAAATTCTAAAAATGAAATAATGATTTGGAACCCAATTTATGCTTTTGAGGTGATTAATCCATGATGGCTGAGTTGATCTTGAAAACTCATTATTGAGTGCTATAATGAGTGACAGGTGTAATCTGTGTTTAAGAATCTGCTGGGAAATTCTCAGATTCCTCAATATCATTTTTCTTTCACTACTAAAGAGCATCATGAGGGGTTGTCTAGAATCTCTCAACACTCTTATGCTATCTTTTCCATTTCTATATTTTGCCAAGTTATCATTTTTAAAAAATCCACAGTTTAACCACTGCTAATTTTATTTATTGTATTCCTTTCAAAACTCACAGTCACATAAAATACACATAATACACACACACACACACACACACACACACATAAATAGGCCTCAGAGGCTTATTTCACAGAGCACGAGGGGGGCTCTTCTTGTTGTCAGCCATACCGTCCAAAAGAAAACTGTAAGCAACTGTGTTAAAAAGAACAAAATTACTCTCTTTTTTCTTCCTCAGGAAAAAAAAAAAGCAATCAAGAGCAGTTATCATTTGAAAGACTACAACCCACTCTGGTGTTAGATCCCAGCTGAGAGGGCTTTTAAGACTCTTAAGCCATTGATTCACCTGTGGAAAATTAACCTCAACTCATGCTGCAGATCTGAGGGCGATATACACAGAAATGCAGAGAACACAATAGAAAAAGATTTTTTTTTTCTTGAAAGGAAAGAGGGGAGTAAGAGCAGGCTTAATGAGAAAGGTGCATAACTCTTTTCCCACCTGCCTGTTTTCTCACTCCAGATTGATCCACAGTCTGTCTGGAAGAGCACAGAACTATTTGGAGCACAAAACCTCCAGCGGGAAAAGCAGTAAGTGATCTTCCCAAACCCACTTTTCAGGCATTCCTAGCACCATAGTAATATCTTTCCCTCAAAATGGCTTCTACTCATGACCGCTCATACAGCCTCCAACACTCCAGACCCAGCTGGAAACTGGGACACATGCACGATTGACATGGAAAATGACTGAGATGGAGAACATTACTAATTAAATGTTACTAAGAACACACAAGCCAGGAGAACCTACAGCAGTTTACTTTTGCCTAAGCCTACTGCAAGAACAGGATTCTGCCTCCTCCTCTCTTCTGTTCCACCCGCCTCTGCTGAATTAATTGAATACAAACTAGTTTTGCACTTTGAACTCAGTTTGCCGCAATCAAAGTGCCGTATTTGCCAGCTTACAAGATGCACCGGCATATAAGACACACCCCATTTACATGCTGGCAAATTCTATTTGTGGGTGCATAAGATGCACTGGTGTACAAGACGCATCGCATTTTCAAAGAGTATTTTTCAGGAAAAAAATGAGTCTTATACGCCAGCAAATAGGGTAAGCTGAGATCCAAGGAGGGAAATGAAAACAGGGAAGAGAAGCTAGAACATTTGAAAAGCAGCTGAAAAAGTGGGATGACAGAGGATTAAGCAGGGCTGTCCCTGCCAAATCAAGACAATTGGAGGGTATCTGTAATATCATGGAAACAGACTCTGCTAACACATGACCTGTTAATAGGCTGAAACAAGATAGGTGAAGGTAGATTCCTGTCTTATAGTGCATAAAGTAAGTCCATCTAAGTTAGTATTCCATAATCGCTGAACATATCGGTGAATCAGATGCTGGACTGCACCTCCTGTCATCCTTCTTATTTGGCTGTGCAGGCTAATACTGTTGTGAGCTTCAGTCCAGTAACATCTGGAGGCTGTACATTCCCAGCCGTCTTAAAGGAGATGATTTCCAGAGTGTGTTGAGCCTGGAGCTGAGAGAAATTAATTAATGCTTTCCTCTGCCACAGAATCCCTCTGTGTCCTTTTGTAAGTTATTTTTTTTTTTCCCTTGTTTTCTATCAGTAAATACTGAACAGTGACCTACCCCACAGGCACATCCTGAAAGCGTGTACAAAAATGTCAGTACAACAATGTCATCATCCAGATAGTGCTAGATAAATGCTAAATTGTATTTTCAAAGGTACAGTACTTTCATTACAAAGTTGTTTACATCTCTTGTACACTTTCACAACACTCTTGTATGGATGACAGGACAAACAAAATCTGGCATTTTTATAGGCAAGAAACAGGACATTTAGAGCCCTACGGACAATTATTGAAGCCAAGGTTGAATCTGGCCTCGGAACTGTTCAAAGTGCTGTCAAGTGCTTGGAGAAAACATGATCACTGCAAGTCAAGAATTTTATCAAATGCAAAGAAATACACCTGAACTGAGCAAATGACTGCTAGGTGTGCCCTTTAATTTAACTGATCTGCTTAGAGACAGAAGTTGGATGGGTGGGTATGGGATCTTTTTGGATGAGGGCTCCTTTGTATGTAGCAAACTAGCACATCAGGTTCAAGTTTTAGCATAGCTTTTTCTTCAGTTTGCTAGAAGAAAACACAAGAAGCTTTGGCTAGAATCCTGTTGGGGAATTGTGATGGTGTAAGTCAAACTAACTCAATCCCAACTGACATTTTTTTGGTCATTATGAAGGTAGGAATTTGTTACCAGCCACACAACAATGAAGTCCATTTTAAACAATGCATTCCTCACAAAGTGAGCTAGACCATTTCCACACTAGACTGTTATAGTGCTATTATTCCACTTTCAACATCTTACGGAATCCTGGGCTTTGCAGTTTAGGGAGGGGCCCTAGTGTGGTGTAGTGGTTTGAGCACCGGACTACAACTCTGAACACCATTCGGCTGTGGAAACCCACATGGTGACCTTGGGCAAGTCTTGCCAAGGCAAATCTTGCCAACAAAATCTTGTGATAGGTCATCACCATAAGTCAGAAATGACTTGAAGGCACCCAACAACAGCAGCTCCTGAGCCACTGTTGCTGGTATAGATGCTTGTTGCAGCACATCTAGCTAAAGAGAAGCAGCTTGTCTCCCACTCCCCAATGAAACAGAAGGGCCTATGTTGTGAGGGCTGCTTACTCTGAGAGACATAGACATGGAAATGTAGCTACATGCCACACACATATCCCCTGATCCAGGATTCCAGCTTTGGTTTTCATTTTGAGATGTGGAGACCTTGCCTGGTACACTCCAGAAAAAAGCTATCTCTTCAGCTTACCCCTTCATCTGTGGAATCGTATTCATCTTCTAGTAACATCTAAACATATGTGAGTCAACTCTAGGAGGGTCTGTCTCTTTTGAAGACTGTGGGTGTCACAGATGTTGAATCAAAGACAATCAAAAGGGGTGTGTGGCATCTTTGGCTTACCAAAGATTTTTTGAACATGACTCCCAGAATACCTTAACTGTTAAGCCGTGTTGGTTCTCATTTTTGGAGGCTGAAGTCCAAAACATCAGGAGCAGCAAAAGTAGCAGACTGATTCCACTGGCAGATCTTGAGAAATGATTGATTCCTTTTCCTGTCAGACAGATCCAGGAAGATACAAATATTCTTTAAGGCTTGGCTAAAAGCTGTGGGCAAGATTTTGAAAGCGACAGAACATACTTTTGAAAGGGAAACAAGAATACCAGCAGCCATTGTCACAGCTTTGCTGCATCTGTGCCACCCAAGCTGACAGCTTGTGAAAGAAAGAAAGAAAGAAAGAAAGAAAGAAAGAAAGAAAGAAAGGAAAGAAGGAGGGAGGGAGGGAGGGAGGGAGGGAGGGAGGGAAAGTTAGAGAAGTTCCTGCCATTATTTCACAGAATAAACACATCCCCCTCTTAGTTCAGGAAACCTTTGAATAAGAACCCCTCTTTAGTATAAATATGATGAATGCTGTTTATCTGAATTATAATATCCTTTCTTTTAAAAATGTGGTATAAATGAGTCGCTCTCAGGTTACAGTTGATGAAACTGAGCATAATGAAAATCCTGATTCCCTACAGTGCTGACCAAGTGCTAACCTTTTTTCTTCTCCTTTTATAAAAAGGGAGGGTAGACATTTGCAATAACCAATCATGTAAAAATATCTAATGCATTGACATTTTACCTAGTGCTGTTGAAGACCAAAGTTCAAGTTTCTTTTGTAGTTTATTTATGAGTTCAGACACCACTGTGGCATTGAAGGCTTCTTTATGAGGGCAAATGAAAAGATCAGACTTCTACTTCTTTATCTTCATTTTCATTGTGTTCATCCAAACACCAGTTGTGGCCATTTTTTCTTAAGCTTTTTAAAAAGCAACCCTCCTCCTGAGACGAGCAATGCACTATCTCTCCCATCCCCTCACCCAATCATAGTCAAATGACAAAACTTGATACCAAACCTGAATGTCAAGAATAAAGACAAGTTGTTTTTAACTCATGCAGGCTTTGCTGCTCTTGAGTTAGCCTTAACATACTAGAGTGGACATATCTACTGTGGAGGAAATATGGAGCCTACTAATTGGATTGGCAGATAGGAAGGAGACATAATTCTTAGCTGTCTTTTTCCACAGCTGGCGACCATCACCTCCAAAGGACAGCCTGCTTCCTAAGGACTATTTCCTTCCACTGGAACACTGGTCTGAGAGCCAGGGAGGTAGCTGTGGGCAATCTAAACTCCTTGGACTGGGATCTATTGATCTATCTATTGTCCGTCACCTCACAATATATATATACACCCTATAAATAAATAAATAAATAAGTAAGTAAGGCTGGGCTTTAATAAGTTTGACTCTTCTGCTAACTATCTCCTTCTGAGTCATTTGTTTTATTCAGTGACTTTTCCTTGGGTCTTTTTCTGGCGAAACATCAAAAAATCTGGACCACACAGATGAAACAAGCAAACTGGAGAAGACAATCCACTCTCCAGTTATTAGTGGTGCTTCCTAACGGAGTAAAAGATATCTGATTGTCCTAGTACAAACTGATTTCACCTCCACATTTTGCAAATACTTTGTTTAGAACTGGTCATTGGAAGGTAAACATGAATTTCATTTTGCAAGCCTGATTGCTCAGGCATGAAGATTTGAAGGAATCACATTGCTACAGTGTAATTTAGCCTTGAATTTACAGCTGTGCTTGTACATTGCTCTTGCACCAATCACTATTCCAGATCCCTATAGCTATAAATGCATTAAGCCACTAAGATATGATGCAATTATTGTTGTCTCCTGTCTGTGTTCCCAACGACTGCACTCAAACTAGTCCACATATGAAGATGGGTGTTTCATGGATGGATAGAGTTGTCAGAGTGCAAACTGGAGAAGGCTTCTGTAACACGGTTGTGCAGAAGAGGGAATTTCAGCAGGCATCTCCCTTGCTACCTGGTTATGTGAAAGACATGTACTAAAATTCCTTCTTCTACACAACCATTAAAGGTATAGGAACTCTCTCCAGTTTTCTATATGGCAACCTTATGGATGAACCAGTGGAGCACCTCCTGCACTGGTTGGTCAACAAGCCATTACTGCACATGATGACATTAATCTTAACGTATAACATGTCCAGTGCCATTCTCTGGAAGGCTAGATGGGCTACATAAGCAAAAGAGTCACAGTAGCTAGGTGCAAAAGGATGCTGATGGTACTGTTGTATATTTAAAGATCATGACCTATCCTATATATTCTTCACTGTAGCAAAATTAATAAGAATTGCTTCCAGAAATGGTAACTTGAGATAAAAGCAAGTGCCTTCCTGACATCCATGTTGTCACCTTAATAAAGCAACGCATGAGGCCAACTCCAGTTGGAAAATCTATGGCCTGGTTGGGAGACAATGCCCAGTTGAGAACCATCTGCTCCTCAGAACAGATCAGTAGGTACACATGGTATCTTTTGTTGCCTTTGTCTGTTGGAAGCCTAGCCTTTGTGGTGCTTAATGAGCCAGTTCAAATTCAATCAAGAAGACAAGAGTCTAAAGGAACACTTCTATTCATTCTACTAATCAAGTTCCTGATTTCTTTATTTAATTGCATCCTAAATACTACCAGAGCCATTAGCTCCTTTGTGCTCTTTGCCTAAACTCTATAAATGCCTTGCCTTTCAGTTTCTCTTTGAGAGCTTTGGTTATGGGATGTGATACACACAGAGCCTCTTACGATTCTCCTGGAGTTTGCTTGAGACATTGGACCTTTCTGCACTACACTGTTATAGTGCTGTTATTCCACTTTCACCATCCTATGGAATCCTGCGGTTTGCAGTTTAGGGAGGCGCATTTAGAATTCTCAGCCATAGAGCTCTTTGGCCTCAGTAAACTACAAACCCCAAATTCCACAGCATGTTGAAAGTGGAATAATAACACTGTAACAGTGTAATGCGGAAAGGTCCCCAGTTTGTTATTCATGATACATTCCCAGCACTAGCCTTTCCTAAGGATGCCAAAGCCATAAATCCACATGAACTTGGAAACAATTTGATTGAAATTAATTTTTAAACCCTCCATTAGTTTCTAAGGTTATTTTAAAACTCATTATTTGATCATTCAGTGCCAACTGTCTTTTTATTATTTATTTTTATTTTATAGTAACAATTACTTGGAGGATAATTTTGGGCTGTTTGGGGCAATTGGGGCTAGTTTTTGTAATTTTATTTGATTCTGTAGAATTGAAAATGAATGCATTAATAAGTATGAACATTTTCTCTAAATGTTTTAACCTATTAGCTTAAACATTAATGGTTCCAATGTGTACTGTAGTGGTTTGAGGAATGGATTACAACTTTGAAGACCAGTGATCAATTCCCTGCTCAGCCAAAGAAACCAACTGCAGGACCTTGGGAGCATCACATCCTCTTAACCCCAGGAAAAAAAAACACAATTGGTTCACCTTAAGGTCATCATAACTCAGAAATAACATGAGGTCACACACCAACAACAATGTTTCTAAGCTCTTCATTTCCAGGTCTAGAACCTTCCTCTTTTCCTTATGGATCATAGAATCACAGAGTTGGAAGAGACCACAGGGGCCATCCAGTCCAACCCCTTGCCATGCAGGAACACACATCAACACACTCCTGACAGATGGCCATCCAGCCTCCACTTAAAAACCTCCAAAGAAGGAGACTCTACCACACTCTGAGGCAGCAGATTCCCCTGCTGAACAACATTGACCATCAGAAAGTTCTTCTTGAGGTTCAGGTGGAATCTCTTTCCCTGTAGTTTGAATCCATTCTTCCTTATCCTAATCTCTGGAGCAGCAGAAAACAAGCCCACTCCCTCCTCGACATGACATCCCTTCAAATATTTAAACATGGCTATCATGTCCCTTCTTAACTTTCTCTTCTGTGGGTTAAGCATCCCCACCTCTCTAAGCTGCTCCTTGTAGAGCATGGCTTCCAGACCCTTCACCATTTTGGTCACCTTCCTCTGGAAACACTCCAGCTTGTAAATATCCTTGTTAAAATGAGGTGCCCAGAACTGGACACAGCCCATTTCCGCATTACACTCTTATAGCGAGATTATTCCACTTTCAACATGCTTTGGAATCCTGGGGTTTGCAGTTTTGAGAGGGGCCAGCCAGCCCCTCCTGAAACTGCAAACCCCAGGATTCCATAGGATGTTGAAAGTGGAATAATCGCGCTATAAGAATGTACTGCAGAAATGGCCACAGTATTCCAGTTAAGGTCTAACCAAAGCAGAATAGAGTGATCTTGTTACCTCCCTTGATCTCAACATTATATTCCTATTGATGCGGCCCAGAATCGCCCTTCTCTGGATATACTCCTTGCACCATCTTTTGCCTAGAATACCCAGACAGAGCTTCATGCTGTATAAAGTACCCATTGTTGCATATGGGCAAGGGACACTGGGAGCCATGGACGTTTTATTATGCACTGCATTTTAATTGTTATGATTTCAGGGATGTGCTTTCAGAAACAACTATTTTGATGACATTTCTAAGCTTTTCCGGAGTTCATATTTAGAAAGCATGACTGCAAAATAGAGAATCCATATCTGCTTTATAAATCTAGCTCCTTACTTGAGTGTAAACATAGCGGCAGATGCAGAAACACCCTGCTAAGTTTGCTGCTAACTTTAGCTTTGTTTGACTTGACTTGTCTTCCTTCCCAGTGTGCCTCTTCAAGTCATCGTTCCCTGTCATTTGTATTTTGACTACTGCTTCCACTATCCCCTTTTTCTCTTTTGTCAGAAGGAAACAAACAGCCAGAAAAGCCTCATAAGGTAATCAAAGGCATTTTGACAGGAAGGGCTAACTCATACAGTGACCCGCTTCCTGTTTTGGGCTGCCCATTGGATAGGCAAACAAAAGGAGCCGAAAAGGAATGAGTCACACAGAGGTGACAAAAAGGTCAGAGGAAGGGCAGTATCTAAATTAGTTGAATTAGTTTTTTGTATAAGTTCTCCCACTGTAATAGTTTGAGGGTGCAGGTTAGAACTACGATGGCATTGCAGTGCAGTGATGTCAATGTCATCAAGTGATCTTAAGGCTTTTCATTGCACTATTGCAGATTTGTGAGTGAATACTAGCTACTAGCAAGAGTCTCCATTACCTTTGCAAGTCATCAGAGTACAAAAAGGGGGTCCAGGACTAGAGAGGGATAACTATCCAAAATGGCGTTAACCCTCTGCGTGTGATTGGATGACTGCTCACAATTGCACATTAAAGGAAGACATGGGCAGTTGGACTAAAAGGCCCTTCAGCAATTTGGTGTTTCAGCTTATTCCTATTTACTTGAGTTACTGTGTTTAAGTCTTCTTTTTACTACTTATATTTACATTTCTCATCCAGTGACTTAAAATGTTTCTCCATGGGGTGTCCCTCTTTATAGCGACTTCTGCAGCTTACTGAATTTGCACAAGGAAAAAAAAACCAGGCAGCGATTATGTTGACCTTTAGAGGAGAGAATTGCTGAAGTCATTTAAACTGCATTTCTGTATTTCAGTAACTGCTTAACTGGTCGATTTTATCTAATTTGAGTTATAATCTCATTAGAATATTTGGTCTTTAGTCAGCAGAATATGATTTCTCACATTTATCCTTTAGGGTTTTTTTGGGGGGGGGGCTGGCTCTTAGCTAGATAACTGCCATTGCTGTTTTCATTACTCAGCATGGAGACTGCAGGGCTGGTGATAATGGGGAAACAGAGGCAGAGGGATAACAGAGAAATGAGAAGGGTCATACGTAACTCTATGCTATAGTTCAGTTTTACATAGTAATGGGACCAATAAATGGGCCCAGTCTTATCTGGGAGCCCATTTTGCAGACAGTGCTGAGGAAGCGACAGGCAAAGGCTCTGCGCCATCTTCTTTGGCAGTCTACTGTCTCTCTCTCATGTGTCTGTGCAATTTTTGTTGGTTCTCCAATGTAAAGCAAAGCCTGGCCAGTTTGATTTAGCTTGGTGGGCTAAGGGGCCAGCAGTACCAGAAGGTCCTGGCATCTTTAGTCAGGTCATCTGGGGGAGGATAAAATTCTTCCCTCCAGTACTGAGACCACATTTGTGCCTTGGACTTCTTTCCACTCACCCTCCCTTAACTAATCCTCCAGTTAATTTGTTCACCTTTGGATTTGTGAGTTACAGCAGCCTCTCCACATTCACTGGGGTTCAGGGCTCAGAACTCCTGCAAAAGTGGAAAAACCACAAATAACTCCCCCCATGATCCCCCTCTCATTCCCCTCTAGAGCTCCCCCTTTTCCTTTGCCTCTGACCCCCATGTTGGGAGAGGGGAAAAAAGACAAGATAAAGGGCTTACCGCTACTTTCCCCTCAGACAGAGAGGAGAGGAGTTCTGGTAGATACTTCTGGTCACCATCTTGAGAAAGGATCTTCCTCTCAGAGAGAACGGGTAGGAGCAAAGAGAGCACTTGACCAATCAGCAGACATTACACAGCAGAATGTACAGCCACATGGCAGAGAGGAGACGCCTCCAGCAGTGGGAGAGGGCTTTGCTCACTCAAAAGGAAAAAATGTCCACTTTAAACACAAGCCTCGCAAGCCTAGCATGAGAAATGAAAGGGAATGGGAGGAGGAAAATGGAAGAGAGGCAAGCACATGACATGCCTCATGAATAATTAAATTTGCTATGGTCAAATCCGCAAATGGGAAGGGAGGACTGTATACGCCTGTCATTTATGGTATGCTCATGGTGGTGGTTTTCCATGGGGATGAATCCAATAATTGGTGGGGGGAGGCCAGTATGCTCATTGGAGGTCTTTAGGGGAACAAGAGTCACGTCCAACTTGGGAACAGATGGCTTTGCTTTGTTCTTTGATATGAGGGGAATCATATAGTGGCCTTCATGCAGGTGGAATTTTGTTTCAGGTCATTCCCAACAGGTGGACTGGGAGTTTGGATCACTGGTCAGGAGATGGGTTGACCAACATTTGCAACCAAGTCTAGGCAAAACCAAACCTCTACAACTGTAAGCAATAAAGTTGTGGGCTGTTACATTCCAACATAATGGTGTCTGTATGTCCATACTGAACAATGCTCTCTCCATTTTCCCTTGCTGCTGAGCATGCAGATGAGTTCCAGATCATTCAACACATTTTACTGTTTTCAATGGGTGAAGAAAACACTGAGACTTTAGATCATGCCCAAAATTTTGTTTCCTGTGAAGCTGTTCAACCAAGCCCACATATCATTTCTTAGGGGTTTTTGACTAAAGAAACATAGGATTTGAAGGGCACTACTAAGCAGCCAATTGGATGATCAGGTCCCTTTTATCGGCAAGGCAAAGGGCTGGAAAGTAAACCATCATTTTTATCTCTGTGGCGAAAGAGGTCATATTTGGAAGTTACTTCTTTTTCAAGCTTCCTTAAACTGTTTATTGCAATACATGTTAGACAGCTGGACAGGTCTACAGGTGGCTCAGAATGCGTTACAGAAAGTAACTTGGCTTTTACAAGGGGGAAAAGAGACAGGAAGCCCCACTGGGAGACAGGTTGTGCCAGGCATTAATACAGCTCACTGGATAGCAGGTGGCTGCAAGTATAAATTTCATGCTAACATATTCATTAGAGCTCTCTTGCTTCGGCCTTCCTGGAATTGCAAAGTGCTGCTGGCACCACCCTAAGCATGTCTGTGCAAAGACACAGTGCTACTTTCCTTGGAAAAGAAAGAAAATGAAGCCCAGAAGAATAGAAAAAGCAAAAGAAGGAGGGAAACCACATCCATATTCCTCATCTCTTTGTCTTCTTCTTTGCAGAATAGTGCTTTAAGGCTGAGACTTTCAAATACGGCTTAATAAGCAACTTAGGTATGCAAACCTGATTTCAATTGAAGCTGAAATAGTTGGGAAAAACCTTGGTCCCTAATTAATTTATTTGTAAGAACCCAGAAGGTGTGTGCGACTGTATTACGCTAACAAACCTACCTCTCAGAATTCCATTTATTAAACACGAGTGCTTGGGAGGCTTAAGTCATTTATAAATATTTGAAAATTTTCATGTTTCCTGTAGGAGTTCTTCTGTTTAAAAAGCTAAATATATTTGTAATGTTTGCTTTTAGTTTCATTTCTATTAATAGTTATTTCACAATTGTCTTGAATAAAACAAAGGCAAGAGATACTTACACCTCAAGCACAATAGCAAGGAAAAGCAGAATTGATGCCTTAAGTATTATGGTTTTCTTTCCCTGTAAGCTATACAAAACAGCACCATTAATCTTCCTGTTGACCTAGTTTAGCATATGCTACCTTCTCCTGCTAAAATCTTCACACACAATTAAATCTCCATGGGAAGAAAGGAAAGAGACAAAATTGTGGGGTGCCAAGAGGCATCTACTGCACTGAACTAGCTACCTCCACTGAATTTTAGCTTGAGCGTGTGTCCAAATGTGCCTTCATATTGCCTGTCAGCTTATGGCAACCCCATGAATTTCACAGGGTTTTCTTAGGCAAGGAAGAATATTGACAAGCTGGAATATGTCGAGAGGATAACCAAAATAGTAAAAGGCATGGAAACCATGCCCTATGAGGACCAGCTTAGGGAGCCAGGTATGTTTAGCGTGGAAAAGGAAGGTTAAGAGGCGACGTGATAGCTGTGTTTAAATATTTGAAGGGATGTCATATGAAGGCTGGAGCAAGTCTGTTTTCTGCTGTTCCAGAGATTAGGGAATGGAACAATGGCTTCCAACTTCAGCAAAAGAGATTCCATCTAAACATTAGGAAGAACTTCCTGATGAGAAGAGCAGTTTGATAGCCAGCTGGCCCCTCCCAAAATAGCAAACCCCAGGATTCCATAGGAGGTTGAAAGTGGAATCATCGCACTATAAGAGTGTCATGCGAAAATGGCCTCCTTCTTTGCAGGTTTTTAAACAAACACTGGATGGCCATCTGTCAGGAACGCTTTGACGGCGTATTCCTGCAAGGCACAGGGTGGACTCGATGGCCCTTGTGGTCTCTTCCAGCTCTGTGATTCTACCTTTCAGTAAATACTCAGAGGTGGTTTTGCCAATTCCTTTCTCTGAAATATAGCCTACAGCAACTGGTATTCACTGGAGGTCTACCATTCAAGTAGATATCCTAAATTGAATAATTTGAACCAGGAGGGATCAGCAGGGTCACCAACCTGAAGATTCACTTTATCTCTTTGAATATGAAAAGCTGCCTTAACTTAAGTCAGACTAGCTTGTACTAATGACTACACTAATAAGTGTTCTCTCCAAAATCTCAAGCAATGCATGTTTCCATTGTAAAGGCTAAAGCACAAGTTAGGTTTATCCAGCAATGAGCAACTTTCCCTCTTATTTTTACTTATGCCCAAGTGCTCATTTGCGCCCCTACCAATCTAGATCAGGACTACATTGGGGAGGGTTTTTAAATCAAGAGTGATGAACATCTTTCAGCACAAGGACTGAATTCGATTTTAGGCAAGTTCTTGGGGGAAGAATTCCAGTGGTGGGCAGGGCACAAAAGGTGGGAGTAAAAAGAAAAATCTACCAACAAACATTAGTTTGCACTTATTGTCAGTAACTAAATTTATGAGAGGCAGTTCTGATTTTCAGAATGGGTAAAGAAGTACGTACCAAAGTTGAGGAAACACCAGAGAATGGAATGATAGGGAAGGGTGTATGGACATTTGAGAAAGCCCAGAAGATTGGATTCAGGGCCCTAGGGAAGCCTCAAGACCTCAGGTCTTCCAACCCAGTTTGAGTTTTCTTCTAACCAAGCTGTTTCCTCTCAGTAGCTGCCTTCTTTCTGCACAGGGTAAGTTTAAAGTGGAAAACCTTACAGTGATATTGATGATACCTTTTTCACCTTCCTTTGGGTGGTGATGGGGGCAACAGAAAGGCAAATATCAAGGTAGAAGCAGCTGCGATATGAAGCATGAAATCCTGCCACCCTGTGTGGTGGTCTGGACCAAAGCAAACATAAATAAAAGGTGCAAGAGTGAACACAAGCTACCCTTTGGTATTAAGATGTTGCTCATTCAAACCTTGATGGCTTCCAGCATGAGCACAGTAAGGCAGTAAGGATCCCCTGCTGAAAAGCTTCACTGCCTACCAAACCTTTTTTTGGGGGGGGGGCAGAATTCAAAGTGCTAGTTATGACCTTTAAAGCCCCTACATCTTGGGTCCAGACTATCTCAAGGCTGTATCTGCCATATAAGCTGACCAAAAGTTGTCCAAAAGGGACCTGCTAGCCCCTCCCAGAACTGCAAACCCCAGGATTCCATAGCACATTGAAAGTGGAATCATAGCGCTATAACAGGCTAGTGCAGACATAGGTTCAGTCCCACCACCTGCACAGGGACAGCTGGTGAGGACACAAGAGACAGCCTTATCAGTAGCTGCTCCCAAACTGTAGAACCCCCTCCCTACTCTCCCTTTGCCAGCAACTTAAAATCTTTTTAATTAAGCTAGCTTTTGACACATGTCAATCATATCTCAGAACAGTATTCAAAGTCATGTGCTCTGTTTTTATTCTGCATGTTTCTAATTCTGTTTTAAATGTATTTTAAAATGTTTTAAACGATGTACTTTTAACAAAACTTATGCTTAATTGACTTTTACCTTTTGTAATAGTGTATTTCTAGCTAAATGTTTCTTCTAAATGTTCTAAGGCTAAGCCACCTTGGGTCCCTTGGCAGGAGAAAGGGAGGGTATAAATTGCTAACATAACTAATAAAAAAACCTAGAAAGGGATAAAAACACACTGGTGACAATTCTATTTGTGCATCTAGGCCTCTTTATAGATTTCATCAAAGCAACTCCTTACATCAACATCTGGTGGATGGGATGGAATGGGAGGGGAGGGGATAGGATGGGATTGGATTTGGGGTGGGTAAATGTGGGTTTGCCAATTACCACCAGCACAGACAATTGTGGCAAAAATCAATACCGCAAACCTCAGAATTTAACTTCATATACACACCGTATAACACATCCACAAATGCATTTGTAGCGGAAAAGAATGCATGCACCCAAAATGCTTTTCATAGCTTATGCTCATATTTAATATGGACATGATGATAATTTCTCTCTTTAATGGGCAAATAATCAAATAAATTGACATTGCACAGTTGGAAAGAATGCAGACTGGACAATGGAATACTAACTTCAGTAACAGCCAAAATCCCCATAAAATATTTTTCATATGTCACACATGCAAAAAGCAAGCAAATCTTTCATGTCATCTGCTCTGAATTACACATGCAATTATGGTAAAATCTATACCAGATCATATGTTATTTCTTTGGATTATTGTTCAATCATTATTAAAACTTATAAGCACTTTCATTTGGCAGATATATGAAGTCCTTAATTCATGTACCACATTGTACAAGCCTGGAGGTTCACTTTGCTTAGCCATTCTCCTAACATGGAAAAGCAAAGAAGAATTTTAATTGGACACTTAATTGATAATGTCTTCTTGGCCCTTAAAAGGGGTTCCAGGTGTAGTTTTTATTGTGCAATCACTTGCCTCATTTACAAAATGTTACAGAGGAGAGGTAAAACAATGGTGTCTTCCATTTGTAACCCACCTATCTTTTACCCATTTTCATTCTTGCCACAGAAAATCCATTAAGGAAGAAAAGAAGGAATAGGTGTGCAATGTATTTTGATTGGTAGCATTTGTTACCCTAAGAGGTGGGGGACTTCAAAGTCCACCCACAATGCCAGCTTCTCCTTAGAATTTGGGGAATTACAGCTCAAAGGAGGCCTGCAAGAGAAAGGTAACAGTAGGATCTTTTCACATGTATATACCAGTACTAACTGTAGAGAGGACTGCAATTAAAAGTTAAACAGAGTGTTTTATTTGGAATTAACAAACACGCAGCAAGTCAGACACTCTTAAGAACCATACAAGGTTATCAGAAAGTGAGATGTGAAAGGTTGGATAGAGAGAGGTTCGGTGGGAAAGATTATAGTTACCAGCCTTGAAGCAGAAGGTCAAACTGGAGTGGCTCAGACAGTGCATCTCAGGGTAGCATAGAGGAATGGGAATCTGGGGTACTACATGCAGTGTAATACACCAAACATACTACAATTCACTGGGGCTGGAGCTAGGGTTTTAATATCCCATTTCCTGCCCTGAAGGAGGATGTGTGGACAAAGTGGCAATGGCTTTCTCATGGGGTTGACAAAGGAATGGTCTGACTGTCTTAACTCTAAGTGACAAAACATTGATAGGAGTCAAGACAATTTCTTAATGACAGGTCAAGCTTGGGGGTGAATAGGGAAAGTATCTATAGGATATGCTCACAGTAGGGTCCCTGATTGCTTCACTTGGGCAGTTTCACATTCTGTTGTTTTTGGGAGTGCTTGCAGCTTGCAGTTTTTGAAAGGATTATCACTAGCCCATCAGCATCGGGCTTTCCTACCTAATCCTCTCTGAATTTATGACCTGATCATGTTGAGGTCATCCTGACCTGGCATATGCTTACAGCCAGCATGCTTTCAGACATGTGTTCCAGCTATAAATATGTCCAATTATGAAAATAGCACATGCTGCAGAATGAGGGTGTATGGTGTGGTAATCCACTCTTTAGACTGGAAGAACTCAAAGGCAGTAACATTGACCAGAATCCTGTTAGTGAGATATAGAGGCATAATATCAAATTACACTTGTATATGTAGCATGATGTAGTGGTTTGATCATTGGACTGCAGACTCTGGGTTTGATTCCCCGCTCAGTCATGGAAACCCAGTAGCTGACCTTTGGTGCGTCACACACACTCAGCCCCCAGAAAACCTTGTGATAGGTTCACTTTAGGGTTGCCATAAGTCAGAAACAACTTGAAGGTACACAACAGCAACATGTCCTTTAGTGATCATTGCAGAAAGAGGCGTTTACTACCTTTTTTTGTACAACAACCTCTCTTCTTGCAGAACCTATCTGTCTCCTGACTTGAGGAGGGAAAAGGGGCAGCCCAGCAACTTTTATCTATGTTTGTACAGCTGGACACATGAAGACAACATCATCCTCTGGGACCTCTGGAGACCAGTAGGAGGTCCTAGAGGGTGGCTGTTTCATCATGAGTCTGGATGTACTATCACAGCCGGATGCTGCTGGGCCACTGCTTCCCATCCTCTCCTAGCCACTAAACAGCCATGTTAGGAGAGCCCTGGAAGGAGATGGAGGCAGAATGAAGTTCTCACTGGCAGAGCTTTACTCTTTGCCACACACATACAGGGCACTCAAAAGTATTCAGGAAATACTTGGTTTCTCAAACACTTAGCAAGAGTTTCTCAAAGAAAACATCAGCAACCAACCACAGGGGAATGTTGTCAGATTTGTTACTGGATGCATTCTAAAGCAGTGCTTCCCAAGCTATATAGTATGTAGAATTGGCAATTACTTTTCCCACTCAATGTAACAGGGTCTGTTACCATATGTGTGCCCATTAGCTACAATTATTTCTTTCTCTGCTAGAAGCTCACCAGGGACCAGTGGCCAATGGCTCAGGGGCAGGAAGGATTGGTCCAAGGACCACCATTTTGTGTAGCACTGCTCTAAAGGAGGAAAATTTAGTATGATCCTGGTAGTCTTGGTTACTTACTCATACGTGCGTGAGGGGTAAGATCTAAATTTAACCTGAAATGTGTGTGCTTATGAAAAAAAGAACATACTGTATATTCGTATCATAGTGGGTCACTAATTGCTGCTGCTGGAATGCTTTTCTAATCAAGGTTCACTGCCCACATCCTTGAGTTTCAGTCTCACCATAAACTGAAGATCCCCAGCTAGCCCTTTAAAGCATAGTATGGAATAGTTGCCTCTTTTTAATGTCAATGCCTTTGATATTTTGAAATACACTCAAGTGAATGGAATGTATCTCATTTTATTTTGTTTCTACTGATTCTAGGTTTTTGCTCTGTTTTTCATTGTTGATTTCAAGGATCAAGGTATGAAAGTATACAATAGGATATACAAGGTATAAAAGTATACAATAGGATTACTTGTACTGGTACAACAACCACACTCAGAACATATCTGGGTTTCTAGAAATCTTTTGGAATATGTAAGACAAAGGCTGAGGTCATACACTGGGGCCATGTTGCATTAATCTCCATAAACAGAGTTATGCATTTATTCTCTTATGCAACCCTGGTGCTGGCTCTTTTAAACATGTGCAAATCAACACACACATGGAACCGAGTGTGCAGGCACAACGGCTGCGAGTGCACAATTCCAATTCCACAAAACTGAACTGAATGCAAACATTCACCAGAGAAAAATGTCCAGTCATAGGGGAATTTACATACATATAAGACACTAATGGGACCCCAACCAATATATAGTGAAGGGTAACATTTATTTCTGTAAACTGCCAACTGAATAAGTGTATGGATGTATCGTATATTTCTTTCAAACTTAAAGGGATTTGTGTGGGTGAAAAAACTGACCCAGCCAGCTTTAATCCAAGCACTCTTACTGTCCAACGACTTTTCTGCTCAAACTGGCTCACTTTCAGGCTGGTTAAATAAAACCTGGAATGCAGGGCACTACATGGAGGGTGGGCTTGTCTTTCCTCACCCATACTTTATCATATCTGTGACATTGCACCTTAGTGGAGTATATGTGGGAACAAGAAATTTAAAAAGGAGAGGAATCTAGGGCTATGAGCCCACTTCTTCAGATTTTCCCTCCTTCAAGGACACAGATACATTCACATACATACACCACCACCATCAAACCCAAATAGCTCAATTTTTCTCTGTAATCCATTTAAAAATGGGAACTGCAGGGTATTTGGAGACAGTAGGGCATTATGAGATTTTGGTGAGCATGGGTGGGTGACATTTTTATGTGTTTTCAAGCATTTGAGGGATTCTCTGTGCAGTTGTCTGGCAACAATTGCCCCCAAATTAGGCAAAAACTTTTTTTTAAAAAAAAAAAGAAGCATTGAGGGTGGGGGACTTCAAGGACCTGCAAAAATGGGGTCCAGGAACCACATTCTACCTTCAGGCCACACTCATACCTTCCAGTCGTCCTGATTTGTAGGGACAACCCTGATTAATCCTCCATTGTCACACTTCTAGCTGCATATAAAATATCCCAGTTTCTCACTCCTCCTTTCTCTTTCCCTCTTTGTCCTCAGCCTACTTCAGTTGTTGCAAACAGAGTTAAAAATGCAAAAAATAATTTGCAGTCCATTGACCCAGCAGAGGATAGAGGAGAGAACAGTCGCACAGGGACGGGGGCGGGTATGGTTCACCCTTGGCAGCAATGTTTCTGGGGTGTCCCAGCCAATAGCCACACCCCCATATGCCCTGGCCACACTCCCACATGCCCTAGCCACGCACTGCAGCCATGCCCCCATGCACTGTGGCCATGGCCCTCATTCCGTAGCCCTATCCCTCCTGTCCCCCTCCAAACACTCCAAGCTCCACCACTGGGAGAGAAGGAGGCAGAGTAGCCCTTCCAAGTAGACATAGGCAAAAGCAAAGTGCTGCAGCCTCTCATAGCTTATGTGATCTTTCTCGTTAATAACTCTTGCCCTCTTAACCACACTCTGATGTTGTTTGGTCCCATGGGTCCTAATTTTTATCTGTGACATGCTGGAGAGTATAGTGTCATGTCTTGCCTACTTTGATTCAAGTCACAATATATCTTGCTAGCATGCTAGGTGAAGACAGCCCACAATCCTCAGCAACATGCGGGGGTTTATGGCAGAGACAGAAGATGCCTATAGTTTTACATGTACTTAGTAGGTTATAAAATGAATTAAAATCTATGGAATTTACCTCTTTCACCTACACATATGGACATTCCACAGATTGTACGTCATACTATGAGTACTCACAACACTGATAACCTTGAGAACACTGAAGAAAGAGGATAGTGTGAACCTAATAACCATTACGTGTTCACAAAAAGGAATAGTTAAAGTATTATTCCGTTATAGTAATCATTGTGAATCTGTCTTCCCAGCTCTAAAGAAAATTCAGATTCCTCTAGAGCTGCAGAAAAGAGATGAAGCCATTATTTTTAATGCTGGAGAAAGAATGATTTGCTTTGGAATTTTGGAGGAAATTGTTACACCTGGAAAGCAATTATATATCAGTTAGGACTGTGTCCTGTTTGCTCCATGTATGAACCCTCAAATTGTTTCCAGGAGAGTTCACACATTTATCACTCATGATTAATGTATAACTCTGAAATGGTTGAAATGGCCTCTTATAAAGTCAAGAGCAAGTTTGATGTATATGCAATTGTTTGGGATCTCTTTTTACTCAATGATAACCAAATGTCAATTTTGAAATTCTTATGGTATGATTTATCTGATTACACATGATTATTTTCATATGTTTCAAGTATATTTTGTAGAAATATATATTTAATGAGTGGCATTCCTACAGTTTCTATAAATGGCCTATTAACATATCTAGTACTGCACTCTCAACAGTTAGCCCCCCCCCCTTCTTCCCTTTGGACTAGTGAACCTTTTTTGGACCAACGTGGACATATTTTCTGCATAACAGAAAGGCAACGTAACACAGATACTTAATTTGCAAGTGGAGGGGGCCCCATAGTGGCCAAATATGAGAAAAAATGGAATCTCGGCAAGACATGATTTGTATAGAAAGCTAGTGTTGCGTGTTGGTTAGTACTGGACTAAGTCCCTGGGAGATCAAAGTTTGAATCCATCCCCAGACTTAGAAACCCTCTAGGACTAGGTGGTGTTGGGCAAGCCACACTCTCTCAGCCTAATAAGGAGGCCATAGCAAACCTCCTCTCAATTATTCTTGCCAAGAAAACACTGTGATTGGCTCACTATAAGTCAGAGTTGACTTGAAGGCACATAATAACAAATATTCCAGACATTCCTGATCAGGAAGTCATTTGTTTTTATGATACTTGTATTTATCTTTCCTCCACTGGAATAACACTCATCAGATTCTGTAGTAGTAAGTAGTTGGTCACTTCCCCAATCTAATCTCCTCCATATGTGTTGGACTAGAAGTTGCCCCATGTTCTGCCAGCATAGCCATTTTTTTAAAAGTAGTATCTATTAAGCATTCTCTGACCCTGACTGAACCAAATGGGAGCTTTATGCCTGTTAATATAACATCGTTTCAAACCCTCCAACATTTCCCAGATCAAAACTGGGACACATATGGCCACACAATATCAGTGCGTGGTCAGTTTGGCAAAAGTTAGTCATAAAGAAGCATACCCAGGCTATAACAGGCTGCAGCGCTTTGATTTTGCCTGAGCCCACTGGGAACAAAAAGATTCCATCCCCTCTTCTCCTTTCCCCATACTGATCTGATTGAGCGCAAATTACTTTTGTACTTTGAATGCAGATTGTGGCAAGTGAAGTTAGCAAAAGACAAGGAAAGCAAGAAGAGGAAAGAGAAATTGAGACATTTGAAAAGCATTTGAAAAAGTGGGACAAGAGGGGATTAAGCAATACAATCCCTCTGAAATTGAGAGAGCTGAAGGGAACTATTTTCTAACAAATATTATAATTTATTAAAGACTCTGTCGTTATGTTCTAAAACCTCTAGTAACCTCTCAGTTTGACTGTGGCCATTTCTGCACAACACTGTTAAAGTGCTATTATTCCACTTACAACATCTTGTGGAATTCTGGGGTTTTAGTTTATTGAGGCATTCAGAGCTCTTTGGCCTCAGTGGATTACAAATCCCAGAATTCCACAGGATGTTGAAAGTAGAATAATAGCACTATACCAGTGTAGGGTGCAAATGGCCTATGATAATGCATGGATTGTTGGGCTGCTCTTGAAAACTGATCCAGAATGTGACAGTGCAACTTCTCTCAAAAACTAGTAGCAGAGTTTATATATCAAAAGCTTTGTTTTTCAAACAGATAGTTTTGGCTTTTAAAACCATAAAGCAGATTCAATATAACACGGAGAGCACCTTATCCCATGAATACATGCTGCCCATTTAAGTGTATCGGTGCTGTTTCAACTGGAGGCTGCACCACCATTATTTATGCATTTATTAAATTGTTAGTTTATATGTCATTATAACTCAAAGGAGCTTAATGTGGTATCCATGCACAATCCCCACTGTATTGTCACATTAACTCTGTAATGTTGATTAGACTGAGAAATAGTTACTGACAAATTTATCAAGTCCTTGGTTAAGTGTGGGAACCAGTGCTGTAGTGGTAAATGTTGAAATATAGGTACTCACCTGTGCTGTTGTTTTACATTTTTTTAAATTGCACAAGAATCATATCAAACAATCCATGATTGTCATAACTCTGTGTGGACTACCAAGCTTGAAATATGCAGACACACATGTGTGTGTGCACACAGGCACAGCATAGCAGACCACATGGGCATCACATGCATTGCACATGGATTTTTTGGGCAGGTGCACAGAAGCAATCACTTACCCGATTCCTCTTCCCTCTCTCTTTCCCCTACACCATTGCTTTACATTTCATGCCTGAGACTTCTGATCTCTGTAAATGCTCCCACTGCTGATGCAAACCCAGCCAGTGCAAAGCAGCCCTCTTCTGCTCCATACTCATGTACTTCAACACTCACACCAACTCTCTTTCTGAGCATGATTTTTTTAGAAGTTATTTTCTTAAACTCCCAGCACACTTGAATCCCTAGCGCAGCTCATGCTTTCCGTGTGCCTTTCTCACTCACTCCTTGTTGGTGGCTCCAAATTGCTCAGCACCTCAAAAAAAAAAAAAAAAAAAATCACATGTGCCACTTTATCATTCACATGTGAACTTTCCTTCTGTTCCTCCGTTTGTTCAAACTAATAAATATTAGTTTTAGCCAATGTCAGAACACACCTAGCAATGAGTAATAGGTAGAAAAGCATGTCCTTCACAGTGGCCCTTTCCACACCTTACTTTCTTCCGGTGCTGGGGTGCGGGGATCACACGAGCAGCCTCCGGCAAGAGGCTTTCGCATCCAGGGTTCTTCGGCTCCGCATGAGCTGCCTGCTCATGCAAGAGCCCCGCCTCTTCCTTCCACAGCACAGCCTGAGAATTTCCCAGGCTGCGCTGGGGCGGGAAGCACGACCGGCGTGGCTCCAGAGGCTCCACACACCAGGTAAGTGTGCACAGGGCCCGGGAGCAATGCGCGATCATGCACCATTTTCGGCTTCTAGCTGAAAATGAAAAGGTATGTGATCGGCGCCTGCTGACCCCTGGAGCATCATGCGATTGTGAGTGCATCATGTGGATCGCTCCTCACAATCAGGTGACACTCCAGGCCCTCTTTCTCATGGAAAATGCCGTGCAAAAAGGGCCAGTGAGAAATAGTAAATTACAGCATTAACTGCAATAGGAAGAAAATGTCCATTCAAGTTTATTACTGCAAAAAGTAAATAGCTGTGAGACTAATTAATTTCAGTAACATAGTACTTCCAAAACTCTGTTTTAATCCAGTAATAACTCCCATACCAGAACTTAAGAATATAGCACTCAGAAATGTACTCAGAGTTGTAATCTAGAAAGTAACTTCACCATGCTCTGTACCACATTGGCTGTCACTATCTGTAGTGAAGTAGTTGTCTTCTACGAAGCACATGAGTTTTCTCATGTTAGTGTTCATACTATGTGGCTCTCTCAAGGAAAAACCATTCAACTTCTTTTTTTTTAACCTCATGCATGAAGGAATTCTATGGGCTTGGGCCATTTTTCCTTCGTGCTTGCCTGACATTCATTCTTGGCATGGTAGTTTTAAAAGTGTGTATTGTGACTAAGTAACCAATTAATTTTAGACAAAAATGAAAGGAAACTGATCAATCCATTAGGGTAGGAAAATCCAAAGTAACAAGAGAGGAATACCTTTATTAAGACTATAATAAAAAGGTGCTAAGCAAGTTAACACCTTTTATTGGTCCTAATAAATGTTTCAGGTAGTTTTAGCAAACCACTTTGAAGGTGACCCACATTATATATTGGATTAAGATCGTAATTTTGGCAACCTGTCTTTCCCCTATGTAACACTAGATGGCACACAATAACTGTGGGTCAGAAATCCACAGTGTCAAATAGCCTGTAGTAGTAATGAAGCAAATATCAGACAGGAGGGAAGATTGGCTGGAATCCAGCATCAGGAGTTGTATGTCTGGCGCGTAACTCCATCTCTATAGGTGCATCTCCTGATATTTAAATCTTTAACCCTACCTTTTAAGCAACACAACTCCTTCAAACCAGCCATTTCTCTCTCACTGGCATGGGAGATCATTAAAGATGTATCCAGCCATTTTCCTGTAGCTGGACACTCTGCAACAAGCATCCACAGGAACATCCAAGGGCCTCAAAAATTCTCTGCAAATGAACGCAGCTACAGGAAAACAGCTGGATGCATGTCTGCTAACTCCTCCACTCCCCAAAGACAAGGAAATGGCTGAGTTGGGAAGATTGTATCACATGAAAAGGGGGTTTGTGAAAGGGATTTTGGTCATTGTACAGCAGTAAAGAATTCTGACTTCTGCAGTTCTGAGTTGAGATGGCGTAAGTCCGACCTTTGTGATAGCAATTCACCAATATGAATTAGGAGCACTGGGATGAGTCTGACGTGTGAAAGTAAAACCTGCCTTCGCTCACCAAAGCTGACATTTGCTTGAAAAATGGCTAACCAACTGATCACAGAGAATTAGTCCTGGGGTGTTCGATCAGTAGCCCTACACATGTTGTTAGACTAGAGCTCCTTGAGGCAGCAGGGGGAGTGTCTGTCTGGAGAGATGGGAAGATGAGTGCCCCTTCTTACAGCACAGAAATTAAGAAATTTAATCATGATATAAAGAAATATTCCCTTCCTCCATACAGAAATTCCACCATTTAGAGAAGAGGTAGATCTTTGCCTGATTTCCAAGTGATCCGGACATGGGAAGAAGAGATTGCTCTCTTATTCCATATTCTAGATTAGTGGTTCTTAACCTTTTCTTTACCAGGGACCTCCTGCAAATATAATTTTTGTTGGACTTTAATCAAGATTTAAATATTTAAATTTAAATAGTCAAATATTTAAATTTTCATTTATTTATTTATTTAAGGCTTCTGTAAACCAGAATTCAAATCCTTGCTCAGACATTGGGTGACCTTGGATAAGTCACATTCTCTCAGCCTCAAAGGAAGGCAAAGGCAAACCTCCTCTGAACAAATCTTGCCCAAAAAACCTTACAAGAGGTTCACTTTAGGGTTGCCATAAGCCAGAAGTGATTTGAAGGCACACAACAACACAGTGCCGCTGACAGGAAAGGTTCTTTCTAGCCATCATGTGTTTGAAAGAAATAAAGAAAAAGAAAGAACAGTGACTTACGGCGACCCTATGGCGACTCTGTCTTGAAGGTTTCTTGGCAAGATTTGTTGCCTTTACCATTTTCTGAGGCTGAGAGAATGTGACTTACCTGAGGTCACCCATTGGGTTTCTATGGTTTTTCTGGAGTTGAGAGCATGGGATGCCTGTGATGTGAAGATTGCTAAGTGGGTTTCCACGGCCAAGCAGGAAACTGAATCCTGGGCCATTTCCGCACTAGAGTGTTATAGCACTATTGTTCCACTTGCAACGTCCTACGGAATCCTGGGGTTTGCAGCTTCGAGAGGGGCCAGGAGGCCCCTCCCGAAACTGCAAACCCCAGGATTCCGTAGGATGTTGCAAGTGGAACAATAGTGCTATAACACTCTAGTGTGGAAATGGCCCCAGTCATCATCCAATACTCAGTGATATCTGAAGAAAACCGCACAAAAATTTCACTGCTTTATTATTATTCTCCGTGGTGTTTTCTGGCTGTCAGGAAACCTGTTTAATAATTCTAATGTTCTCCAGCCCTACTATATGATGTATGTATTAGACAGAGTGAACAGGATTTTTGTTAATGCCTCCAAGTCGTTTCTGGCTTATGGAAATCCTAAGGCAAATCTATCACAGCGTTTTGATACATTTGTATAAATGGGGGGGGGGTACAAGCAATGCAGTTGTTACTGTGCCTGAATGGGTATCAGAAAACATATGGGTTTAACTGGAGGATAACAATGGGCTTATATGAATATATAAATAATTAAACAAATAATTAACTAAATGCTGAACTGTATAAGATACTTTAGACAAAATTAGAATATAGTAAGGAAAACTTCTAAGGTTTAAAAGATAGATATGTAGAAGAAAGTTGTGGAATTATAAATCACTCTGTAACAATGAGATAGTTTGAATTCCATTATCAAAATACTATTTAATAAAAAAACCCTTTTCTTTTATATGTTCAAACAGCAGTATACTCTTATTGTTTATACATGTAAATGGTAGAAGTAAATGGTAGAAGGTTCACAGATATATAATAAAGCACCTACTTCTCCATGAGTAGGAAATCAAAGGAGAGAGGGTTTTTTTCTATTTTCTTCTTTAATTTTCTTTTTTTATTCTTTAATACTCTTATTTTACTTGATCATTACCAATACATTATACATCAAGTTACGATGTAAATTATGTGTGTGTGTGTGTGTGTGTGCGCGCGCAATATTAAAAGATACACAAATTGAACTTTAAATTACTATTGATTTTTTTCTTTTTTCTTCTGCATTTTTTAATAATTCTCAATAAAAAGATTTAAATGCAGAAAAGTGAATGGAGACTGTACACCAATCATTGGGGGGGTCACCCATTTTCAGCTGTGGCCCCTCCCACCTCTGTCATGCAGCTCTGCTATCCTTCTCACTTGCCGTCAATTTAGGCCAAAAAAAGCAGCCTCTTTCTGTTGTGAAGTGTGCATTCAGTTTCTCCCAACGTCAAAGCAATGCACTTCTTAAAAATTACATTACTGACACTAATATTGAACATTTTCATTTAGTTCAAACAACATGCTCACTGCTGCGCTAAAACTATATGCAATTAAAATGACAAGAAGCCTGGCATTTTAAACAGCAGCTGCTCTGAACAGTAAAATTGACTGTCTCAATATTACAGAACTTTTTTAATCAGTATGATGCTAGGGTGTCGAGTATAATCCATACATTGTGTAAAACAAACAGAAAAAAAAAACCCACATTCCGACTGGTGCAAACAGCCCTCTCACTAATGTATATAGGAAAGAGTTCTGTCAAGACTCTATTAAGTCACTGAAGGACATTCAAACTCAGCACTGAGTAAGGAGTTACAGTAGCCTTGCTCTAATGTTGTGTATGAATCACTTTCATTGGCAATGTATCAGAGCCTTCAGATATATGATACTGTCCTAGTGAACGCCAATAAAATTCTCTAATCATCATACATAGGGGAGAGCATGGATCTTTGCTTTTTTTTAAGTGCCTCCTCTAGCCAGTTTTATAGTTGATTTATAGCATAAATAAAGCACTAGAACATGATTTGGTTTGATCATACTAACTTCTTATGAATGAGAGGACATCCAGCACACTTCAAGGTTGGCAGAGGGATAAATTTCGGTTCAAGACTGTAAGCCAAACATTTTGATTCTACATTCTCCAAAAATAGACCCTCCCAGATAATAAAAAATAAAGAGGTGTTTAACCTCCAGTTCCACAGGGAGTAGCTGTGTTAGAAGAAGCAGCATGACAGAATGGGTTGAATATTGGACTTAGGCCCTTTCCATATCCTCCTACCTTCTTCTGGGGATCTCCTTCTGTGGGGATCCCAGGAGCAGCTCTGCTGGGAGGGGAGTGCTGCAGGAGTGCTCCCCTCTGCACCAGCTGCCTCAGCAATCAAGGAAGTGTGATGACCCCACTTCTTCCTTCCACAGTGCCGGTGGGTACTTTCCAAGGCTGCACTGGGGCAGGAACAGCTGCATAGGGATGGGGGGGGTTATGGGGGCAGTTCACCCCAGGCAGCAATGTTTTGGGGGCATTGGGCTTGTAGCCACACCCCCACATGCCATGGCCACGCCCCCATGCATCCATGCACAGTGGCCACACTCCCTGTGCCGTAGCCCCTCTACCTACCGCCCACCCCACACTCCAACCTCCACCACTGGGCAGAAAGCACTGGGTAAATCTGTGATAGTGATGTGCTCACAGGTCATTGATGCAGGTAATTGATCATAGGTCATTGATGGGGAAACTCTACCAATTATTTACTCCGTGACTGCGCCTCCTGGGGACGGGAAAAGGAAAGGACTGTGACAACCATCATTGTGGTCCCATCATTCTCCCATGGGGGAATGAAAACTTCCTGCAGAAAGGGCCTATGACTATGGAGACCAGGGTTCGATCCCCCCCACCATGGAAACCTGCTAGGTGACCTGGGGTGAGTCACACACTCTCAGCCTCAGAAAACCCTATGACGGGGTGCCTTAGGATACCATAAGTTGGAAAATGACTTGAAGGCACACAACAACAAGAGCAGCAGCAACAACAGCTATGTTAGACTATTAAAGCAAAAATAAAGACTCTTGTGATACTTTCAAGACATACACCTAAGGAACCTAAGGAACAAAAGCAAGTACTTGGCAGGGAGGTATCTAAACATAAGACAATTAGTGCAGGAGGGGCTAATTAGATTACAGTACTGTGAGTCTGAGAATAATACAGCAGACATCCTCACGAAACCACTACCAGCCACAAAGCAAAAACAGATGGTGCGGGAATTGGGGCTGGAAAGGTATATTGGTTTGGAATAAAGTACTGGTTTGCACATCAAAAGTATTTTGGAGGGGAAATGTCAGAGAAGGTTGGACCAAACCTGTAGAAAATACTTTGTGATGTAGGTCATTAAGTGCACCTGTGGAGAGCCATGTGACTTTAGCTGAGTCATGCTGATGAGCAACCAGGGGAGAAGGTTGCATCAGGTGTGGGGAGAATGCAAAGGCTGGCAGGATTGCATCAGCTAGGGTGAGTATAAATGTAGCTGAGAGCTAGCCAGCAAGTTGCACATTGTGCCTGATGGTGTCTGCCGGAGGCTCTGTCAGAAAGAACAAGCAGAGGGATGCTGGAATGCCTTCTGGAGACTCTTGTAAATATGTACACATTGTAACTGAAGAATAAATTGCCTCCTTGATGGAAGAGAACAATTGGTGTGGGTGAGTTCTTTCTGGCTACAGTGCATTGCTGCTAAGTTATTCTCTGTTGCTGGGCACGCTTCCAAAGCTGTGGGAGCAATCTCTGCTATATTTTGGGCTTGACATAATACAGTTAGAAGAAACCACAGAGACCATCCAGTCCAACCCCCTGCAATGTAGGAATACACATCAAAGCACTCCCAACAGATGGTCCTCCAGCCTCTGTTTAAAAACCTCCAAAGAAGGAGACTCCACCACACTCCAAGGCAGCATATTCCACTGCCAGACAGCTCTGACCATCAGGAAGTTCTTCCTGAGGTTCAGGTGGAATCTCTTTTCTGGTAGTTTGAATCCATTGCTCCTTGTCCTAGTTTCTGGAGCCATGGAAAACAAGCCCATTCTGTCTTTGATATGACATCCTTTCAAATATTTAAACATGGCTATCATGTCTCCTCTTAACCTTCTCTTCTGCAGACTAAACATACCGAGCTCCCTGAGATGCTCCTCATAGGGCCTGGCCTCCAGACCCTTAACTATTTTGGTCACCCTCCTCTGGACATGTTCCTTCTTGAAATTAGGTGCCCAGAATTAGACATAGTATTCCAGATGAGGTCTGACGAAAGCAGAATAGAGTAGTACTGTTATTTTCTTCAATCTGGACACCATGCTTCTATTGATGCAACCAAGAATCATGTTGGCTTTCTTGACTGACTCAATGTTAGGATCGTGAGAATTGGGGACAGTGGGGTTGGAAGGATATGTGTAATCTACCATGGTCCAATGGGCAAAAATGGCCTCCAGACTCTCAGAAGTTGACTTCTTCTGGTCTAAAAACAACACTGGCAGAAGAACAAATGAAAAAAAAATGAAACTTATTACCAGCAGAAAAGAATGATTTCTTAGGAATGAAATCATGTTAGATAAATTCAAGACACCCATATTATATGTTCAGTGGAACAAAGGAATACAAAAGCTGCAATGAAGAATAATTTGATTTAGGAAGCAACTTTCTGATAAAGGCCGCCAAGTCCTGCAACATTAATCTGATTTGGCTTCAGTAAACATGGTGTTTTAGACTAGATAAAAGATTGTATAATTGCATGTGCCAATGTAATACACTGGACATAATTCAGAACAGTCTCTTGGAGAATTACATGGCTTGGCTTAGAGTTACAAGGCTTTCACACCTGACACTAGTATTTGTTTTGAACTTTCCTTGCACTGTTTCACGTATACAGGAAATAGGCCCTTACTGCATGCCATTGTGACATAGCAACACAGTCCTGCCAGTCTGGGACATGTGTAATTGCACGATATCATTGCGGTCCCACTGCTGTGGTGTCTCCATCCACTGCTGTCGCACCATATACCATTACCAGAAAAAATCCAGTAATGGCTCCCTTTCCCACAACAATCCCATTCCTAGCAGGCACTGGGTAAGGGCAGAAGCACTATCAAGCACTTCCTTCCGGAGTACAGTGCAGGAAGAGGTGCACTGAGGAAAGAGGGACCATGTGTATAACGCTACCCATCCATCAGCAGCTGATCAGTGCAGTGCGGAAAGAGGGACCATGTGTATAACGCTACCCATCCACCAGCAGCTGACCAGAGCAGTGAGGAGCATTTAGGTCCTGATCCCATCCTGGGATTGCGGCATAGTGCACTAGGCTATAGTGAGCCCTACCGTTAAGCAGTCTAATGAAAAAGCTTCAGGTGGGAAATGCGGTTCAATGCCCATTATCTCCTGAGCCCCATGAGAGTGGCACGTACTAGAATGGAGTGGTGGCTCACGGACTGAGATGGGGTCAGCCTCCCTGCCTGGAGGATCCCTTCTGGCTCAGTACGTCAGCTGCCCATGCTACAGAAGTCACTTCCAGTTTTGAAAAAGGTCCTCAAACTTAAATAGCTGATGGAGCACACAAAACATGCCAACTTTGTTCCTTCACACCCCGGAAAGTGCAAAGAGCTTTTTAATTTTTTTTTCAAACTGATTTTGCCAAGTTTTCTGGGGCTACATAGGGGGTCCTGGTTGCCATACTTTGCCCACCTTAGTTGTAAAGGGAATATTTCTGGACCCTGAACTGGGACAACATGCTAGGCAAACCTTTCTGGTTTGTTTACAGAATTGTAACAAATACAGGTGGGTAGAAGTTTTTCAGAGCAGGAATGATGGCATTATTTGCCTGAACACAAAGAAGAATGCTTGGAAAAACAGCTAGTGATGTCTAATTAATTCTCTTTTCCAGTGACTTAAGGCATAACTAAGCTACACTATGACAGTAAAGGAATGACATAATTTCTTTATCCAGTGTAACTACAAATGGTTAAAGTTACTTTTATAATTACATGGTAAGGTTCCATAATATAGGGGATGAGGTATATCCCCATGTTGTGGTTATTAATGCAATGACAAGGTGACCGGCAGATGAATGTGTTTTTTACCATAGGCCAGAAACTTGTAGAATTATAATTTTTTAAAAAACATAATTAAAACTACAGTCACTATTACAGTTACTTTTGAAAAACAGGAAATGCAACAGTTTAAAACAAAACCCCCACAAATATAATGGAAACTACTTTGGAGGTCAGACTTAGCTACTTAGAAACTTAGCTATCATTTCCTTTACTTGTTAGATTTTACTAGCAGATTTTCAGTTGTTTGTGACAGATTATCATGAAGGAAGTCAGAGAATGGGAAAAATTAGATAAGGAGGTGCTGTATACATCTTCCGGTGGAAATCCATGCTTTTCATTCCTGGGGTTACTAGTTCATGCAAACAATTTTAAAGGTAACTCTTCATTGCAAGATTATTTGCAGTTCTGTTCAAAAGCTGAAGGTTGCCAGTGAGTTCAGAGGACCTTGCTCCCATACATAGTATTGACCCATAAACTTGTGAAACTTTATTAGTAGCTTGTTTAATTGTTTTGAATGGTTGTGCTTTTCACGATAAAGACTTTTCCAGAGTTTGGAAACATTACATTTTTGCAACATACAGATAACTGGCCATGTTGGGAACTGCAGTATGAAAAAGAAACTTTTCTTTTCTGAGTGTCAGGTTTTTGACTGATTCCTAAGCTCTTTGGGAATAAAAGGAAAAAAAGGAGACATACACACACACAAAATATACCTATGCATATACTATAGGTACAAAACTATGGATTCTTCTTCAGGGTGCAATATAAGGTGGCACAACGGTGACACAATCCTGCTGTTCAAAATGTCGCTATATCACAATTTATGTATCTATTAAGAGTAGCAGGAGGAACCAAGGAGGGTCAAATAGACAGGTTTGCAGCTCATTCTCAATAAACAAAGTTGGTTTTTTTGTTTTTGTTTTTTAGCACTCTTCACTTACTGGAAATGTGACCAATGTAAGGAGTAATGGATGTGGAATCTTACTTAAGTGGTGTACGATAACAGCTTTAATTTGTATTCTTAAACACAACAGCTTGGAAGTAATAGAACCCACAGTGCAAAGTTCCAAGTGAATAACTCCCTTTATCCAAGATCCCCTCTGATTCCTCTGTCAACATACCTTACATATTTTCCTTGAGATGTCAGATCTGGCAATGGTGATACTTGCCTTAATAACCTCTATGTTCGATTATTGTAATGGATTCTACATGGTTCTACCTTTGGAAACTGGAAATGTCAGCAGGTCCAAAACATTACGGCCAGACTGCTGATCATGCCTGGTTACAGGGAACACATAATTCCCTTGTTGAGAGAGCTTCACTGGTTACTAGTTCTGTTCTTTGGCATAATTCAAGTGATTGTTATGATCTGCAAGACCCTATATGGGTAGGATCTGATCTACCTAAAAAAAAACTATAGCCTTCCCAAGACTTAAGATCTTGCAGGAGTGCCTTCCAGACACGTTTGGTGAGGACATGGGAGAGAGCCTTCTTGGTGGCTGCTCCCAGGTTGTGGAATTCCCTCCCATGGAAAGCTCAGTTGACCTCCTCTCTGCTCTTTTTCTGCCAGCCTGCAAAGACAGTTTTACTTTGGCAGATCTTTGGCTCTTAATTCATGTGGCAGAAGTAGTTTTTAATGGGATGTGCTGTGGGTTTTTTGTTTGCTTGCTTTTTATTGCTTTTTATTGTTATAATTGTGTTTTAAACTGTTTTAACTTTGTGGTTTTTTATATAATTGTTTAATTGATTTTTAAACTGTTGTACTAATATTTTTTAAAGCTGTACTTTGTTTTAATTAGTTGTGAGTCATCTTGGATCTGGTTCTGGGAAGAAGGCAGGATACAAAGAGTAAATTAATATCTTTCTCTGTATTAAAATCTGAAATTGTCAAAAACTGAATGTAACATGATGTTATAGTTACATTTATGCTCTTAATCATACATGGTTGTTTTGGTATACCCACATTACAGCAACGGAAATCACACACTGGTGATTCTCCAACTACCAATTACCACAGTGGGGAGAGAGAGTTCCAATTAATCTTTTGCTATCTCTTTTTTTCAGCTGCTTTTAAAGTGTCCCAGATTCCCTATCCTCTTCTCTCTTTCCCCCTTTGTTTTCAGCTTGCTTCCTTCATTGGTGCAAACTGAGTTCAAAGGGCAAAAGTAGTTTGCATTCAACTGAGTAGCAGGCAGAGGAGGGGAGGAATCTTGCCCTTTCCCTGTAGGCTCAGGCAGAAATAAACTGTTCCAACTTCTCCTAGCTTGTATGTTCTTCTTCATTAATAAGTCTTCCCATCTTGACCACACTCTGATATTGCTTGGCCAAACATGTCTCAGCCAATCTGACTGGATGTTATAGGATGTTATGGTTTGGAGTTAACCTGGTGGAGTTCCCTCTCTCTGATTCCATGTTTGTGACAATAGCTGTGAGCTAAGATGCCTTTCACACTACAAAATTATAGTGCTATGATTCCACTTGTAACTGCCATGGTTCCACCCTTCATAATCCTGCAATTTACAGTATAGTTTGGGGTGTTTAGAATCCTCAGCCAGAGAGCTGTAATGCCTTCATAGGATGCAGCCATGACAGTTAAAGTGGAATCATAGAGCTATAATTCCATAGTGTGAAGGGGCCTCAAGGTTTTTCCAGAATTCTACATGCTGATCAAAGTGATGACCATAGTTCCTACCTTGCAAGTGGGTGTTAACCTGGTGTTTGTGGAATGACCCCCTTCCATTCACCCTAAGATGCAGTCATTTACAAAAGAAGTTCCCATTTATAAAAATAGCAACATTAATATGATAGGAAAAGTTAAGATGATTTTAGTAGTTGTCTTTGAACTGTAATTTTTAATAATGGCTTTGTAAATTCTGAGCTGTTTAGCTCTCTGTTCCTGAAATTCCACTCCTGATTACAATAAAAAACAGTGTATTATTACATATGCATGTCCAAAAAGCATTAGGGAAAGAACATCTGGATCAAATGGAATCCAGAACTCCCTAGCCTTTGAAAAAAAACTGACTTCAAAGGCCTCAAAAATGACGGATTTAAAGAGTAGGGATGTAGTTCTATATATACATTTGTTGCTGTTGTGTGCTTTCAAGTCGTTTCTGACTTACGTTGACCCTAAGGCTAACCTCATCAGAGGGTTTTCTGGAGCTGAGAGAATGTTTGACTCATCCAAGGTCACACAAGTGGATTTCCATAGCTGAGTAAATCCACATGAATTTAATGAGATCTACTTTGTGTTGGGGTGTTTAGAATGGTGCGTACGGTGACACTGTCAGGCACATATCCACCTAACTTTAAGAACCCTTCAGTCCTATTAAAATACAGATGACTGTGGAGCGCTGTAGATTGTGGAGTTGTCACACTCCTTCTGCCTTGCTTTTCTCTCCATGTCTGTCCTCCTAATTCCCTCTTTCACTTCCTGGTTCACATATCTAGAGTTCACCGTGATGTATGAACCACATTAGTGGTCATCCTTTCAAGCAAACTGGAACAGAAAAACAAATAAAGCAAATTTGTTAATATTTACCCAGTCTTTCACCCCCCCCAACTTGTTAAATTGTACAAACAGCAGTTATGTAATCCCAGTCAAATATGGTTTAGAAGGACAAAAGGGAAAACGAGGAAAACTTCAGAAAGATGGCTTTGAATTGCTGCAAGTCCAATATATCTTTCCATTCTGTGCCATTAGCCGCACTGGAATATATGGTGAGAAATGAGAGAGAGAGAGATGAGATGAGTGTTGCTTTATGTACAACCCAGTTTGGGGTGGTATAAAATGAAAGATTTCCTGCGCAGCCATGACCTGCATACGTCAAAAAAATGATGTAGCTTGTTTAAGAGCTAAAACTGTAAATTGCAACACTTCTGTTTAAAACCAATACAAATGTGTAGTTTTGGCTCATTTTAGCTGCTTGACTTGGTGGTGCTGAACATGTGCTTATCATCTGTTAACAATGCAATCACAAAACCAGCTACTTCAGACTGCTGAGTCTTTAATAAGCTTTTGTTGTTAAGGTTTGATAAAATAATGTATTCCCTGTCCCTAGAGCATTTTAAAAGTACAGTGCTAATTTAATCTACAGCTCAAGTTATAGGAACAATCAGGGTTACTTTTCTTATGAAAAGAAATGAAATGGGCTATATGTTGCAGACATTCAAGGAAAATCTACCTTTTTCCACAAGGGACTTTTTTTTCCTTGAATTGGGAAAATTAGGGATTAGATCATTTCATATTTTTGGACTGTTTTCCCATGCTGTGCTTTAACTTGTCCCCTATGTTACCTCCTAATAATGAGTTAAAACTGATCTTTCTACACGTACATTTCATCCTTGCAATCATCCTTGCAAGATCTAGCCTCTGTGTGTGTGTAATGCAATAGACTTAGCTTTGTCCTCACGGTACTGTGTAAAGCACATTTGTAAGCTCAGTTTAGTTGTGGTGTAAGTCAAGAGAAAAAGAATACAACTAAATGTAATTAATTGTTTAATTTTGCAGAAAAAAATCAAGTTCCTCATCTGTGTTGGATTATTAAACTACCTTGTAGTCTGTGGATTTGCACAACATGGTAAGTGGAACCATTTCTTTAAAATGCTTGATGCTTTCAGGTGTACAGGCTGTATTTCTACCCCACTAGCAAGGTAAAATCAATTCTAATTGTATCCAGAAAAAGGCAGTTATGAAGATGCAAAATAAAGATGGATGGAAAAACACTGGATCCTTTACTTCTGTGTGGCATTAATGGCAATAGATACTGTTGTAGCTCTTCTGCTCACAGCTCTGACACTCGCCCAGTCCCAAAGCAGCTGAAGTTATAGGATCTCTGCCTGGTAGTCTGTCCTTTAAATCTGCAGTTCACATGACACAGGCCATTTCCGTACTAGCCTGTTATAGTGCTATGATTCCACTTTCAACATCCTATGGAATCCTGGGGTTTGCAGTTTCAGGAGGGGCTGGCCAGCCACGAGCAACTTTTAGCAAGCATGGATTGCCAATGCAGTAGTCTATGTCTTCCTGAGCATCTTAAAGGGCTAGAATTTTCATTTTGTTTTTGTTTTGTTCCAACTGCAGCTGCATCTTTGGAGCACTTGTGTTTTCTTTGGCACATTTTTCCTTTAGTTCCTCTCTCATACTGGATATTCTTCCTCATTAGCAAAATCCAGCCTCCCCACCTTTCCACTGGCCACACTGTGGACCAGAAAAGGTTACATTTTCAAGCTGATGTGTACATAAACAGCCCAAGGGAGTCATCCTGAAGAAGCAGAAGTTCTCATTTTAACCCCACTCTTCCAGACTCAGTAGAACTAATACTTTCTGAGGGTGGGAGGGATTAAGTTCCATTGAAAGCAATGGGGCTTGTTTCCAATTAGACCTATATTATTTTTGCCCCTTCCAGGAAAGAAGAGGCATTTTCTGCTGCCCAAAACCAGTAATTCTTTCTACAAGCACCATGCAATGCTATTTAAAATTTATCCGGAAGTAAGGCCCTTTTCGCATGCCATTTCTCATGCGAAATGTCCTCTGGAACGCTGTGCGATTGCGAGGACCATTTCACATGACGTCCTTGCAATCACGCGACGCTGCCGACGCCAGTATGCAGTGATTACACAATATATCATTTTTGGCTTCTTGCCGAAAATGATGCACAATCGCGCGTCACTCCCGGGCCCCACACGCACTTACCTTGTGTGCAGAGCCTCCGGAGATGCAGCCATCATGCTTCTCCCCCAGTACAGCCTGGGAAAGTACCTGGCTGTGCTGTGGAAGGAGGCAGCAGAGCCCTCACGCTTCCTTCCAGCCAGCACGGAGCTGATGTGGAGGGGAAGCGGAGGGCATGCGAGTGCCTCTTACAAGAGGCTTCTCGCGTGATCCCCGTGTGCCCACATCGGGAACAGGTAAGGTGAGAAAAGGGCCTAAGTCCTGTTGAATTTCATAGGGTTTATTTTCAAATAGACCGATTTTGGGTGCAAGAGTACTGAAAAAGGCAAGTAAGTGGAACTTACTTCCAAGTAGACTTTTATTGGGTTAAAGCACAGGTGGAAAAAGTGCAGCCCATGAGCCACAAGTGACCTCCCAAGCCTGGTTTTGTAGGTCCGAGGACCTCCAGAGATCAAGGAATCCCAATTTTTTTAAAAAAAAAAACTTTGACCCAAAATGTCCTCTGCAGGATGGAAGGTATTTTTCCATGTTTCTATTCCCCTGAGGCAGTTCAGGACTAGGAGGGCCCTTATTTGAAACAAAAAGCAAAGAGGAAATTACTTCTACACACTTCCTGTTGTTTTTTAAAAAAGCTCTCCTGCACCTAAAATGGCCCAGGTACCTCCTACACCCTCTAGATAGCATTTGGGGCCAATTTTTAAGTTTTTGATGGAAGTTGCAGTGGGTAGTGCGACCACCTCAAAGTCTTCTGTGAGGCTAATCTAACCTTCTACAGTTGCAACCCTTGTCTAAATCTTCAAAAGGCTAAGACACATTGAAAAATAAGCATTTTAAATTAAAATAAAGGAAATAAAGTTTTTATTCTTTTTTTATATAATTTTATTCAATTTCACAAATAAAACATTTATAATTGTACTTTTACATGAATTATTTTTGACCTTCCACACTGATCTAGATTTCATTTTCCATACTTCTTTTACCAGTTTACATTAATGTACCACAATACAATGTTAATCTCACACGATAGTTCATACATTCCCCTTTCCACATTCCAGCTCTATGGTGCATTAGCTGTCGCCCCTTCATATATTACCATAATCATGAATTACTCATTTCCCTTTGGCAATACCCAGCAATTACCCATTACGATTTGCCATTCTTTTTTAATCTCATCGTCTGATTTCCCCTTTAATCTCTGGGAGACTATATCAGCGTTTCTATTTTCGACAAATGTTCCCCACCATTGTTCAGCTGTGGGTATTTGCCGAGTTTTCCAAAATTTTGCATATTCTATTTGAGCTGTTGTTATCATATACAGTATTATTCTCCAGTGTCTCTTTATATCAGTACCTTCAAATATATTTGTCATATTTAACAAGTATAATTCAGGTATTTAGCAAACTGAACCTTCAGTACCACACACATTTTGTTATGCATTTCACTCCAATATTTCTTTGCCTTAGGAAATATCGTTCTGACCTCTTTCTGACATTTCCAACATAGACCAGTACCTGTATTATAAATCCTTTTTAATTTATCTGGTGTCATGTACCATCTATGAAACAGCTTAAAATAGTTCTCTTTTAGGTTCGGAGCCATTGTAAATTTTTGTGTCCTTTTCCAGCTCTGTTCCTATGCATCTAACTGAATTGAATGTCCAATATTCTGAGCCCACAAAATCATAGCTGACTTAATTGTTTCCTGTAGCCTTTCCTGCGGTAGTATTTCTTGATATATGTGGGCTAATAAATACGTTGGATTTTCAAACAGCCATTTGATCACTCCCATTTTTCCTTTTGATTCTATACCATATGTCTTTAAGTCCATCTGAAATCTTTCAGTTAATTGTCAATAAGGGAACCAACTTAATGTTATTCCTTCCTGTTCAAGTCTTTCTGTTGATTTAATCTTGAAGTCATTTGGAGCTGATTTCTCTAATAAGTCTTCATATCGCAGCTATTTATCTGTTTCAATCCATCTTCCAAAAAAAGCTTCCTGAGGGGACACCCACATGTGGAGCTGCCTTATGTTTTTATTCTTATACTGGTTGCATATTTTCAAAAGCGATTTTCTAATATAGTGATGCACAAAATCTTTATCAATTGTTGCTTTATCATAAAACATACAGGCACGCCACCCCATCCTCAAGTCCACTCCTTCCAGTGCCAGCATTCTCGTGTCTTGTAGATCAATCCAATCTTTTATTCGTGTAAATGCTGCAGCTTTATAATATATCTGAAAGTCTGGTAGTCCCATTCCTCCTCTGGATGTCTGACCCATCATAATATTCCATTTTATCCTAGGCTTTTTCCTTTGCCATATGAATTTGGTTAACTCTTTCTTCCATTGTATGAAAGGCTTACTGTTTGTTATAATGGGAAGATTTTGGAATAAGAAGTTCATTTTTGGAAGTACATTCATTTTTATTGCAGCCATCCTCACCATCATCACTAAACGCATGGAAGTCCACCTTTCCAAATCTTTTGTTATTTCTTTCCATTTTTTTTCATAGTTATTTTGAAATAATTCATTATTTATTTTTCCTATCTGCTATTTGCTACTCCTAGGTACTTTGCTTTCTGTCCTTTGTTAAATCCTGTTAAATGTGCTAATTCCTTCTCTTCTTTCTCGATCATATTTTTCGTTAGTAAAACTATTTTTTCCTTGTTGACCTTAAATCCAGAGAATTCTCCATATTCTTGAATTATTATAATCAGGTTTTTAATACTGCTGTTTGGATCATCCAGAAATAGAACCAAATCATCAGCAAAAGCTTTAAGCTTATACTGATATTTCTTAATTTGAACTCCTTTTATAACTTTGTCTTCTCTTATAATATTATTTAGTATTTCCATTGACATTATAAACAGCAGAGGAGACAAAGGGCATCCCTGTCTTGTCCCTCTGTTCAGTTCTGTTTTGTTCTTTCTCCACTGAAGACCAATCGAGCTCTTTGTTGACTGTAAATAACTTCAATCCATGACAAAAATTTATTTCCAGCTTGCATCTGCTTAACAGCTGTCTTCATGAATGGCCAACTGATCATATCAAAAGCTTTCTCTGCATCTACAAATATCATGGCCATTTTCCTTTCATTATGCTTTTCATAATATTCAATTATATTTAAGACCGTTCTAATATTGTTTCTCAAAGATCTTTTCAGTAAAAACCCATTCTGGTCTTCATCAATAAGCTCAGACAAAACCTTTTTTAGTCTCGTTGCCAGGATTGAAGCAAAAATCTTATAGTCCGTATTCAAAAGTGAGATTGGTCTATAATTCTTTACATCAGTTAGATCTCTGCCTTCTTTCGGAATCAACACAACATTTGCTTCTCTCCAAGTGTCTGGTACTCCTTCCTTTATTATCTCATTTATTGTACTTTGCAGGGGTAATGAGATCTCATGCTCCATAATCTTGTAGTATTTTGCAGTAAAGCTGTCTGGTCCTGGATATTTATCATTCTTCAGATTTCTGATTGCTTCCACTATTTCCATCATTGAAATAGATTTATTCAAAATCACTCTTTGATCCTCAGTAAATCTCATTCTGTTCAGTCTCTCCAAATATTCTTCCAATTCATGTTGCTTTTTCATTTTTGGAATCTTACTCATGAACTTCTCATAATATTTATAAAATGCCTATTTTATTCCATCTTGTTTTGTAATTCTCTCTTCTCCAGTCTTAATCTCCGATATGATATTCTATGCAGCAAATTAGACAGAAGCTTTGAAGGTTTATTAGCTTGTTCAAAAAAATTGTATCTTAGGCCCTTTTCTCACGTGGGGGGGCCGAAACTGGGCAGCGAATGCAGGGGCAGAGCTTACTTGCTTGCGTTTTGCTCTGTCCCTGCGGGGAACGCGGTTCTGCCACTTCACATGCCGCCAAATTTCGGCGGTATTCAGTGGCGCCTAAAATGGTGGCCGGCAGCTTCCGGTGGCGCTCCGCCAATCAGGACAGCACGCCAGCTGGAAGCCCGTCCCCAGGCAGATCTGCAGAGATGCACTACCGCATCTCTGCAGATTCTCACCGGGAGCTGCCATGGATTAGTGCGGGCAAGTTTGATAAAAACCACCTGGGAAGGTGGTTTTTAAAAAACTCACAGTGCCACCCCTGAGGCTGGACTAGAGCAGTTGGAGGTGTGGCACCTCACCGTTTCCAACTGCGCTAGCTCATCCCGCGATGTGAACGACCTCCGTCTCCAGTCGTCGCACCACGGGGTTTTACCCCAGTGTGAAAATGGCCTTATTCTTCATATCTGCTGTTCTATTTCATTCAAATTAAGTTGACTTAATTCAACTTGATAAACCTTCATCTGTAGTCTAAAAGTTTTTATTCTAAATATGAAAAATTCCACTGGGCTAAGGCCCTTTCCGCAACGCACCTTTTCACAGAGCTGGAGTGCGGGGATCGTGAGAGCAGCCTCCAGCAAGAGGCTCTCGCATCCCGATTCCTTCAGCTCCGCAGCTGCCACCCAGTTGCACAAGAGCCCCACCTCTTCCTTCCGCAGTGCAGCCTGGGAGTTTCCCAGGCTGAGCTGGGGCAGGAAGCGCAAGCACCGCAGCTCTGGAGCTCCGCACACACAGCAAGTGCGCACGGGACCCTGGAGCGATGCGCAATCATGCACCATTTTCGGCTCAAAGCTGAAAATGAAAAAGTGCATGAACGGCACCTGCCAGACCCTGGAGCGTTGCACGATTGTGAGTGTGTCGTGTGAACCGCTCCTCACATTCGTGCGCTGCTTGAGGGGCCCTTTCACATGGCAAATGCCGTGCGAAAAGGGCCTAAGTCAGACATTATGCAGATGGGACAACCTGATGATTTGCCGAGGGATGGGCAGATAACATCAACTACACCCACAGATTCATCACACAGGATTACTCACATTCCTACCCACTCCCACTTTGACAGAACCAGAACAATTTAAGATGTGAGTGAAATTGAACTTGTGGGAACAAGTAGAAATTTTTCCCGAGAAGTAACATGAAATAGTATGCCATTGCGCGGTGGGGAGGAGGAAGTTGAATTTTCCATCAAGAGAAGTATATGCCTGTGTGTACTTAGCCAAAATTGGTGTGAGGATTTGTGAATTAAAGAGGAAAGGAGAAAAGTTCAGTCCTGGAGAAGGCAGTGAGCTCTGTCCACTAGCTGTTTGTCAAAGGGTAGGCGATATGGTAGGAGCTAGCATAGTGTAGTGGTTTGACACTGGACTACAACTCTGGAGACCAGGGGTTAGATCTCTGTTCAACCGTGGAAACCTGGTGGGTGATACTGGAAAAGTCACACACTCTCAATCTAAGAGGAAGACAAAAGCAAAACCCTCTCAGAATAAATCTTGCCAAGAAAACCCGATAACAGGTTCACCTTAAGGTCACCGTTAAGTTGGAAATGACTTGAAGACATACAACAACAAACAACCCATACAGAGGACACTTAGCTGTAACTGCTACTTGAAATTGTACTTGTAGTCCTATCAAGTAGGGATGATGCATGCATGTCCTATTATCCTACGTTCATTTGATGATGTATATATCTTCTATCTATGCTCTCTATTTCTAAGAAAGGAAAGTCATGAAACCTTGATATCATGTGGACATACAGTGAAAAAGATGGAGGAATAACCTCTCCCATAGTATCTATCGTGTAGTTATAGGCTTTGTACATGAAAGATCATATCTGCAGCTGCACTACACGGAAGAAAGTTCAGATCAGTTTCAGCTTTCTGCCTTTTGTGTGTGCAGTGAAATAGATGCCATGAACAATCAGTCATATATGACTATTTGCATGCAGTTTCCACACTTTTTCTTCTTTTTGATAGAAAGTTCACACACACACCCCGTGGCATACTATTTCATGTTACTTCTTGGAGTAGTTCTCCCTTCTTCCCACAACATTCATGAAGGAAATGGGTTACATCTGGGGAAAGAAGATAATCAGCATTGGTGACAAGATCTGCACAGACACTAGAGTTGCCAGGTGAAATAAAGAAAAGTCTTTCTGCTTCATTAATAGTCATGTCAGAATTTGTGCAGATTGTGCTAAAATTCCTTCTTCTACTCAACTGTTAAAGGGGCAGGACCTCTGTCTCTCATCTCACCTGAAAATTCCCAAAATGCTAAGCGTCTGTGAAATTGCTAAGCTACACTAATGATCATACAGTATATTAATTCTTGATACAATGATTAGTATAAGCTATCAGACAGCTATTAAGACATTTACTTAAATTAATAGGGTATCATTGTAATTTCTAAAACATTAACCCATCTACTTTTTATCATAGGTGGAAGTACTTGCATAAAAGCAAATGCAAAATCATGCAGTGATTGCATACAGGTTGGACCAAACTGCGCATGGTGCAAGGATATAGTATGTATTTATTGTTGTTCTGTCTCCTGCTGCATTATATTTGTAGCTGTCCTTATGCATCTTCAGACATTTAAAAATTTATTTTGGTTCATAAGTAAACTAGCTGTACCTGCAAGTAAGAACAAGCGTGTTGACTGGTCAACCTTCATCTCTCAGAAGTGCAAAGGGGATTTGAACAATAATTCCGACTTATGATGACCCTAAGGCGAACCTATTTTCTGTGGCTGAGAGTGTGTGATGCACCCAAGGTCACCCAGTTGGTTTCCATGGCCAAGCAGGGAATCGAACCCTACTCTCCAAGGTTGCAGTCTAACTCTCAAACCACTACACCATGCTGACTCTCAGATTTGCTTCAGGGTCCCCATAAATAAGAAATGACTTGAAAGCACAGAACAGCAATAACAGTCTCACTAAGCTGCTGAGTAGCATCTTACAGCTTCGCCCTCTAAGTACAAAATCAACATGTAGAATCTGTAAAATTTGCATACAAGGTCCTACAGCTGAGGGCTGTTCTGGCCTGGTGATTTGTACTGGTTTATTATTTAAAACTAGTTCTAAATGGTTCTTGCTACTTTGGTCAATTTTGTCATTTTCCTATTTAACGTTAACAACAGGTGTTGAGGGTCATTTTTTTATGTGGGTGTGAAGTGGGCATGTCCAAGTTCCTTGCTCCTTTCCCATTTTGTCTCTGGATGTGTTTCCTGTTCATGGTGTCCCTTATAATTTTTGTTCATATTTAAAAAAAATAACTGTAGAAGTAAACCACTGAAGTCTTTTCGAGATTTAGTGAAAGAAAAGCTGTGATAGTCACAGGTGACCTATCTATTGGACATACAGTCTTGGCCATCTGCCTGTTCTTTTGTCTTCTTTCCTGAATGAGCCTGTCTGGCTTCTGTTTCTGTTCTTTTTCTTTATGTATCTCAGCCACTTCTGGGAGTACAAGCTTCTCTGAGTCTCCACTTCTTTGTCATCCTCAGTCACAGTCACAGCTCCTATACTGTGTGGCCTCTGTCTTGAGGATGCCAATATATTTGGCAGCTCTTTCATGTTCCTTCCTCCAGTTTATTCTAGTTCCAGATCCTTGTATCTCTATCCTTCCTAAAGTATTTTCTCACCTACCCAACCCTGAGTCATGAAAATCCAACTTACTATTGATGCAGCTGTTGCGGAGAAAAAACTGCTATAGACTTAGTTGGCTTATGGAGAAATATTTCTTCTTAATAAGTTATGTTATTCCATTTTAATGATGATTTTCAAGTAATAAGAAAAATAATAATGGCATAACTACAATAGTAAGCCTAAATACCCTAAAGGCGCTAGATCCTGTCTAATCTTAGAAAATGAGCAGGGTCAGCCCTGGTTAGTACTTGAATGGAAGACTGCCAATAAATACCAAATGTTTCTTTCAGAGAAAGAAACTTGGCAAAACCACCTCTGCGTATTCCTTGCCTAAGGTCACCCTATGAAATTCACGGGTCACCACAAGTTGACAGGCAACTTGAAGGCACATCCATACAGATAACTACAAAATTGTTAAAACAAATATGGTCCCATACTCAAGTGGACAGTTATATCCAGCAAAAGACCAAAGAAAGTACATTGTTGAGCATTTGAAAATAGCTGTTACTCAGATACATTTTTCTTCTCACCATCAATCTGTTACAGTCCGCCTTCCACATTCGCTAAGGTTAGGTGCACAGGACCCTTGCAAAAGTGGAAGAAACACAAATATCAAAATGTGTGCATGTATCTGTGGGAAGGTGGCTGAGGCATGGTGGGGATAGTGGGCGCTCAGGGTCCAAACAGGTCAGGAAAAGGAGAGGGAAAGGAAATGGGTCCACATGGTGGCCCTATATGTCCATCTCACCCATCTCCTTCCTTGGGTGCCTGTGGTCTGTCATTTGTGGTGCTGAGAAATCAGACTGTGATCCATGCTTATCTGGCCAGGCAGTTGCTGGTGGAAGAAGAGGAGGACCAGAGGTGGGTTTTTAAAGGACCATGTGGCATAATCGGAGCCACCAAGAAAGAAGTTTCCCCCAGAAAACAGGCTCTTGAGATGGGGAAAGGAGTTGGAGAAACTCACAAATCATCAAATCCATGAAAGTTAAACCTGCAAATATAGAGGACTGACTATATTTCCATTTTATGGCAAAAATTAGGTTCATTTTTTTAAAAAGGATAAAAATTGTGGATTTGGGCTTATCGTATCTAAAATTAACCAAGAAAATAATATTTTTGAAATATTGCAAACAATTTTAAATCTGAACTTTTTTTCATGTTTCTTAGACTTTCTTACAAGAGGGAGAATCTACATCGACACGATGTGATGATTTGGAAGTTTTGAAAAGTAAGGGCTGCCCTCCTGATGAAATAGAAAATCCCAGAGGCTCCCAAGAGATGCTAAAAAACAAAGAAGTAACAAATCATGTCAAAGGAGTTGCTGAAAGTCTTAGACCAGAAGACATTACCCAGATTCAGCCACAGCAAGTACATCTAAAGCTCCGTATAGGTAAAGATATGAGGGATGTCTGTGGGTTTTGCTACCCACCAAGGAGATCCATGATTGTTTTAAAGTGAAGCTTCAAAAAAAAAAAAAATAGATATGAGTTGACCATGATTGTATGGATCAGAAGAATGTCACAATCGTTTTACACAGGTATGAGAAATCTTGCTTTTCTTTCCAGGTTGGATTGAATAGGATTAACATTGTGGGGTATGAACATATGGAGAAGTATTGAAAGACAGGAAGTCCCACACTTGTACTAAGGCTAATGAGTGTGGGGGGGGAGCCCATGCCTAACCTAAGATAGTTAGAATTTAAACTACAGATGTATTTCTAGTTAGTTTTATTTAAAATATAAAATAAATAACACAAATTAGCATTAATATGATTTAGATTTTATCCAATGGTGTCTTTCCTGTCATGGAATTCAGTCCAGGAAAGGCATCTTCTGCTACTATCTTCCATGCAGTCTCTTAAAGGACCCTGTTGGGTTCCAGTAACTTCTGATAGTTGTTGTACTTCCTTCACATCTGGATAAAACTTTTGAGGTAGACTTACAGGGGGAATGACTAACCTAAGATTTATAACCTAGAAAACTGGGAGGAGGGGTAGCATCTGATTAACTGTTTTGCTTCATGCTGATTTCTAGTTGATAGTTACTTTAAGATGTAGGTGGACGGTATCTCACAGTCAAGACATTTACATTCTTGGCTTATTTATCACCTGCTAGTACTATGGAATCTTATCTTAAATCTCTTCTTCTTTTTCTTGGATTAGGGGAACCACAGACATTTTCATTAAAATTTAAGAGAGCAGATCATTTTCCTATTGACCTTTATTACCTTATGGATGTGTCTGACTTCATGAAACATGACCTAGAGAATGTAAAAAGTATTGGAACTTCACTAATGAGTAAAATGAAGAATATAAATGCAGATTTTCGTATTGGTAAGTATTTTGATTTTGATTATTATTACGTAGGGTATAAACATTTAATAATTCTTTCTTAGGAAAAGAGGATATTCTAAACTGATAGAAAAGTATATCTTTTTTGTACTGGATATTAAACTGGAGGTTGAAACTAGAATTGGGTAATGCAGACGTGACTATCTCAACGTGGTTCCGGGAGTGACTTTAGAGAACAAATATTACCTGGTTTTTCATAGTGAACAAAGTCCAGAGATCTATATTTCTCAAACTTAAGTGTAACAGAGCCTAGTGATTTCAGTTCTGTGCAAAAGTTGAATTTGTACTGGGTGTTGAATTCCATTTCTACAGCCGTGGTTTTCAACATTTCATCCCCCAGATGCCCTGGACCTAATCTCCCAGAAGTTCCAGTCATCATGTTCCTGTTTGGAATTTCTAGGAGATAAGGTCCAAAACGTGTGCAGGACCAAAAGTAAAAATCATACTTCTAGAGAATCTTGATGGGTGTGAGGGCAGTTATAATAGTCTTTTATTAAAGGAATTTGTCTTTCAACACACAATTGAGGTTAACATCTTCCACAATTTGATTTCCGTAATTTACTTCCTCCTTCGTAAGCCAACTTCTCAGTATTTTCACACACACACACACACACACACACACAACCCTACACAGCCAATTTTGGTCTTCCAAAGAGTAGCTGTTGGGTAAAATATCTCTAATCTAACCCTTACTGAATGTTGAATGGTCTCCATCCCTTTTGAATTTCATCCTCGACCAACATCTCCCTTATGGCTGACCAAACTTCCCATGGTTTCTAGCTGAAAGAACAGATTGTCTTGTGAAGGAAGCACAGTACTCTTGGCATCTGGCTAGCTTCCCCATGGAGCCTTCTACTGCACTTAGAGCCCCACAACCAGAGAACTCTGTTTTGTTTTATTTTTGCTTTCTCCTAGGTTTTGGCTTCTTTGTTGGGAAAACTGCAGTATCAAATAGGAGCACCACACCTGCCAAAGTTAGGAACTCATGCACAGGTGGCCATGACTGTACACATCCTTTTAGCTACAGAAATGTACTGAACTTCACGAGCAGTGGAAGTCTCTTTGATACACTCATAGATGATCAAGACATTTTTGGCAATTTGGATTTTCCAGAAGGTGGATCTGATGCAATAATGCAAGTTGCGGTTTGTGATGTAAGTGAGTTCTCATTTCACTGTTACTGTTAGCACACAATTAACTTATATCCAAGTAGTCGTCCTTCAAATTCGATGGATCTATTGTTTTTCAATTGGCAAGACAGCAGATTCAAGACAGTGAATTCATCTTCCTTGATCCAAATGCTGAGAGAAATACTTCACTGGTATCTGTTTTGACATAAACCATTACAAAATGCAAAATGTAACTGGTGTTCTGAAGAACAAAAGGCAAACATTGAATTTAACTGGGAGGAAAGAGTTCAAAGACTGCAGTTGTTTGATTAATAGTTTAGTGTGGTCAAGGGTGAAAATATGATGGATAAAGCCAAAGGGCATCCCAGTCATCCACCCGCATGTCTGTTTGGGCTTGTTTCAGCTTGTGCTGAAAAACAAAAAGCTTAGCTGCAGAAAAACAAAATGCTTGGCCTTTGAAGAGGCTGACATGAACATACAAAGTTGCTTATATGGAATCTGTCACTGATCCATATAGTCCAACCTTCTTTGATCTCACTGGTGGCTTTCACAAGTTCTGCTACCTGGATTTTTAAAATGCAAGTACAAGGAAATTCTAGAGGTCCAGGGACCTGTTTTATCACATCATAGAATCATAGAACTGTAGAGTAGAACTGTAGAGTTGGAAGGGACCCAGTGGGCCATCAGATACAACCCCCTGCTCAAGGCAGGATCTTCAGCTAGAGCATCCCTAGCAGGTAGTTGTCTAGCCTCTTTCTGAAGACATCCAGAGACGGTGACCACACCTTCTCTCTAGGCAATTGGTTCCATTGCCAAGCTGCTCTTACAGCCAAGAAGTTTCTTCTAACATTCAATCAAAATCTACCCTCCTGTAGCTTAAAACAATTAGACCTAATTCTGTCCTCTGAGAGTGCAGAGAACAATCCTGCACTTTCCTCTTTGTGGCGGCCTTTCAGGCATTTAAAGATTTCCATCCTCCTAGCCCACCAGAGCCTGATGCAGCCCCAAAAATACAAGGAAAGTAATCAAAGCTAGCAGCCACCAGAAATACATTCCCAGTCTGGGGGAGTTAGTAGTCAGTTAGCAGTTACATTTCTATGCCACTTATCAGTACGAAATACTCCCTAAGCACTTTACAAAGTATGTTAGCTAATTGACCCCAACAAGCTGGCTTCTTATTTTACCAACCTACAGAAGGATGGAAGGCTGAGTCAACCTGGAGCTTGGCAGGATTGAACTCACAGCATTGTGGCAGCACTACTGGCATTTAACCGCTGTGCCACCAGGGCTCTTAGTGTGGGAGGAGGCTTGAACCATGTTTTAGTGCAATAGTGGGCCTAAAGCCTCGTGTGGCCCCTTGCACTCCCCCAATTTATGAGTTCCTCTCCATGACAAATTGTGCCCAGAAGCCTCATTAAAAAGACAATTTGCCCTCTGAATGCAATCTCCCACACCCAGGGTTTTGTTTGCTTATGTCTGGTTTTGGAATTTTTTTTCCATCAAAAGACACCGATTGGAGAATTTAGCTTCTTTCACCTGGACTTTTGGGGACTTTTTTTTTAAAAGGAAAAGCTAAAAGTGACTAACTGATCATTTCCAATTTCTCTTTTTTTAAAACATAAGTGCCCCAAAAATCCTAAGTGGAAGGAATTGTATTTAGAAACAATGGCAGTAGAGGTGTGGTTTGCATTGGGGATGGGTCAGTTTGTAGAAGTGTCACTCATGAAAGTCCAGGGGAGAGCAGAAAAATGGCTTCTGAACTTTCACATTGCACACCCCTATCTGAAGCCCAAATAACTGCTTTGGAGTCTTCCAGGAACAGAAAACTATATATATGCCACAGATTGATAAGTTTATTTTCATGTGCATGGCATTGGAGATATGAAGGACAGAGAGGGCCCTGGATGTCTATGAAGACAACATGGGGGCTGCATGTAACTCAAAACCCACACTTTTTGTTGATCCCCCCTTTTTAACACATGATGGTGGGGACTGAACTTGAGATCACTGACATGCAACATGCTACCACTGAGCTATATGATGCCTTCCTCTCCCCATTTCTCATTTGATTTGTTAATAGAAAATCAACCTGTTATAAAGTTGTCCAGAAATTAAAATAAGAAAGGAACAAAAAAGAAAAGTTGCTATTATTTCCTTGAGGTATCCTCCATACCTCTCACCCACTATAGATCTTATAAAGAAATATTAATATTTAGCTTTAGTCTTTATTTAATAACAAAAGCAAACAGAACCTTTTCTGTACTGTACAAATTGACATTTAAAAGAAATCAAAATTCAATTTTGATATTAAAATGAGCATATCACTGTTAATAGTAGCAGAGAGTGGAGCAGGGCTCAAAATCCCTGTACCACCATTATAATTTTAAAAGCATACTTTGCATGAGCCAGTTATGCATGGGTTTCTTATCCACTGAACAGTACATAGCCTTCTTAGTGCATAATGCTAAGTCTAGCAGTGTTTGATTCTGAGTTTCAATGTAAGTGTAACTGAGAACAGCTTAATTTGCTGGGTATTTAAATAACTATCTGCAGTTTTATCTATGCCGGCCCTCCTCAACCCTAGTTTTATGTTTCTACTTGTTCTCTGAAGACTCCACCAATTGCACCTCAATTTTACTTCAGCACTGATTCTAGATTGTCTTCTATCTGATCTAGATGAGGGCTTGGAGCTTTTGATCTTACCAGTGTTTGGACTATGGGTGAGATCTATGACAGTTGTAAGCCTGATCATCTGGAGAGCCAAAGGTTCCTTCTCCACCCCACAGATCTAGCTGCTGATTTTTTGGTTTAATAGCATGCCCAAAAGTGTATCCTTCAAAGCAGCTCCTAGCCAGCAGTGTATTTTCTGAGCATTTGGTTTATATTCCCTGTAAACACAAATACACACTTTTGCAAAGATACTGAGCACATCTCAGAGGTAGAACTGTGATCTCTGATGTCAAAGGCAGCATGATGTTTATGCTAGAAAAACCTAGCATTTTACAGATGTCTTTGAGCAAACATGTAGAATGTACAAGCAGAATTTTTGTCTACTTTTTCCTAGTCTCTTACTTTGGTACTTTCTGAGTTCACTTGCAAAGATCACATAGTCATTTCTTCATCCCTCTTAAGTCATACCGGAAACAGCTGTCTCCTAGTGCCAACACATCCCAACAAGAAATTCAGAATGCTTGCACAGTGTTGCCTTGTTGCATTAGTGTTTTTAAGTCACTTGAGTATTCCCTGAAGCCAGTGTAATTTCTGTAAGTCCACGGTAGTAGTAGTAGGGGAGCTGATTAACATTCTGCGTGCTGACAATATATGGGGTTGCCAATTAGTTGTTTTTCTTGTTGTTGTTTGTTTGTTTTTGTTTTGCCTCCTGAAATTCTTTTCCGATGGACCAAATGCAATGTTAGTCCAACACAGAATAATCCCAATGAAATCAATAAGACTTAAGTGAGCCGTTCTGATTAATGTCTCATTAATTTTAATGGGGCTGCTCTAAATTGGATTTAGCTGCCTGTTTTATTTTTTTAATTAATAACAATAAAGTTTTTTTCTCCCTAAGTCAGTAATTGAGTGGAGAAATGTTACACGGTTGTTGGTGTTTTCCACTAAAACTGGAATCCACTTTGCTGAAGAGAGAAAACTTGGAGGAACTGTTTTACCAAACGATGGACAATGTTATCTGAACAATGATATGTATACAATGAGCCACTATTATGTAAGTATGCTTAATAGAATGCTTAGTAGTATGAATCCAGTAATCCAGTCTTTGAAGATAAACACTTGTGGAAGCTAATCAATCTACTGCTTTTTCTCTATTATAAAATGTTTTATGAGGAAAACTAATAAATAGTTGAAACAGGAATGGACATTCACTGAATTTTATGACAAGAAAACCTTGTGTAGGTATGTCTGCTAGCACAATGTCCACAGATACTTGGAATTCCTACAAATTATTTTTCACATTTTCTTTCATGGATCAAAAGTATTAGGTTTGAACTATTGCTTCAGACATCTCCTGTAGAGCCCTTTTTTTGTTTTTTTGTTGCAAAATGCCAGCCAGAAATAACCCTATTATGCGAATAGGGAGGTTGTGCATAAATAGAGTTTGTGTCAATAAAAACAAGCAAATGGCTAAAATTTTAAAGGTACTATTAAATAATCTAGTAATTTTTACAGCCCTTCCTAGGCCCTTTCCACATGGCGTTGCTGTCCTGCAATGGGGATGGGATGGCAGCAGTCCCTGAGTCATGCTTTCACATGACATCATCGCACTCCTGCTGCCAACCCATCCCCACCCGTCACAACTGTGGGATATTCTCTTAACAGAATAAAGCCTGTGATCACATGTTGCTCCCATCACTGCCGGCCATATGGAAGGGGTGGAAGCACAATGTAGGCACTTCCTTCCCCAGCACAGCACTGGAAGGAGACCAGCTACGCTGCAGAAAGAAGGTGTGTGCCGCTCGTGCTCCTTTCCGCAGGGAGCCAGCCAGGTGTGGAGGGGAACGTTCCCGTCATGCTCCCATCCCAGACACCTATGAGTTCCTGCAGGATGCCTCATCATTCTGCATCCTGCTGTAGGAGCAAGCTGGATGCTTTACTAAGACCACCCCTCTCTCCACTAGCCAGAAAATGGCAGGGAAATGTGCATCAAATAAAAGGTGGATATTAAGTGTTGGGAAGGAATGTGGCTTAATTCCACCTGGTGGAACTTTATATCACGTCCCCCTGATCAAGGATCTTGGACATTGTGTGTGAAATTCCGAAAGATAGATGTAGACAGACATAGATATAGATATAGATATAGATATAGATATAGATATAGATATAGATATAGATATAGATATAGACATAGACATAGATATAGGAAACGCATTTTCTTAATGTGATCCAAACTTCACTCTTCAGGATTATCCCTCTATTACACAACTTGTTCAGAAGCTAAGTGACAACAATATTCAAATGATATTTGCTGTTACACAAGAAGTTGAGCCTGACTACAAGGTAAAGATCATCAAAAGCTTCTGTGCATGTATTAAGAACTGAAAGAATACTTGATTATGATCTTGCAATTAGTTTCCTCAAGAAAACTGTTGGAGTATAGTAAAAATCTGCTGATTATGTACAAAAATACTTGTTATCAGTAATCATTGTATTTCCTGCATGTTGTCCTATGTAAATAGCAGTCCTAATTGGAGAATACGAATTTGATCTTCTCCTAGCCTTCTAAAGAAAGGAACCTGACCATTGTGCCAAAGAAAACCTTTTTGGTTAGATTTACTGAACTCTTTATAAGTTCCATAACTTGAAGTAACACATTGATCTTGTAAGAGTATTCATGCTGACGTATAACATTTTTAATAAAAAAGTAAATGTGTACCCATGTTACAGTTTTGACTGACTGTTTTGATTTTCCATGTTTAAAGGAACTAACAAAACTGATACCAAAGTCTGCTATAGGGACCTCTCTTCAGGCTCCAGTAACATGATTCAGCTGATTGTTGATGCATACAATGTAAGTCAGCTTTAGCGATTAGCTTTCAGGTTTTGTTTTGTTGTTTTTTTTTGTTCTTTTTTGTGTTCAAATCAGCATAGACATTTACAAAGGACACAATCCATATCTCCTCGGCACTGATGAGTGTTGCCATCAGACAGCTGTAACATTTTAACATATAACTCATCTGGGAGGCCAAGGATGTGGTTTGAAAATATAGCCTAACAAGTCCTGAAATAAATCAGACAACAGTGTCTTCAATCTGCATTTGCAGATCTGGATTATTTCTTAATATATTTGGTTTGATAGTGAGAAACTGAAGTTGTCATTTCAAAATGTGCCCGTTTATTTGAAGACAAGGATTTTTAAAAAGATGTCTGATAGTCAGGGAAAATGAGAACTACCTACTCATCATCCCATTGTTGCCCCAGGTTTTATGAAAGTGACACAGATTTAGTATATACATTTATTTGTATGGTTCCATTTTATTGTTTGACTAAACCGCTCAACTTCTGCATTAGTCATTATCCTCTGAAGTTATTTTGGAAAACCAGAAACTGCTGAAAGAGGTCTCAGTGGAATATAAATCTTTCTGCAAGACTGGAGTGAGTGGGACCGGTGATGAAGGAAGAAGGTGTTCCAATATTTCAGTTGGAGATGAGGTATCTATCTACATGCTGGAACACATATGACTTGGACTTGTTCAATTAAACAATTTAGTGTAAATTGAAAATATGAAAATATTTTCCTCTGTATTTTCCCCTGTTTAACCAGTTTCATCAAATAGCGTATGCATTATTTTATATTGTCCATTTACTTTGTTTACAGGTGAGGTTTGAGATTAAAGTAACAGCCAACCAATGTCCAGAGAAAGGGCAAAGTGAAACCATTAAAATCAAGCCACTGGGTTTGACTGAAGAGGTAGAAATTAATCTGGAGTTCATCTGTGAATGTGACTGTCACAATGAAGGAATTGCTGACAGTGAACTTTGCCACTATGGAAGTGGAACATTTGAATGTGGTGCTTGCAGGTATATAAATACTGACTTCATTGTGTTTTTTCTTAAAGAAAATAAAATGTAAATGTGAAAAGACCAAAAAGCTCCTTTCAATAGGATGGTAAATGGCCCAAAAGCACTCTGGGTAACTTATATTGCTGCTTTCTTCTTAATTTCAAGTCTACCTTATTTTTACAGTTCTGGACTGGTTGCAGGTTTTCAGTAGTTTCATATTACAGGTAAAATGATTTTGCAGTATATTACCACAGATGTTTACACTATATTTCATCTGGGACCTGTTCAGTCCTGCAAATTCATATTAGTGTAGTTGCTGGTAGGGTTACATGGCAATGGCAGCTTTTTATATTGGCAGCCAATAGATATTACTGAAGCTGTGAAAGGGTCAATTCCACTGCAGTGTCATTTCTGTCCTTGGAATTTGAGGCACCACAATCCTCCTTCTCCGAGTAAGAAATTTACCAGAGACCTGTGTCTTCCATTCCACTGAGCATTAGCAAGGAGCACAAAGAAATATTTGGGACATCTCTTTGTTCTTCACTCTCTTTCTGGATTCTTTAGGTAGGACATTGTGTGGCAGTGAGAAATATTTGGCAGTATTGGGCTTCAACTGGTGCCTTTGAATTAAACTGGATTGCACAGATCTAATCAGCAGTAATGCATTCATGGGAACTGGCAGAAACGCTTCAGGCAAAAGGTCTCCAGGCACGTTTCTTCATCTTAGCTCAGAGCTGGTTCCAAAAAGAAAGCAGAGCAACTAGGGCAGAGCAAAGAAGCAGGCCAGAAGCTGTTGAATTCAAGAGCTCCATAATGAATCCCATTATGGTTAATGAAGGCTTCTCTGCCACTTTCATCAAAGTCTCCCTCCCTCACCTAATACCTTTCATTTAACTGACTACAGTCCTTCCTCCACATTTGCAGGTCTGACCTTCACAAATTTGATTATTTGCAAGGCATGTGCATGCCCCCCCCTTCCTCTCATAAGTGTGCAGACAAAAGGCAAGGAAATGGGGGGGGAGGCATGTGTATGCCTTCCTTTTCTGCTGCAGATCTCCCCCATCTGGTGCCTCTGCCCCAGCACAGAGAAGTCAAGCTGAGGCAAAAGGCAAGGGATGTGGCGGGAAGACTTGCACAAGCCTTCTTTCTCCTCTCCCCTTGCATCTGGCCCCAGCACTGAGAACTTGCACCAAGGCAATAGGCAAGGGAATGGAAGGGGGAAAGTTCTTGTAAGCCTTCCTTCTCCCCTCCAGAGCTCCTCTCTCCATTCTCTTTTCTCTGGCTCCAACGCACAAAAGCCAAAGGAATGGGAGAGAGAAGACCCGGAAGGGAATGGGGGTGGGATCTGGGAGGGGAGACTTATTCATGGTTTTCCCATTTTTGCAAGGGTTCTGCACCCTAAACCCTCATGAAAGTGGAGGGAGCATTGTAAATAGTAACAGCTACACTATAAGAAAAATTGATTTATCTCTCAGTAACTTTTAGTCATGAGTTTCAAATCTTGGTTACTGGGAAAAGGGACTAATTGTGATTAATTTAGTTGAAATTAATTACATCCGAGCTCTGGATGAGACACTTCAGTGATTTTCTATAATGAGTTACTTCCGTACTCTGGGTGAAATGATTCAGCGATAAATAACATTTACAGTTGCTTCTCTCTCAAGAGCATGAAGACATATGCCTTATTTCTCCTCTGGAATAAGCATTACTAAACATAGCTATACCAGTTAGTTGCTTTTATCAATGATATGACTAAGAGATATTCATGCATAGCTTCCCCAAACTTTTGTTCTTGAATATCTGGCTCTAAGATGAGTTGTGCTAACCTTCTGAAACAAATTGGTTTCTGTATCTAAAGCCATTTCCGCACGAGGTTTTTAAAACGGGGCAGAGCATCCTCCAGGGAGGACAGTTGCACCTGGGAGTGGACTGGGTCGGACCTACTTAACGTAGATCTGCACCCCAGCCTGCTCCAGAACGACCCCAAGTGGTCGTCCAGCGTGCTTTTGAAAGACCGCTAAAAACAGGTCTTTCAAAAGCACGGAGCACGCCACTGCAAGCCTGCTCCCTTATGCAGATTTGCAGGCTCATATTGGTGTGAGCCTGCGCTCTGCCGGGGGCGGGCTTTAGGCTGACGAGCTTCAGCAGTTGGTCGAGACCCTCGACCAACTGAAAGCTGCCATTTTCATCCCTGGAGGAGTGTGGAGCAGCAGCCACGCGCTGCTCCAGAGCAGCGTGGACCGGACTGGGGAGCCTAAAAGTCCAGTGAGTAGCGGGTGGAAATGGCCTAAGAGTGGAGAAAGTCTTGGACAAATCCCATTTCTCACAGTTCAGCCATGTGGTTCATTTTCTTTTTCAGATGTAAACCAGAGCGCATTGGAAATCACTGTGAATGCAGCACAGAAGGAATGAACAGTGAAGACATGTTGAACACCTGCAGGACATCAAACGGTTCAGAAATATGTAGTAACAATGGAGAATGTATTTGTGGGCAGTGTGTCTGCAAGAAGAGAGAATCCAAATGAAGTCTACTCTGGCCAGTTTTGCGAGTGTGATAACTTCAACTGTGATCGATCTGATGATCTGATTTGTGGAGGTAATTAATTACATTTTACCAACTGAATGTTTCAGATAACAAAAATACAAACATTATAAAATAACTGCAGAATTTAGTAGAGTAGAAGGATGAAGTTAAAAGATGATGTAACGTTCACACATTTCCCTTCAACTGGCTGCTGGTTTGTTCACAAAGTTGAAGCAAGGCAGAAAGGCATACATAAAATATAATTTGGAAAAAATAGCTCATTGTCCTATATACACGTGAGGCACAGTTTACATTATCTCCATTAACATTTCTCCAGAAACAAACAAACAAATATCTCGCCTGCAATGTATAGCTCCCTCAGTGCTCCTGGTGTAGTTAAGCAAGGCAGAAGAAGCAAGAGAGTGAGGAAAGTGAGGTGAGCTGGAGTTTTAGTGTAAGAAAATCTGACTGGATTTCTCTTACCTGGATAGAGGAGGAGGAGAGGAGGAAGAAACTGGAATCTTGGGGGTTTGGTGTGGGTGGAATATCATGATGGGGAGAGAGCAAGTGAGTAACACTAACTATGCCTAGAACTAACTTAACTCCACTAAGTATGCTGCAGTAAAAAAACGAGAAAAACCTTGTGGCATCTTAAAGCTGGCTTATCATTAAACACGGAGTGGGAAAAGAGAAATCAGTGGGTGTTTTCTGCAAGAACTTTTTTAGTTTTTTTTTCTTTTATAATGCCCCTGGTTACTGTACAGGCAATGTGCAGCTTCTCCTCTTCTGCACCTACTGCAGAAGACATAGCAAAAGATGTGCTCTCTCTCTCTTCCTGCCTTTCTTTCTCCTGATATGCTTTCTCTGCTTCAAAGGATGCTCAAGAAGGCACAGCAGAATATGGTTCTTTCCAGTGATTTAGACTTGAGTCAATAGACTCTCACTCAAGTCAGACTTAAGTCACTTCAGTGACTTGACTCGGACTTGACTCGGCCATAAATGATGCACTGACTCAACTTGACTCAAGACTTATCTATTTTTAATGACTGACTGACTTGATGCCCTTAGTTCAATTAACATAACACATTCATCCAGAAACCTTACGACTTTGAACAACACTTCCATCTTTTTGCCTACTAGTCACATGACAATCTCTCTCAAGCTCAAAGTGTGGGTGCATTTCTCAGAGGGCAACAGCAAACAGATTAGGCAACGGGCTTGAGGTCTGCTCAGCAGCCTGTCCCTGCTGCATATCGGAGGAGCCTTCTAAAATGTTTGCTATGACCAAAGGCAAGACTCGCCCCTAGAGTGCAGGGTGCATTTCTCAGAGGGGAACAGCAAATGTGTCAGGCAGTGAGCTTGAGGAAGAAGGATCTTTCCTTTTAAAGCTTTTGAATCTTCAATAATGTGAAGTAAGATAGGATCCTATTCCCCACTTCCAAAGCTGCAGATGGCAAAATTGCAAATGTGGAGAGCTGACTCTGCTTAAATTGTTGAAACTTAATTTATTTCACTCTATCAATTAATTCTGAAATTTTGGTTGGGGTATAAAGTTGGCTTCCAGACTTGAGACTTGACTTGAAAGTCTCTTCAAGGACTTGAGACTTGAAGGCAGAGACTTGAGACTTGACTTGAGACTTGGAGTAAAAGATTTAAATACATCACTGGTTCTTGCTGCTTCTCTGTCTCTGTGTGTTCCTCTGAAGAGAAGCTATTATCTACTGGCTAAGCACCTTGGAATCAGCAGTTGCTGTCTCTTCTTGTCACTTCTGCAGAGCATTTGATATTTTTTTGCTTTACATTTCTTTAAAACTGGTGATGGGTTCAATAAAATTGCTAACTTTGTGTCCACTTCAGCTCCATCAGAACACATCCTCACAGTGGCTCTTTTCTCATGTGGGGGGGTGAAACGGGGCAGCGCACGCAGGGGTGGAGCTTACCTGCTTGCATTTTGCTCCGTCCCTGCTCCGTCCCTGTGGGGAATGCGGTTCCGCCACTTCACACGCCGCCAAATTTCGGCAGCATTCAGCAGCGCCCAAAATGGTGGCCAGCAGCTTCCGGCGGCGCTCCGCCAATCAGGGCAGTGCGCCAGCCAGAAGCCCGCCCCCGGGCAGATCTGCAGAGACACACTACCGCGTCTCTGCAGATTCTCACCGGGAGCTGCCACGGATTAATGTGGGCAAGCTTGATAAAAACCACCTGGGAAGGTGGTTTTTAAAAAACTCGCAGCACCACCCCTGCGGCTGGGCTAGAGCAGTTGGAGGTGTGGCGCCTCACCGTTTGCAACCACGCTAGCTCATCTCGCGATGTGAACGACCTCCGTCTCTGGTCATCGCACCGCGGAGTTTTATCCCCATGTGAAAATGGCCAGTATCAGTGATTCCCTAGAGAACTCACCTCTGTGCATTCACATCAGTCTCAATTTACACCACAAGTCCAGAAATGCAACCTGATGTAAATTGAGATCCTCCTGTAGTAGCCTGGAACCAGGAATTGCACCCAAATATTACTTTCTCAGAAAAAAAAACTTTTGTACGTAAAGCTTATATTTGTTTTTAATATCAGGGGTAGATCTCATTAAGAGTCAGCATGAGGTAGTGGTTTGAATGTTGAATTAGAACTCTGGGAGACCAGGGTTCAAATGCCCACTTGGCCATGGAAGCCCTTCTTTGGCAAGTCATTTTCTCTCAGCCTCAGAAGAAGACAAGGTCAAACCACCTCTGAGCAAATTGTGCCAAGAAAACTCCATGACAGGTTCACCTTAAGGTTCCTGTAAGTCAGAAATGACTTGAATTCTTTTGAATTGTATCATGAATCTTTCTCCAGAAACTTCTTGCATGTTGACACATCCACTACATGTGATAATGGGTTCCTTCAGTATCTCCACATTTCCAGCATAACCTGTTTTCTTATTAGTTATTTTTTTCATTTTCTGAGGGGTCATGTACCACCTGTGCAGCATTTTGTAATAGTTTTCTTGAAGATTCAAATTTGGTGTAAATTTTATATCTGGTTTCCAAACTTTAGTCCACTTCTCCAGCTCAATTATATGTGAAGTTTGAGATGAAACCTGAACTCTATTTACTCAACGTATTAGATCCTCAGAAAGAGCTGAATAGCAACAAAAATATAGTTTTATATTTAATAACATCAGCCAGACTTTGTTATGCTCAATAATGGAAAAAGAAAATGGGCCCAAGTTTAGAAGAATGGAACTTAAAATTATGGAGATGAAAGAAGTGGAAAAACTTTCTAGTCTGTTAAAAAATAATACCATTCAACAATTTGAGATGGAATGGAAACATGTGACTGACTGGATTAAATGTAAGATGTAAATGGTGATAAATGAAATAGCTTTGGAATATAGAAAGCAGTAAAGTATAGGGACAAAATTGATTAAGAATGGTAATAGATCTATAATAATGAAAAATAAGCTATGATTTAAAAGAATAATAGCATGATCAATATTAATATGAAAAATAGAGTATATATACAGTGGTGTGATAGATAATATGACAAGAGGGTATAACCGGAAGAAAAATGCACTAAAATGGAACAAGGGGAAGGTGATATTAGAACAGAACGTTTAATTCAAATAGTAAACAGCCTGCGGAATGCAAATTTTGTGTTGTGTTAAAGTAACACTTTTTTAAAGAAAAAATATTTTTAAAAAAGAAATGACTTGAAGTGACACAATAACAAAGACCTCATTAGCTGCTATATTTTGGCTGTGCAGCATGGCGTATAGTGATATCATAATTTGGCAGAGAAACCTGGATATTTTTGCAATGCACACGTCACATAATATATTGTGATTTCTTAAAAATAGCCTGGCATTGCTTGCTTGCTTATCAAAAAATATCTCTCTCTGTATCAGCCTGCTTTAGAAATCATGTGAATGTGGAGCACACTTGTAAACAGCAGTCTCTAAAAAGAAACAAAGTTTCTAGCTTTTCCTAAGCTTCAACTGACATAAATGTACAAGGTACTCTTGGCACAAGAAATGTATATGTCCTAAATTACATCAAAATGAATACTAAAGTAGTGGGGGGGCACTTCTGTCTTCAACTATAGGTCATGGTACATGTATCTGTCAAGAGTGTGAATGCTGGCCTAATTATACAGGCTTAGCATGTGAGTGCCCTCTGGATGTCACCCCGTGTCTAGCTGCCACTGGGCAAATCTGCAACGGAAGAGGAATCTGCGAGTGTGGAGTCTGCAAATGCACGGATTCCAGATTTAGCGGACTGACATGCGAGTTGTGTCACACCTGTCTTGGGAACTGTGCAATGTACAAGTAAGGCTTTTGTGTTTTATGACAAAATGCCTTATTCCTAAGAAGAAGAGGAAGTTTGCACATTGATTCAGAGGGATTTTGGAGTAATGCCATTCATGTAGAGACAGCTAATGGTTGGGGAAAGACTTTACTTCCTCTTTCCTCTCTTGCCCTGACTCTCTTGCTTTGATGAAGATTCCATTTCCACCCTTTGTGGCAGCAGGAGCAGCCAAACTCTGCTAGGAGAGTAGGGCATCTCTTCCCAAGGACATACTTCTGTCTACAGTGGTGCTCTTTTCCAAGGCTTTTCCAAGGCCCAAGGGTGCTTTGTCCCTGGAAATCAGTAAGCTACTTAAATGCACAAGCAGCTAGGATATGAGCTATGGCAGAAACCTGGTAGACAAACAGGACTGGTCTGGGAAATAAAGATAATTCTTACTGAGTGCTGTTTTCCAACCCAGGAGAATCAGTTTCCCATTGTGTAAATGTCCTATCTTGGAACTTCTGGAGAATACTGGTTTTAATAATATTTTTTATTATGATTGCAAGAGACCTTAGAATTTTCTTTATTGAATATGAAGTCAGTGGGTTAGGTTTCTGGTTTATAAACTACCATCCTTTATAAGCAGGACCTAAGTATGTTTACCTGAAAGTAAATTTCATCAGATGTATTGTGACTTACTCCTTGCTGAGCATGGTTAAGGTTGACATTTGATAAACTGGAGTCTTTCTTGAAAGGAGAAAGGAAAATGCATCCAAGGCCAAATACTGAAAAGTCTCCTGCATGTTAGGAACAATGTCGCTCTAAATCCATCTGGGAAATATATTGGCTGGAATCCTATTGGTGATACACACATGCATGACCTGGGATTTGAGTGTTGTGGAAGGAGGTATTCACTGCCTCCTTGTTCAACCTCCTTGTGCAACCTACTACCATCTCCAGACAGCTTCCAAGCACATGGAAGACACTGCCACCACTGTTTATTGATCAGTAAGGTGTGAGACACCCTGGTAACAGCCAGGAGAAAGAAAGCTAACCTCCCCCTCCCAAACCTCCAGTGGGTCACCCAAAATCCAGGCGAGTGACTTCAGCTTTCTTTCCTGATTGTTGCCTCCCCACATCCTTTCAAATAAACTGCTGTGACAGTGCACTCTGGATCTTACCTTCCAGGGATGGGAGGGACATGGAACTATGTGAACAGTGTTATGCTACTCCCACATGATGTAAGATTGTGTCTATGAAGATTAAAAAAAAAAAAAGAGCTGGAACTAACGTTTTGTTTTACATGGTGTTTCTCCCTGTTTACCAAAGTTTCATCCTGAAATGGAAAGTGTTCCATTAACTTTATACTGACATGCATTTGTCCTGCCATAGGGATTGTGTCGAGTGCAAAGCTTTTAACAAAGGAGAAAAGAAAGAGCATTGTGATGAAGACTGTTCACATTTCACCTTAATACTGGTAGACCGTAAAGAGATGTTGCCACAGCCTGGGCAGTATGAACCCCTGATTCATTGCAAGGAGAAGGATACTGATGACTTCTGGGTTTTTTTCACATACTCAGTTGACTCAAATGAAAAACCCCTCATCCACGTGGTGAAAACACCAGGTAATTTTTGATTTTCACAAGGACAGGATAGGCTTAGTATTCCTTAGCAATTTCTTGGAATGTAATTACTATGATTTGTCTTAATAATCTTCTGAATACTGAATTTTTGCTGTTTGTTATTTTAAGCCACTTTGGGAAAACCATGCTCTAGAGAGATACTCAAGAAATATATTTAACGTTAGTATATTAAATATTAGTAAATGAGCAATGTTTTTAAGCCCTCTCCCTCTTCATAATTAAACCTTGTGAGCTCTGTAGTATTCAGTTGTTTTGACCGTTGTCTGTTGTTCTCTTCATCTCATTTGGGCTATAAGTTACTTTGTTCAAGGGACCTTCCTCTTTCCCTACCACAATGGTAGCTGGTGGTTCCCGTGGCAGCAGGTTAGGGAATCCATTATGAGTTTCAGTCTAAATTTTAAATTTCCCTTCTGTGCATAAAAGTTATCTGCATTTAATAGTGTTGTGTACAAGGTGTACCCACAGTTCTCCCCAATAGGGGTCAGCACTTAGTGGGTGAAGTCAGTGATGGAAATTGGTCTCTTCAGACAGGAGAACAGCGGACACAGCTAGCATCTTTCCAACCATTTCCATGCATTCCTATCCAGCAAAAAATACACATCTCCGTACCTGGAACCAATTGCCCAGGTCAGTGGTTCTTAACCAGGGTCCACAGACCCCTGCTGCAGGACACCAATAGCAGCAGCACTAACAGGGGTGCAGCAGCAGGGGATTTGTGGGTGCCGAAACTACTCCCTCATTTGCAAACAAGGGAGCAGTCTGGGCATGCGCAAATGCCTGCCATTATTTCCCTCAGCACCGCCTGACAAAAGGGACATGGTGGCAGACAAGTGCACACTCCTAAACTGCTCTCTTGTTTGCAAATAAGTATATTTATGGGGGGGGGGCCCTGATAAAGAAAAGGTTAAAAACCACTGGCCTAAATCCTGTGCTAAGCTGATTTGAAGAAGTTAATGGAAGGACAGTTTTACAAGTCCTGCCCGCTCCCTTGCCACTCCTTCAATCACTGGGAAACTTCAAAAGAGTATTTCGGGTCATGGTGCTCTTGAATAATGTGAGATGGGGCCTAGGAAGTTACTGGAGGCATGCTCCTTCTGTGAACATTTTAAAGTAACTTAACTTGGCATCCAACCCTGACTCTGGGTGATCTCTCCCACCCCAAGAGTGACCTGTACGCACTTAGTTCAGAAGGGTCCCTGACTCCAGAGATACTTCTACGCTTCCTTCTGTGAATGTAGATATGTTAGCTAGAGTTGTAAATCTTCATAAATTTAACTCTTGTAGACAACAATGAATAATTTTGCTATTTAAATGCCTGCTCTAAGAAAGTCCTCAAGAACTGCATACTTTTCAAGGACTATTCACAGGTCAAAACCTATATGGGAGGAGGAAAAAAACCCACACTGTGGGAGAGGGACTTTGCACAGAAGCAGTATTTTCTACACAGAAGTGCTCTTTTCTACCCAGAAAATGTCTGCAGAACCTGTCCCTCCACCAACATTTTCCATACAAAATACATCTTGAACTGCAAAGATTCTCACCCATCCAGTATTCTCCTTATGAGGGATTTATTGGCATTTGGGAAACCCATTTTTCATCCATGATTCAAGTATTCTTTCCACTGTATGTTAGCTTATCAAAGATTAGGATCCAAGCCCAGGATATCTGTCTCCCTCTGACTCACTCAATCCTTTTAAATGTAGAGTGTAGTAACACAGATTTACATTTCTAATGCAGTGCACGGATGGTTGGTAGGCATTTCTACACTAGCCTGTTACAGTGCTATTATTCCACTTTCAACATCCTGTGGAATTCTGGGGTTCGTAGTTTACTGTGGCCAAAGAGCTCTCTGGCTGACAATTCTAAATGGCCCTCCCTAAACTGCAAACCCCAGGATTCCATGAGATGTTGAAAGTGGAATAATGGCACTATAACAGGCTAGTGCGGAAATGGTCTTAGATTATGGCCCTGGAGACCAGGGTTCAGTTCCCTACTTGGCCATAGAAATCCACTGGACGACCTTGGGCACATCACATACTCTCAGCCACAGAAAACCCCATGATAAGTTTGCATTAGGATCACCGTAAGTTGGAAACGATTTGAAGGCACACAACAACAATAATGTTCTATGAAAATGCAGGCAGTTTAACAACAGATATTGAATGATATATAAGTGATACATATTACAACAACTCTAGACTGTGATCTTAAATATAGCAGCCTGGAAATAGCACATTCAAGGAATACAATGGGCCATGTCAATAATTCCAATCAGCTGAACAAGAACTTAATGTCTGTTTCAATATCTATGCATTGTAGCACATAAAGAGGCGTTGCCGCACATTATTATGGTTTTATGCACGGGCTCATATGTGGTTAAGCTTAAGCTCCACTTCTACCATTATGCAAATCACAACACAGTGCATCTGAGAACCTTACATATGTGCTGTTGCGTAACTTATAAGCAGAAAATGCCAATTATTTGTCTGATTGTGGCCAGTAACTGTGCATTGTACAACTGTGCATTATACAATATTTTACAATTAGAAACTACTAGCATATATACCCAGTCTTGCTCAGGATTTTATTTTCTCATAGGTAATACTTGTTAGAAAGATTTGAAATCCTGCGTCTCTAATTTCCCAAACTGTCTTGTGCAGTACCTATAATTTTTCCTTATATTCCCCAATCCAATCTGTCTTCAGAGTTATTAACATAGAGAGGTTGGTTTCCTGAGGGAATACATGCCCTCCTCCTTGCTGCTAGGCCTCATCTCCATAGCAACTGGCATATTCAAAACAGACAGAGCTGTTCTCTGGCTGAGAATTCTAAAGGCCCCTCCCTAAACTGCAAACTCCAGGAATCCATCTTCTTAGGCAGCCAATCATATGAGGTCTTCGCCTGACACAGACAAACAAACTCTGACTTTTATATATTAGATTATTTAAATACATGTGGCTTAGAGGAAGTATTTATTTAATTTAATGGTTTCTTATGGAGTTTAAAATTCAGTTCCAGATTTTTTATTGATGCAGGCATACCTCTGTTAATAAATGCCTCTGACAAGGAAGGTCAGAGTACCATTGGGAAGATGGTGAAGGAGAGCAGGAGAAAAAGAGACTTTCAATGTCAGGTTGCAGCAATATGTCTGAAGTAAACAATGCAATAAAGCTTGAGCTGGGAAAGAATGAAATTATATGTTAGCTTGACCCTGCTGTAGTTGTGTGTGCCTCCTTACAATAGGCAAGGTAAACAGCAACTGCCCCCAAAATCTCTTACTCCACATGTGTGAACAATACAACAGAGAGAAAAGGGGAGAACAGATATGCTAATTCTACAAAGCACAGATATGTACATTTGGCTACCAAATGGAAATCATAAGAAAGGGGAGAGCTGGTGAAGGAAAAAGTTACCCCTAGATGCATTTAGGAAGAAATCTTCAAGTAGCATCAACTAGTTTCTAGAAGATTTAAAATATTTCTGTTTATTCATTCAAAGATTACTTAACCTGGTTATTTCACTGTACATGTATCTGTTTTTAGTGCTGAATAAATCGTTTCCTGAAAAATGTTGAACTGCTATTCTTTTTTGTGTTGTATGAACTAGTCTTATTCCTTCCATGTTATTTTTGCCTCTGGTACCACATTTTCTGTTAAGGAAGTAATGCCCAAGAATATGTCTACTTCCAGTGGTGAAGCTTGGAGTGCGTGGGGGGAGGGAGGGGGAGGCGTGGCCACACTGCATGGGGGCGTGGCTACAGTGTGCGGGGGCGTGGCTACAAGCCAGGATGCACCAAAAATGTTGCCGCATCGCCCCCCGTCCCTACATGACTACTTCATTAACTGAGGTATTTCTGTACTCAGTTCCCTCTATCAAGAATGACTAGTCTTTCTAATAACATCATATCAGCTGGCAAATGGCCCTCAGAGGAACCATGATTTCTCTTCCATATGTTGATGTATGCACATCAAAGCAAGTTGGCCAATGGCATCAAAGAAATCAAGAGACATTGTGATATCGCAGATGAAGAAGTAAGAGATCAGAGAATGAGAAGAGGAAGTTCAGCAATGCTCACACAGGCTGTATTAACACAAAGAAGCCAAAAAGGGGGCTATTTTTGGAGTTTCTAAACGTTGTCACGGGAAGAAAGAACTTCACATTTCTCTAAGAAAAGTAAAAGAACAGAACCATTGAGTAAACACAGAGATTGGCTGAACTACAAGTGTTAAGGTCCAAGGTCACTTCTAGCTTCCCAGCTGAAATAGGATGCCAAACATATGGCCCCTTGGCTGCAGCTGCCTGCAGGATGCTTCTGTCATTAATTCAAAGACAAAGGGGGACTGCAGCCAGACTGAGCTTCTTGGGAGAAGCTGGGCCAAACCCCAAGAAACTTTAAGGCTAATTTGGGTTGCTACTTCTCTTGTTCTTTAAATGAACCTGCTAACCAAAAGCTAACAACTTTCCTGATTGTTTATTTTTAATTTTGGATGCTTCCAAGCAAGACTTATATAACTGTCTTGTTTTGCTCACAGACTTTTATGGGGTCCAGATGACATAATATTTCATTTGTAACCATCAACACTCTGTGTTTTACTACTTCTTCCATATTTTGGTTTGCCACAAAGAGTCTATTAAGGAAGACAGGATAGAACAGCTGCACAGAGTTTTTGTCTGGCAATGCCTGGACTTAGAAGACTTATTTCTTTGGATTACAGATCCCAAAATCCTCCTGCCAGGATATGCTGGCTGGAAGATACTGGCAACTGTAATCCCCAAAAACAACTTTTCCAAATGCTAAGAGTTGCCCATCTGGAAGAGCTCTGCTAGTTTCATGTCATATTTCCAGCCTATGAAATATATAGATAGTGATTGATGCACCTTCAACTTAGAGCAACTTTAGCCTTAGAGTAACCCTATGATGGAGATTTCTTGGCAAGACTTTTTTCCAGAGAGGATTTCCCATTCCCTCCCTCTAAGGATGAGAGAGTATGGCCATTTCTGCTTGGCATCGCAGTCCTGCGATGGGGGTACAATGGCAGTGGTCTGCGGTTCATGCTTTTGCATGGAGTCATCATGACTCCCCAGCAACACAGTCCCGTAGCCAGCACATCCACACATGTTACAATCACAGGATATTTGCTTAATGGAAAAAATCCCTTAAGCACCCATGATCCCGTGATGCTCCCATCATCCCCAACCATGTGGAAGGAGGAGAAGCACAATCACACGCTTCCTTCCCCAGCACAGCACAGGAAAGAGGCGGCTACATGGTGGAACGAAGGCACATGTGGCTCCTGCACCCTTCTGCAGGGAGCTGGCCGAGTACGCCGTGGTTGGCCAATCGGGGGAAGGACAAACAGAAGCTTCCAGAAGCTAGAAGAAGGGTCTTGAGGGGAATGAGGGAAACCATCAGAGTCAGAGAAGGCGGCCTTTTCGCTCTCCCCAAAAATACCAACTTAAAAGATTAACTGCTGTGAGCGGTATAGAATGTACTGAGTTAGCTGCTCTAGAAATCTTCTATCCTGGACAGTTTGGCTGATTTGTGAATACATTTATGGTTACAACTGTTTGTAACTAAGAAGTATACCTGAGTGGGGGGAAGCCCTTTCATGATTTTATTTCCTAGTTTACCTTGCCTGTTTTAAATAAATTCTTTCCTGTAAAGACTCTATTACTTCTCCGTTCCCACACCTTCTTCGTCGGTGCACGCTTGCTTAGGATTCTTCGTACCTCAGAAGGGGGAGGTGAGAAAAGAGAAGGATAGTGGACGATAGAGACTGCGAGAAATCCCAAGCAATGTCCCACTGCATTGTGATAGAGTGGGTTCAAATCAGTGGGTGGTGGCAGCTCAAAACTAAAAGAATTTGGGGGAAATTCCTAGCTCCTTTATCAAGGCTGTAGGCAACATTGAGAAGGAGAAAGGCCCCTTCTTTCCCCAAATTTCCACACTCCCATCCCAGCAAAGGTGCTGCTGGGATCACGACGGGATGTCAGCAGGACCCCATCAGGTATGGAAATGGTCTATGACTTGTCCAACTTCCCCCAGGGGGTTTCCATGGCTGAATGGGGATTTGAACCCTGGTTTCCCAGATTCCTAGTCCAACACTCGAACCACTACATTGCACCGGCTCTGTTAGCAGCACTGGTCACATTTAAAAATCCAGAATATAGTACAATGCTGTCAAGATCCAGTAAACATGCAGAGAGAGAGAGAACATTCTTTCATCATCTTAATTATATTGGGTCTTAAGAAAATAGGAAGAGCCACTGCCTATTTGAGGAGCCTTTGAGGCCCCTCCCTAAACTGCAAGCCGCAGGATTCCATATGCTGTTGAAAGTGGAATAATTGCACTATAACTATCTAGTGCGGAAATGGCTACACTCTTTCAACCTCAGAGAAAGGCAAGGGCAAACTCCTTCTGAATAAATCTTGCCAAGAAAACCCCATGATAGGTTCACCTTAGGATCACCTAAAGCTGGGAATGACTTGAAGGCACACATCAACACATGGGGGGGGGGTAAAAAGAGGATTACTCTTCAGCAAATTAAAACGACAAAAACAGCAGTGATGGTCCACAAAACCCAGTTGGACAATGCCTTTATTATCAGGTCAGAACTGTGCACTTCTCCCAGCGCTTCTCCCCATGGGCTATACCGGCTAGGGAGGTTATGGGAGTTACAGTACAACACATCTGGAGAGCAGCAGTAATGTCAATCTCTCTTTGTTAGGATCAAACGAAATCCTACACATGTGTACAAGGTTTTGAATTCTCCAGAAGTCTGAATCAGACTGGGCAGTAATAGAAAGGCGCACGGGAAGAAACAAAGAAGTCTCAAAATTTAGCCAGATGTTGTAGCTTTGAGACCTGCAATTAAATCCAGCCCCAAGATGGAGGCTGCAGATGGAGCAAATCATGCATAGGTGCGTAGGTGTCTGGTTACAGCTGCCTCTGCATACTGAGATGGAGAATCGAAGACTGCTCTCCATTTCTGTAAAGTCTGGCTGTGATTCAGAGAACAGCCACGGAAATAAGTCTGGCAGTTACTCAATTTTGCCTCTAGAGGGAGATGTTTGTGAGGGCATTATCTTTACCTTAGTTTAAAAAACCCATGTAGACTTAAAATACTGTCTCATTTATTCTCACAAAACCCTTGAGAGAATCAAAGTGCATGTGACTATAGATGTGTCTGCATTTTCCATGGGGTTATCTTTTTCCTTTTTTTAAAAAAAGCTTTGTTTTTACAGTATGCATTTTTCATGAGATTTTCCTCTCTTTTTTTTCCCTAGCCTTGTTTACAAAGTGCAACCACAGGAAGTAGCAACTTAAAGGAGATCATAATACAAAAAATAACATGGGTGGGAGTGATTCTGAAAGGAACAATGACCCGGGGGGGGGGGCAAGATTAACACACACACACACTCTTCCAATTTCCGGTTCAGATTGCAGTTCCATTCAGCTGCTTTTGTTTTAAAAAGAGCCACCAAAAGGAGGAAATTCACATGGCGGAACATCTCATGTAGTTTGATCTTGAGAGAGAGACCAAAGATTAAATTTCATACACAATCCCAATTCGAGCAGACTTACTGAATGCACAAGATTTGTTAAGTCAGCACTTATGTAACTCTCATTGATTCAAAAAGTGTACTCTAAAACTCACAACAACATTTAACCCAGCACTCCACGGTCACTCATATACCTTCTATGGCTAAGCGGGGCTCCAAATAAGGGGTCTGTATGTTCCATAACCTAATATTCTGTACATGTATTATGTTCCAAGTTGCTAGCCATACTCTTAAATAGGATTTCTTGGTTGGAGTTTCTTAAAAAATTTGCATTTCTCTTTAAGAAAAATATATGTTGTGTGGGCAGCTGTTAAAAGTCAGGAATCAGTAGAATTTGCAAAAGTTACTTAGTTGGACCATAAGTCCCTGAATCTCCCAGACTTGGGTGGCTCCAGTCAAAGAAGGAGAAGGACAATAACAATAACAACAGCAGCAATAACAACACAACTTTTTACAAGCTCTGATGAGTTTACAAAAGCAATTCCAAGATCACTTTTTATTTTTTTTATTTTTAAATTTACAGTTAGCATAATATGAATATCTATCTATATATATATTGCATACCTGTTTGCACACAAACACATTACTATACAAGAAGGAACAATTTCAAAGCTACAAGACGTTCAGGTGGTTCCAATTCTCCTCCAAGAAGGGAAATAATAACTACCAGCCAAAATGCTGTCAGATTGACATTGAAACAGGGCCAGTTCTACCATTAAGCAGAATAAAGTAGTTGGCTCAGATGGTAGATGATGAATCATATGAAAGGGAAGCAGATGCAACCTACCCGTTGCCCTCTGTTAGAGGAAAGAGCTGCATTCAATGTCACCCAGCCTGCACCCTTTAAATTATTCTGCTGCCCTTGCTATGAGAGTAATAGGTATACATTAGGTTAGGTGCAGGCTGCTGACGAATCATCAATGTGGAAGATTCAGTTGGCACTCAACAATGGGATTCAAAGCAGCTAACAAAGTGGTAAAAGCAATAAAAAACATTCATCTAATATATAAAAGTCAAAGTTTGTCAAGGCAGTGCCATCGCCCAGAGATTCCTTCATCTTGCCCTGAGGACTAAAGAAGAGGGACCATGCCTGTTCTCCAGCAAACCTAATTGACTTCATTTGTTAGACTTAGGGCCTTTCTGTACTATATTGTTATAGTGCTATTATTCTACTTTCAACATCCTGTGGAATTCTGGAGTTTGTAGTTTACTAAGGCCAAAAAACTCTCTGGCTGAGAATTCTAATGCCCCTTCCTAAAACTACAAACCCCAGGATTTCATAGGATGGTGAAAGTGGAATAATAGCATTATAACAGTGTAGTGCAGAAAGGCCCTAAGTTTTTTCATTTGAATGGCAAACTCTGTGTAACTGTGGCTGATGCCTAAAATATTGTACTTAAAGTATTGTACTCCAAGAGCTTCCCCTTGTTACGACATCAGGGCTTCCCCATCCCTAGTGAAAGCACAAAGTAACCATCCCTTGGCCTCAGGGTTTGGCCCTGAAATTTCAGGGCCTGACATACTCATGACTAGTCAAAGGTTTCACTGAAACCACTGGGACTTCCTTCTGTATGCCTAGGCTGAAAATACCACAGAAAGGTTCTCTTGAAGGAGGATACAAATTTGTAGCTGGAATCTGTACAAGCATGTACAATATGGTAGAGGGAGAAATAAAGGCTAGAATTTCCATAGACAAAACTGTAAATTAGGGCCTTTTTCACTCACTGAAACACTTACTTGGGAATCTTACACACTGTTTTTGTGTTTTGTTTTTAGCTGTTCGGGCCTTCTGGAAGTTGAAATCCAAAGTAGCCGGAAGGCCAAAGGTTCCTCACCCCTTGTTCCTCCACTCAGACACATGAGTAGGCACATATTTCCCTGAAGTTTGTAAATAAAAGCTGTGGAAATGGGAGCGGAGCTATTTCCACTGAATCAGAGCCATCCATCTGAAATCTGTTCGCTGGAAAGACAGGGTATGACTATAGGATCAACAGGCACTAGAAGAGAAAAATGCAAGATTTTTTAATCATTTGGACTTGACTGAGAAATTTTGGCCAACTACCAAAGGCTGGGGAGGAGGTAGGGAGAAAGCCCCTACATTTATTCGGCTGTGGAGTGGTCTCCAAAAGAAATCATATACCTCTCATCTACATAGCCATTTAAAACAAAGCCTCGGAGAGCTTTCTCTGTGCAATAATCCTGCTCTGGCAAAAGTATGGAAAAGATGACCTAATGCTCAGAGCTTCAAACTACCGTACAAAGGAATGAATTATGTTGTATTATTACAAAGCACTCCAACCGTCTGTTGCATTTGGCTGGCTAAGGGAAAAAAACACTCTGTGCTGCACTGAGACTTACCATTTAAGGCTGCAATATTGAACTATGTACTCTGTGACTCTCCTGCTGCTTTAATAAAACTATTGCTCTTGAGCTAGTAATTCAAGGGTTGCTTCTCTGAACTCAGATCTCACTAACAGGACTTCCTATCCACTAAAAAGCTCTGACTGCATTCATTCAACTGAAGTGCTGCTCCATGAGCACATTTTCCTGTCTAGGGTGCCTATTTGTATTCCACGTACAGACCTAGACTGGTCTGGCTGGTGAATTTTACCTGAAGGCTGCTAATTTAGGTTGGGTTCTCCACCTCTCTAGAGAGCACTGAGACAATTTATGACATGTAGGAAATGCTACGTGGTATGCACAGCACTGTTCTCTGGGAAAGGAAAGGGCTTAGAAGAAACAACTGAGAGGACCCCGTCGCTTCTCCCGATAGCAGCTACAATCTGAAGTTGTTGCCTCGCACTACCTAATGGTAAGGCTGGCCCTGCTTATTAAGTCTATAGGGAAAGTGATGTTTTGTCCCTCCAGATCAGTGGTTCTCAACCTGTGGGTCCCCAGATGTTCGTGGACTTCAGCTCCCAGAAGCCCTGAGCATTGACCATAGTGGCTGGAGCTTCTGGGAGCTGAAGTCAACGAACATCTGGGGACCCACAGGTTGAGAACCACTGCTCCAGATGGTATAGCCTACAAGTCCCATCAGCCCCACAAAGTATAACCAATGGTAAGGGACTGTGTGTGTTGCAATCCAAAACACCTTGAAAGGAAAAGGTCCCCGTTCCTGTGGTAGAGGGAGGAAAAGTTGTCTACCCAACTGCAATTAACCTTCATACCTCAGTGTACCAGGACATAGAAGCAACTAACAGACAATGTGACCGTATCCTTACCACTGGAGACAAAATTCTAGGCCATTTCTGTATTAGACTGTTATAGTGCTATTATTCCATTTTCAGCATCCTATGGAGTCCTGGGGTTTGCGGTTTAGAGAGGGATGTCAAAGGATGTTGAAAGTAGAATAGTAGCACTATAACAGCCTAGTGCAGAAATGGCCCTAGTCTGGTTGGACCCTGCTCTCATCCAGCTAGGCAATTTGATAAATTATCCATGCATTATTCAATAGGCCTAGTGACAAATATAAAAACTTGCATTATTGATTATGTTCCCACCAGTGCTGAGAATTATCACTGGTGGCCTTTAGTCCAAAAGTGTGTGAGAGATGCCTCCCCCTGCAGTGATGGGACACACATACCCCTCGCTTGCCCTCAACCTATGAAGCAATATGGTAACTATGACACTAATGATGCCAAAACTTTGTCAAATGAGTACCAGAAATATTGCAAGTGCAAATGCCCAAGTGGCTTATAACAATTCTCCTTAACTGGGGCACCATCTGCAATATAAAAACTTGTTTTCTTCAACAGTTTATTCTCTCTCTCTTAAACAGAAGGATAATAGTGCTAGTGGAGCAACACTACTTCCTGAAAGAAGACTTCCTCTTTTTGGGGTTTGTAGTTTACTGAGGCCAAAGAGCTCTCTGGACAAGAATTCTAAATGCCCTTCCCTAAACTGCAAAGCCCAGGATCCCATAGGATAGGATGTTGAAAGTGGAATAATAGCACTATAAGTATGGTGCAGAAAGACCCTAAGTAAAATGCTATTACTTAGCAGTCCTGGAGTGTGTGTCTACACTTTCTTAGAGCACCACCAACAGTTCTCAACTGGTCTTTCATACATATGCTTGGCCCCAGGTACAGCTACAGCACAGTACTTTATTGTTTGTTCATTTACTTACTTGAAGCTTGTTTAACCCTCTTTCTCAGTCAGAAAAGGCCCCTGAAGGGGATTGCATACAACCAGACATCATAATGCCAATCATGAAACAGAAGGAAAAAGGTATGGAGAAGAAAGAAGAGTGCAGACTATATCTTGGATAAACTATTCTGGATTATAGCTCTCAGAATCCCCCAGCCAGCAATTTAGTAATGGTAGAGTTTCCATCTTCCACTCCCATCTCCCTCCCTCCCTTCTGTTGGCTGGAATGGTTGCCAGTGGAGAGATTTAAGGGAAGTGTTGTTGTTTTTTCCCTGTTGCAGCTATAGAATTCAATAAAATCACAACAGAAGTCTCTTTCGCTTCATTTTTTTTTAAAGAATCACCTCTAGGAAGAAAAGTATTTTAGCTTAATACCAAAACTCCTCTTATCAGTGCAACATGTTGAGGCAATATTACCTCTTACTAGAATAGACTTGTTGGCCTGAGCAACCTTCTGTGTAAAACCATGTATTCTGTACAAGCCAAGACTATCCTTCCTCATGACTCAGCATTCTGGAACTACATTTTTAACCTATTACCACCCTTAAACTGTATCAGTGTCAAAATCAAGTAATTTGTGTTTAGTAATTTGAAAGCAAATTACATTAAAGGACCAAAGCATGGCTGCTGTACTTTGGAACATTTTTGGAAGAATAGTTTTTACACTGGGCAATAACATTTTAAAAAAAACTTTGTATCTTTTGGCCCATATGTAATAAAATGCCGATTCTGATTGCACAGCTATAGCAATAGCTTGTAGTAATGAAAAATACTATTTTGCTTCTCTCTGGGCCAAATGACCCATGAAAAAGAAGGTCCATGAGGAATCAGTGACTTCAGTGTCTTGAAGAACAGTTTTCTGCTTTTTGTGTACTAGATGAGAGCCATGGCTACAGGCAGGCTCATATGGAAGAATATGGTTCTTCACATCATCTGCACCTGACCTGGATATGGCTTTATAGGTTATAACCAGCAGTTTCTGTTAATCCCAAAATGTGAGTAATTCAGGGGTCCACCTGCAATGCCAGCAGATCCATGTGATGATGGGGAATTAGGAGGTTTGTGAGGGGCAGGTAACCTAACAAGATCTTCCACCAATGTTTACGAGGTCTCTGTAGGTAAGAACCTCCCAGATATTCAGAAAATAAGCTTAAAATGTGTTTTAGTAGGGACTTCAATTGCATACGCGCAAGATCCAAGCATTCATATACTTGAACAAAGCTAACCGAAGGAAAAAGGAATTAAGTTTGATAGCAAAGTTTCAGGATTTGGGGTGATAATTACCAATCCAGAGAGAGGTGAAGAAAGCAGCAATGTGGCTTAGACCTGCACCTAAGGACAGTACTCATTCAGAAATCAGAGTGACAGCATGGCATTTAACAAGCTTGATACTACGTCTGACTGCCCAAAACTGAGAGTTTTTATACCCAAAATCTGCCTGGAGGGCAAGGGTGTGAATGGCTCACTGGCCGAGCAGACAATGGAGGTTGCAATGTGGACAATAGGGTCCAGACTGTGTTAACAATATTAGTGTTAGGTGACAAGGAGCTAATGGCTGTCGTAATAGCTCTGTAATAGTGGACATGTGTGAGGACAATGAGGTAATAAGAAGGAGGGCTTAAACAATCAGTGGTTTGGTGGGAACTTCCTGTCACTATTGTCTGACAGCAGAGATGTTACAGCTAAGTTTAAGTCTGTTATCTCCAGAGTTACCTGGTGATTGTCCTGACAATGTCCTTGCTATGCCTAGAGGGGATCTCTGACCTACTTTGCAGCACACAAGTTTAGCTAGTATTTTTCCTCTGCCCAGCTTGGCCTTACAGGCACATCAGGGTCCATTTTATATCAATGCCAATTAATATATTTTACCAATTAAATCATATTTCACCAATTAAACCATATCAAATCTGGGTGGGGGAGTGTGCAGGCCAGTAACACTTTGAATTGTGTCCAGAAACAGAGAGTGCAGCAACCAGTGGAGCTGTTGAAACAAGGGAGTTGTATGCTTCTACTACCAGCCTTGATTAACAATTTGGATCTTTGGATCAGCTGGAGTTTCTGAACATTATTCAAAGGCAGCTGCATGTACAGTGCATACAGTAATCCAGATGGGATGTAAGTTAAGCCACCCATTTAGATTCAATAATTCACCTAATCCACACATTTTAGATGATAAAGTGGGCAAGATCTCAAAACTATATGACTGCACATTAACATCCACACAGATTTAATATGGTACAGGATGTGTTGTAGCGTACTATAATGATCCCATGCATGTGCTCATATTTAGTTAATATTCAGTGCAAACATGCACAGTTAGTACAATAATACGAATAGCTCTTTTCAAGAGTCAAAGATCTGTGTATAATGAACTTTTGGGAAGCAGAAACTCTATTTGCTCCCAGCCTCAAGACACGTAGATTAATACGTATAGAGGCAAGATTACTGATCATGTACAGACAGCTGTATATGAGTAAAGTTTTAGGTCTAGAACCTTCTTACAGACATTTTAGTCAGTATATTGGCCAGGGAAGAAATGTGCCTTTGAGTATGTGCCTCCAAGTTGCCTGTCAACTTATAGCACCTCCATGAATTTCATAGGATTTTCTCAGGCGAGAAATACTCAAAGAAATACCTACACCCTATTGTGTCTACTTTATTATCCATGGGTTGTGAATGTCTCTGTTGCGTCTATTATCCATGGATTTTGAATGCCTGAAATGGGACAAATGACAAAAAGAGTCCTGCAGGATTGTAAAGGGCTAACAAATTTACTTTAACAGGCTACACCCTGCTTGCTTTGTCAGATGCAGCTGGGGAAGTAAACTGTAATACGCACGTGGAAAAGCACTGCCCATCAGTGCCACCGAGTGCAAAAGGCGCACCCAAGCCTCGCACTCAAGGCCTGCCCAGCCTGACTCCTCTTTGTGATCAGAACTGAACAGCCAGGGAGATCTCTGAATCAAGCCAGGGCCAGGGCAAATGGGTCTCCCTCATTTCTCCCTCTCTGAGAACGCAGTCCCTTCCTCACTCTTGTCCCCCCTTGGCTTCTTCCTTTCAGGACTCTCCCCCTTTACTGCCTTCCCTAAATCTGCCCTTCTCTCAGATGTAAGGATCAGCAGTGATTTATATTTTCCAAGACTGTGGTACTGTTGGCACTAAGGTCAAGACGATATTATTGGTAGCGTGTATATGCCAGGATTCAAAATAAGACTCTGTGACACTGTTTTAAAGAACACAGAACTTCAAACACTTATTGTAACACTGTTGCTTTAAATGTGTTTTCTATCTAAATGTTTATAAACTGCACACCATTCTTCTCTCTCTCAATTCATTCACTATCTTTCGTACACCCAATTTCTCAGTTCTCTCTCCCACAGAGCTCTTCAAATCTCCAGCCTTCCCCAAACACACCACAAATCACACTCCTCTTCAAACACACACCAGACAGTTAAAATCCATTATTTTCCTTTTTCCACCGGCCCCTCCCCTGGGCTATCCAGCGTTCCATTTCACCCGCTAATCAGCTCAAACACTCTCCGTTGCCAAGGAGGCTCTGTTGTCAAGACCCCCTCCAATCAGGTTCATCACACAAACCATTAGGGTAAAATTGCTCATGCCACAGTAAACTTCAAAGAAATGTCTTTGTTCTATTTGCTGCAACTGTGGCCTCCAAGAAATAACAGATAACTGAGTGCCAAAGTAGACTGGATTGTCTCTGTGACAGATCTCCCAGCATAAAAACAACCAGCATCACCAAAAAAGCAAAACTAAATGTAATCCAAGCAGGACAATTTCTATAAAGTGAGATAGCAGTGTCTGGTAGCAGAGTTTGGATGTCCTTTGAAAGGACTGCAAATTGTTAATTATTTAAATTATGATAATTGTCCTTTTCACTACTAAGAAAAGGGAACAGGCACGTGCAGGATTTTCTGCCTCAAATGTCAACATTACTTAGTTGGTCTACTGTAAATCTTGAAATGGGTGAAAACAGAGCAGGGTTCCCATGCTTTTAACAGTTGTGCAGAAGAAGGAATTTCTGCTGTTTATTACACAAGCTTACCCTTACTCAAATCATATCTTCTTCATGGCCATTAAAAGGTACAGAAGCCCTCTCCTGTTTTTCATCCAGCAACTTTAGTCAAGGTGCCATGTCCAACTTTGCCTCAGGCAACAAAATGTCTTAGGCTAGACCTGAATGGATGGTGACATGGGAGAATATACTAATTTCATGAAAGACTTGATAGTCTCACCCCCCCACACACACACACACAGTGTTTATTTATTGCAGAGACAGAAACTGTGTGACCCTTGAGATCTTGTTGGAACTAGGGTTGCCAGATGGAAAACTGGAGGCGGCTTTTGTGTAGAAGAAAGAATTGCAGTGGATGATGCTTGACACACAATCAGGTAACAAGCAGCACCTGCTGAAATTCCTCTTCTATACAACTGTTAAAAGTACAGGCGCCCTTTCCAGTTTTCAGTCTGAAAATCCTATGCTGGACTGTAACTCCAAGCATGTCTTACCAGTACAGCTGCTGGTTAGGAATGCAGAAAATTTCAGATCAGCAAAATTTCAAGGGCTTCCCAATTCCAATCACTGACGTTGTTGTTGTTGCTGTCGTTATGCACCTTCAAGTCATTTCTGACTTACTAAAGCACACCGATCACAGGCATTTCTAGGCGCTGAGAGAGTGTGACACACCCAAAGTCACACAGTAGGTTTCCATGGCTGAGTGGGGAATTGAACCCTGTTTCCAGGGCCATAGTCTAGTGCTCAAACCACACTGTCTCTCTATAATTGATTCACTGCAATGTAAATTTCACTACCATGGGAGAAAAAAAAAGCAGAGAAATAAATAAAAACAGGGCAGGGGATAGAAATTTTGAGCAGGAAGAGTGAGTGGTTCTGGGGAAGGCTGAACTCCATTTCCAGGCCTTTTCCCTAATGATGATAGTAAGGCTTCTCCCCTGCACCCAACAGTTACATGTAGTACTAAAATAAAATCAGGAGATCAATCACTGGACTCCTCCTGGCATAAGAAAGATTTGGCTGTGAGGTTCACATGCACGCACGCACACAAAAAGCTGTGTGTCAGGCATCTGATGCTCTCTTTCCACCAGATTCCATATACAGACATAAGCCGGAGTACTTCTTCACACACACAGACTCTGCTGCCCACAACTGAGGCCAAAATGGAATGGAGGATTCAAAAACTTTTGCATCGTAGTTTCATTACATTTTCTTCACAATTCCCATTATCTAATTAAATTTCATTTGATGATATATTTGATACAGTTTATTCATTTCTTGTCTAAACTTTTATCTAAAAGGCATTCAGCCTTTCTGGTCCAACACCATCAATCTCCATATGACTTTAAAAAAAAATCTGTATACCTTGAACATTTTTATCTGTAGTTCTTTATAGGTAGTACAAGAACATTTATTTGTTGCTGTTGTTGTGTGCCTTCAAGTCATTGTCTACTTAAGGCAACCCTACGTGGAATCTATCATGGGTTTTTCTGGGTCTGAGAGTGTATGACATACCTAAGGCCACCCAGTGGGTTTCCGTGACCAAGCAGGGAATCGAACTCAGTTCTCCAGGATCATAGGCCAATGCTCAAACCACTACACCATGCTGGCTCTCAAGAAAGTTTATTACCTCATCTGAATTAGAACAAGAGGTCCTCCCATTCACATATGTATTCTCTGAAGCTGAGAGATTTAACTTTGGGCCAGTTAATATCTCTCAACCCAGTGGACTATACTTAAGGTTGACAGTTCAAGATCATCCCAAGCCCTGAGGTCTCAAGGCCAAAATCTAAGACTTATCTTAGCCCTTAGTGATGTTGTTAAGTGTTATGCATTAAGTACCAACCACAGTTGCTCATACTTTGTCATTCTGACACAAACATACAAATAAACGTACACAGAGAGAACATATTTTCCTCTTTGAAAATTAAGACAGAAATCTTAGCTATAGGAGCTTTTTTCAGATCAAGGTGAAATGAGGGTATTATTCCTTTTTACTGACTTAGAGAGAAAGGATAAGGAATATTTAGTGCCCTATCACATTATACTGTTGCAGCAATATTATTCCACTTCAACTGCCAGGGCAACATTCTGTGCAATTCTAGGGTCTGTAGTTTAGTAAGGCCCAAAAACTCTCTAGCTGAGAATCCTAAATGCCTGTCCCTAAACTACAAATCCCAGGATTTCATACAATGCTGTCATAGCAGTTAAAAGGAAATAATAGCACTGTAACAGTGCAGAGTGATAGGGTCTTTAATCTAGCCTACTTACCTCCAGCCAGAAGCCAGATGCAGAGCAGAGAGCAAGGCCTGGCACGACAATGACTGGGAGGGAAGGAGGAAGCTTGCTATGTAAAGAGGCAGAACCAGCAGAAAGTCTTTGCAAGTTGCAGCGACAGATCAGTTAAGTCTGCAAATGATAGCAAACTGCTATTCTACTAGCTGGGCTGGAGATTTATTTTTTTCTTGCCACGAGCTGAGCCCATGAAAACTGGAGAATATGTACCTTTGTCTCCCACCCTGAAGATGACCAATGAAAAGTATAGACTCATGGCCAGACCTTGAGACCCAGCTACTCTAATGTTACCCTAAGAGGTGGGGAATGTTGGGGTCCACATGCTTGCAATGTAAGCATCTTCTTAGAATTGGAGGGAATTATAGCTCAAAGGAGGCCTGCAAGAGGAGGATAACTGGAGGGTCTTTTCACCTGTGTATACCAGTACTAACTGGAGAGAAGACTCTAGTTAAAAGTTAAACAGTGTACTTTATTTGGAAATAACAAACACACGAAAAATCAGACACTGTCAAGAACCATACAAGGGTATTAGAAAGTGAGGCAAGAAAGGTTGGACAGAGAGAGATTGGGTGGAAAGGGTGATAGTTACCAGTCCTGAAGCAGAAGGTCAAAGCAGGGTGGTTCAGACAGCACATCTGAGGGTAGCAAGAACAAACAGGGGTCTAGGAACCAGGTGTTACATCCAAGTACTGCAATTTAATGGGGGTGGAGATAGGGTTTATATACCCTATTTCCTACCCGAAAGGGGGTGTGTAGACAAAGCTGTAATGGCTTTCCCATGAAACTGACAAAGGAGTCTGAAACGGGCTGGTTGTCTTAACTCTAGGTGACCAAACATTGATGGGAGTCCTGCCAATCTCTTAATGTTTTGCTCAGGTAGTGTGAATTGGGAAAGTCTCACAATAGGGTCCCTGATTGCTTCACCTGGGCAGTTTTGCCTTCTGTTGTTTTCGAGAGCACTCAGAACTTATAGTTTTTAAAAGGATTATCCCAAGCCCATCAGCATTGGGCTTTCCCCCAACCCAACCATCTATGAACTTATGCTCTGATCATGTCTGAGGTCATCCTGACCTGGCCTATGCATACATCCAGGGCAATTTCAAACATGTGTTCCAGCCATGAAATATGTCCAATTATGAAAATTGCACATCCTGCAGAGTTGGAGTGTATGGTGTGGTAACACTAACTATAATCCATGCAAGCTTATATTGTAATAAACACATTAGTCTTTGAGGTGTCACAAGACTGTTTTTACTCCGATATACTAACACAGCTATCTTTTTGAAAATTACTGCTGTGGAGATTAAATTGGAAAGAGAACAATTTGCACCACCCAAAGCTCCTTGGAAGAAGGTCAATATGAAAAACTGAACCAATAAATGAGTCAAAGTTTGAGACAGTTACAAGCTGGCTTGAGGATCCTGGGAGTCATAGTACAAGTAACTTTGCTTTAATGAGGCTTATTTGTGCCTCCCTTTCAGTCCACCAGAATTTCCCTCTTCTTTCTTTAATTCCTTTCTTCATCAGATTTCTTTGACCACTTCATTCTTTTAATTGACATGTTTCATTCAGTGTCGAATTAAAGAGGGAGCCGTAGGCGGGAGAAGGTCAGTTTAACTAGGTCAGTTCCCAACCTAGCATCTGGAATTCAGAACTGAACTGCCCCTCCTTTTATTTGGCTGATGTAATAAGCAGAAGCAGCTCCCAAAGATTTGCTTTTTACTCAGGAAGTGAAATATGGATTTAGAATTAACCTTTGGTGCCTGGCAGTTAGTATCATGCTTTTTCTGGCTACTTTCCACAAAAGCGTTCTTTTAAAAAAAAAGAAAATTAATAAAAAGTATACAGTTTATTTAAGTACAAGTCAGAGTCCTTTCTAACTTAAAACAGCTCACTGGAATGATGGAAAAAATAATGTACAAAGTCATATGGGCTCCATTATTTATTTTATATCCCATCTTTCTCCCAAAACTGGGATTCAAGGTAACTCAAAAAATTTAAAACAAATAAACAAACAGGTGCATTTTTAAAAAATTCTAAGTTTATAGTACATATAAAAAAATATTTAAGTTATAATTATATAGATTTTAATCTAAAAATATATTATATAAAAGTACACCAGCATAAACAAGTCGAGCAGAGCCACACACCCTGACTCTTCTTCAAGAGCTAGTCAACTGGCAAAAGACTGCCTGAATAAAAAGATATTGGGCTATCATGGAAGGAAAATATGGAAAGAGAGATTAACTTTCCTCGAAAGGAAGGTTTGGAGCCTGACTGGAGCCACAGAGAAAGTCCTGTCTCAAGTACCCACCAAATGCTCCTATATGCCAGAGAAGGCCGCGTGTATCACTAGCACCAATAAGGTACAGGTGCAAACTTATCTGCATTTAATTTCAGGTGTGTTCCTCTGAACTCTGGACATACTTCTGAGGAATCATGACTCTCACAGATGGGAGTAAATTGCATTGAGTGCAGTGGGATTTACTTATTAGTAAACTTTCATAAGACTATATGCTCAATGTTATTGGACAAGCTAACTGGACAAGAATCAGTTCTTTCTAGAACTGTATCCAAGTTTGAACATCTAATTTATGCCACCACCACCCCAGCAGGTTAGTGTATGCTCCTGAAAGTCTCCATGGGCATCAGTTTTGCATTAAAACAAGACACAGACCCACTCTTACATTCCCCAAACAAAATCAGAAGTGAGCATCTAGCAATTCTAGTTTTGACTTTTCTTCCTCTCTCACATGGTTGGGCTGTCCACGGATCCTGAGGGCAGTATCAATAATTGTATCTGTATATCTTGACTATTTGTCTCATGAAAAGGTCTTAATTCTATATTCTCTTGCTTAAACCCTGTAATGTTGCTTTAAGCATTTTAAAATTGTACGTCAGTTTGAAAGTCTTTGGACTACAGAATAGGCATATCGTAGATTACATGGACAATCTTCGTTTTGTGATTATCCTCCACATACAACATCCCCACACTTTTGTAAAAATTAAATTGAGATTCTCCAACAACAAGAGAAAATAAATAGGTGATCCCTTTCCAGCATGGCTCTTCATTCCTGCAACAAGATGACTTAACTTACCTACTATTCCATTAGCTTTCAACCTCCTCCTCCCTCTTCTTTCACCTCCCAGAATCTCTAACCATTGCCAAGCTGTCTGGGGCTTCTGGGAGTTCTGCAAAAAATAAACAGGTTGGTACCTTTGCAGCATAGTTATTCATCCAGGCAACAAGGCTGCCTGGCCTAGTCTGACCTATTTATTATCCCACTAGTTTTCAACCTTTGATTCTCTCTCTCTTTTTAATTTTACCTTTCAGAATCCTAACCATTGACCAAGCATCTGGGACACAGGGAACTTAAATCCAAAATTCCAACAGAACCAAAGTTCTGCTACAAGTCAATATTACTGCATAAATGACATATATTCCAAGTGTCCTGATTTAGCAAGGACAATTCCAGTTAATCCCCTGTCATCCCACTTTTTCAGCTGCTTTTAAAATGTCCCAGTTTCTGTCTCCTCCATACTTTATCCCTTTGTCCTCAACATACTTCAATTGCTGTAAACTGAGTTCACAGTGCAAAACTAGTTTGCTTTCAATTAACTCAGCAGGCAAGGGAGGGAGGGGAGGGGTGGATTTTTGTCCTTCCCAGTAGGCTAAGGCAAAATCAAACTGCTGCAGCTTTGTGTGTTCTTATGCATTAATAACTTTTCTCATCTGGGCCCCTCTGTAATATAGCTTTCCTATACGTGCCCCAGTTTTCATCTGTGAAATGTTGGAGAGCATAAAGTTTTATATTAACAAAATAAAACAGGAAACACTTGAGGAAGGCAAAGACAGGAACATCCTATAGCTTCTGTTATAGCATGTGGAAACACATTCTTTTCAATTGTTCTGTTTAAACTCACCTAATTTTAAAAAGAACTACAGCTTACCTTCTTTGGCATCACATTCAGTAGCGCTGCCCTGGCTTGCAAGGTTACGAAATACAAGTCAGAAAGAAACATGCCTTTGAGCTATTCTTTTTTCTTCTCTGTCTACACTTCTAAGAATTACAGAAATGCTTGTTGTTATTTGCAGTTGTTATTTGAAAGAAAATTAGAAACAAAATTTTCTCAGTTGTCAAAAAAAAATGCTAACACTGATGTGGTGGATAACATAAGAATCAATTTAATAGTTTCCTTTGAAATGCACGTCTTATAATAGCTGAGTAACTCCAGAGCCTTTCAGCTCTTCATTCTTGAAATTCCTCTGCTTAGTTCAATAAAAATTGACAAAGTCAAGAAGCTCATATATGCATGACCAGCTGATATTAAGGATGTATTGTCTGGAAACAAACAGAATCCAAGACTTAAATTCCTGGTCACAGCTATATTCTCCTCAGCCTTCTGAAATGTTGACACCCCAAAAGCCTCAAAGATGACTGCTTAATTCTACATACAGGAGTAAGTCCTATTAAATATCATCTTCACTCATCAGAACCAACTTTCGTTGAGTGTGTTCTGAGGTATTTTCTGACTCCAGTGATAATTCTTATGTATTTCAGAGTATAAAATGCCTCAGATCCCAAGGAACATTTATGTATATGGAGTCCAGGGTGCTCCACAATACCCAAATGCCCATAGCCAGAAAATACCTGGTCACATGAGGCTGAACATTCAAGCAGCTTCCTTCCCTCTTTTTTTTTAAAAAAATGTAACCAACACCATTTCTGTACCTTTAAAAAGAAGCTACTGAAATTTCCAATTCAGAAAAAAAAACACCATTTTGTTTTGTGTCCCTCCACCCCAAAAAATGGGAAAGGGACAAGCTCTGTAGAAAAACACCTGCTACTGATTTGCAGAAAGATCCAACGTTGATATTATCATGAGACAATTTTCTACTTTAACAACCAAATAGTCACTGCTGAGGGAAATGCCACGACTGAAAGGCCATTCTTCATGCTACCTTATGAACATCCAAAGCATATCACTTTACTGTTGAAGTGATTTTTGCAAGCAAATGAGCCACATGGTACACCATCTTCTACATGCTCTTGATTCAGATGTCTGTTGAGGTGCAGATTGAGGATGGGGCACATATTTATTTATTTATTCATTCATTCATTCATTCATTCATTCCAAGATCTGTCAGGAGGAGACATTAACAGCTACAATAGATTTCCACTCATTGGCCTTTTTCGCATCTTACCCGGTGCTGCTGGCATCACATGAGGAGAGAGGCACTTGTGTCCCCTCCACTTCCCCTCCGCACCAGCTCCGTGCTGGCTGGAAGGAAGCGTGAGCACTCCGCCTCTTCCTTCTGCAACGCAGCCAGGTACTTTCCCAGGCTGCACTGGGGGAGGAAGCGCGATGGCCGCATGTCCGGAGCCTCCGCACGCAAGGTAAGTGCGTATGGGATCCAGGAGGAACACGCGATCGCGCATCATTTTTGGCAATGAGCTGAAAATGATATGCATGATCGCCACCTACTGGCCTCAAGAGTGTCGCACGATTGCAAGGACGTCATGTGAAATGGTCCTCGCAATTGCACAATGCTCCTGAGGCCATTTCGCAACAGGACTGGCGGGCGAAAAGGGCCAATGTTAATCCAAGTGCTCCAAGCCAGAAACACAGGTGGAATGACAGAAATAAATTCCAAGAAAGTGAAATAAAATTAACATTTCTTGCACTGTGGGATACTTCTTAACTCCAATGGATTCCAGTATCCTTGCAAGAAAATAAACTTGGAGTTCTCTCAAATGGGGCCAGCCTACTGACAACCAAGTGTATCATTTCTATTGCTTCCCTGCATTATGGTTTGCTGGGAAATGACATGGGCTAAACTGGAGCCAAAAGTACTCTTATTCTTGTCCCACCCTCCCTCTGTGTGCGTGTATGTGTGTGTGTGTGTGTGTAAAAAACTGTACATGGCAAATGACAAAATTTAGCAAAATGGTTTTCAGCACAAAATGTCTCCATGTGGTCTGCATGTATTCTGCAACAAAACATTATGTTGAGAGATTAAAATGTTCTGTTCATGGAAATCAGAGATTTAATGGGGTACATGTATGATTGCACTGTATGGTCCTGTGCCCCATTCCCCTGTCCCTGCACAGAGAATTTACTTGTCTCCTATAGAGGCCCACAGATGGCCTTTTAGTGGCTGGGGATGAAAGGGGACATTCTCACAGCTTCTGGCTGTGCTCCTATAACTGGACATGCCACACCACACCAACAAGATCATCATCCAGAATATCTGGAGAAGCCCTGGGGATAAAGTTGTCATCATGTACCCAACCACTGGCACATAGCTGGACTTTGTGAGAATGTCCCTTGCCCTCTACAGGCCACAGAATTGCTGTGTGGGATGGCCCACAGGAGAAAAGAGACATAAACGCTAGTTGTGAAAGGAAAGTAGTACATACTTTCCTTCTGCAACAACCATGAAAACCTGTGTCTCTTAACAGAAGAATTGTTGTTGTTGTTGTTATTGTATGGCTTGAAATCATTTCCAACTTATGCCAACCCTAAGGTGAACCTATCATTGGGTTTTCTAGGGGCTAAGTGTGTGTGATGTATCCAAGGTCACCCAGTGGGTTTCTGTGGCTGACTAGGAAATCAAACCTTGGTCTCCAGGGTCATTGTTCAATGCTCAAGCCACTACACCAGCCAGCCCTTATGTATTTCTTTAACAGTACAACTTATTAGACAGAAGAATTCTGACAAAGCTCCAAGACGAGAAGTTAATTTATTTTAAAATCATTTTAATGGTTAACCATAGTAATGTTACAACAACAAATTAAACACTTATCTTTTTGATGCAAAGACATTTATATTTTCATCATATTCGGTACCTATGCACCTCTGATTTTTCTTTTTATACATGGATCACATGGCTACTTTTGTTTTGTTTGTCCAGTTAAACTTGGTGCTTCTATTAGAACATAAAGTTTCCTATCAGTTTTGTAAATCACTTACTTTCACTTTGACCTCTCAGCCACAAATGTACAGCAGTGAAGCTGTCAGCACTCTTCATATCCATTCTTAATTTAAAGTAAACCACTGTCTATCTTCTTATCTACTAGCACTGCAAAAGGAGAGGTTCACATAGCATTTGATGCCTCCAGTTAAAAGAATGTTGTTTACAGAAATATGTAAAGAGAGAGCAGTATATTGCTGTATATATGGAGAGTTGGCTGTTTCCAAACTACACTGCTATAGTGCTATTATTCCACTTTCATGTGGAATTCTGGGATTTGTAGTTTACTGAGGCCAAAGAGCTCTCTGGCTGAGAATTCTAAATGCCTCCTCCCTAAAATGCAAACCCCAGGATTCCATAGGATGTTGAAAGTGGAATAATAGCTCTATAACAGTGCAGTGCAGAAATGGCCCAAGTGTGCTATAGTGTATTTGGTGTTGGAGTAGAACTCTAGGAGACCACAGTTTGAATCTTTGCTGGCCCGTGGAAATCTGCTGGGTGATCTTGGCCAAGTCACTCTCCCTCAGCCTCAGAGGAAGCAATGACAACCCCATCCAAACAAAGCTTCCAAGAAAACCTTGTCATAGGGTTGTCTTAGGGTCACTATAACTTAGAAATGACTTGAAGGAACACAACAACAAGCAGTCTGTACATTTTCTCCTCATTTCAGGCTATGGATAAAAGTGGACTGATAGTTTACATCTATAAGTAAGGAATGAAAGACTCAAATAAAGGGGAGATTCTCGACTTTCTAAAACTTTAGGATGGTCTTTGTTGTTTAAACCGCCTATGATCTTAACCAGATGCTGCTGAACTTGATGTATAAATCTGCCCTTAAGAGTGAGTCAGTGTGAATCAGCCAAATTTACTGCTAAGGAACTATTACAGCTTGTGACAAACCCAACACAAGCCGCTATAACAGAAACATATAAAGAATGGAATGTGCTAACCAGAAGCTGGCCTTCATGAGGACTGGCAAGGACTGTAGACATACAGGGGTAAGGAAATCAATAATCTTTATAAAACCTCCAGCTCACATTTGATATCATTCTGTGGCAAGCAGTGAGAAGTCTTAAGGAAAGTACTAGAGGATTTAGAATGGAATACTATACCCATATATTTGGAACTAAGCTCAATGGGATTTATTTCTGAAGAGACATCCAACAATTGCTCTGTTAGTTTCCAAGCAGATACATCCATATCATTGAGAATCCACATGAAACTAAATGGTAGGCAGGAAGTAAGGTGTTTTTCTATGGGAAATCTTTCCCAGATGTATCTATAGTGCTCTGGTAACATGTGGAGAATAGAGGCAGATTTTTTAAAAAAAAACACATGTATTTGCTTTGGTGCCTGTCTGCTGCTTAGCTTGAAAATGTGTGTGTCTGTAAAGGAACCCAATAAAGCCTCCAATATTCTCTTCTTGAGGGTTTGAGTGTCAAACTAATGGTTTGAGCGTTAACCTATGACCCTGAAAGCAAGGGTTCAATTCCCCACTCAGCCATGGAAACCTACTGGGTAAACTTGGGCACGTCACACACTCTTAGCCCCCAGAAAATCCTGTGATGTTCACCGTAAGATCACCATAAGTCTGAAATGACTTGAAAGCAAAAAACAACAACAACACCTCATCTCACAAGGAAACTGGCACCTTCTAGAAACTACCCCTCCGTTTTCTTCTGTTTAAGGAAATGGGAGGCCTGAAATGACACATTTTAACACAACCTTTTCAAATCTGAAGCAGTCATTCTGGTATGGGTTTTTCTTTCTAACCATGCAGCAGAAACATACAGAGTTTGTATGTAACGTTTTGCACTAAGGGATTCTCAGGGCCTTCCTATACTACACTGTTACAGTGCTATTATTCCGCTTTCAACATCCTACGGAATCCTGTAGTGTGGAAAGGCTCTCAGAGTTGTTGTAGTCTAAAAATTCCAAGAAATCCCTCAGCCAAGATGACTAAAAAACAAATTGTTCTCAAGTTATGGAAATGGAAGTGTCAGCTGACTGAGTGGAGACGCATTACTTCAGACACATTCTTGTAGAATTCTAGGCATTTTGAAAAGAATTGTGTTGTTTTCCAAACCAGAGTGCAAAGCAGGAATCACAAACTCATATCTTAATGAGTCTGACTAAGAAACAGTGCTGTTCCCCTTAAACATCCGAACAGTGTACGTAACAGCTTGGCTAACATCACTGGAATATTTATACTAAAAGTTTGATAAGGAGCAACTTCATAGACGCTTTACTGATTCATCCTGTTTGACAAAGATGTTTCACTATGAGCAAATAGTCTATACTGCTGTCTGGGGGGGGAAAGGGTAATAAATTACTCAGCTGTTTAGAAAGTTATATCATAACCACTTCCTGAAGCTTTCTTATGCTTCTGTTGATTATAAGATGGTTGTGAAATAATGTTATCATGTGTACTTAACAAGCATGTATTAAACGTCATTGTAGGATTAGTGCTTTTACTGAGTGTTAAGGGTCTATCAGTCCAATTGTTTACATTCTAGGATTTCCAGGTCAGGAGTGCCACAGACCCCAATATTTCAGAGCCAGTCCTGAGACCCAGGATTATATCACAAGGCCTGGCCCCCATGAAATGGGGAGCAGGTAAGGCCCTAGTGATGTCATTCAGGAACATACATTAGTCATCAACAATTGCATAGAGTAAGTCATTCAGGTAAAAAAAAAAAAAGGTCTAACAAATGAAAAAGCTATTCTCTGACTAGAAATTAAGTTTTCCAGGCTTTGCTTTGAACAGAAAGAAAACTTCTCTCATGTCTGTTTTTAACAGCTTAGCCAGTGCTGATTTTAACACGTGGGAATTATCATCCAACAATTTTTTTTTCCTGAGCAAACAGAAAGGTTTCTAAACCTTTTTAAAGGGTTATTGCCATTCACCCCATTGGCCACATTTTCTTTATTGTTCACATTACTGTTGTAGAATCTTTCTTCACCCCCACCTCCAAATTAAAAAAAAAATCATCATAATACTACTACTAACAACAACCGAATATTGGAAGGATGATGATGCTCATGATGATGATGATGATGTAATCATAACCCAACAGGTCAGTGGAGACCAACAGAGCATTAGCTGAGGGTAGAAGGAGAAAGTATGGGCTAGAGAAAGAGAGGGATGGGGAAGGATTAGGGAGAAGGAGGACAAGGAAGGAGAGAAAGAAGGAGACGAGAAGGAGGGAGAAAATATTACAATTAGGAGATGTGAGAAGGGAGGAGGAGAAAGAGCAAGAAATGGAAAGGAATGAGAAGATGTTTACTGAGGAGCTCGGGTGAGAGAGGGAAGATAGAGGATGATGGAAAGAGAGACTGAAAGAGGAAGGAAACATTTAAATGCTTATCAGACAGTCAGTCAGTTGGTTCAGGTCATTCTGTCTGAAAACCACTTCTTCTTGGAAAAGTAGCTGAATGGAAATGCACACAACAGTACAAAACAAGTTACAGGGTATAATCAAATATGTAGCAGACTTACATTTCAAAAGCAACGTAGTTTGAATAAGAACAAAGTTGCCCTTTTGGGTAATGAGTAACATTTTCTAGTTACTTCCAAAAGTTTATTTGTAATGGCATTTAAAGGACTTTTAGATTTATCGTGATAGAATTTTTTTCAAATTTCACGCAGTTCTCTTACAAACTTAAGATTTTTTTTAATTCAAAAAATTAATGAAATGATAACAAGCAGCCAAATAACTGATGTAATGTTATACTTCCCCAAATGGTAACCAACTGGAACAAACAACAACGGGCTATCTTCCAAAACCTTCAATAAATAAGCAGTATGAGTTACTTTTTAAAAGTAATGTTCCAAGTTCTGATCTGTGCATAAACTTCTTCATGCTATATATATAATACCAGAAATTCCTGGCTTTGCTCAAGTTAAAAACTTTTCTAAAAACTCACCTTCATCCCAACTTCTCTGTTTCTTCCACCCCCAACTCTTCTTCTTTAACACAGACCTTTTCCTTCCCCGACTTACTGATCATTCAAACCTTCTGTCTTCCAACTCTCCTCTCCACCCTTACCAGGCACAGAGGAATTTTCTTTGGCCATTTCTGCATTAGACGCCATTAGCGCATTGTAGAGTTACAATCCCAACATTGTCATTCATGCCATTAGGGTTAGGAACATTGTTTTCCGTATCCTTCCACCTAAAGTGGATGGGTAGTGCTATTGCCACCAGTGTTCCTTCCACACTGCAGTGTCCTTGGCCACTGCCTGTCACTGCCTTCACTCCACCCTACCATCCTGATTGGTCTTTTGCTTTGTTTTTCTTTGGAAACCATATTAGCAAAGCAACGTTGTAAGGGCAGGGCACACCAGTACACTATTGCATTTTCATGCTTCGATGCTTAAAAATATATTTTAAAAAATTAAAAAGGTTTAACTCAAAGGAGAAATTTAAAATAAACATGGAGAGGTGATAGATTTTGAAGTTGTCATGCCATGGGAGCCACAGACAAGCTGGGCATGCCCACGGCCCACCCACTGCTGGATCCACAATAACAGGAAGCCCTGTCAAGCACTATTACTGTTCAGCATTAAACTGTCTGATGGAATTGAAGCACTAATAGAGGCTCTTAATGAATTTTTTTCTTGAAATAGAATACGACAGTTTTGCAGTTTGGGGATGGGATAGCAGCCAGATAAGATGATGTTGTGTGGTAGCATGGGTCCTGAAATGGAAACAACCCGCTGCTGTTGCACTATAGTGATACCATGTGGAAATGGCCTTTATCTCGCTCAGGGTTGCTATGTTCTTTCATTGATTTATTCTATACATTGACTTGTGGGACTTCTACCTTATATCTTTCATGAGGTATTCCTCATAGGGGTTTAGCCACTGATACATGGCAGTTGAGTCTTGCTGCTATTGTTCCTATAGGGTTTACCGTTCATTGGATTGGAAAGCTGTCCTAAACTGGATTCTAGGAATTCTCTTTTCCCTTCCATAAACAGCTTTTGGCTCCAGCCACTGCTACTGTGTTGGCTTCCTATCTTGCTCTGAAGTCTCAAGTGCTCTGAATGTGTCCCTTCCCACTCTGCCTACTCTTCCATGATCTTCGTTATTCTGACTGCAACTCTTTGTGGCCACTTTTGGCCAGCTGGCTTCACAGAGAATTTCTTCTTTTCATTGGATTTATTGTCCAGAAGAATCATGGGGTCATGATTAGGAGTCTCTGTCACTTAGAGAACATATGTTACTGTAGCACAGTGATTCTCTGGCTTTGGTCCTCCAGATGTTTTTAAATTCAACTCCCATAACCCCACAGCATTGGCTATTCCAGCTGGGGCTTCCAAGAGATGAAACCAAAGCATCTGGCAAGCAAAGCTTAAGACAAGTGCTGCAGTCTGCAGAATGTTTAAATTGATTTGAATTATTTAATGGGGATTAAAAACCAAATAACCTTGAGATTCACATCTCTAGGATTCCCCTTAGTATCCATGCCATATTTCAAATATTGTGACTTAAACGTCTTGGACTATGGGAGAAAGAGACACACACACACATTATATTCACTTATTTATATGTGTCTTTTTGGTTGGTCTAATAAAGATATTACCACACCAGGGACTTTGGAACTGGTATTAAGGTCAGCCAAGTTCCCCTTGCATTTCTATGACGAGATTAAATTGCTAGATTAAATTGCTACTGAACCCTGCTAATTTAGGCCTTTCTGCACTACACTGTTATAGTGCTATTATTCCACTTTCAACTTCCTGTGGAATCCTGGGGTTTGCAGTTTAGGGAGGGGCATTTAGAATTCCCAACTAGAGAGCCCTTTGGCCTTAGCAAACTACAAATCCCAGAATTCCATAGGATGTTGAAAGTGGAATAATAGTGCTGTAACAGTGTAGGGAGGAAATAGCCTGAGTATCAGGGCAGACAGAGAGCACAGTGTTCTGTCGAAAGCCAGTTCTACCTGAAGTTGTGCTATGTTAGAACACACATACAATTTTCATCTCATAATAGACACAAGCCATTGTCTACTTAGGTAAAAGAAACAACTAAAGACATCAAACTTTCAAAAGATGATAGCATTAAGAGGTATAACTGCAGCATCAAGGAACGGCATAATGAAAAAACATAATGAAAAAATTATCAGAAAGAGAAGAAAATAGTATCCACCCTTATTTTCTATGGGGAAAAACATGGAATCCTGTAATCAACCATAACTACATGGTGGCTAACATTACTACTTAATAAACCAGATTATTAATGTTTACTTGGCCTTCCTTCATCAAACATCTATTTGTTCGTCTTCCACACAAATGATAAATATATGTTTAAGCTGACTGGAAAATTTCTCAGGTCTTTGGAAAGAACAGAGAAGGTGATTTTGAATCACTGGAAATCTAAGATGATATCTTTCCATGCTGTATCAGTAGCTCTGTTGGAATAGAAGATAAAAAAGAGAAAGGAACTAATGTTTGTTTTACATGAAGCCATGTGGAAGGTTTAGAATGTAATAGTTTTGCAACCATAGCCTAAACATATGAGATAGCTAATGTGGTGAAGGTAATTTAAAACTATAGTCAGTCTAATATTTCTGTTTCTAACTTTTTCACAATTAGCAGTTTTAGCTAATTTCAGGGTTCAACTGGATACTGCTGTATATATCTACTAATCTGTTATGGAACAATGACAAAGCCAATTATTTTGGATTGTTGAGTCTTTACCATTAAGGCCTGGTAAAATATTTTTTGACTTAAGAGAATTTTAAAGGTGAAGTGGCAATTTAGCCTTTAGTGAAAATTATATAAATATTCACTGTCTATTTGCCTTTGAAAATAAATACAAGGAGTTGAATATTCTAGATTATCTGGAAAATCTAGCTTTTACCATAAAATTTGTCCTGTTTTAAGTTGCAGGGGGAATGAGAGACAATCTTTTTCAACCACTTTCCCAAACTTTACTTATTGTTTCCTGATTTACCTCAATGGATTTAAACCAATCTTTTCATATATACATTTCATATTGTCCTCATTATCGTCATGCAAGATGAGCTAGACTGAGATACATGGTGAGTATCCAAACCTAATGCCTATTTTTATGCAGGATTCTAGTCACTTGAGCTTTAGCCTCCTTCCTTCCCCTGGCAACTTGGATTGGCATCATTGTTTCTCTGCCACCATTAGTGTTCAAGAAACATCAGTGCCCATTGCTTCATGGCTGTTGGGTAAAAGAGGAAGATTTACCTAATAGCGACATGGGAAGGGTGCAATCTGAAGCTTCTAGACTGTTGGAGAAAGGAAGGAGTTTTAACTTTCTTCTCCCAACACAACCAACTGAAACAGAGATCTCGGGGTGGGAGCTTTGGTGGCGAGAGAGCTAACCAGACAATGCATATACCAGGGTATCTGCAAAAGGAAAGAAAGAAAAAAGTGGCTTTGAAAGTTTTGACGGATGTCAAACATTCAGAGTTAAAAATGAACTGGCTGATCAGTGGCAGACCTTGGATCATGTGGGGAGGGCGGGGCTACAGTGTGAGGGGCGTGGTCACTGTTCATGGGGCAGGGCTGTGGAGCATGGGGGCGGAGCTGCGGTGCGTGGGGGCATGGCCAAGGTGCGCAGGGACGGAACTATGGGCCAGGACGCCCCAAAAACATTGCCACCCAGAGTGAACTGCCTACCCGCCCCCTTCCCTACACAACTGTGGCTGATGTATTGTTGATTAGTCTTCACTTAAGATATGATTTAGGCTCAGAATCCACTGTCAAAGCTCAGTGACCCTATTCTGAAACATGAAGAACATCAATGGCCTCCTAAGTTGTTCATAGCACCTGAAGGCACAAAGTCAGAAAGTGACCATGAGGCCTAAATGAGGCACAGCCATGTTGAAGAAAACAGCTTGCCTGGACATAGAGAATGTTGCAGGTTCCTAGTGATTTCAAGTTACATTTTACATGTGCAAAAAATTCTGAGCCATGTTCCAGAACATCTTGACATGTTCTGCTGATATGATAAGAACTAGAATATAAGAATAAGAAACAAGGAACAAATCTGTACATGGTGTGGAAATAGTGTTTGTTTCTCATTAGTGATCTTGTTTGAATGTCAGTTGCTATCACTGCTTGTTTTCGTAAGAATCCTAAAGTTGCTTGTTCGGTGTGGAACTCAGGGTTATCAAGTGAGAATCCACCTAGCTGTTGTTAAATGAACTATTGAGTTTAGTCTACTGTCAGAATCCATTCATAAATCTTCAAGGATTTTTTTTTAAATCTCCCTTTCACACCTTTCCCTCAAGGCTATTTAATTTAGGCCTACAAATGCAGCAGAAGATGGTAGAGTTCCAAAGTGATAAAATGGATCCTATTTCTAATGCAGGCGGATCACAGTTCTCAGTTCTCCTCTGAAATTTTTTTAAAAAGCCTTTTAGCTAAAAAACTAGTAGAGCAAGAAATAAGCTGGGATAGAATTTTTTTTTCTTTGGTGTGCTGTTTCCATGCAGGGATTTTTTTTCCCCTTTCTGTGTGTGTGTATGTGTGTGTGTGTGTATGTTTACATGGGAAAATGTTAAAACATTCCTTCCCCCACCTACGTTTGTTCATATTTAATGCTCAAGGAAATACAGCATAGAATATTGGATTACCATCAAGGAGCTGCTAACAGGGCTTGTGGCACTCTTAAGGTCCTGAACAATATTGTGTCACTTCTCAAACTGGTCATCACTATAGAGATGTAAAAAGAAGATAAGTCAATTCTTGTTTTGCTATTAAATGTGGATTGTACAGGAGAAACTGGAGATAACATACCATCACCACAGAAATTCAGAAATTCTTAATACTAATACAGAAATATGGTAACTTTCTTTTTTTTTTAACCAAAATATTGTTGTAATAACTTTATTTCCAAGGAGCTGGGTAAATACCCAACATGAATATGATTTACCAGTTTCCTTCAAACTGTCCAAAAACAGTTTCTTTCCTGTAAAATTTTTTGAAATACTCTAGTGGAAATGATAATTCAAAACAGCCAGTCTGAATTACTTCTAAGAAAATGCAGTACATATTACAGACTGTTTATATGAAAAAGAAAAGTTGGAGATATATATGAATCCCAGTGAATCTTTATGATGGCCGCCTTTCAACCTAAACTCTCTCTTGAGACACTGCTTAAAATTTGGCCAGTTGTGTTATGACAGCAGAAATATTGTTTTTATCTAGGCATGCTAACCAAGCATTCCTGGTATTTTACTGTGTACCGGTGCCAAACTTTGTGTTGTGTTTTCAAGAAAAGAATGAAAACAGCAGGCCACAAAAAGACTGAAAATATCAAGTACTTGGATTTCTTTATCATTAACAGATCTGAGAAATCACAGAAACAACTACTAATGGTGATTAATATCATGGTTTCTATGCTTAGCAGACACTTTATGGAACACAGTGAGCCTAATTATCAGAAATAGTTAGTGCAGTTCTCTTTTGGCTAGTGTTCAACAGAAGAATAGGGGAAGCAGAGAAGGAATTCATCTTTTCCAAGATCGTCAGTCTTATTCTAAGCGAAAAAAGCCAGAGAATTTTTCTACCAAGATCTAAAAGAGTCCCCTGGGGGCAAGAATTTAAAAATAACAACAGTATAGTATATTCATCACACCGAGTAAATAATGAACTTTTGAGTAACTCAGAACTTTTCTTCAAGCTGTATGTTCTTCAAGAAAATCTTCAACCACCTTCGAAACAACACACACAGAGAATGGAGGAAGAAAAAGCCTCAAAGCTTGCAAGTAATCATAGTCTTAAGATATTATTATGATCATTTATTTAAATAGCCCTTTCACTGTAGATGCTGCTTTACAAGAAAAAGAAGAACAAAACAGTTCCCTGCCCTCTGGGCTTGCAATGTAAGGCCCTTTCCACACAAGATGGCAGAAATGCCTCATGGCATCATAGGAGCGGAGTTTATGGCTGCGTTTCTGAGACGTGGCATTCTGCACTGTCCTTTGCTTGAGGCGGTGAAGATCGCTTTCTAGTTCCAGACTACAGCGTTCGTCACCACTCCCCTGCTCCACCTATGGCCTGCCCCAGCCCATTTCATTGGATCCTCCCCCTTTTTTTTAAATCTTGGGAAGGATGTTCCTACGCAGACATGATGTCACGTGTACCGAGCCAGGCCCACCCTGAACCACCCATTCCTGCGAGAATGCGCTTCAACAGTTCCACATGTAGTTGCAGAAAGGCAGTAGAAGTGATCTCAGGGAGTGAAAACACATTTTTTCTGTTGCTCAAATACAACACTTTAGCAACATGCAAAAGCATACCAGCAACTTAACATCAACTTAATAGCGACGATGTCATGTGGATGCATGCCTCCTCAAGCCGCTGCAGCTACGCAGTGACTATACTGTGCGGAAAGGGCCTCAGTTAGATGTGACACAAAAAGGGAGCAGGGAAGCAATGTGGGAGGTGATTGTCCAGCAGATACTGCTTCCTCTGTTCTTCTTCCAAGGCCAGGGTGGTGGCTTTTGGGATGGAGGCAAGGCCTTTCCTCTGCTTCTAGGCCTAGGCCTGATGGAGCTGTGCCTGCACTTTTTTTGATCTCTTTGAGCCCCAGGCAGTGGCAACTGGGATGGAGGGATGGCCATAGAGTGCCGATTCAGTGATAGAGCCAGAGGCTGGTTACAAAACAGATTTCAGTTTGTACAATGGACAAAGAATAAAACAAAGAAATAAAGACTTTGTGAGATAAAGAAACAAAGGCTACCCCCCTTGGAAAAGATAAATACCAGCAGTTATTACAATATGTCACCAGCAATGAGCAAGTTAGTAAATCTCTGCCCTCCGTCCTCTTGATTATGTTCCAAATCTATCTGAAGTTATGAAGAAAAATGATCGGAATCTTGTTACAAATGAACCAATATTTATCATACAACAAAATCCACAAAATAGTGATATTTTTATTAGTGAATCAAAATGTGCAAAATATATCATGCAGGCTTTCAAAGTTTCACTAGCTTCTTCATCAGGAAAAGACGTTTAAAGTCATACAGCAGAAAAAAGTGATGATGTTAGTATCACAGGCCTGCATTTTGTCTCAGATGTCATTCTTTTTTCAGTTAAGATGGAACTCTCAACGTGGGCAGAGGCCAATCCCTTTGTTGGCCATATGGGGACTAGGGACAAATTCCAAGAAAAGTTTCTTTAGATATAACATGTGTTCAGTTCAGTGTTCTCTGTCTAAGAAAGGAGCAGTTAGCTATGCAAAGACAGGGACAGCCTGGATCTCACAGGAAGTTACTCTTCTGTTCCAAAAAGAACTGAAATTTTATTACCTGCTGTGACAAAGGCCATTTCCACCCTAGACTGTTATAGTGCTATTATTCCACTTTCAACATCCTGCGCAATTCTGGAGTTTGTAGTTCACTGCGGCCAAAGAGAATTCTAAATGACCCTCTTTAAGCTGCAAACCACAGGATTTCATAGGATGTTGAAAGTGGAATAATAGCACTATAACAGTGTCCTGTGGAAAGGCCCAGTGCTCCTTTTCTGGGTTAGCTGCTTGGGAATGCCAGAGTAACTTGATGGTGGGTTGTTAGGCAACAGGAATAGCGCCTCAAGAGTGAAACCAAGCCCATTGATGTGCATGGGAAGGGGCTTATGGATGAGAGGAATTCTCGTAAGGCAAAGTTTCTGTGTGCGTTGAGTCTTCAGGAAGAACTAGCCAGAGAGAGGGTGGCTTGGGTGGGATTAAGCAGCTGAGGAAAAGACACAAGGAACTGGTGTCTGAAGCAGGACTGATTGTCAAAGTCTGTCAGAAGGTTACACTGTTAATGTATCAACTTTGTACTATAACTGAACTCAAACAAGATACTTTATTTCCACTGTTACTGTAACAGTTACAGCTTGCTTCACAATTACGGAGTCAGCCTGAGTCACTGGTACTAAATAGAACATGCTACCTTAAATGAACTATTTGATTCTGAGGAACAATTAAAACTCTAGCCCTGTTACACAAATAAAAGGGTGATAAAAGGGCTGAGTCAGGGCAAAGTGGTATTGACAGGGTGCATTATTTATTAGACTGGAACCGCCATATCAATCTGAGGGAGAATAAGGGCCTGCCACAACCCTTTTTTAAAAATTGTCCTGGCGATTCTGCCAGCTTCTCTGCACAGCACACCCTTAGATCCTGTTTGATCCAGCACTTGCTCGGCTGGTTGAAATTTCAGACCCGCAGCAGTCATGTTTTCATTGTGCTTCTACCGGGCTCTCTGGCCATGTCCACACTAGAGGGTTATAGAGCTACTATTCCACTTTCAACAGTCCTGTGGAATTCTGGGGTTTGTAGTTTACTGAGGCCAAAGAGCTCCCTGGCCGAGAATTCTAAATGCCCTTCCCTAAACCGCAAACCCCAGGATTCCATAGGATGTTGAGAGTGGAATAATAACGCTTATAACAGTCTAGTGCGGAAATGGCCTTCGTCTGAGTCATGTGTAGCCTTCATGCGGGGCTGGATGAGGGAGAGAATTCGTGTGGGATCCTGAACTTCGGGGTGAAGCCCACTTACTTCGGCGAGACTTGCAACAAGAAGCGCTGATTTATGGCGAGCTCGGCTGGCCAACGAGGGGGGCGGGTGAAACGGGGTATTCCTTTAGAGGAGCAACACCGCCTTCGTGGGGCCTAACTTTCCCGAAAGAGGCGTTAAAGCGCCTGCTTTCTGGAGGGAAAGCTTCTTCCACAGGCCGCCGCTCCCCTCTCCCAAGGGCGTGGGGGGGGCCCCGCTCCGCTCCCTGGCCAGAGGGCCCAACCGCGCGCGCTCCTCGCTCCGCCCCGAGCCTGACGGCAGCAGCGCGGAATGCGCTTCCGGAGGCGGCGAGAGCAGAGCAGAGCAGAGCAGAGCAGGGCCCGGCCGCCTCCCGCCTCCCTCTCCCCCTCCCTCTCTCTCTCTCTCTCTCTCTCTCTCTCCGGGCCCGGCCGTACGGTGGAAGGAGCGGCTGGGCGCCCGGCCGGCCGGGGCGGCCAAGCGAAGAGAGGACCCTCCCTGCCCGCCACCCCCGCAGGCGTCGCCCCCAGAAGCAGGAGCCGGGACCTCTTGAGAGAAAAGGGGCCGAAGAGCAACAGGAGGGGCGGAAGGGGGGTTCGCCCCGCGACAGACTTCGCCTCGGAGCCCGGGGGGAGAGGGGGCGAATTAGAAGAGCCGCCGCCATGGCCCAGGTACGGCCGAGGGGAGCGGGAAGGGGCTCCCGAGTCGCCCCGGGCGGTGTGACGGTGTGTCGGGGTGTCCCGCCGGCTTTCCAACCTTTTGTTTCAGGTCTCCCCCCGTTTTGTGGCATGTATGTGGCATTGTGTGTGTTTCAGCGAGCGGGAGGGAGGTCCGGAGGCGAAGGGAAAGACCCCCGCCTCGCTTCTCGGCTTCCCCTTCCTCGGGGAGGAAGGAGCGCGGTGTTTCTGCCCTTGTTCAGCCACCCTCCAGACCCAAAGGCGTGGCTGGGGAAGGGCGTATGGAGGGTGGAGGGGAAGGGGGCGGCTTGGGCTCTTCCGCGTGAAGAAACCGCGCTCGTGTTGGGAGTTTTAGTGGAAGCCATCCCGGCCTCTCCCCTTCCCTTCCCACCTGCTTAAACGGCACTTTTCTTGTGTGTTCTGGGGAGGTGGCCTTGGTGCCGCGAAGGCAGCACTTGTGGGCGGCGGCGGAGGAGGCTGATTCCTTGTGGCACAGTTTCCACGGGTCGAGAGGCTGCAAAGCCTCCAGCCGCCCTAAATATGGTAGCGGTGAGTGAGGTTTGTTAGCAGGATGTGTGTTTGGAGGGGGGAGAGAGAAAGGCGAGGATAGGAGGTCATTTGGGTTGTTCTAGGAGGCACTCGTTTTTCTTCTTCCTCCACCCATGTTAACTTCATTCTGTTTGTAAGTTCATGGGAGTTAATTGTAGCCTAGCGGAAAGGGAACGGGAAAGCAGAGCATGGCACTCTCTGGAAGAATGGACAGGAAATGCATGCCCTGTCATTTCCCCAGAGGACTCTTGTACAGCTGAAGTGTGGGATGGAGCTGCCTGACTTGCAACCAGCCTTTGACTACTTCATTGCGCTTTCCATCAGAGACTGTGATCTGTTGTACATTTTCCTGGCAGTAAGCTCTGTTGGTGTTGGAGCTTTGGACCTTGATGCTGGAGACCAGGATTTGATTCCCCCTGGAAACCTACTGGCTGACCTTGGGTGTGTCCCACACTCTCAGCCCCAGAAAACCCTGTGATAGGTTCACCATAAGGCAGAAATTACCTGAAGGCACACAGCAACAACAAAGCTCTATTAAACAGAACTGAACTTACAGATTAGTAAATATTAATATTAATTAATGAGCACCTTAGAATCATAGGATCAGGATGCCAAACTGCAGGCCTATGCAAATATACAGCTCCTATTTAAATATCTGTAAACGGGGGCTGTATATTTGTGTAGGCCTGCAGTTTGGCATCCTGATCCTATGATTCTAAGGTACTCATTAGCTTTGCTGGGAATTACTTTCAGGTGAGTGTGTTTGGGATTGGAAATCAGGCAACCCAGCCCAAAGTTTGCTTACATCCCAAGTAACCATCTTTCAGCTAGTGAAATTGTTGTGTGCCTTCAAGCCCTATTGCAAGGCGTTCTGGGCAAGATTTGTTCAGAGGGAGTTTGCCATTGTTTTCTTCTGAGGGTGAGAGGGTGTGACTTGTCCAGGGCCACCCAGTGGCTTTCTGTGGCTGTGTGAGGATTCAGGTCAAGGTCTCTGGAAGTTGAAGATTGTTTCTGAGTTTGCATGCAACTGTCATCTCAGGATGCTTTTGTATGCTATTTCCTGCATAAGAGATGTCTGTATTTCTCTTATTGTTATTGTATTTATTTATATGCTACTTTTTTCTCACTTTGGAACTCAAGGCAGTTCATTCTGTGATAACAATTTCTCGTTTATTATTACATTTATGAATGCTTTTGTTTCTTTAACATGCCCTTATAGGGACTTTTCACAGTTTCCCTCTTTGTGTCAAGTCTGTTCCGCCTACTTGCAATGTTTGAGAAACATTTTTGCTATTAATAGTTTGCCATTTGGTTTGCTTTTTCTCTGACACCTTTGCCTACCTTAACAAAAGGGCTTCAGACTGTTAGCCACACAATGCTCTTGGGAAGTAGCTATATGCTAAGAGAAGTTTGATGGCTGAGCAAAAAATTCTTCCACTCAAGCTTGCCTCTGTGTCTTCTACCTTGCACTGCTACTGTTAGAAATATTATCCTGATGCTGATTTACATAATAACCCAATGATGGTAACACTTTACGTTCATGGGGGAACTGAGCTATGGTCTGTGGAAGCTTATATAATAAGTGTTAGTCTTACAAGACAGCTTATTGTTTTTATTTTAGACTAAGCACTGTAGATCTTAGACTTCTACTTGGACTAAACATTCATTGTTCCAAGCACATCTGCCTCATCAAAATGGTTTATAGTTATTAAAACTAAAACTGAGAAGGTTTAATTAAAAATAAAAAAGTGTGAGTGACATGCTTCCATCAACCGACAGGCTGTTAGTTATTGATGTAAATGGTTGGCAGAACAACCAAGCTCCTTGGGAAAACCACGTTCATGTAGATAGTACTGGGATTCACAACAGTGGTCCCGGGCACGTGAAAAATGAGGACATCCATACTGCTTACCAGGTTCAGATCTCTATACAACCATGAACTTCTCTGGTTGACCCTGAGCCTGTTGTGTTCTTTACTTATATAATCTTCTCATTCTTTAGTTGATGAATTGTATCTTAAAACTTTTGTGTCCTGACTTGGTAATCTTACCCTGATGTTCTGTGATGTCTCTAAGGCTCCAATCCAGTGGTATCTTAGATGGTGTCTCAGGGTTGTCAGTTTTCTTGGACCTCCCTTTCTGAACTTGGGGAGAGAAATGTTTTCCTAGAGTGGGAGATCTTACCACAGAAAACTTCTGCTAGCTACTGTGGAAACCTCTGTGAGACTTGTCTTGCTGACACCGGAGAATTGACGTCAGAAGGAGGCACCATTCCAGGACTGTGGGAAGAGGATTGGGGAAGGTTTTGATCTAAAGGATCCCAGGTTTCCTGTTCCCCTGCTTATCCCTAAACTAGAAGAAAGTCTGTGTCACTCCTGGAGGTATAAAGAATGTTATAACAAAAATGTAATCCATCTAGATGTGTTGATTATCTGTATTTGCAGACGCACCCATGTATAAGATGCACTTCATTTATACACAAGCAAATAATATTTGCTGGCGTGTAAGACACATTGGCTTATAAGATGCACCCCATTTTCAAACAGTATTTTTTGCGGGGGGAAACTGAGTCTTATATGCCAGCAAATACAGTAATTCTCTTTTACTGGAGTTGGTGGAAGGGAGCTTGTAACTGAAAAGAGGAAACAGTCTTCCTCTCATTTCTACCCTGCTAAAATAAGATCAGCAGAGCTTATGATATGATAGGTTCTTCACCTTCAGATCTCCTGGTAAATGAGCAGTATACAGGCCCTGTTCATTTTCTTCTTACAACTGTGCAATATGTTATTTCTATCCTTCCTTCTGACAACATGTTTGGATTTTGTGCAGGCCAGAATAGTATGGTTTTATTTAGGAATAAGACCAAACCATAGCCTAATGTGCATTGACTGGGAACATGTCATCCTAGTTTATTTGCAGACTACAGTTTGCTACTATTTCCATGTCTAAACGGTGGTTATCAGAAACCATTTTTGCTTGCAACCCAAGCAAACCCAAGCAAACTGGAAGTGGATCCAGTTTTACAGGCAAATGGCATTTTTTACAGATTGTAGTCTGGGTTTGGATGGAACAGCAGGCTATGCGTATTTGTTATATTTGTTACACAGTGACTGGAGGGTTCTAGTTCCCATGCACAAGGAAAGAGGAAAGGGATGCATAGAAGTTTTAACTTTTGTTTGCTTGTTGTTGTAATACTAAGTCACATTGTTATATTTGGTCCTTGTCAGTGCGTTTGAGGAAACCAGAATTTTATGTGATATCCTTTATATTTAGATGTTTGTGTTTAACTTGGCTATTAACCTATTTATACTCATAAAGTCATGCTACTCAGTATGCAAATCATGTAGAATAGAGATCTGTGATACTTTAAGGATTTCCTTTTTTTTCTTTTCTTTTTTTTTGGAGATGGTGGGCATATTTGGAATATTGAGATCATGGGCATTATCACAAACTGGCTGCAAATGAGGATGGGCTGTCCATTAGCAAAATGGTAGCTGTAGTTTTTCTATTCAGTTAAAGAACACTAATTTCTCAGAAATGCAAACTGAAATGGCTAAGACAATTTACTCAAAAAATGAATACAAGAGGTCGTGTCTGGGCCACAGAATATGTAATTACTCTTTTGAATCAACTGTTTCACCCAATCAGACTACTCATTTCACTGAAAGATGAGGCAATTTTTTCTCCAAATCACAGCTAAATTAAAGTTATTCCAGCAAATACATTCCCCTAAGTAGAAGATCACACACAAGAACTACACAGCCCACATTGCAAACACACAATAAACTCTTATTTCTTGATCTGGCCTTACCCCACATGCCTTCTGGATCACTACTGTACTCTGTCTCTTTGTCATATGCACATGGTCAGCACAACCCACCGTCCGTGCAAATTTGCACTCCATTTATCCATCATGCAAGCACACTTACTACTACTTTTCCAACCCCCCAAAAACATTGAAGCATTTAGTTTTAAAAAATAAAAATTGGAAGGAGGCAAGGGTACTGGGTGGATATGACATTGTGGACCTCGGCCTAGAAGATAAAGGTTTCAGAGATTTGTCTTCCATAGACAAGAACCTTTTTTCATGAACAAATTCTAAAACTCAGTATCTTTTTCAAATTTATTATACAAATTATGGCTTCAGTATGAGGAATATGAGCAAGGATAATGATTGCAGATTCAGATCATACGGTGATTACTGTACAAAAGTCGCTGATTCTTTTCTGCCTCAGTTTAACATTTTTTTAAGAAAATAAGTGAATCATTGAAAGATGACTTGCATACAGTATAATCTTAAACCTAGTCCAGTTAATAATTTTTTTACAGTTTGATTTTAATTTGCCCTTCCTCACCACATTTTTATAAATTACTTACTGGGTTAAAAAACAAAGGCCTGAATCCTATTAGTTAGTTTGAACTAGAGTAGATCCATTTAATCAGTTATTGAACAGTAAGTCAACACAAATGTATCTCCCATTGATTTAATAGGTCTACTCTACGTGAGACCACCAATAGGATGTAGGCCAGAGATAAGAAGTATAGTATTGTCTACTTCCTCAAATATTTGCCAAGAAAATTTGTAAGCATTAAACACCTAGGAGGAACAATTCAGCTTCAGTGAAATAATTGGGGGATTTTGCCAGTGACTTCATTGAGATGTGGCCTGCATCCATTCTTTTTAATTAGTTTGACTGGATGAATAACTGAGACCAAGAGATAATTGACTCCTCTGATGCTGCATTGTGGGTTGATAAGTGGAGTGGGATTTGAAACTGGAACTTCTGTTTACATTCTTGGCTACTTAGTAGCATGTTTTATTGCATTGGCATGTAAACGATAGTTGACCCACCTTTGTTTCAGATGTAAGAGCATGAAATAGGGAGAAATTTAGTAGAATTGGCTTGAACATAGTGTTCAGATGGTGATATTTCAGTTTACTGAGGAGCATGTAGCTCCTTCAGTCCTCCCTCAACCAGGAAGTTTCTAATTAACAGTGAGTAATAAAAACTAGGGCTACCAACTTTGGAAGAATCCCAATATTAAACTATAGTTTGAGGTTGGTTCAATATCCTGGCTTGTTCTGAAGCTGCTAATGATGGTTCAGACAAAATGAGAAACTGGTTAATTAGATATTGTCTGATTTATTATGGCTTGCATGCCAAATGATTTTTACCCTTACGTTAGAGGGAGTGTGTGAACCCTCCCCCCAAAAATGGCTTGAACTCAAATGTGATGTCTTCTACAGTTTGATACAGAACCTTTCTGTGATTGGTTGCAGGTGAAGTGTCTGGAAAAAAGAATGAACAGATTTGTTATTCTGAGGGGATGGTAAGCAAGTAGATAGTTTCTCCTGTAGTGGGCAGAGGACATCATATAGTAGGTTGTCCCTCCCGTTCACTCCAAAAGCCAGCTCCTGGGGGGGCTAACTCCTCTCTACTAATGGGATGGCGATCCTTGATTCCCCAGTCCAGTGCCTGCCTTCTTTCTGCACAGATGCTGAAGAGAGCAGTCTACCATTCCACAAGCACCATTCCCCCCCCCACCTATTACTCCTCCTGTCTATATCTTTTCTTCCACTATTCTGTCTCTGTTCTCAACCCTTAGCCTCTTCTTCCTCCCTTCCCTGCCCGTTTGTGGAAAGGTAAGACCATAGAGAAGGAAGGAAGCATTCAGTTTTGTCAGACGAGGTGACTCTGCATCCCTTCTGTCAGCCCATTTTTTTAAAAAAGACAGTGAACTTCCTAGTATGGATCTAAACTATAAGCAAGTTATGATAAAGCAGATGACTCATTTTGTGTCACAAAAAAATATTCCAAGGAAATGATGAAGCAGTCTTTTTTTCCCTAAGACAGCACATAATGTATTAAGGGTTTTTTTAAAAAAAATATATAGCTGTCAGAAATAAATATCTTTTAAAGGTGATTTGTTGAAGGCCCAGATTAAAACAAAAGATTACACTAAATAGCAGTTCCCCACAGTGACTAAACTGAAAACTATGGATTATTTAGTGAGAACAATCCAGGAAGAAAACATTATTTCTTATCCCATCTCGCACACTGGCTAGAGTTAAATTATTGTTCTGTACATTTGATCAAAGCAGGAGATTGTGCTTGATTTAAAATCTTAAGCGTACAACTCCAAGTTCACTGTAGTTTGTTGGAGGATGCTGTGGTTTCTTTTTAAGTCTGAAATGGTGTTGGGCCAGATATTTTAAATTTCAAGCTGCTGGGCATAATCTAAACCCAAATATTAGTGCCAGCTAGAACAGATTAACTGAATAAATGAGAACTTGGTAAATCAACATTTATGTAAGTTGTTAAGACTAACAATAAGATTTGACTTATACATAGACAACCAGGTCTCTTCTTATCAAGAGGAAATTTGAACAAATATCATGTACTTGTACACAAATGATTTTTCTCCTCTCAGTGGGAAAACATATCTGGAACCTGCTCGTTCAGTGATGTCTGAACCAGGAAGTTATGGTTAATGGCTTCCAACCAAATAAAGATTGGGAAGCCAGTTAAAACTGTGAATGTTTGGAGCCCATAAACCATAGTTCCCCAGTTCAGATGCAGCTTACAGGTTCGGTTCCCTTTTCATGCAAAGGAAGGAAAACCCACCTGTGTACAGGTGCATGAAACTGATTAATACTTTGGCTTATTAAGCCTAAGTTTTGACATCTATATGTAGTCCATTTGTTGTTAGCAGACAAGCAATTGAAAACAGTTATATATGCCCATGGTGAGCTTACTCTCCAAGGGCCAGTCCTTATGTAGCTGAAATCACACCGTCCATCCATCCATGTGTGAGAGTAACCCCAGAGTTTTCAGAAGCACAAACAAAATTTAGAAAGAAAAAAAACCCTAAGGACAAAAATATGCAGTGCCAACCCAATTGAGCATGCTTAGTGTGTAGAGAATTCAGACTGATTCAAGCCCAAGCCTTTTGTATGGCTGCAGGAGCCCCATCTCCATGGCTGTATAATGACTGGTGGAGAGTAAGGGGCATTGAAGAAGCATCTGGGTAGTTTCCTATAGCCAGACACAGAACAGTGACACCATCTGCTGAGACCTCCAGGCATATTCTGGTCGTTAGGTCTTTAAACAGATGTTGAATGGGCATCTTTCAGGGCTGTTGTATTCCTGCTGGGCAGGGACTAGAGAGCTCTTGTGGCCCTTCCCACCTCTAAGATTTTATGATTCTGTGATGTCATTTTGCTGTGTCTGGGCACTGAGACATAACCAGATTCTTCTCTGATGCCTTATGTTCTTCACTAGTTGCTATATGGTCATGGAGAGGGGACTCCTTTAGCTAAAAAGTGGTCTTCAAAGATTTTGTCATTGCACAAGGTCAGTGGAGAATTCTGACTTCCTCAACAACCAAAACATGGCTTATGATGGTGTAAGTTGGACTTACGCCATCATGAGTCACTAATAGATGCCAGCCAGGATGTATTTGTTTTAAACCTATCATTTCTGGAGAAAAGTCTATAGCTGTGCAAATTTAGAACTAAACATTTCAGATAAATATTTTTGGTTCTTAAGTGCAGATCTTACAAAAACCTAAAAGTACTTCATGGCTATACTAAATATAGTTGTCTAACAACCTCTGGTGTGTTTTCAGAGGAACACATTGACCACAGTGGATAGTACTGTTCAGATGCAGTGTCACAGACATTACACTAGCAATTCACTGCTGATGAGATGTTGAGCAGTGAATTGCTAGTGTAATGTCTGTGATTCTGCCATTTGGTGGGGAGCTGTACTGTGAGAGTCATGGGAACCTTCCTGAAAACAGATCTGGCTAGTTGTCCATCTAACCCAGTATTACCTAACCTGGCTGGTAGCAGTTCTTCATGAATTGAGGCAGACCTACTTGCAGTCTGCTCATGGAAACTCAGGATGTTTGTGAATGTGGGCTCACACAATATTGGCATATCTTTGCCCTTACTGCTATGTTGGCTCATTGTATAGTACTTCAGTGTTCCCTGTATGAATACATGGGTGAAAATTATTGCAGATGTTGGAGGCAGGTGTGGGTAGTAGATCGTGAACTTTTGGTGAAGGGGAGGGATAGGCATCTGGGTGAGGGTCAGTTTTTTTATTGTTCCAGAGGACTGTGCAAGGTGGCATTTTGCCCCAGTTTATGGGACATTTGTAACCTGGAGGAAATTGAGGGGTCTGGGGGGACTTAGCGGCCTGAAAAAAATGAGTTGAGGATGCATGCAGCTCATGGGATACATTTTCCTTAGCCTGGTGTTAGGTGAAATTAAAAAATGAAGAAATATGGTCTTCATTTGAGATTGCAGGGTTGCTTTCTCAGTTTATCCTATAGATTATTGTGTACCCCATTGAGAATTAAACCAACTCCTATTTGCATGACCTTGCCTTGAGATCCATTTGTTAGTATGATAAAATAGTGTGACTGTCTGAGCTTGATCCTGCATGGAATCAAGATTCATACATGGGCTAGAGCCATTCAAATGAATGGAACTTCATTTAGTCAAGTCCCGTTGTTTTCAGCTGGTCTACTGTGGAATAACTAAATCTGGATTTAACACACTGAGTCCAATATGTTAACAAACAGTTCTTTCAGTGTTCATAAATGACTCTAGTCACAGTGGAACAGTCAGAAAAATGTATTCTGCCAAGGAAATTCAGTAAATTATTGGAATATACTGCTTCTCTTGGGCATGAGGGGTAGAACAGTTTTTTTCTGTATAAATGACATTCCCTATAGCATTCCATAGGGAGCTGTAATGTATAATAGAGCTGAGCATGCTTTATGCCCTCAGAAATTATTGATGTTGTGCATTGTTCTTTCGGCTATTTAATTTTGTTCTGATAACTATCATAATATTTAACTTGGTAGGTATTTTATTGCTTTGGGAATCCACCCAGCTTCTGTAAACCTGAGACGTATTTTTCTGTTGACCCTGCTGTATGCAAGAAAGTAAAGTTGGAGGATAATTCTCAACTGTTTTCTTTTCATCTAGCATGTTTGGATGATTGGCTGTATATTTGTAAAGGTAAGGCACACATAAGGGGATGTTACATTTACTGTAGAACAACGTTTCTTTACTCATTTCTCGCCAGATGGATTGAATTAGGACTTCATCATCAGCGTGATTAATTGCTAACTGGTATAATCTAACAAAGTAAAATAATCTAGGAAAGTGCTACTTGGGAGAAAGGTTCTGTACCCTCCCCCTTTTTCCGACATCAGCTTCCACAGCAGGCAATTGATATTTCTATATTTTATTATATGTTGAATCAGTCTGTAAGATGCCTTCAGGTTGCTTTCTAACGTATGATGACACCGTGAGTTTCATAGGGTTTTCTTAGGCAAGGAATACCCAGAGGTGGTTTGTCATTGCCTTTCAGTGAAATACAGCCTCCATCACCTGGTATTCCTTGGTGGCCCTCATCCAAGTACTTGCCAGGACTTACCCTGGAGCCTTCAGGGTATTTAAGCCTTACTATTATTTAGTCCCACCCCATCTGTGATCATTTCCATTATCTTCCTAGACATGGAGAATGACTTTCTGAATCAGTGAGCCTCTGCTGTCTGTGCAGATATTCCATATAAGTTAGAACCCTCATCTTAGAAACCAGTAACTAATTTAGAAAGCCTCTATGGATGGTGGAGATCTTCCTCTGCCCCTTAGATGTGTTGTGTGATGGAATGGAGCATGGAGGGGAAAGAGCTATCACTTCTTCTTTCATGTTGATTCTGCACACTGAAATCACACCTGAGCAGGACTGATCTCAGAAGTGGAAGAGAGAATGTTGCTACTAGGTTTGAGAGGCATTGGTCACAGTTCCATGTATTCCTCTGTTTTCTAACCAATCTCCAAATAAGATACCAAGTACGAAGAATCTGTTTATTGTTTTTTTATGGGAGCAGGCTTACTGTGAAGTAACACGATAGCTGAAGCTGCTTTAGTTACCCACTTTTCTCCACTTCCCCAAAGTGCCTCTAGGCCAATGAAGTTTGTGGGCATTTGGAACAAGCTTAGCATTTTGCTGTGCAGTGTACCTACCTGCTCTATTTTTTTTTCTTTTTTTCAGCCAGAAAAGGATACTATATGTTTATGGTGATTGGCAAAAGCAGGAACATTCCCATTCTGGATATTCCTTCCAGGTCTGTTTGGTGGTATATTGTGACTCCCATCATCTACTACTATCTGGTGATTGTTTGTCAGGAAGGCATGACAGACTCCAAACTTATATTCCAAAGTTTACTCTTAATTGTACCACTAGATGAATGGCTCTCATACAGGGCAAATGTTTTGATTAGGACTAAGCATGCTTTGCACTAAGAAGATAAAAAGAAAAATAAAGATATGCAAAAGTGAGTGTGAATTATGAATGTTGAGGTGTTTTAATATTGTTTCCTAAATACCCTAAAGGCACCAGATCCCTATGAACTTGGAAGCTAAGCAGGGAGACCGGCAATGAATAGTATGTGCAATAGGCTATATTTTAGAGGAGGAAACTGGCAAAACAATCTCTGAGTATTCCTGGCCTAAGAAAATCCTATGAAATTCATGGGATTGCCGTAAATTGACAGACGACTTGAATGCACGTACACTCACAATGCACTCCTGCTGGACATGGGGCAGGACGAGAAGTGATATATGGTATTGAAAGTAACCATATTATTATTGGGAATATATTTCAGCAGTTTCTTGCTTTCTAAATTATTGTGTGTTTCTCTTTCTGTCTTATAAGCGTGTTTACCTACCCATAAGTAATTTGAAGTGGTCTGTTGGCTTGTTTTAATAAAAGATGGAATTTTTAGGAATATGAGCTCTAACAATACCTTTCATACTTCTAGATGAAGCACAACATTTATGAAGTGTGTTTGAATTTGTTTTTTTTTTATTCTATTGTATCCAGGAATCTTATATGCTATTCTCCAACAAGACAGTCCTAGTAACAATATTTTTCAAAATGAAGCTGTGCTTTTGCTTTGCAGTTCAGGAACTAATAACTATTGAATGTCTATACATTATTAATATTTTATGTTAAATATTTCAATGATAGCTAGTTTTTTCCTACTGCTGAGCATCTGTTGGATTTTTTGGGTGTTAACATTGAAAAGCCAGAATGTTGAAGGAAATGGCAAACTTCCTTTTTGAAAAATGAGAAATTAATACTATGCATATTTGGGCGAACATTTCCTTTTTTACTTTACTTTGAAAATGTAATGAATGTGTCTTGTAGGATAGCCATCCCACCCTACTTAAAAAAGAAGAAGAAGAAGAAGCAAAGCAGACTATATCTGAGCTGCTTCAGCTTCTCTGAGTCCTGCCCTGTGTTAGGGAAAACTTCCAGTGCTAGCCTGTCTGCCATTGTATGGCTTAAGTTACATTTTTTTCATATTTCTGATTTACCTAACCTGTCACATGAATAATTAGATAAATGTTTTTGGATTTTAATTTGTACAAATAAAGACACTACTTTGTCCCTAGCCTCTCCTGCAGGAGTGTAATTGACTTTCTTCCTAATGTGGTAGCTCTTAATGATAACATAAATTTAAAAATACAAACCACCAAGCATGTTCAAACGTTGTAAAGGCTAAGGTGTGCTTTAGAACCAGTCCTATGTATAACACATATAGTAGGGCATAATTTGGTTTCTAAACAAAAGTGCTTTTATGTTTTTAAGTGTGGATTTGAAAATTATAGATAAGTGAACAACCTCTTCTAGAAGGAGCTGTATAAGGAAAGAATCTGAAATGTGTCATTTCATTGAAGCATAAAACATTATCTCTGCTTTCTACTAGAAATTATGATAAAAAGTTCTGCTGAATTGCTCTATCATGATTCTTGGAGAAATGAGTAGGAATTCATTGGTAGTAGAGATAGGTTTATAATATTTACTCAGTATAAAATCAACCTGTACTTAAATGCTTGTGATGCTATTAAATTAACATTGCTGCTGCATGAGAAGTTCTTATTCTGGTTAACCACCTTCATTTGTGGAAGAATTTATAGCTTCCAAGGATTTGAAAAATAAAAACTTCATTTGATTACCCAGCGTTTGATTATTCCAAACATGTGAATTGATTGCCAGAGGTGATATGAATTGCTATCAGAATTCACAAATAGAAGTCATTGCTTCATGCCTTAGCCAGCCAAATGTTCAGTGTGTGTGTGTGTGTTATGAACCAGTTGTCAGACAGTCTGGAAATGAAGCTAAGTTAAAATTGTTGGCTATCTCTTGGTACAAAGTACTTTCAGAGTCTAGGAAAGGATTGATTCAGATGCTCAGTTGTCACTGTGCCTGTGCATTTGATACAGTCATGTGAGAAATCTGTCTTGTGTATCTTCTTATGCATGGCTGTCACCCAGGAATTTGTTGGCTTCTAGGCATTTGATATGGGTAATGAAGGGCTCAATACAATACATCTTCAGCTGTATCTGTGCCTAAATGATGAGAGATCTTCATAGGTTGTGCAGTGGTGCCTTGCACATGTATTTCTCACAATCCCTTACTATTGGCCTGACAGGCCAAAACATCTACAGAACACTAGATCACCTACTCCTGGAGTAGATTATTTATTGAATTTTATTTAAAATACTTGTATCTCAGTCTGTATCCAAGCATCCTGGAGCAACGATCAATTTTATTATATTATTATTAACCACTATCAAGTTGATTTTGACTTATGGTGATTTCATGGGTGAGAGACCTTGAAGTCACCCTGTTATTAACAGCCTTTCCCTGGTCTTGCAAACTCAGGGCTGTGGGTTTCTTAGTAGAGTGTGTCCACCCGTAACAGGGCCTTCTTCTTTTCCTGCTACCTTCTACCTTGCTAAGCATTATTGCCTTTTCTGGTGAGTCATGTCTTCTCATGATATGTCCAAAGCGCAACAGTCTCAGATTAGTCGTCTTGATTTTTAGGAGGAGTTCAAGCTTGATCTGCAGTTTTAAAACAAATTAAAACAATAAGCAGAATTTAAACAGACTAAGAGCATATGAAACAATTTAGCCCTTCCCTCAAAATAGTTTAAGGCAAGTTAAAATCATACAGGTGTGCTGATTTGGGTGAAATCAACAGGGTCCCAAAAGCCATGTTTTTACTTGGTGCTGGAATGACATCAAGGTTTTCACCAGTTGGACTACTATGTACAGGATGTTTTTACAACTGTGGTGCTGCAGGAGAGAAGGCCTCAGATGATCTTTGTTTTAGTTGTCTTCTTACTTCTCAATCCACAAAAGCTTCCCAGGCAGTGCACAATGAATAAAAAGATTGAAGACATTAAATACACAAAAATATTAAAACAAACTAAAGCAACTTTGAAAAATAGTTTAAAAACCACAGATAGTTAAAACTAGAGTAGCCACTCCTGTGTTTAAGGACCAAAGGGCATGTGAAAGAATACAGCCTTAGTTGCCTTGTGGAAATTCAGAAAGCAGGGAGTCAGCTTGACTGCTCTTGGAGGGAATTCTCACATTGGGGTGATGCTACAGAGAAAGCACTGTTATGTGTACTGCCAACAAAGCCTTGTGGCGTGATGGGGCTTGGACTACATAGGCTTTACATTCCCTTCCAACTCTGTGACTGTATGTCCTCACTTTTAAAAAGGAGATTAGAAACCGGCTGGTAATTAACTAGGTTGGAGAGGTCCAGCAAAGGCTCCTTCAGTAGTAGTGCTAGAACTCCATCATTTGCCGGGGTTACAGTGCGCCCTGTTTCAAAGAAGCATTTGCCACTTTCACCATCCAATTGGACAGCCTCTTCTGGCAGCTGTAAGCAGCCAGCATGGACAGCGCTTCTTAACCTGTGGTCCACAGAGTCCTCACAGGGGTTCAGAGAAGTTCCGCTGCTGGACACTAACAACAGCAGCAGTGACAGGGATGCAGCAGTGGGGGATGTGTGGGTGCCCAAACTGCTCCCTCATTTGCAAACAAGGGAGCAGTTTGTGTGTGAACATGCCTGCCACTGTGTCCCTTTTGGGTGTGGGTGCCAAAGGACTGTGTCTCTGGAGACCAGAGTTTGAATCCCTACTCAGCCAGGAAACCCATTGGTTACCTCGGCAAGTCACATTCTCTCAGCCTCAGGGAAAGGCAACAAGTCTTGCCAGGAAAACCCCCATGATAGGTTCACCTTAGGGTTGCCATAAGTCAGTTTTCAAAGGGGAGAGACATGATGGCTAGAAAGAACCTCCCCCTGTCAGTGCCACTTTGTTGTTGTGTGCCTTCAAGTTGCTTCTGAGTTATGACAACTCTAAGGTAAACTTATCACAGGGTTTTGCAGTTTTGGGCAAGATTTGTTCAGAGGGCTTGCCTTTGCAGTGCAGTGGCCTAAATCCATCAATAAAATTCAGTAGAAGTGAAATTTGAATCATAAATTTTCTTATTAAAAACTTGGATGATATCAACTGTCATAAGATCTTTTTGCACAGTTTCCTGGATCACATATATACATACTCTTTGAGATATCTGCCTCCAACAGAGGTAAAACAATTTGAATTTGGCTACCATTGATATATTTAGCTGTGCCGACAGATAAAAATTATCTCTAAATGCACCAGTGCAAAGACTTCTTGAGAGATTCTGCCTACAAACAGCCTTGTAGCTTTTCCCAGGACAGAGATAGTCTAGATCGCAAATGATGTTGTTGCTGCTGCTGCCATAGAAGTTTTATTACTTGACTTTCATTGCCTTTTTCCTCAGTTCCACCATGGCCGAGAAGGGATGGGGCTTCTACTTGTATTACCTTTCCGTCTTAGACACTATCTTAAGCAGACCTCTTAAGGCAAACACAGCCCTATGACTGACAAAATCACTTTCCTTCTGCTGTATGATTTTTCACATCTTTGTCTGGTGAAGAAGCCAGTGAGCTTCAAAAGCTTGTGTAACATATTTTGCTCTTTTATGCAGCCTGATGTGTATTTTGTTGTTCTCAGAAAGGCTAAGTGGATCTTCTTGTTGCTGCGTGCCTTCAAGTCATTTCCAACTTATGGCAACCCTAAAAATGAAGCTATCACATTCTTTTTTTGCAAGATTTGTTCAGAGGGGGGTTTGCCTCTGCCCTCCTCTGAGCCTGAGTAAGATTTGCCTAAGGTCCCCCAGTAGGTCTCTGTGGCTGAGTGGGGATTTGAACTCTGGTCTCCAAAGTCCTAGTCCATTGTTCAAACCACAACACCATGCTTGCCGCTCCCCTGCAAACGAACCTTGCTAGGAAGTAATTTAGACTTGCTTCACATATGCGTATGTGTTTCTTTATTACTCATCTCTTCCTGTCAGCTGTGTGGATTGACTCAGCTGGGGAAGATTGCATTCAGGTACGAAAAATGATCCTTATTCAACAGAAGCGAGCTACCACTTGAGCCTGATTAATACTATGCCCTAAACAGAAATTCCTTGTATAGGCAATTGTAACAAAAACTTTATTGTAATGTCTGGTTGTTCATCTTCTCTCTAGACTTTTATTGCACCACCTAAGGTCATATTCATATCACCACATAATTTGATTGGTGGGATCGAACAAAACAGAATGTTCTCTTTTAATTACTATAACCTGTAGAGCAATTTTACATAAAAGAATCTGTTTGGCATTGCAGCCCTCAAACCTGGACTGCAGGGTCTACTTGCCAGGTACATGAATGAATGTCTTAAAATAACAAAGTCTCAAGTCTTACTTTGGGGCTATGGGATCACTTTCACCTATCTGAAAGGTATGAAAATAAAAAGTAATGGCAGAAGTAAGATTTGCTGCAGAAATTCAGAGGAAGCAGAATATGCATTTCTCCCCCGCTTCTCTGTCTAACCTAATCTGAAGAAAGGGATATATACATATTTCCTATAGAAGAAAAAAAATGTGTGCTTTCCCTGTACAGTGACAGAATGTGTGCGTAACATGTGTGTCTGCTATTGTAAAATTAGCGCAGAAAAGTATAGGAAGAAATGTCCAGGTTATTTGTACTTAACTCTCTCAGCATGAAGAGGTGAAGCGCTGGAAGTCTTAAGTTACCTAAAAGTAAGCTTGGCTGAGAGAAGTTGAAAAACAGGCAAAACTACATCTTAAAGACAAAATCCACATGCAGGCATCCCTCATTTAATTAATGTCTTGGTATCCCTCACTTATTTCATGGGTTAGGGGCCAGATCACTGTCAAAAAGTGGGGAAATATAGAAAAAGTGGGAAAACTGGAAGTTATTATAGGTAATAACTAAATATAAGCACAAATATAAGTGTTACGAGTACAAATGCTTGTATAAGACAAGAGACGTACCATGAACTTCTACAGTAACAGTACTGTTTACAAGATGGTGCTGAGTCGATTGAGAGGAAAAAAAGCAGCACTTGGTCGCAAAAGCATTGTTCAAACGTGATGAAAGCATGGACCACACATTGATTGTTTGTGTTCTGGTTATAATTTAAACTGGTCAAAAGAGTGGGTTGTCAAAAAGCAGCTCATCAAAAAGCAGGGGATACCTGTACATATTTTTGTTTAGCTTAGGACACAATATTGTGGTGCTTCACAGGATACACCAGAAGTCATACTGCACTCCTGAAGTCCTCTTCGTATGAAATCTGTTGCCATTGCTCTTTCAGTGTAGGAATATATTTGAGGAAGTTTTAGACTTGCTAGATCCACAGCCCTCCCATTCACCCATCGCTTCTGCAGAATGGGAGGAAAGTGGGCTGACCCTGAAGCTAAATCTAAAACAGAGTAGAAGGGAAGAGTCTTTCTCTTGTATGTGCTATTGAGAGTCTGGCAGGGCTTTGGATCTGTTATATGCTGGCTCCTCCTGCCCTTGTCAATTTACTCATGTGCCAGTAACAAAATAAGTATTCTTAGAGTCAAAGTAGGAAAGCAGGGCTTGTGTGTTGTGCCATCCACTGCTGCTTATACCTACTTCCAATGTAGATATCTTTGTTTTGCTTTCAGAAATGTCTTGGAGAACAGAAATGGCTTTTTGGTATCTTGATAGTAGAATGTCTAAGTAATTTGTGCAGTAAGACTTTTAAGACCGTTGTAGAAATCTTGTATAATTTTTACAGTGCAGCGGACAAATCTGTGTACTGACAGTATCGTTTGGTCTTGACGTGTGTGACCTTTCCTTTTCAGCTGTGTGGGGCAGAAGCAGTTGAAACTAATGTTACTGCATTTTATTTTGCAGATAAAATTTCTCATCTGTATTGGATTATTAAACTGCCTCATAGTCTCTGGATCTGCCCAACAAGGTTAGTAGTAGTAGTAGTTGTGATGATGGTGTTCGCTGGTTTTACACTCTTACCAATTGGAATTTGGGACCTTCACTGATTTGAATTCTATGCAAGAATCTAAGTATCAAGGAGGTATTGGGTAATATGGCATTGTCCTATGTTGAATTTATTCAGATATTTTGTCAGTCCATTTGGAATTGCTCCCAGAGCACTTATCACTGGTGGAACCACAATTGTTTTCATCATCACCATCATCATCACCTTTGCCTTTCTCCTAGAACTGGAACTCAGGGAGGCTTACAATTTAAATTAAGTACAATATAGCTGAAAACTGTAACAACTTTTAAAAAGTTGACATAAAAATAGAATTACATTGTTCACAATAATATACCAATTTAAATCTGTATTTAAAAAGGATAAACACTAGTTGAAAACTAGTTGAAAACAGTTCAATAAAAGCAATACAGCATCCTGTTAAAAGTTTTTTTTCTTTTCCGTACAAGCATTTTTTTCCCTTTAAATAATTTCAAAAAGCCCATTGGACTAAAAAAAAACCTTTGTCCACTGGTGGAAGGACAGCAAACAGGAGGCCATTCTGGCCCCCCTAGGAAGGTATTTCCAGAGCCTGGGGGAAGCCACTGAAGAGGTCTTGTCTCAGATAACCACCAGCCATGCCTGTGAAGGTAGTGGGATGGAGAGGAGCCTCATTTTGAGGGTTTCAGGGCCCAGGCAGACTCGTACATTGAGATAAGGTCTGTTAGATAGCCTGAACCTGAGCAATAAGGGCTTTATGGGTCATAACCAGCATTTTGAATTACACTTGTAAACACACTGGCAGCCAGTGGAGCAGTTGTAGGAGAACCATTTTTTTTTTAAAAAAAATCTGAATATACAGTGCTTTAGGAAATATGGACTGTATTTCACAGACATAGCTAAGAAGTGACCCACAAGGGTTAGTCCAGCCCTCTGTATCCCTTCCTGATTGTGCTCCAACTTCTGTTTAAAAGAAAGGAGAGTCCAGCTTCTTTGACAGTATTCTGTTCCATGGCTGAACAGCTGTTAACATCCTTACATTCAGTCAGAATTTTCATTCTTGTAATTTGAATCCATTGGTATGGGTCCAGTGCTCTGGAACAGCAGAAAACAAGCTTGCTCCATCTCCTATATGATGTTTCTTCATTTAGTTAAAGAGGGCTTTCATATCACTTGTCAATCTTCCCTTATTGAAAAATATTGTTTCTACTTCGGCATAAAAGTAACATTCATTCAGGGGCTTTCTAGAATAAGGTGGCTGCACTGGTATTGATTGACTGGTGGACAACATTGAGTATGTTACCTCTGTACGGAGTTAATGATAGTGTTACAACCCCTGTGTTCTTAACTCTCTCTGATTGGCACAGGGATTTGTGAATCAGAGAGAAAAAGAGAAAGGCTTAGCCCTGGAGAAGACAGTGATCTTCTGTGCATCCAAGAAACAAAGAACATGGATGCCATGATCTCATCTGGACATACAGTGAAAAAAGAAAAAAATCCCTACTTGATAGGTCTACAAGTTTCACTTGTTATATATTGAAGATCACACGTGCAGCTATTTCCCTGCATGTACAAATGCCAGAAAGTTCAGACCAGCTTGAGTTTTCCACCACATGCATGTGCAGTGAAAAAAAAGATGAAATAAATGGTGTGTGCACTCCGTCATTTCTCACTGTTTACATGTAGTTCCTTGTGTTTTTTTTATTCCATGCAGTTGCTATCTCTGAAGGAAAGGTGTTGCATATACAGCAGCCCTAATTCTGGAGATGACAGCATTGATACAGGAAACCACAGAGGCCACCTTTTCCTCCAGATCCTAAACATCTGTAAAATTGCTGAGCCACACTAATAATACCTTAATTCTGAATAAAATCACTAGCTTGAATTAGACGCCCACTAAGATGTGTGCTTAAATTAATGGTGTTCCATTGTAATTTCAAAAAAAAATAGTAACCTGTTCACATTTTCTTACAGGTGGGAATATTTGTATAACAGCCAATGCAAAATCATGTGCTGATTGTATACAAGCTGGACCAAATTGTGGATGGTGCAAGAATATAGTATGTATTTTTATTGCTTGATTTTTCTGCTACATTACACAGATTAAGAACTTTAGGAACTCCCTTCCATTAATAAAGTAGCTGTAACTGCAGATGAAAGCAACAGGACTTAGTCAACTCCTCTATAAAAGCAGAGAAGATATGTTTGTGATTAAAATCTTTATGAAGAGGATGTGGAGACTTACACTTAGTAAGCCTTGGTAAATACATTTTCCTAACTTGACTGTAATAGAAACGCATTGTGGTTGAGCCAAGGCAAACAAAACAGTCTTAAGATATTGGTGGAGAATGGCAGGAGTGATTGGAAAGAGATTATTAAATATACTTCTTATTTGTTTATTGTTTTTGGATATTTAAGTAATCTTTAATCAAAACTTATCAGCACAGAAGGCAATGAATACATAGTTAAAAACAGTAAATACAATGGCAAAACAATAGTAAAAGCAGGCTAGACAGGCAGTAAAGTTCTGATACAGCTTCCGAATGGTTGAAAGGTTGGTGCCAGCCACATCCCTCTCAGGAAGATGTTCCATAAACTGAATGCAGAACGAAAAACTCTACTACTCAAATTGTCATGCAAACAGTAGAAGCACTGACGATACCTTCATAAATGGATCTGTAGAGCTGCAGCTCAGATTTTTAGAACCCAGGTTATTTAGGGCTTTGTAGGGAAGCACCAGCATCAGAAGCCTGTAGTGCAGCTCTTGCCCTGCCACACCTCTTAACATTTTGCCAGGTGTTATTCTTGGACATTAGACACCTCTGCGTCATCTTGCAAGGCAGCTTCATGTACAATGGCTTACAATAGTCCAACTGGAGGTTTAGTTAAGCTAGGGAGCTCATTTGTGCATGCCTAAGGTGTTTTTGCATGAATGTGGGTTTGCTGAGAGCCAGTATACTGGCTAGAATGTAGGACCAATGTTAGGAAATTGCAGGTTCTACTTGTCTTGGAGGATGCAGAATTCACTGGGTGTTCTTGGGCCTGGCATATGCTGTTTACCTAAATTGTCTCCTGGAACTACAAGGGTAAAATGTGGGTGGTGGCAGGAAGTCATGATGTGCATGTATAACAGTCTAAATTCACTGGAGAAAGGGTGGATGAAACATATAACTGTTTAGATTCTGATTACATCATACTTGGCCATTACTGACTTCAGGTTCCATTCATTTCAGTGGATCTGTTCTAAGTGTGATTAAATCTGGATCCATTTCAGCAAATGTAATTTATTTGGTTGCCAGCTACAGGCCCTAGTGTTTCACAAAATACTTCTACAAATATATCCCTCCTTCAGAAGACCTTTGGTGAGAGCAGGTTCACCTTGGTGAGGATAAGAAGGGAGAAAGTGCTCAGAAGTTGTAGTGTTTATGCACCAAATTAAGAGAACAGGCACTAGACTTTGCGGGGGGGGAGCCTTTTGTTTAGGGGAGGATTTTAATTTCCACTTCTGGGGTCTGCTTTCTGTATTTCCTTGCATCTTCCTTTTTTTTTTAACAATATGTTTATCACTGTATAGATAAAGCATACGTTCATCTTTTAAGAGATGTAATGGAGTGGGGTGCTTCTTAACCTAGTGCTTCTTAATGTCTTCTTAAAGTCTAAAACACTGCCTGTTAACTCTTGTTTCTAAGGCAGCTCTTCCCAACTTAACCTTCAGTATTTCTTACTAAACATATATAGTAGCTTCCTTCTCTTTGAGAGGAGAGGAGTGCTTGCCTTGAGTGCTCGAAAGGTTCAGTTTTGAGGAAGATTTGTCCTCGTCAGTGCCAAACAGGAAAACACTTTTGTGTGAGGCTGTGAGCGTGGAGTCTCAGCTCACATGAACAATGCAAACCTTCTCTATCATGCTATCATATCATACTATTGAGAACTACTCAGTTATCTGAATGTTCTGTAGACAGACTGACCAGCTAGAATTTATATGGACAGATCTCCAAAGTGAAAAACTTCCTTGCCTTGATCTTGTTCTGTGCATCTGTGTTTATTTGTTTGTTTGTATCCCTTGATGAGAGAACTGTCTTCCTCCTGCAGAATTAGCTCTTCTCACTTTTTCCTTGGGTAACTCAACAGTGAGAATGTGTTGACTTAAGAAGTTATCTATCGGATACAGCATGATATAGTTATGTTGCAGCTTTCTCCATTCCACGCAAATTCCTCATCTGTTCCACTTACCTGTTTACAAAGCAAGTGGGACTGACTGTTGAAGCTGCAGTCTGTATAGTTTAGTTCACACTGAGGTTCCATCATAGGACCCCTGTGCATACATGGGGGAGAGAGTGCAATACATGGAGCTGAATTGTATACATGAAATAACCTGTTTGTTGAACGTTAGGTGAAGAGGGCTTGGAACACATCTGAATTAGACAGAGTGACCATGGCAGCAGATGCTGCCTCTAGAAACAATTTCTGTTTTTAATTAGAGAGTAAATAAACAAGAATATTTTTTAAAAAACAAAAACAAAAACAGCATGTGAGTTAATAGGGTAAAGATAGAATTGTACACCTAATCTTAGGCTTTGTCTTCTTCTTTCCCAATGGGAAAGCCATTTTCTACTCCCTCTATCCTCTGTATAGAGCATTCCCTCATAGTTATTTAAAAACCATTCCTCTCTGGAGTCTGTCTGTCTGGATTTAATTATATTCTCCAGTGACATTAGAAGAGCAGTAACTTTAGATACAGACAAAGCAGGTGGGCAGGGATGTCCATTTTAAATCTATGTTAAATCTATTCTGAATTCTAGAATGTGATATGTTCTGATACTAAACCCTGTGTACCTACTTTCCCAGAGCAAGTAAAGGATTGTATGGGCTGTACTGTCAGGCTGTACACACAGGGCTAGAACCTGCACCCATTTTTTTTATTTCCAGAAGGGCTTTCCAGCAGGGGAACCTTATTACAACCTGAAATGGCACAGCCTATGAATAGATTTTACAGGCCGCTCATCACTAAGCTGCCCCAGAAAGTAAACCTACTTTCTACTTGCTGGTTATTCATGTTAGCATCCCACGTTGTCACAAAGATGGTAGACTGGTTTGTGTAGTTTGTTGGTTTTGCCTACTTGAGTTTCCTCTTTCTTTCCCACATACAAAATTAGGAAATATATGTGAAGTGGGCTATCTTACAGATAACAGCTAGCAGCAGTTCCTGCCATAGTGACCACAGTTCTGCTGCAATTACAGTACACACAAATATGTAAAATGGATGTTTTAGACTATGTCTCTGGGTGGTTCTCTTTACTTGGCTTTACATTCAAAACAGCATCCATGCATTGATTCTTGGAGCTGAAGTCATTTAAATCAAGTGATGTGACTGTCTGCTCCATTCCAAGTGTTGGATCAGCTAATCTGTGTATCTTTGAGTTCCCACCGGGCATAGTCAGAGTCCAGAGGAAACTCTTGCAGGGTAAAAGGAAAACACTGTGCCTTTGAAATATGTCTAAGGAATCCCAGAGCAGAGGCAAAGGCAGTGGGTTTTATTGATGAAGTCCTAGGTTCAGTTCTAAGCTTCTGCATTTTCAGAAGGATCAGATACAAGTTGAAAAGAGAGATGTTTTTTCCTTGAGACCCTAGAAAAAATCAGCCAGTCCAAGGAGAGAACAATGGGCTCGCTGGATCAAGAGTCTGATCCATACTGTAAGGAAGCTTCCAGTGTATTACATCTTACTGCTTTCGAAGAAAAAGATAAATGAACTGTGACAACTCAAACTCAAGAAGTGCCTCTGATTATCTCCCCACTCCCTTTAGAAGACAGAGGCTTGGCATGCTAAAATACTGTACAAACAGAAAGGTTGTTCATTTCAAAGCTCGCAGGTGCAGGCAAACTGGTGGTGGTTTGGTACACCTCTTCTCTCTACTGTGTAGGTCGTTTGCCAGAGCCACAGTTTGGAGTTTTGTCTTCCTTTTGATCCCAAATGATTTCCTCTGTGCTGTCTTTTCAGGACACTTACGCATGTATTTGGCTCATGCTTTATCCTTTCCCTGCACTTACTCCTGACATGAATCTGGCTGGTATCTGCTTCACAGTTTGCTCTTCAATATCCCCCCACTTCTGGGATTGTGAACTCACACTCAGTCTTTACTCTGTGGCCTTTGGCTTCTGTCTTGAGAACTTCAGCCTATTCAATAGCCTATTCAATTCGTGTTCTCTCCTCCATGTTTTCTGAGTTCCAGGAGCTTGCATTTCTGCTCCTCGAATAGTCTCATCTGACTAAGCCCAGTTCACAGCGTTCTACATTAGTGTATTTTCCTATTGGTTTAACTGTTGGCTTGGAGAAGGCTAATGTAAACTCAGTTTATGGTGAACTGTTTTCAGTTGTGACTTTTATTTACTATTCCATTTTTTTTTTCAAGTAATAACCATCAAAGAGCTAAGAGTATTTAAAATGTTAAAGCTATCGAAGTTACAACACGTGTAACTCAGTACTCAAATTGGCAGTTACGTCTGGCAAAAACCATAGAAGTACCTCTTTGAACTCATGAAAATAGCTGCTGCTGAAATATGTTTTCGTGCGCCAGTCAATCTAGCATGTGTATTTTAAAAGCTAAAATAAGGTCACTGAAATATGAATTTTAGTTATCCTAGCTAAAATTAAGGTAGAAAGTAGTACTGTTGGGTCATATCCTGTCATAACCAGTTTTAAGCCTCGTCTTTTCTGTGTTTTATAGACTTTCTTACAAGAAGGAGAATCTACTTCAGCACGATGTGATGATTTGGAAAATCTGAAAAGTAAGGGCTGCCCGCTTGATGAAATAGAAAATCCTAGAGGCTCTCAAGAGATGCTAAAAAACAAAGAAGTAACAAATCGTGTCAAAGGAGCCGCTGAGAGTCTTAGACCAGAAGACATTACCCAGATTCAACCACAACAAATACAGTTAAAGCTACGGATAGGTAAGGGTATTAGAGTTGCCTTGCTCTGGGGTTTTTGCTCTTCATTAAAAGGATTCAAAATTTATTTTTCAAAGAATAGTTCTGAGTAGGGTGGGTAATCAGGAAGGATGTGAGCTGCCCATGATTACAAAAATCTGGAGAATGTTACCATTCTGCTAGTTTATTGATTTCTGTGACCGAAACTTTTTCTGCTGTTCTTTTTTTTGTCTTGGTGTAGCTGTTTGTTTCCATTTTATAGTTTTATAGTTCTAGCTCATAAATATGTTGCCTTAAGCAGGGCCAATGTTCATGATGTATGACATGGGATAACATTCAGAATCTCCTGGGTTCTTTTTCTATACTAGACGTGCTCTGGAACTGTGCCAGTGAAGTAAAGAGTATGTCCTAGAAGTTTAGTTGTTTTGTGAGTGGCAGAGATAGGGAAAATATATAGTGGTGGTGGTAGTGGTAGAAGAAGGAGGAAGAGAAGTCATGGCCCCTTTGAAAATCCCAAATGTAACAGAAGATCTGTTGCCTGTGGAAATACACTAAAACAGATGGGAAACATTTTGTCCTTTATATCTTGTTGTACTGCAGCTACCATTGTCCTTGACCTGCATAAGCAATGACGAAGGGTGATGGCAGGTGCAGTCTAACATCTAGAGGGCCACATGTTCCCTGCTGTTAGATGTCCTACAGTTGGACATGGGCTACTCCTGTAGCAAATTTAGCAGTATGCTACTATGGTGAATGGGAAATAACTCTGGTGGCATCTGTTCAGAGTACATTTAGTACATTTCATGATCTATAAGCCCTCAATTGCATGAGTCTTACTGACCATTTCCGTCTCTATCTTGTCGATAATTTCAAGATCCCTGGAAAGGCCATCTAAGCGTTCATCTCCTGTATCCAAAATAAAAACCTCAGTGTCATAATTAGTACTATTTCCCATATATTTTCCAATAAACTATAAATAACTGAATCTTCTGTCATTTCTCTTGTGCTCATGTGGTTAATTCAGGGAAAATTTCTAAAACGTGAGGCTTGAGAAATCTTCCTCTTGTATCCGAGTTGTATAGTTTGTTGCTAGTATTGTGGATGTAAACGTGCATGTGTATTTATGAACAAGTTCTGGAGAAATCCCATACTTGTTCTGGCAGCCTTAGTTCCAAGGTTAATGGGAATGAGGCATACCTAAACAAGATAGTTGGAATTTAAGCTGGATGTATTTCTAAGTTAATGATTTAGGATATTAGTGAAGGAAAATTGGTACTCGCTCTTGTTTTGGAGCCAGAATAAGGGGAGGTAGAGGATTACATAAACTAACATATTGAGCGTTCTTCATAGGTGAATGTCAAGTCAGGTTGGGGCTACTTCAGAGTCTCACCCTCAAGTTAATCCCTGGTGTAACTGTAACTTTTTTACAAGAAAATAGAGGAATGCAACTATCAAAAACAGGGAAAGTTCAAAGCTTCTGCTCTTTTGTGACACTTTTTGTTTCTGGGAAACTTGTACCGTTGTTCTGGATATTGGATCCTCCTAAATCCTTACAAACGTCCTATTAAGAAAAGTATAGTAATTCCGTATTTGAAAAAATTGCATTCAAGATTCAATACTTTCTTTGAAAGTGATGTGATTCTTTTTAAACAGGAGTGGGACTCACATAGCCCTCCAGATGTTGCTTTACTGTAGCTTTTGGGATGTCTAACCATTAACTTTACTTGCCAGTTGCAGTCCAACAACATCTGGAGGGGCATTTGATTCCCACCCTGTATTACAGAAACTCCAGAGAGCCCCTGGAAGGGCTTATGTAACTTCTTAAACCAGTAGCTTAATGGATAAAATGCTTCCCTTGTATTTTATGTTTGCCCAGAGATATTCTAAAATAGGGTGGGAGATAAATATTTTAGAGCCAGTGTATTGTGGATTGAGCATTGTACTGTGATTATGGAGACCAAAGTTCAAACCCCTGCTCAGCCATGGGAACCCGGTGGGGGTGAGTTGGGCAAGGCACATTTTCTCAGCCTCAGAGGAAGGCAAAAGCGACATCCCCAACTTTGAACAAAGCTTCACAAAACCCTCTGAGTCACCTTAGGGTCACCATAAGTTGGAAATAATTCGAAGACACACAACAATGCAACATAAATATTTTTAATAAATAAAAAATAAATAAAAGCATTTGTAAATATGAAGATGCATTGCAGGATTAAGAAAACTAGTAAGTCTGTCCCTCTAACCTAGGCATGGGAACCATGTGACCTAATGATATCGGACTGCAATTCCAGCATTCCTCATTATTGACTGTACTGCTTAGTGCTGCTGAGGCTTGTAATCCAACAACAGCCGGAGAGTCCTATGATTCCCACCGTATTTTAGTTGAAATACTAGCAATTTCACCTTGGAGTTATTTAAGAACTCCTGTGGGCACCATCTAACCAGTGGTTCTCAACCTGTGGGTCCCCAGATGTTCGTGGACTTCAGCTCCCAGAAGCCCTGAGCATTGATCATAGTGGCTGGGGCTTCTGGGAGCTGAAGTCCATGAACATCTGGGGACCCACAGGTTGAGAACCACTGATCTAACCAGTGGTTTTCAGCCTTGGTGCTTTTGGCTGCTTTGGGACTTCAGCTCACAGAATTCCTGGCTGTTAGCTGTGACTGCAGAAGGTTGCAGTCCAAAACACCTGGGAGGTCCCAAGTTGAGAACTGCTGATCTAGTGGCATGTTTGTGATATGTTTACGTATAATAATATTTTTCAGTCAAGTCTAGAACTTACTTTCTTTTCACCACTATTTGCTTCTCTTGCAGTTTGGCAGCAACTGGAGGAGTGCAGCTCCACCCCCACACATGCACTTAAATGTACTATCTAAAATATTTTTTGTGGCTTCAATTTTTTGTGTGGTTATGCTGTTAGTATCCTGCAGGAAATTAGAATGTTTTCAGAGTTTCCTTTTAGTGCTGCATTGTTCACTTGCAAATTTTTTAAAAATGTTATATTTTCTTCACAATATAAAGATATAAAATAATAAAAAATTATACAAATTATAGTTTGTTTTTTTATTGTGTCTCTTCACTCATGGAAAGGCCTTCAATAAAGACTTCTTCCATCTGGTTCCCAGAAGTTCCTTATCCCTGTGGAGCATGTGGGTGGTTGCAGAGGAATGAAGAGATTAGTGAAAATCCCCACTTGTCCCCCATTCACAGAAGATTCTTTGGTATGAAGAGCCTTCTGCAAGTGGAGGGACGCCTCTAGATACAATTCTGTGTCTGTATTTGAAGTCTTAACTCAGTTATTGGACCTTGCCAAAGTGAAAATGAATTATTTGCCTGCTCTTAAAAATACAAAGGATGTCTAGGATGATAATCTAGTCAGGAAACTGTGGAAATGGTTAGACTATAAGTATTAGAGGTGGCAGATATGGAGAAGATTCTCCTTCTGGAAATAGTACTTATGAATGAAGAGTCGTGATAATGATTATTCAACCCCCATAACATTAGAAAATATATACAATTTCATTAATCCTTGTGTGTCAGAAAGAAGTTATTTTCCAAAGCAGCTCAACAGACATTTCTTGCCAGTAATGAAAAGTGTAATTTGTTAACAGTGTTGTTGATGGGAACTCTTAATTGTGTTCTTAGTTGCTGATACTGCCTTTTTAACCAGTGTATTTAATCATTAATTATTACCCATCTGTGAAGCTTCTATTGTCTGATATGGTTATTCAAGATTTTAGGTTCTAATTTCTTAATGATGATTTTTACACCATTGGTCTTCACATCTGAATGATCTTTCTGAATATTTCATAAGAAATTAGCCTACCATCTGAATACTCAAAGATTTATTATCTAGAAACTTGAGGGAAAATCTAACAACCAGTTAATTGTTTTGCTTTAAGCTGATTCCTAGTTGGAAATTACTTGAAGATGGGAACATCTTAAAGAGCCAAGGCATTTATTTTTGGCTTATTAGTTGGCTGCTAATATTTTGAAATCTTTTCATGTTTTTTTTTTCTCTGGGATTAGGGGAACCACAGACATTTTCACTAAAGTTTAAGAGAGCTGAAGATTATCCTATTGACCTTTACTACCTTATGGACCTCTCTTACTCCATGAAAGATGACTTGGAAAATGTCAAAAGTCTTGGAACTTCTCTGATGAGTAAAATGAAGAACATAACATCAGATTTTCGAATTGGTAAGTATTACGTTTTGACTATTAGAGCTTCATTTTTTTCTTAAAAACAAAAATTTGCACATTTTTGTAATATACAGAATAACATGCATGTGTTTACAACTGTAAATATGTTTAAGTAAGTCTGTATTAGATGTGGAGGATGGTCTAAATTAGTAGAAAAATGCATTGTGGTGGGGCATAGCAGTGGCCTTCTCGGTGGGAGTAGTACATGTACATGGTAGTGGGAGTCACACAGTGTACATGGTAATACATGGGAGAGGGTCTCCTCTGCCGCAGACCTCCAGTTGTGGAATGCCTTCTCCTGGCTGATGGGCACTGACATTGGTTTCACTATGGTACCAAGTTAAAAAGTGGCCTTGAAACCTGTGAGGCCTAATACATAACATAGTTTTAGACTGCTTTAACTTTTAAAATTATTCAGTTATTTAATATGTTTTTAGAATCCTTAAAGTTAAGATACAAGAGTGCAGTATAAATATTTTAGTAGAATAAATACATTTTATTCAAGATATAAGGTTTGAGATTAAAGATAACCTTTGACAATAAAGAATGAGAATTCAGAGTCTGTTCAGAGAGTAAGGAAAGACTCAGCAAGTCTATAGCAAAGATTATCATGATTTTTCATAGTGAAAAAACCCATAAAAATACTGCATTTTCCAATTTAGTATTAATATGTGCTGGTGATTCCTGTTTGGACTGTGTACATAGAGACATAGAATTGATACTTGGTATTAAATATAGCATCAAAACCAGTGTTTTTTATCCTTTAATTTCAGATTTTGGTGGATTTAAATTCTCAGAAACCTTATCTAACATGACCAGTGATTCTGGGAATTGAAGTTCAAAATATTTGAAAGATCAAAGGTTGACAGCTGCTGTTTCAGAGAATGTCCAGAAGGGAAAATAAAAAATTCATAAATTCTTCAAGATTCGTCTTTTAAAAAGTTTTTCTTTATGGCCCGTGTGACATACACATACAGATCTTCCAAAATTGTATAGAATCACAACTGGAACATTTAGAACCTAAATACCTTGAAGGCACCACTGTCTTATCTTGGAAGCTAAGCAAGGTCAACCCTGGTTAGCATTTGGATGGGAGACATCATATTGCTGTTGGCTATGTTTCAAAGAAAGGAACTGTCCAAACCACCTGAATTATTCTTGCCTAAGAAGACCCTGTGAAATTCATGGAGTCACCATAAGCCAACAGGTGACTTGAAGGCACATACACACACAGTTTGCCTTGCCCTCCAAACTTCATGCCAATGCATGCCTTAGCATTTTCCTCCTTTTCTTTTCATCTGCAACATGAGCAGAATTAATGGAGAAAAATTCTCTTTTCTTTTGGGATTAGAATCCTGAGTAGCTATTCTCCTTGCCCTTCTCCTTTTCATCCTTTTTTTCACCTCTGTAAAGCAGACACACAGTCACAACCATTCACATCGTTCCATTATTGGCCCTTTCCAGATGGGGTAATTAAAACGGTGTAGAGCAACCTCTAACAGAGGTCGTTTACACCGTGGAGTGCGCTGGGGCGTTTATAATTTTGAGGTTCTACACCTCAAACTGCCCTGAAGTGACTGGAAGTGGTGGCGCCGCATGTTTTTTAAAAACCACTTTTCAAGTGCTTGCTGATCACTCTTATGCAGGAGTCACAGAAAGCAAGAAGAAAAAGAATAGATGTCTTAACTATAACCTTGGATTCCCAAGTAGTCTTGAACTCCATCCTCCTCCCTTTTCTAATGTCTGCATTGTTTTCTAGCACCAGACTAGAAACTGAGGGAAAGGTGGAAAGGCATATATTGACATCTACATTGAAAGGTAGAGACAGGGTTCCTGATAAGCTCTAGAATGTTCCAGTGGTAGCTCAGAACACATATGGCTCATGCGTGATAGTTTACAGAGGACAACTCATACACAGTTACAAGTAAACAACCAGTTGATATCTTTTTGCACAGTTTTTTTCTTAAATAGGAAGCTTACCCCTTCCATGCTAAGTTCCCATATACCTACACAAGAGCTGAATAGTCTGTTTGGTCTTTCAGAGAATAGCTGCTGGGTTGTTTATTGTTGTGTGCCTTCAAGTCATTTCCAACTTACGGCAATCCTAAGGCAAAACCTATCACCGGGTTTCTTGGTAAGATTTGTTCAGAGGGTGTTCACATTTGCCTTCCTCTGAGGCTGAGAGAGGGTGACAGATGACCAAGGTCATTCAGTTGGTTTCTATGGCCGATCAATAATTTGAACCCTGGTGTCAAGAGTTGTACTCCAATACTCCAACCACTACATCATGCTAGCTCTAGCTGCGGAGTAAGAAGCTTGATATTACTCTTACCAAAGGTTAAGCGGTCTCCCTGTGTTTGGAATGTCCTTGTTCCCCAACATTTCCCTTCTGGTTGCCCAGATTTCCCTTGTCTTGTAGATGAAAGAAAAGATTGTATTGGTAATGAAGCACAACATACCCCCAACCTTATCTTCTTATACGTGGCACTTTTTATTGAAGTGAATTATGTTCTGTCTTTTTCTTAGGTTTTGGCTCTTTTGTTGAAAAAACTGTAATGCCTTACATCAGCACCACACCAGCCAAACTCAAGAACCCTTGCACAGGTGACCTTAACTGTACAAGTCCTTTTAGCTACAGAAATGTACTCAACTTCACCAGCGATGGAAGTCTTTTCAATAAACTTGTAGGTGATCAACAGATTTCTGGCAATTTGGATTCTCCAGAAGGTGGATTTGATGCAATAATGCAGGTTGCTGTTTGTGGTGTAAGTGTATTTTCATTTCTTTCTGCTTCTATTGTAAGTGCAGTTGACTTATATACTTGTAGTTGGCTTTCGGTTTATCTATTACGTTTCAGTTTGCCATGCAAACTTGGCTAAAAATGCTGGAATAAAACTACGCTTATATTTATGTGTCTTGTAGTTGAACCATAACAGAAGAAAAAATACAGTGGGTGTTGTTAATAACGTTGAGGCAAAAGATTAAATAAAAACCAGGAGGAAAGTCTACAAATCTTATAGTTATATAATTCAGGGTTTAACTATAAGCTATAACAGTGAAGTGTTAAAACTATTTTAAAGGATGGCTGTAGGCATGTTCAAAATAATCAAGTACTTGCTTGTTGGACTTGTTGTAGCTCCTGCCTCCAGAGCAATTGACATGAACATATGAAACAACTGTGCAGAGTCTGACCACTGATACACTGACCACTGACCCTAGCCTTTTTGTTCCACCTGGTGGGTTTCATGCACCTTGCTGCCTGGATCTTTTTAATGCAGAAATAAGCAAATTCCAGAGATCCAGGAACCAGTTTTCCATCCTGTAGCCCACCTCAGGTTGCACCAGCCCTCAAAAATCTGGGGATAGGAATCAGAATCAAAATTAACAATGGTTCATTGCAGTTTAAGGGGTGAGTGGCTGAGTGGGTATACATTCCCTCCCTACACTCCCCCCATAACAAATTGTGTTTCTTAGAACCCTCAGAAGGACAATTTGCTTTCCAAACGCAATTTTAGTTAGGGGTCTTTTTTTTTTTTTTTGCCAAAAGATGCCTTTTTAAGAGTACACTTCTCTTCACATGTAACTTATTTGGCAATTAAAAAAGAGTAAAGTGAAGCTAGAAAAATAAAGTGAAGCTACTCATAGTTTTATCTATATCCCGAACCCCTATTTTTATCAGTCAGCTCAGCCAATCTCTCCATAGCACCCCAGTTTAGTTCTGCACTGATTCTGGACTTGCTGTTATATGATCTACGCCTAGGTCAGCGGTGGGAACTTTTAGTCTTACCAGTGTTTTGGACTATTCTCAAATGGTATCAAATGGGAGAACCAGTGTCTGGAGAACCAGAGGTTCCTCCTTTGCAGTCTAGCTGATTATTTTTCTGTTTTAACAACATGCCCAAAAGTCTATCATTTGAATCAACTGTTAGCCAGTAGTCTGTTTTTAGAGGACTTGGCTCACATACTTTGGTAATGATGTTGAACAAAACACAGGGATAGGAGTGCAATCTTGGATGTCAAAAGTAGCATAATGACTAAAGTTAAGATAAATGCAGCAATTTGCAGGTAGTGTGGGCCACACAAGTAGAACTTAGAAGAGAAATTCTTCCCCATCTCTTTCTAGTCTCTTAGTTGGAAAATTTCTGATGCCCAAAGGGTTCACTTGTAAATACCACATAGCCATTTCTGCATTCTTCATGCTGGCAACAGCTGTCTCTTAATGTCAACGCTTCCCAGCAGTGCTTGCACAGTGGCTTCTTCCTGTATGTTAGTATTGTAAGTTCTTCAAGTATTTCTTGAAGCCATAGCTCTCTCTGCAAGTCTATGGTAGTGATGGGAGTCAAGCTAACATTAGTTTACAAAGCCTCCAACAAAGAAGCTCCTTTTTACAAAGTCTTTTTATGCCTGTCCACCCCTACTTTGCTGCCTTGTCCTCTGTCTAGCTAGAAGGATTTTAGCACCATTAACACTGGGAGAATGATGAAGGAGAAACACACTTTGGTGTTAGTTTGCAGCAGAGTGTGCACAGTTGAGCTGGGAAAGAATGGGACTCTAGGCAACCTTATTGTAGTTGTGTGTGCCTGCCTACAACAGGCAAGATAAACAACAGCTGCCTCCAAAATTCTTCACTGAGCATGTATGAACAGCAAAACAGAAAGAAAAGGGGAGACCAGGCAAGACTTCCACACTGGTTACCCCAACAGATTAAAAAAAATGCATAGATCTATGAATTTGGCCACTGAAATGGAAATGGTAAGAAAAGTTGAGGTTGGTTAAATAAAATTTCCTAGATGCATTTTGGAATAAGCTTTCATGTGGTCTCTTGAAGATTCAAAATGTTTTTTCTTTACTTCCGCAAGTCTTACCTGACCTAGTTGTTTCATTTCACATGTGCATATAATTAGTTTAAAATACAAAGTTTGCTGACACGTATTAAATTCCTGTTCTTTTTTGTTCTTTTAAAATTTAAATTTTAAATTTTGTTCTTTTAAAGAAGTTGAGTTCTTTTAAATTTTTGTTCTTATAAAGTTCTTTTATACGCTTGTATAACAGCTCTAGAAAGTTCCAAACAATGCACTATGCAGGTGCAATAAACCCTATTTGTGTGAGTCACAGAGACCATGAAGAAGAACCTACTCTTATTCTTTCCATGGTATTTTTACCTCTAGTACTAAATTTTCTGTTACAAGAAGTAATGTCTAGGAACACATCTACTTCATTAAGTGAGGTATGCCTATATTTATTATTAAAATTCTTTTTCTCTATCAGTCAAAAATTGGATGGAGAAATGTCACTCGATTGTTGGTGTTTTCCACGGATGCTGGATTCCATTTTGCTGGAGATGGGAAGCTTGGAGGAATTGTTTTACCAAATGATGGTCAATGTCATTTAGATAATAATATGTATACCATGAGCCATTATTATGTAAGTATGTTTAAATGAACATTTAATGGTATGCTTGCTTTTATAATATTCCAGTTTGTGCATATATTTTAGAGAATAGAACACTGAAAGTGTTTCATAGACAGCCCATGCCTTTTTCTTAAAGATGAGCATCTATGGACAGTATAGTTTCTTATATTCTTCGTGGAAGATATTTTGAGGAAGAAGCATAGGGAAGTTCAAATAGGAATGTAGGTTCTTCAGATTCTATGGAAAAAAGATCTATGAGTTTGCATAGGCTTCTCTACTAGCACAACTTTTATGTTAAATCCATAGATATTTTTGAATTCCCAAAAAAATGTTTCATGTTAGAAGAGTACTGGGTTTGAAGTATCCATTCCAAACAGCTCCTATCATTTACGTAGTCCAGAGTAGGAACCAAGAATTGAGTGACAATTTATTTGGCTGGGCCATCCACCCAGTGATTAATATTTTCATATGAATGAAGCAGCTGAGGATAATTGGATGCTTTGTCAATGACATTTGATGGATTAATTCTGTTTTAAAAGAATTATGAAATATTCTAATCATTCTTAGCAGACTCCCAGGTCGTTATATGGTCTGAACGTTATTGGTATTTCTACAGATAGAGGTGGCAATAGTATATTGAAGTCTTCATTTAATTTTTTAAAATAAATATGTTTTGGCCAGCATACCTTTGTTCTTGTATAGATAATTGTATATAGGTATTATATATGAAATTCAAATATATGGAAAATACTTTTTCTTAATGTGATCTAAATTTCATTTTCAGGATTATCCCTCCATTGCTCACCTTGTTCAGAAGCTAAGTGACAATAATATTCAGATTATATTTGCTGTTACCCAAGAATTTCAACCTGTTTACAAGGTAAAGATCAAGTAGCATAAGCGTCTGAGCATCTGTTATGAATTTAATGAGTCTTTAATTGCAATCTCACAAGTAGCTTGTTTGAGAAAACTCTTGGAATACTGAAGGGCAAAAACATTTGATATCAATAGTTTACTGCATTTCTCCAGTGTTAGTCCTATCTGAATAGTAGTTCTGTTTATCCTAATCTTTCGATGTTAATTAAATTACCTCTTAGGCCTGTGAATAATGAAAGCAGTATTTCTTATAAGAGATAACTTTTTAGTTAGCCTTATTGGCCCCTTTCTAAGTCCCACAACCTGACCCATTAATCTCTTGAAAGCAGTAACAATTGCTTTTTAGTGTGTGTGTGTGTCCTGGTTACAACTTTAATGTTTTCACTTTCCATATGTAAAGGAGTTGAAGAATTTGATTCCAAAGTCTGCAGTGGGGACACTCTCCTCAAACTCCAGTAATGTGATCCAGCTGATTATTGATGCATACAATGTAAGTCCACATTTGTGAGTAACTTTCAGTTTTCCTGCCAAAGGCAACATCAGTTGAGAAAGATGATCTGTGTCTCTTTAGCACTGATCAGCATCTATAATAGATATGAATTACATATAGGAGTATAGTTGTTCTAGGATGCTGGGATTACAGGTTGAAAAGGGTATAATAAGCCCTAAAAGAATGTGAGTGTAAAGTGATTTCTATAACATTATGTGGTGGGATTGCTGCTGAAATAAGGTTGTGGGAGATAGAGACAGTGCTCTGATATAGTGGGTCTGTCTGCCTTTTGGAAACTGTGTCCAGAAGAACTGTCCCACAGTGAGCCTTTGCAGGAGCTTGGAAGTAGTAGATGACTTCCATTGAGCTGCTACTAGGAGTTACTCAGCTGACGTGACTTTTATTCTGAAATGTTGTAAATAAGCTTACTAAATAAATAAGTACTGCACCTCTAGTACCATCATTTAAGTAGCACTATAGATTAAGAACCAGCACAAAGAGGCTGTGCACATTCATGGATTGGGCCCTTCTTCTTTTGTGAGCCCTGGTGGCGCAGTGGTTGAATGCCAGTACTGCAATCACAAGGTTTTGAGTTCGATCGTGCCAGGCTCCAAGGTTGACTCAGCCTTCCATCCTTTCGCAGGTCGGTAAAATGAGTACCCAGCTTGTTGGAGGCAATTAGCTAAAATACATTGTAAACCGCTTAGATAACACTAGTTGATAGGCGGTATAGAAATAACTGCTATTGCTATTGCTATTGCTATTGTGAGGGGCAGATTTTCTAGAAACTTGCAGAAACTGGCCAACATGCTTCTCAGTTCTGAAACACAGAGACCTCTGTCTTCTGCGTTTTCCTCTTGGAATTATTTCTTCATAATGTATTTGGTTTTATATTAATAAGCAGAGATTATGGTTTGAAAAACTTGTCTCTTCACTTAAGGAAGCATGTTTTTAAATGTCACTATTTTGTAGGCTCACTGTTTAAGAGGCAAGGAAAATGAGAATTTATCCCCTCCTCTTGCCCAAAGTTTATGAAGTTGACATGTTTTTTATATACCTGCAAACAAATATACATACATACATACATTTGGATGTTTGTATTTGCTTGTGTTGTTTCTGCAAAGGAGAAGGAACAGCGCCGATCTTTTCAGTAGCATGTGATCCTTCTTAGAAACTTCAACAATGAAATCCTACAGGAAAACTGTAGCATAGCCTCTGCTGTTTGTGATTAATCAAGAAAGAGAGGAGAATAGTCCTTTTAAAGCGCATGATTTAAAGAGATATGTGTTCCTCATTCTATTCTGTCTCTTAAACTGCTCAACTTCTATTTTAGTCATTGTCTTCAGAAGTTATTTTGGAAAACAACAAACTACCGAAAGAAGTCTCAATTGAATATAAATCTTTCTGCAAGAATGGAGTGAATGGTACAGGAGATGAAGGAAGAAAGTGCTCCAACATTTCAATTGGAGATGAGGTATCTTCTTGTATGATGGGACCATGTGCCACTTGGATTTGTTTGGTGTAAAATTTTCGATGACTCAGACACAAGTATGATCCTGTATAAATTTCCCCCCTATTTTAATCTGTTTCAACAAATTACCTATATATATTTTTATATTGTCCATTTACTTTGCTTACAGGTTAGGTTTGAGATTAAAGTAACAGCCAGCCAATGTCCAGAGAAAGGCCAAAGTGAAACTATTAAAATCAAGCCACTGGGTTTTACTGAAGAGGTAGAAATTAATCTGGAGTTCATCTGTGAATGTGACTGTCACAATGAAGGAATTGCTAACAGTGAGCTTTGCCACTATGGAAACGGAACATTTGAATGCGGTGCTTGCAGGTATATAAATATTGACTTCACTGTGTTTTTCCTCCAAGAAAATAGAATGTACATGTGGAAATAGCAAAAAGCTTCTTTAAGTATGAAACAAAATGGCACAGAAGAACTTTGTGAAGTTAAATTTACTGCTTTCATCTTCATTTCAAGTCCACCTTATCTTTACAATTCTGGAGGGATGACAGGTTTTCAGTAATTTCACATTTCAGGGAAACTGAGTTTACATTACAATTTTTTTTAAGAGTACACTTCACCTGTGACTTTTTCAATCCTGCATACTTACCTTAGTGTGGTCGCTGTCGTGTCTGTATGGTGATTGCAATTTCTTATGCTGACAGCCAGTAGGTTTTGCTGAAGCTGTAGAAAAGTCAGATCCAAAGCAGCCTTCATTTGTGATACTATAATCCTCCTTGTCTAAGAAGTATGCTGGAAAACTGTTGCTTCCATCTTACTGAGGCTTAACAAAGAGAGACAGCTGTGATACCTCCGTGTTCTCCTTCCGATGTACTCCAGCTGTGTCTCTTGGTTCTTTAGGAGATACTGTGTTGTGACGACAAGAATTTTGATATATTCAGCTTCATGTGGTATCTTAAACTTTGGTTGCAGCAAACCTCATCAATGCTAGTACATTCATGGGCTGAGGACCAGCAGTAATGTGCTAGAGGAAAAAGCTTCCAGACACATTTCTTCCTCTTGGCTCAGATCTGGTTCTGCAAGGGAATACAGAATGATTAGGCAAATACTGCCTAAGTCAGGAGCTCATTAATGAACTCCAGTCATGGCTACTGCTTGTTTCGCTGCCCATCTACCTCCAACCTCCCAACACCTTTCATTTAACTGACTTATAACTATACTATACGAAAAATGGAGTTGTCCCTTACTAACTCATAGTCATAATATACCTAGATTCTATATCTTGGTTATTGGGTAGTTATAATTAATTTCTGGTTGCTTATGAGCTCTGGATGAGACATTTGATTCCTTGTTTATAACCAGTTATTTCTAAGCTCTAGATAAAACACTTCAGCAAGGGACCGTTTCAGTCATTTCTCTTAGAGCATGGAGGCACATGTCTCTTTGCTCCTTGAATGAGCAAGCTAGCAATAATATTTTAATTAAACAGCATTTAGATGTGATTGTTGTATTAGTGATATGAGTTGAAGAGAGTTGTTCATAGCTTCCTTGGCCATCTAACTCTAGGATGAATCATGCTTTCCTTTTCAATCAAATGGTTTTCTGTAAGTCCACACTAATATTCCCTTTAAAGCTTTTAAGAGAAATAAGGGTGGAAAAATACTTTCACGAATCTCATTTCCAACAGTTCAGCCACATGTTTCATTTTCCTTTTAGATGTGAACCAGGACGCATTGGAAAACACTGTGAATGCAGCATAGAAGAAGTGAACAGTGAAGACATGTCAGGCACCTGTAGAGCAACAAACAGTTCAGAAATATGTAGTAACAATGGAGAATGTATTTGTGGGCAGTGTGTCTGCAAGAAGAGAGAGAATCCAAATGAAGTCTACTCTGGCCAGTTTTGCCAGTGTGATAACTTCAACTGTGATCGATCTGATGGTTTGATTTGTGGAGGTAATTCATTTTCCACCAACTGAACTTTTGGAAGAAGCTGGAAACAAACATTTTATAACAGTTGCAGAATTTAATAAAGGAGAGATGTTCCTATCAAATTAGGAACTGATGTAATGCTGACACATTTCTTTTTACTCAAAACTGAATATAAGCATCTTGCATATGAAATTGGTGTGTGTAGAATGTGATGTAGTAATATAACTTGTTATTCTGTATAGCAGGTAAGGTTCAGGGTTGTACCCAGAAGTTTATTTCCTTTGGAAGAAGAGAACTTTTGAATGCAATGCTGTATTTATCTTTAATGTCAAATTGGAGATCTCAGTAGTCTGCTAAGTATTTGCTATTCAACTTAGTATATAGTAATATAACTTGACAAAGAAACCTGAGTACTTTTGCAATGCATATGTCAGTGCAGCTAGATTGTGATGCTTAACAGTAAGCTGGCATTACTTGCTTATCTCATCTGTCATCCATATCTGTTTGCTTTCGTAATCCTTTTAATGAGCAGTAGATGAGTAAAAAGGAAGGAATCATCTTGTGGGCTTTCACCAAAATTCATCTGCTATAGATTTAAAAGAGAGTATAATAAATATGTGTCATATATTTCACTGAAAGAAGTACTACAATATGTATTAAAAATATCCTTTCTGTTTTTAACTAGGACATGGTGAATGTAAATGTCGCGAGTGTGAATGCTGGGATAATTATACAGGCTCTGCATGTGAGTGCCCTCGGGATACAACCCCATGTTTAGCTGCCAATGGGCAAGTCTGCAATGGCAGAGGAACCTGTGAGTGTGGAGTCTGCAATTGCACCGATTCCAAGTTTCAGGGGCCGACGTGTGAGTTGTGTCAGACCTGTCTTGGAGTGTGTGCAGAGCACAAGTAAGACTTTTGTGATTAAATAACTTGTTCCTAAGATGAAGTTTGCAAATTGCTGCAGAGAGATTTTGGGGAACGCAGATCTTATGTAGAGAGCTTATTCAGAGGGAAGATTTTGCTTTCTTTTGTGTTCTCTCTCCTTGCTTTCCCTGTCTCTCTTCCTTCAGTGCAGGCTCCATTTCTCTCTTTGTTGGACCAGCCAAGCTGTGCTACGAGAGTGGGCCATCTTCTCTCAGGGAGCTTCTTCTGTCTGTAGTGATGTCCTTTTCCAAGGCTTTGGGTTCATAATACAGTCAAGTATGGCCCAAGCCTCCAAGTTAAAGGGTGCATCTCTCCAGGAAGCTAATCAATTGCTTAAGTACAATTCAAATGGTGTCAGAAACAGCTAGGATATATGAGCCATGGCAGAAGCCTTTTAGGCAGACAGAATTGGTCTAATTGCTGAAGGTCATGTGTGCTGGAGGTTGTTTGCTAACTCAGGGGAGCACGGTATATATTGCCCAGTCATAAAGATTATCCTACCCTAGACAATGCTCCTACTGGAGCATACTGGTTTTAATTTTTTAAAAACTGTGATTGCAAGTGATGCTAGGATTTTCTTTATTGAAGAATAAAGTTAGTGGGTTGTTTTTGTTTTGTAGTATTAAAGGAGAAAGGAAGATGAACACAAGGCCAAGTACTGAGAGTTTCCAGTGTAGGAGAAAGTGCCATTCTAAATGCATCTAGAAATGCATGGTTTAAGAGTGTAAAAAGAGCTGGAGCTAACCTTGTTTTAATTTGTTTTCTTCCTTTTTGCCAGACTGCAGTACTAAAATGTGCAGTATTCCAGTAATGTTTTATTCTAAACCAGTGGTTCCCAAACTCTGGTTTTCCAAGGGTTTGGGACTTCATTTCCCAGAATTCCTGATTGTTGGCCAAGATGCCTGGGCTTTCTGGGAACTGAAATCCAAAATACCTGGAGGACCAAAGTTGGGGAAACACTGGTTCTCAACTGAGGAGTGTTCTCGGTCACTTGAAAGGCAGATCATTGAGTAGCAACTCACCTGTGGTAGATGAGGTTACTTTCCCCTGAAATCTCAGATGCTTGGCTTGAGCATAGTCCTTTCTCAGATCTGAGCCTGGATACCCAGGTTTTGGCAGTGGCCAGAACTACATTTCCACACCTGAACCCAGTACACAAGCTGCATTTATTCCTTGAGATGTCAGATCTGGCTGCAGTGATGAATGCTTTGCTTATGTCTTGATTGGATTACTGTAACACACTCTGCATGGGATTGCCTTTGAAAACTTGTCAGAAACTGCAGTGGACCTAAAGTGTTGTGGCTAGTCTACTGTCCAGGACTGACAGGGAACACATAAGTCCATTGTTAAAACAGCTCAGTGGCTACTAGTCCGAGGCAGAATTCAAAGTGCAGGTTATATGATATTTAAAACCCCATACGACTAGAGTCAAGACCATCTGAAAGACAATATCCTGTCTGAGTCTTAAGATCTCTGGGGGAGGGCTTTCTCTTGGTCCCACCACCAGCACAGGCAGGTTTGGTGAGGAGGTGAGAGAGAACCTTCTGGGTGGCTTCTCCCAGCTTGTGGAATTTCCTGCTCTCTTTCCACGAGCAAAGACCTTTTTATTTAGGCAGACTTTCGGCTCTTACCTGGTTGTAGCAGAACAAGCTTCTAATCTTGCGCGCAGTCCTTTAAGTTTTAAGCTGTCTTCAGTTTTTAATAGAATTATTGTTTACTTGTTTTCTGATTTGTTGACTAATAGATTTTGGCTGTACTTTTAATTGGTTGTAAGCCACCTTGAATCCTGTCCTGGGAGAAAGATGGAATATCAATCAGTCCTTCAAACAAATGTTACTGTATTGATGGATACTTGTCTTACCATAGGGATTGTGTCCAGTGCAAAGCTTTTAACAAGGGAGAAAAGAAAGAACATTGTGAGGAAGAGTGTTCACATTTTACCTTGATACTGGTAGACCACAGAGAGAAGTTGCCACAGCCTGGGCAGTATGATGCCCTGACTCATTGCAAGGAGAAGGATATTGATGACTGCTGGTTTTATTTTACATATTCAGTCGACTCAAACAACAAAGCTGTTGTCCATGTGGTGAAGACGCCAGGTATTTTTTTGCTTTTCATGTGCAATACTGAGTTAGTACTCCTGAGTGATCTCTTGAAACATAATTACTGTATTTTGAATACTAGATTTTGCTGTTTTATATTGTAAACCCCCTTGGGAAGATTATGGTTGTGATGCCAAGAAACATATTAAATGGAGGAATAAATGAACACAATGTTTTTAATCCCTTTCCCTTTTCTTAATTAAGTCTCATGTGTTTTGTGAATAACCAGACCTTTAACCAAGACCTGTTCTGTTAGTGTATATCTGTATATTTTTCATTTAGTATATTTCAAATTCTTCTGTATTGTTTTAGATTTGTGCTGTCTTTAATAGCAGAGTTTATTTAATCTTTTAAAAACTACTTAAATTATTATAACTAACTTTTAGCTGTATTTTAATTTAATCTGTGCTGAGAGCCATTTTGGGAGAAAGATGAGATATTAATACAGGCTGAAGAAAAGGCAAATATGAAGTGAAAATTTAGAAGGCAGTGACAAACAGAGGAATGGGTGGACAATAAAAAAAGGGGTTTAAAGATGATGCCTAAAGTCAGTGGTAGGCAACTTTTGTGAGTACATAGACCAGTTTTACACCCCAGTGTCCCAGCATATGCAGCAACGCATCTCCATGCAATTTTTTCTGAAAACTAATATTGACCAGATAGTGACTTTTCGTTTGAAAGAACGCCCTGCCCCCATGAGAATTTTCTTTTGGTGGTGGTAGGATCAAGGGGCTGCACGTTGCCCGTTTTGGCAAATGTGGGCTATTTTTTATTTTTATTTTTAAACCCTGATGGGTCAAAGTTTGGCATACTATGATCAACATCAAAATTTAAATTATAACAAAACTTAAGTGAGATTTATTTATACTCCTAAGGGCAGAAGAAAGTATTGATATTTTATTAGCTACACATAGTATTTATTTCAAGTTTCTGTAGTGCTGATTATACATTATGTTTCCATTGTTTTGTTCCCTAGAATGTCCAACAGGTCCTGATATCATTCCTATTGTTGCTGGTGTAGTTGCTGGAATTGTTCTGATAGGTCTTGCTCTTCTGTTAATCTGGAAGCTGCTTATGATCATTCATGACAGAAGAGAATTTGCAAAATTTGAAAAGGAAAAGATGAATGCAAAATGGGATACGGTAAGCTATAATACTGTTTAACAGAAATAGCTAAATACAACTTTTGGAGTATAAAGCATATTTCTGCTTCATATAAAAGTAGTCTAAGATAGCTTTCTTTTCTATAGATCTCAGAAAAATCCCTGAAAAACAGTATTCTCTGGACTAGATAACTTAGATAAGAAACATGTCATCTTCATTACTTCGGAGCCTTAATTCTTTAATTACGTCACATATGTTTACTGGATGAAGATCACAGTAGTTAGTCACAGGACTAAATAGCTGTCAGAGAAGTTCACATTTGTGAATACCTGCTCTGCATTTTGCGATAATGGAATTGATATACGCTGAGGATAACTATGAAATATAGAATATATGTGAAATATCTTAATGTTGAGAAATTACTTAGAGAACTGGTACAGTGAGATCTTGTTGTATTGAACATGCAAACAGACTTTGTAAGATTACCCACGCATGCACAATTCTGTTCATTCACAGTGTATCTTTAGTATAGCGTAGGGCCTTAATAGGATTAAGAGACTTAATAGAATAAAATGTTCAAGAAACTAACAAGTTTATGTAGATACAGCATGACCTTCTGTTTTGTGTTTGAGAATGCTTTGTCTCTTCTGTATTCCACACTGATCATTTTTCTGTCTATCTCAGCAAGAAAATCCAATATACAAGAGTCCTATTAATAATTTCAAGAATCCAAACTATGGACGTAAAGCTGGTCTCTAAGTTTCCGTTCGTATTTTCTTTTCCATTTCTTTCTCTATGCATGTGTTCCTTTCTTCAGACTCACTGTACGCACCTTAAACTAATCACTGCCTGACTCTTCTACATTTTACCAGCTGCTTTAAAAAAAAATAGAAAATAGGAGAAGGAACAGTTATTTAAAGCCCTAATCTGAAAGAACCCTACTAAACTGAGCCAGCACCCTTTAGTAAGGTTTGAAAAACTGGCCTAAACTGGCCTCAGCATATAATGTTAGCTCTAGAATCTTGGTGATCCTCAGACAAGTTGTTCCATGAAAAATGTGGAGCATGTAAATGGACCTTTTTCTTTTTCTTTTTTCTTTTTTGCGCTGCCCACAACCTTCTCAAATGTTCCCATGGAAAGCAAGAATAGCACAGCTGTTGGTGCAATGGATCCTTTCAAGTCTCGCGGCGTAGGAAAATGTGTAGATTTGCAACTCTCTGAAGCCAAGTGGCTAAAGTATGGCCCCAATCCATATGGGTTAAGTCTCTTTCATCCCAGTGCAAGAATAAAGCACATGCTTTATTTTTGTTTAAATTTCTGGATAATACAATAGATTTTATGTCAGTGACCCCTAACTTTTTCAGATCTATGACCATAAATTGGAATATTGAAGAAATGTATTGGACAGCATCACAAAATGGTTGCCAGAGGTGTGGCCAGACATTAAACATCTGGCCACATTAAACATCAAAGGCAGGCTGGTGAGACTAAAAGACAGGAAATATAAATATCCACCACACAGACACAATTTTTACCTTCCTTCACCTCCCTTGTCAATTTGCTCTTTCCTCTTACCATGGTTGTACTGCTGCCCTTTCCTAACATGTTCATTGCTCCTACTATCCCCCAAGTTTAGCAGGCAGTCAAGGTCTGTGTGTTTCCTTTCTTCCACCTTTGCCAGACAGTTGCAACGTAACTGCAAAACACCTATTGATGCACTGGGGGCACTAATAACAGAATATATCACATTGAATTTATAGCCAAGAAGGGTAATACTATTAACTTTGGAAATGTATGCTCTTTCTCCCTTTCTTGTTTCTCCTGCTTCTTAGAAACATGACAATTTCTATTTCTTTACTGTTGGAGACTCTTCAGCTTATATCTTTAGTTTTAAAACATGTAGTTAGCTCAATTTGAATCCATTAAAACAGGAACATTTCAATTATATTCTCAGCTCCAAGGGAAGCAAGGTCATTTTTCAGATAGCACTTTTTAACCAGGAAGGTGTGAAAAGTGATGTTTCCCAGGTGAAGGAAAGGTCTCTCATTCAAGTAGGGCACATATTGCCATTTGGGAGAACTGTGTTAAACATGGCAGTAATGTCATGTTTTCCTAATGTAATAAAATCTTTGGTTAGATTGCTCACTGGAGGATACATATTCTCCCTCACTTTTTCTGTTTAAATATCTGTTTAAAAAAAAAAAAGAAATCTGCCTAGTCTTAAGCATTATATTTCTTAGAATATGCTCTTAAGTATTGCCATAAGCAAACTGCAGTAATTCCAGAGCATGTATGTGTATGAACATGTTGCATGTTTGTGAGCATAGAGCCATTTGATCAGCCTATTAAAAGACATGCTAAAATGGTGAGGTTATGTTGACATTGCTTGAAATAAACTGTCTCTTGATGTGTAAAAACAATAGACTCGAACCTGTTGGTGCACTATACTAATGATGACACTTTTTCCAGAGTGCTGCAGCAGTTATGAGGGAAGGCAAGACAGAATCTGCCAACTCTGAGCAACATGTTTTCCACTGCCATATTTCCTTTATAGTCAGATTATCACTTTTCTTTCTGCTTCCTTCACTAGCATAGTTACACTGGTATAGTACACCAACACAACTCCAGCCAGTATCTAGCATTTCAGATGTTAGAAGCAGCACATTGAAAATTCATCTTACTCAGCAGAGGAGTATTTAATTCTTATGTATAATCCAAGCTTATTTTTCTAAATCTCATTAAAAATCACACTGATGTGTGCTACATTATGCACTTCCAATCAGATAACAGTATTTGTAAATCAGAATACAAAAGCAAAAGGATTCTGTGTAGGTCTGTGAACAAAAAAAACATCAAAGCCACAGTTGGGCAATCCCTTTATTCTTGTGCATCTAGCAGTGATTTGTTCATTTGGTTTGCAGTTTCCACTCTGAAACTGAGTCTAGTGTGCAGCCCTCTTGGTCACATCAGCTGGCCTGACCTTTAGAGCTTTCTTTTTTTTTCTGCCATCTTCTGTGCTTTGTACCACCAACCCTAAGGAAGAATGCTAGACAACACGAAAGCTTGCACACTTCTGTGCCATTTTCCAGCTGTGGGTTTTGGATTGATTAAAATATGAAAACCACAGATACAGTATCTTAAATGATTAGAACAGCAGCTGGAGCTACCAATGTGTGAAATGTTTTTGATATGTCCGTTTTGTTTTGCATTGACAAGAATGTATCCAAGGCCTCTGATATAATTCCATGTGCATGGCAGGGAGCAGAAGCCCTGTGAAAGGCATGGATTGAAGCCTAAAATTCAAATAGTTCTCAAATGCTTTAATTATGCCTTTTACTAATGTAAATAAATGTACGTGTTGAAGTTAAAATTTCTAGCAAGGGAATATTGCAACCCACATTTCTTAACTCTCTTGCACATTCTAAAATAATAATTTATAATAGACTTGGTGTTTAATGGAGGCTTAAGTTGCTACGACTCTCTCATTCTTTTAAATATGATATACTTGCTTATACTTGCTTATTTCAGTCCAGTGATGGCTTGCGGGAAGAGTGGATTGAACATGCACATGGAGCTCTGGATTGGTTTGGCTATGTCTGGAAATACTGCAAATAAATGAGCTTTTAAAAGCACCTTCAGCAATTTGACACCTTAACATTAATTTACTTTTTTTCCCCTTCTAGGGTGAAAATCCTATATACAAGAGTGCTGTGACGACTGTAGTGAATCCAAAATACGAGGGAAAATGAAAACTGCTTTTTAACTTCACAACACTGTATGCAATGTAGCAATTTTGTAGTCACAGTAACTTAGCTTTAGGACAATATTGCAATGAATTTACTAATTCATTACCTTACATATAGGTTTGTTTCCTATGCAGATTTTGAAAATGTACAGTATGCCTTTTTATTTTTGAAGGGTTTTCTTTTCCTTATGTTTTTTGCAAAAAACAATGCCAGGGGACTGACAGAAAACTTGAGACTGCGTAGCCTACTCAGCTAAGGTCACATGGTGCCTTTTTGACTCTTTCTCTCTAGTATTCGGAGTGAAATGGCTAAAGCAATCAGTATGAGGGGCTCTGCTTAGCCATTAAGTATTAAAGTTAGATCAGTTTTTAACTATATGGGCACATCAGGGCGTGGTTTGCACAGCTAAAGTGCGAGCCAGATAATTCTTTGTGAACTACAAAACTTTAGCTTATGAATAATGAATGGAAGGTTTGGAAGATTTAACCTTATTCAATACATTTAATACAAAATGGAAATCGTGCTGTAAAAATTTGACAATTTAATTGTCACTTTAAAAGACAATTCAGTATGTGCATATGTGCATATGCATTTTAATCTGTCAGAGGTTACATATGAAAATACAGAAAAACAGATCCAAACAGTAGTTTTAATGTTGTGCCATTCTTTTTTCGTGCTGTTGCTGCACAGTAACCTAAGATTTTTTTTGTAAATTCAAGTCTGGGCTTTAGAACTGAAAAGGAGTCTGCCAAGACTATCTTATCATTGTGTTAGAGCCTTAAATCATTAATGGATTTGTTTAATTTTCTTACTTGAGTTAAAGCCTGGTGCTTTGTCACCAGTTTCTTTAATGTGTTTTGCTTTCTTTATGTGTAAGATTATTATTGTCAAAACAACTTGATTTTTTTTTTTTACAATCTTGGTTGTAGATTTGCATCGGGTAGCTTAGATTGCATAATTGTCAGTCAGGAGATATAATTGTTTCTGCCATGTATATTTGCCTCTGACTATTCTGTCATCTGTTCAATACTAGTCACGTTCTTATTTTAAGTGCCTTTTATTTTAACAAATGTTCACTTTTTACAGTGCTTTCATGGAAGTTATTTATTAAATAAAAAAATCTAAAACACCATACTCACATTTCTGTCCATGTTAGGCATTTTTGTATGATGCACCTTCTTAAATTGTAAAAATATATCATGGAACGCTTATCCCTTTAGTTAAAAAATAAAAAACTCTAGTGGAATATAATTCCAGCACTAACACAAGTCTTAATATAGAAATTTTTTTTTATTTCTGGCAGTCATCCATGTCAATTTTATCCCAAATTTGTTTTCTTTTAAGCATGGTTATGTATAGTCTGGAGTAAATAATATAGATTATAGTATACAGCCCTTACATCATTAGGGAGCTACAGAGTGTTAAATTGAATTTCAAAACTACTTTGAACAAACATTCCCAAGCAATTCTCATTGAAGTATTTGCAAGAGAGGGGCTTTCTATCCAAGCAAAACTGGATGGTAGTGGGAAGGTACACCCAGCTTGAATTACTGCAATACTCTGTTCTGTTGGGCTGCTTTTATAAAGACTCTGTGGAAGCTTCAGCTGGTGCAGAATACAGTTACTGGGCTCCTTGTTGGGGTTTAAGCAATCAGACCATATTGTACCAATTATGTCAGTTCTGTGTTTATTTCCAGGCTTAATTTAGAAATACACACCTTGACTTCTAAAGCCCAAAATGATTGAAACCAAAGTCCTATTATATAGCTAAATTAAATAAAAATGGGAAAAGGAGCACATTAACTTTGTTTTCTCCATCATTGCTTTTGTTCCTCTCCTCACAAGGAGGGTGACTGTATGATGAGTAAAGCACGGAGGCTGTCCATGTAATCCAGAACACTGATTTCCTAGTTTTATGGCTCACATAGAGAATTTCTATACTCTCCTTTTCAGAAATGTTTTTACATGCCATTCTTAAATATAATTGAATATATAATTCAGTCTTACTTGTTTGGAATGTGTCAGTTGTGTAAACAACTATGCTTTGGTGCTTACAAAACTGTAAAACTATTTTATGCTAATCATAGCTTGCTCACAATTAAATTGTTACAACACAATGGCAAAAACAGGTTGATTACCTTTAAAATGTGGATCTTAAAGTGGTCATTTGTGCATTGAAACACGGCAGATCCTGTACCAATTCTTCTGCTATCACTGCTCAGAGATGAGGTATTTAAAGGCACCTAGACATTAAATTTCCTACAGAGAATTGAGCTGTGCCTTGCAGTCAGGAAATCTGTTACACTGACTTTTGCACAGACATGCTTAGAAATGAGCTGTCCATGCTTGATGAGAAAAAAATTAATGTAGGCTGGACTCTTATTGGGCAGTTACAAATGCATACCGTAGAGTTACACACACATGACTGTTTTGCATTCACAGTCTCTGCATACCCTCTTCAAGAGGAAACAACGCCACTGAATGTCCGCCAATCCCCACTTACCAGGCAGCAGCCACTGCGATCAGTGGAGTTCTGTTCTGACAGTCCCACCCAACCCCTCCCATACATGATCTCCAACACAAGGGAGAATTGCGACAAGGACCCTGCTTCTATCTGTTGCACAACAGATTGCTCACAGGAAAGTGTGGGAACATCATTTAGATGGTTGCCGATCAATGGAAACAGATCCTCTTTAATCACTACAGCGACTGCCTGGTAAGTGAAGATCAGGATGGGAGTCAATGCATAGCGCCATAACTGGTACATATTTGTAACTCTCCAACAGGATTCCAGCCATTGGTAAGACTTCATCTTTGCTTTCCCTGGCCACTCTGTCCTCAGCCCCACCCTATGACATTAGTCCCTAGTGTGTAATGCAGCTCCTGAGATGGTTTTCAAAGAGGAATATAGCCTTGGGGCTGAAAAGGTTTCCCAGTCCACGTGCCTAGAATACAGGTCCCGCCTTCCTGCTCACCTCCTCTAGGAGAAGCGTACCAGTCTAGCAGTTAGATGAACAAGAGGTTACACCTGCACAAGGAACATTGTGTGAAAGTACCTTCTTTTTTGGGGGGGGGGCTTTCTGCATCACATATAGAGGTGAATAACGAATTGAATTACTAGTAGTGGAAGAGGTGTGTCTCTGTAAAACAGATTGGAGAACCACTCAAATGATGTGTCCTGCCAGGCTCCCACATTATCATTGAATGTAGACAGGGAAAAAAGGCTGCATCCTTATTCAGTTCTGTTAGGAGATGACCCTGACAGCCAATGCAAATTTGCAAAACTACAGACACTGCTGTTCAAATGATAATATGTGAGTTGACTCAAACCAGATGCAGCTTGTTGATTGGGTTTGCATTGAGTTATGGGACTCTCTTACCCAGCTTAGATTATTGCCAAGGAGTAAGGGAGTATGGGAGAGAAATTGTAGTGGGCTATGTATTGGATGCATCAAGTGTGTATGCAGACGAATGTTGTTCAATTAAGGTGATTTTGATTCCAGAATCGCAATTGCACTTTAATAAAACAGAGAGATAATTGCTAGTTTTCTGGATGAAGTTGTTATTTTGAACCCCCCCCCCTTTTCCCACCTTAACACTTGCAGATGTGACTACATGCATTCTGAGCTACAGGGAAAAACCTCTGCAAGAAAACCATGTTTCAATTGTTATTGTACACCTTCAAGTTGTTTCCATACCCACCACAAATTGCTTACAGAAGATGAATGGTAATCAAGTAGTTTCACATTCTCTTTGTGGTTGTTTCCTTCTCCTGCTTCAAACATACATTTAAATGACTTTTGTTGTTGTTGCTGTTAACATCTATTGTCAGCCTTTTGAGCTTTAGGTTTTTTTTTTCTTTTCTCTGACATCTCTACCTACCACTTCTGGGCTACTCACTGGTATATAACTTTCCTTCTCTGTCTTTTAACTTCTTTTGTATGTGCTCTTTACTTCAGCTCATCACTTTTTTTTTTAATGAAGCAACGTTGACTTTTTAAAATGTCTCCCATTTCACTTTCACACAATGATACCATTTCTAATTGTGCCAGTAGGAGCTTCAGTTAAAATTTAGGGTCCTTTTCTTCTTAGTATAGCTAGCCATTGAGCTCTATCTAGCATTTCTCTGAGCTTTTATAATAAGATTTCCATGAACATATAGTTCATGGTTAGACTTAGGATGATTATTGGATTTAAATAAGGTACTGAATACTAGCATTATACGGTCACATTCCCTCTAACCACTTTTAAAGTAACACCCCTTTAACATGTTCACTGCCTTGGATTGGATTTCTGTGCAAATGTACATGCTGTTGACACACAATGCTACCCTTTTTTCTACTGCATTTGTTCCTTTTCAAGAAGTTATATTTCTCAGTTGCTACATCTCAACCATGCAATTCATCCTACAAAGTCTCAATTATACCATGTCATATTTACTTTTTATATAAAGAGTTCAACCTCATTATGTTTATTTCCCCTTTTTGTGTGGCTAATGAGCCCTTTTTTCTGCAGGGATTTCAGTATGACCTTTGGGACTAATTGGGATGTGGAAATGAAGGTGACTTCAGTACAGTGTTGTCCAGAAAGGGGACTAGGAGAATGCCATAAATTTGAAGATGGGCCACTTCCAGGCCAAAGGGGAGGACTTTGTAAGGATATTGATTGACAATGCAACAGAACCAGTGTCATGAGCAACAGCGATACAGCGGTAGGTCTCCATCATGGAGTACCTCCATAAAGTTCAGAATGATCTCACTTTGGCCTTTGTACATGACAATAACAGATACTTGAGATACATGATTACCCTTCACTGGCTTCCCTCTTTAGGTACTAGGAAAATGCTGTAGATGCCTGAGGATATTTCAACAGGTTGGAAGTGAGCTGTTTTCTTTGGAAGACAGATAAGCTCTTTCCTTAGGCTCAAGGAGGATGTTCTCCTGAGCAAGGCAAGGAAGGAACTGGAGTGGCAGTCAAGGGCAGTTACTGTTATTCATATGCCTTCATCTTTCCTTGACGGGGAATGGATCACAACCTGCTCCTACCTGCTTCAATATCTAGCTGCCTGCTTCAATAAGAATCTCTCAGAGAACCATAGGGTTAAAATTCTGCTTTGTTTAAAACACCTGATTACACAGCTGAAAGTACCACATGGAAAGCAAACTGTAATTTTGGTTAGAATAGTGATTCTGTTCTACTGAAACCATTAAAATTAAGTGATTTCCATGAGCTCTGATTATTCAGATTTCATATATTGAACTGCAACTCCAGCACAATTAACTTTTCCACAGCTTTCTGAAGAGCTCCATACTTCACTGAATGCTTTAATGATTCATTTGAACAATTCAGCAAAGATGAATTCCGACAAGTTTTAGAATAACATTAGTTATGCCTTAGGTTTTGCTTTATAACTGGGAAAGCTCCATGTTTTTTCTTGGGGTTGACTCCCTTTCCACAAATAACGATTGAATCCTAAAAATGAAACAAAATTATTCTGTATAATTATAATTATAATATAGAAAGTATACTATTAAGCACAATTTAAAACTGCAATGTAAAACTTTATGCTCTGCTGTCAGCTGCCTGCTTAGAGCTGGCTTAGAATGAATAGTTCATGCTTAACCACAAAAAGGTACAGAGGAGCAATCTACACCTTTTCATACTCCCAGCAAAGTGTGATCATGTGATCACAGGGATCATGTGATCTTTACTGGAACTTTTTCCCTGACTCTTCTCCCTCTCCTTTCAATTTCAGTAGCTAGCCTTGCCTCAGACAGACAGTACAGTTTGAAACAGATCAATAAAAGAAAAGTTTTGCCAACTGGGGGATTTATTTTATTTGTGCTGTATCCATAAATTTTGTGGATTATTCCTCTGCAACTGTTCAGAATTACTCTTATGGTTTGTACCTACTGATCATTCTCAAGCTGGTACAGAAGAGCAATCTACAATAATACGGTATATATTTTTCAGTTCCTTAAGGGTAGCTATGACTGCCCACACCATAGCTTGGAGTAGTTTTCTGTTGAAAACTGCATCTGCAACCTTAATTTAACTATATTGTATAGCTGGATGATATTTTATCTATTTTGTAATGCAGCATATTTCCTATGTTACTTTGTTCTTTGCAAAGATTATAATACTGTTGGCCTTCCACATTCGCTAGGGTTAGGGGCACAGGATCCTTGCAAAAATGGAAAAATTGCAAATATCAAAATGTGTTTGTGTAGGAAAGGAGATGAGGCATGATGGGGAGCGCAGGCAGTCAGGATCCGATCCAGGTCGGGGAAGGGAAACGGAAGGGAAGGGAAGATAGGGAGGTCAGTATGGTGGCCTCATACTTCCTCTGTCTCACCTATCTCCTTCCTTTGGCATATGTGGGGGAGGGGTTTTGGGAGGTTTGTAGTGCTGAGAAACAGGGCTATGAGCTGTCCTTAGGTGGCCAGGCAGTGGCTGGTGGTGGAGAAGCAGGTTTTTAAAGCACTGTGTAGCCTGACTGGAAAATCCAAAAAGGAAGCACCTGAGGTGGGAGGGGGCAGGGGTTGGAGGAACTCGCAAATAATAAATCCATGAAAATCAAACCCACAAATATGAAGGGCCTACCATAGTTGCTATTCCTTGCATAAAATGTGGCCGCACATTTTTGATCTTGGTTTCTTTGCATGATTCTAACTCTGAGATAGGTACACTACAATCCAACAGCTCAAAATAATCAAATTCATGAAGGTCAAGCCTGCGAATGTGGAGGGAGGACTGTAGAAGATGTAACTGAGATCTGCAGATGGCTCAAATGGTAAACCTATCAAAGCATTAACCAAGAATTTCAAGTCCCAAGATGGAAATCTGTGAAATGGTGATGGTCTCAGTAGTGATGCATTTCCCAGCCATGTGCCACATAAGGATGAGCTGTCATAGGTATAGCAGAGTTGAAAGACCTCCCTCCTGTTTCCATAATCCCTTATGAACAAGTTGTTTACTTGCAAGTGATGTTCTTTAAGTGGCCATCTGTGCATTCACACACATGGGTCTTGCACATTCATAGAGACACGGTCTGAAGCCTTCTAGCTAGCAATATTTTGGCAATAGCTCCACCTTCCCTCCTTAATTGGCATGCTTCAGCCACCATTTTCTCAGTTCTCACCAATCCAGCACAGTGACAGCAGAAAAAAAAAATCAATACCAAGTGTATTGATGAGGAAGGGCAAGTTGTGTGAATGCACAGATAACCATTTGAAGAGCATCACTTACAGGTAAGGAAGCTTATCTTCATGGTCTCTATATATCACACACATTGGTATAGATTAACTAGGGCACATCAGCTGAATACTGAAGACAGAATGGCCCTGCCAAAGTCTGCATCAACCCAAATTCTTGTCTACAGGTGACAGTGCTGGATAAAGGTAAAGGGGTGCAGCGAAGCTGTGGTCAATAGAATTCTAGAAGGGAAATGCTGTTCAGAAAAAACTGAAGATGTGGTAGTGGCCATTGTAAAGTGCCTCTGTATGCTGTACCCTGGAGATAGACACTTAAGGCTATATTACTGGGTGGTAACACAAACAGAGCATTTGGCAAAAGTTTCAGGAGAGATTTGTTGACCCGTCCTAAGGCCAGAAAAACAGATGACTAGCAAAGGAGAATTATGTAAGACCTTGGTGTGAGATATATAAAAAGAGAGGGCCCTGCACATATCCAGGGAGTTGAGGAAACATTCCAACTCAGAGGAAGGGTTGAGGGGAAAGCTGGAAGGATAATATTTGAGACAGATGCAAGTCTATCACCTACCTTCAGGAGGAAGGAAATATCCATTCTCAAGACCACCTTATCTCTATGCCAAACAAGGTAGGGGACATGCTAGCAGCATGTAGTAGGTAAGTATAATAGTAGCGTGCCCTATCCTATCCTGGAATAGGATATGTGGTCCCAAGGGTAAGGGGAATAATGCAAAAATCAGAATCTCCTTGGGATGATGCCTGGTGTCCGCATTGGCTATGCCCATGGTGTCAATCATCTTGAGCAGGAGAAGAGGAAGCAGGATTGTGGATGCAATGTGCCTCACTCTGGCGATCTGACTTATGAGACTGCTGAGTAGGAGAAGGGGTACACCTTTGCAAAGAATGCAACCACCTCACCAAGACCAAGACTGAACTGGGGAGCACAAGGACTGCATTGCTTGATGACCAGCCCTATGGATGGTGATGGAGGGATTCTTCCTGAACTTCCCCTTCTGAAGATGATCAAGTGTTCTGGACTTGCTGGACTCATGAGAGCTCAGGGTCATATAGGATCAGAAGGTGGTTTTAACAGCACTGGTGGAACTAGGTATGCTAGTAGATCAATCAAAGCTTGCTTCCTCTTTTTCTTCCTGGATTGGGACTCACCAAGTGAGGCTTCTTAGCTTTGCATACTTTGGAAGAGGTTGCTGTGGTAACTGAAGCAACTGCAGTAGCATCTAGGTTTGATCAGGTCATAACCAACAGTACTGAAGATTCCATCAGAGGTAAAAGACTGATAGAGGTTAAGATGGCCAGAGTGATGGAAGATGAAGCCATAGGTATTATAGATGCTAGAGGTCACAGTGAAGAGGGCAGACTCCCAGAGCAGAGATCAGAGATGCGCTGCTCTGTTCTGCTTGCCTGGAGGGTGGGTAGAGCCACAACCAATCCTGCAATTGTTAGCATTATAGGAAGATTCCAAACAAAGGAGGTATTGAGAGTGACTTTCCACTAGGGAGATCTTTCTGTTGCACTCAGAGGAGTGCTTGAGGAGTGGCTGTGTGGTCATAAGTCCCATCAGGCTCCCAATAACCCTTAGCTGTTCAATGAGTTTATCAAATCGCCAAGAAATTAACAATAACTGCAGCGTAACTGCTGCAATGATGGGGAAAAAGAGCTAGCCAAGGCTTTACAAAAATACTGCTGCTAAAGTAGACGGAGAACTGAGAAAATGGTGGCTGGAGCATGTCTATTAAGGAGGGTGGGCAGAGCTACTGCCAAAACTTTACTAGCTAGAAGGTTCTGGACCAAGATGTGTGTGACGCACAGAGGCCACAAAAAAGAACTAAACCTTTCTACAGAAAGGCCTGTAGATGTTGCATTTATTTTCTCTGTGGGTAGATTAGTAGCCTTTAAACACCATTTCTGATAATTTGCCAAGTCATGTTACGTTTATTCAGTGATAAAGTGCACCTTAATACAAAATGTGTTGTGGTCAATTTATCTGGATCAACCCTTCCTATTCAATGTCTGAATGTCTAGATGCAGCCAATCTGAATTTTGGTTATCACAGGACCCTGAATTAAGAGCCTTTCTTTAGTAATTGAAGAACTACTGACATCTGAAGCAGCTGTGGAAACCAATGCTGATTTCACCACTATGAACCTATCAAAACACTTTTGAGCTTTTCCCACTTTAATTTTCGTTTGTACCTTTGAAATCAGAGGCAAAGAAAGCAGAGATTTGCTTCTGATTATGTCATGTCAAAACCTCATGATCTCCCCCACCACACTTTGGTCCAGTAAGAAGAACCTTAGGAGCTTCTTGTTATTTTGCATTGCAAAGAAGTTGAAAGGGAGAGTGCTCAACCTACGCTTTATATCATCAAGTCTGTCCTAGTTCAAGAGAGATCCCCCCCCGCTTGAAGTATTGTTGTTCTGCTTATAAAATTGGCTTTGATATTTACGGCACCCTTCATATGCGTCCCATTGCCTCTCATATTAGAGATCAAAATTATTCAATAAAGTTAGCTGGCAGGAAGTTGGAGGGTGGCAAAAGCAGTCCTCAAAACTCATATTTATAGCATAAAATGTGACACAAAATGTATCACTGAATTTTAAAAATATTAAGGCAAATATAAGGATTGTAAGTGCCTAAGGTACTTATTATTCTCATGCCCTATTTCCAAATTTCCTAGGGACATTTGTCTGGCTTCTGCTGGAAATAAATTGTGATCTCTGGTATAATCAGACAAAGCATTTGTATTAATCTCAGTTCTAAAAAGTATGTACTCTGGTACAGATTTTATTAAAGGCAGCAAATATTTTGTTGTCAGTATCAAAAATATTTTCCCTTCACTGTACTTTCCAGTAACAGCAGGAAAAGGCAGTTGATTACCTCAAACAAAATAATTTGTTAAGTTACCAATTTTTATTCATGGCTTTTGTAAAGGTGCCTTTTATTTTTGCCTGTTATCTGTGTATTGCTGCTCCAAGAAATTTCACTGTAATTTGTACATTCATTCAGATAGCAGCTATAGAACTGCCAAAAATTTCCACTCTCTAGAATAATAATCACTTACCACCTTTTCACCCTGATTTGTTGGAGAGCTTGTTCCATGAGCAGATGGAGCTTCCCATAAGGCTAAACACAAAATACATTTCTTCATTATACCATTTGAAAGCCTAGAGTTTTCTAGTTTGATTATTACATTAGGGAAGATGTTGGTCAAAGTGACTAGCAATAGTGATATATTGACTAACTATAATTTAAACTCAATATATCTATATTCCAAGTGCAATGTAATCTGTAGTTTGAAATGGGAACTGAGCAATCTGCTATCACAATTTCAGGATACTTTCAGTTTACACAGAAACTGTGCTTAAACTATTATAGGCATTTGCTGTATTTATTATTTCCCTTTGCACTTCTCTAATTCATGAACAGGAATACAGTGTCAGATGTATAATAGCAAAAGAGGAAAGTATCTCAAACCACTTCCAGCACAGATTGTAACAGCTGTTGCAATTCAAAGCAGTTATGAGTAAGAGCTGACTATATTGTAAGAGTGTGTATGTGAACACAGTTTATGGATTTCTGAATTATTCTATGTATGTTGAAAGGCACCTGCTTCCTGAGATAACTGTTGTCAGTATAATGCTATTGTTTAAGATTGTATTATGAGTCTTTGTGAACCCAAGTGAAACGTCAGACTCAAGTGCTCTTCTGTCTTCCATCAATTCAGTCAGCAAGAACAGTAAAACATGATATTAGTTTTACTTTGCCCAAGCTCTAATTTGTTAAATAAGCAATCCATAGGAGTTTGTTACTGGCTTACTCAGCAATTACCCAGAGCTTGCATTTGAGGAAAGTAAAATGGAGGAGGAGGATAGGAAACAGAGGCATATGTTCTCAGAGGCATATATTGCCTCCTAATGCTGAGAATGGAAGCAACCTACTGGGGAATGGTTCTGAAGGCAAAGTTAATATTATATGTTATAATCTCCAAAGAGAATAATTCACATGTTCAGTCATTATCAGTATTAGTGGTTCATTATTAGATATTAGTAGCTTAGAAATTACATGCATACATGAACTAGCTCTTACTCTTGTCACTCTAATTCCAATATAAATTAAGAAATGCAATATGTTCTATGTATTGGTAAGGAAGTTCTTAAATGGTTATTACCATTCCCAATTTTCTGCAAGGTTTGAAATGAACAAATACCTGGAAAGACAGCAATTTCTCTCCTTTTACTAATATATGGTTCTCCTTCTGTAAACCTACAGAAAGAGACATACTCACATCTTCCTACATTTTGTACAAATTTCTTAAATCTCATTTAACATTTCCCCTTACAGAGTCCACTGGGTTGCATGTCAGAAGAAAGGCAGAACATAAATTAAGACAAGAAAAAACCTGTGTTCAGATTCATATATTACCTTTCACCTCTGGTCCTAACAGCTTTCTTCTTAATATATTCAGCTTGTGCATATAGTTCTTTTGAGGTAATTGGTTTGATTCCCATGCTGCATGGAAATATGTAGACAGAATATAGTACCATGCCTTTCTAAAATATTATTTTGGGTTAACAAATATCTGTGATAACTGATTAAAAATATTTCTATAGAAGTGACAGTAATGAACAACATTCTATATTTCTTGGTGATAAAAGGGATATAAGTGGATAATGTATAAACCATATTAACTAACAATCCTCTACATTTCTTGGTGGTAAAAGAGACAGAGATGGCAAACGCGTAAGTGTAAAAGAATACGTTCACAACCATTAAATATAACAGAGAAATCTATTATTATAATATCCAAGGCCACAAGAATCTCTTTTACCCACCTAAACTGTTCTCTATATGTCCGAAGCAGATGGAAAAATTTAACTAACCAACTTGCTACCACATGAAAGAAAGAAGAAAAATGCTTCAAGATTATAAGCACCTAGCATCCATTCATGTTCAAAGCTTATTCCATTATTTATAGAAATGCAACTTGGTTTGATCAAGATTCTATTTGTTGTGTGATCTTTAATCAGCTACATCTGGTATGCAGCTTTCATATTTAAAAAAAGCCTTTGTGGTTACTATGAGATATTTTAAAGACACTGTCAGCATCTTCCAGTCATATGCCTCGTGAAGCTTTCTAAATTAAAAATGCCTTTAAGATTATCACACAGAACAAGTTGCTTACCTGTAACTAATTCTTCAAGTGGTCATTTGTGAACTCACACAAATGTGTCTGTACCTTCACTGAACCTCATCCAGAACTCTCCAGAGCAGAGTAGCTTTGTGATTAGCTTTTATCTCTGCATCCTACTGTGCATGCTTCAGAATTCTAGGCAACTCTCCTCAGTTCTGATTGACACCAATGGCTAAATACCAGGTTAAGTTGCCAGTAGTGGTTGACATCATGCCAACACTAAAGAAAGAATCATTCTTCCAATGGATGCATCAGCACATGTCTAGTCTGTAACAGGTAACAAATGTGGATGGCTAGGACCACATAGCTGCTTTGTACAAGTCAGGGAACAAAAATATCCTAATGAAAGCTGTCAATGTCACCCTTATTCTAGTGGAGTGCATCTGAAGACCCTTGTCAGAAGAGGTAGTTTAGCCAGCTGTAAGACAACAATATATCTCCCAAATTAGTTGGAAAATTAGCTAGATGAGAATAGGCTGCCCACCTAACCCCTCCATAGCTCAGAAAAAGTCTCATGCATCTCTTGGTAGTCTCTAGACAAATTTGTTACCTAATCCCATTTTCCAGTAGATATCCAGAAAGGTTAATGAAAGAAACCCTCCAGAGTAGGGTTATGTACTTCCAGGTCCCAATGGCTCCGTGAACGGCAGCGCGGTGTGGAAGCTCGCACCAAAGTTGTCACCTTAGGCGAATTTTGCTGATCAGATTCATGCAGACAAGGTCCCCCCGCGGGAAAGGGGGTCCGAGGGGCTCAACTGGGACCGGATGTCTCTTCTTTAGACTAGAGAAGAAGGTCTCGTGTGTTGAAAGAAGAGATGGTCGCAGAGCCACCATGTTCGCCTAAGAAGTCACCGCAATGGCGGCCAGTGGAGTCCGGGACTTTTTTTAATCAATGGGAGGATAAAATAATTCAAAAGATAAGATTTCATCTGGGTTCCGATTGTGAAGGAAAAATTTCCGACTTTGAAAAGGTGAGCTGATTTGAAGAATCGAAGGAAGAGGTTGTGGAAAATGGGAAGCGGGGATATCACGCGTAACAAAAGAGACGAAAAGTAGGAGGGAGAGAGGAGAGAGGAGGGGAGAGTTGAACATGAAAGACAGTAAAGCCGGAAATTAAAAGGAATAAAGATTGAAGTTAACAGTTCAAAGTTAACAGTTCAAAGTTAATAGAAAGGAAAGGACTATAATTAAATCCAACCTAATTTGAAAAAAAAAATCAGGCACAGCTGGAGCTCGCAGGAGGCTTGAACTTGCCGGCAACTTATCGGACTGGATACAGATACGGCTGGATTTCGTGGAAAGTTTAAATTTACTGTTGTTGGTGAATGTATGGACTGGTTTGGTTTGGGCTGGAGAGAAGTAAGACTTTGTAACAGGACTGGGTGAAGGTGGCTCCTGAGCGAAGTGCGAGTGTACTCCCAGTTTGAAGTACGATTAGGGGATAAACGGAGAAGGAGGATGCTGGGGAGGTTGGAGTTAGCCGTTGAATTGGAATGTACGAAGCGGCCAATAAAATCCGGTTGAAGTTCGAGGGTGATTGAAACATGTCGTTTATTGAAGTTGGAGAACGGAATGCAATTGGTTGATATCGATAAGAGGTTTAAATTTATGGACAGTTTTGGGTGTATGAGTTGGGGAATAAGTGGGAGAGGGAGCTGGTCACGGTTGGAGCTTGTAGGTGGTATAAATCCGTAGTCTGTTTAATGTGTGTGAAGGAACTGAAGGAGAGAAGTGAACGTCGGTAAAAGAAGACAAAACTAGATAAGTAGGAGTGGAAAAGAACGACAGAGGTTTAGAAGCAACGGTTTGGGGTGGGCTGATACACTGTTAACTTTTAAAAATTCATTGTTAATTGTATGCTGTGAAATTACGATTGAATATTACCTATACTGTGTAATTGTGTGATTGAAGCAAGTCTTTTGTGTAAATCCTTTGCATACAGGTTTGGTATATAGTTACCAGAACATTTGGTTTAGTTATAGCCTTGTATAGTTACATTGAAAAGAAATATTGATAAAGAAAGAGTATTATAAGGGATATTGAAACTAGGAGACAGGATCGTATAAAATTTTAGAGATTACAGGTGTTGGAGACGAGAAATATAGACTAAAAATAAATAAAAGAAGTGACCTTGAGATAGAGTTAGAATATAAAAATAGGAGAGACTGGTTGAGATAAGGGACACTTTGAGATAAGAAGGGAAAAGCTTGGAGAAAAAGAAAACATTGTAATTAACTCTTGAAGAGAAGGCAAACAATAGGACAGTATAACAGCACCATCTAGTGTCAGAAAAGAGAAGACATAGGAATTTAAAATAAACTTTAAAGAATGAGCATCAGGAACAAGAAAGGGCACAAGAACCCAAACGCAAACACAATTAAGATTAGATAGACACCTCGAGAAGGGGATCAATGGAAACGGGAAGTCATATAGCAGAATTAGTGAATGAAATTAGAAGTTTGAGGACGGAAGTGTGAAAAAGAATTAAAAGACACAAGAATGGAAATAAAAGCTGATATAAGAAAGGAGCTTGATGACTTTAGAGAGTATGGAGAACATGAACAAGGACATTACTGTGATGAAAAGAGATTTACATGAGGTACAGGAAAAAACAAATCTACTGGAAAGGAGAGAAGAAATAGATAGAGATACAAAAGCAGGAAGAAATGAGGGCTAATGCAACATGAAATGAGGTATAGAGACAAATGTATAAAAATGAGAGATTCCAGAGGGCCCAGGAGAATTACTAGAAGAGAAGATTATTACAATAATAGCAAATTATTTAGGAGTTAAAGAAGAAGATATGGAACGAGACATAGACAAAATCTTCAGAACAAATTCACGTGTTGCAAAGGAAAGAAACTGGCCCCAGAGATGTAGTGGTTTGTTTCAGTAGGACAAGAATTAAGGAGAATTATTGCAAATAAATTACGAGAAGCAACTAGTGTATGAAGGAAAACTGATAGATATTCAAAGATATACCTTATGAAGTTTTGAAGAGAAGACATGATTATAAATTGCTAACACAACTGTTGCAGAAGTATGGAATTGTATATAAGTGGGAGAGACTGGAGGGGCTATCATATTCATATAAACAGAGAATACAAATTTAGGGATATAGCACGAGCAGAGAAGCATAAGTAAAAATGAAAAAAAATAGAAAGTTCAAATAAGATGGAGTAAAAGACAAGAGAAAGGACATAGCAGTAGAAGAGTAGAGGAAGGAAAGATGGAACAAGGAGATGATTATCAAAGAAGAGAAGAGCAAGTCAAAAAAGACAGCTATTTAGAATAGGAAGTGGAACAAGAAGAAGGGGAAGATTTACAAAAACAAGATTTGGAAATAGACGATTTATACGCAGAAGAAGAAGACATACTTAGAGGAGAAAGGGGAGGGAGAGAGAGAGAAGGGGGAAATGATTGAAGGAAGAGACAATTATGAAAATTATATCTCGGAATGTAAAAGGACTAAATTCAAATTACAAAAGATGACAGGTATTTCATAATTTGGAAAAGATGAAAGCAGATGTGATCTGCCTTTAAGAAAACTAGAATAAGAGAGAAGGATAATGGTTCAGTTCTCTTAGGAACCCTAAATTAGGGAAAAGTCATATTGCTGCATCAGAAAAAAAGAAAAAAGGAGTAGTACTATATATAAATCAAAAATATACCTCAGAGATAACATTTAAAGATAAAAAAGGTCATTATTTGGGGGTGGAACTACAAACTTTGGAATATAAGATATTGTTGATTGCAATATATTCACCATTAGAAGAAAAGGGTAAATTTTATGAGAAAGTTAAAGAAGATTGTTGAAATATTCAGAAGAAAATGATCATGGGAGTTTCTTAATGTTGGGAGATATGAATGGCGTGATGGATCCAAAATTAGATAGATCGTCACTTTAAAAAAAATAAACAACACGGAAAGCTTCCAGGTTCATTCTTTAAATTATACAAGTCATTAGATTTACATCAGTGGTTCTCAACCTGTGGGTCCCCGGATGTTCATGGACTTCAGCTTCCAGAAGCCCTAAGCATTGACCATAGTGGCTAGGGCTTCTGGGAGCTGAAGTCCACAAACATACCGGGGACCCGCAGGTTGAGAACCACTGATTTACATGATGTTTGGAGAGCTACAAATAAAGAGGCTGGAGGATATACATTTTATTCGGATGTGCATAAATCCATGTCAAGGATTGACATGTTTCTGATTCAAGAAATCTGTTAAAACTAGTAAAAGACACGGAAATAGTACCAAAAATAATTTCAGATCATAACCCTATACAGACAGAACTGCGAGACGTAAAGAAGAATACAAAGTGGAGAATGATTTTTTTATTTACAAAATGATCAAAATATAGAAAGATAAAGGAGGTAATAAAATTCTTTTTTATAGAAAATAAGACAGATGAATTAAAGATGAGAACGGTATGGGATGCAAGTAAGGCGGTAGTACGAGGCCATTTAATAAAAATGGGAGCTGAAAATAAAAAGAAAAGACAACAAAAATATCAAGATATATTGGGAGAAATTAAAAAACAGGAAGAGTACTTGAGAGAAACCAGAAAGATAAGAAGGTGCAACTAAAGTTAAAAACTCTTCAAACTCAGATAAATATAGAAAATCAAATGGAAATCAGTAGAAAGTTAAAATGGATAAAACAAAGATATTTTGAACAGGCAAATAAACCTGGAAGGTGGTTATCTTATAAATTAAAGAAAGAGAGAGAGAAAATGCAAATCTTGGAAATAAATAGGGAAGGGAAAATAATAACAAGAACACAGAGAGAAATAAAAGAAACATTTTATAATTATTTTAAGGCATTATATGGTACGGGAGATCAAAATAATAGGGTTATGAAAATAGAAAAGTATTTAAAGAACCGGACAATATGGAAAATTAAAGAGGAACAAAAAGAGAGGCTGGCAACAATAACAACTAAGGAAATAAAGGACACAATAAAAAGATTGGATACATCAAAAACGCCAGGACTAGACGGTTTCTCAGCATTTTACTGCAAGAAGATGCAAGATCAGTTAATAGAGCCATTGATGGAATTGTTTAATGACATAAAGGAGAATGGGAAGCCAGATACATGGGGGGAAGTGTATATTACATTAATTCCAAAAGAGGGGAAAAATTTAAAAAGAACCGGGAAGTTACGCCCAATATCACTCTTAAACATTGATTACAAATTATTTGCAGGTATTTTGGGGAAAGGTTAAAAAGAATATTACAGGAAGTGATAAGATGGAGACCAAAATGGTTTTTTACCGAATAGACAAATTAATAATAATATAAGAACTGTATTAAATATCATTGAATATTATGAGAAAAACAATGAAAAAAAAGTAGCACTGATTTTTGTGGATGCAAAAAGCATTCAATAATATTAGATGGGATTTTATGGTAGAGATATTGAACAAAATGGGCATGGGAAAATATTTATAAAGTGGATTAAAGAAATATTTATAGGGAACAGAGGGCAGGAATTTATAGTTAATGGAGATAGAAACAAACAGATTCAGGATAAAAAAAGGTACTAGGCATGGATGCCCATTATCACCGTTACTGTTCATTATAACATTAGAAGTCTTTTTCAATGAAATTAGGAGTGATTCTAAATTAAAAGGATGTAAGATTAAAAAACAACAGTATCAGTGTATGCAGATGACATGTTGATAATGTTGGAAGACCCAGAAGAGTGCATAGAATTTTTTTTTAAAAGTGATGGAAGAATATGGAGAAGTGGCAGGTTTGAAGATTAATAAAAATAAAACAAAAATCATTCCAAAAATCTGACTAAGAGGGAAGAGGAGAGATTGGTTCAGTTAACAGGGTTTAAAATAGAAAATAAAGTTAAGTATCTTGGAATTTGGGTAGCAAAGAAAAACAATGAATTATTTGAAAGTAATTATAAAAAGACATGGAAAGAGATAAAAAAATTATTCAGACTGGAGTTCATTAAGATTGCCTTTATTAAGTAGAATTTCTGCTATTAAGATGAATGTGCTGCCTAGATTAATTTTTCTATTTCATAATCTCCCTATTATAAATAATGAAAAATCATTTAAAGAATGGCAAAAGGATTTGACAAAGTTTATATGGGAAAAGAGAAGGACCAATAAGGTGGAAATTATTAATAGAGAGTAAAGATAGAGGAGGATTTTAGTTTACCAGATATTAAAATGTACTACAATGCATGTGGTCTTACATCAATAGGGAGTGGATAATGTTACAAGACGAGGAAATATTAAATCTGGAAGGAGTAGGAAATCGGATGGGATAGCACGATTACATGTGGTATGAGAAATATAAAATTGACAAAGATTTCTTAAATCATTATATAAAGAGAGCATTATTAAAGATATGGTTGGGTTTTAAGAGAAATTATTACACTAGAAAACCTCAATGGTTATCACCACATGAAGCGTTGTACGGGAGGTGGAAAAGCCATCAAGAGAAATGGATATGATATAAAGATATAATAATAGAGAAATCAGAAGAATGTCAGTTAAAACAAAGACAGAAATTGAATCAGAGGGTTTTAAATGCCATTGGTTCTTATATAGGCAATTAAGGGAAAGATTTAGATTGGATAAAAAGGCAAAGGGGGATAGATTTGAAAAAACAAGAAGATTCTTTCCTGAAAATAATAACAGACTCAAAAAAGCAAATGATATCTAAGATATATAAATTATTGTTGGAACGGGAATTGGAAATGGAAACTATAAAGAGACAATGTTAAAGTGGAGTAAAATCTCAAAGGGCAATCAATTTGGAACAATGGGAGAGTAAGTTGGAGAGATACAAATAAATTTACGGCAGCACAAAACTTAAAGGAGAATTATTTGAAAATGTTTTATAGGTGGCATTTAGATCCAAGGCAAAACTGAATAAGATACAGAAAACAATCGAGAATAATGTTGGAAGTGTGGCAAGGAAAATGGCACATTCTTCCATATGTGGTGGGCGTGTGATGTAGCAAAGAATTACTGGAGAAAAATTCATGAAAGGATGATGGCAATGTTGTAAATTAAGATACCGTTAATACCGGGGGTTATTTTTGTTGAATATGATTCAGAAGATAGAGACAACAGCAAAAAGGAAGTATTGGAGAGTAATTTTATATCTAGTGACAGCTTGCAAGAATATCATATGCACAGAAATGGAAAAATAAGATTACACCACAAATGGAAGAATGGCTGGTGAAAGTGACAGAAAATACAAAGGATCGGATAGATTAAATTGGGATGGTTCAGGGAAGAAGGCAAAGACAACAGGAGGAGAGTTGGGATGCGTAAGAAAATATATAGTAAGTGTGTAAAATTTATAACGGAATCCCCAAAAGTAGAATGAGGAGTAGGAGAGGAAGAAAATGGAAAAAGGGGGCCCCTGAGAGAGGGGGAATGAGATAAATAAAGGATGAAAGATAAGCATAAAAGAATAGAGAACAAAGACATGAAAATTATTAATAGAATATTAAATACGGATAAAGAGTGATGCAAATGGGAAGGTTGAAGGGGAAATACACAAATATTGAGTTTTGGAGTTGGAACACAGATGAAATAGGAAGGAAGAATTGGATATGTAAGTATAGTAGGGAGAATGTTGGGGGTGGGGAGGGGAGGGTTGAAAATGAGATTTTAAATAGAAAGAACAAAGATGAAAGGGGTTTTATAGATGTTTATGAATGGTTTGTATTATATTGTGAAAAAGGAATAAAGATTAAAATTTTAAGAAGTAGGGTTATGAAGAAGAGCTTGGGGAGAACAATATTCTGGTATAGAGTTGGCATAAAGCATTTGTAGGAAAGAGGTGCTGGGCACAGAACCAGTTTTTAGATAAAAAGCCATATGAGGAAAATCAGATCACAGTGCAAAGAATTCAGAAGCCCTGTGAATAGATGTGATTATCCCTAAAAATGCTGCAGTTTAAAAGTAAATAATCTCAGGTCACAGGATGCAAATGGTTAAAAGGGTTTTCTCATAAATGTAAAAAGCACAGCAGATAATGACCACTGCAATACAAAGAGGAAATATAAGACCAGGGGTGCTTCAGATGCTGCTAAGTAGACTTGTGATGATGAAAGTCACAATCCCTTGTCCCTGAGGTGAAGCAGAAAGCACAGTACAAAGAAAGTTTGAAAATGTAGAGGGTATTTACTAACTGTCTGGGCAAAATCTTTGGAATTTGCAAGATTTGAACATATAGGAGTGTCCAGTGGTTGACTTGACATCTCGTATGTCACTGACATCTCTATGTCACACAACAGAATAAAGATGTCTGTGAATTAGTTATCAAGTGCTGAGTTGATAGAAGGAAGATGCTGCTGAGACTGTTCAGCTGAGGGCCTCAGTATAACAGCAATAGTTTGAGTCCTAATATCTACAACATGGAGAGGGAAATCATGTACAGTGAGATCTGGAAGAACAGTGGGTTACAATAGTCTCTCTGACTTCTCCATGATGAATAGACTTCTGACCAGGTTTGGTACCAAGTGGAATCCTGGGAGACCTTATATCTAAGGCCACACCTTAAAGAGCTGCTGTCTCTATCATAATAAGGAGATCTCCTATAGTGTTCCCTGTATGGAGACAATTAATGACTTGGAGGAGGCTTTCTATACCAGCTCCCAACTGCATGGAATTTGGGGACCACAGCCTTGCCCGGCAAATTGCCCCAAATCCTTTTAGATCCCTGGGCTGGTAGACTGAGTTGGTTGGTCCAGGTGGAGAGGAACCAGGTTGTATCCACAATTTCTCTTTCAGAACAATACTGACCCAGAAAACCTCATCTGAACAGCGATGCTCCAAAGCTGTGTCAAGCTCCTCTAAAAGTAGAGTGGGAGATCTCAAAGACTCATAAGCTTCTCTGGCTGTAGTTTTAGTAGCAACTGCATCAAAACCATGCAAGGAGAGCTTCAGGTTTTGAGAGCAAGCAATATTGATTGCCACTGGCACTGGTTGGACTGAGGGGCCAGGTTTGGAAGCAGATAGAGCTGATACATTGAGGAAGGTCTGTAGTTGGAAAAATTTGTTTTTGTTTTACCAATCTTCCTGTCTGCCTCCTTTTTTTTGGCAGCTTAGAGGCATCATCATGAAGCCAACATTAACCTCCTGGATAGAAGCCTTTTGAGATCATAAAAAAATAACTTAACAACCCGAAACTTCAGAAGGCAAAATGAAAAATAAATGACTATCATTTGAGGAAAACCATTGCCAACTCTGTGGATTGCATGGTAAACTAAAGAACTGAGGAGAGTATTTTAGCTGAGGAGAGTACTTTGGAATGTGGGATGGGAGTAGACTGGGGAACCTGGCAAAAAGCTACATCCAAAGATTCCAAACTATAGATTATGCACAGGCCCAAGGTCCATTTGTAAGAGACACAGAAGCCATAGAGAAACAACATATTTAAAAACATGATTAGTTATCTTCTAATATTATGTTTTATATGACTTTCTGTCTTGTTTGGCATTCATTTCTAATACTAAGGTTGGGGAAAGTGCAGTCTTGTTGTTTCCTCACTATTTCCGTGAATCTTAACAATGCTAGGTGGACAGCCTTCAACTCTAGATGATTTACATTATATTTCTTGTCCACCACTGTCCATTTGCCTTGAACAGATAAGTCCTCACAATGTGCTCCCTATCCTATCAAACTCGCATCTGTTGTAACCTGAACAATATTGACAATCTGCAAGGGAACACCTGATAAAACATTCTTTCTTTTCGTCCACCAACTCAATTCCCCTTTCAAAGTGGATAGTAATGCCACTTGGCAATCTCTCCTCAATGCTATTGCTAACTGGTGAGGAATTAACAGCCTTTGCAGTGGCCTCCCATGAAACCTGCCCCACTGCACCAATTGAATTGTTGAAATTAGAATTCCCATCAATTTTGCCAAAAGCATTAAGTCTGCTGACCTCAAAGCTTTTATTCTTATTACACATTGACTTAACTTCACCATCCTTTCCTCAGAAAGATACAATCTCCCCTTCAGGGTATCTATCTTTGCCCCTAGATGTGTCAAAACATTTGTGGGTTCCAAATGACTCTTTTCTAGATTCAGCAGAAAACCATAGTCTTGCAACATCTGAATAGTCAGACTCACATCCATCTTCAATTTTACCCTTGAAGGTGCTTTCACCAAAATATCATCTAGATATGGATATAAGTGAATACCCTTCATACGCAGATGTGCCACTAAAGGTATTAATACTTTTGTGAATACTCCTGGGGCTGATGCCAGACCAAAAGGCAAGGCTTTGAATTGGAAATGCCAACCCTGAAATTGAAACCTCAAATACCTTCTGTCCTCCAATGCCATCAGTATGTGAAGATATGCTTCCCTGAGGTCTATGAAAACCATAAAATCCCCTAGAGACAAATTGTCCTTTATGGTTTGCAACGTTTCCATCTTGAATTTTTGATATTTCACAAATTTGTTCAGATATTTTAGGTTCAACACCATCTGGAACTTCCCACTGCTTTTTGGAACAATGAAAAAGATTGAATATACTTCCAAAAATTCCTGTTCTAGTCGCACCTCCTCTATAGCACCCATCTGCAATAGATGATGAATTTCCTGCCAAACTATCTCCTGTTTGTTCTTGTCTTTGGATACTGGTGAGGCCAGAAATCTGTTCCCCGGGGTGCTGTGAAAACACATTTTGTAACCTTGAGTTGCAACTCTTATTACCCATTGATCTGTCGTTATTTGTTTCCACCTCTCTCCAAGCAACAGAAGTCTCCTCCCCACTGGAACTTCTTGGTTGTCAATATTGCGACTTGCCCCTTTTTTGGGCAGTCGTTCCTCCTTTTCCTTGACCTTGACGAGAGAATTGTCCTTATCTACTAAACTGAGATCTCTGTCTATTCCATTGAAACTTTCCACCTCTGAAGTCTGACAATCTGACATTACTCCTTCCTCCACGAAAGGAGTAACCAGTACTTCTAAAAGTTGTCTTTTCATTCCTTTTCTTTTGTAATATTGGCATAACTTGTTTCTTATCCTTTGTCTCTACTAACACTTTCTCCAATGCTTGAGAACCAAACAACAGTTCTCCTGCAAAAGGAACAAAAGCCAAATTATTATGGGATTTCTGATCAGCCTCCCAATATTTTAATCATAATGATCTTCTTGCTGTGGCTATTGTGTTCATACTTCTGGTCCCAAATGCCATACCTTCATGGTCAGCATCAGCTAGATATTTCAAAACCTTCTGAATTTTCCCTACTGCTTTCCCTATGCAAGGCCAGAGAAGTAAACAAGAACACATTAACCCTTCAGACAGGAACAGACAGAGCTGTCTTGGGCAGTCACACTCAACACTCTCCTTCTTGTTTCGTAGCTATCTCGCTTATTGGAAACTGCAGGAACCATCATCCCCAACCTGTTAAGCATTTGAGTATGGTTGACAGCAGAAAGAGGTTTTGTAAACACATCAGCTAGGTTCTCCTGCAAAGCACAAAAGGTCAAAGCTATAATCTTGTCTTGAACAGACTGTTTTACATTTTGATACTTGATATCCACATGTTTGGTTCTAGACTTAACTCTATCACTTACAGCCATTTGAATACACGCTTGGGAATCACAGAAGACGTTCACAGGCGTGTTTACATGTATGTTCATATCCTTCATCATTTGCAAGAACCAAACCAACTCATTACACAGAGAAAACAAGCTGGCAAACTCAGTTTCAGCAGTGGAAGTTGCTAGAGTACTTTGTTTTTTCACTTTCCAATCAATTAGAGCCTCACTATATTTCACAACATACCCAGAAGTGCTTTTGCGGTCTGACACATCTTCTGCAAAATCACTATCAGAATAGCAAACAATTTCTGGCGTTTGAACAGGAGTGATGCACAAACAGTGATCCATGGTACCTTTTAAGTATCTCAGTACCCTTTTTACACCTTGCCAGTGGTATTGAGTGGGCTGAGACTTGCCCTCCCCAATATGTTCACACTCAGGGCAATGTCAGGCTGACAGGACTTGGCTAGATAGAGAAAACTTCCAATTACAGATTGATACAACTTTTTGTCCAAAAACATTACATCTTTAGTATTTTTACAAAATCCTTGAACCACTGGCATTTTCACACTTTTACAATCAGTCATGTTACACTTTTCCAACAGTTTTACAACTTTCTGTTTCTGGTTCAGCAGGAAACCATCCTTGGTCTTCTGTATTTCTATCCCAAGGTAATTTTGAACTGGCCCCAGATTCTTGATCTGGAATTTCCTGCCTAGTTCACTGGAAAACACTTGCACCTGTTTTTGTGTGTCACAGATCAAACACAAATCATCCACATACGCCAAAAGAATTTCTAGACATTCTCCTGTACCTCTGATATACACACAGGGATCAGCTATGCTCTGTTTGAACCCACACTCTTGCAAAGCTTTGTCTAAACACAAATTCCAACAACGAGCTGACTGCTTGAGCCCGTACAGAGACTTGTGAAGTTTCCAGACCAGGTTTTTTCTCTCCTGGACAACAAATCCATCAGGCTGTTTTAAGAAGATTTCTTCTGGCATCTCTGCATTGAGATAAGCAGTTGTGATATCAAAGTGTGTGACCAGGGATTTTAGCTGTGCTGCAATGGCCAGCGCCAGTCTTATGGACTGCATTTTGACTGTTGGTGCAAATGTTTCATCATATGTCTGATCATCTTGGTTGAAATCCACGGGCCACCAAATGAGCCTTGTGTTTAACTTGCCCATCAGCAGTGGTCTTTAACTTATAGACCCACTGGCAATCAACAGGATTGACACCCTTTGGGAGTTCACATAGGGTATACACTTTGTGCTGAGTGATGGAATCAATTTCATTCTGCATGGCCTCCCACCAGGGCTCTGCCTGGTCTTTGGGTATTTGACCTACTTCTATGAAACTAGCTGGCTCACAATTCACCAGACAGGCACACACTGTCAGGGATGAGGGGAATATCTTTTGGGAGGTTTACCCTTTGTTTTTCTCTGACCTCCTGAAACTTGAACTGGCTGGTCTTTTTGACCATCATCATCATCCATGCTGCGGGACCTTTTTGCAGCTCGCTTCTTTTTTTCCCTCTGAGCCGCTTCTCCCCCACGGCACCCCCCTCCTGTGCTGGCTCTGACTCAAGCTCAGTTTTAACCCCTGAGGGACCAGGAACTGAGGCGGCAGGCTGCTTTGGGCGAATATGAGGCTCACAAGAAACAGGAAGGAAAACTTCAGAAGCTGCTTGAACATGCAACCAGTTTGCATGTTCCTCAAAAGTTGCATTTCTGGATACTACACAGAACCCTTTTCCTGCATAAAACTGGTACCCCTTGCAATTTGGTTGGTACTCCAACCTCAAATGCTGAGCTTTTTTGCTTCTCCTTTCTTCCTTTGGTTCTTGGGCATGTGAACTCAGGCAAAACTGCCAAACACTTTCATGTGAGCAATGGAAGGCTGCTTGCCAAACAGATGCTCATATGGAGTGGTCTGAAAGGCGGAACTCCAAAGTCTGTTGTATATGTAACTGGCAGTCAGAATTGCTTCTCCCCAGAAATTCAGAGGCAAATCTGCATTACTGAGCAGGCTGTGCATGAGAGTTTGCAACACTCCACCGGTTCTTTTGGCTATTTCATTTTGAAAACTTGCATGGGTGGCAGTGGTCCTGTGCACAATGCCCTTGCTTTTGAACCACTGTTGCATACTCTCAGCCAGAAAACCTCCTTCACGGTCTGTTTGGAATGCTTTCACCTTAGAATCAAATTGTCTCTCAACATAAGCACACTAGTTTTTAATTATTTGACACATTTCAGACTTCTGTTTCAACAAATAACAAAACATGTATCTGCTGAAATCATCTACTAACACCAAGAAATACTTAGCTCCCCCTAAGCTATTTTGAGACATGGGACAACTACATCAGCATGTATAAGTTGGAAAGGAGCAGTAGGAACTCGTGAACTGGACCTGGAAGCAGGAAGCTGCATAGACTTAGACTGTTTGCAAATGGCACAGTCAAGAAAAGTATCACAGGATTTCAGAGAACATCCCTTGCAGCTGTCTGCTAACTTTTTCAACATAGGAAAGCTAGCATGTCCCATCCTTCTATGTAGCAAATGGATGCATTCATCATGCTGTGGTTTGTTATCATACACAGCACAAGCATTGTGTCTAGGCTTGAGTTTGTACAGTTTCTCAGTTAACTCTGCTACAGCACAAACAGCACCATCTTTCAGTACTTTGCCCTCACACTTAGTGAACAAAACCTCAAACCCATTTTGAGTCAACTCTGAAACAGAGAGCAGACAGAAATCAAGTGAAGGCACATACAACACATTATCAAAGTACAAATCTAATGCAGGAACATAAGCAGACCCCGCACCCTTGACTTTAGCTTTAGTCCCATCAGCCAGGGCAACAGTGGCAATACTGGCTGGATTCAAAGTCTTGAACAAACCTTCACAGTTGACCAGATGCTGAGAACACTCACTGTCCAGCAGCCAAAAAACTTAAGCAGTGTCCTGGGAGTTCTCAGAAACCATACAGTCTGTTACAATAGCAACTCATGGACGGCTCCCACGAACTCCTCTGAAGCCTCTGCCTCAGCTCCGGGCACCTCTCCCACCTTACTTCTCCAGCGGACAGTCCCTCTTGAGATGGGAGGTAGAACCACAGCGGTAGCATCTCCTCACAGCATGAATTCTCACCAGCGCCTCAGGTCTGCACTTACCAGCCAAGGTAGATCCCCTACCAGGTCCTGGATCTGCAGCAGCAGGCAGCTGTGGGGGTTGCAGGGCATTCCTCTGGGCACATCTGTCCTCTTTCTCCAGCAGACGAGAGGTCACATACGCCACTGTCAGGTCCCGCTCTGGAATAACTTCCAAGGTAGCAACTATCACGTCCCAACTGGGATCCAGTGAACTCAAGATGCAGTAAGCCTTATCAGTTTCAGCCAAAATCTTCCCCCTCTCATGAAGTGCAACAAAAACCTCAGACAGTGTCTGCAGATGCTGCTTGAGCAGCACACCTGGCCTCAACTTCATTTCATACAGCCTCCTCGCTGAGGGATAATTTACTGCCAGCTGTCACCCGTACATAGGTATTGTGAAGGGCTCGCCAACACTTGTGAGGAGTGTCTATATCCCGGATATGCAACAGCTGGTCATCTTCCAGACAGAAAAAGAAGCGACATGGCCTTTTGCTTCACCTTAGCTGCATCGGCGGCATCTCTTGGGAGCGGATCAGAAAAGCTCCCCAGACACCTTCCCCACGGAGAAACATTTCCATTTTGACTGACCAAGTGGAGTAATTTGTGCTGTTCAGCCTCGTCAAAGGCAAGCCGCTTATTAACCTTTGCTGCATGGCCGCTCAACCCCCGGCAGCAGCCCCACAGCACAAGACTTGAAAAACTCTGGCAGACAGGCACCATCAACAAAAAACTGAGCGCAAAAACACTCCAACACTCTGGCACTGCCAGGATGCGTAGTGGAAGCGTGCTGGGCCCATAACCAGTAAATGCAGTGGGCATGCTGTGATGCTAGCATGACCCACAGTGTAGCTGCACTTAAAAGGAAGAACCAAAACTTGTTAAGTCCCATGAAAAACCTCAAGGAAAAACCTGCCAGAGAATGAGGCCATCTAGTTTGTCTAAAAACTACTTTGTGTATTGAAAGCAAAGCTGGATTACATGTTGAGCAATGCAACTAGGTGATATCCATGTCTGAACAGGAGCACAAAAGAACAGAGAGAGAACAGAATAATATAGCATAGAATAGAACTCTGCCTGACTGCAGGCAGCACTTAAGTACACAGGTGTAAACATTTCTCAAAGCATGGGAACGGAAAACTCTTTTAGACAAAACTACCACATTGTTTTGAAAACCAACTCAGAGAAACTCTGAGAGAGATAACACACATTCTGAGTAAGCTGGGAAATGCTAGGAGCTGCGTTTCCACGGTAACGTGAGGCCAGAGATGTAAACAAGAACACATTAACCCTTCAGACAGGAACAGATAGAGCTCTCTTGGGCGGTAACACTGAACACTTTAAACATTGCTTGCACACCTAATTCTTGAGACTCTAAAATATCCTAAGTCCACAAAACAGCAGCTACAGAAGCTCTTATTGCCACTGCCGCTGACTCATGGGCTTTCTTCAATGCTGTCTCTGCTCTCCTCTCATCGACTTCCTTAAGCTGGGTGTCCCCTTCCTTAGGAGCAATCACTCCTGACACTAATCCGACTATCGGGGCATCCACGAGAGGAATCTTAAGGAAGTCCATATCCTTCTTTTGAAAAGAATACAACTTGTGACTGAGACCCAGCAATTTCTTTGAATTCCACTGAGATGACCATTCATTCAAAAAGAAATCTTTAAATAAATCTGGCATAGGAATTTCCACACCTTGTGTTTCCTTCTTTCTTATCACTGAAGCAATTCTATCACTAAGTTCCTTAGTACTCTCTTTACCCATTTTGGTATTTTCCAAACCTAAAGTCTGCAAAACCCTTTTAAGACGACTTTGGAAATTCTCTCCCTCAAACAATCTATCAGACAACATTTCTTCCCCCTTTTCTACTTCTGAAGAAAACACATCATCCTTCTCCTCTAATTCCATTAAGTCATCACTATTTTGACCATCATCCTGAGGCACATTTCCCTCTTAATCTTTCTATTTTTAATTTGCCTAGGAACCTCAGTTTCCAATTTTTCCCTTTCTCTCTCATTAAGCATACTTTGGCTGTTTTCTTCCAATTTTCTTCTTTTTACTCTTAGGCCATCCTGTTCATCATGTACTAATTCATCTGCTTCCAATTCATTATTTTCAGTATTTTCATGAGGTAATTCATTTCTAATTGCACCTGTGTTAAAATAATTCATTCTCTTATTTGATGACACATTCGATTTTGATTCATTTGATTTTGAACATTAAAAGTATTCCATAAATTCATCATGTTAAATAAATTCATCTGTGTTAGCCAATCAGACATATTGTAACTTATTGCAGGCAATGTTGATCTAAACATATTCTGCAACTGTGCCTGTATCGTTTCTTTAACAATTTGGTTTATATTTGAACACATATCCCCTTGAAATTGATGTCTTAAATGCAAATCCACTTGCATATTTGATTGTTCTACTTCACAAGAAAAGCTATTCCCAGAAGGTATATCCATCATCATTCTTTACATACATTCCTTAAAATCAGAATTCATTTTAAAAGGACCCAACATAGAAATATTAGCCTTGCCAGTGTCCATCGCCTCTTCCCTGTGTGTCACTGTCTTTCCTGACTCCCCTTGCTGGTATGCTACCGGGACAGTCGCTTTTCCTGTCATGTGCTGTTTTGAAGCTTCTGAAGCAGGTGCAGTCTGCTTATCCCGATCATGCTGCCTGTCCGTTGCTGGGGAAACAACTGAGCTTGTGTGAGATGAAACTCCACCCTCTCCCAGCAGTTCCTCATGGCATCTGGCATGCTCCAGAGCCATCTTAGAATTCACTAATTCAAGATGGTGTCTGGAACTCACTGTGGTAAGTTTAGAGCTTTTGACCACTGATCTATCAAAACACTCAACTTTCTTTCTCTTTCTTTCCATGCTACCCTTCTGAGCCTCTTTCCCTTACCAGACACACTGACCTGTTTTTTCTGCTTTTCAGCATTTTTTAATTCCTCTGGTTTGCTCTCACTCAAGCTCAGAAACATCTGTCTCAAATCAGGATCTTTGCCATCGTCCAGTACCTGCGCCTTCATGGTATTTTGGATGGAAACAAGTTCGTCTTTGCCCTGGACTTGCTGTTTTGCTGTCCCTTGGGCGGAATCAAACTGCTCCTCATCTGCCACCCACTGACTAGCAGTGGACAAGATGGAATTTTCCATTAATTTTATTTGTCTATTTTCATTCGTATTCTTTTTCTCCTGCTCCATTTCTCTTCTCTAAAAAAGCTAAATAGTAGATGGGACCTAAAAAACGCATCTGGCTGGTACGGTATGCAGGAGATTAAAAAACTGACAGGATGGGACCCGGGGCCAATGGAAAAAACTGATTTAGAATTCGAAGGCTCCTGCATTGGGCTGGCTTGAGGGATCAAGACCCAATTGTGGTGGATTGATCCTCCTGCCATCTCAAGAATGAATAATTGCTATACTTTCCCCCCTGCAGAGTATTTCTACACAGCTCATGCCCAACATTCACATATCCTGACATGCTTGGGGAAGCTATTCTGCACAGAAATACACATGTGGTTTTCGTGTGCAAACTGTAAATAGGACAATGTCAGGGGAGTTATAAAAGAGAATTATTAATCTTCAACAGAACTAGTGGATTCAGAATAAGAATAATGGTATTTCTATCAGGCAGGAGTGTTCTCTTTGACAAAGGGGGCCTCCAACTCCAATACCTGTCTGGCTGTGGTGATGGTAACTAGTAGTGTGACTTTAAATAACAGGATGCAGAGGAGTATCTCCGAAGGGTAGCTCAAAGGGATGCCTAACAAGTGCCTTCAGGACCAAATTGAGGTTGCATGTAGAGAAGCTGTGAGTCACCAGTGGGGAGAAAAAAGAGGCTACTCCTAGGAAGTGTTTCAAGTGTGAATGGAAAAGATGTGCCTGTCTCTTGGGATAAAGAATATGGCAGAAAGGAAAGAAGACTCCCTCCTGGGGGTGACTGGTGTAAGGACCAAGTACATGCCTGCCTGCAAGAAGGAGAAAGACTCCCTAAGGCTTGCCTGAGATATGACTTCAACATCAACCAGGGAAAGCCTTCTAAGTGGTCTCATACATTTGCTATGTAGAATCCTGAAGAAAGCCCAGAGGCAGCAACAACATTTGGCAGGGTGAGAAGGTAAGAAACCTTGTTCAGGAAGGCCTGGAAAGCAGTTTGCAGGCTGCTAATTTGAGTCACTCTGGACCAGAGTGCAGAACTAGGCCCTGTAGAAAACAGAGGAGATAAGAGTCTGGAGATAGGAATCTGAAGATCAGAAGGTCCATTTTTAACCTTTCCAAGAAAGAAAATAAAAGCAGAGCAAGAGGACAGCTGGATAATTCTGATTTGCAATCATGTGATCTTGCCTCTCCTAGACCAGTGGTTCTCAACCTGTGGGTCCCCAGATGTTTGTGGACTTCAGCTCCCAGAAGCCCCAGCCACTATGGTCAATGCTCAGGGCTTCTGGGAGCTGAGGTCCAAAAACATCTGGGGACCCACAGGTTGAGAACCACTCTCCTAGACGGTGGGTGGAAGAAAGCTCACACTTCTAGATGTCTTCTGTATCACCTCCCAAAGAGCTTCATACCAAGGTCATATCATTTCCTACCTTTACTGTGCAATCTTGTGCCTGTTTACACAGAAGTAAGTATTACTGAGCTGGAATATTTCCCTACGTAGATGAGTATAAGATGACAATCTTAATGGGCTGAGATGGTTTGCAGAATGGATTTTATAAACAGCAGACAGCTGGATATTGACAGAAAAGTGGTACTGCTAGAACCTCTCTACTGCACTGGTGCAACAAGAGTGGCCTTTAAAGCTTTTTGTTGATAGAACACAACATAACTACCATGTTACTTATAGTATAGTTCCACACTATATTATTGAATGTATATCTTCTATTTTATTCATTACGCATAGTTGCTCCTAGAATAAATGATCCTCCTTTTCATTGTAGAAGAAGGAAAATTTTCATTACAAAGTAAGCTTCCTAGCTTACCTGCTTTTGAGGGCTGCAGACTATATTCATGGAATCTAGTTGTGCCGGGTGGTTGGGGAGAGAATACTGATGAAAGTCTGAGCTTTTCAGCTGTAAATTAAAATACAACAAATCTGTGTTTGTGAAAGACAGAGAGAACACAGTCCAATAATTCTAATGGAAATAAGAACAAAAAAATGTTTAAAGTTCTTCAGAAAACAAGAAAATGTAATATATATGCCATTAAATTCTAGTTAATATTCTAAAGCCAACATATGCTAATAGAAAAATCATGCACTACTATAACTTATTATTTAGAAAGCTTTATCCCATTTTCCAGTACAAAATACTCACAGCAACTAACAAACACAATTGGAATCAAAATTTTATTTTTTTAAAAAATCAGGTCATTGAAATTATAAAAATAGCCAAACTATGAAAATCAACTCCATTTCCATTGCTTTTACCAGTAAAAGCATTTCTATTTGTGACCATATTTGTGAAACCAGTTCTGCAACTGCATGAATAAGTGGTGAGGGCAGAAAGTCAGAAAGTGACCATGAGGCCTAAATGAAGCTGAGCCATGTTAAACAGTTTGCTTAGCCACAGAAAATGTTGACGTTTCTAGGATTTCATGTTAAGTTAAAACAAAACAAGCTGCTGTTAAGTTGTACAAAACAACAACATATATATATATATATATATATAAAAATCTGAGCTGCTTTCAAAAACATCTTGACATATGCTGCTGAGGTAACAGCCAGAACATCAGAATAAGCTACAAAGAACAGGTACAGTACATTGTCTGGAAGTAGCACTCTCTCCTTACTGATTAATTTGTTTGTATGCCACAACCTTTTGTTGTTCTGTTGCTGCAGCTGCATGTTTTTGTAAGAATTCTATATAAAGTTAGTTTAATTGCTTGCTTGATGTGGAACCCTGAGCTATCAAGCCAGAGTCCACCTAGCACTATGTTGCTGAATAAACTGCTGACTTTAAGCTACTGTCAAGCTCAGTTCAAGAACATTAAAGGTAAAAGAAGGTTCTCCTTCACATGGCAGAGTCAGCAACTGAGACAAGGATTCTGCATTTGGAAATAATGTGTATTTCCATCCAGGCAGAACTATACCCCATCCCACCTCCCACAGGATTCACCTTCTTCCTGCTTCTACCCCCACAGTGATGTGATGGCTAGATACAGGAGAAGACAGCAGAGGAGAACATATGATCCTACAGCTGGGATTACAATGATGATATCCTCTAAGAATTCTGCAGGATCCCCAGGAGATCCTAGATGCCTTTGCTGTTCTGTGCCCAGCTATTCAGACATAGCTGGATGCTCCTCTGACACTCCATGCTCTCTTCCAGCTTCCAAATGGCTATGTTGGAGGAAAGGTGAAATTTGAGAGGGTGGGGTTATTGCATGGAGGAGGTGTTGAATTTCTTCCTCTACAAGAAGCCATGTGCCAGTTTTATGCTGATGTATATCACTAACATAATGCTCATCTGTGTTAATCTCCTTCTTTTTTCATAGCATAGAACCAAGTATCCATGGGCACAATATCATTTGTGCTGGTCAAATGACACTTGGGTACTAGTCAAGGTCTCAAACTACAGTAATAAACAAAATCCATGGGAAAAACTCTTGTAAATATGAGTTAATTTTACATTACTCAATCCTTATTAGATTTTTAAAAGCATCTTTTTATGTACTGTTGACTTTCTAGTAGTTAATTAGTTACTTCAGCTCATGAGTCCTCCTTTAACAAATTAATCTCTGAATAGTGTACAATAAAACAGTAATTCTGGGCTAATTTGAAATACATAAAAATGACAAAGGTCTTTTAAGTTGTCATGCCATGTAATTTTTTTCCTTGAGATAAATATTCTTTAAAAAAACAAGAATTGGAAAAAGAAATGTTTGGATGAAGCCATTGACTTGCAACTTCTTATTTAAACTGAAGCTGCTTCTTACAAAATTTTTAACTTTTACAACATTTACTAAATATAATCTTAAAAATTAAAATAAACATAAAATATACATAATAATCTAATACAATGTAGGCACACAATTATTTTTCTTTAGGGTCTGTCTTTATGCATTGGGAATCTTTGTGACTATGTTCCAATAGCTGAAGTGGGAAGGGCTACTAACTAAACAGAAGTGATCTATCTCACTACTTCATTATTCTTCCTATTATCTGGGGTTATAATTGAAGGAATGCCAAACCATCAACAGCAACAGTAATACACACTCTCATGTCTCAGTTTAGGGCAGTCAGGAAGAAGTGGGGAGAAGTCATCCAGAGATATTCCACAATCTCTTACCTGTTCTGATTTTTTTTAAAAAAAAAAAATAACTGTAGCAACAAAATACCCTATACAATGATTCTCAAGACTGTCTTTGTACACAGTGATACCATTAATTCATGACCTACCTAGAATAGGTGGTGGCTGTTGTTGTTGTTGTTGTTGTTGTAACTGTTGCTGAGTAGTTTGCAATGTTTGTTGAAGATTTGCTTTCTGTCCTAGAATCACTGTCTTGTAAAAATCGTGTACTTCTTGCAGAGCAATATCCACTGAAAGAAAGCCATAGTAGATTTAAGTCAATAAACATGACAATAAACTTTTAAAAGACCCTGGACATACTATATACTAATCAGATTTAATCGCAGGGAATGAGGGGCTGATACTGACCCTGAATGATCATTCTAGGAAGACTGTAGGAGCAGTCCACATTCATTCCACTTCTCCTTCAGTCATGCAAACTGGTTCAACTTGACTAAATTTAAGTCCCTGGAATTCCCATATATGAACATTTCACTTCAAAGTAGATTGATGCGACTTTGCTAACTACAAGGTTAATTTCTCCTCTTGAATTCTGCTATCTTTCTTGCTATACACTCTTACCCTTATTTGTTGCCTAAATCAGGATTCTGTCATCTGCTTATTCTTCAAGCCATCCCCAACTTCCCTCAGGATACCCATCTATACTTACCAGGATGTCTCTCTGGACTTATGTCAGAACCTGCAGGGCTAGGCAACTGTGGCAAAGAAGTTCTACTCTCTGACGGCGTAAATTTTTTCTTAAATGCTAGTTCTATTTCCTTCTCTGTAAGGACAATGATTAAAACACAGCAAAATGCTAATTAGGCATTGACAACCAAGAAAAACAAAGCTATGAAGTGCTGAGTATTCTGTCCTTAATCCAGTAAAAGACATGGTTTACTTAGACCTGTAATGGACTATATGTGATTACTACATATGTTTTTATAGTTCTAGAGCATGTATTTATGTCTTGTGTATCAAATATGGGAGTCTTTAATACCACTAAAATCTTATATAGCCCACAGAACTATTTATATACCAGTACTTACAGTATTCCTTTCCCTGTCAGATAGGTGACCGGCACTACTACCATTTAGGATTTGAACCGTGCTTCTTGTTGCACATCAGAAATTTTATGTTAGCAGCCCCTTTCTACATGCTACTAGAGAATGGGTTATTCATTCAAACAGATAATTCTTTGCTGATCACACTGAATGAAAAAAAAAATCTCACCCAGTAGTATCTTGTTTAACTTGAAAGAAATGCTCTAATGGTTAAGCAACTAATGGGTAATGGATATGTTCAAATGTGCACTGCATGATGATCTCATTTCATATGGGACCTAAATTACTGACCTCCCAATTATACAGTGTAATTAAAAGACAATTCGTATATGTATTATGTCTGTCTTGCACATTCTAGATGGGGGTGCTCCTTCTGAAGGACCCAATTTATAGCCTGTGGGTGCTCTCAGACCCAGCATTGTTCCTAGAAGACTAGGTGCCTGGTGTGGCCGGAAGTAACTGAACCCCTTTCTAGAGAAGGTGAATTTGGCCACAGTGATCTAAGCTTTATTTACATCTTGATTAAACTGTTGTGATGTTCTTCCTGTGGCTCCCTTGAAAAATGCTAAGAAACTACAGATAGTTCATAATGCAACAGACAGACTGATGCCTGGTGTTCACTTTAGAGACTATGGCTATTTCCGCACTACGCTGTTATAGTGTATTATTCCACTTTCAACATCCTGTGTAATGCTGAGGTTTGTAGTTTACTGAGGCCAAACAGCTCTCTGGCTGAGAATTCTAAATGCCTCTCCCTAAAGTGTAAATCCCAGGATTCCATAGGACGTTGAAAGTGGAATAATAGCACTATAACAGTGTAGCGTAGAAATGGCCTCTATGTTAGTGGTCTTAAGCTGATTTCACTGGCTTCCAGTTTGTTTCTCAAGTTGATGGTTATGATGTAAAAAGCCAAAAAGGATTGGGGGACAATTTGTTTGAAAGACCAACTCCTCCTGCTCAAACTTGCTTGATTTTGAAATTTTCAGTGGACCCTCTGTTGCTCATCCCAGCAGCCCAAGAAATTAGGATGGTGAGTCCATGAGGGAAATTCCCTTCTAAGGAAAATCAGACTGAACGGGAGACAAAATTGAAGTATTTTGTATGGCTTTTGTGTGGCTTTTTGTGTGGGTTTAAAATTGTTTTAACCTATTTTTAAGGAATATTTTTAGCCACTTTATTGTATATCACTTTGGATAATTATATATACTCCATGTGTATGTGATTTCAAGTCAATGGTCAACTTATGGTGGCCTCATGAATTTCATAGGTTTTCTTAGGCAAGGAATACTCATAGATAGTTCCTTCCTCTCAAATATAGCGTACAGCATCTGCCATTCATTGGCTTCTCCCATCCAAGTACTTACCAGGGCTGACCCTGCTTAGCTTGCAAGATTGGATAGGATATGGTACTTTTAGGGTTTTTAAGTTCATTATTACTGTAAGGGAATAAAATATAAAATTGTGGTGTTGCCTTCTATCTATGTTGTCTACAGACATTGTCTCAGATTTTTTCACAAGAAAAGGAGTCATTATACTTTTCAGTTTTGAAGGAAATGTAAAATATAGTTGATTTAGGAATAATCATACACAATCCTACATTTCCTTCAAAACTGAAAAGTATAATGACTCCTTTTCTCATGACAAAATCTGAGAAAATGTCAATAGACAACATAGATAGAAAGCAACACCACAATTTTATATTCTATAGTATTATCAAAGAAATGTGGAATATCAATAATCTAATGAATTACAGATTATATTCTATTCCTACACATGTCTTTGTCATAACCTTAATCAGTTCAATCAGGCTCAGGTTAAGAAGCATGAATAGGATTGTGTCCTTACTTACCTAAAAGTTTGTCCTGCTGGTCCTGGACTGCAGCATTGAATTCTATTTCTGCTTTTCTGTGATGTGCAGAGGTATGACCAGGCTTGCTTTTCTTAATCACTAAATGGATCATTTGCAGGGGGGGGGATGTATACACACAAAATTAACTGTGGGTACAATTTTGTAATCAAAGACCTAGATCACAAGTTGACAATGGTTGATTGATTGCATGCATCCCTTCCTGCTAAAAAAACCCGCTCAATGTTCTAGAATATGAGTGGGCAACTTTCTGAAATCTGCAGGCTGCACATGAAACTGTGAGGGTGCATTTTGTCACATGGCTCCCCAAAGTCCTCCCCAGTTGAAAACAGAAAAACTTATACAACTGAAAAAGGCGCTTCATACTTTCCAGGGCTGTGGGAAGGCAAGTTCACAAGGTTTTCAGCTTCTCCTCTACATGATTTAGGTATAGGAGCTGCTGTTTTCCAAAAATCAGTGACAAGGTCCACTCTTTGCTCATCCATGTTGTACAATGTACTCAAGCTGGCACCACAATACAACTGATTTCAAATTACTGTATAGACTGCCATATGGTGAGAGGCATTAATCTGTTGCTTTGGTAAGTGCACTGCTTCATGGCGAAACAGTAGTGAGAAGCTACAGCTTTTTATCAGGAAGATGTTCAAAAAATGATACTACTTTTTCCCATAGAAAAGGTAATAATGGACCATACTGATAGTTATCCACACAAAGAGACAAAGCTGTCACTGAATGCACTTTCTTGCCTAACATGGCTAGCCTGCAGATATCCAGCTTTATCTGTATAGAGCAGTGGTTCTCAACCTGTGGGTCCCCAGATGTTCATGGACTTCAGCTCCCAGAAGCCCCAGCCACTATGGTCAATGCTCAGGGCTTCTGGGAGCTGAAGTCCACGAACATCTGGGGACCCACAGGTTGAGAACCACTGGTATAGAGGAATCAGTGAGAGCAGACTGAAGCCTTGAAGTCTGAGTCCACTTTAACTGTCATGGAACATAGAACATATTTTAAACAAAACATTCTGTTCTTACCAGGTATTTTACTTATTTGTATTTGTAGCCCAGACAACGATGGTTTGAACAGCTGATGTTCTGATGGCTCAGTTAGGATAATTCTCCGTTTGCTTACCACTCCTAAAAGATCTCTTGGTGCTGAAAGAGATTATTCATATATAGCATGGAAACAATAAACATGAATAACTAGCCCAATGTGCTGTTCCAAATGAAATACTATTAAAAACCTGACAACAGGCCCTTATAGCAATTCAATATCCCATATACAAATTTAAAATTTGCTGGTGACTGAAAGCTGTGCCTAGCCATCCAGTAAAATAACAACAACAACAACAATAATAAAAATTAATATTCAAAAGGGGTCAGGAGCTACATGGCTAGCAAGAGAGTAGCTGTTGTCTCCATCATCTCCAACATCTTCAGACATAATGTTGAGGAAGTTGCCAAATGTAGGTTTAAACCAGGGGTGGGCAAAATGAGATTGTTGGACTGCAGCACCCAGCATTCCTCATCATTGGCAATGCTAGCTGTGACTGATGAAAGCTACAGACCAACATCTGAAAATCACATTTTCCCACTTCTGCTTTAAACATACCACAGTATTCTAAATGTGGATGCTACACTGAATTGTGGTCAGTTTGAAATCAGGCATAAAAAAGAACTACCATGTAGCATGTAAGAGAAGGGGGATTAAACACAAGCAACAAGCTCACTGTAGCTTTTTCAAATAGTTAGAAACCACAGCTTCCTACTATTCTGAACTACACTTCTTGATTTTCTTAGTACTTTGGTCAACCCTAATTTTTATCTTTTTCTATTGGGGCACAAAAAAACAAAACAAAACAAAACTCTGGGACTTCCTGAATTTTAAAAAAAATCTCCTGTATGAATTTTTTCTACGCACCAACATATCTCGGTTTTTCCATTTTCTCTCCTTCAAAAGCAGCTTGCAGATCTTTAATATTTGCTTCTAGTTTTGCAGCCAAAACCCTTTGTTTTGTTGTCTTCTCAGCTATAAACAAAGTTCCAAATTACATGAACTACAGAGGATTACAGGCACTAGTTATTTTTGAAAATATTTGAATACCACTGCCAGTTTTTTCTAAAGTTCATTTGCAGGCATATGAAATTAAAAAAGTATATACATATTTGCCTTCTCAAAATTCTGTAACATTCGAAGCAATACACAGCAGATGCAGAGCAGTTCTGAATGCAGTCCTAACGCATGAATAGTAAGAGCTGAACCACTGCACCAGGTACAACTGGTATACTGCCTGTGGGGATTCCATTTAGGTTGTGTGTATGTAAAGCATTTGTAAAAGCCACCAAAGGGAAGTGCAACAAACCAAAGTAATAAAAACAGTAACACAGACATTGTAATCAAGTATAAAACCATTATTAAAACACCAAGAAGAATAAAATATGCTGAACAATTTAAAAAAATTTCATGTCTTGAAAAGAAAAGGAAGTCAAGACACAAATAACAATTACTCCTTGATGCATTGTCTGTATATATGTCTACATCTTTTTTTTTTCAACAATGAGTGAGTGAGCGAGCATGCATTACCGCATGCCATGGTTTTGGTCTACAGACTGTAGTATTTTTCACAGTGTTTCTATACTGCTCAAGCAGTCTGCTGCAATACATTAAAGAAGGAGTATGGATTGCCTCTCATACAGAAAAACAACAACATGGTTGTATTTTTAGGTCAAAAATTCTGTAAAAATGTGTGGAATTTGTTAAAGGGGACTGTATTGTTATTGTTATTATTACTACTACTACTACTATTATTATTGTTATTTCTATTATTTACTGCTACTCACCATCTTGTCTATATTTATCACTTAAAGTAGGAGCACCTGACTGCAGAAAGTCTATTGGAACTGCCACAAGATATTTATCCAAAGGAATTTTTTCTTTTGATATGTCACGCAGACCTCTGTCTGGGAAAAAAATTAAACAATTGTATTCAGGAAATATTCATATATTTAATTATTCCTCTCCAAGAATACTGATAATTATACTACACAAGCACTAAAAAATACAGTATCTTTCTAAAAGCAACTGATCTATAGTTGCTGTATTAAAAAGTCTTCATCCTGCAGATTTCATCCTGTACATTTTGCAGCAGATGTCTCAAGCTTTTCAACAAGTGTGCACTAAGAACTAAGCTACTATAAATCCCTCTGACAAATGTATGGTACACAATTTCAAATACAGTTCTGTTCATTAAATTAAAAAGCCTGCTTTTAGAACCAGGCCCTGAACAATTTATTATACAGAAAGGTAACAAACAAAAATAAAGACAAGGTTTAGCATATTATCCATCCTCACAAACTTGGACAATTAATTAACTCTGCCTACCCCAGATTTCATTCCAATAAAGAAGATAAACACCAATAAATGCTGTTTATTTAAGTGACAAAAATCAAACAAACCATATTTCTCTGCTTAATTTAACTTGGATGAAGGAAATACCCTGCTTGAATTTGATTTTTTTAACCCAGTATAACACTTAAAATTAAATTCCAGCTTTTTAATTAAAAAAAAAACCCAGCCATTTTTTTCATTATGTATCTTACAAAGTTTCTCAATTAAGGCTAGGCAGTAGCTTTCTCAGGTGAGAAGTACCTGTGGAATGTGGAGTGCCTACTGTGGCCATTCCAATTTTCACACACTAGTGTAAAACTTCCTCTATCACTGCATTGGAAACTCTGTTTGGGCCCTCCTTGCATAAGCGGCTACCCCAAGCCCCAGATACAGCCCTTTCCCAAAGACAGGGCTAACAGAAAGAACATGTCCACACTGTGGTGACCACTCACTCAGGGCCAAAGTCAGATGAGCAGAGTGGAAGAAGGGAGCAATGCTTCTACATCCTTGCCACCCATTCTCCACTATTAGACTACTGTCTTCTCTGGCAACATTTGAACCCTGCCTGGACTAAAGGGACCTGGATTTGTACCGGTCTACCAGCATTACTAAGTCTTAAGACAGATCTGGACAATAGCTGGATTTTATTTTATCTTTTTTAAATAGGATATCATTATTATTTGTTTCTTTGTCACAGTCATCCTAAATGCAACCTAAATCTTGAACAACTCTAATCTATTTAATAGCCAGGTTCTTATCATGACTAAATGAGGACTTCTGTAACTTTAATATCAGACCAGCCTTTTTCTCTCCCTCCTCCCTTTTGCTGCTTTGTTCTTAGAAATGTGATACCATACTAACTTTTCTGTAACACTTTGGTTGATCCTAATAATGATATTGTCTGACTATGTGTCTGATTCATTTTTTTATTATGATCAATGGGACTATCTTTTCTTTTCCGGGAGACTCCTCAATATCAAACCATGAATTGTTTTTATTTCCATTTGCGTATTATTGCTTTCTTTTTTAAAACAAGGATGGAGACCATGCAGCCTTCTGGATGTTTTTGGACTGCAACCTCCACCATTTCTCACCACTGGCTATGCTGGCTAGTGTTGCTGGAAGTTGCATTCCAACAACATCTGGAGGATCACACTGATTCCAAATCCTGATTTAAAACACAACAGAATTAAGGTCTTGTTGGGGGAGCTCAATTTTTCAGCCTGCTTGAAAGGGAGTGCATTATAGATTATTATCCAGAATTTCAGCAGCAAAACACCTATTTGTATGGTAATGGGCAGAAAACTTGCCTGTTTCATTCTGCATCTACTTAAACAGCAACATGAAGATGTGAAAATTTGGTCTGGGGATCAAGTTTGGATGTAAGGAAACTCATAACCTAATTTAACATCAGGAGCCAGCATGGTGTAGGAGCCAATGTGATGTAGTGGTTTACTACTGGATTACAACTCTGGAGGCCAGGGTTGAGTCCCTGATTGGCTATGGAAACCCCTGAGTGACCTTGAGCAAGTCATATCCCTCAGCCTTAGAGGAAGGCAAAGGGAAACCCCCTCTGAACAAATCTTGCCAAAAACACCTGTGACATATTTGCTTTAAGGTTGCCATAAGTCAGAAATGACTTGAAGGCATGCAACAACAACAATTTCACATTTCCAACTCATGACAGCTTCACGGAGTATGCTTTCCATAGCAGACTGCACACTGTGTGAGAGAAAAAGGAACATAAACAGCCACAGTGTAAAGCTGCCCTGAAGATTTGCAAAGTAAATCAGTGGTTAAATCATAAACTTTCTAAAAGATCCAGCCTTGCACAGTCATCATAGATAGTAGTATAAAATTATGTTCATGACTATTTTTACCAGTTTTTAAGATCTGCAGGGAAGGCTTTCCCTCTGTCCTGCTACTAACATAGGCTTGCAGGATGGAGACTTCTCAATGGTTTCCCACTCTCTGGAACTCTCTTCCATGGGAAGCTAGAGTGGCTCTGGCCCTACTTTCCTTTTGTCAGCAGGCAAAGACGTTTTTGTTTAAACAGACTTTTGATGTGTAAGCAGGGGAGCTTCTTGTTGGGATGTTTTATTTATCTTTTTAAACTTTTGTACATTTTAAAAAATTATTTTATACTATTTTTGAGGTTCTAATTGTTTTTAAATTTTATTGTGGAAGTTTTTTTAACTGACTGCTCCTGGAAGCTTCCCTGGGTCCCACTTTGGGAAAATACAATCAATCAATATTTTCCTATGCCTGCTTTTATGTAGTGCGCACGTGTGTGTGTATATAAATGTGTGTGTGTGTGTGTGTGTGTGTGTGTATCTCAACTTACTAGAACCAAACATAGTCATACTTGGAACAGAAATCAGTGGAATTTTATTTAGTCATATAACTAAGTCATGTCCAAGTGATTTCAAGGGGTTTACTCATAGTAGTACTAAGCCTGGATCCAATCCCATGTGGCTAGCATTCACCAGCTGTAAATGTTACCAGTGGTCTAGGGGAAATCACTCTCTCAGCCTATGTTAGGTTCACAAAGTTATGAGCACAGAACTGCTAAAGGAAAGTTTGAATACTAACATACAATGAAGTGACACGAATTAATAGGAAGACTAAGGAGGACATTTTCTTTTGCAAGGAGATACTGTTCATTTGTAAAGTTTTGAAAAAAGACAATGATGGGTGATGTGTGAAAAAAGGTAAAGGAAGACACAGTAAGAGTGTAATCAGGGATAAAACTGTACTTACCAGGTGTACTGCTCTGTCGAATAATGCCTTTTTCTTGCAGATCTCTAATACTTGATTGCAGGTATGAAAATAAATTTTTCCTTTGTGCAACAAATTCTTCTACTGCTTTTTCTTTAATGTTATCTTTATTAAAAAGCAAATATTAAATATTAAATTTGCCTTCACACAAGATATCTCAATACCAGGGACACCCTCATCCAGAAACTTGAGACAGTGTCATGAAAATACTCCATGTGAAAACAAAATACAATCCTCCCTCCACATTTGTGAGTCTGACCTTCACAAATCTGATTATTTGTGAGATATGTGCATTCCTCACTCCAGGTTTGCAAGGCTTATGTTTAAAATGGCAAAGCTCCCCCACTGCTGGAGGTGTGTCCTCTCTGCCATGTGGCTGCATATTCTGCTGTGTAATGGCTACTGATTGGTCAGGCCCTCTCTTTGCTCCTACCCCTCCTTTCTCAAGATGGCCACTGGAAGCAGCTAAAACACCAGAACTCTGTTCTTCTTCATCTGAGGAAAAAGTACAAATAAGTCCTTTACCGTCTTTCTTTCTTTTGCCAGAGGCAAAAGAATGAGAGGGGGAATTCTGTAGGGGAACTGTGTGTGGGGGGAGTTATTTGTGGTTTTTCCATTTTCGTGAAGGTTCTGCTTCTTGAACCCTCACGAATGTAGAGGGGTTACTGTAGTGCATATTTGTTTATTTGTATTACTTTATTTAATACTTTTCTCTTCTGTTTTTCAAAGAAATACTTCACCAAGATGCTTCAATGAGTAATAAGTTGAAGTAATAAAAATATAAAATATACTTGAATAAAGCAATACAAAGGATTCAAAATATACACATCAATAAAAACCATACACTTATGTTAATTTAAAAGCTGGAACAATGTGAGAAGAAGAACAGGTTGCTTACCTGTAGCCGTGGTTCTTCGAGTGGTTAATTCACACAAATAAGTTGTCTGCGCCTGCATTGTGCAAAACCTTCTAGTGCTATTATGTAAGTGTTTTGGCAGTAGCTCCCCTGCCAATACATGTGACTAATGCTGTTCCCTCTTCAGCCAGGTAGTGGCCCAATCAAAGTGTTTACCAGGCACTGCCAACTGGTTCACTGGGAAATGATGACTGCAACACTCTTCCAGCTGTGTGGTGTGTTCAGAGAAGCAGTTGCAGCAAGACCCCAAGGGGTCTCTCTAGCTGCCTGTCTCAATGTGTTCTCAAGAGTGCTACAGTGGTCATTTCCCAATGTGCCAATTTACATTAGGTCTTATACCCTTCTGTTTTGGCACTGCCTAGCTTAATAGGTAGGTTTGGGGTGATGGATCACTGAAAGTATTTAACATAATAGAACTCCACTGTCACAGCTATGTCTGCCAATGCAGGATCTTGGCCATTATATAACAGTGGATGGATGGATACACAGAAGGACCTATTATTTACAGATGATGTGATCTGATAATAATGACTGTATTTGACATGTTGTTATAATTATATTATTAATCTTGGGAGAAAAAGATAATGATGATTGTACAAGTGGGAATAAAGTATTATTGGTGTATTCAGTATCATTTTGTCACTGAAATAAATGGAAACTAAGTATTTTCAATTATGGCTAGATTATTCCCTAACATCCCAAGCGGGTATGGTTATGTTATATATGCTTAATTTAGTTAGAATACGCTAGTAAAACAGGAAGAAAAGGAAGAGGAAAGGAAAACTTACAAGAAGCTGAAACTGATTTCATAGGAATTTAAATTCACTTTCTTACATTAAATTTCCAGTTATAGATTTTTTTTTGTACTTACTATCAACTGCATATGCTTCTGGATGTTCTATAACAGGCACTATCCATTTATCTACCAGACTCCTCTTTTGTTCTTTTAGACGGTGCACCTTTTTTCCTACAAAAAGAACTAGATTATAATGTAGTCATTGGATTAAAAAGGCTTTTAAAGATTATCCACAACAGTGGCTTATGCTTATTTATTAAACAAATGATATTATGTTTTGCAAAGACTAGCCATCTAGAAAAGTTGTTCAGTCTAATTCAGCTTCATGTACCAGTTAAAGTATATACATGGTCTTTCTTTTGTACTCACTTATACTATCCCAGTGAACAGATGAAAGAGTTCCTGATCCTTCCAGTTTATCCAGTTTTGATTCTAATCTTGAAAGCACTATCAAATCATTTATGTTTTTCTCTAGAAATATAAAAATACATTTAGTCAACAACTGAAAGTATTATTCAATATTTCCTTTAACAGAGGTATTGAGAGATTGGATTTACCGTGAAGGTTTATTCTGGGATGGCAAGAGGAACAATACATCATGGTTGAGTTAATCCCCATGTGCCAACTAGAACAGGAAGGAGTCCAGATTCTTTTCAGCTGTGGCAGTTAGGACCCTCTCCTTTCCCTGACAGTATGAATATCTAGCCCTACCTAATCTGAGACCATCTTATTTACCTACGAATCTTCTCTTCCTCAGCAACAGAGGTCAGTGGCTATCTGAGTATGTTTTAATTGCACATTTTTGGCTTTCTTCTGCTATTAGAGAGAGTGGATCATCTTTATTTTCGCATCTGAGGCTTTTTGTTTGTCTTTCCCACTTTTATCTCTTCTCTCTAGATTTTTCTGCATTTTAATCTAATGAACATTTATATTCAATGTAAATAAATTGTTTTAGTGTCTAAGTTTGTCAGAGAAGTGTAAACCTATCTGGTTGGTAGGGCAGGACAGAAAAAACTCTCAGGAAAGAGAGAGGGTCCTACCCGCCAAAACTGAAAAGAATGCGGACTCCTGTCTGTTCTGGTTGGCACATGGATTGTTCCTCTGTGCCATCCAGAGAATATGCAAAATTCACAAGCATCTTAAAGCAAGTGGTCTTGAAAGGGTCTCTGTATATATTTTTCACAGCTAGAAAAAAGAGCAAAGATGGCAAAATTTAATTATCCCAGTTCATCTTTCATGAGAACAAGCACTTGTTGGACTGTGACCAAAAACAGTTTATTTGTCAATAGTGTGTTTGTGTATGCATGTTCACATGAATATAATCCCATTCTATGCTAACCATCATGACACAGGTGTAGTGCATCCACCTTTATGTACAAAAAGAACTGAAGGATTGGTCTTGAAATCAGCTTATGTGTATCTGCTGAGAGATCTTTACAGTTCCCCTGAGCTCACATGGATGTAGGCTTCAGAGTAACCTAGGCAGGAAGAAAATCAGGATTTCTATCTGAAACGTTTTTGAGCATTAGGATTCAGGAAATTAACAGGCGAGTTTAGAACAGCTTCCCCAATTCAGTGTTTATTTATGGTTAAATTATTTATTCATCCAAACATAAAGTGCTAATGAGCCACATAGTGATTTAATACACAAATCTTTACATGACATATTTCACTATCTTTCAAGTACATAAATATAGTATATGACAGTTTCATGATACTACAATAAAGTATCCTCAGTAACTAACAATCTCTATTTGTTACTTGATCCAGGAGATAAGATGCAAAACGTAGCTGTGTTTACCCAGCTGTTAGGGAAACACTGTAGCTTATCAGATCATCACAGCTAAATGTTTTTGGCACACTCTCCAAAACAAAAGTGGTCTCTTCTGTTTAGACTGCAACCTTTTACATTTTATTTTTTCAGCAGATTTCAGTGCAATCTTTATTGGCACTTAGGCATAGTTTCTATAGTTGTGACCCTACCTGTGATATATGAACCTATGTTTTCTGTCTAATTACCTATCTATGACTTCTATCATTTTTGTCCACATTAGCCTTGTCCCTGATTCTCTGGCCATAATGAGAAAAAGCTGCTGAATGTATGTGCTGGGTGAGGACCTAAGATCATTTCCCGATGACAGCGATGATGATGTTTCACAGCATATAGTTTAAAGATATTGCAACAAAATGTTGTTTTGCACCTACCATCAGGTCTTGTCATTACACTTTGGTCTACATAAGAAACCTGTGCTTCTTGCATATCTTGAAGCACTGACTCAATATCAGCAGCCAGTAGTTCTCTCTTCTCTGACAGTTCCTGCCTTTTCTGTTCTGTGTAAAAGAATGTCCATGTTACTGTTTAGCATGTTAAATTTTTTGAATTTTAAAACTGGAATAAAAGTAAAACTGGTGAAGTAACAATAGAGGTAGAACTAATGGAAAAACTTCCTCAAAATTTAGTGTAAGGACTATAAAAGCATTGCAGCTCCCAAGCCCATGGATGGTAAACTTTCTCCCTTACAAGGTATATTCATGACATAGAAGAGACAACAAATGTAGCTTTTCAAAAAGCATCATCACATGAAGAAAGGATCCAGAAATTACAAGAAACAAATGATCTACTTCTTAATTTGTTCTTTGTAGTATATGGATAAGTTGTACAAGTCTGATGAACAGAGACTTACATGTGGTAATACTAATATCCACAAAAAACAAGGAAATATAGACAATATAAGAATAGTTTCTTTTAAGGTGAAAGGATTGAGCTCAGTGTGAAAAAGGGCAAAGATTCTAAAGCGTGCTAGGGTACTTCAGCCCAATATATAATTCTTACAGGAAACACATACAAAAGGGTCAAAGCCAGTATTACGACATGCCCAGTTAAGAGAGTAATTTGTCACAGGAGGGTCTGGAAAAGTGAGAGAGGGTCAAAATTTTGATAAATAAGACACACTTTCTACAAACATATTGGAATCTTCCACCCAGTGGAAGATTTTTAATTATACATGGCAACACAATAAATCAGCAAATCACTCTGGGCACCTTTTAGGCCCCAAACAAAGGTCAGACAAGATTTAAGAATACATTACTACAAACATTAAATGAAATTGCTGAAGTAATTATGGGGGGGGGGGATTCCAATGAAGCATAAAACCATTTTTTAGAGAAATCCTAATTCAGAAGGTAAAAAACCCAAATTTTGTGCCACTCTAGGATAGCATAAATAAAGTAGAATTAATAGAGGCCTACACTCTAGCAATAGAGACTGTGTCTTCTTTTCATCAATGCATCATACGTACTTTAAGACTCACCATTTTTTAACTTCTAAATTACTCTTACAAAATATTTCTGAATGGGTAAACAAGGTCTTCTCCTCCATTTAAATATAAATTAGCTCTCATAAAAGACTGTATGCTTAAATTAATACACAAATGGTATATTGTGCCCATAGAATTAGCAAGAATCACTAACAGTGCATCTTCAAAATGCTGGAGAGGATGTGAGTATAAAGAGACCTTTACATAAATGTGGCTGGAATGCCCAAGGCAAATCATTTCTGGGATGAGGTACTGAATTATGCTATAGTATACTATTACACTATGCAAAGCACTATTTGAATGCCTGTGTTGCAGTCATATGTTGATAGGCTTTCTATCTTTTCTGAAAAGCTACAAGGATAGCATAGCTTCAAAACTGACTACTGAAGTAGTTCTGTAACCGCAGAGCAATCACACAAAGCAGTAGTTGCTATCCTTTTCTTGGTTACAAATCTCTTTGAGAAGTTAATTAAACTTATGGATGACCTCTTTAGGAAAATGCACATATACACAAAATGTTGCATTCAATTTATTTATTGCACCAGAGATTGATTACTTTCACACAGATTATTCTGAATAGAAAATTACAACAAACATTTGAAATGACTGGATATTTCTATCTTAAAATTCACAGGAAAATTAAAATTGACAGGAAAATATTTAGACAAATGCTAGACATAAACAAAATAAAATAAAACAAAATAAAATAAAATAAAATAAAATAAAATAAAATAAAATAAAATAAAATAAAATAAATATTTGAGCTAACAGGAAGAAAGCTGCAGGAAAAAAATTAAAATTTTTGTGTCTGGTTCATGCAGCCCCTAAAGAATATCTCAAGTTAAGAATACAAATGCCATGTTCCTTGCAACCAATGAGTTTCTGCCATTTATGCAAGTTCACAGAAAAGATCGTAACTCATAGAACATATTTACCAGTTAAACTCAGGAGGAAAAGAGGCCTGGCATTATCGTTTATCATCATAGAAATACTCTGACAAGGCTAGCAAACCATGGAAAAGGCAAGAGAATGAAGAAGCTGATACTTACGTGAACGATCATTCTGGGATGACAGGAGAAGCAATCCACTACGCCTGGGTTTGATCCTCGTGCCAGCTGACGCAGAAGCCGTTCGCAAGCTTCTTGAAATTCATTAAACTGACTCCTTGTCCCTCTCCCTTCAGTTTACTTCTCTAGCGTACTGTGTTTGTTAACCCTCTATCTAAGATCTGCCCTAATTCCACTAGTGGTGGGTGTGGATTGCTCCTCCTGTCATCCCAGAATGATCTTTCACGTAAGCATCAACTTCTTCATTCTTGGGCTGACAGGAGGATCAATCCACTATGCCTGGGATTTTCCCAAGCTGCTCCCTGGGCAGGCATGATCTTTGCAGCACAGCTTGCAGCCCCCTGAGCCCGAAGGCCGCTTGGGACGACTTATATTTATCTATTTTGTAGTGTTTAATAAATGTGGAAGCCGCCTTCCAACCTGCTGCCCCGCAAACGTCTTCCAAAGAAAAAGCAGATTCATATGCCACTGACATTGAACGCATTGAATGTGGCTGCACATTTGCTGCTCTCGTCTGATTAGAGTAATCACAACACATAAATATACAAGTCTTTATCCGAGATGCAATCACTGCCTTGCTCGCTCTTTGGCCAAGCGTTTTAGGTTGGAATGATAGCAAGAGTGCCTCAGACTTCCGAAATTCTTTTGTCCTCTTAATGTATGCCTTTACTACCCGTCTGACATCCAATGTGTGCCATTTTTTCTCTAAAGGATGTTAGTAATTGCGTCACTCCCACCTCTGCTACTGAAATGTTGTTTTCTGTGTACCACTTTGTAAACGTCTTCCATGTCCTATCATAATTTTTTTGTGTAGATTCCCTTCTGGAACCTATCATTGTATTTACTACCTTTTCCGTATAGACCCTCTGAGTTAACAGTCGCCTCTCAAATTCCACGCTGTTAACTTCAACCAGTCTGGGTCTGGGTGGTTCACCAGACCCTGACTTAATAAGTCTGGCCTGCACGGTAAGCTCCAGGGTGGACTTTGGGCTAGCCGCATCAGTAACGAAAACCATGGCCTCCTTGGCCAAAACGGTGCTATCAGTATTACCGAGGCCTTCTCCTGCCTCACTTTCAGTAGCACCTTCTGCACAATCTTGACTGGTGGGAAAGCATAGTGCGTTCCTGGTGGCCATGGAACCGAGAGAGTGTCGTAAGCTTTGGCTCCTCTGCCTCCACGCATTGAAAAATATCTTTTTAGTTTGGTGTTTTCTGCAGTGGTAAACAAATCTACTTGTAACGGCCCAAAAATGCTGTTTATTTCCTGGAAAACCTTTACATTGAGGGACCATTCCCCTGGATGTATGTAATTTCGGCTCAAGTAGTCTGCCTGTACATTCTGGTCTCCCCTCAAGTGTACTGCGGAGATAGACAGTACATTCAACTCGGCCCATTTGAGCAGACGAGTTGCTTCTGTCACTAGTGGTACTGAACGCAGTCCTCCTTGCTTGCATACATAAGCCTTCGCCGTCATATTGTCTGTTAATACTACCACATGATGGCCCTTGACAAGGCGTACACAGCTTTAGAGTGCTAGGCGAATTGCCTTTAGCTCCAAAAAGTTGATATTGAAACGCCTGTCTCTGATCGTCCAACGGCCCTGAATTGCAACACCAGCACAGTGTGCACCCCAGCCGTAAAGACTGGCATCTGTTGTAATATACACCACGTTCTGCTTTTGATAAGGAATGCCCGAAGCCACATTCCTTTTCTTTAGCCACCAATCCATGCCAGATCGAATGTTCTGTGGCACCCCCACTTTGTAATGTCTCCTGTTGGCGATGGCCATCTGATGCCTCATCAGTAATCTCTGTAGAGGTTTCAGGTGAAAACTGGCCCATTGTATCGACTGTGTTGTCGAGACTAAGGTGCCCAGAACTCTTGCCAACTGTATTAGATCCATAGAACTGGTCTGTGTTAATCGACACGCTGCTTGTTGCACCTTTATTATTCTTTCTGAAGAAAGATATAGTCTGTCTTTCCTTGTGTCTATTCTTGCTCCCAAATGGGTCAGTTCCATTGACGGTGTTAACACACTCTTCTTGATGTTCAGCAAGAACCCGTAATGAGAGAGTACTCAAATTGTCATCTTCAAATCCTGATTTAACCTGACCTGCGACCGTGCCTTCAGCAGAATGTCATCCAGGTATGGGTATAACTGTACCCCTTCCATCCTCAAAAATGCTATTAGAGGAACCAAGGCTTTCGTAAACACCCTTGGTGCCGATGCCAAACCGAACGGCAACGCCCTGAACTGGTAATGCTTGTTCAGATAATTGAACCTCAGGTACTTCCTGTTGGTTGGACACATGGGAATGTGGAGATATGCTTCTTTTAAGTCTACTGATGCTAAGTAGTCCCCTACTTCCAAATTGTCTTTGATTGTTTGTAATGTCTCCATCTTGAATTTTCTGTACTCCACAAACCGGTTGAGATATCTGAGGTTCAGAAGCAGTCTGTGCTTGCCGTTCGGTTTGGGTACTACAAAAAACACCAAATACACCCGTATTCCTCTTTGGTGTACTGGAACCTCCTCTATGGCACCTATGTCTAATAAATGTATAATTTCTTGCAGCACAACCTGTCGGTTGTCCTGATCTTTAGGTATTGGGGAAGGAAGAAATCTGTCCTTTGGGGGGCGTTGAAAAATATTTTGTAACCCTGGGTTACCACATCCAACACCCACCTGTCCAATGTTATCTTTGGCCACCTGCACCCGAAGGACAGAAGTCTTCCCCACTTTTCTTTGTTGGTAGTCAGTATTGTTGTTTACCTTGCTTGGGATTAGTCCCAAGCTTCCCTTGTCCTTGTCCCTGTCTATTAGTTTGATACTGTCTTGTAAACTGTGGTTTTGATCTGCTCCACTGGAACCTGCCTGATCTATAATCTGAACTTCTTCCTGTGTAACCATAAGCTCTTCCCCTCGAAAGGAATAATTAGAGTTTCTGAAGCCTCTCCTATTCCCTTTCCTTTTTTGAAAGGTCGGCATTACCTGTTTTTTATCCCTTGTTTTCACCAAGACTTTTTCCAATGCGGTCAAACCAAAGAGCGGAACACCCTGATATGGTACATATGCCAGATTACTACGAGACTTCTGGTCTGCCTCCCAATGTCTCAACCAGAGGGACCGTCTTGCTACTGTTACCAGGTTTATATTCCTTGCTGCATATGCCGTTGCATCCAACCCGGCATCAGCAACATATTTAAGGACCTTTTGCACTCTCTCCACTGCCTTTACTAACTCGTTCATTGAAAGGTCCTGTGCTTCTAGGATATCTTGACACCACAGCACTGCTGCCCTGGCAAACATTGAAGCGGCTGTTGACGCTTTAATCATTGCTGTGGCAGCCTCGTGAGCCTTCTTCAGAGAAGATTCTGCTCTTTACTCATCCATCTCCTTAAGTTGCGTGTCTCCCTCCCTGGGGACAATTGCACTGGACACTAGTCCCACAATAGGAGCGTCCACTGGGAGCACCTTTAAGAACTTCATGTCCTGCTCCAGGAATGAGTATAACTTATTGTTACATGAAAGGTTCTTCTTTACATTTCCCTGACTATTCCACTCTGCTATAATGCTATCTCTAAATAAATCAGGCAGAGGGAACTCCATGCTCCTAGACTCCTTCTTTCTTATCACTGCAGCTATCCTACACTCTTTATCTGCTTTGTCCTGTTCTTCCTTATGTAATCCTAACGTTTGAAGCACCCTTCTTAAAATACTCCTGAATGAATCAACCTCAAACATCCTGTCCGAATCTATCTTATCATCCTGCTCAACCTCAGACATCTCAGTGTCCTCTACTTCCACCAGCTCTTCCTCATCCATGTCTTCCTCAGAGAAGGTGTCATCATTAGGTATATTAGTGGTGATCCCTTTTGTCTGAGCTGAGTGTGCTCCTTTTAGTACAGGCTTATCACTGCCCTGCTTTCCCTTTGTGTTAGGTAGGTATTCATATTCAACTCTCCTTTTCTTTAACTGGTGCCCCAATGTTCTCTCGGTATCTCCTGTCTCCTCATCGTATGATCTCCTTACACTTGCCGCTGTATGTGTATTGGGCATTATTTGTGTTGGTAATTCACGCTGCTGGGATGAACCACTTATCTTCCGATTTCCCAAATGCTCTTCTATCTCCATTTGTTTATCCGCTACTTGGCAGATTTTGTGAGGTAAAATTGCCTGAAGCTGTGAAGTAACAGCCTCCTTAATCATTAAATGAATTTCAGTGTGCAAGCTCTCCATTACGCCTGGCGTTTGACTTACATGCCTAGCACAGCATAAGTGATCATGGCCCTGCTGTGTGTCTGGCCTTCTCTGCGGCGCGTTCTGCAGCCATCACTCCATGAAGCGCCGCATTTCCCCACTCCAGGACCCACAGTCAGCCGCTGCCGCGGTCTGTCTGTCTTCCACAGAACTCTCCATTACAGGAATGGCAGCGCTGCGCAGCTGTGCAGTTGCTGTTACACTCAAGCCCTTCAAGCTTAACACTGGTGTCGCCACACCTAAGATGGCGTCCGCCGTCCCTGAAGGAGTGGCTGAATCCTCGGGCGCCACCTTAGAATTCTGTTTTCCAAGATGGCAGCCGGAACTCTCGGAGGTGAGTAACTTAATATTTTCTTTTCTTACCTTCGTCACTCCATGTTTGTCTTTAGATTTGATCTTTTCCTCCACCTTTTTTTCTATTCTTTTTCCCTCTGTGAGCCTTTTAGTCTTAGCCAGTTTCACTTCTTCCACCTCACTGTCGCTTGAGGACTGAAATATTTTTTGGAGCTCAGGCACGCATTTCTCCTCCGAGAGATGCTGTACCGTTTTTATTGTTGCTGCTCCAGACATCTTGCCTAAAGCCTACCTTGCGGCGGTTTTCTGGACAGAAGATTGGGTTGTAGTGACCAGCCCAACTCCATGGTGCTGCAGATCACTTCATCCAAAATACTTTGCTTCTCCTCTTTAGACTTCTCTATATTCATTTTTCCCCTCCTAATCCTTTCTATCCTTAAAATGTTGTCTATTCACAACCCTACAGTGAGAGAGGGACTCTTATGTGTCTTACTGTACGCAGGAGGAAAGAAAAACTGAAGGGAGAGGGACAGGGAGTCAGTTTAACAAATTTCAAGGAGCTTGCAAATGGCTCCTGCATCAGCTGGCACGAGGATCAAACCCAGGCGTAGTGGATTGATCCTCCTGTCAGCTGAGAAAGAGGGGAGATGGTATCTGAAGGATGAGATGTTCTTTGAAATATGTAGGGTTATGGGAAAAAATAAAAATTAAGACCAGAGGCAGGTGCTTCTACTGTCTCCAGATGAGGCAATCCTGGCTTCCAATCTCTTATAACTCTCACAAGCCGTATAGGCTGCATGTCAGAGGATTTACCTTTAAGACATAAAGCAAATTGGTCACAGCAAACTGTAGATGCATCACTCTCCAATGGATATGCTCTTAAGCATAAAGTCCTCTCAGAATCTGAAACAGTGGAGCTAGACTCCATTTCACTGGTCGCAGGACAGACTTATTCTTTGCCACCATCAATAGCCTGATCGATAGCATGAACATTTGGCATAATTCTTACTTCATTTGCACTCTGCTGTTTCACTCTCTAGTAGCCCAGAGCTTTCATATGATTCTATCCTACTTCTCAGCTACAAAAGACTACTGGGGAAATGTAGCAGGAGTGCCAACATGCTATAATTTAAGACTTTACTCACCACTCATACCATCAGGTTCAGCACTCACAGTGGCCTGCAAATCTCTCAGCTCTTCCAGATTTAATTCCAGATTTTCCAAAGCCAATCTTTTCTTTTCAGCTAAATCCACTTCCCTTTCTGTAAACAGAAATAGTTTAGAATTTTCATCTGAATAAGATTCAAAATATCCTTTTAATAACTTCAGATGAAAAACAATTATCCATTATTAAAGAAAATTAAAACAGAAATAACTGGATCAATAAAGAAAGAGAAGACATTGGAAACTACCTAAAGTAGGCAAGAGTCAATAATGAATAACAAGCACTAGCTAAACACAGGGAGTGGTATATGATTCCAGAGACAGGAAGAATATTCAAACAAAATTTTTTAAAGATTGGAAAACTTTTTTTTCTTTTCTTTTTTTTTAGTATTGAGAAATTCTGATAGTAAGAATCATGGACTGCTGAGAATCATCACAATTTGGGACTTATTCTGCACAAAATTTGCACATGCTTATTTTGCATAACAGACATTTTTGTGCAGGCTACAGCTTTTTCTCTACAGAAAAGAATATTTTTGCACGGAAACATTTTCTGCACAGGAAAAGCTGTTTATTGTTCAGAAAATACTAACAAGGGGCATTCCGTACAAAAATTGCATGTGGTTAACTTACACTAAAGACTTTTTTCTGTGCAGGAAATAAGTGGTTTTTTTGGAGAGGGGGCTTCATAGCAATGGCGGCCTTGTGGAAGCCTTTTTACTCATGGAATAAGTGGAAAAGGAAACAAACATGGACGCTTTGTGTTTGTAGTGCTTTGTGTAGTTAATTTAAATTTTAAGGGTTTTATATATGTCCAGTTTATGCCACTTGTTCATGGAAAGGTTTGAAGGCTTGAAACAAGCAGTGCAGACTCTTTCACTCCATAAAAGGTGGAAGTAAGCTTACTGAGAAAGAGAGTGACTGAGTCCTTATAAAAATCACAGAGATGGTTTAAAGATATGCCTTCCACTTAGAAAATCCTTGTGGCAGGTTTGACTGCAGCTAGGAAGCTCTCCCCCCTTAAAGAACAGGAGATACAAAGGAACCCATTAAAACGGCTCAAAGAGAGGCTTCATGAGTGTTTTGGGTACCATGTGTAGACTTCGGGGCACAAAACAATGCACCACCTAAGCACTGAAGTTACATGAAAAAAAACGTTTCTGTGGGTGGAAACTCAAGTCTGAGTGGACAAGCTGGGAGAGGTCCAAGAAGATGACCAAGATGTGTCTACAAAACATATTTGGCTTCTGACCCAAATCAAGTCCTGACAGTAAAAGTAGCATGAGTTCTTCAAGCCTCCTTCTTTGTAAATGAAAGCGTTCCACTAACAGCATCATTCAAATATCCGTCAGGTAGTCAAACAGCTTCTAAGTTGGGATGCATATCAGGGAGATGACATTGAATCTGACTTATTTCCTGGGAGTAACATGCTTTTTGTTCATATGCCAAGTGGCTAGTTTCAGTCAGCTTGAGACACTGTCATGAAAAAACCCCTAAGAGGGTTTTTTTTTAAGAAACCACAACCTTTTTTACAAGGAGGTTTTTCTTAAAAAAAAAAGAAATCACAACTTTTATTATATCATTTTGTATATTCCTGTAAATTAGAAGGCATTACCCACATGACGGTTACCTATTCAGTCTGAATCTTGCTTATACATTGAGCAATAGACGGAATGTAAGGAAAGTATAGAGGAGGACCTTGGGCTAGGAAGCAGCAAGGGTGATATCTCAGCTAGTAAGATAGTTCAAGTAGGAGAGATGTGTCAGTGAGGTACACTTTCATAGCTACACCAGCACAGACAATGGCAGCAGGAAACAAAGTCAGATTCTGCCTCTCTCTTCCCTCATGAACACCACAGGACCTCAAAAAAGTGCAAACCAGTCTTAAAATCCTGCATGGTTTTATAAGTTATAAGGTGGACGTTATAAGATCCAACAGGTTCCTTGCTTGCCTTGCAGACAATTTCATGGTCCAGAAGGTGGAAGAGGTGAAAGAGGGGATCGACTATTTTAGATCTGATCCTGACCAACAGGGATGACCTAGTTGATGAGGTGGAGGTGGTGGGATCCTTAGGAGGGAGTGACCATGCTCTCTTGGAGTTTGACATCCAGTGGGAAGGAGAAGCCAAGTGTAGCCAGACACACATCCTAAACTTTAAGAAAGCTGATTTCTCCAAACGTAGGGAGTTACTTGCTGAAATCCCATGGACAAGAATACTAAAAGAGAAAGGAGTGCATGATGGATGGGAGTTTCTTAAAAGTGAGATACTGAAGGCACAATTGAAAACGGTGCCAATAAGGAAGAAAAATGGCAGGTGTCTAAGGAAACCAGAATGGTTGACTGAAGAACTCTCAACTGAGCTAAATGTTAAAAGAAGCATGTACAGGAAATGGAAGAATGGTGAAACCACCAAAGGGGAATTCAAGCAAATAGCTGGGAGATGTAGGGAGAAAGTCAGAGAAGCTAAAGCATAGAATGAACTCAGGCTTTCCAGAGACGTCAAAAGCAATAAAAAGGGCTTTTTTAGACATGTCCGCAGCAAAAGGAAAAACAAGGAAATGATAGGATCACTATGTGGAAAAGGTGACCAATTAATAACGGGGGAGGGGGAGTGAAAAGGCAGAACTACTTAATACCTTCTTTGCCTCAGTTTTCTCCCAAAAGGATAGAAGTACCCAACCTGGGGCGTGGGGAGCAGGTGAGGAAGCAGGGGAAATGCAGCACAGAATAAGTAGAGAAGTAGTATAGGAATATCTGGCTAAACTAGATGAATTCAAGTCCCCAGGGCCAGATGAACTACATCCAAGGACATTAAAAGAACTGGCAGAAGTCATTTCTGAACCACTTGCAATAATCTTTCAGAACTCTTGAAGAACAGGAGAAGTCCTAGCAGACAGGAGGAGGGCAAATGTCATCCCCATCTTCAAGAAGGGGAAAAAAGAGGACCCTAATAATTATCGCCCGGTAAGCCTGACATCAATTCCAAGAAAGACCCTAGAGCAGATCATTAAACAGTCAGTTTGTAATTACTTAGAAAGCAATGCCGTAATCACTAAAAGCCAGCATGGATTTCTCAGAAATAAGTCATGTCAGGCGAATCTTATCTCTTTTTATGATAGGATTACAAGCTTGATAGATGAAGGGAACGCTGTAGATATAGCATATCTTGACCTCAGTAAGGCGTTTGACAAAGCTCCCCATGACATTCTTGCAAAGAAGCTAGTAAAATGCGGGCTGGACAGGGCTACTGTTAGGTGGATTTGTAATTGGTTGACTGACCGCACCCAAAGGGTGATCACCAATGGCTGCTTTTCATCCTGGAGAGAAGTGACTAGTGGGGTGACTCAGGGTTCTGTCCGGGGCCCAGTGCTATTCAACATCTTCATCAATGATTTGGATGAAGGAGTGGAGGGCATGCTGATCAAATTTGCAGATGATACCATCTGCAAATTTGCGGACGATACCATCTGGAGGGGTTGCTAATACACCACAGGACAGGATCACATTTCAATACGACCTTGTCAGATTGGAGAACTGGGCCAAAGCTAACAAAATGAATTTCAACAGAGAGAAATGTAGGGTCCTGCACTCAGGCAGAAAAAATGAAAGTCACAAGTATAGGATGAGGGACGTGTGGCTGGATAGCAATACATGTGAAAAGGATCTAGGAGTCTTGGTAGATCACAAGCTGAACATGAGTCACAGTATGATGCAGCAGCCAAGAAAGCCAACGTGAATCTTGGTTGCATCAATAGGAGTATGGTGTCTAGATCGAGGGAGGTAATGGTACCACTCTATTCTGTATTGGTTAGGCCTCATTTGGAATACTGTGTCCAGTTCTGGGCACCTCAGTTCAAGAAGGATGTCGACAAGCTGGAACGTGTTCAGAGGAGGTGACCAAAATGGTGAAGGGTCTGGAAGCCATGCCCTATGAAGAACGCCTTAGGGAGCTGGGTATGTTTAGTCTGCAGAAGAGAAGGTTAAGAGGGGACACGATAGCCATGTTTAAATATTTGAAGGGATGTCGCGTTGAGGAGCAGGCTTGTTCTCTACCACTCCAGAGACTAGGACAAGGAGCAATGGATTCAAGCTGCAGGAAAGGAGATTCCACCTGAAACTCAGGAAGAACTTCCTGATGGTCAGAGCTGTCCAGTGGAATATGCTGCTTTGGAGTGTGGTGGAGTTTCCTTCTTTGGAGGTTTTTAAGCAGAGGCTGGATGGGCATCTGTTGGGAATGCTTTGACGGGTGTTCCTGCATAGCAGGAGGTTGGACTCGATGGCCCCTGATGTCTCTTCCAACTCTATGATTCTATGATTCTATGATAAGATAAGTTGGAGAAGTTCTAAATGACATTGTGATCCACTCAAATTTGTAACAGACAAGACACAGTTAAAATTCACAAAATACAAAAGTTTAAAAAATGATTAAACTATCAAAAAATTAAAATCAGTTAAAAACACAAACCATTAAAAATCACGACAAAAATAACAGATAGAAAACATAGCACTCTGTTTAGGTGAACACTTCGTTTAGGTGGGCCTTGTACACTCAATCCTCAAAGGCCTGTAAAAACAGAAAAGTCTTGGAACAAGGGTAGGGATGGTATCAGTCCAACATCTCTGTGTAGGAGGTTTCAGAGCATGGAGGAAGCCACCAAAAGGCCTTCTCCTGTGTTTCCAGCAGATGTATCTATAAAGGTAGTCACACAGAGAGAAGGGCCTCCCTAGAAGATCTCAAGACCTGTAAAGGAGAATATGAACCTTCAAATAACCTTTACTAGAGCCACATAGGGCTTTATAAGCCAAAAGCAGTACTTTGAATTGTGCCTGGAAACAGACTGGCAGCCAGTAGAGTTGTTGCAACAAGAGAATGTATGATCCCTGTAATCAGCTCCAGTTAGCAATCTAGCTGCATCTCTTTGGACTAGCTGAAGTTTCCAAACACTCTTCAAAGGTATATGTAACCATGGCCAGATACAGCATCTTAAGGAATGGATGCAGCTGGTGCACAAGCCTTAACTGTACAAATGCACTCCTGGCTACCACTGAAACCTGAACTTCCAGGCTGAGGGCTGAATCTAGGAGCACACCCAAGCTGCAAACTTTTATCTTCAAGGGGAACGTAACCCCATCCATGTCTTACGATGGAATGCTGGAGGAGTTTGCAGACATTCAAATTAGACTCTGAGCTGTGATAGGTTTTGGTTGCAGCTAAGCGTGTTCCCGGGATAAAGGATAAAGAAACAAATGATGCTTGATACCACCAATGTAAAATCCAGCTGTCACCTATATCTGTTTTTTTAGGCAAAACATGCATGCTTTGAATTGATGTAAAACATAAATATTGAGAAACTAATATATATATATAGAGAGAGAGAGAATAAAATATTTGTTAAATCCTCTTTTCTCACAATATGGGATTCAAGAAAACTATTAAGAAAGCTAACAATAATTTTGTATGGTGTAGTAGGTTAAATAAAAAGCCAGCAAAAGCAAAACAACGTTCTACCTAGCAGTTGGAACAATCTTAAAAAAAAAAAAAGAGGTTTGTTAGTAGGGACTAGATTTGGAAATCCTCCTAATGTCTCAGTTTGTGGAATCTAAGAAGGAAAAGACTTCAGAGAGAGTAAAGAGAAAATTTTTCCATGTTGAAATTCAGCAACTTAAATTTCAGCTTGTCTAGAAATTCCCTTGTCAAGGAGATATGGGAAAAAATGCCCAATCTGTCACATACACACTGCTTAGGTAAAAGGTACACTGAAACTGTGAAGCACTGTGCATTTGGTTACATTTATAGTTCTATACTCACCACCAGGTTTTAATATTTCCCCTGTGTCTAAAATCAGACTCTTTATTTCTTGCATAATTGCATCTAAACCTACAGCCAAAAGTCTTCTTTGTTCAGTGAGTTCTTGTACCTTTTGCTCTTAAAAGAAAAATTAGCACAAATTAAATAACATTCAATAATATTTATTTTTCCTTTCAAAATAATTACAATAAAAATTTATACTTTTAACAGTTGTATTTATACTTTAACAGCTGTACAATGCTTTCTTAAAACAATTTAACAAATGGATTGGACATTATATAGGCAACCACTGGGCTTCACAAATAAAGGATTATTGGACTGTTGACAGAACTGATGAATATACTTAAATCCAAGGTCTTTATAAGCTGCCTATAATTTTCATCATGACTTTTAGGATAAACCAAGACCATCTTCTTAAATGCATCTGACCTGATTTTGTCCAAGAAATCAATTGTACAGAAACTGCAGGTTTATATTAACTGCAGGTTTATATTGGGGGTGGGGGGAAGACTCAGAGCCAACATGGTGTACTGAGTTGAGTATTGGACTACTGCTCTGGAGACCAGGGTTCAAATCCTCTTCAGCCATGGAAATACACTGGTTACCTTGGGCAAGTCATACCTTCTCAGCCTCAGAGGAAGGCAAAGGCAAAAGCCCTCAGAATAAATCTTGCCAATAAAATCCCATGATAGATTTCACTGTAAATTGGGAATTACTTGAAGGCAAACAACAACTACATATAAAAAACTGTAGAGCATCAGTACCAGTTTTTTTTCTGCTATAGCAACTTCAATCTGGTATGCCCTCTATTTGGAGGCCTCATTGGCACCAATGTTGGCTTCTTTCTGATGTTAAAACATGATGTTATATCAAAGCCTTCGGGTTCTGTGCCCAACTCCATACAGGCTTAATTTTTTTTTTCTGTTTTGATTGCTGAACTGTTTAATATGTTCCCACTATATTGTTGTTTATGTTGTGTTTTTAGACTGTTTAAATTATTCTTCATTGTGTTAAATTTCAGTTGTTCTATACTGATATTATCTATACATCATACTGAGATTCTCTGATACAGTATGAGACATAAATATTTTAATAAATAAAATTAAATATTTCTTCATATCTTAACAAAACCGTCCTAATTGCCCAAAAAGGACAAGTCAAAAGAACTATAATGGGATGGGAAAGGTCCACTAGTGGTAGAAAGCAGTGACTTGTCCAGCCTAGAAGCCACAGATACACCTGTAGAAAGTCACATAGTTTCAGAAGAACAATTTCTAAAGGGTCCCTCAGTGGTAGGGACATAATGAGGGTATTTTGGGAGCAAGGTGAGGTGGTCTTGGATCCACTGAATTGGGTGTTGTGTATCTAGGCCAGTCTCTAGCCGTTCATGTATTTTACTTCCAATTAAAATTAGTAGGAGATAAATCTAAAAAAGCAAAAAAATGAATTTCTAAGAAGGAGGTATCAGAGAGGGGAAAACTTTGACCTCCCACCTTGATCAGTGTGAATCTCCATGGCTTTGGAGGTGATGGATCATCTACCAATTAACTTCCACTTTAGGATTATCTGCAGTTTCCTTAATTTCTTAACAAAACCAGTAAAAAGAAGAATAAAAACAAGTTGCTTACCTGTAACTGTGGTTCTTCGAGTAGTCATCTGTGCCCTCACACAATGGGATCTTTGCACATGCGCAGTAGCATTCGGAAAGTTCCAGAGCTGCGCAGCTTGGCAGGAACCCTCCCCCACTCAATACTGAGCATGCTCAGTCCCACCAAGCTAACGGTCTCTCCTCAGTTTCGAAGTCTGCCAAAGCAGGGACCTAAAAGAGGGGAGGCTGGGCGGGTGTGTGTGAGGGCACAGATGACCACTTGAAGAACCACAGTTACAAGTAAGCAACCTGTTTTTCTTCTTCGTGGTCTCTGTGCCTTACACAATGGGAGATTAAGTAGCTTACCGTTGGACAGCGGGTCAGGTCCTAGAGAATGGAGAATGGCACTGCACGACCAAAGAGGGTATCACGCCAAGCTCTGCAATCAAGGCAGTAGTGCAAATGAAGGTCAAAGGCCACGATCACGTAGCCACACAACAAAGCTCCTGTAGGTCAACTCCCTTGAGAAGGGCTGCTGAAGAGGCCATGGCCCTAGTAGAGTGGGCGTGAAGTGGAGATGGAGATAGTTGTCTGGCGAGTTCATAGGCAAAGTGAATTGTCTGGACAACCCATTTAGAGAAACATTAAGTGGATACTTTATGACCTTTTCAGCACCCACCATAACAGACAAAAATGTGGGGAGTATGGCAGAAGGTTGAAGGCCGTTGCAAGTAGAAAGCTAGGGTGCGACACACGTCAAATGAGTGGAGAGATCGCTCAAGAGGCGAAGCCAGGTCAGGATAGAAAGTCAGCAAAATGATATCTTGATTCAGGTGGAAGCCAGAGACAAATTTAGGAAGAAAGGTGAGGTCTGGACACAGGACCACCTTGTCCCTATGAAACACCAGGAAGGGTTCATCTGAACGTAGTGCAGTCAGTTCGTCTACCCTTCTAGCTGACGTAACAGCAACCAAAAATGCCGTCTTCAGGATAAGGAGGAGGTCACCAGATGTGCCCATGGGTTTAAACAGATGGCGCATAAGCTGGGAGAGGACAAGAAATAGTGACCATGGAGGAAGCGGCGGGGAGACAGGAGAGTAGAGATGTTGAAGGCCTTTGAGGAACTGCTTGACCATATTGTTCCTGAAAAGAGCCAAGGAAGGAGAACCACATGGTTGGTAAGTGACAACCATGGAGAGACAGACCTTGAGAGAGGAAAAGGCCAGCCCTTGATCCCATAGAGACAGGAGGAAATGAAGCGCTGTTGACAGGGAAGCTGGAGAAGGGGCCTCACTGTGGGCATCCGTGAAGGCCGCGAACTTACGCCACTTGTATTCGTAGGACTTGCAAGTGGATTCCCTTCTAGCAGCTGTGAGGACTGACTAGATAGCAGGAGAGTCTAGAAGGTTATCCTCCACATGTGCAGGCAGAGAAGAGGGAGGTCTGAGTGAAGCATGTGGCCATCCAAATGCGAGAGGAGGTTGGGCATGCATGGAAGTTGCATCCTGCGGCCTCAGGAGATGGTGAGTAGGGGACTGAACCAATTTTGTCTTGGCCAATAAGGGGCTACAAGGATGGTGTCTGCCCTGTCCTCAGCAATCCTGGCCACCACTCGGCTCAGGAGAGGAAATGGGGAAAGATTTAAGCAGTGGTTCTCAACCTGTGGGTCCCCAGATGTTTGTGGACTTCAGCTCCCAGAAGCCCCAGCCACTATGGTCAATGCTCAGGGCTTCTGGGAGCTGAAGTCCACAAACATCTGGGGACCCACAGGTTGAGAACCACTGATTTAAAGGAACCCTTTGTCCCAAGGAAAATGGAATGCGCCCCCAAGGGAGCGGTGTCCCATACCGGCTCTGGAGCAATATCAGGGACACTTTTTGTTTCAGTCAGTCACAAACAGGTCGACAGCTGGAATGCCCCATCAGGACACTATCCGGTGAAAAGCAGCTCTGGAGAGGGACTACTTGTGATTGCACATCGTGTCTCCACTCAGCATGTCTGCTGTAGCATTGTCCTGTCCCGCTAGATGAACTGCAATGGGGTTTATCTGCAGCAGGACGCACCAATCCCATATGCGCAGAGCCAGATGGAGCAGGGTGGAAGAGTGGGTGCCTCCCTGCCGGTTGAAGTAACAGACAGCTGTTGTATTGTCGGACCGGATCTGGATGGTCTGTCCAACGATGACGTTCTGGAATGTCCAAAGGGCCTTGAGGATTGCTACGAGCTCCAATGTGTTGATAAGTAGATGTCTCTTAGGCTGGTCCAGTAGTCCTGGACAGAGAGAAAATCGCAGTGGGTTCCCCAACCGAGGAGAGATGCATTGGTGGTGATGGTAAGGGACGGACAGGGTTCGGCAAAGGGCATTCCGGACAACAGATGGTGCGAGGACAGTCACCAGCAGAGGGAATCCCTGACTAGATAAGGGATCCAAAGAATCCAACACTGATCAATGCCTGAGGAACCAGAGTTGAAGAGGGCGGGCACGGAGGCGAGACAGGTAAGTGACCATGGTCGTGGCTGCCATGTAGCTGAGGAGTTGTTGAATCCAGCGAGAGGAAATGGACGGACTGCGCAGGATGGCTCCTGTAGCCCGGTGCAATATCTGTACACGTTTCATCAGCAGGAACGCCATGGCAGAAGTAGAGTCCAGAGTGGCCCCGATGAAAATTAGGGTGCATGTAGGTTCGAAGTGGGACTTCTTGGGATTCACCCTGAGGCTGAGATAAGAGAGAAGGGAGAGGGTAACATGAATGTCCTCGTATAACTTCTGTTTGCAGGGTGCCACCAGGGGTACACCATGACGTGTTTCATACGGAGACAAGACACCACAGGGGCTAGACATTTGGTGAAGACCCTGGAGGCAGTGGACAGGCCGAATGGAAGGACCTTGTATTGGTAACACACGCCCTCAACCACAAACCGGAGGTACCTCCTGTGTTGGGGTGAATGGCAATATGGAAGTAGGCGTCTTGCAGATCTATGGATGCAAATCAGTCCCAAAGCTTGAGGAGAGGTAGGATGGATGACAGGGTGACCATCTTGAACTTCTGGGGGGGGGATGAAGGAACTGACTGCCCAGAGGTCCAGAATGGGTCGGAAAGTGCCGTCTGACTTTGGTATGGTGAAGTACCAAGAGAAGAAGCCGTTGGATTTGGCCAAAGATTGTAGTTATTCTATGGCTCCTTTGCAAAGGAGGGTATTGATCTCCTTGATAAGAGCAGGACTGGAAAGCGTGGAGTAGAAGACACTGAGAGGAGGAGTATTTTGAAATTTGATGACGTATCCTAGATGGATGATGGTCAATACCCAGGAGCCCGAAGTGATAGTGACCCAGGTGTTGAAGTGGTGAGCCAGTCCTGGGGTCTTGAAAAGCTGGCTTGGAAGATGGAAGAGTGGTAGAGGTGGCGACCTGCAAGGGACGTCAAAAAGGAGCTTGGTAGCTGAAGAAGACTTCTTCGAGGATGGTTGGCGACACCTGAAGCAGCGACGAGATGAAGACTGGTGAGATGAGCGATGTGGAGAACGTGACCTGTAAGAGTAGGAAGAGAGTCTCCATGAGGAGCAGAATGAGGAGGGTCTCCTAGACTGGGCCAATGGATGAAGACCCATCTTCTTCACTGTTAGACGAGCTTTCATCAGATGGTCCATAGCATCATCAGTGGTCGCATGGAAAAGGCCCTGACCATCAAAAGGGAGATCTTTAATCCTCTTCCTGTTGTCTTTGGTCAGGCCAGTGGACTGAAGCTATACAGTATACTGATAAGAAGGGCGAATCCACCCTAGCCGGTGCAACATCATGAGCACCACAGTAGCTGTGATCCCGACAACGAGGCGATCTACCTCTTTCACCACGTCTTGGAGAGCGGGCCACACTGGTTCAAGGCTGGTCTTGGGAAGAAGCCTGAGGAGCATCAGGCAGATGATCCATCTCAGGGTGGCCATAAAAGATAGCAGGAGGAAGTGGAGTCTGGGAGGATACCTCTCCGGGGTGACCCAACGTAATAGGTGGAGAAGTGGTCAGGGTAGGCTGATGGTCCAGATCAGATGCAAGGTCAATGGCTGCCAGGACAGAGAGAACCAGAAGCTAGATCGAATCACACACCAGTGAAAGAGTAGGAGCCTTGGCCTCATCTACGGTGGAAGGCCGAGGCTGTGTCGGTGGAGGTGTCGATAGAGGACCAGAGAAGTTGGTTGAGTGGCCAACGGACAGGTAACGGGCGAGGGAGAATGAAGAGTTGGTACTTACATGAACGATCATTCTGGGATTACAGGAGGACCAATTCACTACGCCTGGAGACTTGATCCTCATGCCAGCTGATGCAGGAGCCGTTCGCAAGCTTTCAGAATTCCGTTAAACCGACTCCCTGTCCCTCTCCCTTCAGTTTCGCCTCCTCCTCCTCCTTCTTTTTGGGGCCACAGAAGAATGACGCGAAGAAACCCGCTAATGCTCTGCCAAGGTAGGTACCTTGTGAGGCTGCTGGATTGAAGTCTGCTGTGAGCTGGAAGAGGCATCCCCAGAACTAGAAGATGGGACGACAGGCATCTTCAAGAGCTTCGGAATCCTTGACAAAGGGGAGATTGGTGGCAAAGTTGACAGAGTCGATGTCGATATTGAGGTTGTCGGTACTGAGGAGGTTGCTGATACCGTCGAGGTCATAGTCAAAGATTTTGATACCATCAAGGCTCCCACTCTTGGCCAAAGACCTTGACATAGAAGGACCTCGCGAAGGCTGCGTCGATACAGAGGCGGTTAAGAGAGCCGTATTGTAAGCCACCTGATCCTTTAACCGAAGAGCCTGCTCCCAACAGTAAGATTCCAAACAGGGGGCCCTGTTCTTAAGTGTCTGCGAGGTAAACTCCTTGCAAATAGAACAGGCCCGAATGTTATGGCCCTCTCTAAGGCAGAACAAGCACTCGGAGTGGGCGTTGGACAGCGAAACCTTGTGGCCGCAGGTAACGCACAATTTGAAAAGAGAAGACATAAGAGGAGGACGAGTCCTTACAGCCTTTTGTCCTGGAAGGAAAAAAGTCAGAAATCCAAAGAAAATCCGAAGAACAGAAACTGCTCAGCGAGGAAAAGTTCCGAGCTGCTAACTGATCGGTGGACAAAAAGAAACTGAGGAGAGACCCTTAGCTTGGCAGGACTGAGCATGCTCAGTACTGAGTGGGGGAGGGGTTCCTGCCAAGCTGCTCAGCTCTGGAACTTTCCAAAACGTTACTGCGCATGCGCAAAGATCTCATTGTGTGAGCCACAGAGACCACGAAGAACAAAAGTAAACAACATAGTATATCATGATAGGTCATTTTTGGCAGTGCATGTTGCCCCCAGGGACAGAGACTGAAACCTAAACTTGTAGCATATGTCTACCTATGCATTAAATTATCAAATCATATAAACTACTTACCACTGATACCATCAGGCTGAGCAGCTGCAAGAGCCTGTGCTTGTTTCAGATCTTTCATATTTGATGCCAAATTATGTAAAAACACTCTCCTTTTTTCAGACAGTTCTTCCAAAATTCTTTCTACAAACAGAAAGTGAAAAAAAAAGCTAAGAATAAAGGGCTTTTCTCTTAAAAAACCTTCCTGATCCTAGCCAATGAATATTTTTTTTCCACTGAATGGAAGATAACTCCCTTCAGTAAGTCCCAACATACTATAAAGGATGTGATTGCAAGATATTTCAACCACAACTTCCATCATCCCTCACCATCAGCTATGCTGGTTATGGTCTTGCTGGCATTTGCAGTCTGCCAACTTCTGAAACACCACCATGTTCTCCATCCATGCTCTAGATCCACAAGATGAAGCCTCCTCTGATGACTTTTGTCTATTACTTACAGAGAGCATATAACCATCTAGAGCTGTTGGTATGCTGCCTGTATTAATTAAATAGTTCTGTAAAGACATAAATATGTGTACAAGTGGAAACTGCTAGTTAACTTTGTCAATCTGGTACAGGACTAAGGAGGGGTTAATCAGGGATGGAAGTACTTTCTAACTAAATCATTGAGGACACATTCACATTGTAAAGAAATGAGAAATGCAACTGCATTAACTACTACCACTGGGCACATAAGGAATGCCAACTAAATTATTGGATATGAATTATTTCTCCCAGGCAAAGTGTTCTATCTCCCAGTGTGAAATACTGCAGTTAGAAAACAATGTCTTAAATCCAGCAATAGTGAATGTCACTTTTAGGGCTCTGTGATCAAACAAACATTTTCCTCTTTTGTTAGTCAAAATATAGCAAAAATTTCTCCCATCTTAGTGAAATGAGCCTTAATTATTCTTTTGTTCTTTGTACTTTGCTTGCCCAACGCTAAAATGGTATAAAATCACAAGGCAGTGAAAGATTTTGAAATACACAAACCCGAGGAAAGCATACACACTGTAAACTTTTTCTCAATTATATAAATTACATAAAAGAGCCCAGACTATAAATCTAGTTGTTCTGTCTTGGGCTGGCTGTTTCATTTTCTGATCCCATTTATACAGTAAAATGTTTGGCTTCTGCACTTTTTTCCAAAGAAGTCTTAGTTCTGCTAAAGCTTTGCTGAAATCACTGGGCTAGTCTGAGGCCTTGCCTAACTTAATTCAGACTGAAACCATTCTATCTGAACTCACAGAACTCAGGATTTTAGGCATATTCTCATGCCTAAAGTCTGGCCTCAGGCCCCAAATACTTTGATTAGTTTGTCCTCATTCCACTGGTCCAACAAGAAATACAGCACGCCCCAGTTCTTAATCTAGGAAGTCCATACTCAGGACAGGCAATGTTAGTCACCCCTACATTTCTTTTTGTGGTGTATTTTCTTCTCTATTTTTTCTTGGAATGGTGGCTTATTGAAAAACCTTTATCATCTCCCCAGCTTTTTAAGAATCGCCTTCTCCCTTCTCCTCTTAGTAACCATTACATCTCAGAATGTTTAGCATCAAACCCTGTCATCTATTGTAATTTGAATAAAGCCCTCTAATCCAATTGTAGGACTGGCAGAGGCTTTCCTCACAGAAATATTTGAAAACTATAAGCTGTAAAACTATTTTAAATCCTTCTTCACTACTTAGAATCATAGAATCTCAGAAGTGGAAGGGACTGCAAAGATCATCTAGTATAACTCCCTGTCATGCAAGTATATACAACAACTTTCTTGAAAGATGCCTATCCAACCTCTGTTTAAAGACTTCCAACAAAGAAGATTCCACCACTCTGCAAAGGCTGTTGACCAGTTCTTACAATAGAGAAGTTCTTTCTAATGTTTAGGTGGAATCTCTTTTCTTTAATTTGAATCCATTGGTTTGTGAATCACATGGTCTATATAATGATATTTAGTTAGGAAAAGTAATTGTGAAAGTAAACAGCATCTTCCTAAGTCACTTTTATATATTCACCTCTGCCTCTCGTTCCAAGTACTTCTTGGTCATCTTCTAAATCTTGAATAATTGCTTCCACAGCTGCAGCTAAAAGTCTTCTTTCTTCAGTGAGTTCTTGAACTTTTTTCTCTACAAAAAGTTTTATTTTAGTAAAACAAATTAAAAGCTGAATTTGGTTTTTGAAGATCCAATGTGGTGTAGTGCCTTGAGTGTTGCACTAGGACATTGGAAGACCAAGGTTTGAATTTCCACTCAGCCAAGGAAATCTACTAGGTGACCTTGTGCAACTCACACTCTTTCAGCCTTGGAAGAAAGCAAGGGCAAAACCCTCTGAAGAAATTCTGCCAAGAAAACTCCAGCATACCTTCATGTTCAGGTTGCCATAAGTCAGAAAGGCCATGAAGGTACACATCAACAACAACAAAAATCTGGCTTTTGGCATAACTACAATAAACAATGCTACTATGAAATAACTATTCAGCAAATTCCAAAACTCCATACAGCAACCCTAAACACATCCATCATGTGAACTGGTCCACTATGAACACAGCCCAGAACTGACATAGATTTTCATAAACACATAAAAAGACCCCAGTTATCACTGTGAAGCATGTATATGCATGCATGCAAGCATGCACATACACACACACGCGCACACTTTAGAGCACATATTAATACTTTACTGTAATTCTATCATCAAATAAATTCTTGCACAGATAGCATCTGGAGGCAGGGGAAACATAGGAAAAGGAAAGGAAAAGTAGCAAACACATGGTCAAGGGTAAAATATCCACATCTTTATTGGTCACAGCTCACTGGTCTGGGTACAGAACAGGCTGCAGATCTAATCACCAAATGGCAGATCCAGTCATTGGATGGCTGCCTCCCAGTCAGTGCTCCACTTAGACCTCATGCTGGGAAACCAACAGGGTGGGACCCTATCTGAGCATGGACAGATACATGGGTTCCTCCAGCCACCTAAGAGTGAGTTTGAGTCCCTAACCTACAAGAAGATGCTTATAAGCATGCCCAGGATCCCTTATCTCTGCTGATCATACATTGTTCTGCATTGTGAAATCCAAACAGACAAACAATATTAAAATGATTTTCCAAGCTACTTAATGAGAAACTGGAATGGCACATGAAATGCAACATATGTGCAAAATTGTCCTGTTGGAACAAAAAATCTTCACTCTCTATTGGAAGATTAACTAAAAACATCAATCCACTTGATAGAATAATGCAAACAGCAAATCATGAAAATTATATGGTTAAGTAGCCTCAAATGAATTGCCATGTATCATAATGCGACTGTATAAATATATGGTAAATCACATTTATACCCTCCAGACTAATCTGGCCACTCTATTTTTTTTAAAGTTACACCCAACTGATGAAACTATTTTAAAATTTAAAATGAGCAAACAAATTTTGAGCCGGCACTGAAAAATGAGGAAAATATTACACAATCAGAATATTCCAAACAGAATTCTATTTTCTTGGTTATCACACATTGCACCAATTGAGTCAGCTTCAATTTCCTGGCCCAGATCCTGCCATTTCAGTTTCTTGGTCCTGATCCAGACAATCGTTAAGTACTAGCACAACCTCATCTAATTCCAGTGACATGGAAAAATGCAACTGGGCATCACAGGCATATGCTGAAAAGCTTGTGATTATGGGATGCCAGGCCCCAAAACCTTCAACTATTAATAAAACAACAGATTAATTTTTAGAAGTATTATCAAAAATAAAAAGAGAAAGGACCAGGTTTCACTATTAATTGTACATATGTGTCCATGTGTGAATGTCCCAAATGTAATTTTGCATTTTATTTTAAATTTATGTTATTAGGCCTCTAGAAGACTATTACTATTAAGATTTCAAATAATCTTTTTTTCAAATGATCTTTTTATTTCAAATAATCTCTTTATTTACTAAAAAATACTATAAAATTTTCATAAAACTATAAAAGCTTTCAAATAACCTTTTTTATTTACTCAAATATATGTACTATAAAACTTCATTCATTACACATAAGAACTGTGCAACCAGGAGAAAAGCAATAAAGTTATATGACTAAAATAATGGTGCTGGAAAAACATGGGACTGAAGTATTTGTATTGTTAGTACCTGATTCCTTCCATTAGTCTGTTTGTACACAAGGATAATACAAAAATCTATCATTTTCTCATGAACTGTAGAAATGTAAGCTCAAAAATGCCCTCCCTGAAAGAATGACTCTTCATGTGCATAAACACTATTTGTTTTCTTCATTCCATAAAACAAATTCTTGTTTAGGCTTTAATGTTAAACACAAAAAATGCCCATATGGTATTACCTGCTTAAGCAAGTAATCACTAGTGTCTACTTACCATTCATATGGCCTGGATGAGTAGCTGCAAGTTTTTGTGCTGCTTGCAGCTCTTCTAAATTTAATTCCAAAAGTTCCAGAAACAACTTTTTCTGCTGGAAAAGTTGATTCAAATCCTTTTCTAAAGCAGAAATTTAAAAAAAAATTTTTTTTTTTAAAAAAAAGCTACTTGAAATATTCTCTTTACTACTACAATCACAAGGTCATAAACATTTGAATGGAGAAGAAGCTTGTGAGAATTAGAAAATTCTTATCTATGTGCACTAATTTCTGAGTGGTGAAGAGTTTCAAGGGTACAGGTTTCACATGGGGTTCAATTTCCTTTGAAGGGAAAACAAAGGAGGCATATTATATTTGTGGTATTTGCATTTATGTATAAATATGCCAATTAAGCTGGAGATTCACAGCATTAAAATTCCAATAACCCATTCTCCAATTAGATTTTTGAGGATACCACCATTGTCATAGTATTCTTGGACACAGTATCTGAATATTGGGAGCTGAGTCCTGACTCCTCAAAGCATCTCTCCTTCCAAAACATGCCACCCATTCAGAGATATCTCTTTCACAAAAGCAGAGCAGCTGACCACTTTGCAAAAATAATCAAGAAGATAATTGCCAGCTGTCCTACTGATTCCACTAACCACCTCCTGACCAACTTCTAGTCTCTCAACTAAAAATCACTGGAATCAGAGGGCCCTATTAAATGCCTTTCATAATAAGCCCCTATAGTTGGGGATCTAAAGTTACAACAATGTAGTGTAGAAAAGGAGCTAAGGAAAAATATCTCCAAAAAGCAGTAAACCAGCATCACTAATTGGGGCATGCATTAGATGTCTTAAAATGCTTCAATAAATCCGTAAGAAAAAGCACCACCACAACATCAGACAAGACAAGCTAGTGATTTTTGTTTATTAAGTCACTTATTTGGTACTCACCAATGGGTCTTATTATTCTGCCAGCCTCTAAAAAATGAGCTTTTATTTCTTGCATATCATGTACAGCTGCCTCCAAGTTTTCAGTCAAAATCTTTCTTTGTTCATTTAATTCCTGTATTTTTTTCTCTGCATAACAATTTTAATCCATTTTAAAGAAACACTGCAATATTACTTAATATTAGATACTTAATTAGATACTTAATTTTGAAATATGGCATTAATATCTTAATATTAGATACTTAATATTAAGATATTAATGCCATATTTCAAAATTTCACAGTACACTCTGTCTCTCTGAAGTGACTGCATACACAATGTTACCGGGACAGATCTAGACTAAGGTTGAAATCCTGTTTTCATGTACCTGGCAGAAAGCCATATAACATTATGTGGGTCTTCTGAGTTTGTATGCCTTTCAGATTAGTCATACTTGCAAGTTATTCAATAACTAATTTCTTTCCCAATGGTTTTTAATGGGTTTAATGAATGATTGATTAATCCAGTCTAGATCATGCAAGCCTTCCTTCTCCCCTCCAGAACTCCCACCTCCCATTCCCTTGTCTCAGACCCCAGCACTGAGAATGTACTGAGGCAAAAGGCAAGGGAAGGAGGAGAAGGCACTCACACACACCTTCCTTTTCCCTTCTGAAGCTCCCCACTCCCATTCCCCTGCATCTGGCCCTGGCACCCAAAAGCAAGGGAATGGGAGAGGGGAACCCTGGAAGAGTTGGGAGGGGGATCTCAGTTGCTTTTTTTAACTTTCATGAGAGTTCTTTGCCCCAAACACTCACAAAAATGGAGAGGCCACTGTATTGTTTTAGCTTGCATTAATAGAAGCGTAGTTTCCAAGTCAAGGAAGTAATGGTTCTATTACATTCTGTACTGATCAGGCTTAATCTGGAGTACTGTAATCAGTGCTGCATGTTTTGTTTTAGAAAGGATATACAAACTGGAGCAGGTTCAAGAGACCGGAAACAAGGATGATAAGAGACTCGGAGAACAAAACGTATGAGGAAAGGCTAAAGGAGCTTGGCATGTTCAGCTTGGAAAAGAGAACACTGAGGAATGACATGTTTGCCCTCTTTAAATGCCTCAAGACCTGTCACAGAGAGGAGAGGACAGGCCTGTTCTCTGCTGCTCCAGAAGCTATAATCAGGTCTAACGGTTTGAAATTACAGCAGAATAGATTTGAAGTGAATATTAGAAAGAACTCCTAGACAGTAAGAATGGTTCAACAATGAAACTAATTGCCTAGAGAGGTGGTTTCATCTCCTCCCCTGGATGTCTTCAAAAACATCCTGCACATCTACCTGCTGGAGATGATTTAACTGGACTTTCTGCATTGAGTAGGGGGTCGATGGCCCATGAGGCCCCTTCCAACTCTTTGATTCTATGATTCTACAACATTGCAATAATTCTGTCAATGGCCTTTGGAACATCAGGTTTAACTATGGTCATTGCCACTTCAAGTTTCCTTCAAAAATAGATGACAACATATGTGGAGAGATAGCTAGAGCAGATCCTTGAAAGTCACTTTTAAAATGTAAATAGTTACAGTTATAGTTCTAAAATCCCAAAACAATTTGTTGCTATTTATGTCTACAGCTTTCAAAAAAGTAATGTTTTATTTTATTGCTTCTAGAAAGTAATTTGTTACCTTTTCATCACATAAAAATAGGAATGTTAATACTTGCTGCCCTGTGCTACAAATCACAGCTTTCCTTCCAGTCACCTCATTGTTTTAATATTAGGGTTGCCAGTGAGAAATTGGACTGGGCTTCTGTCCTTTTGTGAGAAAGATGGAATTTCAGTAGGTCTTGTATGAATGACAAACAACCCCTGCTGAAATTTCCTTTTCTACACAACTTTTTAATGTTCAGGAACCCTATCCTGTGTTTCACTTGGTAACCTTCCTGGTATAGCAGTTTGAGTGTTGGATTAGGACTCCAGAAGACCAGAATTTGAATCCCCACTTGGTTTGGGAGCACACTGGGGTGACATTGAACTAGTCACATTCTTTCAGCCTGAGAGGAAGACAATGGGAAAATCTCTCTTAGCAAGAAAAGCCTGTAAGAAAAGCCTGTAATAGGTTTGCCTTAGCATCACTACAAATCAGAAAAGACATGAAGGCACACAAAAACAAAAACAACTCTACTTAACACCCATAGCAAATCTCAAGGCAGCAGTGTGAAACAGAATTTAAATCTCTTCTACTACACTGAGGGCATGCTCTTGTAATAATGACTCCAAAATTACATTACACTGGAAAAAGGAGAAAAGTAATATCTGATGAAGTAACAATTATAATTTAATGGAGTTAATTTTTATTATTAGGGAAATAAACTAATTATAAATATTAGTTACTAGTTACTTTTAGACTCTGGGCTTTGGGATTGCACTAAATTCAGCTAATCCAAACATAACAGATTTTTAAGAAACCATGTGGGAGCAGTATAAATTGCCATCATCTCTTTAAAAATATAACATACGATAATTATTCCAGGGGAATATAACCTAGTAAACCCTCTCTATCACATTCAGAACAAGTATCTCATATATATTGTTGCCTTGTCTATATCAATTTTGTTTGACCTGTAGGCTGCAAGCTTGCAAACTAGCAAGCCTAAATACAATGCTGGACAGTGATCCAAAGCTTAGATTTAATCTCAGTTTAGACAGCAAGGATTTAACATTGCTTATACATGCGTGTAAAAATGTAATTGAAACAAATGTTAAAAATCAACATATACATACCACGGATACTGTCTGGTTCTGTAGCTATGAGGGCACGAGCCTCTTCTAGCTCTTTAAGATTAGGTTCCACATGTTCCAATAAAAGTTGCTTCCATTCAAATAGTTTATGTAAGTCATCTTCTACAAATCACGATATTTTAGAATTATCTCTTGAAAAGGAAGCTCAGATGTCCTTATTGCTAGCAGATATATATAATTTTAAAAGATATTCAGATGTAAGTCTATTTTTTGTTCTCTTCTTCCAGCTGTTATAACAAAGTGGCTAACTCAAATTTCTTTTTAAACTTTGCATTCCATATTGTTTTAGGTTTATGTTTTAATTTATATTGTAAGCAGCTTTGAGTTCTATTTGAGAGAAAAGTGGGATATAATTCAACCAACCAAACAAACACACTTTTGAAAATGCATGGAATTTAAGGGACTTTATAATAACAATCCAACTGCTAGTCCCAACTAGAGTAGACATATTGAAGCTACAGCACTGACACAAATCTTCCATCCTCACTCATCTTTCAATGAGTGAGGATGGAAATCAAGTGAGGCAGTATGTGTGTGTGATCTCCTTCTTATATCTAATCAGTGAGATATTGGACAATGCTACATTTAAAGTCTATAAAGTATGAGGCAAGTATCCCACAATAAATTATCAAGCAAATTGAAAGCTGTGTTACAAGCTAAGCACCAGGTTCTTAATACTTGTGATAATAATGCTAAATGGTCAGTATAGCCACCTTGAAGATGTGAAGCAAACATTGCCAGATGATGGTTACTCCCCTCACCAATTATGAATTGTTGCACTTACAAAGCTGAATTATGATAAAATCTGAAACATACCGAATCACAGACTTAGGCCATTTCCACACAATGTCACTATCCTGCAACAGCAATGGGTTGTTTCTGATCTAAGAGTAGTGCTACTGCACGACATTGTCACTATCCAGCTGCTACCCTGTTTCCATAGCACTTCAATCCCGTCAGCCAGCTCAGTGCATTACCATAATAGTGCTTGACAGAGCTTCCTGTCATCCCAGATCCAGAAGTGTGTGGGGTATGAGTGTTCCTAGGTTGTCCCTTCCTCAGCTATTCCCATGGCATGGCAAATGCAAAATCTACCACCTCTCCCTGTTTATTTTAAATTTCTTCTTTGAGTTAAAACTTTTTTAAAATACATTTTTAAGCATTATAGCACAAAAGTGCAATAATGTACTGGCATGCCATGCTGCTACAACACTGCTGTGCTAATATGGCTTCAAAAAAAAAAAAAAAAAAACGCCAATCAGGGGAGGTGGGCAGGGTGAAGGTAGGGAAAGGGAGTAGCCAAGGACACTGTTGTGCGGAAGGAACACCGGTCACTACTCATCCACTTAAGTCGGAAGGGTGCAGAAGAGAGTGTTTCTAACCTGCTATCATGGCACAAATGACCATGCTGGGATTGTAATGGGATACTGCACTAATGGGATATGGTATGGAAAGGGTCTTGGTTTGTAGTCTACCACATACTTCACTTTAATTAGAACAGCAACTGAAAACAACTGAATTGAAAACAATACGCAGATTGCAGGGGCTATATTGAAAAATAATCTTATAACGGAGTTACCTCATATCCTCTCTTTCCTGGACATGTCCTCTTTTGCAGAGCTAAAATTTACATAGTAGGGGCATTTAAAGTGAGAGTTGTCATAGTGATTGGTGGTTTAAAACAGTCAACCAGTAAATATACCTTCTTTTCTGCTTTTCAAAATATAGTAATCCTACTCTATAACATTTTTACTCACCGCAGGGCTTTTCAGGCAGAGCCCTTTGTGAAGTACGATGCTGTATTTGTCGTATATCATGTGCAGTTGCTTCTAGAGCTACAACCAATTGTCGCTTTTGCTCGGCCAGTTCCTGTAGTTTATGATCTACAAAATAATTTCAGGTCAAGCCATAATAAAATATTAATATATTTTAAATACATTGAATAAAGAACTTCAGTTCATATACAATGGGCTAGTTCCATATTTAGTCATACTAAGACTAGACCCCCTTGAAAGCAAATTGAAATTGTAACTGGAAGTATGAAAAATCACTGTATTCATACCACTGATAGTGCCTGGTTGGGAAGCTGCAAGAGCTGTAGCTTCTTGGAATTCCTTCTGCTTGGATTGCAGACTTTCCATCAATAGTTCTTTCTTCTCAGACAAGTCAAATAATTCTCCTGCAAATAGATTTTTTTTAGAATGACACACTAAATAATGCTTTCAAATGTCCATATTGCTCACTTATATGACTACAAATACAGTTGATCTAAATTCACCTCACTTATGAAGGAAGGGCCTGGAACATGGTCTTTATCACTACTTTGGAGGGCCTGAAGACTAAAGGCTCCTACAGGTCAGCTTCTTTACTATCAGGCAGGTTCTTAAGTCCATCTGCAGTTCCTTAACATAAATATATCACCTTTGGTGTAGGAGGAGTCCCTGGAGTCTGGGATATACTAACAACTGATAGGTATCATAAAAGATTACCTAGATCTGTGTCACATCAATTTTATAATTGAAAACTACTTTGGAATCCAATGTTAGCTAAGAAATGTCATGTTCATCAAGAGATATTAAAAAATGAATTATTTCATAGAAATTGCAAACACTTCATCTATCATGACAGACCATAACTATGACAGTGGAGATAAATCTGGTAAAAAAGAAACTTCTAGAGGGTCACAGAGTTCTTCCAGACTATCCTCTTGTCATCCTTTTCCATTTACTTTTGAAGGAATGTCAAGATGATGCAGTTTCCAAATCATTTTCTGTTTTTTTCTTCTCCCATTCTTTTCAGTCATAGTCTGTGATGATATTTTTGTAGTAAAACGCAGCTGCAGCTCTGGCCTGTTCAGGATTTGTTATTGTTAATGGACCCTCATGTTGACTCTAACTTATGGTGATTCTATTGCATAGTTCTTCTGGCAAGATTTATTCAGAGGAGGTTTCTCACGGTCTTCCTCTTAGATTAAGAGCATGCAACTTGCCCAAGATCACTCAGTAGGTTTCCATGGCTGAGTGGGGATTTGAATCCTGGTCTCCCAGAGTCCTAATTCAATATTCACACCTCTACACCACACTGTCTATCCTAAACACTGTGCAGGATCCTGCATCTAATGAAGCATTTAAATGAAACGATGCTCCTCTATAGATTCAGCTGTTTTTTCTTGAATCCTACAGAAGAGGATTAGTGAGGAATGCCATTTGAATAGCCAATTGTGAAGAACACATTGCTTAGCTGTAAATACTGGTCATCTATGAACTCTTACAAATGAGATTTTGCATCTGCACAGAGCCTAGTTAGCCTTCCATAGCTTTTGGATGGGAACCATGCCCCCACTACCTATTGCACATATCCCAGCATGCCAAACTACTCTCCTTAGTTCTCAGTCTGTCACAACGGGGGGGGGGGGAATCTGCCAGAACATGAGTAGAGAGTAGGAGCATGGATCGGGTGTATTCAAAGAAGAACCACAGTGACTTGAAGAATCATAGTGACAGATAAACAACCTTTTCTTCTTTGTTGTCTCTAAGACTCATACAAACGGGAGACCAGCCCGCTGATTTATCAGATGTCATCTCAGCAATCAAGAAACCACAGAATGACCGAAGACAGCATCAGCACATGATCTAGTTTCTAATCTACAATCTGTTATGAAGGCGGGTGGTTGAGACCATATTGCATCTTTACATGAGTCATGAAGCAACACCCCTCCAATGAAGGCAGTGGATACAGGCTTGGTTCTTGTGGAATGGGTTTGAATACCAGATGGCAGAGTTAGTTTAGCCAACTGATGTCAGAGATATAGTGTCCAGTATCCATTTACCAAGACATTGAGATGAAATGAGACCCGTTCCCCCTTCTTAATGCACCATAACACAGAAAAAGTCCAGAAGAATTCTTGAAATGCTTAGCAAATGAGATATAGAAGGCAAGTACTCTATGGACATCTAAGGAATACAGAGTGGATTCCATAGCATCTCTAAGATTGCATATGAAAGTTGGAAGGACGAGAGGCTGACTAAGTTGGAACTGTGAGACTATCTTTGTTAGAAAAGAGATGTCAGGTTGCAGTACCATGTTATCCTTACAAAAGGGGTATTAAATTTCAGTGCACACAACTCAGAAGCTTGATGAGCTGAAGTCAGAGCCACCAGAAAAGTGACCTCAAGAGTGAAGAGATGAAAGTCACAGGAGGCATGTGGCTTGAAAGGTTTACCCAGTGACTGAGTAAGTACCACAGAGAGTGAACTGTGAAGTACGGATTATGCAACATGTGGATAGACATGTTTTAGACCCTTGTGGAACCTCTTAGCAATTTAGAGAAGGACCATTAGTTCAATCCTGATGCTAAGCAGAGAGAACAGCCACATTTACTTTAACTGATGAGAAGGAGAGACCTTTATCATATAGAGACCTTTGTAATGACACATGCCTTGATTACATTTCATTTGGATTACTGTAATGTACTCTATGTGGGGCTATCTTTGGAAACTGCTCAGAAGCTCAATCTGATCCAAAATGCTGCAAAATAATCCCTTTGCTGAAACAACTCCACTGGCTGCTGATCTGTTTCCAGGTAGAATTCAAAGTTGACCTTTACAGCCCTTACAGTTTAGGTCCAAACGATTTGAAAAATCGTATCTCTCCATATAAGCCTGACAGTGCTCTAAAATCTATGTGAGAAGGTATTCTCTCGATCCCACTATCATCTTAAGTACATCTGGTGAAGGCAATAGAGACAATCTTCTCAGTGGCTGCTTCTAAGTTGTGGAATTCCCTTCCCTGGAGATCTGGTTGGCCCCTTCCCTGTTATCTTTCTGCTGACAGGTAAAGACCTTTTTGTTTCAGAAGACATTCAACTTTTAATATATTGCAGCAGACAGAGCTTTTAATAGGAGGGGGCTATAGGATTTTTTTTATTTCATTCTGTTTTAATGCTGTTTAATGTTTCTTAATGCCGTTTTTAGCTTGTGTTTTTAACATCAAATTTAGTTTGTGCTTTAACAAACTAAAGTATTAAGAACTTTTTAAATTGTACTCTGTTTTTAAGATACTGTACATTGCCTTGCATCCCATGATAAGAGAAGGGAAGGATAGAAAATTAATTAATTAATTAATTAATTAATTAATGGAGAAGTCAGTAATTTCAAGACCAGTGGGAGTGCGTAAGCAAACTGGGCCAGTAGGCATTCTTGGAATTTCTTCCACTTGTATGTGTAAGAGCATCTCATGGGAAAGCTTTCAAGTTGCATCCACATTCTCTGCACCCTCTGGTCAGAGTCTCCAACTGACTAGTATGCCCAAATCAAAATGCACAACTTGTGTTAGAAGAGTCTGATGACAACAGAGATGCAGAAAGTTATTTCTCAATATGAGAAAAGTGGCAAACCATTGCTGCCTGTGCCACCATGGAGTAATGAGGACAGAGTTGGAGTTGTCCACTTTGATCTCAGTGAGAGTTCAAAAGATGAGAGGAAATGGTAGGTACATGTAGAGGAACACTCCTCTCCACTTGTGGAGAAAGGATGTCCCTGTGCCTCAGCACCTCCCCAGGTTGAAAAAGAGGCATACTTTGCATTAGGAGGAGAGGCAAAGACCTCTAGCCCCACCTGTCCATGGAGAGGCCAAAGGCATACACTGAGAGAGACAATTTAAGCATGTTTTGTTCTATCTGCTCAATGTGTTGGCATGAATGTTGTCTCTGACAATAACATGGATGGCTATGGGGGTGATACAGTTGGGTATGTGCCACTCCCACACCAGAAATGAGAGACCAAGAAAACATTTGGATCATGTACCCTCTTGCTTGTTGAGGAAGTACACAGCAGTAGAATAATCTGTAACAGTCTGAATAACTTTTTCCCACAGAACAGATTCAAATACCTTGAGAGTCATGAAAATGGCTCTCACATGTTGATGTGGAGTGATCACTTCTGCCATTTTCTGTGAAGACTCAAATGGCTCCATTGAGACCCCCAGCCCACCAGAGAGGCATCAGCGATGACAGTGAGGACCAACTCAGATACTGAAATGGCATGTTGTGCAGAAAATTTGACAGAGAAGTCCACCACAGAGGGTCCTTTGTAACAGGTAATGAGAGAGAAAATTTTCTGAGACGGCTTTGCATTCCATGTCAAATGTCACGAGAAACCACAACTGGGGGCCTAATCATTGCTGGATCATACAAGCTATGGATATATATGCTTTGATCCTATGACGTGTAAAGTAAACTACTTCTGGGTCCTGTCAAGTGACAGAAAGCACATCACAGGGAATCGCAGGCCCAAATCTGTCAGCAGATGAAGCAAATGGCCAAGACCTGTCAACAGTTTTTGATGAGACATGTTTACCAGAAGGTGTTACCCCCCAAAAGTGGGTGACCCAGGAATCCACCTATGATGCCAGTACCTCCATGCAAAGGCAGAGAATTATTAGCTCAATTAAGAGGCCTGTGAGAGAGATCTTTGACACCAAAGTTTATGGGGTCTCATGGAAGGAAGAACCAGCTAGAGATTCAAAAAGTAAACTAAAATGTTTTACTGAGAGAAGTTCAATCACTCACACACAAGATCCAAACAGTCACATGCTCATGGAAGGCTAACTGACAGTAAAGAGAGGAAAGGTTGATAGAGAGACTTCAGGGAGTGGGCAATATTTACCAATCCAGAAGAGCAGCAAAGAAGCAGCAATGTGGCTTAGATCTGTGTCTAAGGACAGTACACAACTGGAAATGAGAGTGGCAGAGTGGCTACCAGCAATTGATGTACTGCAAGCTAGCTGATCAAAACTGAGGGGTTTTCTACACAATTTCTGTCTGGAGGACATGGATGCGAATGGCTCTGTGGCCAAGTAAACAATGGAGCTCACAGAGTGGACAATGAGGTCTGGAATGAGCTGGTGGGTTTTAGCATCAGATGACAAAAAGGCTAATGGTTGTCCAATAGCTCAATGTTTGTGGACAGGTTTGAGGACAATGGTATAGATTGCAGGATGAAGGGAAGAGGATTTGAGACAATCAGCAATCTGATGGGAATCTCCCAGTTGCTATTGTCTAAGAAAGCAGAGTGTTAAAGCTAGCAGCAGTCTATTATCTCTGGAGAGCCTTGGTGATTTCCTGACTATGACCTCACCAAGCCAAGGAAGTGTTTTCTGGACTAATTCGCAGCACTCGTGTTCAACCAGTCAAGCCAGCCTGGCTATACAGCCATTGCAGGATATGTTCCATATCAAAGCCAATCAATGTATTTTGCCAATTAAATCATATTTTGCCAATTAAATCATATCAAGCCACGGGGGTGTGTGGCCTAGTAACAAAGCCAATCATCGAGGTAGAGAAACACTATGATTCCTCTGGTGTGAAAAAATGCTACCATGGGTGCATTTGGTAAAGACCTTTAGTGGAATCAATAGTTCAAAAGGGTAAAACTCAGAACTGGACCATGGCACAATATACGTGTCATGCCCTGCTTCCAGAGCATAGTCTCTGACTCAGAGTCCAAAGCAGAAGGCACGCCAGAGGCTGAAACAGTAGGAATGCCAGGGCCTGCTGTACAGAGAGAGGTTACGGTGCTGGCAACAAAGTCCTGCCTCTTTTCAGATATAGAGAAACACTTACCTAGACCCAGCTTCACACAGCACAGGCAGCAAAGAGAGACTCAGCGTCACTCTCTCAGAATTTATAACCGGTAACAATCAATCAAGGCACAGCTGTGCTAGGCTTTGGGTCTATTTAGCTGGCATCCTTCACCTCCAGGAGTTGTCAGAGCTTATCTGACCTGTTACCTTGCTGGATGCCTTGACAAATGCTCGGATTGACCTTGGACACTCCCTTGCCATGAAACCCTGCTGCCCTTTGTTTATGTTGGAGTTTATTTATGACTCTTTGCTTACTGCCTGGAAGTAAGTAACAAAGTGAGAGATATTCAGTTTGTTTGTTTGATTTCTCAGCTATGTAGGACTGAGATAGGTCAATATGGTGAAATGCAGGTATTTGCAACTATGGCCCCAGATTGAAATGTGGAAACAAGTGTTCTTAAGATCTATCACCACAAACTAGACACCCTCACACAGCACAGGAAAGACAGAGGCTAAAGCGACCATCCAAAATGTTATTGTGCATATTACCAAATGACTCCCCTCAGATGGAGAATGGAACAACTCTCCCCACATCCTTTTTCAACACTGAAGTACTGGAAATAGAAGCCAGTGTGTTTGTAACAAAAGGCTAGTGGTTTTATTGCTCCCTTTTGCAGAAGCATAGCAATTTGTGGGGGAGGAAAATCTGGCAGTGGTATTGGTTGGAATCTCCCCACAGGTGGCATAGTTTTGAATTCAGTGGTGTATCCATTCTCTACAATGGATAGTACCCAAATTACAATTTGGAGAATCAAGGACAATTTTTTGAAGAAGCTGGATTGCTATCATTTCTGCTTAAAGGATTTCTTTAAGACAATCCCAAGGAAAGCTTGTGATCTAGGGCCTCATCAGTCTTAGTCCATCAACAGGAAGATGCTTGATCTAGTATCATCTGTGACGTTGGTGGACCTCAGCTAGGTGTGGTGCTTCAGGGCAAGAGCCACAGACCTCACTTTGGAGGCATAACCTGCAGAATGTCAGGCATTATCGATTGGCATTCTCTATGGCAACACTGTTGAGAAAAGAATCCATAAGAACAGCTGATAAGCAACCATGCATTCTTCACAGTTACTAATCTTCATGTCCAGGGGCACAGATGAAAAAAGATAGCACCAAAAGTGGTATAGAAGATATGCCTTTAGTGCTGGATTGAATAGGTGACAGAGGAGCAGGAAGAACTTGTGTTGGGGGCCTGAGGACCTAACCACTATGCATGAGAGTAGCTCAGCCACAGCAGCATATTGTTTATTTATTTTCTTCTAGCGAAAAGCAGAAGCCTAATAGGATCTGGTCAGAGACTCTGACCTAGAATGAGGGGGCTTTAAGTCTTTAGTGGGAATCTAACTAAAGTGCTGTTATATAATTGTGCCTTTATATGAAAGTCTAAAGATATAATTGAACTGTTGGCAGATGGAGGAGTCAGCACTGAAGAAGTGTGCAGAACCGAAGATCTAGTGGATGTCAAGGGAGCATCTGGACAAGTCAAGGCCTGCTTGTAGAGGAGGGCCTTCAAGCATGAATAACATTTTTGTAAGCCTGCAGAGTCCATCACCTTACAATGTGAGCAGGACCCAATACTGTGATTTTTCTCCCAGGCACAGAAGGCAATTAAAGTGACTATCAGTATTTGGGATCTTTGTTCTACAAGTGGAACACTTCTTGAAAATTCTGGATGACATGGTTAACAGAGACAGAATAGCCACAAGAGAGTAAGCCTAGAGAAAAGCCATGAAACAGTCCAAGTCAAACTGAGTGAACAAAGTTACTGATCCAAACAGCAGAAGAAAGCTGAGAAAGAATAAGCAGTCCAAGTCAAGAATCCTAACGATTGAAGTGAAAACACACAGTTAATTGTTCCTTTCAGAGCTGCTGCTGTGGCAGACAAAAAGGAACTGAGACTTTAAATGGGAACATGGCTACTCATATGTACCAGTGGAGGAGAAGGTACCAACAAAATGCTTGCATAACAGCTCTAGAAACTTCCAAATGATGCATTCCATAGGTGCAGTTGACCCATTTGGGTGAATCAGAGACCACAAAGAAAAATGTCAAGGTCATTTTCTCTTTATGTACCACTAGAGATGTAAGTCTTTGCTAAATTTCTTCCAAAAAGGAAGAAATCAATTTTAGCAATTTTCTTCTTACTTTGAAAAAGTCTTTGAAAATTACATAGTTCAGGACTTCTGTACAAAACTCACATGTAGTAAAGTATTTTTTGTACATAAAATCTCATTTTCTGCATAGGAAACAGCACCATCTGTGCAGAACATAATACCATACACAAATGTTGCTTAGAATACATCCCCAACTACAACATGTTACATGCAAAGCATATTATTTCTGCAAAGAAAATGCTGTTTCCTCACAGAAAATGCTTCTTCCTGTACTATGTGTGAACTTGGGGTACAGTAAGTCCCAAACTGTGAAGATTCTCACAAGTCCAGGATTCTTCTCATCAGGTTTTCTCAGAACTCAAGAAACACCTTTTCCAACCATTTTTGGGAAATATTTCCCAAATCCCTACTTACTTACCCATTCCTACTTACTTTCAACTAGAGCTCTTTGTGAAGCAAGATGTTCTATTTCTTGTATATCTTGCACAATTGCTTTTAGATCTTCAGTCAAATGTTTTCTTTGCTCAGTTAGCACTTGTAATTTGTGATCTACAAAACAATTCCAAGCCAGTTCAGAAGAAAACATGAATATATTCTAAATACAGCACTCTAACTCATATGCATTATTTCTGTTTGTTTGTTTTTTAATAGACTTAGACTTAGTATATATACAGTACTTGTTGATCATTACAATGCAATTTGCTAGGATTATGGATGCAGGACCCTCGCAAAAGTGGAAAACCCACAAATATGAAAATGTGTGTGTGTGCATCTGTGGGAAGGGGGCCAAGGCATGATGGGGAGAATGGGCACCCAGGGTCCAAACCAGTCATGGAATGGAATGAGAAGGGGCTGGGTTGGCATGGTGACCCTATACTTCCTGTCTCCTGTCCATCTCCTTCCTTGGGTGTGGAGAAGCATCAGGGGAGGGATGTGGTCCTTGGAAATCAGGCTGCAAGCTATACCTAGCTGGCCAGGCAGTTGGTGGTGGAGGAAAAGGAGAACCGGAGGAAGATTTTCAAAGGGCTGTGTAGCCTGATTGGAGCAGCTGAGAGGGAAAGTTCTCAGGAAAAGAAGCATCTGAAGCGGGAGTGGGTGGGCAGGGTTGAAGAAACTCACAAATAATGATAACTGTGAAAGTCAAAGTTGTACATGTGGATAGGCAACTGTACAGTAATGTGTTCTATATGGAACTGTACATAAGCAATGTCAAGGACTGTGAACTCGTGTACAATGTACAATATCAGACTATTGTCAGAGATTATTTAGTGCACATTACTCAGCTGCTGCTTGTTCTGAAGTAGTTATCTATTCAGTTGTGTTCAATTTAACATGCTGGTTTTTACCTTACAAATCCTAAATGGATTAAAGCCTTTTTTCTTCCTCTCCATTTCATTAGCATTTGAGATTTTGTTCCATGTTTCTCCAACAAGTGAAGTACAATGATTGTCCAAAAGGAGCAGATCTTTCAAACCACCATAACAGATAAACAAAATGCCTGTCTAGCCCCAGCAATGTTCTCAGATACCTAGTAGAAACTGGACTTTTCTCAGAGGTGTTTGGGACTAGCTAAATAACTGAAGATGTTTACCTTTTTCATACACCCTTTTTATTGTAATGCCTTCTGATTTTGTTCTTTTAGGGTTTGGTCTTTTAGGATTGTTATAATTCTTTGCTTATATTTCTGACTTAGCTTTGTTATTTTCTATTTTATTTTATTTTAAATTGATAGCTTCATTACTATCAATTACTGTTGGTTGCTCTGATTTCTCTGGAATGATAATATTTGGCATAAATATTATAAAAAGACATATAAAATAAAAATTTTATTTTAAAATGCAAGCAATGGCTCTTACTGACATAATATAATGTATTCTAACTATGTGAGCAAAATGGCAAAGACCTTAAATTAAATTAAATTAAATTAAATTAAATTAAACTAAACTAAACTAAACTAAACCGAAAGAAATTTCAGTCCAAGTCAGCTGACAGCATGAAAAATGATAGCATACATACCACTGACACTGTCTGGTTGGGCATCTGCAAGAGCATGAGCTTCCTGTAGCTCTTTCCGATTGGATACCAAATTTTCTAGTAACAGGTGCTTCTTCTCTAGCAGTTTGCATAATTCCTTTTCTGCACAATTAAATTTTCTACAATCAGTCTTGCAAAACAGTGGCAAAATGTCACACAGAGACAGAGTGAGACACTTCATAAATTAATTATTTAATTAAAATGATAGTCGCTTCTTTGTCTGTTGATGTAGAGGTAAGCAGAGACAAATCGATTTCTTCTCAGAATTTAGCACAGTAACTTTACAAGGGACCTGGTTTCTGACAGCATCACAGAATTTCATGTGACGGTCTAGAAGAAAGGTTTGCAATTAAGACTTCGCCAAGACGGAACCAATGTCAATAAATTCCAGAACCCATGAGCCCCAATGAGAAGACATCAGCCCTCTCGATATACTTTTTGCTAAGTACTTTCATTGCAACAGCACTAATTGCGGGAGGCTAGGGCCACATTAGTCCCCCAGGATATCTTGGAGGATCACACCCTCACACACCTCAATGGGAATGGGGGGCATCTTGCAATGCTTTTAGGCTTCATGGGCCATTTTAGGCCCATGCGAAGCCTTTTTTAAGCAAGAGGTAGCAACGGGAAGCCACTTCCTGTTTTTTAAGAAGACCTCTTCTAGGCCTAAAATAAGCTGAAAAAGGAGATCAAAAAATGGCAAAAATGCCCCAGACCCCCTAGCAGGCATTAAGGTGCAAAATTACCTATGGGGGGCCCTTGGGGGTCACAAAAATGGCCTTTGGGTGATATACAGCCAATGGGCAACACTTCACCATCCCTCTCTATGCTAATAAAAGAAAAGTTATGTTTGATTTCTTTTGCCATGGTTTCAAGACTGTGTTGACCATCACTACACATATACTAAAGCAATCATGACACAGGTCAGTATAGTTAAATTAAAACAAAGATGATACAGCCTTAACTCTCACACTGTTCCCCAACCTTGTTTTTTTCTCTCAGGTTTGTCTTTAATTCAAACCTGCTGAAGGAGCCAGCTGTGAATACTTATATATATCCTGTTTTAAAAATAGAAGGTCATTTACTTTCTACTTACCATTGGGTTGTAGTGTTACAGGCATTTCTGAAGCACATTGTGCCTTTTCTATATCATGCATAGTTGCTTCTAGATCTGCAGCTAAACGTCTTTTCTGCTCAGCTAGTTGCTTTTGTTTTATTTCTATGAAATAATTTCAGAACAAGTCATAAAAATATTAATTTTATTTGAAATAACTACACGAAATAAAATAGTGCAATTAGTATTCAATATTATCTGAAAAGATTTAATTTCAATTAGCATTATCTTTTAATTCATGAATGTTCAGTACACTGCTTATTAACTAACATTAGAAAACCAAAAAAAGCCCTTATGGTTTTGTTTGATATATGAATTGATGCCATGTGGAAACATAATGATACCCTACTAAGGGTATAAACAAATTCATAAAGTGTAGCCAAAGCAGTCATTTTACACTATATTCTAAAACTGATGCAAATCACAGTTTTGGCAAACTAGTTTGCCAGTATGTCTGAATTATACTATTACACGAGAAAGGCATTCTTGTGTGAATTCATGGTACTTTTGGATGAAATTGCATTTGTAGATATGTTTCTATAATGCAGGGGTGGGAAAATTGCAGCCTATGGTTTGCATGTGGCTTTAAACCTATTTTTGCAGTCCCTGAGCTTCCTAGACCCCCCCATCAAAGCCTCCAGAAGGCCCCCAGCATCAAAAGAATCATGAAAAAAATGCCCCAAACATTTCCTTTTTAACATCTTCAATCTCTTGAAATCCTTCAAACACTGAAAATAGGCTAGAAAAGTCAGGAGTAAAGCCCAGCACTCACTTATTGGTCACATTTTCGGATGAATTTTTTGTGGGGATGATATACTCTGGAAAAATAATAACAATGTAGCTTCTGATTTGTGCACTAATTTGGAAGTGCAGAGGAGAAATCTACATCAAGTGGGGTGCTTCACTCACATCAGCTCAGAGGCAAGAATCCATCAACTCTCTTTCTGTTAACTGTGAACTCCCTTCTGTCTCTGTTTCATTATATAGCCTAATCAACAGACCAAGTACCAATACAGATAGAACGGAAAGAAAGCAATGTGTCTGATCTGAAAAATATGCACTGAGCAGCCACTGAGTCCAGGTGGAGGTGAACTGCTCCTTTGTACCTCCAAGAATGATGAATTTGTGATGAGTACCAATAGTTTATTGGTGCACATGGTGCAGAGAGGCAATTCATATTGTTACCACACCTTATACTACCTGTCCTGCTGGATAGCAAAATTGGTGAGAAACATCATTTTCTTATTAAATTAGACACTTATAGCTGGGAAACGTGGTAAATGGATACTGACTTCAAGTTTATGCTAGGTCAGGATGGCCTCAGCATGGCCAGGTCATAAATTCAAGAGGATTGGAAGAAAACCCCTGACATTAATGGCTCTGCAATAATTCTCTCAATGACCTGACCTTCAAATACAATAGAAGACAAAACTGCCCAGGTTAAGCAGTCAAGCACCTCTGCTTGGATACATTCAGCACCCCTGAACATATCCGAAAGAGACTTTCCCTATTCACTTTACCTAAGATATTAAAACACTGTCATGACTCCCACCAATGCTCTGTCACCTAAAGTTAAAACAATCAGCCCATTCCAGCCCCCTTTGTTTGCTCTTCCAGAAAACACACACCTCTTCAGGGTAGGAAATAGAGTATAAAAACCACAGCTCCAGCCTGGGCAATTTACTAGTACATTGGGTGTCACACTGCACCCCAGACTCCTGTTCCTCCATGTTGCCCTCAAACTCCTGTTTGAGCCACTCTACTGCTTCAGGGCCAATAAATATCACCCCTTCCACTCAAAATCTCTCTCTATCCAATCTTTCTCTCCTGTTCCTTCAATAGCCCTGTATGGTTTGTGGGATTTCTTGATTTCTTATGTTTGTCTATTAATTTCCAATAAAATAGTCTTTCAATTTCTAACTGGAGTTCTCTCTACAGTTAGTACTGGTATACACAGGTGAAAAAAATCCTGCCATGACCCTCCTCTTACAGGCCTCCTTTGAGCTAATACCATATTTGCCGGCGTATAAGATGCACCCGTGGATAAGACACACTCCATTTATACACTGGCAAATACTATTTGCTAGTGTATAAGACACACCAGCATAGAACACGCATCCCATTTGCAAACAGTATTTTTCAGGTGAAAAAGTGAGTCTTATACACCAGCAAATACAGTGATTCCCCGAATTCTAAGGAAATGCTAGCACTGCTAGTAGACCTCTAAGTTCCCCCACCTTTTAGAGTAACAGTATCACATGGGACCTAGCCAAGCCCTCCATATATGGGCGATAGTGGCTGCTTCAGTGCAGTACTGTCTGCCAAACTTTCCAGTAAAGGCCACTTGTGTCAAACAATATTTATCCATTTTGTAATGTCTAATGAATGTATACATAGTTCTTGCCACTCTGCTGAAAAACATATAACCTCTAGGGATACAGAAAGTGAATATCCTCTAGATGTAGCCATGGAGTATGTTGAATGTTCCCAAACCCTTCCTGATCTAGGTTTGCATCAAGTGTAGTGTGGAAAGGTCCTTAGCTTGGATCAAAAGTAAAAACTGAGTTGGATGTTGCTCATAACAATAGAGGTAAACATAAATAATAAAGGTTCCCTGTTGTATTCCCTGTTGTGCTCTATTACTTCACCTGCAGTCTGATTCATTTCACTTGTTTTCACTTACCACTTTTTGGCTCAGTCATATTCCAATGGTAGCAGGTACTATCTATCTTATTCTCCCTACATGTAGTTCTCTAAAGACATCTTTCTCTGGTCTTCCATTGATTATTACAAACACCGGCCTCCACAGAGATAAACAAATAGCCCTTACTGAGATAGCATATTAACTACATAATAACAACAGCAAACTTGGGTGCTGAATTAGGATAGATAAGTAGCAAAAACTGAGCTCAAATTTCACAGACACAGAAAAATATTTAGGAAGAAAGATAGAAGGAAATATCCAGAAAGGCCCAGTGAAGACATTGCATGCACTTGCAGAGTACTTTCCTTCTCTTGTACCAGTGAACATTCTAGATCAGATCTGGGAGAAAGAGATAATTAGAATAGAGAAAGAGAAAATTCTATCAAAGAAGCAGAAGAGAGCAACTGCTGGTAAGGCATGGGAGTGGACTGTTGGGGGAATGGAAATCAGGGCTGACTGGGAATATTCCAAACAGCATTTGTTTTTTTTAATTTTTTGTAGGTCCCAGCTACCTAAATTATATTTCAGAAAGAAAACTATATACACAGGCAAAGTGGCCTTTGCAATTAAATCATCTTAATTCCAAGAACTGGTATTTAATATTTAGCTGAAACAATAAAACAGCATACATACCACCAACAATGCCAGGCTGGGTAGCTGCCACAGCTTGAGCTTCTTGTAATTCTTTCAAGTTTTCTAATAACAGTTGCTTCTTTTCTGACAGTTCATACAAATCCCTTTCTGCAAAAGGAATTTTCAAGTATTCTTGAGAAAATTGTTTCACATATCCTTGGTGCTCATGAAGTTATTTAAAAGGAAGGAATATATTTTAAAAACTGGTAATTTTTAAAGATGTGTTTCTTCCTTTGTCAATACAGCATCAAATCCTTTTGGAATTTTTGCAAGACAATTTGCTTTAGGTCTCTAATGATACCCCACAATCCTACTGCAATGACTTAAAGGAAAGTTCTTTAACCAAGAGCTCCATACATGCATGCAAAGAACTACCATAGCAAGCACAAAACCCACATTTTGATAGGAAGACAAAAAAAAAAGCATGCTCAGTGCTTCCTATAATCTGTGTGAAACATAGAGCTAAGCTTGATTGATCTCATGTTGATCACCACTGCAGGAGAGCTTATATAAAAATATATATTTTTCCTGTTTTATTCTGCTTTCCTTTTGTAGGAATGCCTCTTCTAGTGATGAAGCAAAATGAATGTTCAAAGGTAAATAATTCCATTACAAAACAGTTTGCAAACTAGTGACCTCTGCAATACATTTTGGTCACTTTATTTGTTTGGTATTCTTAACCACAAACACACACATAAACACATACAGAGGGAGGGAGGGAGGGAGGGAAGGAGGCAGGGGCTCACAAAACATCAAAATACATAAAATATATGCAGGTATAATTTAAGCGTTCCTTCCTTTGGTAGCTGCACACTGGTAGCTGGGCAATCTCAACTTAAAGTCAATTCAGCAACAATGAGACAATACTAAAGTGCTGCCTCTGCTGGTCTCACTTATGGCACTGGTAGCTAGATGAGCAAGACATTCTACAGTGGAGCTCAGTCCAGGTACAATGGAAATATCATACCAACGCCTTGCCATCTGATGGCACACTGATCATAGTAATCACGGGGGCATAGTAAACACTGAGGCCCTCTCCACAGGAAAACACCCTCCTGCATCATCCCATTGCAATCCCAGCAGTGCCTCTGCTGAGATGAGAGTGTATCCCCAACACTCCCCTCCACAGCCAGCTGGCTACCTGCTGAAGGGAGCGCGAGGGACACACTGTTTCCTTCCACCTTGCAGCTGGCCTTCTTCCTATACTGAAGCGGAGAATGAAGCACATGATTGTGCTGACGGCCCTTCTGCATGGCTGACTGCAAAGGAAGCCTTGCACAATCAGGGGCCATTGCTGGAGTTTTTCCATCAATGATATACCCTGCGATTGTGCTGGCTGGATGGGACCACAACAGTGCCATGTGGAAGCATTGTCGTGGTCCCACTCCTCTCATGTTCCCATGCCAGAAAGGTGCTGTCCTGCAGAAAAGGGCGCAAAACAAACGCAACCTTAGTCTAACCCTGTTTTAAAATTCATGGTAGTTTAATCTGTACTTACCAGTTGGTCTCCCAACTTGACCTCTTCCTGAAGAAGAAAGCTTTACTTTTTGTATATCCTGAAGTGTTTTTTCTAGGTCTTCAGTTAAATGTTGTCTTTCCTGAGCTAGCTCCTCTAGTTTATGCCCTATTTAACATATTCAAGACGGTTCATAAAATGTTAGTATATGCTTTATACTGCATACAATTTTGATAATGTCTGGAAATACTAATGGAAACATTAGTGTTTGGTATTTATGTAGTACTTTCATTATTTCCTATACATTATATATACTACAGTTGTATATGATTAGGTATGTATCTAAGGAACTTCTGTTCTAGACAGAGATCTTGAAAAGTCATACAACATTGTCTTAAATCATTAATATATAGTGATAAATCCATACATATCTTTCAAAATTTAATTTTTTTATTACATTTTAGTTTTGAACTGTAGTATCTTTGGCCTTAACAAGCAAAGGCCCTTCCTTATTTTGGCTATATTTGAACATAAAAATGCCCCATTTTTGGCTCTCCTCCTCCAGAAGAGACACACAGACATTAGAAACTTCTGCTTCTATTTGAATTTATTTAAATAGAGTGTAAATTATCCATTTATCGACCATAAACTGTAATTTGGCAATGGGATGTCAAACACTTTAATTTACTATGATATGAAGTTTCTACTAATTATCACTGAAAACTTGAAACTAACCAGTTTTTCCAGATTACCATGAAAACCAGCAGTTAATCTAACTGAAAGGAACTAAAAGTTTCCAAACTCTTCATTATAGCTGTGGTAAAGAAAAGAAGAATCTATATGGGAAAGATGTATTGCCATTAATACTAAAATATGGCTTAGTGCAGGAGCATAAATTGTGTGGCCCGCTAGATGCTGATATGTAACAACCAATGGTGTAGAGCCATAACAGCCACTTGGTGATGAATGCTGGACTTTGCAGGCCAGCATCTGGAGGGCCACATGATTTCTAATGCCAGACTTTAGTGTTATGTTGTGTGGAACGTTACATAAGTTACTCACTGTATGGCACATTATATATTACTATTGGAGAAACAATCACCTACACTTCATAATGCTTTTGTCACAACCATAATCTCAGTTGAAGCTACTAGGAGCTTCGAACTAAATATATTTCAGGTTGTAACTGGAAGCATCAAAAATCAGAACAAACCTACCAGCAATACTGCCTGGATGGGCAGCTTCAAGAGCCTGAGCTTCCTGTATTTCTTTCAATTTGGATTCCAAATTTGCTTGCAAAAGGTGCTTCTTTTCAAATAAGTCATATAATTCTTTGTCTGTGAAAACAAATGTTCTTCAAAAACTAGTTTCAAACGTCCACAGTCTTGCAAAGCAATACAAAGAGAAGAAAAATATTTCAAAAATTGGATTATTTGTATAAATGACCAATATCTCTTTCATCTTCCATCACAGACTGCACATTTTAGGACAGGACAAAAAGCTGCTAACAGAGAGGTAAAATGAATGTGCCTAGCGCAGGTTATGGTCTAAATCATCTTTTACATCTTTTTTGTCTGCTCTCTCAGAACATTCATTCACAGTTATCCAAAGAAGGTACTTTACTCCAGTTCATTTGAAACATTTAATTAAAAAGTGGCTGATGCTGAAAAGTGTAGAACAGTGGTTCTCAACCTGTGGGTCCCCAGATGTTTGTGGACTTCAGCTCCCAGAAGCCCCAGCCACTATGGTCAATGCTCAGGGCTTCTGGGAGCTGAAGTCCAAAAACATCTGGGGACCCACAGGTTGAGAACCACTGGTGTAGAAGGTACTTTTGCATTTGTGGTGATCTTGTCCAATTTGAGAGAACTTTTGGTCAGTTGGTTTCTCTAAAATCAGTGCAATCACTAACCAAACTATCCCTTATGACTTAGACATTAGTCTATTATCGTTATTCTTGGATGATGGCAAGTCCTTGCAACATAAAGGCCTTTATTCATACTGCAGCTCATCTTGTATCAGCAGCAAATTGGAAAAATCTCTATGACTTAACTTTAAATAGGAGATTACCTGCCAATGGTTCCTGGAACATATGGAAAAACTGTGTTCTAAATTGAGGTTATTGAGAAATATAGGAACATTTGGCAACTTCTGCAGCACCTGGCTACCTTTCATTGAACAGATCAATGGTAAAATTTACAATATGCATCCCTGACAATTCCATGCAAATCTACACTCTGTTATTCTCTGGCCATTTCCTCACTACACTGTTACAGTGCTCTAAGACCACTAGTGAGCACTATAAGAGCACTATAACAGTGCAATGGGGAAAGGCTCTCTCTTTCCTTTAAAACTTAGTTATCCAAATGTACTTTGTATGCTTTTTTGCCTCATCATTGCCTTTTATGTCAAAATGGGTTCAAAATCCTGCAGCCTTTCTTTTTGTGTTTATTGGGGGGGGCTCTCTCTCTCTCCTCTCTCCCTTTTTGGGGTTTCAGGTCTACCAGAAAGCAAGTTGACTGTGCCAAGAGAACTATTAAATAATTAAATAATTTTGCTTACAGGATGGTGTCATAGGACAGAGCATTTTGTCAGATGCACCTGATAGTGTTGGCTTGTGGGGTCTATTTGCAAGTACATTGGTGTACATAATATGGGACTGAGTCATGGTTGGGACATTTTCCACAATCTCACCTTTCTGGGGATTCTTTCCAAGTCTGGTAGCAGTTTCCATTTGGACACAGACCTTTGCTAACAAAAGTGTGCACTTTTGCTCTTACAATTATGTGATGAAAAATATTATTAAGAGACAGCTGTCATAGTCAAAAAGGGTAATGAGACCTCTGCACCCATTTGTCCTGCTGTGCCTCTCTGCTAACATAGCATTCTCAGCCTGTTATTTTCCAGGATTAAAAAAAAAATGGAATTATAGACTGTCTTGATTTCAGAGTGACAAGTCCTGTGCCATAGCACTGAATGTGGACCTTCATCCCACAGCATTTCTGGAGGAGCTCTGCCATCTTGGCAATGCACCCTTATATAGGAGTGCTCTTGAGGATCTACAGCAGGGTGGTGTGGAGGTCTTTTGGTAGCCAGGAAGGTCACAGATCTGCCTGGTCTGCTTTTGAGTACGCAGTTCTGCATTATCCTGCCTACCTCAAGGAGCAGGGCATTGCCCCACAAACTATGAATCTGCACCTGACAGCGTAGCCTTTTTGAGTAAGAGTGGAGGTTTTGAAGACTTTGATGTTTGTCTACTAACCAAAAATCAAATACCTTAAATAGTTCAAGTCCAAGAGAAGTCAACAAAGCTGAAGCAGAAGACAAGTCATAACCATTAGACAAAGCCAAGAGATTTCTGAGATTGTAACATACTCCAAGAAGACTCCTAACGGTTCTGAATTGTACAATGCAAAGGCACAAATGACCCCATCTGTGTGAGTCAGAGACCACAAAGAAGAAAAGTTATTTACAGCAGCTTTTATAACTGAATTTTGCAGGGCTCTGAGTTTTGGGGGATTGATAAATTGAACCAGAAACTCCAGGTTGGGGATGTGTCCTGCCAGGAGGACTTATAAGGATTTGAATATGCAAGTCCAAGGGTGACACTTGCATTACATAGCCTGGGTAAGGCTGTAAAGTTATTAACTGAAAGCTGGCCTAAAGGGCTGGCAGGCTTCTTATCCATGCTAACTAGTCCTCCCTCACCTGGTTTTATTTGCCACTGTTCTCAGAACCTGCCCAACACTCTGAGGGATGTCAGTGGCTAAATCTGAGATCCTTACTTCAAAATAGGAGCCACCACTGTGGTAGCAGAGTGGGCAGTATTCAGGACCTGGGAAATGGGAAGTCTAGGGCGTCTGAAACTTATATTTGCCCTGGCTTAGGCATTCATGTCCAATATTTTGCTGTATCAGTTTCAGTTTCCCAGCACAAGATGGTGTGGCCACAGCACACTCTATTGAGCAGAAGATGATGTGGCAGAGAATGGATGAGATCAACATCTGTGCATATGATCATGTGTGTGTCACTTGGAAGGGCAAGAGAGGAATGCTGTGGGAATTCTTGCTTCTGGTGATTCTGGGCTAAGTTCATCACTGTTGTCATTCAGCTGGGTAGAACAATAATGAGACCTGTACAAGCCTAGACTTAGTGGGCAGGGCTGAGAGAGAGAGAGAGAGAGAGAGAGAGATGTGATCTGACAGCATACTTTCCTGCCATAATGTTAATTTGGTCAGATATGCTCGAATAGCACTGCTGGAGGGAGATAAAAACAGCTGAGAAATTGGACGCTGTAAGACAAAAAGTGATGAAATCTATTGGAGACCTAACCTGTTTCCACACTACACTACTATAGTGCTATGTCCAAGGGTTTTCACTGAAAAATTGAAAGGGAGAAATGGCCACAAATCAATCAACGCAGCCACTTGTTCAGTACAGAGGTTACTTTGAGGTCTGAGTACCAGATCCAGGGAGAGATTCTAAGGATAAAACTGCAAGGTGAGTCTCTGGAGCCTTAGGATTGGAACCGCAGGGAGAGCCTAGATAGGGGTTCCCTCAGACTCTTTAAGTGTGAGATAAGTGTTTGGCTCCCAATGAACCAACCACTGCAATTTTCTCTCATCCAATGGTGCAAAACTGGAGGCCACAAAGATCTTTAGCTGACATCTGAAGAAAGGGGATTTGAGAAAAAATGAAGTGGTAACTAATACTGTCCAAAATGCACATGATTCCGGACATTTCACCCACCTTCAAACCAGATGTTTAGTTTCCGCTGTCTTTTGGAGTGAGGTGGAAAAATTGGAAGACATAGAATAAGAGTCTCCTCCATTTTGTTTTCCACAGAAAATTACTGGAAGTGACAGGATGCAACTCAGTTTGTACTGAAGATACACGTGGTGCAGGAGAGAAACAGATAAGAGAAGGGGACTTCCTTCCATTTTCTGGACCGTCTTTTAGCTTCATAGACCTAGGCTGACCCTTCTCCCAATCCTAGGCTAATCATCTTAGGCCATTTCCACATGATGACGCTCTTCCATGTCATTGCGCTGCAATCCTGGGTCTGGAAGGGAACACATCAGCACCACTTCTTCCTTCCGCAGTGCAGCCAGGCACTTTCCATTGCTGCACTACAGAAGGAAGCATTGCCATTGCGCTTCCATGGCTTTGGCATGGCCAGGAGGGACAGGAGCGCCACATGATTGCAGGCAGAAAATGGATTTTTTCCATTTTGCAAGAATAGCACAAGTGCAACCTGGGGACAGGATGGCAGCAGGCTGGCAATGAAGTTGCACAGAAGCACGACCTGCCAGCTGCTGCCATCCTGTCCAAGAACTGACACAGTCCTGTCACACGGAAAATTGCCTTAGTTGTTCTGCAGTGTTTCTCAAATTTCTCAAAGAACTGCCATTTAAAAATGGTTTCCTCCTTCACCACTCACTGATGGTTGCCATTATAACAGAAAGGAATATTTGAAGTCAAAAAACACACTTCTACAGAATGGGTGGATCATTCCTCTTCCATTTTATTAGGGAAGTACTGTATTAAATGTCATTCTAAAAAAAGTCAGTGAGGGAAACAATTTTGTTAAAATATGAAGTCACAGCGTGCCTGTCATGAGCTAGGCTGAACGTACTGCCGATTCAGACTCGGACTCCGATTTAGACTTAGACTCCCAGCCGGGGGAGGATCCCTTGGAGGGGTCTTCAGGAGAGGGGGCTCCTTCAGAGGCTAGAGAGGAGTCTGCCAGCGACCCCACAGCTGTCCTGGGCATGGATCCCGAGCCAGTACCTGCAGCAAACGTTTGTGCTCCAGAGGCAGAGGCTAGTGCTCCTGACCCGACAGAGGCTGCTGTTTCTGACTCCAGCCCGGAGTTTGCAGCAGACCCTCCCCCCACGTTCCTTCAGAGGCAGCTGGAGAAGGGGGCGGTTTGGAGATCTCAGCGGCTGCGGGAGAAGCGTCTGATGAATCGGCCCTGAAGTCTTGAGGAGCTTCAGCTGTGAGCTGGGCCAACGGGCATTTGATCAGCCCCAGCTGGGCTAAAGACTGTGTATTTAAGACAGTTGGAGTTGGGCATGGGGCAGCAACCATCTACCAACCGGCAATTTGTGTCCTGTGTCATGGGCTTTCTGTTCCAGGCTAAACCTTGCTGTTTGAGTTTGCTGCTCCTAGGACTTGAATGTTTGTTTTGGTGACATAACCTCTTGCTTTATTTATTACTAAAGCCATAAACTCAGCTCCTGCCTCTGTGTCTGCTTAGCCGCCGCCTGACATTGACAGAGCCATTCCATACAATCCTATTCTTAAAACTTGAACTACAACATTTTTATAAGAACTTATTGCAAAAATTCCTACAACTGCTTCATCTGAAAGCAGATCAAAAAGTCTGATGCCCTTTTCAGTGTGGATAGTTGGGGGAAATAAGATTACCATCGCACATATCCTTAATTAGAAATAAGCTCTAGTGAATTCAGTGGGACTAACTCACATGCTGAATCATCTTGCTCTTACATCCTTGCTATCCACAACATAGGAGCTGGCAACTGTCAGGGGTTGAGGTAGTCACATGGGATATTGGAGGGCTACATCCCCCCATGCACACCCCAAAAGAAACTTAGTGTTTGGTTTTGGCAACAATATGTCCCCCGTCCCCATCTTTGCTTGTGCATGCACAGTAGTAACTATTTGATTTCATGCTGGCCACTTCAGGCAACCATTGTCCCAGAGCTGCTGCTGCTGCTGCTGTTGTTTAATATTAATCCTTCGTTTCTTTTATCAAGAGTCTATGAGTTGAGGAAGGGAAGAATGAAGGAGGGAATGCTATGTTAAGTTTTGAGTAGTGGCAGTAGCCATAAAAACAAAAGGCTGGTGTTCTTTTTTATGGTCCCCTCCTACTTCTATGCCAAACTCCTGGTTTTGCTAGAGATTGACATGACACAAGCCTGTATAAATTGGGAATTGAGTATCTGCTCAGCAAAAATCAATAGCAATGCCTCAGTGTTGTTGTTACCCAATTCTCTTCCTCCAGTCATCTGAGTTGCCCAAACTTTATGTAACAAAATTCTAGGTTCTAATCAGAGTCACGTATCCTTTCATGCTCTATAAATTTCAAGTCACAAAATATGTACAGATAGTCACACACTAGTGCTAGAAGATAAACTGCATTGGCAGCAGATGATGCAGCAGATGGTATACAGCAAAGAAGCATCCCAGCCCTTTTGCTGATAGGGTCCAGCGTCTTCTCAGAGCCAATATATGACCTCTAAACAACTGTCTATACAAATTACCTCTGCCCAGCAATTCAATTCCCTTTGCTAGGTAAATGGGGCACCTTGGTGAAACCTCCCTGACCAAAGCTGATGGAAGATGGACTCCCTAGAGTTATATAGTACAAAATAAAAAAAAATCAAAAGTGTGCCAGTGTGACCCATGTCCCCTCCCAGCAGCTATGAGACTGAGTGCAAGCAAGTTAATATCAGGGGGGAAAAATCACCCCCACAGTCCACTTTCAGACCTCATACATTTTCCCAGCCTCAAGCTGCCAAGTTAATGCAAAAAAAGAAAAAAAGAGATAAATATAAATTAACATTTACCATGTCATTGGACAACAGTTAATGTTTGGCCATGATACTAATAAGGACTCCAAACCCAGTCAGCCTGGTGGCACAGGCCCAACTCATTATACCCTTGCATTTCTTTCCCTTGTTATTTTTGCAAAAATTCAGTTTCTAGGTCTAGTAAGAAAAGTGTGCATTTTCAGATAAACTATGTGCCATGTGAACTGTCCCATTAAGTGTGAGAAGCACTGGCCTATAAGCATGTAACAGGTCTGCAATAAACTTCACTTAATTAAAGAAAATGGTATAATTAATAATTTAATCATGAATAGCTGCATTTTAAAATAATTTTTAAGCTGCATGATAGTTTCTCATCATGATCATCATATTTATCCCACCTTTCTCCCAAGCTTACATGTTGAAAGGTTACAATTAAAAAACATACAAAACATACAAAAAGTCAAGATTAAAACTATTAACAGTAAAACACTTCAAGAGGTGATGGAATGGTATTTCATGATGTAACCATCTTGCAAGATGCTTTTTCAAAAAACTACCTCATTCATTTTTTTACCAACCTAAGGACTGTTCAGTTAGAGCCCTTTCTGAAGCACGACGTTCTGCCTCATGTATTTCTTGCATAGTTGCTTTTAAATCTGCAGTCAATTGTCTTCTTTCCTCAGCAAGCTCCTGAACTTTTTGTTCTGCAAAATAATTTCAAGACCACTCGAAACAAGTAAAAATATATGCTGAATACAATAATAAAATCTACAATTTATAATTTAATACAAGTTACCCATTATAACACCTGGAAAGTGAAATACAGGCATACCTCAGTTAACAAAGCCTCTGACAAAGAAGATACTTTTTACAAAGTTTTTAATGCTTGCCCAGTTCCCCTTTACTTCTAGGCCTCTGTTTAAGTGCAAGCTTTCCAGCAGCATCAGCATTTGAACGATGTCGAAGGAAGACTGGAGAAACACATGCTTCTGGTATTGAGTTACAGCATCATGTCTGTAGTAAACAATAAATAATACCCAAATTGGGAAAGCATGGGATTCTGCTCTGTAACCCTACTGCAGCTATGTGTGCCTGCCTACAGCTCTACAGCTGCCTAACTGACCATGAACAGAAAAACAGAGAGAAAAGGGGAGATCAAATAAGCCAACCTCAACAACTACCCCTAGTATGTATATTAATCAGTAAAATTATCAAAATGGAAAGCATAAGAAAAGTAGAAGCTGGTAAAAGAAAGAAAAATAAAAAAAATCCCTGGATGCATTTTGGATGAAGCTTTCAAAAGGTCCTACTCAATCTGGTTATTTTCTTTCACATGTTAGTTTTCAACAAAATGCTTGCTAGAACATTTTTGAACTGCTCTTTTTTTTAGTTTAGAAACCTATTCCTGTTCTTTCCATGTTATTTCTACCTCTGTACCAATTTTTCTATTAAACAAGTAAATAAATGAGTAAACAAGTTCAGGAACACATCTACTTCATTAACTGAGGTACCCCTGTATTAATATTTGACTTTATATTTCTAGTTCCTTATACATTATCTCTGTAAGCAATATAACCTTAAAAGATTGTTCAGTACTATCAACCCTATAATGTATGAGGCATCTGAAGAAATCTTTTTTTTTAACAATACCATTCCAATATGATAAAGCAGTAGTCTAAACAATAAACATTCTGATAAGTGCACATATGGTACAAATTACCTGGCTTTCAGGATTATTGCAATTTTCATTTGTGCAATAATATCCTTGTACAAAACCAAGGAACGGCACCTAATGACATGTTGAACCAAGTCCTAATTCAAAAATTCAGCCATACAATCAGTCTTTGGGGAGAGAGAAGGAGGAGAGCTTGTACACAGGAGGAAGATACTTGGAGGAAAGTAACATACAAACTGAAGAGTTGGATGATTCCTTCCTAAAACAAACAACTAACCATTCAAAAAGGAAAGATATAGTAGTAATAAGAGACTTCTCCCGCACTAGTATTTGTTGGAAGCTAAACTCTAACAAAAAATATGGTTCAACAAGCTCCTCCATTAGCCTTTCAGACAGTTTCGTTGTACAAAAGTTGGAGGAAGCAACAAGGGGATCTGCTATTTTGGATTTGATCTTAGCCGACAGAAATGAACTGGTCAGAGATGGCTATAGTGGGATTCTTAGGTAGAAGTGAGCATGTCCTCTTGGGATTTGTTATATAGAGGAAAAGGAAAGCCAAATGTAGCTACACACTCTGGACTTCAAGAAACCTAATCTCAGTGAATTTAGGAAAATATTGTGTGAAGCCTCATGGTCAGAAATGCTCAAAGGTAAAGGTGTTCATGATGCATGAGAATTTCTTACAGGTGACACACTACAGCCACAGCTGCAAACAATACCAGTCAGGAAGACAATGGGAAGGTATCTAAAGAAATCAGGCTGAATGTACAAAGAACTTTCTGATGAGCTGAGATTTAAAAGAGACATGTATCAGAAATGGAAGGGATAGGAATACAAACAAATAGCCCATCTTTGTGGAGGGAAAGTTAGCAAAGTTAATACTCAGAACAAGCTCAGGCTCGCTCAAGAAGTTAAAAATAATTTAAAACAGGGATCTGAGGCCATGTTCAGAGAAAGAAGAAAAACAAGGAAATTGTAGGGGCAATGCATAGAGAAGAGGTGAAATGCTAACAAATAATAGAGAGGAAGAACAGGTTGCTTACCTGTAACTGTGGTTCTTCAAGTGGTCTTCTGTGAAGTCATGCAATGGGGTATTTCGCGCCTGTGCAATACAGCATTCAGAACCTTCTGGAAGCCTAAAATCAGGTGTTTTGGCAGTTGGCCCATCTCCCACATTCCCAGGGTATATAAGGCCCCTCCCCAAGTAATTGTCAGTCCCTTCGCCACCAAGGTAGCAGCTACAAGAACCAATGAAAAAGACATCACGTGGGGAGGCTGTGTGGGTTTGTGTGACTTCACAGAAGACCACTCGAAGAACCACAGTTACAGGTAAGCAACCTCTTCTTCCTGGTCTCTGTGAATCACACAATTGGGAGATTAGCGAACTGTCAAAGATGGAGGTGGGAGATGTCAAATTGTTAATATACACCAGTGATAACAAACACCACCAGATTTTCCTTTTTTAAAAAAACTGTAATAAATATTTTGATACAATAAATATTATAAATATCATAATATTATTAGAATAATAAATATAAATAAATATTTAGTTTACAGAACAATCATGTTGTGTTTCTTCCATTCATTCAGAAAGGGTTGGGTTTTTTTTTCCTTTTTTTCCCCCCCAAGCAACTGCAGAATATAAAACAGCCCTATCACATCGCTCCTTTCCCTTGCATCTATCCTATAGTGGGAAATAAAGGTAATGACTGTGACCACGTAGTGGCCTTGCATATTTCCTCCAATTGTACACCATGCATGAAAACAACCAAAGCTGACATTGATCTCATGGAGTGCTCCCTTACATTTACTGGCAACTTTCTTTTAGCAATCTCATAACACAACTTTATTGTGGAAACAAACCATTTAGATATCTTTTGGAAAGAAACAGTTTCCCCTAGTTTCTGACTTGAATAACAGATAAATAACCGCTTAGTTTTCCTTATAGCTGTAGTGCATTGAACATAGAAAGCTACTGCTCTTCTGACATCAAGGCAATGCAACTTTTTTCTCCACATCAGTTTCTGGATTCTGCACGTAAGCTGGCAAAACAATGTCTTGTTCCAGATGAAAGAATGATACCACCTTTGGTAAGAAGGTGATATCTGATCTTAGTACTACCTTCCCTTTATGAAACCTCAAAAAGGGTGCATCTACTCTTAAAGCTGCCAACTCACTTGCACTTCTTGCAGAAGTTATGGCTACCAGGAACAGTGTTTTCCAGGATAACAACTTCAAATCACAGGTTGCCATTGGTTCAAATGGCCTACGTGTGAGTTGGAACAACATAAAATGTAAATCCCAACCTGGTACCAGAGATTGAATTGGAGGATACACATTTATAGCCCCGTAAAAATCTTTTAACAGTTGGACTTGAGAAACAGGAAGGTCTTCCCTTACTCTGTAGATACCAAGAAATTGCGGCCAGATAACATTTAACTGAAGATAATGACAGTCCCTTGGTACCGAGGTATGTCAAAAAGGAAAATATGTCTGCGGTACCACAGTTTCAAGGTTAGGTACTGTGATCCCTTAGGTACCTGCAAAATTTGTCCCATTTGTAGCTATACAACTTAACAGTTGATGGTTTGTGAGCTGCTCTTAATATGCAGCTAACTTTCTCCGGGAAAGCAGAATTTACAGTATCTTCCACGCAGTCAGTTGAAGTTTCTGCACATCCGGGTGAAACATGGTAACGTTGTGCATTGTCAACAAGTTCAGCTTCAACGGTAACCTCGGGCACCAATGTTTCAACAAAATGAGAAGAGGCGAGAACCGTGGCTGTCTCAGCACCAAGGTGTTATCAATATGACCCTCGCGTGGTCCTGTCTTACCTTTGAGATCACCTTCGTTATGAGAGGGAACAATGGAAACGCATAAAGGAGCGATCCCGTCCATCTGCACAGGAAAGCATCTCCCAGGCTCGTTTGGTCTGTCTTTTGATGAGAGCAATACAGAGAGTATCTTGCATTTCTTGTTGTCCTTGGATGCAAACAAGTCTATGGACGATACTGCCCATAGACTGAACAAGCTTTCAGTTACAGCATCATCCAGCTCCCATTTGTGACAGGACATTGGAGCTCGACTTAAAGCATCCGCTCATGTGTTGTCTGCTCCTGGCACATGTATCGCTGATGGAGTTATCCTTCTGGAGAGGCACCAGTTCCAGAACTTGATTGTTAATTTCAGAAGCACAGTGGAATGAGTTCCTCCTTGTTGATATAATACATTACAGTTGTATTGTCCAACCTCACTTGCACTGTGAGACTGCACAGGTGCACTTGAAAAGTCCTGAATGTCTTGATTACAGCAAGAAACTCCAGAACATTTATATGTTGATGTTTTTCCAACAATGTCCAATGTCCTTTTACAGATACATTTTGCATATGTGCTTCCCAGCTGTCCATGGAAGCATCTGTTGTGACAGTTTTCATCAGTAGATCTGGTAAAAATACCATGCCCCTTAGGACATTTTCTGCCTTCAACCACCAGACAAGAGACAAGAGCATCCACTTTGGAATTGTCATGTACTTGTTTTGGTGATGCAGAAGTGGATTGAAATTCCTTATGAACCAGTGTTGTAGAGGTCTCATTCTCAGTCTTGCATTTGGAGTCACCACAGTGGTGGAAGCCATCAGTCCTAGGGCCACCTGTATGGCTCTGGTTCTCACTCGTTGTGTTATAAACAACTGCCTTAGAGCGCACTGCATTTTTTGCCACCTGTCATCTGGCAGAAAAGCCAACTCTCTGTTCGAGTCCAGTACAGCTCCAATGAACTTCACTGTTGTTTGTGGTATGAGATGAGACTTCTTGAAATTTATCATCAATCCTGGTGCATTCAGTAGGTTTACTGTAGTCTTCAGGTGTTGCAAAGCCTTTCCTTTTGTCGGAGCAGCTATAAACCAGTTGTATGGAAACAGAACGATACCCCTCTGCTGCAGATATGCCGCCACCATGGACATACACTTCGTGAACACCTTCGGTGCCATGTTTATGCCAAAAAGGAGTACTCTGAATCGATAAGCTTGCGTCCACAACACAAAGGCTATGTACCTTCTGTGCTCTTTCCTTATCGCTATGTGGAAGTAGGCATCTTTTAAATCCAGCATCGGAAACCAGTCCCCCTTCTTCAGCAATGGCATTATTGATGCCAGGGTTACCATTCAAAACAGTTTGTTATATAGTAGTTGACACCTCTTAGGTCTAGAATGGGTCGAAGACCCCCATCTTTTTTCGGTACCAGGAAGTATTTGGAAGAGAAACTCCTTCTTAGTTTGGCATATGAGATCTTTTCGATTGCCCCTTTCTCCAACAATGTTGAAATCTCCTCTTCCAGCTCTGGGGACGAAGGTGTGATACGAATTCATCCTAGTTGATGGAATTCTATCATATAGCCCAATCTCACTACATCCAACACCCATGAGTCTGTTGTTATCAAGGTCCATGTGTGGATGAAATTTGACAATCTGTTTCCATAGGGCTTTTTCTCTGTCCCACAACTTCCAACAGCTCTGTCGGTACCGATGTCGGCAGTGATGTTGGTAGAGATGACAGTATCTAACATCACCATGCTGTCGATACGAGTGGAACAGATGGTAATGACGGTGGTACTGACATTTGAGGTTTGAACAAAGAGATTTGGATCTTTGACAGTAGAATGTTGACAGTGCGTGAGTGAGGTATCGTTCAGTTGGTTGTCAAACTTGCCATTTTTGTTGGTCTTGCTGTTTCTTTTTATATTTAGGCTGTCTGAATATGGACATCAGAAATTTCCTTGAAAGCTGTTGCTGTCCTGATGTTTGGCGTTGTTGCTGTGTGGGAGTCAGACTTCTTGTTCTTGCCGTGTAAGGCTGGTAATGGCAGTATCGATACCTGGAGGATGATGATACCGGGAACCCATACTTCTTGGCAGTAGTGCGCATTTTCTGTGTGTGTTCTAGTTTGGTATCTGTACCTTCATTGAGAAGACCTACGGAGTCAAAAAGGGGGGTCTTCAATCACACTCCTCACTTGTTGAGACAAACCCAACAATCTCAACCAAGCATGTCTCCTCAAAGTTATCGCTCTAGCGATTGCCTTTCCACTACAGTCAGTAATATGTTTCGAAGTCATGACTTGTTGGGAAGACAAACAATAGGTTTCACCATACAAAGAAGTAGCAGTCTTTCTCTCATCTTCAGGCAGCATATCTATGAACCTTTTCATCCTAGTCCACAGGAACTGCTGATAGATAGATAGATACATGCTGCAGAGTTCAAGATTTTAAACAACAAGGCAGCATTCGAATATGCCTTTTCCCCCAAATTGTCTAACTTCCTTCCCTCTGTATCAGTAGGTGACACATGAAGTTTCTGTGATTGTTTGGAATGAGCTGCATCAACAATTACTGAGTTTGGCTTCGGATGTTGAGTCAACCATTCTTGATCACTCTCAATCAGATGATACAGTGTTTCTACTTTCTTCAATGTCAAAGGAATAGAAGATGGGGAATCCCCTGCTTTTTTAACAGTCTTTAACAAATAAAGCAATGGTACAATGATAGGTGGTACAGGCACTTGCTCTATCATGCAGTTCCTGGAAAATAGGATCTTGGATCTCTTTATCCATCTGAACTTGAAGATTTAACGATCTGGATATTTGCAGAACAAGATCAGAGAGAGGACGGATATAGGTGATATACGTTCTGCTGTTGACACAAAAGTCATTTTAGACTGCTCAGGCACATATGATACGTGAGATCCTTCAGACTAAGACCCTGAAGGAGATCTCGCCATATGGTACCGAGGAGAACGGTACCTTGATGTAGACAGTCATTCAGGAGAGAGCAGAATACAAAGTGAATGTTGCTGGACTCTCTTTATATCTTTGTGATGTCCAGATCCAGAAACTGCAGGCAACACCCTGTGACAAGATGGAGTTGGAGACTTAGTGGACAACCTCAGAACATGAGGTCACTGACTAGTCTCCTCTCTATACTGATGGCAAGCCAGTGAGTCCTCCTCTTGGTATAAAGAATGCCTGCACACCCAGTGAACATCATCAGTGCAAATCACGACTTCGAAACATATTACTGACTGTAGTGGGAAGGCAATCGCTGGAGTGATAGCTTTGAAGAGACACGCTTGGTCCAGAGACATCCCTGGAGTGAATGGAAAACTCCTCTTTAGGGTACCGTCGATAACAGTACAGAAGTGTTTCTCTCACATAACAGTACCAACGAGGCGATCTTGTACATGAATGTGACTACCTAGAGGAGGATCTCTGAGGCGATGGTGGAGTTCTATGCCAACGCCTCAGTGGTGACGTTAACTCAACAAAATCACGTTGTCTCGATCTCGAGTGTCCATAAACAGGAGATCTTGACTCTTGGAAATGTGATACAGACCCCACCGAAAGGATTGGAGATGAATCCATGATCTCCCCCTCAGAGAGAACACAAACTTCTTCAATCTCACTAGATGGTACTGTATCTCTATACAGATCGTGAGCAATCCCATGATGAATATCCTCTGTCGTTTTGTCAATGGAAGTGCTCTGTACCATCGGAGATGGAGATTGATTGGAGCAGGCAGACTGGGCTGCTCAATCCTTTTAATTTCTTTGAAGGCTCTTCTTGTGACGAGTCCTTCAATTTCCTCTTCTACATTTTGTCTTTCTCACTTCAAACCATTTTCTTTGACAGTGAGGTGGAGACATGCTTTTTTGGATCACCTCTTTTCTTTGTCAACACTGAGGGCTGAAAAAGTTGTCTTGATCCTGAGATTCTCCTGAATGATGTCAATCTGTGGAGGGTGCAGACGATCTTTGAGCAATTTTGGTAGGTTGAACAGATTTTCCCGAAATTCTGGGTTCAGAAGCTGACAAAACCTGCTCCCACAGAAGTGCCTTCAAACAGGCCGCTCTATTCCTTCTCATCTGAGAAATAAATAATTGGCAATGTTCACACTTCGCCACGTTATGGCCCTCACCCAGACAAAGAAGACACTCAGAATGACCATCTTTGTCGAGTATTTTCCCTCCACAGGTTTTGCAACATTTAAAAGTTGCCATACAAAAGTAGAGTCCAAATCGCAAAAACACACTCGTAGTCCAAAAACGCACACTGTGTCTGACCAACCGCCAAAAAACCGCCAAGAGATAATCAGAAACAAATTCAGTCCAAGACTGAAGAACCGTTAAATCTGACCATCAGTATGAGAAAGGCTCCTTACTTGCTGCTACCGCAGCAGAAGGAACTGACTGTTACTCAGGGAGGGGCCTTATATACCCTGGGGATGTGGGGGATAGGCCAACTGCCAAAATGCCTAATTTTAGGCTTCCAGAAGGTTCCGAATGCTGTATTGCACAGGCGCAAAATACCCCATTGTGTGACCACAGAGACCACGAAGAAGAACTGTTTAAGACATTCTTTGCCTCAGTCTTCTTCCAAAAAAAAACAGTGCCCTAACTGGGTGAAAATAAAATAAACCATTCAGCAAGAGGACTACACCCAAGAAAACGTAAAGAGGTAGTAAAGGACTGCCTAGCTACCCTAAATGAATTCAAGTTTCCTGGATGAGATGAGCTGCATCAAGGAGTACTGAAGAAAATTGCAGCTGTAATCTCAGAACCACTGTCAATAATCTTTGAGAATTCTTGGAGATAGGAGAGGTCCCAGCAGACTTGAGGAGGGCATAAGTTATCATCATCTTCAAAAAGGGTAAAAAAGGGACCTGAGCAACCGGTCAGCTCAATTTCATTATAAGGAAAGATTCCAGAACATAGCATTAAAGAGGTCAGTCTGTGTACATTTAGAAAGGAATGCTGTGATTATTAAAAGCCTGTATGGGTTTCTCAAAAACAAGTCTTGCCAAAATAACCTTCCTTTAAAAAAAAATCCCACATAAACACTAGGAAGAGTGTGTTTATTATAGGAGCTATTCAGCAGTAGAATAGAATGCCTCAAAGGGTGGTGGATGCTCTGTCCTTGGAGGTCTTTAAATAAAGTTTGGATGGGCATCTTTCAGGAGTGCTTTAGTTGTGTATTGCTCCAAGTCAGAAGATTGGACTAGACAGTCCTTGTTGTCCCTTCCAATTCTGAGATTCTATGAATGACTTCTTAGCATTGTCTGTAAGTTCTCCTGAAACAAAGTGGCTTAGTTCCTAGTAGATATGTTTAAAAGGATAGATAACAGCATGAAAAATCCCAACATGCATACCACTGATACTGTCTGGTTGGGCAGAAGCAAGACTCTGAGCTTCCTGTAGCACCTTCCAATTGGAATCCAAATATGACTGTAAAAGTTCCTTCTTTGTAGACAGTTCACATAATTCCTTTTCTGTGAACAGAAATATTTTTAGATCACTTCTTGAAAAAATGCTGTATGTCTGAAAATTAATGAAGTGACATAGAATAAATAATAATCTTTTAAAAATTTCATTATTTCACAGAAACCATATTTTTTCTGTTTCTTTATTAACATTATGTTTAGGGTGCCCATTAATTTTACTCCTTCATTTATTTTATTTAAAGCTTGTCGTTCTTCCAGCATGGTGACTAAGCATTACAGCCCTCTTAAACTGGTTTCCAGAATAAAATATAATGCAATAACCAGCAAGCATTAATTAAAGCCAGTAATTATGATAAAGCAAACATGGTAACCAATAAATAATTGCAGCTAGAAAGCATAAGCAGTCCAAAGAAACAAAACTCAAGAAAGTTAAAGATGACAAATTGGTCTTCAGGTCTCTCCTAAAATCTCATAATGATGAGGCATGACAGACTCAGCTGGTATAGAGCCTTTTTCCAAAGTGTTATTAAGCCAGACATCTATATCTTGAAGGAAACATAGCTGTATAGAACTCATCTGGATCAAGGTGTCACACTGATTTCCCCCCAAAATTCCACTTTGGTGCTATTTGCTCTCAAGATGCTTTTTACTATAAACCACTTTCAGGGTATACATTTGCCAGGATGAGAGAGGGGATTACAAGCAAGAAGCAGATATAGGTCTTGATCTCCATGTACAGTACTATCTGGAAAGGCACTCCAAATGTTTCCTGCCAAATAAAAATGGCTACTATAATTATTAAACAGTCAGTTTCATATAGTGTGCAGCTTGGCCCTCAGTGAATTGAGATTCTATTAAAATTTCAGAAAGTGTCAATGGGGATAAATCATTTCATCTTTATCTCCATTAGTATGCCTACACCAGGCAAGACTGACAATCTATCTGTGTCTCTGATAGTCTCAACTTGTTGCTTAAAAGCAACTGTTCCCCAGTTGGAGGAGGATGCAGAAATTCACTTTATCACAAGATCTTAAGGAGAACTACTTAATGTTCCATCAGTGGTATTTGAGTCCACATAAATTGGGTAAGATGTACAATATAGGTAGGAAAAATTGCTGGAAATGTGACGCGGAAGAGGGCACCTTCTACCACATGTGGTGGACGTGCCAAAAAGCTAAAAAGTTTTGGAAAAGTATTAACAAAACTATGGTAGAAATACTTGGGATTAATATACAGCTAGCACTGGAACTATATTTGTTGAATATAATTCCAAATAATCAACAACTAATTATCAAAAATACGTGGAGAATCATATTGTACATGGTTACCTTGGCGAGAATCGTTTATGCCAGATACTGGAAAAATCAGCAAATTCCAGATCTTGACGAATGGTTATTAAAACTTAATGAAATGAAAACCTGTAAACAACTTACAAAAACACTAAAGGGTACAACAAAACCAATACATGATACTGAGTGGAAACTTATAACAACTTACCTGCAAAAAAGATATGAACATATGGTGATTGTTTAAAAGGTATAAGATTAAGATACACTGTAAGATGATAAGGTTAATGTGGATAAAGCAGTGGATCAATGATCTTTAGATTTACCCTAAGTTGGTATGGAATAGAGTAACTGGGATAGGATGAAATATTGGAGTGATCTTGCATTGATAAGAGGATAAAACAAGAACTGTGTTCGACTAAACCAAAAAGATGGCAAAAGTAGCACAGAGGTAACTATAACATAACTATACAAGAATAAACCGGAAAGAGATAAGTGGGAAGTATTGTTATTTGTACAGTGGAATATAACATGATGAGAAGAAGATGTTAGTAAGATATAAATGTTTATAGGATATTATTTATTAGGATTGATGATGAAGTGCGTAAGATGACTAATAGGAAATATCTTGTATGATTTTTGATAGTTGTCGATACATGTAACTTTTCAAGAAAACTATTATTATTATTATTATTATACTGGTTTTAATTATTTAATAAAATCTAAAAAAATATATATTCAGCTACAGATCTCAAGTTGGTATGGACAATAAAACAACTTCAACAACTACTGAACAATTTAAAAGAAAAAAGCAACTATTCCCCGAATGAACTCAGTACTTTCTGGAAAACAGGACTTCCAAAACTGAACAAATATCCATTCTCACTGCTCAACAAAACAAGGCCTTGCTCAAGGCCTTTAAATCTCTACTTACCAGCAGGCCTTCCAATCAGAGCTCTTTCTGAAACAAGACGCTCTTCCTTTACTATATCTTGCAATGTTTCTTCTAGATCTTGAGTCAAACATCTTCTTTGCTCTACTAGCTCTTGTAGTTTACTCTCTACAAAATAATACCAGGCCAATCCCTAGTGAAATTCTGATATATGCCAGAGCAAATACGCTATAAAACAGTCTACCCTACTTTGTTGGTCATACTGGCTAGGAAGAAATGTGACTATGTGATAATTTTGCTGGAGTCTTATTATCAGCTAAAATTTTAAAAAGCCCTCATAAAGGACAAGAAGCAATATATCCAAAAAGAAATATGAGCATTACTTTTAAATGGTTAATTCTTTAATTGTTAATATCCTATTATTCTACACGGTTTTTAAATTAAGTTTGTTAGCCAACTTGCCTACTATTTTGACTACTTTACAAAGATTATTTCTGCCTTTCTAGTTTAAAAGTATGGTTGTTTACTACAATAAAACAACTTCAACAACTACTGATAGGTACTAAGGTACTAAGGTACTAAGTCACCTTCTAAACAAGGCAGCTGTATGGACAAAGGACAGTAACAAACAGCTTCAAAGCGTTCATTCACTTTTATCTTAAAGGATCACTTAGAATCATAGAATCATAGAAATGTAGAGTTGGAAGAGACCATATGGGCCATCCAGTCCAACCCCCTGCTATGCAGGAACACCCTCAAAGCACTCCCGACAGATGGCCATCCAGCCTCTGCTTAAAAACCTCCAAGGAAGGAGACTCCACTGCACTCCGAGGCAGCAGATTCCACTGCCGGACAGCCCTGACTGTCAGGAAGTTCTTGTCACTTGTCATCAGTGGGTATGTAGCCTTGACTGAAAATTATGCATGGGTGGCTAGAGCACTGACATGTTCCATGTGGTTAAAATTCTTTAATCATTCAAATTTGAGTTCTCACTCCTTGATTTGGAAATATTTTGATAAAACTAAATGATTGATAGCTGCCCATTGTAAGACAATAGAATAAGGTATTCTCAATTATGGCTCTTTTAGATGAGACAAAGGTAAAGGAAATGTTGCTGCAAAGAAAATGGGCTCTTCCAGACTGATTTTTAAAAGCCTTGGGTTTCACCAGGTTTTGTTGGTTGTTGTTGCCTATGTCTCCACTCATTCTGTACTTTGGTTGGGGTAGTTGTTTGTAGTGATTTTTAAATCTGCTTCAAGTCTCTTTCAAAAGTTTTTTTAAAAAAACTAGAGTATGATTTGCTGAGGTGGTCATATGATCTGAAAGACAAACTTTTCTCTCTGATTTTTTTAAAAAAATTATAGTGCTATACTGCAAAAGTGTGATTTGACTGCAATTGACACATTACGGCACTAATGTGCTAGAATTATTTTAAAAAACTATATTTTTTAAGAGAGAGAGTATTTCTTTTCTGAAAATTCTTCACGGATCAGAAGCCAATGGCTCAGGGACCAGGACCATATCATGGACCACGACTTAAAGTAGCACTGCTTTAGACAGTTTCTGCCCACTACTTCAGAGGACCTTGGAACCACATTAAAAGTGTTGTTATAATGTAAATTTTCCAACAACATTAGAGGGAAATAAATTTAATCTCTTCCCTATAGATTTCCTGATAGAATAAGCACTTATTTTCCAGGTTTTATTTGTAACATTCCTTTGTTACCAAAAGGGTTTTGTTTTAAATACAGAAGATATTATCTCAAGGGCCCACTCATACTATAAAATCATACTATTATATTGTACTTTATCTGCCATCTTATGGAATCCTGGGATTTGTAGTTTGGGGAAGTAGAAGAAACTGCTGTCTGAAAATTCTAAATGCTCCTCCCTAAATTGAAAATCCTTGGATTTCATGGATGTTGCTATGGCAGTTGAAGTAGAATATAGTACTGTAATTGTATAGTGTGAATGAATTCTCAGTTAACATTTATTTAGTTTTAGTTCCTGTTAATTCCAGTTCAGTGTTCACTTTTGTCAGCTGCTGTCCTTGTAATGCAGTGTATGTATGCACGTTGATACTTCAGCATAAATATTCAAATTATAGTTACTTGTACAATTACTATCATCACTACTATAATTGACAGTATGTGAAATCACACAATTCATACCACTGATACTGCCTGGTTGTGTAGCTGCAAGTTCCTGAGCTTCTTGTAGCTCTTTCTGATTAGACCTCAACTTTTCCATTATTTCATGCTTTTTTGCAGACAGCTCATACAATTCCCTTCCTGCACAGACAGATTTTTGAGTCAACTGCAAATTGCAAAATTGTTGACAAAGTCACATAAAATAAATAAATCTATTTAAACCTTGGATTATTACATTGAAGTGAAAAACCATCTTTTTCTGTGCCATTGTAGACCACAGAATTTAAGACAGAACATGGATATTAAATGATATACTTCTGGGGATATAAGGAAGTATTTTGAAAAAGGCCTAAATGTCTGACAATATCCTGTTACCCTGATTTCTGGGGGTCCCAGGAGGGACACCTAAATAACCAAACAATAAAACACAGCCTTGGGAAAAATTAGCTGGAGCAATCACTTAAGCTAGCGAGAGACAGGGTAACTTAGCAGGATCTTGCAACCCAGCGTCTACAGGGTCAGGTCAGTCAAGCCGCCAGACAGGTTTAAAGTAATAAAAATGATGCTTTATTGAGTACAGACAAATATTAAAGACTCCACACTCACACAGACAACTAAGGAAGCAGAGATTGAGTTAAGGATAGGGATTTTCAGAGGGAAATGGGTGATACGACACCTGTCTCATCGTCCTGGAGTTTGTGAGAGAAGCCGGGGATGCAGGGAAGAAACTCAGCTCGATTAGCTGAGGTGAGCTCGCCAAGCAAAGTGGCAGCAAGGCGGGATGGAACTCTGGAGCGGTACGAGCGATCTGAAGAAGGTCTCGGAATCAGGGGTTTGTATAAGGTGAATTGTGACTGCAGGCCATGCCTTACTCGGGGAAAAACAATGAGTTTTGGGTGTGAGACAATGTCTCGGAAAGGTCACAACTTTGCATGATAGAATCAGAGCCGAATTAACAATAGTGTAGCCAGTATGCAAATGCACAGCGCTTACTAGTGGACGGCACAACCTGCCAATAGCCTGCTCAAGGCAGGAGGCTTTTGTTAGTATTGCGCATATGCAATGAGGTGTTTGCCGGAGAGGTCCCTGAAGCGACGACCCGGCTGTATCTGGCCTGCCTGGGTGGAGAATGGAATGTCCAGCAATTATCAGCCGTGCCTGTTTGCGTGCTTGTCCGGTGGCCTCGCAAACACGTGGAGTGGGGTGGCAGGGGAAGCCAAATTGTGTGATATCAAAAAGATATCCGGTGCTATCTCCGGTTAGGCCTAGACCGTAGTAACAATCACATATATTCACTATAATCTGGGCAGAATTCTGAGAAGCTTGTCTCCCTTCATGTCTAATGAAGATAATAACCTAGCCAAAGCTCTTCTTCTGACCTCTTTAAATCAGTGGTTCTTAATCTGGGATCCGGGACCCCTGGGGGTCCACAGAACTCTCACAGGGGGCCCATGAAGACTTGCTGCTGGACACCAACAGCAGCAGCAGCAACAGGGACATGGCAAGGCATGGGCTGATTCTGAAACTGCTCCCTCGTTTGCAAACAAGGAAGCAGTTTGGGCACAGACACACGTCTGTTGCCATGTTCCTTTTGTTAGGAACATAGCAGCAGGGGGTGTGGGCACTGAGGGTAACTGAAGCAGCTCTGAAAGTCATAACATTCACCTCATGAGACCTGTGCAGGAAAACCTTGAGCCTCTATCTTCAGGATTTTTGGAGATAACATCTGCATCTTTAGAGAAAAAAGTTCCCAAAACCAGCCTTGCCACAGGGGGATCAATATGGGGTAATTTCAATTCCTCTATGACCTTCTGAGGTAAAAAAATAAAAGCATTTAGCATAAAAAAGGGATCACCTAGACACAGCTGAGTGAGACCATTCCCCTTCCATAAAGTAAGCAATAACAGCTGGAAAAGCTTTAATGCAAGACTCCTGCTTAGCCTTAGATCTGACTTCTGCTACCCCTTCATCTGTGCCAGCAGACAACGTGGCTCTTTGAAGTCAGATTCAAAGCTTTCTCTACCTTCCTAAGGAGGAAAGGAAAATAATCCAATTCAAACAGTTGAATAGAAACATGCTCTAGAGAAAGTTTCCCTATCTGGGTATCACTCTCTTCCTTATCTGAAGCAACTGGAAAGACTGAAGACTCAGTGTTCCTCATAGAAGAAACAGGCAAAATATGCCTTCTCTTCTCTTTAGCCATGTGAGGGGAGAAACCACCAATAGAGTTCCTCCAGCATACTCCCCCTCCCTCTCCTTAGAAAATGGTCCGTTTTGCATGCTTTTGGTCTCTAGTCTAGAGGATTGAAGTGGTATAGCCAGCTCCTTGTCAAACCTGCATTGCTTTGGGTGCCTAAACTTTTCATGTCCAAAAAACCCACTATTCTGAGAGGCCACTCCTTCAGTCAAAAAGGCCAGGAGGGAATCAACCGATGGCCAACACTCATTCCTGCAGCTGAAGCTGCACCATCCAGAATGCATGGCTGCTCCTTCCTGCCATGTACCTTTTCATTCCACACCTTCATCACCTTTGTGATATAAATTGGGTCCTGATTCAAGCCCCTGGGAGGATAGGTCAGTCTTCCCCACAGATTCAGCTAGATGGTGCCCAGCTGCTCCTAGACTCCTCAGAGGAGAGATTATGGCAACCCATCCTAGAACAAACCATTCCCATCAGGGTGACAAGTTGCAAAATGGAACACATTTCTCTGGGAAGAGAAAAAAGGAGAAAAATCTCCTCACAGATTTCCTCAGAAATGGCTACAGTGTAGATCAAAACTGTGTGCTTACTATTAAGCTGAGATTGACCATCCCCATCAGGGTAGAAAAGCTCAGACAAGAAACAGGACGTAAAGGCAGAGACTGACTGTCCCTGTTAGATTCTTGTGCTCAGTAGTCCCCCCACCCCAAGAAGAAAGGATAGAAAGACTGAGACTGGCTGTCCCCATTAGGGCAGTATTGCTCAGTAGTCCCACAGAAAAAGATGTGAAGGCTGAAACTGACTGTGCCCGTTAGGGTAGTACTGCTTAGTAGATAGAGTAACAAACACCTAAAGCACTGAATCAGACTGATCCCAAAGGGTGGTACTGTTCAGGCAGATAGAAGCCACTGAATCCAGTCAATAAAATCTTCAAATTCAGTGTACAAACTCATGTTTTAGCTGGGGTGCTAAAACCCCTTCCTGATCCAAGCTGAGTCAGGATGGAACTGGGAAGGTGGGACTGGCCCTCCCTCTTAGAGTGGCAAAGATGATTGACAGATTGAAAGCTCTGCCTGTGAAGCACAAGGGAAGAGCCAGACTCTAGTATGAAGGACTGCTTCCCCACGCTGCAGGAAAAAGATAAGACCTTAGTTGCCTGAAAGAAGAACCATAGCAACCCATCAAAATGCACCTCTTCTGTGGTATGCTGAGCACAAATAGTTTTAACTCCTTTTCCACTTTCCATTTTGAAATTAAAAGAATTATGAGCTGACTTATGGTGTCTGAGCCAATTTATGTTCCTCCAAGACAGTCCCTGCAATACCCCACCGTCTCTATCATATCAAGATCTGACCAAAGATTAGAGTCTGTTTGATTTAAGGAATGTTCTTGTCATTCTTGCCGCATTTCCTACTTTAGAAAGATGGACCTGAGCTTTATTGGTCTAAGAATTGGAGGTCTTAAGGGAAAACAAATGTATTACACTATGGACTATACTTTTGAAACCTCCTGGGGCTATGCAACTTTCCTCTGGGCCAAATGGAGAAAAAACAGGATATATACATTTAACTATATACATTTAATTATAGAGTACCAAACATATCAAAAAACATCTCATTCCAATAAATTCTTGTCTTAAAAGGAACCCAGAATTGCCTCTGCTTCACCATATATGCCCTAGCACTTCTCCCTCAAGTCCTATGATTGTCACAGCTGCTATAATATGAACGGAAAATGTGGTGCAATTCAATGTATCCAATGAGCAATACAATGTACACATTACGGTTCTCTGTGAAGAAAACTAAAAGATCTAGATCTTTGTTATTTAGAGTATATTCTGATCAAAACAAGGTTGCTATGAAAACAAAGGATTAGATGCCATAGCCCTAAGTGCTAAAGCAGGAGCTTTGTGACTTCTTTATTGCAGCTTCTGTCCCTCCTTTTCACACACTCTTTGAAAGAGGCATATTTGGGTTTTGACTTAAAAAGCCTGAAGCTAATTCTACAGTTAAAGGACCAACAAAAGTATAGAGTCACCTTAGAGTCTCCATGAGTCAGAAATGACTTGAAGGTATACAACAATGGCCATTTCCACACTAGACTGTTATAGCACTATTATTCCACTTTCAACATCCTATGGAATCCTCGTTTTTGCAGTTTGGGGAGGGGCATCTAGAATTCTTTGAGGCCTCTCCCTAAACTGCAAACCCTAGAATTCCACAGGATGTTGAAAGTGGAATAATAGTGCTATAACAGTCTAGTTAGGAAATGGCTAATGAAAGTCCCTCCATAGTTTTCTGATACTATATAGCTTTGTTGTAAAAGTATGTTATGCCATGTAAGGGTATCCTGTTGTGCAAACAGAATCTGTGAATACGTGAGGCAAAGGGCACATCTTTTTTGTTGAGTTAATTCTCTTACAAGGGGAAGAATGTAACAGATAGCATTGAAAATGTGTATTATGATAATTCACACTGTCTCCTCAGAGTGAAACCATGTTTCATGCTACCGGAAATCATGTACATCCTTTTTTCATAATCAGAAGCATGCATTCCAAGAATTCTGTGCATGTTCCACCCAAAGTATGATCCATCAGAGAACCTGTAGTCTGATTTCACTGAACAATATGCTAAATTATCATTCAAACGGTTCCATTTTGTCAAAAGGTATATGGCTGCCAGCAGCAGTCACTGACGTAATTGATCTAGCCACAAAGGATGCCAAATCCTGAACGACATCAGCTACAAACTTATAAACATTGCATAAATTACAGTGTAAAGACTTATGCTAAGATCTACATTAGTCAAAATGTTCTCCACTCACAGAAGCATTACTCTAGCAAGGCTTGAGCTACTGCTCCTTAGGAGTTACTGCCCATAACAAGTGTAATCACTACAACATATTTCAAAAGAACTTCCAGCTGCTCCATGGATGGACTTCTGAAAAAATAAAGCTGTTAAATAGATTTAACATACTCTGTTTGCATTGGATTTTTCCCATTCCAGTGCCTTGAAGTCTTGCAGCACTTTTGGTAATGGAAATTCTCTGTAGTTACTAATCAGCCTCCTCAAAACAGACATTCATTGAGTCCTGTCTGATTTGGGGCCCTATCCCACTAGACTGTTATTGAGCGATATTCCACTTTAACTGATGTGGCAATATCACATGGCCCAAAGCCTCTATAATTTTTGAAATATATGTTTAAACTTCTCCGTACTGAACTGTTTGAGAAAAACCATCTCGCAGTAGCACCTGCATTGCTGTCCAAAAGGAGAGCTTCACCTGCATCACTCGTATCTCATTCAGTATCTCACTTATCAGATAAATGTGGCTGAATATCACTTACTCCCTTGGAAAACATCTAATAAAATCTACTTTGTAGGAGAAACCTTTTGGGAACAGGTTTTTTACTTTTACTGAGATGTTTGGATTTTGTTTAGTACTCTAGAGATTCTCTTGGCTCACATTTAATTTAATTGCATTGCTGGAATTCATATAATCTTATGACCAAAATCATATCATTATTTGAATCAATAGTAAAATAATTCACCGGATATTTTAAGTCTGTGTGTGTATGCCCCTTTCAGTCATCTGTCAAAGGCAACCACAGTGATTTCACAGGGTTTTCTTAGGAACACTCAGAGTGGTTTTGCCAGTTTCTTTCCCTGAAATATAGCCTAAGCACCTGGTGTTCATTGGTGGTCTATCCAAGCGTTAACCAGGACTGACCCTGCTGATAGAAACTGAAACTCATCTAGCTAGCAAGGCAGGATAGGAAACACAGAGGAAGAGAGGAGTCAATTGATACACGGGGGGGGAGAACTTCGGAATTCTGCCTAGGAAGCTGGCATGTGGAGTTATAACCCATGTGATTGTGAATTGCTCCTCTGCAGCATCCAGATAATGAATATTGCCAGTTTATGATCTCTTATGTGAACTACATGCCACGAAGAACTCTTAAGAAGTACTAACAAACCATTCTGAAGCATCTGTTTATTTTATCCCACTTTTCTCACAAAAATGGCTTCAAGAGCTCTGAAAGTCCAATACTAACATCAATTAAAAGGCATTATAAAATGGGGATTGAGTTTAGAATCTGCTGATGACCCCAGTAATGGTAGCTGGAGGGAGAGACAGGGTGTCAGTTGAAGCTCTACTTAGATATGATATTAAAATTCTCTGCTTACCAGAGTGCCATATAGTTCTTGTGCCTTCTAAAGTAAGATTCCGTGCCTTTTGTAGATAATGCATAGTTGTCTCTAGTTCTTCAGTCAAATGTCTTCTTTGGTTAAATAATCTCTGCAGTTTATGATCTAGAAAATTATTTTACATCTGCTAGTAACCAAATGTTAATACAGCCTGAAATAACTGCATTCAAAAGAATTTTGTAAAAAAATATACAGTATGGTAGTACTGTATCTGTAAATAATTTAATACAGTACCAACATTTTTGTACCACATGTTAAAGCTTCAGTTCCTTCACAAACATTATCTCAGTAATCCATGCAATAAACCTATAACATTTATTACTTTTATTACATCTATACTATACCATCTGAACAGACTCTTTTTAGGGGAAAACTTTTAGGGACCACTTTTATTTTCAAGAATAATACAGAATTTGGTACCAATTCAGATCAAGACCCCATACTTTTCTCCAGAAAGTGTCACCTCTACTATTTCAATTTGCTCCCAAAAGGGTTGTTTATTAAAAATATTATTGGAAACAGACCACTAGAGGACAAGATTGTACATACTTTAGTGTAACAAAGTAAAATAGCTCTTGCAGCAACACCCAGGCAGATTCTATAGTGGGTGGTTGTGCCATAGTCACCTCTTATTTGTAGCTTTTGCCCTCCCATTCTTGATGGCTTTGTTGGTTTACATTTTCCAATATGGGCTTACCAGAGTGGACAGACCTATTCACCAGAAGCTGAAATTTATGAACTGAAGAAATTCTATTTCTTTATTTTCTCTCACGCTAGGCCTGAAATTGTATAAATTGTATACAATTTGAACAAGTTGCTTACCTGTAACTGTGGTTCTTCGAGTGGTCATCTGTGCCCTCATACATTAGGAGCTTTCGCGCCTGCGCGGTAGCGTTCGGAAGACTCTAGAGCTCGTTAGCTTGGTGGGAACCCCTCCCCCATGCCGGTACTGGGCATGCTCCTCCCGCCGAGCAACGGTCTCTCCTCAGTTCTGGTCCACCGAACAAGATGGGACCTAAAAAAGAGGGGAAGGCAGGGCAGGGATGTATGAGGGCACAGATGACCACTCGAAGAACCACAGTTACAGGTAAGCAACCTGTTCTTCTTCTTTGTGCTCTCTGTGCCTCATACATTAGGAGAATGTATAGCTTACCGGCAGGATGGTAGGTCAGGTCCCAGACCCTAGAGAACAGAAGCCAGCACAGCACGGCCAAAACGAGCATCTCTCCTGGACCGGCAGTCGAGTCTGTAGTGGTGGACGAAGGTCGATGGTTGGGACCAGGTTGCCACATGGCACAGCTTCTGCAGGTTGACCCCTCGCAGAAGGGCAGCAGATGTCGCCATGTCTCTGGTGGAGTGAGCCTGAAGAAGGTCTGGCAGAGGCTTCTTGGCAAGCTCGTACGCCAGGTGTATAGTCTGTACCACCCACTTGGAGAAGCGCTGGGTGGACACCTTGTGGCCCCTCCGGCGCCTGCCATAGCAGACCAAAAGGTGTGGTGTCTGCCTATAGCCCGCGGTCCTGTCCTTGTAAAACGTCAGGGCCCAACGAACATCCAGGGAGTGGAGGGATCACTCCAGAGGTGTAGTCGGGTTAGGGTAGAAGGCTGGCAGAATGATGTCCTGGCTCAGATGGAAGCCGGAAACCACCTTCGGCAGGAAGGAGATGTCAGGCCGGAGGACCACCTTGTCTCGATGGAAGACCAGGTATGGCTCATCGCACCGTAGCGCCGTCAACTCTCCCGCCCACCTGGCAGAGGTGACAGCCACTAGGAACGCGGTCTTCATCACGAGCAGCCTGTCGTCTGTCGTCGCCATTGGTTCGAAGGGCGGCCTCGTCAGCTGCAACAGCACCAATGACAGAGACCACGGCGGTAGCGGCGGCGATACCGGCGGGTAGAGGTGCTATAGGCCCTTCAGGAACTGCTTGACAGTATTGTCCCTGAAGAGCGCAGCCGATGGGGATCGTGGAGGCTGGTATGCCACGATCAAGGCAAGGTACACCTTGAGCGATGGGAAGGCCAGGCCCTGTTGTCGTAGGTGAAGGAGGAAGTGGAGCAGGGTACGCAGGTTGATGGGCGATACTGGCTCCCGACGTTCCTCAGTGAAGGCCACGAAGCGCTGCCACTTGTAGTGGTAGTTCCTTCGCGTGGACTCTTTCCTGGCCGCAGTCAAGACGTTACCGATGACCGTGTCGTCTACGGCGATAACTTCCAGGCACGGAGGGCCAATGCCGGCAGGTCTGGGTGCAGCACGAGACCGTTGAAGTGGGACAGCAGGTCCGGTACCATCGGAAACCTGAGAACCCTGCCTTGGGCGGCCTCGATCAGGGGCCTGAACCAGTGCTGCCTTGGCCAGTAGGGTGCCACCAGGATCGCATCTGCTCGTTCCGCGATGATACTCGCTATCATGTGGCCCAGGAGTGGGAACGGAGGGAAGGCATAGAGAAATCCCTCATCCCATGGGAACTGGAAAGTGTCGCCAACGGAGTGGTGATCATGGCCGGCTCTTGAGCAGAAACGATGGCACTTCGCGTTCTGGCTGGTTGCGAAGAGGTCAATGGTCGGCTCGCCCCATCAGTCCCAAACCATCTGGAAGGCCTCGTCGGACAGGGACCACTCGTGGTGGGAAGTGGTGTCCCTGCTGAGGGTGTCCGCTGTGGTGTCCTCCTACCCCGCCAGGTGAACCGCCACCGGGTGTATCTGAAGCGAGATGCACCAGTTCCAGAGTTCAAGTGCAATGTCCAGAAGTGTGGTGGAGTGGGTCCCTCCTTGCCTGTTCACGTAGCAGACCGCCGTCGTGTTGTCAGTGAGGATCAACACTGTGCGGCCTGTGATCAGGTGATGGAACACTCTCAGTGCCTTGTGGATCGCCAGCAGCTCGTGAGGGTTGATATGGAGGGACATCTTGTCGTCCATCCACCGGCCTCAGACTTGGAGATCGCCGGTGTGCGCTCCTCAGCCAAAGAGCGAGGCACCCGTCATTACCGAGACCGATGGCTTGGGTTGGCGGAACGGCATGCCTGACAGGAGGTTTCTGTACGACTGCCACCACAGGAGCGATCAACGTACCTGTTGGGGCAGCCGGTACCGGTGAGACTGGTCGTCCCAGAGTGGATCGAAGGCCGTGACAAACCAGTGCTGGAGCGGTCGTGCGTGCAACCTGGAGAGATAGGTTACGGCGGCAGTCAAGGCCATGTAGCCAAGGAGCTGCTGCATCATCCTGGCTGATACCGTCGGAACCCGGAAGGAGGAGGACGCTGCCCGAGAAAGCATCCGCGCCCTCTCGTCCGGTAGGTAGGCCCTCGTCGATACCGCGTCGAGGGTCGCCCTGATGAAATCGAGAACCCACGTGGCTTCGAGATGGGACTTCTTGGGGTTGATCCTGAGTCTGAGCCGAGTGAGCAATGTCAAAGTCTGATGAATGTCTTTGTAAAGTTTCTGTCTGCAGGACGCCACCAATAGCCAATCGTCCAGATAGGGGTAGACGGAGACACCTTTCATCCACAGGAAGGACACGACAGGAGCCATGCACTTCGTGAATACCCGCGGCGCGGTGGAGAGGCTGAATGGCAGTACCCGGTACTGGTAGCTGGTGCCGTCAACTGCAAACCGCAGGTCTGTGCTGCGGGCAGATCGAGATTTGGAAATAGGCGTCTTTTGAGGTCTATGGACGCAAACCAGTCCCCTCTCCGCAGGAAGGGGAGGATCGAGGGCAGCGTGACCATCTTGAACCTCTTGGGGCAGATGTACTCATTCACCCCTCAGAGGTCTAGGATGGGCCGCAGGGATCCATCCGCCTTCGGTACCGTGAAGTACCTTGAGTAGAAGCCGGTGGTCTTGGCTGAAGGTGGGAGTCTCTCGATTGCTCCCTTTTCGAGGAGGGACTGGCCAAGCTGGCCGGGGTGGAGTAGTAGACACCCTGTGGTGGAATATCCTGGAACTCGATGGTGTATCCCAGGCGGATGATGGTAAGTACCCAGGAGTCCGCAGTAATCTCCCGCCATTGGTCGAGGTGCCTGGCCAGGCTCAGATGATGGATGAGGTCTGCTGGAAGGGCGAAAGATGGCATGGGTGGTGTCCTGTGAAGACCATCAAAATCGGGTCTCCGCTCCAGAGGAAGACTTCTTCGACGATGAAGATGGGCACCACCTAGGAAGCCTTCGTGAAGCAGAAGACATTGATGGTCCCAACGCGGTTGATCGCGCAGACTGCGGTTGGTATGCAGAGGATGAGGAGGACCTCAGCAGGAAGCTGTAGCGGGATTGGGCAGGCTGGTTAATGCCCATCTTCTTAGCCGTCAGCCGGGCCTTGACGAGGTGATCCATGGTCTCGTCCATGGAGGTATGAAAGAGCCCTTCACCCTCGAATGGAAGATCTTCAATCCGTCGATGGCTGTCCTCCTGGAGCCCAGAGGACCAGAGCCATGCATGACGTCGGAGGGCTACGGCACCGACCATCACCCTCGAGGTGGCCTCCACGGCGTGCCTCGAAGTGGCGATCTGTTGAGTAGCTACAGCGACAGCCTCGCCAAAGATCTGGGTGGCTGAGGCGCGTGACTCCTCCGGCAGGTCAGCTAGGAGCGGTGCAAGTCAGTCCAGCACATTGCGATAGTAGGCCGCGAGGCATGCCATCATGTTGACCGTCCTGGCCACCAAGGACAACGCCGAATAGAAACGGCGACTGAAGGCATCGAGCTTCCGGCCTTCACGGTCAGGTGGGGTGGTATGCGCCTGATTGCCTCCCTTCGTCTGGGCCGACTCGACGACGATGGAGTTTGGTACAGGATGGCTGAAGAGGAACTCTACGTTCTCCTTCTGCGTCCTGTACAGGTGCTCCAGCCTATGCAGGATAGGCTGCGCTGACGCCGGCTTCGCCCACAGCTACTTCATTGCCTCAACTGGTGTCGGCAAGAAGGGCAGCGGTGCGGTCGACGGGTGGGCGGGTCTCCAGGTACTGGAAGACTGGGTCCTGGGCTTGCAGAGCAGGTTCGGTCACATTCAGGCCAAGGGCCGTGGCCATTCTGAGGAGGATGGCGGAGAACTGGCGTACATCCTCCAGTGCAGACTCTGGACCTGGTTCCCCGAAAGCCAGCAGAGGAGACTCGTGAGACGAGGGAGTCGACTCCATGGAATCAGAGTCCGACTCGTAGGAGTCGCCTGATGGAGTTGGCGACCGCTCCACCTCTTTCTCTTCAACTGGCTTATGGACCGAGAGAGCCAGGGTGACCGCTGGAGCTGCAGGTTGCGTCGATGTGGATGCGGCCAGGGTCGTGGCCGGTACCAAGGTTACCTGCAGGGGCACCACCGAGGACTGAGGGCGGTATGCCGCCTGCGTTGTAGACATGCCAGCCACCGTTGTGTGGGCCGCAGTGGACTGTGGCGCCGGACGGGTAGCTGTGGCCATCATCTGCAGGGGTGGTGAGATAGCCCTGTAGCGGGCTGAGGGCTCCCGAGACCTTCAGTGACTCGGAGATCGATGCAGTGGTGACCGATTATAGCGGGAGTAGTGGGCTTCCCGTGGTGGCAACCGAGGCCAGCGTCGTAGTGACCAGTACAGTGGATTTGGGTGGTACCAGTCCCTGTACGATGGCGAATAGGAATAATAGGAGCCAGCCGGCTCGTGCCACACCTGCTCCTGGGCATACCTCCCAAGGTAGGTTGGTGGGGAGTAGGCGCTCTCGCCCGAGCGTACCCTCTCCAGGCGCATCTCCCGGTAACGTGGGGATGGAGGCCTGGCCCGCTGCTCCGGAAAGCTGGATTCGTCGCGTCGAGAGACTGGTTGCTGCCTGACCACAGCCTCCTCCCGGCAGTCTGCTGAGGCCGGACGGCGACTTGGCGGGGTGGTCTCTGCAATGAGCTTGGGCGGCTCGGAGGGCGAGGCCTGCACGGCCTGCTCCTTGTCCGACACCTCGAGGATCCCCTGTTCCTCCGGAGGCTTCTCTTCCTCAGGGAGCTCCATTGGTTCAGGTTCCTCGGCGGGCTGGGTGGGTGGCGGAGTTGGTGGTCGCGCCACTTTTGGTGGAGAGTGCCGTTTCTCCTTCCTCTTCTTCTCTTTCCCAGTGTCTTTGGTGGCAGGATGCTTTTTCTGGCCCAGGGTAAGTGGTCTGGAGGAGGAGGTGGATGCCTGCGAGCCCGTAGGATCCTCATGCGCCCGAGTTGCCGAGATCTTGGGAATTTTCGGCAACTTCATGATCAGTACCGAGCCCGGTACCGATACCGATGATGTAGAGGGCACGGCAGCCACCGCTGCTGCCGAAGAAGAAGAGGGGGTCGGGCATTTCTTGGCCATTGATGCCGTCTCAAGTTTTTGAGTGCGCAGAGATTCTTCCCAGCAGTGGGATTTTAACCTTGTAGCCCTGTTACAAAGTGTCTGGTGGGTGAATTCTTTACAGACAGGACAGGCTTGGATGTTATGCCCTTCACCCAAACAAAACAGACACTTCGAGTGTCGATTGGAAAGAGCAACCTTCCTTCCACAGGAGGCGCAATGCTTGAACAAAGCCGACATAAAACAAGGGCAGGGTGAGATGAGGAGAAGTCTGAGAACGCCAAACACAGTCCGAGATCCAAAATCATCAACAGCCAGAAAAAAGGTCAAACTGATCATAACAATACCAAAGACAAGTCCAAAATCCAAGAGGGGGTAGTCAAAAAATCCAAATCTGAAGTCAAAAGCCAAGAAAATCAAGCAAAGCACAAGCCAACAAGCAGAACCTTCTGTTCGCAACGGCAGACAAGAAAGAACTGAGGAGATACCATTGCTCGGCGGGAGGAGCAAGCGCAGTACCAACATGGGGGAGAGGTTCCCGCCAAGCTAACGAGTTCTAGAATCTTCTGAACACTACCACGCAGGCACGAAAGCTCCTAATGTATGAGGCACAGAGACCACGAAGAAGAACTTATGTTTTGCTAAAGAAGACTCTGATTGCCTTATTCTGCTGTACTGTGGTTGGTGCATATTGCTCAACTTTATTTTTCCATTTGTATTCTGATACAGATAGAACATCATTGCTCCTTCTCAGCAACTGCAATAAATAACATTCTCTAAGATAAATAGCAGCCAAAAGTAAGAAACTGACACAGGCCATAGGCCAGATCAAAAATCCATAGCAGCTTTTCCCCTCTCCAAACTAAAAGCAGCTACTTTATGCATTACTGTCAGAAGCATAATTAATTTAAAATCAGGTTCCATACCTCTAATTGTGATTCACTTCAGAACTTTGTATGAACATTTTTTAGCAGTCACAACCCTCAATACACATGTTCAAGTGGGCATGGCTCCTCCCTTCTGATTCATTTCTTACCAGACTGCACACAAAGCTATATAAAATACATGTGAATGAGCACAGGATATGGTAACAATTGCAGCTGGGACAGAGGGTGAAATGTGAAACTATATATATGACCATTCAGAGAATCATAATTAAAAATAAGCAATCTGTTTTCCTTTATGATTTCTGCATGGTCACACATAAGTCAGTAGCAAGCTAACTTACCAGACGGGGAATACTTGTGAAAGCATAGGGCTCAGCACAGTTCTTCAAAGGAAATATACACCCTAACATGAACATCAAGTCTGTAATGTTGGATGAACATCAAGGAATAAGCAGCATGAAAAAGCTCTAGTACCAGAACTGTTTAGAGAAAAGTTCAGGAGAATGCAAGTGCTCTGGCAGAATGTACCTGGACTGCCTTAGAAGAAGAGAAAGCACCCTATCCCAAATTCAGTTATAGCGGCCTTTTCAGATGGAAAACCAGGTCAGAATAACCAGTATGTCAGTGCTACCCAGAGCAACTGTCCATGGACCAGTACAAGTCCACAAATCATTAACTGCCAGCTGCTGGTGAGTTCTCAGGAAAGAAAGAATCAGTTGTACACAATGGGCACATATATGGTACCAGTCCCAGGCACAACAGAAAAAATAACTGTTGACTAAGTAGCTTGAGAAGCATTACTCTGTGCCACTTAACAAAGTGTCTGTCTTACCAACTGCAGCACTGTAACTTCACATTGTGAATAAGCTTGTTTGGGTCAGTAACAGTTACTCTTGTGGGGAAAAAAATTCTGCATAAATGGAGTAATTTCCACAGGATAAACAAAAGAATGCAAGACTTTACTTTGCTAAAGCAGGTAGGGTTTCCAGACAGCGGAATTAATTCAGCTCAACATGCTGCTGACCACATATCTAAATTGTTGGTTGATGTGAACCAACTGTCATGACAAGTACATTAAACTCATTTTTATAACTGTGGTACAGTTGCAGGGTCATTATTCATAGTTCAAGCATATGAGTAGTGTGAAGAATGAACATTCCATTTACCACGGTGGCATTAATTGATTGCACTTTGTTGGATTATCTTCTTCTTTCAGCTATAAGAGTAGATTTTAGATAACATGAAGGATTAATACTGGGTCAATGGAATGGATGAACTTAAGAGCTGATACCTTAAGGATCTGCTATACTTTCCTATGCTAGAAGGAGCACGCTCTTGCTACAGAAGGATACAAGGTGATGAGCGCATGAAGAATTCAACTGCACTGCTTTTTGATTTGTGAGTGACGCAGTTCAAGGAGTTGACTCTTATCGTTTATGACTCTTATCATTTATGACCAGGATAGTCTTATAAATGAAAGATTACCTCCTTTCATATATACCTGACTGTGGGTTACTACAGGAGGTCCTACATTTATTTTCTCCCTGCACCTAAGGAAGTTTGTTTGGTGAACATTCCAGACCACTGTCTTGTCTTTGCAGCTTTCAAGATATGAAACTGGACACCCAAAATAAGTTTCTTAGCCCCACTCCTGACAGTTTTAGGCAGGAAGTATTTTATTTTGTTTAATTTTTGAATACATTTAATTATATTGTTGAAGTTTTAATTCCTCCACTATCTTTGCTTTGATATTTACAAGATTTTAAACTATTGTATTATAAACCATTTGACAGGGCTTGTCTAGTGTTAGAAAGGTTAGAAAGATGTATAGAAATATTCATATAAATAATAAAATTAAAACAGGGCCTTAATTCCATACACATTTAAGCCAGTTATTGGCAGCATGAGAAATCACTGTATGCATACCATTGACACTTCCTGGCTGTAAAATTGCAAGCTCCTGAGCTTCTTGTAGCTCTTTCCTATTCAATTCCAACTTTTCCAGCAGCTCGTGCTTCTTCTCAGATAGCTCATCTAATTCTCTTCCTGTAAGCAAAAATGTTGTCTTGAAAAACAGGTGCAAAATTAATCTTTGACCAGAAAGATACATAAAATGTGATCAGCTTAACCTAAAATTGTGCACTTTGGGCTAAAAATATTAAAACTAGCATATTTATACTTTCGCCCATACTAAATATTTATAAATATACCAGAAAACAATGTATGGGGGGAGAGAAACTGAAAAATTTGTTGTAAGTTTTCTTATCCATGAGCCAGAACAAAAATTCTTACTGTATGTGATAAAAAAAATGTTGAATATGAGTTTTAGGAAGATGTATAACTCAAAAGAAGGAAAGCTGACAATAGATTTAAGGCAATCAGGTTGGGATTGGTGTGCACTCACAAGTTATATAAATCTTATCAAAGGTCAAAATATGCCATTAAGAAAGGCAAAGCAACCTGCTTACTGTTTAAACATAATAGAAAATATGTACTATGGTTCTGCAGATGTTGTTGGATTGTAACTCTCACCATCATTAGCCAGCACAGCCAATCATGAGGGTTGATAGGCACCACATCCAACAACATTTGCAGAGTTTCAGCTGCCCACTCCTACCTTAAAATAAGGAGAATACCAGGTCCAGAGTGCTTTGTGTGGTCACTCATATTTTCTGTACACTGGTCTACAAACGGCCAAAGCAACACTGTCAGGCTACTACCACAATGTTAATAGTAACCAAAATATATATAATAAGCAAGGAACTTGGGAAGTAGAAGCAAAATTGAACTTTTGACTTCCCAAAATACATATGACAAGGAGAGTATCGTCCATGATATATTACATTCTCATGCAGTGCAATCTTTAATTGGATGCATAACACTATTAGGGTATTTCCCTTCTCATGACTAAAAAGTTAGGGGTATGCACTCCACAATAAGCTATGAATCATCCTAAATTATATACCCAAATCTTTAGGGTGTCATCCACAAGCTAGCATGACACCACTTCCATCAAAATGCCTTGATTTGCTGTCAAACATTGTCAACTGTAGTGACACATGTCAGCAGGAACCAGGCTACGCATACAAAACCTAAACTTTGAGCCGCTCCAAACAATATACAAAAACTTCAAGAACAGTGGCCTCTATGAAATGCCATTGTCTTACGTCAAGCTCAGTGCTTCACTGAAATGCAAAACACTGTCAAGGATATTCACTAGATAGAGAAAAATGACTACAAAACTGGATATATGTATTCTGCAATAACCAATGAACCTTTCTATATGAGTTGGTACAGTACACTATTACATCTGGAACACTGCTATGTCCTAGGACAAGATACAGTCAAGAACACAAGCAGATTAAAAGATAAAGACATGTAAGCTCACTGACAATGAGGAATCAAAGTTCAATACTGTTCTTTTTGACTGCAAGAAGATGAGTTTCAGAAGCATACAAAGAATATCAGGAAATGTATTTATCAGAGTAGCGGCATCACAGTTGGTTTGGGAAGCAGATTTAAGTGTTAACAATCCCTAAAAGCTTATGGGAGAGTGACTGGCTAAAGCAAGTATTTAAACAAATAATAGAAACTAACTGTACTCTTCTGTTATTCACCAGATTTGAAGATGGGAACAAAATGTTGATGCACGGATAACTTACATCTGCACCACTGGGAGCTGTAAAAATGGAGATATCTAGAAACTGGAAGTTTCTACAGAATTTGTCACTTATACAGTGGTTAGGCAGAATATAGGTAATGGATATTACTGAAAAACTGACACATGGTTGGAGGATAGCTACAGAAAAATTAAAAAAGGATAATTTTGCTGTAGTATTGTCGCCATTCGTCTTTCATGTCTCAAATTCAATTTTGTCCCATAGTCCTCCAAATGATCAGCTGACATTTTAGAACAATGTTTTTAAGCTATGGAACTGTAGTGAACAAACCACTGAGAATTAATTTCTTATGCTCTACTTTATTCTCAAATGAATGGAACCTGGTGTTCTTGGAAGCTTACGCTTTAAATATTACAGACATGGCATAAGGAGAACCCTTTGTTAAATGCTTTTACTATTTATTAATTTCATAAAGTTTTTTAGAAAGAGCATAATCACTAAGCTTCAGTGAAAGAGGAATAAAAACCAAACATTATGTATTAATTAAAAAAAACTGGGAGTATAAACCATAAACAAGGTTTGAGCCACTGCAATGTAATATCCCAAATTCTAGAAGACTGGCTCTGCAAGATAGCACAGCTTCACATTATCCAACACTGTGCTGGTGAGCAAGACACTTTGAAGTATGGTTCATACATGCAAATAATAGACAATGTACAGAAATATCAATAGGAACTAGAAGTGTGCATCAAAATCTATGGCTGCAGCCACCCTAAACCATATAATCATAATAGCCATTTATTTTCATTTTAACTGGTCATTTATCTAGCTTAAGTGTTCAATAAGTGGAGTATTGTTCGGTAAATGAATTTCATGTTCTGAGAATGTCTGGACCCAGGCATGACGGAAGGCAGAACTGATTATGCTTCTGCACCTTCTAATAATGTCAGTAATTACCATTATAATTTGAAGCAATATACATCACAAATACCTTTCATTAAAAAGCAAAATAATTTATCCCATACTTACCAGCAGGTTGTACAAATATAGTTCTTTCTGAAGCATGATGATATATACGTTCCATGTCATCCAGTGTTGCTTCTAGATCTGCAGTCAAATGTTTCCTTTGCTCAGACAACTCCTGCAGCTTGTGTGCTACACAAATTTACGAATAAAATGTTAACATACGCAGAAATAACTAGATTCATTATAATAAAGTAATAAATATTCAAAATTTTCTAAGATAGTAAGAATATTACTACCTAGCATTTATCTAACGCTTCTTAGGTCACTAAGCAATGACTGCCTCCCCATCTGCCACCCAGTTTGCATGTGGCTAATCTGGGATGGGATGTGGTAAATTACTTTAGCAAGATGAAACATCTCTCTGTTCTAGAATGCTCTGAACCCACACAGCATGCCCCCTGTAAGCCCAGCGAAGTGCATTTGACAAGAAGGCAGACAGTACTTAGCCTAGACTCCCATTCCTTTGCCTCCCACAGCATTAATTTAGAATGATTCCATGAGTTCCAAATAGAGGTGTAAAGTCCTCCTGCTTGCATTCCCTGCAAATGCTCTCTGATTAGGTTTTAATTAGGCTAACCCATCAGCCAGACATCATGGAATTCAGAAGCTCCAACAATGCCTGTGGACAAATGATAATGGCTTTCTTTGCACATGAGAATTAAGCTTCCTGACATTACTGTCAAGGCATACAATACTTGGTTGCAAAAGCTAAGGATTAGGTCTTGTCTTTGTTTGCAGCCACAATCTGAGGAACATCCCAGCACTGCAAACTGGGTATTTCAAAGACTAATTATTAACTCTGTAATTAAATACATAAGGGGAGCTAGCATGGTTTGTGGAGGGACACCAGCCATTCAGGGCACTTCAGGCTGCCTGCCCCTCTTGGATGGAAGAAGAAGGAAAAGTGAGGAACACAGAAGCAGCAGTCACTCTTGCATACTGCTAAAACAGAAGGCGATAGGGAGAACACTGAAACTGGCTATTGTTTTCAATACCTATTGGAGAAACTCAATGCGAAAGGAAATATCAGGAAAGCTGTCTGTGCTGAAGCAGATGATATTTTCATCATTCCCCTTCCCACAGTTGCTTGGCTCCAGCAGGTATTCAAAACAGAGACAGCAAGAAGGTCCTGGTAATATTCTCGCTCCTTGCTCATGACCACCAGCTCCTAAGCTGCAGTCGTAAATATTAAAATGAGCATATATGTAATGTTGGTACACACATGCAAGGAGAAAAGCATATTAAAGTGTATTAACACATACACAGAGACTGACATGAAATGTCAAATATGGCAAGTTGGGGATAGCCATTTTAGGTGTTTCTTTATTCACCCAGGTAATGTTTTAGGCCTAGAGTTGTTTAACATCTTTATAAATGATTTAGAATAGATGACGGAACCAAACACATGCTTATTGGAGTTGCAGATGACATCAAATTAGGTGGAGTAGCAAATACCCCAGAGGATAAGATTAGAATTCAAAATGACCACGACACGCTGGATAACTCGGCCAAAACTAATAAAATTAATTTCAGAAAAGAGAAATGTAAGGTACTACATCTAGGCCTGAAAAATGAAATTAACATAGGATGGGTGACATATATCTTGAAAGCACTATATGTGAAAAAGATCTAGGACTCTTAGGAGACCACAGGCTAAACATGAGTCAACAGTGTGACAGGGCAACAAAGAAATCAAATGCAATTCTGGGTTGTATCAACAGGAATATAATGTCCAGAACCAGGGACATTAGCACCACTCTATTCTGCTTGGTTAGACCTCATCTGCAATACTGTGGTCAGTTCTGGGCACCAAAGTTCAGGAAGGATATGAACAAGCTGAAACACATCCAGGAAAGAGTGACTAAGATGATAACTTCTGGAAACCAAGCAAGTTGGCCATGTTTAGCTTGAGGAAGAGAAAACTGAGTGGTGACATGATAGTTATCTTTAAATATTTGAAGGGATGTCATGTTTTCTGCTGCTCCAGAGACTAGCACATTAACCACTGGATTCTAACTACAAGAAAAGAGATTCCACCTAAACATTAAGAAGAACTTTTTTACTGTAAGAGCTGTTCAACAGTGAAACAGACTGCCTCAGAGCATAGTAGACTCTCCATCTTTGGAGATCTTTAAGCAGAGCTTGGATGGGCATTTGTTAGGAGTGATGTACATGTGTATTCCTGAATGGCAGGGGATTAGACTAGATGGTCCTTACAGGGTCTTCCAACTCTAAAATTCTGTGATTCCGTGAAAAGAAAGCACACTCATAAAGCAGGCTGCTTAATCCCAAACACATACATTTAACTCTGTAGTGAGAGCACGAAAGTGAGAGCTTGCGGAGTATAAGACTGTCACACTAGGAAAGTAACTGAAGGGAGAAGGACAGGGATTCGGTTTAACAGATTTACAAGAGAAGCTCGAGAACGACTCCTGCATCAACTGGCACAAGGATGAATCCCAGGCGTTGTGGATTGATCCTCCTGTCAGCCCGAGAATACATACCACTGATACTGCCTGGCTGGGTAAATGCAAGTTCCTGAGCTTCTTCTAGCTCTTTCTGATTAGATTCCAATTCTTCTAACAAAAGTTGCTTCTTTTCAGATAGTTTATGTATTTTAGACAATTCTCTTTCTGCAAACAGAATTTTTTTAAAAAAAATCTAAAAATAATTTCAACAGTCTTCTAAAATATGTTTTGGAAAAGGCAATTTCATTTTATTTCTTAAAATTTACTTATTTATCTTTCAGTGAATGTCTTACAAGAGAGCAAACAAGCCAAACGGAGTTCTTCTGGGAGTGTATCACATAATTCAAGAAGACAAGTGGAACAGTTCTGAATTTACATTCAATGTTCAGTCCGGAACAGACAAGAGAAAAGCCACAGAAAGAAAAGTAAAAAACCCCACAAATATTCCAGAAATGGAGCACTGTTACTCACCATGAAGGTTTCTCTTCTGCAGTTGTAGGGAAGGAATCCTTCATATTGGATCTGGCTCCTCCTTCATGCTTCACAAGCAGGGCTTCCAAATCAGTCAATCATCCTTAACATCATAAGAGGAAGGGCCAGTCCTGCCTTCTCAGTGATGGTAGGACAAAGCTCCAGACCAACACACACACACACACACACACACACACACACACACACAGAGAGAGAGAGAGATCTCATCCTGATACAGCTGAAGGAATCATTGAAGCTTCCTCAGATGAAAACTTGTTCAAGAAACTGAGTCCAAGCAAGCTATCACCAAACCAAACTTTGGCTAATACCATCAGCTACACTGTTCACTCAGTCAACACTCTCCTGACCAGAGCATGGATCTTCTCCCTCCTGTTGCCCAGGAGAAAGACCCTGTGTAGAACCATATCTAAAATGGCTGCCAAATTTTGGAGGCACTGAACCAGCTCCAGATTTTTTTTCGTTGTGGATAACAAACCTATGATATTCTAGACAATCCATGGTGATCCATGTCCTGAGAACAAAGGGAAAAAGAAAAAGCAGGCCAAGGAAAACTCTATATAGATACAGCAGAGATAGCTCCGCACAGCTATGGAAACATACCAAGCAGCAGAGAATAGCAGCAAATGCACTAAGCCAGTAACATTCACCCACTCAGCTTGTAATCTTCCAATATGGAGGCTCTTTATTCTTTGTTACGAAATATATACAATATTTACAAAGTCCAGATGACAATCCAGCATTTCTAGCTTGCTCTTTCCGGCAGAGCCTCCAGCAACATGCATCAGGCCACATGTGCACTTGTTGGCTGGGATTGTGCTACCTTTATATAGACACCTAGCCAATCCTGGCCAATCCTTGCATTGTCTGCACCTGGTGCTCATCAGCATAACTCAGCATAAACTAGCTAGAGTCATATTCCTTCCCACAGGTGCACATAACAATTAAGGCAACATTACATAACAGAGTAACATGACATTCACATCTCAAAGTATTTTCTACAGGTTTGGTCCAACCTTTTCTGACAATTCACACATCCTCCCTGCCCTTCTGCAGAGAGGGTGAAAGGACCAAAAGGTCATCCAGGGAAAGGTACACATGTACCCCTCTCAACCTCAGATATGCTGAGCCACCAAGCCCACCAACACATTCTTAACCACCTGTGGGGAAGCTGACAGGCTGAATGGTAGTGACTCTCTAGATAAGCAAACCTGAGGTACTTCCTTCATACCAGATGTACCAGAACGTGCAAGTACACACCCTGGAGTTGAGAGACACCAGAAAATCTCCCTCTTGCCCCCTTTTCAAAATTGATTGTAAGGTTTCCATGCAGAGCCCTCCAACACTTATTTTTCTTTGGGACCAAGAAAAGCAGTGAGTAGGAGCCCAAAAATCACTCTTGAAGGGGAACTGGCTCTATGGCCTTTATCTGAAGTAGGTCTTCTATCGCTCAAAGCATCTGAGACTGCTTTTCTGATGACCTAAGACTATGAAACTGAATGAAGAAATCTGGGGGCTTTTGAACGAAATGGATGATATAACTTTCCCTCACAGTCCTGCCCACCAAAGCATCGGCAGACCTCTACTCCCACTGATGGGCAAAATGCAGAAGATGAGCCCCCACTGGGAGATGCTGTAAGTCAGAAGGACTGACTGGGCTTTCCACTCTGCTTGTTGGAAAAAGTAGAGCTGCCTTTACTGAATCTAGTGGACTGTTGTCAAGTGTGCTGTTTTGACAAACCTCAAGTTGGCCTGAAAGACCTAAACTCCCACTGGTGAAACTTGGACTGAAACCCATGAAAGGAGTGAGCTCCAGGCCAGAAGGACTTTTTCTCTTCTTTTTCTTAAGCCAAAGACGGTAATGGTTCTTTTTTGTCCTTGGTCTCAGTCAACATCTCATCAAACACATCACCAAATAATCTAAATCCCTTAAAAGTCAACTCAGCTTTGGAGTTATTATTCGCCTTCCAACTTCTCAACCAAAGTTGATGCCTGGCAGCAATATTGGCTGCCATGGCCCCTGAAGAAAACTGTACAGAATCCAAAATGGTAACTACCATAAAAGCAGGCATCATGGTCAATTTATTAATCCCTTGATGAAGTTTAGTCTCTTACTTGGGAACAAGGGAAAGCAAATTGTTTGCCCAACAAATAAATAATCTGACAAACAATGATGTCCCAGAAGCAGCTTGAATGGCAAGAACTGGCACCTCATGAGATCTGTGTAAAATTATGACGCTCATGTTCTGGAGTTTTAAGCATATCATCCCCATCTTTAGGAAACAGAGAACTCAACACCAAACCAGCAACAGGAGCATCAGTGAGGGGTAGATTTAATTTCACAATCAGATCAGGTGACAAAGAACCTAAGTGCTTAGCAAAAGCTGGAAGCACCCTTGAGCTTGGAGCTGTATACAGTCATCATCTCACTGAGACTGACCATCGCTGTTAGAGTGATAGAAGCTTAGGTAAATACTGGTTTCTTGACCAATGAACAGTATCCACAATCCCCAGAACTGATCCTAGGACAAATCCAATTTTAGCCAAAGCACTAACAGCTCTGTTCTCATCCAAGCTGAGGTAGGGCAGAATTGGGAAAGTGGAACTCTTAAAGATGAATGACAGATCTGGAAGTCCTGCCCATGAAACACAGTGAGAAATCAGACTCAGCATGAAGGATTACCTCCCCACACTACAGGAAAATGTCCTAAACATTCCTGGCAACTCTATCACTAACCACCAACCTAAGGATGCAAAGATAACGCCAACATACCATCCAACACAAAGAAAGAAAGAGATCTGATGTATGACCCTTTTGGTATAATTTTTCCTTATCAGTTACTTTTATAGTTGCAGTGTGCCTCACTAAATGATGTAGGAGGAATATCCCACGGCTCAAGTCCTAGCTTGTACTGTTCTTGGTGTGAGTGTACGAAAAATATTCAGATTTTTAAAAAACTGTAAAAAGTATCTGTTTTGCTTCCTTTTGATAATATGAATTACCTTTTAACATTATAAATATACACACTGAAGTGGGTGGAATTATCAATGTAACCAACTGTTTTTTAAAAGTAATTTTCAAAGGTCTGCATCCTATCTTACTATCACAGTGCTGGACAGCCAAAATTAACCTTTGTAGATGTGGGGTTCTGCTTCTAGACTGCACAAAAAAAAGTGAGCTTTGCCAGGTGAACACTCAATGAGATCTTCAAGATTGGTCTTGTTACAGACAGAAGTTAGCAATGCCCATATGTTGCTTTTGGGGATTTTTTTATGACTAGAATCATTTTTGTGATGGGGAGGCTACTGCTATTTAAAATATTAAAACTGGACTTTTTTTTTTAATTTTAAATTTTAAAAATTATTTGTATTCATGAAAAAAGGTCCCCTAAAAATACACTAGTGTATTGATGTAAAACTGAAGGCTTTCACAGCCAGAATCCATAGGTTGTTGTGGGTTTTCCAGGCTTTGAGACAGAGTATATGTACTTGTGTAGTCCCCGGGTGGGAGGGAGCAATTTGCATGCGTTACAGTTGGCCTGTGTGATGGCCTATTGTTAAATGGAATATCCCCCAGGGTGTATTGTTAGTCAAAAATATGCCGATGAACACCACCCAGACTCTGGAGGTCCCTCTACAGGGAACAATACAATAGGTTGCTGATGTACTTAACGCACTGTTATGCATATCTCACTTCCATGCCACCAGATCCTCTGAAGATGCCAGCCACAGATGCAGGTGAAATGTCAGGAGAAAATACTAATAGAACATGGCCTCAAAGCCCCGAAAGCCACAACAACCTACACTAGTGTATTATTTGTGCAAAAGCCTTACTCACTATAATTAGGAATATAGCTATGATGAAATATGCACATAATGTGCACATATTATTGAAACTTTTAAAAATGCAAATATTTAAAAAATTCAAAAATTTTACTTACCACTGGGTCTTAAAAGCAAAACTTTTTGTGAAGGATGATGCTGCATTTCTAGCATATCATTCACAGCTGCCTTCAGACCATCAGTCAACATTTTTCTTTGCTCCATTAGTTCTTCTACTTTACGTTCTACAAAATTATTTCAAGCTGATTCATCAGTGAATATAGCACTGAGTTTAAACACTTTGACATAACTACATTCAGTATAGTTTTGTTATAGCTATACTATAAACTGCAAGTTTTAAGTAGTAACACTAAACATTCTTTAGTGCTTGCTGAAGACATGTTGAAGGCTCAAATATCCAACACTTTACACAGTTTCTCTCAGTAATCCATATATAAGACCTACAGGGTCAGACATTCTATAATTATTCCAGTACTGAACATGGCAATGGGAAGTGCTGCCACAAAGACCTTGTACCATAGAGTGTATGCAGTTCCACATATCAACAGTGGAAACCTCAACTGAACGTGAGTACAATATCACTTTGACCTTAGGCTATAGTCTATCAGTAATGAAACAAGCAAGGTCCATTTCTCTCTGGGGTGATAAATGAGAGTCTGAGCTGCAACCTTCCAGAAGGCACATAAATTGGTTATGACTAAATGCTTTGCCATTCAGCTAAGAATAGGGAGAAAATCTGGAATGATATCCTGCTCTCCAATTCCTAAGAGGTATTTTGTTATTGTGTTTGCATGTGTGTTTGCTTGTGAGTTTCCCATTTACCTCATAGGCCATTTCCGCACTACACTGTTATAGTGCTATTATTCCACTTTCAACATCCTATAGAATTCTGGAGTTTGCAGTTTAGGGAGGGGCCATTAGAATTCTTAGCCAGAGAGCTCTTGGGCCCCAGTAAACTACAAACCCCAGAATTCCACAGGATGTTGAAAGTGGAATAAGAGCACTATAACAGCATAGTGTGGAAATGGCCATAGTGTAGTACAGCAAGGACACAGTTTTATCACTACAGGGAGAACTGGGCCTTCATTTATGAACTTGATACGAAGGCCCATTAGCACAATAACCTTTGGGCAGAAATATCAACACACCCTGTGAAATCAGAGGCCAGCTGTCCTTCAGGCCCCGAGTCATAGGAATATTTAAATGATGGGAAAGAAGTCTTTTCAAACAATCTTTCCAAGGAGCAGTGGCAGCTCATTGACAGAAGTGGGGGCATACCATCTTAAATTAACGGGAGATGCTTTCCTATCCACTGGTTCTACAAAGGTCACTGGCTCCATGCCACAGAGGCAACTATGTCCACTATACAGCTGGGAAGACAGGAGAAAAATTGCCATAGCAATGCTACAGTATAAAAAACTAAAGACTCATGAACATGGAAGAAATTATTCTGGTTGAGTCAAAGATGAGAGAGTATTAATGTAAAAAGAAAACAAATTAAAAATTGCATTCCAAGAAACATATGCAAATTGTAGATAAAGTTTCTCTTCTGACCAGCAAAATCTGCAGTATTCTTTTCAAAAAGGCATAGCTTTTTATTATTTGGATCCAGCTGCTAAATATTTTCAGTTCTGAGAAAATTGGGCATCTTCAGAAAGAAAAGCATACCTCCATTCTCTAATTCAAAAAACATTTTAGCCAATGAGAAAACACTAGGATGATAGCGCCCATATACACATTTGTGGATATGGTTCTGATCAGCAAATTTAGATAGAATATTTGTATGAGAGTTTATTTGACTCAAACAGAAAATACCAGAACAATCTCACCTCTGTTTTGATAAGGAGATGACTTCACAGTTATCTGTAACTAATAACAACCGCTGGGAGATACAGCTCTTTAACAGCTTTAGGCATTATCATATTCTATCATGCCTTTAAGAGCAAATCTATGTTGTTAAATGTCTTAACTTAAAAGTGGCTTCCAGTTCTGGGTAACACCACTTAAGAAGGATATTTATAAGATGGATTATGATAAGAACAGGGTGCCAATAATAGAAAATGGGCTGAAAACCAAGTCTTATGAGGGAAAGATGAAGGATTTTTTTAATATTCAAGAGTAAAAAAGAAATACCAATTAAAATTACTTAATTAGAAAGAGTAGAAATCAAAAGACAACAAGAAAAGAGTTATCTATTCAACACTAAAAAGACCTACAGCATGCATGCATCTCTTTCAGTAGATGAAAAGAAACTGAGGTAATGGTGGGCTTCAGCATGTATAACAGTTGCAGATGGGAGAGGACAGGAACAAGCTACTCAGCTCTAGAAAGTTCTAAATCAGGCTTCTGTGCAGGCATGACACCCAATGATATGAGGCACAGAGATCCTGAAGAAGAAAAACAGGTTGCTTACCTGTAACTGTGGTTCTTCGAGTGGTCATCTGTGCCCTCATACATTGGGAGCTTTCACACCTGCGCGGTAGCGTTTGGAAGATTCTAGAGCTCGTTAGCTTGGCGGGAACCCCTCCCCCATGCCGGTACTGCGCATGCTCCTCCCACCGAGCAACAGTCTCTCCTCAGTTCTGGTCCACCGAACAAGATGGGACCTGAAAAAGAGGGGAAGGCAGGGCGGGGATGTATGAGGGCACAAATGACCACTCGAAGAACCACAGTTACAGGTAAGCAACCTGTTCTTCTTCTTCGTGCTCTCTGTGCCTAATACGTTAGGAGACTGTGTAGCTTACCGGTAGGACGGCGGGTCAGATCCCAGACCCTAGAGAACAGAAGTCAGCACAGCACGGCCAAATCGAGCATCTCTCCTGGAACGGCTGCCGAGCCTGTAGTGGCGGACGAAGGTCGATGGTTGGGACCAGGTCACCACATGGCACAACTCCGGCAGGTCGACGCCTCGCAGGAGGGCAGCAGATGTCGCCATGGCTCTGCTGGAGTGAGCCCGAAGAAGGTCTAGTGGGGGCTTCTTGGCAAGCTCGTATGGCAGGTGTATAGTCTGTACCACCCATTTGGAGAAGCGCTGGGTGGACACTTTGCGGCCCCTCCGGTGCCTGCCATAGCAGACAAAAAGATGTGGTGTCTGCCTGTAGACCACAGTCCTGCCTTTGTAAAAAGCCAGAGCCCGACGAACATCCAGGGAATGGAGGGACCGCTCCAGAGGTGTAGTCGGGTCAGGATAGAAGGCTGGCAGGATGATGTCCTGGTTCAGATGGAAGCTGGACACCACCTTCGGCAGGAAGGAGATGTCAGGCCGGAGGACCACCTTGTCACGATGGAAGACCAGGTATGGCTCATCGCACCGTAGCGCCGTCAACTCTCCCGCCCACCTGGCAGAGGTGACAGCCACTAGGAACGCGGTCTTCATCGCGAGAAGCCTGTTGTCCATCGTCACCATCGGCTTGAAGGGTGGCCTCATCAGCTGCGACAGCACCAATGACAGAGACCATGGCGGTAGCGGCGGTGATACTGGCGGGTAGAGGTGCTGTAGGCCCTTCAGGAACTGCTTGACGGTACTGACCCTGAAGAGCGCAGCCGATGGGGATCGTGGCTGCTGGTATGCCACAATCAAGGCGAGGTATACCTTGAGCGACGGGAAGGCCAGGCCCTGTTGCCGGAGGTGCAGGAGGAAGTGGAGCTCGGTATGCAGGTTGACGGGCGATACCGGCTCTCAACATTCCTTGGCGAAGGCCACGAAGCACTGCCATTTGTAGTGGTAGTTCCTTCTCGTGGACTCCTTCCTGGCCGCAGTCAAGATGTTCCCGATGGCCAGGTCATCTAGGGCGATATCCTCCAGGCATGGAGGGCCAATATCGGCAGGTCTGGGTGCAACACTAGCCCGTCGGAGTGGGGCAGCAGGTCCGGTATCATCGGAAAGCTGAGAGTCCTGCCTCGGGTGGCCTCGATCAGGGGTCTGAACCAGTGCTGCCTCAGCCAGTATGTGCCACGAGAATCGCATCTGCTCGGTCCGCGATTATCTTCACTATCACGTGGCCCAGGAGCAGGAACGGAGGGAAGGCGTAGAGAAGTCCCTCATCCCACGGGAACTGGAACGCGTCGCCAATGGAGTGGCAATCGAGGCCGGCCCTTGAGCAGAATCAGCGGCACTTCGCGTTCTGGCTGGTCGCGACGAGGTCGATGGTCGACTCTCCCTATCGGTCTCGAACCATACAGAAGGCCTCGTCAGACAGGGACCACTCGTGGTGGGAAGTGGTGTCCCTGCTGAGGGCGTATGCTGCAGTGTTCTCCTGCCCCACCAGGTGAACCGCCACCAGGTGTATCCGGAGCGAGACGCACCAGTTCCAGAGGTCGAGCGCGATGCCCAGCAGTGTGGTGGAATGAGTCCCTCCTTGCTTGCTCACGTAGCAGACCGCTGTCATGCTGTCGGTGACAATCAGCACCGTGCAGCCCGTGACCAAGTGTCGGAACGCTCTCAGTGCCTTGTGGATCACCAGCAGCTCAAGAGCGTTGATGTAGAGGAACCTCTCATCGTCCATCCACCGGCCTCGGACTCGGAAATCGCCGGTGTGCGCTCCCCAGCCAAAGAGCGAGGCATCTGTCGTTACCGTGACCGATGGCTTGGGTTCGTGGAACAGCATGCCTGACAGGAGGTTCCTATACGACTGCCACCACAGGAGCGATCGACGAACCTGTTGGGGCAGGTGGTACCGGCGGTGCTGGTCGTCCCAAAGTGGATCGAAGGCCCTGACGAACCAGTGCTGGAGCAGTCATGCACATAACCTGGAAAGTTAGGTTACGGCGCTGGTCGAAGCCATGTAGCTGAGGAGCTGCTGAATTCTCCTCGCTGACATCATCGCAGCCTCGAAGGCGGTGGATGCTGCCCGACAAAGCGTCTGTGCTCTCTTGTCCGGTAGTAAGGCTCTCGCCAATACCACATCGAGGAGTCGTCCCCGATGAAGTCGAGAACCCGGGTGGGATCGCAGTGAGACTTCTTGGGGTTGACCCTGAGTCCGAGCCGAGTGAGAAGGGACAAAGTCCGATGGATGTCTCTGTACAGTTTCTGTTTGCAGGACGCCACCAATAGCCAATCGTCCAGATAAGGGTAGACGGAGACGCCTTTCGTCCGCAGGAAGGACACGACCGGAGCCATGCACTTTGTAAACACCCGCGGTGCGGTGGAAAGTCCGAACGGCAGCACCTGGTACTGGTAGCTGGTACTGTAAACCGCGAACCATAGATATCTTCTGTGCTGCGGGCGGATCGAGATGTGGAAATAGGTGTCTTTGAGGTCTATGGACGCAAACCAGTCTCCTCGGCGAAGGAAGGGGAGGATCGAGTGCAGTGTGACCATCTTGAACCTCTTGGGGCAGATGTATTTGTTCAACCCTCAGAGGTCTAGGATGGGCCGCAGGGATCCGTCCGCCTTCGGTACCGTGAAGTACCTCGAGTAGAAGCCGGTGGTCTTGACTGAAGGCGGGAGTCTCTCGATCGCTCCCTTTCGAGGAGGGACTGGACCTCTTTCAGTAGAGCCGAGCTGGCCGGGGTGGAGTAGTAGACACCCCGTGGCGGAATATCCTGGAACTCGATGGCGTATCCCAGGCGGATGATGGTAAGTACCCAGGAGTCTGCAGTGATCTCCCACCATTGATCGAAGTGCCTGGCCAGGCTCGGATGATGAGTGAGGTCTACTGGAAGGGCGAAGGATGGCATGGGTGGAGCCCTGCGGAGACCATCAAAAGCGGAACTTCGCTCCAGAGGACGACTTCTTCAACGATGAAGATGGGCGCTGCCTAGGAAGCCTTCTCAAAGCTGAAGACGTCGATGGTCTCGACGCGGTCGACCGCGGTTGGTACGCCAAGGATGAGGAGGACCTTCTTCACGAAGGCCTCGGCTGGAAGGTGCGGCGGGATTGGGCAGGCTGGTTGATGCCCATCTTCTTTGCAGTCAGTCGGGCCTTGACGAGGTGATCCATGGCCTCGTCAGTGTAGATGTGGAAGAGCCCTTCGCCGTCAAATGGATGATCTTCAATCTGTCGACGGCTGTCCTCCTGGAGCCCAGAGGACCAGAGCCACGTGTGGCGTCAGAGGGCTACGGCACCGACCATCACCCTCGAGGTGGCCTCCACGGCGTGCCTCGAGGTGGTGATCTGTTGGGTAGTCACCGCGACTGCCTCTCCGAAGATCTGGGTGGCTGAGGCGCATGACTCCTCCGGCAGGTCAGCGAGCAGCGGTGCGAGTCAGTCAAAGAGGTTTCGATGGTATGCCGCGAGGCAAGCCATCATGTTCACCATCCTGGCCACCAGGGATGACGCCGAGTAGAACCGGTGGCCGAAGGTATCGAGCTTCCGGCCTTCATGGTCCGGAGGGGTGGTGTGTGCTCGATTACTCCCCTTTGTCTGGGCTGACTCGACCACAATGGAGTTCGGTACAGGGTGGTTGAAAAGGAACTCCACGTTCTCCTTCTGCGTCCTGTACAGGTGTTCCAGCCTATGCGGAATAGGCTGCGCTGACGCCTGCTTCGCCCACGGCTGCTTCATCGCCTCTACCAAAGTAGGTAGGAACAGCAGTGGTGCGGTCAATGGTGGGCGGGCTTCCAAGTACTGGAAGACAGGGTCCTGGGCCTGTGCAGCAGGCTCGGTCACCTTGAGGCAAGGGCTGTGGCCATATGGAGGACAATTGCGGAGAACTGACGCACATCCTCCATATGCAGACTCCAGGCCTGGCTCCCCGAAAACCAAAGACGGCGACTCATGAGAGGAAGGAGTGGACTCAGCAGAGTCAGAGTCTGAGTCGTACGAGTCACCAGATGGAGATGGCGATCGCTCCGACTCCTTCTCCTCAACAGACTTCCGAGTCAAGGGTGCCAGCGTGGCTTCTGTAGCTGCTGGCTGCGTCAATACCGGTGCGGCCAATTTCGTGGCCAGTATCGGGGTCACCTGCAGGGGCACGACCGAGGGCCGCGGACGGTGTGCCACCTGCGTAGTAGACGGGCCAGCTACCACCGATTGGGCAACGGTAGGCTGTTGCGTAGGACGAGTAGCTGTGGCTGTCGTCCGCGGGGTGGAGAAACAGCCCTATAGCAGGGTGAGGGCTCCTGGGATCTTCGGTGACTTGGCGATCAACGCAGCAGTAACCGTTCATATCGGGGGTAATGGGCCTCCCACGGTGGCGAGCGAGACCGGCATTGAGGTCACCAGTACTGTGGATCTGGATGGTACCGGTCCCTGTAGGATGGCAAGTAGGAATAATACGAGCCAGCCGGTTCGTGCCACACCTGCTCCTGGGCGTACCTTCCTAGGTAGGCAGGAGAGTAGGCACTCTCGCCTGTGCGAACTCTCTCCAGGCACATCTCCCGGTAACACGGGGATGGAGGCCTGGCCCGCTGCTCCGGCGAGCGGGATTCGTCACGTTGAGAGGTTGGTTGCTGCCTGACCACAGCTTCCTCTCAGTGGCCTGCCGAGGGCAGACGGCGACTTGGCGGGGTAATCTCCGCGGTCAGCTCGGGAGGATGAGAGGGCGAGGCCTGCATGGCTTGCTCCTCGTCCGACACCTTGAGGATTTCCTGTTCCTCCGGAGGCTCCTTTTCCTCAGGGAGCTCCATCGGTTCAGGTTCCTCGGTGGGCTGGGTGGGTGGTGGAGTCGGGGGTTGCACCACGGTAGGTGGAGAGCGCTGCTTCTCCTTCCTCTTCTTCTTCCTCTCCTTCCCCGCCCCTTCGGTGGGGGGGCGTTTCTTCTGGGCCAGGGTGAGTGGCCTGGAGGAGGAGGAGGAGGCGGCCTGCGAGCCCGCAGGGTCCTCTCGTGCCCGAGTTGCTGAGATCTTAGGTATTCTCAGCTACTTCACAATCAGTACTGAGCCCGGTACCGATCTGGATGATGTTGAGGGCATGTCAGCCGCCGCCGCCGCCGCCGAAGAAGAAGAGGTAGTCGAGCGTTTCTCGGCCATCGTCTCCGGTGTCTGCGCCCACAGAGATTGCTCCCAAAAGTGGGATTTTAACCTCGCAGCCCTATTGCGAAGAGTCTGGTGAGTGAACTCCTTGCAGATAGGGCAGGCTTGGACAACATGCCCTTCACCTAGACAGAATAGGCACTTCGAATGCCGGTCGAAAAGAGCAACCTTCCTTCCACAGGAGGTACAGTTTTTGAACAATGCCAACATAAACAAGTGCAGGGCGAGGTGAGAAAGGTCCGAGGGTGCCAAAATACAGTCCAAGATCCGAAAATCATAAACAGTCCAGAAATTGGTCAAAACCGATCGAGACTACACCGAGACAAATCCGAAAGCCGAGAGGGGTAGTCAAAATCCAATCCGAAGTCAAAAAATCCAAGAAAAGCACAAATGAAGCACGAGCAAAGCACAAGCCAACAAGAGAACCTTCTGTATGCTGAGGGGGACAAGAAAGAACTGAGGAGAGACCATTGCTCGGCGGGAGGAGCATGCGCAGTACCGGCGTGGGGAAGGGGTTCCCGCCAAGCTAACGAGCTCTAGAATCTTCCGAACGCTACCGCACAGGCGCAAAAGCTCCCAATGTATGAGGCACAGAGACCATGAAGAAGAAACCAACTAACTGAGAAAAATACATAAAGTGAAACCCCTACCAACCTTCCTCAGTTCACACATCTGGGCGTTAATTCAGACAGCAGTCCTTATTAGAGTAGACCCACTGAGCTAATATGATTTATGCAGGTGTTGATTTATTCAGTTTATTGTAGAGGGGACTAGCTAATGAATTTAGACCTAGCTATCAACCCTTAATTAGTCAGAAATGTCCACCTATAGGTTAAAGGTTATATAGGTTAAAGAATTCAGAAGAAACTTGTATGCTACTTTTACCATTCACACTGTCTGGCTGGAGAGATGCAAGCATTTGTGCTTCTTGCAGATCTTTCAGATTCGAATCCAGCTTTGCTTGTAAAAGTTTTCTCTTCTCAGATAATACAGACAGCCTTATTTCTACAAGAGAATGACCTAGAATCATTACATAGAGCGGCTACGAAGCTATCTTTACAAGGTAAAAGAGATGCAATTAATCCAGGGTATGTTCCAATGAAACCAGAGGCTACACAAGCTGTGTTCAGTAACAAAATAATCAATTTTTTCAAAATACTATCTCATCTTATAATTGTATTTCTTAAAGCCAACACCTGTAGCTGGGGTGGATTTAAGGGCCAGTTTTCTTCTCTGGCACCACCTGAAGCTTCATGGACTACCAAAAATGCCCCCAAAAGGAAAAAAACAAAAACAAAAAATGAAATATGGTTAGAAGTCTACTTTATGCCAAAAATGTTGGGAGAGGTAGGTTGCAACCTATTTAAAAAGTGAATTGACACTTCTTGAAGCCTCCAGAAAATGCAATTTAAACTGCTCCCCACTTTTCCCTTTGGTTAGGAAAAAATACAGTCCAGGGAGTCTGGAGGGATCAAGGACTACAAAATCACTTTTGGAGGCCACATGCAGTTTTATCTTCAGCTTAAAGATAAGTTCGGTTTTGGTTTTTTTACAAGAAGCAGTTGAGACAGTTCATGGCAAAAAATGCTATGAACTGGAAGAGATTTCTGGGCATAGCTAGATTAGTCTGCTGCAGCAAAAACAACAGGACAAAGGCCCTTTTCTCACGTGGGGGGCCCGAAACGGGGCAGCGCACACAGGAGTGGAGCTTACCTGCTTGCTTTTTGCTCCGTCCCTGCTCCGTCCCTGCAGGGAACGCATTTCCGCCGCTTCACACGCCGCCGAATTTTGGAGGCGCTCAGCGGCGTTCGGTGGCGCTCTGTGGCGCTCAAAATGGCGGCCGGCAGCTTCCGCCGGCGCTCTGCCAATCAGGGCAGCGCTCCAGCCGGAAGCCCGCCCCTGGGCAGATCTGTAGAGACGCACTACCGCGTCTCTGCAGATTCTCACTGGGAGCTGCCATGGATTAGTGCGGGCGAGTTTGATAAAAACCACCTGGGAAGGTGGTTTCTAAAAAACTTGCAGCGCCACCCCTGTGGCTGGGCTAGAGCGGTTGGAGGTGTGGCGCCTCACCGTTTGCAACCACGCTAGCTCATCTCGCGATGTGAACAACCTCCATCTCCAGTTGTCGGACCGCGGGCTTTTACCCCCATGTGAAAATGGCCAAAGATTCATGTCATTAGATACATGAAGTGTTATCCACCATTAGCAAGTACAGGTGTATATCAGGGACCTACAGGTATGTTTTAAAAAGACAGAATGACAATTATATTCCAAAAGTATAGTTCATGATGATTCTGTTTCTATACAGTATGTACCTATTTATTTTGTTATATTTAAATTTAATACTGTCTTTCTCTATACAAACCTGCCTGAGTTTTAAGAACTTCAGGAGAGGCCTTTATCTCAGTCAATCTGATGGAGCGGTAGGAGGGCTGCTGCTTGTCTCACCATACCTAGCGAAGCTTAGTTATAGGCTGGACAAAGTGGTCCAGACTCTCACCTTTCCATGAACATCCAAAAATCCAGATCACCATCTGTATCATGAGCAGCATAGGAACATTTAGCTACGCATGTTAGGGCTTCTTTTTTCTTAATCTTGGCTGAATATGACTTAGTCAGTTTTTGTAATTTAACAGCTGCTCCTAAGTAATGCCTGAAGGGAGGTACCTTGATGTACAAGATACTCCTTTATTAATGTGAGATTGCTTACTTAGAATAAAAGCTTTCCTTAAAAGATCTCTTCTTTTCTACTCTCTCTTTACATGCCTTTGCTTGATGTGTGGGTGTGCATGTGTATATAGGATTCTCTAATCTCCAGGACGGAGAGGAGAAGTCTGTGCAGGGTCAGGGATGAGGAAAAATGCAAGTTAAACCCCTCAGTAACTTCCCACTAAGTTACTGAATTGTGGGGTGGATTAGAGGGTGGTGGCAGCTGATAGAGGTCCCCTCTCTTACTTAAGAGTAGCAAATGCAATTAAGCCTGTTGCAATGCTTTTAAAACAGCTTCAGAACTGTTTTTAATTTGCTTGTTTCACTGTGATAATTTGTTTATTGTGTATTAATATCATAACATTGTGGTTTTATTTGTGTTTTTATTTCTCTCACGTTATGTGTATTGGGAGAAAAACAAGGACATAAGTTGTATAGGACTTTATAAATCATAGGCAGCACTTTCAACTGTGTCCAAAAGTGAACCAGCAGCCAAGGAAGTTGTCATAAAGAACTTGGATCCTTCCTGTAACTCGGTAACAGTATGGTTTTTGCAGTAGTTCAAACAGGATGTATTTAAAGCCTATATTACTGCTTCTGATCAGAAATATCAGGAGGTCCTCTCTTTGGAAGTAAGGAAGAGTCTTTGGGAAGATGTCTGCACAGAGACTCCAGCAGGCTGGACTAAGTCTGCAGGCCAGAAGTTTCCTTATCTTTGTTTAGGGATCACTCACAGTGGCTTACATGTTTTCATCAGGAAATATTTGCTGGTAATCATCTTATCACACATTTTAAAAGTTGTCTTTGAGGGATTTATTGACAACAGGGAATATGAATTCTATGGCAACAGTTCTATTAACAACTCAGTGGATATACTCACCCTGAAGATTGCTTTCATCTGCAAGGCCTGGAGCATCAGCCCGTGCCCTTTGAAGATCTTGCTCATTTGTGTTAAGAAGTGAAGCCAAATGCTTTCTTTGCTCTTGTAGCCCTTTTATTTTTCCATCTGTGGAAACACAAAGAAATTGTATGCTTAGTGTTTAGTGTAAACTGTACTGAAAACTACCTATTTCAAACTTAATAGTACATTAATTGAGAGCCAGTATGGTGAAGTGGTTTGAGAGGTGGACTACCACTCTTGAGACCAGCATTCAAATACTTGTTTAGCAATGGAAACTCATGGGCTAACCTTGGGCAAGCCACACTCTTTCAATCTCAGAGGATGGCAAAGACAAGCCCTCTTTGAGCAAAACTTGCTCAAGTCTCATTATATATGATGGTGTAGTCAAATGGCATCACTTATATATAATGGCAAAATTGAAGTTTTCTTTTTGGATTTATTTTTTTGGAGGGATGGGGAGAATATTTTTAAGTCTGTTTGGTTGAATCCATGGATACAGAATCTGTGGATATGGAGAGATGACTGTATTGAAATTTACATCCATACAGGCAATTGCTACCAAGAACAGTCCCAAGAAAAAGGAACCAGGGATCCATTTCTGTGGTTCACCATACAGCCCATGAAGTGATTGGATCCTAGCCCAGTCCCTAGAAACAGAAGAATGGTGAGTAATCAGAGAAAGATGCTCCACCTCTCCTATGGCAGGCCAGCTATTTTGTTTCTGTTTACCTAGATAATCACAATTCTAAAGCTGGGGCTATGAAAGTGGCAGTGCCAAAACCAGTTATGATATTTCTTGACATCTCCTCAGATTTTCTACTTTCAGAGATACTGAGACCAGCAACCATCATGACTTGGAAGCTTCTTCCATCTTCATTGATATAGTTTCTGCTGAAGAAAGCTGTTCTCTAATCATGTTGACTTCTCATGATCACTAAGAGAAAACACAGTATGAACTATTCCACTGTCCCACCTTCCAGTTATCTTGGGAATCAGCTAGTTAACTGTTCACGATTCAACCATCTCATGGAATGAATAAGAACAGTTTGTTTGCCTATAATTGTGGTTTTTCAAGTGGTCATCTGTGGACATGGGTTGTTCTGTACCTGCACAGAGCCTGTCAGAAACTTGTACAGCTAAGATAAACAATCTTGGGGAGCAATCCTGCCCCTCTCCAATGAGCATATGTCTGTGTTCACACTCTTTCCCTTACATTGCATTGCAAAGGAGGAGGTAACAAAATAGAGCAAAGACAGACACAGCAGAGAGGTGGGTGGATTGTGTGAATTCACAGGTGACCACTTGAAGAATGACTGGGGATGTTAATATGGTCTGGACCCTTTGGAAGACTGGACCTGAGGCAATGGATAGATGCACTGTAGAATGGAAGTACCACAGTTGGACGCACTGGAGATATCAGAGCCAGGAAGGATGGAGGCATACAGGTACAAAACCATTGTCAGGAAGTGGACATGATACTATGGTGGATGGAGTAATGCAGTTCTCCCTGTCGACCTTCATCAGGGCAAGAGAAAAGACTCCTGCAACAGTCTCTCGGTACATCATAAATAGGTCTCCTGTGAAGAATAACACTGGCCAAAAATGACCCCACTCCCTGAGAGGCTGAAAACCCCATAGATAGAGAGGTGACATGGAATTCATTGGTGGAAAGTAGGAGGGATCTCAAAAGGACCAGTCTGAACTATGCCTGGAAGAGGCTTGTGAGATGGATGACATACAAGAAAATTGGGTTTATCCTCACATGCCAATCAGTACAAGCAGAAAAATGTAACCAATAAGAATTTGCCTTACTAAATGAAATTTCCATTGGCCATAATAACAGGGCACTGGAAGTAATCACAGAAGTCGCTGTTTCTGTATCTGAAAAGTATATTATACAAATATGTATTGTGACCTTATACAGTATAAAATATACGTTTATTACAAAAAGTTTTCACTAAGTAAGAGAATAGTTTTGTTGTAAGGTTACTGCCTGGTTGTTATGAAAATAGATTTAGACAGGAAACATTTAACCAGGACCAGAAGGATTGCTGTTAACAGGTAGCAGTGTGATGCCATCATCTGCTGGTAGTACTTCAGAGTAACATAGAAGGAGATACCTGGCTGGACTGTCTGGATCTGGTAGAGGAAATCTATGCTAATAATTCTGTTGTCAGTATCAGGGCAGTATCTGTCACAACAGAGTTTTGTCTTTGGGACAGATGTTTGAATTTAGTCAACTCTTCTTTGAATCCAGTTGACTGTTCTTTGAATCTTCTCTTCCTGTTCTTCGAATCTGATCAGTACTGACTGGTAATGAATAAAGAATAATGTGCATCTGGCATGATTGGATTTGCAGTATTTAAAGATCTTGGAGGTACTCCAGATTTTTATGATTGTTTAATACTTGGATAAGAGGATGAGCCCTTTGAGAAGATCCTGCCATTTGTCAGCTTGACAGCAAGCTATTGTTCCAGATACTGTATTTTTTTTCAATGTACTGACCAGATTCTGGGGAATGATGTACTGGCCATCATTCTTGATACTATCTGAGATCCAGAGAATCGTTGTGGATTTCTCCCTATGCCATCCCCAGAGTACAAAGTTTCCATTCCTGAGTGACCAAAAGCCATGTGGGAAGATACATGGAACACAAATGAGAAGTTGATACTTACGGGAAACGTTCATTCTGGGATGACAGGAAGAGCAATCCACAACATCTGGGATTCATCCTCGTGCCAGCTGACGCAGGAGTCGTTCTCGAGCTTCTCTTCTACGTTCGTTAAACCGACTCCCTGTCCCTCTCCCTTCAGTTACTTTCCTAGCGTGACCTTATACTCCACCAGCAGTTATCGTGTAACCCAGTGGTGGGCGTGGATTGCTCCTCCTGTCATCCCAGAATGAACGTTCCCGTAAGTATCAACTTCTCATTCTCGGGCTGACAGGAGGATCAATCCACAACATCTGGGACCTTCCGAAGCTGTTACCTGGGTGGGTTAATCAACTACAGAACTGCTTGCAGCACCTTGCGACTAAATGCCGCTTGTGCTGACTTGTACTTGTCCAACTTGTAATGTCTGATAAAGGTCGAAGTCTGTTTCCATCCTGCTGCCTCACATATCTCTTCCAAGGAACATGTGGACTCATACACCACTGATGTAGCCATCGAATGTGTAGAATGTGGCCACACGTTCACCGGTTGAGGCTGCTTGGCATAATCATAGCAGATAAAAATGCAGTTTTTGATCCAAGACGCTATCACTGTCTTACTGGCCCTCTGACCCAAGGTCTTATAGTTGAAAGATATTAGAAGCGCGTCTGATTTCCTAATGTCCTTTGTTTTCTTAATATAAAACTTAACTGCTCGCCGAACATCCAGTGTAGGCCATTTCTTTTCTAACCGATGAACCGGTTTTGGGCAGAATGTTGGTAAGTGTATCTCTTGCTTCTGGTGTGATGATAAGCATTTAGGTTTAAATGACGGGTCAAATCTCAAAGTTAACTTATCCTGATCAAAAATACAGAGATTCTCGTTTACTGACAGAGCCGCCAGTTCTGACACTCTCCTAGCTGACGTTATCGCCAACAGAAATGCTGTTTTAAAAGATAGCAGTCTTAAAGATGATTCTACTTAACAGCTCAAAAGGTGGGGCCGTTAATGCATTCAACACCAAGTTCAGATCCCAAGAGGGGAATCTGTGTATCGTTGGACCCGACTGCAATGTCGCCCCTTTCAGAAATCGCTTTATGTGTGGATGGCTTGTATATGATGTGCCATTCTCCGAAAGGACTGCCGATAAAGCCGCCACCTGCCTCTTCAATGTATTAGGTCTGAGACCTTTGTCCATTCCATCTTGTAGGAAATCTAATATTTGCGGAACTCCTATTTCCTTCACCGACATTCCCTTTCCTGAACACCAATTCTGGAAAGTTTCCATGTCCTCTCATAGAGTCGTTGGGTGGACTCCCGCCTAGACCCAATGATAGTATTTACCACCTTTTCAGTGTAACCTTGGCTTACTAGACATCTCCTCTCAAAATCCACGTCGTTAGCTTCAGACATTGTGGAGCCAGATGACTCACCGGACCTTGAGTTAACAAATCCGGTCTGCTCAGTAATCTCCAAGGTTTCCCTTGAGACAGCCATAGCAACATCGGGAACCATGGCCTTCGTGGCCAAAATGGTGCTATCAGCACCACCGAAGCCTTTTCCTGATGAATCTTTGCCAACACTCTCTGCACTATCTTTATCAGTGGAAAAGCATAGTGAGTGCCTGGCGGCCAAGGTACCGATAGTGCATCAAACGCCTCTGCACCTCTGTCTCTATGCAGTGAAAAATACCTTCTTAATTTTGTGTTCTTTGAGGTAGCAAACAAATCTATCTGTAATGGTCCAAAATTGCTGTTTATTGTCCGGAAAACTTCCATATTGAGAGACCACTCTCCTGGATGCAAGTAATTTCTGCTTAGGTAGTCCGCCTGCACATTCTGGATCCCCCGCAGGTGTACTGCTGTGATAGACAGTAAATGCCTTTCCGCCCAATTGAATAGACGGTCTGCTTCACTCCATAATGGCCTGGAATGCAGCCCTCCCTGCTTGCATATGTAGGCTCTGGCAGTCATGTAGTCTGTAAAGACTAACACATGACGACCCGTGACCATGCAGGCACATCCCAGCAGTGCCAGGCGAATTGCTTTTAACTCTAGGAAATTGATATTGACATGCCTGTGACTTGCAGTCCAACGGCCCTGTACGGTCACACCTGCACAGTGCGCTCCCCAGCCATATATGCTGGCATCTGTTGTTACATGCACCACATCCCTTATCTGGAAAGGAATGCCGGATGCTATATTCTTGTTGTTCAGCCACCAACATCTGAACGAACGTGTTGTGGTAGTTCCACTTCGTAATGCTGTCTGTGTGCAATCGCTGCCTGATGCTTCATGAGCAGTCTCTGTAGCGGCTTCACATGGAAACTGGCCCACTGAACTAATTGAGTTGTAGATACTAGAGTGCCCAGTATTTTCGCTAATTGCATCAAATCCATGAAATTGTTCCTTATTACCCTCTGGGCAGCCTGCTGTACCTTTGCTATCCTCTCTGCAGAAAGGTACATCCTGCCCTTTGATGTATCTATACGAGCACCTAAATGGGTCAATTCCTGTGAAGGTGTTATCACACTTTTTTCTATGTTCAGTAAGAACCTGTAATCTGATAGCACTTGGATTGTTAACTGCACATCCTGGTGTATCTTGGCCTGTGACTGCACTTTCACCAAGATGTCGTCCAGATACGGGAACAACTGCACCCCCTGTATTCTTAAAAATGCAATCGAGGGAACCAATACCTTCGTGAATACCCTTCGGTGCTGACGCCAGGCTGAATGGTAAAGCCTTGAATTGGTAATGGCTGTCTCCGTAATTGAACCTTAGGTATCTCCTGTCTTCAGGACACATGGGTATGTGTAGATACGCTTCTTTTAGATCTATCGATGCCAAATAATCTCCTATCTCTAGATTCTCTTTTATGTTTTGTAATGTTTCCATTTTGAATTTCTTGTATTCCACAAACTTGTTTAGATACCTGAGGTTCAATACTGGCCTGTGTTTTCCTTTCGGCTTGGCCACCACGAAAAACACCGAATATACTCCTTTCTTTCTTTGTTCTGGTGGTACCTTTTCTATGGCCCCAATGTCCATCAGATGTTCGATCTCCTTCAACACCACCTTGTGTTTTTCCTGATCCCTTGGTACTGGAGAAGGAAGATATCTGTCTTTGGCAGCAGAGTGAAAAAATATTTTGTAACCTTGCGTTACTACCCTTAAGACCCACTGATCTGATGTTACTTCTGCCCATCTGCTTCCAAAAGACAGAAGTCTTCCCCCTACTTTCCTTATCTTGTAGTCAATACTGTTGTTTTCCGCGCTCGGGATTCACCCCAAGCTTCCCTCCTTGACCTTGTCTATTATCCCTGTATTGCCTCGCACCCTGAGGTCTTGGCCTATTCCACTGAAATCTACCTGACCTGTAGTCCGAGTATCTTCCTGAATAGCCATAACCCCTTCCTCCTCGAAAGGAGTAGTTGGAGGCCCTATAACCTCTCCTTTCCCCTTCCTTTTCTGAAGGGTTGGCATGACTTGTTTCTTGTCCTTAGTTTCCACCAAGATGTTCTCTAAAGCCTTGGGGTCGAATAGTAGTTCACCCTGATAAGGGACGTAAGCTAAGTTCGCCCTAGATTTCTGATCAGCCTCTCAATGTCTAAGCCATAGGGATCGTCTTGCCACTGTCACTAAGTTCACATTCTTTGCTGCATACACCGTTGCATCCAGTCCTGCATCTGCAATGTATTTTAGGGCTTTCTGCAACCGTTCCACAGCCTTCCTTATCTCAATCCCTGAGAAGTCATGAGTCTCTAAAATTTCTTGAGACCAAAGTACTGCTGCTCTAGCAACCATTGATGCCACAGCAGAAGCTCTAATTATATTGGATGCCACTTCATGAGCCTTACGAAGGCAAGACTCTGCTCTACACTTGTCCATTTCCTCCAGTTGCGTATCCCCCTCTTTGAGCATAATTGCACCAGACACTAAACCCACAATGGGAGCATCCACAGGAGGGACCTTAAGCAACTTGACATCGTCCTCCCTGAAAACGTACAGCCTATTCGTTTGTGCTAATCCCTTTCTGATATTGCTCTGCGTATTCCACTCTGCCATGATCATTTCTTTAAATAGTTCCAGCAGGGGAAACTCTACGTTTCTAGCCTCTTTCTTCCTTATCACTGATGGCAAGGTGTCGGACTTTGTTTCACTGTCTTTATCTGCCTTATCACTGTGCAGACCTAACATCTGCAGCACTCTCCTAAGTAGGCTTTTGAATGACTCTGGGTCAAACATCCTGTTGGAATCCATCTCATCCTCCTCTGCATCAGAAAACATGTTCTCTGATTCCCCTAATTCTGCCTCTTCCTCCTCCATTTCCTCATCCATGTAATCTAAGTCAGCCACTCCAGTGTGTTCCTCTCTTGAGTAGTCACGTGCTGTTTTTATTGTACCCTTTCCTCCAGAAGAATTATATTTTTCTCTTTATGTCCGACTGTGAGGTATAGTCATGCTCTAGTCTTCTTTTCTTTTGACTGGATTCGAAGTGAGCCTCCTTATCTGTGTGACCTTCATATAATTTTGCGTCATAGCTTTTTGTCTGGACTCAGTTTGCATTATGGAGTTCTGATCATTACACACCAGCCTGTCAACAAACCCCTTTGGAGAGGTGTGACGTGCTGGGAAATATTGCACCATAATTTCTTGAATTTGGGATGATACTGCCTCTTTAATCATTGACTGAATTTCAAAACGAAATGAATCAGTCATACCAGGCCTGATGTTGTGCTGTTCCCCCCAGCATACCTGCTCCGGGAATTGCTGTGAGTCAGATCTCCTTTGCGGCGCATTCATTAACCAGCCTTCCATGAATCGCCTCATCTCCATCCCCAGGACCCACAGTCAGCCGCTATTGCAGTATGACCGGTCCCACAGCTTTCCTGACTCACTGGTGTGACAGGCCTGCATACCTCCGCAGCTGTCGTTTTATTCTGTTCTTTAGTGCTCTGCGCAAGTGTGGCCACACTCAAAATGGTGTCCGCTGTGCCTGAAGGTGTGGTAGAACCTTCAGACACCACCTTGGAATCTTTATTTCCAAGATGGTGGCCAGCCGCATCTAAGGTAAGCTGTTTAAAAACCGCATTGGTTTTTGTAATCTTTTTAACCTTTTTAATCAGCTCCTTGCTCTTTCCTTTCTTTTCGGTCTTTTTCTCTGGCGGGTTTTTTATCCCCACAGGTTTTTTTATTTTTTCGAGCTTAGCCTCGTCCATCTCACTCTCACTAGATGAGAGGAAAATTTGCTGGAGATCTGGAACACGTTTCTCCTCCAAAATCCGTTGCTCCCTTATCTGCATTGTTGCCCCAGCTCCTTCGTCCAAAGCCTGCCTTGCAGCGGTCTTCTGGATGGACCCGTGTTTTCCAGTGACCGAGCCCATCTCCGTGGTGCTATGGTTCACTTCCTCAGCCATTTTGTTCCTTTCTTCTTTTTTCTTTTCTGCTGTTTGTAAAAATTAAACGCTAATTTGCCTATGTCTGTGTTTTCTATTGTTTTTCTGAGAGAGGGACCTATATGCGTCTAACTGTTACGCAGGAGAAAAATTAACTGAAGGGAGAGGGACAGGGAGTGAGTTTAACGAACTTAGAAGAGAAGCAGAACTAAACCTTTCTAGTGTACCCAAAAAACATATGCACCTGGCATGTGGATCAAGCTTTGCCCCTTCTCAAATATGTCTCAAACTGCAACTTGCTTACTATGGAACTCAATGAGAACATGAGTGACTTAGTTGTAAGCCACCGTGTCCGTGTCATGTTTTCCTTTTATTTATATTGCCACATATTGCTTTCTGTGTTTAAATGTGACACTAGAATGTGATATTTTGTATCTGACCTTGTACTGATATTGTACTTACCACTCACACTGCCTGGTTGGGTAGCTGCAAGAACTTCAGCTTCTTCTAACTCCTTCAGATTGGATTTTAAATTTTCAAGCAAAATGTTTCTTTGTTCTGAGAGCTCACTTATTTCCTTTGCTACAAAGTAAGAAATGCTAAAAGCTTTAGGAGATAAAAAGTATTAGAATATATTAACTATAAATCCTGAATCACAGGATGATAAAAGTAAGATTTGCTTATTAAAGGAGGACATGGAGAATCTTCAAACGATAGATTTTCCTGTGAGAAATCATGAGAAATTATGTTTAGCATTAAAGCTGGAAAGAAATCAGGAGTTCATCATATAGAATCAAGGTCAGTTCCATAGAGCATTCAGCATCATTTAATATGTTACATTTGGTTTGACCAGTTTCCCACGGATGAAACTAGAGCCCTACACTGTGTTCATCTGTTCACAAGTACAGCTTAATTCAGGATAGCAATGGGGATGTGCATGTAAGTCCACCCATAGATATCAGTGTCCACATGGAAGCGTGCTGGAAATTCACACATTAGACATGGAGAGGGCTCTATTATCACATTTAGTTACAACATATCATAACTAGGGGAGGTCGTTGGTGCATCAGAATCCTGCCTCCTGGTCTTATATGGTTCTTCAGCTTTGTATTAAGGCCAATCCCATATAGTATCAAGGAAAGGAACAGGAAAGTAATTGCTCATTGGTTTTTCAAATTTTCAGATGTTGCTCTTATTAATTGCCGTTTAGGTTTCATGTATATTGTCATGTCAACATTTTTAGAATTTTCCAACTGTTTATTCCAGAAATGCAGAATATGAGTTTCAATCCATACTTTTATTCTATGCTCTACAAGGATGATTTGTTTTATAGAAAACTGCTCATTACATATAGAAATTCACAGTTGGTCTCTCATAATCACCTATACAGCCCAGCTTGATTGTTTAATTATTTTTGTTTCCAAAAGGGCATTAACCCTCTGAACTTGCCACAGCTCATTTTAGATTAGACAGTAGTAATTAATTATGCAGGAGCAATGCCTGTTAGTCTTCCATATTTGGAAAAAAGCTTTTGTTTTAGAGAAAATTACTCACTATAAGAAAACCAGATTTTTCTTTCCTGACCTAAACTTACACATAGTCAATCCTCTGAGCAACTGTGATGGAAGTTAGATGCAAAAGGGACCAAACAGAGCATTCTATTAACTCCTGTTTCAAAAGTTTTCAAACATGAACACACAACCTTATAATTGAAGATATAAAATGTAGCAACTGCAGTAATAGTACAATATTAGTTTACAAGGCATTTTAACACTTTCTTGTAAACAGTGCTTTGTCCTAACTTAAGAGCAAGCTGGAAACATTATTTTGCTTAAAGCCTCTGTTTCTGTGCTAAGTTAATGATTCACTTTAGGAAACATTTTAGTTTTCAAAATTTTCAACTATTTAAATAATAACCATGATATCAAGAAAACATTACATCTTGAAAGTCATCATTTTCTTACATCAGAGATGGAAACATGTAACTAGCCAGAAGTTGTTTGACTGCAACTCCCACGCTTTAGGCTATACTGGCTAGGACTTATAGAAATTGTAGTTTGACAACATCCAGAGTGCCATACATTCCCCACCTCTGCATTATATTATTGAAAATGTATTCAGAATTTTTCCTCATCCCACCACTTGCACAGGAGACTGACTACAACTAGATCTCCTATAATTGTCTCCAAAGCAGGCAGACTGCAGACATGATCTTCATATATGTGGACCTTCCTAATTCAGCTTATATGTTTCACATTTACCATACTTGTCCTTTTCTGCTAAGCTAATTTCAAGAACTTTTGCTTTGTGCAGATCCTTCAGATTTGCTTTTAGATTTGCCATCAACTCTTCTTTTTGCTGTAATAATTCTTTTACTTTGCTCTCTGTAGAAACAGAAACATTTTTATATATGCAACAGCTTTTAAACAAAAGACAGAACTTTATAATATGACATGTGAAAGAAAACCACAAAAAAGCAATAATCACAAAAAAAGCCTCAAAAAAAAAAAAGCGCAAGACAGAAAATTACTATTTTCACAGTTGAGCCATTTGGCTGAGATATTACTGTTCTTCCACATTACACAAGATCATTTGAAACTCGCCCAGAATTAAGATGGAGATTTTTTTTGTGCAGGGAGCTACTCTGACAATTTAAAATTTTTCTCTACTCTACCTCTACACATTATTGAAAAAAATGCAATCACTTCTTCACATGGTTGTTTGTTTATCCTTTTCCACATTCTGATACACCTCTCTTTCAGTTTACTCACAATTTAGCACAAATGAACACAGGTTGCTTTCCCTTCATTGTTGGTTTCCTTTCAAGAGTTACCTGCTTAGGAAAGTGTACGTGTTGGCTAAAATGGGCTCTGACGTTCAGCAGCCACTGTCCAATAGCAGAGATAGCCCATCACCTATTTATGGCTCTGCTTTTCTAACATGACTCCTTTACTCAGCATGGAATATACTAGTTAACATTCTTCCATTATACTTTCTTCCCTATTCTCCCAGAAGTCTTGTTTTTGGTTAGATTGCAAGTTGTCAAAATGTATTCAGTATTTTGCCAAATTTCTTTTATTTTTATTTTTTTGTGCAATTTCATAACTACAATAACAATTATTCCAAAAGAGTGATTGTGACTCAGGTTAAACTCATTACTCTTTGAGATTGGGCGCCTTTCCATACTACATTGTTACAGTGCTATTATTCCATGTCCCACATCCTGTGGAATTCTAGGGTTTGTAGTTTAGTGAGGCCAAAGAGCTCTCTGGCTGAGAATTCTAAATGCCCCTCCCTAAACTGCAAACCCCATAGGATGTTGAAAGTGGAATAATAGCACTATAACAGTGTAGTGTGGATAGGTCCTCACAGTCCAAGTTGATACAGCCCATAGAAAACAGGGCTGAGGCACAGAAAAACAAGGTGGGGCCACATAAATACCTATTAGATGCTACAGAAGTATAAATGTTTGATAATACTTACCATTCATTTCTGATGGCTCAGTAGCAGCAAGAGCCTGAGCTTCTTTCAAATCTTTCATATTTGATTCTAAACTTTCAAGCAACAGGTTTCTGTCTTCTGACAGGTTGTTAATTTTCCTGTCTAGAAAAAGCCACATGAATATGAAGCCACTAAGGTAGACCACTGGGCTATCTAGCTCACTATAGTTTACAGTGATTGAGAGTGATCTTCCAAGGCCTTAAATAGAGATTCTTATCATTCTTATTAGGAAATGTGAACTACTGTTGACATCAAAATATTTTGTACATTATTAATCCAATTATACAAAATGTTAATTTGGTGTTAACAATGGGCAGTGTTGGAGTTCAAGTTTTTAACATTTGCCTAATATCTCAAAAGGGGAAACAGGTCAAAAAATTGAGGTCTGCTCCTGACTGAAGATGGAAAAACTCTTCTTCATGCTTTAGCCAGAAGCCTGATAGCATTAGATGGAATGTCCACGCCCTCTCATCATCCAACCCATAGAGGACTGTGGATAGGGGAATTCAGCCTTTGCTCCATTTCTGTTCCTGCATCCTCAATCTAGTTTGTCCCTCCCCCAGAAGATGATAAAGAAGAACATACTTTCATAATTCTGGCAACAAACTACACAAAATAGTCCCCCCAAAGGCAGTTGTATTTCTACAAAGCAGGGGTAAGTACAGTTTCCCCGTCTCTGGTTTAGACATAAATACATCCAGATATTCTTATCCATGTCTCAACCTCTATTGGTTTGCAGTTATGCTTTATGTTTTTATTCATTTCTGAATTAATTGTTTTGTCTTACCACTGCATTTTACCTTTCTATCAAAGCCAATTTGTGATTTTTGAGCATAAAAGGAGGGGTATGTATTCAAAAAAATGTATGTTACTTAAGTAGTCTTTCATTACCCTTTGGACAAGTAATTTATTGTGATACCCACCAATGTCTTCTTTACTAGGTTCAACAGCCTGTGCTGGTTGAAGATCTTTTAAGTCTGATTCCAGGTTCACAAGTAAAACTCTTCTTTTCTCTGCCATCTCATTTATTTCTTTCTCTGTGAAAAGAGAAATCTTTTAAAGCTATATCTAGCCACAGTCTTCTTTAGTATCTAAATTCATACTTACCTATAGTAATAAAGGAGCAGTTTTGGCCAAAACTCTTTTCCATTTGAGAGGAGTGGAATGTTCTTCCATTTTTTTTAAATAATAGAAAACATAGTGTACACCTCCCTAATGTACACCTCACTAGGTTGACTCCATTCAGAGCTGCCAATCTCTTCAATGCCTGTCTGAGGCCCTTTTCACATGGCATTTGCCATGCGAAAGGGCCCCTGGAGCATCGTGCGACTGCGAGGAGCAGTCCACACGATACACTCGCAATCACGTGATGCCCCAGGGACTGTCAGGCACCGATCACACATGATTTCATTTTCAGCTTTGAGCCAAAAATGGTGCATGATTGCGCACCGCTCCAGGATCCCATGCGCACTTGCTGTGCATGTGGAGCTCCGGAGCCACGGCGCTCACGCTTCCTGTCCAGGCTGCACTGCGGAAGGAAGGGAGGGGCTCTCGCGCTACCTGCTTGCAAGCAGGCAGCAGCTGCGGAGCTGAAGCAACAGGGACGCAAGAGCCTTTCGCAAGAGACTGCTCACACGATCCCCACACCTCAACTCCACAAAAAGGTGAGTTGTGGAAAGGGCCTGAGAGGTCAAGAGAATACAGGAAGGGTGATGTGGGAAATTTCCAATGCATTTTCAAAAGTTGATTTGCCAAGTTAATTGTCCCATAGTGCCCTTGGCCTAAAGAATCCTCACTTGGGTATTAAGGGATAGTTGGCTCTGGATGGAGTTGGCCTGTATTGAGAAGTATAGATTGGATGGTTCCTGCTATCTGGTGTGCAAGTGCAGCAGGTGGCTAAGGATTCCCACAATCATTTATTGTTGCTGCTGCTTTACTGCTTGCACAGGGAGATCTTTAATATTTGTATGTGTTCACAGTGAAATTATCAAACACACTTGTATACCAATTCATTGCAGAAATGTTTTGATCCTGCTTTATATATAACATACTGGAATGTATGCCCTGTCCTAGGCTTATTCGTTGCATTTATCTCACGAGTTTTACCTGACTGGCCACCTTCAAGAACTTGCATTTGCTGCAAAAGTTGTAGAGTTGATGCAATGTTTCCAAACAATTTTCTTTTCTTTTCTATTCGCTCATCCTCTGTTTCACCTACACAGAAGTGAAATATTTGAGAGATTGTATTATCACTGAAAAAATGATGTTCCCATTCTTTTACCTAGAAAAGGATTATCTAGCTTAGCTCTCACAATATGTCATGTTAAATGCATATCTTCTAAACTGAAATGGATCATCTATTTGATTTTCAGTTCATTAAAATGTTACATATGTTCATTTATAAGTCTGTTCATTTTTAGCCCACATGAAAAATTTTAGCCCACATATTCAATACTTGATAAAAATAAAGAAAAGGAATCCACATGATTTACACTTTATGAAAAAAATACTTGTGCAAAATACATGATTTTCCTATTCAGAAAATATATTTTAGGGCAGCGAACCTGTACTTTGTACAAATTACACTGAATTCTGAACAAAAACATTGGGATTTCGGGCAGAAAAGATAGTTTTTCTGTGAAGACGTTCATGCAAAACAGACTTCTCTGCAGAAAAGCAACATGTAGTTTTTCTGTATGTGTTCTCTGTGAAAAAAGTATTTTTGAGCAAGGATCAGCATATTGTCTATAAAATATGTGCTTTCCTGTAAAAAAAGCACCTGCATTTTTGCACAAATACAGTTTCCTCAACAACTCCCACATTCTACACTTTTATTCACAAAGAGTAAAATAAAAATTGCTGAAATTATCCATTCTTACATGCAGGAATAAAATAAGTGAAGATTTATTTCCCTATGTTTACAGTTCTCCTCTCACGTTCGCAGGTTTCACTTTCACGATTTGATTATTCGTGAAGCTTTCCTCCCCCCGATTCTCCCCCTCCCATTCCCTGGCCTTTTGGTCAGGCGCAGGGAGGGGGAAAAGTCATCCAAGGAGGTCTGCAGGATCATGTAGAGCTGGCGATACCCCGTTGCCTGCACATTCCAGGGCCTCTGCCCACCCGGGCACTCTGAGGAGGCCTGCAGGATCATGCAGGGCAGTCAATCACTGGTTCCTTGCATGCCTTGGGGAGTCCAACTGCATAGGCACTCCGGAAGAAGCCCGCAGGATCATGCAAGACGGACAATCATCCATTGCCTGTACACCTTGTGGCCTCCACTCACACAGGCGCTCCGGAGGAGACCTGCAGGATCGTGCAGGAGGGTTGATTTCCCATTCCCTGCATGCCCTGGGGCTTCCGCCCGCAAGGGCACTCTAAAGGCGGCCTACAGGATCGTGCAGAGGAGTCTATCACTCATTCCCTGCATGCAATGGGGCAGTGGGCACAGGCTGGCAGTGGGCAGGAGCATGCAGAGAGGGGCCACAGAAAGTATTTGTGATTTTTTTGACATTTGCGAGGGTTCTCTGTCCCTATTCCTTGCAAATGCAGAGGGCCTACTGTACTCAAATCTACATAATTATGAACCAATCTTCTCACAAAATCTGAATTTCTGAACATGTATTATCCTAAAGTATAATTTTTGAAATGCATTTTTTTAGCTCAGAACTGCAGTGAAGTCCTTTTCCCCACCCACCTGCCCACCCACCCACTCAAAGTGCTTGAGAAGTTTCTCAGGACCTAGCTAGCCTAATAACAGCTCATTTAGAAAAGCACTGAGATGTAAGACAAATGTTCTTTGAGTAAAGAGGTCATTGTAAAGACAGAGAGAGATCTTTCAATGCTATTTTGTGCACTGGTACATCCATAGGCTGAAAAAATACATAATTTCCTACTGTTCAGGATGTGTTGATGTGGACAACACAGTAAATTAATTAGATCTGTAAGGAGAGGCATTGCACAATTAGGCCATATAGCAAAGAGGGCCTTTTCTTGTGTTTCCACACACTACAGACTCCCAGTGATGGAAATCAGAGATGAACTCTCCTACTTTAATGCTCATGCAAGTGTATACAGGCAGAGACAGTCTCTGGTTCCACACCATTTAGAGCTTTAAGTGTCACCATCAGCATCTCAAACTGAGTCTGGAAACATACTGTTAACCAATCAAGTTTTTTTGAAATTATAGTGTGTGTGTGGGGGGGGTTTCAGACAGCAATCTAGCCAGTGCACTTTGCAATGCATCTCATGGAAGCAACAATTTCATCCCCAAGGACAACACCACTTATAGCATGTTATAGTAATCTAGACTGGATGTTATCCCAGCATGATCTACTGTGGTTATGTTATCTCTATCTGTGAACAGTTGTAGCTAGTTGTAGTAGTGGTAGCTGGCCAAACTAAAGCTGACCAAAGTCATTCCAAGGGCACCTCTATGATCAATCTACAAATGCTGCCAGGCTATGTATCTTTTCCTTAAAGTAGAGTACAGTCCCTCTAGGACAGGCTGTTTACCCAATTACTAAGATATTAATTCAACATATTTCCGTAGTATTTTTTTGTAAGCAAAGAATGTTAAACAGAGTGACACTACCTCTAAAGGTTTTGCTCTAGTACTTTGTGGGTCTCTCTCTCACACACCCACACACCCACAGTCTCTCTTTTTCTCTAACAATAACTTTAAGGCAATAAAAATGCCACAAATAAAAATAAAAGTAAATCTAGAGGAATATTTCCACTTCACTATACTTTATAGTATGACTGCTCTTGTTGATATCTCTTTTGCAATAAGTTTGGCTAAGCCAAGTATAGTCACTCTTCCAGCAGCATCTCCCTTGTTTTCTGTGCATTATATGAGTGTGTTATAGGCCATAATAGGCAGTGTTTCAAGTCCATATTCCAAATTTCCATTCAACAGATTTATGGGACAATGTGAGATACAATCAGAAGAATAATATTTTTCTGTGTGTGAGAGACTGATAAATTAATAAATGCTAACCTAAGACAATAGTGTCTCACAACAACCAATTATCACCTGTTAGCTTTTTATATTACTATCTTTCCACTTACCAGCTGACTGTAGTTCATCTGGAGTTATCAGCTCATTCAGTAACTGAAGTTTCTGTCTATCTGATAATTCTTCTATCTCAGTGGCAAATGCAAACAATAGAACCATGGGGAAATACAATTATTGATATGTTTTTGGTGACAGATTGCTAATTAAAACTTTTTTGAGATTTGGCAACTTCGGTCCTAACCATGTCTCAAATCTACTACTATACATGCATCATGCATGAAATTAACAGAATACAGCTGACATTTCCATTATACTAAAAATGGAAGGAACACTTGTGACTGGTATAAGATTTTACATTTCTCTGGGACAAATGCAGAATGTTTGTTTTCAAACCCACAAGCTGAATACAACTGCTAGTCTCAACCAGAGTAGCCCCACTGAATCAATTGCTTAAGTAAGTAAGCAAGTAAGTCCAGTTGGTTCCATGGATCTTTTCTAATTAGAAATCAAAATGTTATAGTAAACAGGTTTCCTTTAACTGTAAGTGTTTCTTTTGTGCAGCCATCTGAAGTGGAAGTAACCCAAAATGTTTCTGTTTCACAAGCAACACAGCTTGCTCCAAACAGAATCTTCATGTGTGAAACTGAATGATTTGTTTCTGTTCACCATGCAATTTTTTTAGGCTGTAGGACATGACACAAACCTCATGACTCACATGCAATACCTTATGCTACCATTATGATGGACACTTTGGTGTAATGCCTCAGATGGAGCCAAGCATAGCCAGACATGCATTTTAGACTTCAAGAAAACCGGTTTCAGTGAACTTAGGAAAACACTGAGAATGATCCTGTGGACAGGAATACTAAAAGAGAAGGGCATTCATGATGGATTGGGAGTTTCTTAAAAGTGAGATACTGAAGGCACAATTTCAAACAATTCCAATGAGTAAGAAAAATGGGAGGTGTCTAAAGATTCTAGGATGTATGTCTAAAGAACTTTCAGTGGAGCAAAAATTTAAAAGGGATATGCATAAGAAATAGAAAAGGGGATAAATCACCAAAGAAAAATTCAGACGAATAGCCAGCAAGTGTAGGGAGAAAGTCAGAAAAGCTAAAGCACAGAATGAGCTCAGGCTTGCTAAAGAGGTGTAAGGCCCCGCTTTGGGGATCCCTGATATTAGCATGGTTTGGATGGGCACCATATCTAATTGGCATCATATGTAATTGGCAACACATTTTATTGGCTCTGATATCAAATTCAAGCCTGAGAGGTGACAGAGAGGTCAAATTAAGTGAAGGAAAGAATTTGACTGTAAATGTGAGAAGGATAGGTCAATTCAAAACTTCCTCCAGGTAAGACTGAGTCATTTGTCAGGCAAATACACATCATTCCTGTGGATAATAGGCTTAAATAGAAGCTGGAATTTTCCAGGGAATCCAACTGTGAGGAGCCCACCAGGACACTAATTGACAGATATTCATCCCTTTTACCCCTGGATTCTTTCCTCTTTCCTCACCCACAATAGACAGCTATTACAACACCCATCATGTCTTTGTCAATGAAAGCACTAAGCCCATCAACAGGTGAAAGACCCATTGTCCACAACAGATTCCCTTTGTTTTGCATCTGGAACCTTCACGGCCACAGGCCATTTACTGGGTACAAATACCCCTGATTTCAGGATGCCCAGTGCAGTCTCTTGCCTTTCTGAGCATCACTCTGTCTGTTTGATTCCTGAACTGAGAACTGCCCTTGGGTCCAATACCTGAGTCACTTGGTCCCACTACCTTGCTTCTTATTGGATCTGGTAAGTATCACTCGCACCCTTCACAGCCTCTATCTGCTTTCCTCCCTCTCTTTCGGTTAGCTCTTGTGTAAACATGTGATTGTGTGTATCTTGTGTGCACGCATGAGTGAATTCCCCTCAATAAAACACATTTTTAGCTTGCTTTTGAATCTTTGACTGGTTCTTTTCCTGCATGTGCCCGTAAACACTGGTAGGAAAGATCTTGCTAAATTGCCCCCCTCCTACAAGCCTTCTCCTTGAGCTAATTAATTCCCCACTTTTGCAAGGAGACACTGGCATCACAGGGTGTCCCTTGTGGCACTACATTTTGGGGTAACAGAAATTAGAAACAATAAGAAGGCCTTCTTGGTTACGTCTGTAGCAAAAGGGGGAACCAGGTAAGGCCCCTACGTGGAGAGGATGATGAAGTGCTAACAGAGAAAAGGCAGAATTCTTTGCCTCAGTCTTTTCACAAAAGGAAAACAATGCTCTGGCTGGGAAAAATGGAGCAGATGATATGGAAGGGGAAATGCAGCACAGAAAGCAAAAGAGGTAGTACAGGAATACCTGGCTACTCTAAATGCTGGTGGGCAGATATGGAAGGCATTTACATACACACTGGGCACACAGTTGCTATCTGGGTGACATTTGGGCATTTTTAAAGGTCTCTTTCTCCCCAGCCTTTACCCTGCTATGGCAACATATACAAGATAGGGCAGATGAAGCACTAGTGTGACAGCTGTGTACTTCCCTTTTCTTATGTAGCTAATATAGAGCCACTCAGTGTGAAAATGGAATAGTAGGAATGGAAATTTTCTGTTAAACTCTAGTGCCTTTCTAGGACAAACTTTTGAAGATTCTCTATAAGCCCCATCATTGTAATGTTTATTTCATGTGACTATTTGAATAGTTATTTCCATATTAAAACTGGATTCTTGTCAATTGGCTGTAGGAGAAAGTATGCGGTAAAAACTGGCTTAATTTATATTATTTTATCTGCATATCACTGAGTTTTGGAAGAATTTTTCCAAACTTAACTTTTCCAAACATAACATAACTATCTTATATAACTATTATAGCTTGTACAATATCCTATATCAGAAATGCATTTTTGTGTGCATTCCCTTCCCCCTTGATTTAGAAATGATTAACTTGTAAATAATACAAATCACCATGTGATTAGCCAAAACTATACAAAGAACTGTCTTTTCTATTTAGTGACACCTTGAAATATTTCTTATTAATCAAAGTATTATAGAAAGTATATGGTTTTCTAACTGAACTAAGAATAAAAACAATGATGCCATTATAAAATATTTCAACTACCTTTAGTCTGGGCATACTACAACTCCACCGTTCTATGTACTATGTGTAATATATTCCATGTCTTCTTATTCCTACTGTTTTGGATGTAGCATAATGAGGCTGAAAATGTGAGGGTGGGGAATCAACCCAAACACTTACTGTGATTTCATATTCTAAGGAGTTCCAACCGGTACTCACCCATGCCTTTGCCAGGCTCTAGCAGAAGTTTAGCTAAAGTTTCTGCTTCAGGCATTCCTTTTAGCTCTGTCAAATGATCTGCCAGCTGAAGCATGTTCTCACTGATCAAGTCCTCGATTTCAACCTCTGTAAAAAAGGATGAAGTAAATTATTCTCTCAGTCTCAAGATAAATACATAGCATAAATGAATAAAAAATTATAGAGTAAACACTAAGATTCCAGTCTTAGGCACTTTTGGCAGTGGGAAGGGATTTTTTTCCCCCTACTTCCTTTCCATTGCATTCAAAGAGAAAATATTATCTACACTAGGACTAGGGATGGCATGGCTTGGGTCTGGTTATTTTAGTTGCTTCAGCCAACCATCATATTCTCAACTCAAGACTATTTTGACTGCACGTATCTACAGCCATTGAGCTTTCCACAGGGATGCCCAGGGATCAAGCAATATACATGTCAATTTTCCATCAAGCTTCCTCTCTGGTGGCAGAATGGGTCTGAAATTGTTTCCAATAACATCCTAGTCTTCTTGTTATTGTTCTGGGGTTTTCTGGGGCTGGGAGTATGTGATGCACCCAGGGTCACCTAGTGGGTTTCCATGGCTGAGAAGGGATCAAACTCTCGTCTCCAGGGTCCTAGTCCAACACTCAGACCCCTGTACCATGCTGGCATTTTGCCAGTTTTTAGACTTTTTAGACTTTTGTGGATTGCTCCTCCTGCCATCCTGAGAATCATCTTTTTAAAATATCTAGGATTTTTTGCACCGATGATGTTCCTGTTCTCCAGGAACAGCCTGGGATATGTTATTGCATGCCTTTCCAAATGGTTATGTTAACTAAAACATAACAAATAAAAAGTACATACCTCTAAATCCTAATGAATCTGTATGCCTTCTTGGAATTTCTTTTTCTAAAATGAAAGGCTATTAAAAATAGTAAAAATTAATAACAGTAAAGATAATAGAACTATTAAAAAATCAATCTTGTCATTTTTTTATGTGCCTAAAATGTGTTAATTTAACTAGAATAACAAACAATAAACAAAAAACACTATTTTGGGGAGTCATTTGCTTGTAGATATAGTTCAGAATCTCTTCCTTTCTCTTCTACTAATTTTAAACTACAGTCTATAATCAATATGGCACTAAAGTGGCATACTGAGCAAACATTTATGTAAAGCTTTAGAGAATTTGAATTATTTCATCAGAGATTATTTTCAGTTCATGATTGGCTCAATAAACACTTTCTGTGAGAAACAGAACTACCTCCTACTGATCTCAAATTGCCATAGTATGTAGATTATAGCACTGTGCTTTTTCGCGTGGGGGGACCAAATACATTTCAATGCAAGATGCTACTTATGCAGAAGAGGAAATTCTGAACTACCCAACAGATTGATTACTATTCTATAATTCCTAACTGACATTATGCCTTAAATTTTCACTGGAAAATTTGCCAGAGCACACTGCTGCCACCAGCTGGATTAATATATTTTACAAAATATCCATTTTTATTACAAATTATCAAAACCTATACTGCTAAATAGCATCTTGGATGATCATAAAGTGCTGAATTTATACTTTTCTTTATAGACACAAGTTACCCTAGCAGATAAATAGGAGTACTCCTTAACTGGAAAACACTAGAATGAATAAATTAACAATTAAGGCTTCTGTCTGGTTAGAATGTGCTACATTCTATATGTGTATTTGTAAATAAAAGATATTTTAAAAACCCATGTTATTTCACTATTCTCTCTTCCAGTAGTTTTCCTGACTTAACTTTTGATATCACAGACTCCCAATTCTACAGGATCTTTATGAATTAGAAATCTTTTCTCAAAGGGCTCATAAAAAGCCCTAAATTTTAACGGTCCTTAGTGTGTTTTCAGAAAGAGCAGTGACCCGTGACATTATAGTCTGTTTTACGAAAGTAAGAACTAAAGCCAAAATTCTTAAGAAAAACTATGACTACAAGTTAATGATTGAAAACAAAGAGATAAAGATTTTCAAAGATATACCACATGCAGTAATCAAGAAAAGACAAGATTACAAGTTTCTGACGCAACTGTTGCAAAAAAATAAGATAAATTTTAAGTGGGAAAGAACAGAATGTATTTCCATATATTACAGACAAAAATGGCTCAGAATAACATCTACAGAAAAAGCAAAAGATCTGTATGAGAGAATCAGAAAAGACTTGGAATTGATATACACGAGAGATTCAAATGAAAATTTAGAACAGTCGGAGAAACACTCAAGAAGTCAGAGGAAGGAGGAGAAACAAGAATCGAAGGAGATAGGACTAGAGTTGGAAGAAGAAGACTTACCAGAACAACCGGAAGAGGCGGAGGGGGAAGAAGAAGAAGAAAAAGAGAACGAAAGGAATTTATATCACCAAGAATATTAAGAACAGTAAAAGAAAAATAAGAAAAGAAGATATAAAGAAAAGGAAAGATGGTTATTACGATACAATCATGGAATGTTAAAGGAATCAATTCCAACTATAAGCGACGACAGATATTTCATTTGCTGGAAAAGAAAAAAGCAGACCTGATATGCCTACAAGAAACAAGGATAAGAGACGTGGACATAAAATACTTAAGAAACCCAAAATTAGGAAGACTCCACACATCAATATTTCATAAAAAGAAGCGAGGAGTGGCAATATTTGTAAACTCTAAATATGATTCAGAGGAAGTATTTGTGGACCCCCAAGGACATTTCATTGGTATGGAAATTAATTTCCTGGACTTGAAAATTCTAGCGGTAGGGGTGTACTCCCCTATAGAAGGGAAAGATAAATTCTACGAGAAACTAGAAAGAGAGTTGATTGAATATTCTCAAAACAGAGACCAAGGGAATATACTTCTGCTGGGGGACATGAACGCAGTATTAAACCCCATAATCGACAGATCATCACAAGGAACGGGCAAGAGATTACAGGGTAAACTTCCAAAAAGCTTCTTCAATCTTATGCACAACTTGAGCCTGTTAGACATATGGTCTTACAAATATGGAAACTCAAGAGGATATACTTTTCAGTCAGATGCACATAAATCCATGTCTAGAATAGAAATGTTCTTAATTTCAAGACATCTACATTCCATAATCAAAGAGATGGAAATCTTGCCAAAGTATGTCTCCGACCACAACTTAATTCAACTAAAGCTACGAACTAAAAGACAGAATAGAAGCTGGAAATTGAATGACTATTACAGCAGGAAGATTACTTACAACGAGCAAAGCAAGTACTGAAAGACTATTTTAGAGAGAACACAATTGAAGAAGTTTCTATGAAAACAGTTTGGGATGCCAGTAAGTCAGTTATCAGAGGTCATCTTATAAAATGGGGGTCTGAATGGAAAAAAATAAGAGAGGCTAAGGAACTGGAAATTCAGAAGAAACTGCAGGCGAAAGAGGAACAACTGAGAAAGGACGTCACAAATGATAGTTTGCAAAAGCAGATCAAAATATTACAGGAACAATTGAGAAGGGAGAATATTATACAACTGGAGAAGAAACTTAGCAGAATAAAGCAAAAGCATTTCAAAGGGGTTAACAAACTTGGAAAATGGTTAGCTTACAAATTGAGGAAAGATATGGAAAGAAGACAAATAACAGAAGTCAAGAAGAACGGGAAGATACTTACAGATCACAATTCAATTCAAAGAATATTTGTAAAATATTACTCTGATTTATACAACCAAGAGAATCCGGTGCAAAACAGAAAGGAACAGCTGAAATTATACTTAGACAATAAAAAGATAAGGAAATTATCTGAAGATCAGAAAAAATATTTGAATATGACCTTTACTGTAGCGGAAATATCTCAAGCAATACAAAACTCAAAACATCTAAGGTACCAGGTCCGGATGGCTTTACTGCATTTTATTATAAATCGCTAGAAGATGAGCTGCTATTACCTTTACAAAAGACCTTGAACGAAATAATTACTAAGGGAAAGCCGGAAACATGGAACCAAGCAAATATAACTTTAATACCTAAAGAAGGGAAAGATGTTAAAGAACCTGGAAATTATAGACCTATTTCTCTGCTTAATATAGATTACAAAATTTTTACATCAATACTGGCAGAAAGACTAAAGAAAATATTACAAGAGTTAATACATCCGGACAAAAAGGAATTCTCCCAGGCAGACTTTTAAAAAATAACATTAGAACAGTTCTGAACATGGTTGAATATTTTGAGAAGCACAACGAAAGAAAATTGGCAATGCTCTTCATAGACTTTGAGAAAGCTTTTGATAATATCAGCTGGGACTTTATGATTGAGGTTTTGCAAAGAATGGATTGTGGGCAGGGTTTTATTAAGTTGATTCAGCAAATTTACAATAACCAATCCACGTCATTGATAATTAATGGGGAGAAAACAAAAGCTTTTCATATTAAAAAAAGGTACAAGGTAAGGTTGCCCTATCTCCCCATTATTATTTATACTTACATTAGAAGTGCTGTTATCAGAGATAAGAGAAGATAGTGAGATAAGAGGAGTCAGAATCAAGTGACAAGAGTACAAACTTAAAGCGTAGGCGGACGATTTGGTTATTTTTCTTGAAGACCCAAAAGAAAATATTACAAAATTACTGCAGAAATTAGAAGAATTTGAAAGCATTGCTGGATTAAGAATAAATAAAGACAAAACAAAGGTGTTGATGAAAAATTTATGCGAGAAAGAAGAGAAGATTCTATTAGAAATTTCAGGGTATAAAACAGGAAAAAAATAAGATATCTTGGAATACATATATCGAAACATAATACAGAACTTTTTGAAAATAACTACAAGAAGACCTGGGTATAAATCCATAGAGATATTCAAAACTGGAACAAATTGAAATTAACATTGCTCGAACGAATATCCGTAATAAAAATGAACATCCTTCCCAAATTGAACTTTCTCTTTCAGAACCTACTGATAATTATTAACGACAAATGTTTCAAGAATTGGCAGAAAGTAATTACTAAATTTATATGGAACAATAAAAAAACGAGGATCAAATGGAGATTACTGACTGACCACAAGGAAAGAGGAGGATATGCTTTACCGGATATGAAAATATATTATTATGCAGCAGGCCTGTCATGGATTGCGGACTGGATAACTTTAAAAGATTATCGGACATTGAAACTCGAAGGAGCGGACAATAAATTTGGTTGACATGCATACCTGTGGTATGGGAAAGAGAAAGCTGACAAAGAGTTCACGAACCATTATATAGGAAGATCTTTATTAAAAATTTGGAAAAAAATTCAAAGTACGAGTCTATCAAAGAATCCCTCAATGGATTTCGCCACACGAAGCTTTATTTGGAAGGTGGAAACAACAGCAAGAGAAATGGATTTTTTACAAAGATATCATAATTGAAGGACAACACTTCACATTAAAAGAAAGAGCAGAATTAGAATCAGAAGGCTTTCCTACCCAGTGGTTTCTATACAGACAGCTTAACGAAAGGTTTAAAATGGATTTAAAATTAGAAGGCTTCCTTCCAAAAGATGAAAGAAATGAATTCGAAAATGCGGTTTTTGAACAACCAAGACATCTGATGTCTCAGATATATAAATTCTTAATGAGTAGAGAATTGGAAACAGAGATTATAAAAGAGACAATGTTGAAATGGTCAGCAAATATAGGCAAAGTGATACTTTTGGAAGACTGGGAGAGGAGTTGGAAAAGAACTGCAAAAATTCACGCTCTCCCAGAATCTTAAGGAAAATCATTTAAAGATGTTTCATAGGTGGTACTTGAGCCCAGTTAAACTAGATAAGATGTACAAGATTGGGAAAAAAGAATGTTGGAAGTGTGGAAAAGAAGAAGGGATGTTTTATCATCTTTGGTGGACATGCAAGAAGGCAAAAAGTATTGGAACAATGTTAATAAAATAATGGAAGAAATATTTGAGATTAACATTCCAGTACTTCCAGAAATGTACCTACTGAACATAATACCTAATAATGTACAACAACTAAGCGTTAAAAATAGATGGAGGATTATAATATACATGGTCACTTCTGCTCGGATTGTGTATGCAAGATTCTGGAAAAATCCAAATACTCCAGATACTGAGGAATGGCTCACTCTGTTGCATGAAATGAAGAATTGTGATTATTTATCTAAGTTATTGAACGAAGAGAAAGGAATTATATATGAAACAGCATGGTTGCCTGTAGTAAATCTATCTTAAAAAAAATATGGCGATGTAATATTTACTTAATATCGTTGAAATCACAGCTGTGTATCAAATATAGAGAATTCGGGTTCCAAAAAGATATTTGGAGAGATGAAAAATATATGGATTATTTTGAATGATCTAACTATAGGATAGTAAAGAGACATTGGTGGACATTGTAATAAATGTAATAAAATGTTATAGTATATTATGATAACGAAAGATGCATAAATCGAAGAGAGCAACTATATTGGGAAGATGAGTGATGGAGAGGTTACATAAGTTATAATATGGTCAGAGAATAAACCAGACAAAGACAAGTAGGGAGTAGAACGTGAGTAAATTTAATGTAAGTATATCCGTATGTATAGGTATAGAGTAATGATTAGGAATTAGAGTTAATATAGAAGGAGAAAGTAGACAGGTGAGAAGTAAGAATGAAAGAAATTGTGTAAGTAAGCAACTTGATTATATGTTTGTTTGTTTTATTCGCGTATCTGAATTTTTTTATTTTTTTTATAATAAAAAAAGAAATAAAAAAAGAAAGAAAGAGCAGTGACCAGTGACTTTAATATTTTAATTTCCTATGTCTGTCAACTTCACTAAAAAAAACCCTTCTCAGTTAAGAATAACTGTAATTTGCTTATTGAAGTATTCAGAAGAAACAACATCCGAAGTAAAAAGCGTTCTTTAGTGTTGTTATATGAAAGTCCCATTACAGTAGATTCATACATATGAGTATATCATTCAGTGTCTTATTGCTCATTTAGTCCATACTCACTAATTCACAACCAAGGTGTACACTCGCACTGTTTAAAATGTCAAGTGATGTGAAAATCTTTCTCTATAGTTTCTAGTTTACCATAAACGATATTATCTGTTTCAGTAAGCATGTGATAAGCATAGCCTGAAATGCTAGTTAAATACTTTCCTCATATTTTAATAATGGCCATAAATATTTACTCTCACTGCTAGTCACATATAACTCTGTTTTTAGCAACATAAGGATACTGTAAACTAGAAACAAGTATATCAAGTTATTTCAGAATATAATAATACTACATGCTGTTCTCTTTATTGACATAAAGACAGATATTCTCTCTTTTACTGTAGCCACAAGGATTTATCACAGGAGGCAGGTAAATCACACTTATAGTTTGATAATAGCATTTTTGGCTGGCACTTATCACATGATGCAGTTGTTCTGCTGTTCTCCAACGGAGACCATTTGGAAAATGTTTCTTTTTATTAACACAAAAAAAATCTGTTAATGACCTCCTTTCTTGATTCTATTATGCTATGATTTCTTGTGCAAAAGTTCAGTTGTGCTTTTTTGCTGATATTGGGTGGCCAGGGGGTATTCGGTGAGCATGTTGTGGGTTGGGAAACATCAGACTTCATCCAGTGATCAGGGGAGAAGGAGAAGGGGTGGAAATTTCACTTTGATTTCATTTAATTTTGCAAAATAACTGAGAAGTTTTTAACCTTTTTTTCTTTATAGAACAAAAATGTCAAATGATTGCTTCTCACCCCCAACCAGTGCTTGTCAGGAAAACTAAAACTGCTAATTGCCCTCACACCCCTCCTGCTTTTCCAGCTCCATTTCAGAGTCTCTCCCTTTCTCATTCTCTCTCTTTCACCCCTCCCTACACACACTCCCACCTGCATAGAAATATAAGTGGAAAGAAGTCTTACAGTTTAAAAAAGCATTATTTTATTTTATTATTCCATTAATTCTCACTTTCTTCTAGCTTCAGACTTAACTAATGAAAGCCAGCATCCATGAGACAGACAGATCAGTAGCTGCTGGCTTTCATCCACTAGTGATCAGGTAAACCTGAAGCTAGATGTCTGGCTATCCTGATCAGGAAGGCCCCCGCCTGACTGATCTCATGTATATTGCAGGGGGCATCTGTGTATGTGTGCGTGCATGCATACTTCCATGCCAAACTAGGAAAAGAGCAGGGATAGTGTCTTGAGGAGGTTGTGAGCAGGCAATCCCAACAGTTGTGTGAGTTAAGAGACCAACACCATTTAAATAGCATTTTTAGAACAACACTATTTTAGCGGGAGAAGAACCTGATGTGATAAAGCCCACAGCTGTTTGTACCTTTTCTGGAATTAAAACAGCTGGTAGTGTCCCCTCTAGGATCCTGATGGTCACAGGTGCTGGTGTCATTCCAGATGGAGGATGTATTTCAGACTCTCCCATAGTTTCTTCACGTCCAGTTGATATGTCCACTTCAACTTCTGAAAGAAGTGGGGAGGCTTTCTCGTCACTAACAGACAAATTCTCATCCTCTTCTTTGATACTGAGTTCAGGAGAAGGGGTAATTTCAGTTTTCCGCCTTTTCGAGTCTGGCGAAAGCATTTCTTCAGGAGATTTATCTAAAGCTTCTGGTAATACTTCTTCCCCAATCTCTGTGGATTCAGGAAGCTGCTGCTTTTCTTTGATAGGAGGTAATGGATGTAATTGTGAGAGTTCTGATGCTTCTTTCCCTGCACTTTAAGAAATAGCAATATTAGCTTAGAAAGGTTATAAACAATTGTAATATGCTTTCTCAAGCAGTTAAATTATGCAGCTTTTGTCCATTACAGAATCATATATTACCAGAGTAAAGCAGAATAGTCTTAAGTGGGGACTGACACCATGTTCTACCACTTAGGACATGAACCGTACTAGGGCATGAGATCAAGAGGTTTTTCAGCCTGACTATCTTGCAATTTTATGTTCATTATCTCTCTCCATAAAAGACAATAAGGGAGAAGATTAGGTTGATATACCTAAGGGTCTCAAATTCACTCACATAGAATGGAAAAATTATGAACCTTTTGAATTCAAAGTCATTTCTAACCCACTTCGTCCCATTTTCAAAATGCCCTATTTCGAAATGTTAAACTATCACTGGCAAGAACACACCTGGTGAAAACTTTCTGTCCATCAGAATCTTTGCAAAGGCTCCAACCACTGTCAGATTATAACCCAGTAAGATTAGTGAGTTGGATTGTTCTTTAAACCAAAGATTCTTAATTTTTTTCAACCTCATACAACCTGGATTCATTTCTCACACACTTGATTTTGTGTGAAGTATCTCAGTGCTCTTTTTTTCCATTTCACAAACGTGTTTCAGTTTACAAGCACAGCCGTTATTCAGTTAATATTTTTCTCAGAAACGTTTCTACCTTGTTTTTTTTAAATAGAGAAAAATCTTCAACAATGTTTTTATTTTTTAACTAAATGATGAATATAGTATCAACTACCTGGAATGCCTATCTTGTTGTTTGCCTTCAAAGCACTTCTGACTTGTGGTGACCCTAAGGTGAACCTATCATGGGGCTTTCTTGGCATGATTTGTTCAGAGGGGGGTTGCCTTCTTCTGAGGCTGAGAAAGTGTGATTTATTCAAGGTCACCCAATGGGTTTCCATAGCTGATATGAACCATCTGAACCAGAGTTCTAGTTCAATACTCAAACCACTACCCCACACTAGCTCTCTTGAATGTCTATGCCTCTTAGATAATTGCAACTAGCATTATTTCATGCCTAAATGTATTTCCAATTCCTTGCGATTATTGACAGTAATTTGGGAATGTGAATTAAATCTACAAACTACTGGACATCTTCCAAGCTATTTCTAAAAGTTATTCAATTTAATATGATATGTTTACAAGGAGAATATATGGTCTTCTAAATGCATTATATATTCTACTCCAAACCTCAAACACATTCATTTTCATTCAGACTCAGTGGAATTGTGAAACAAAATTGTTATGCCAGTGCATTATAGAACAACAGTGCATTATTGGACAGCATTATCATTTTACATCATCTAATCTATTTGCATACATAATTTTATTACACACTCCAGTTTCTATGATAACATTTTATTCCTACTGAGCAACTGAAAAATGTTTAAGTCATTAGGACTTTGCAAACCATCCAAAAGTAGAAAGGTATAGACAAAGTACATAAAACAACATAACCTGCTGATGAATTTTCAGTATTCTTTGTCAGTGTTTTTCATATTTTGTAAATGAGAGATTCTGCCTGACAAATCTCTGAAGAAACCCTGATACCCTCCTTCTACAAAGGATTCTGGATAGGAGTTGGTTTACAAAAAGCACTGATCAGATTTGTTGGCCTTCACTGTCACCCTGTGTGAATTGTATATGTACTATATGACATACCCACATATAATTTTGTGAGCAAACATTCTTTTGATCAACATATTCCGTTATTGATTTGGGTATTTCTAGGAAATTGTGAAGAAGATTGCGGTATCTGGTAGAGGGGTGGGTATGCATATCCCTGTAACTAATAATGTAACTGGCATGAAGCTTTATATACACAGTTACAGTTCCCTTAACACTAGTGTATATAAACTAATAGACTGTAAACTTCCTAAGTTGTTTGAGAAAGAGGAGGCAAACATCAGTTACTATATTACTATATTAAAGCAAACTCAATAAACATGTTGAAAAGAATAGAGAATTTGGAGGGGGCTCACTCTGTTTTCTAGGTCATCCTGTGGGTAGGCCTGGCTACCCCAACATATTTCCTCCTTAGAGATGTTCAGTTCATAACTGAGTCTCCCAATTTGACAAACCACAATTAATTGCCATTGACTGAATTGCCTTGGTTCAGCCTTCACAGTAGTTGTCATCCAGAATTTGTTGGATAATCCGCGACCAATCATTTCACTTCTATTATCTAATTTTACTTCAGAAAATATGAGATTCATTTACACCCACATTTCTTTGATAACCAAAGTAGTTAAATTTAATGATAGCAAAGCAAAAAGAATCAGAAAAAAAGCTGTGTGTTAATCTTTACGGTGAAACCTCAGGGGAGATGAAAAACATGCAGACTCCATAAGACTAATAGTGGTCAACAAAACAAAAACAAAATCCCTGTCTGCTCCCAATAGGTGAAGTAGCATACATGTGGGGTAATCTTGCAAGCCAACAGAAGGTGAGTATTTTGTACTGCTGATCTAGCCTATCCGTGAGTGAACCACATGGGGCAAGTCTTCTACAGATCTCTTAGAATTCTCATTTCTTGAACATAAAGTCTTCTGTTTCATAGTATTTCCTGCCTCCCAAATCTGATGATAGTTGGTATTACGATACATTCTGAGACCTTTTATTTATTTTTTTATTTTCATGTCAGGCTAGGGACTGGAGAATGGTGCTCATTGCCTTCAAGGTTCTCACAGCCTCTCTGCTTCCACAGTGCTGAAGTTAAGGAGTGGAATTTGTTATGTTAATATCCAAATGCTGCAATTCACAATCTTACTTTAAACAATAAGAAATAGAAATAATGTTTGTGCTGTTGTTTATGCTGTCAAGTAATTTCTGACTTATGGTGGCCCTAAGACAAATCTTCTTCTTCTTCTTCTTCTTCTTCTGGCAAGATTTGTTCAGAGGGGGCTTTTCCTTTATCTTCCTCTGATGCTGGGAGAGTGTGATTTGTCCAGGGCCACCCAATGGATTTCCATGGCCAAGCGGGAATTCAAATCCTGATCTCCAGAGTTGCAGTCCAATGCTCAAACCACTACACCATGTTGGCTCCCTCTGTTATCCTGGAAATTTTTGGTATTAATCATTAATCACAGCATTTTGTGATTATGAAATCATTTCAGTTGTTGAAATGTAAGCTTGGGGAAATCGTAAAGTGTGTGTTTTCTGAGCAGAAAGAATGAAGAATGATTTAATACCTTACAACTATTGAATTCTAAATCCAGTTTGCCAGCATGTCTGTTTTCACAAGAGTGAACAGTAACTGTGATAACCAGACTCATCAATCAACAGTGCATCTAACATACGTATTTTGTCACATTTTGGGACAGTTCACTGTACCCATGGATTACAATACATGTAGCCATGCATGTAGAAAGCCACAGTTCTTCTTGCATGAGTATTTCATCAGCTGCAGCAGGGATTGTGGTGAAAGAGGACCAAAATTGCTATTTTGCTCCATAAATATGCTACTTCTTATGGGATATGCATGGGAGATGGCCTTTTCTGTACTATGAATAATAATACTTCTACCTCTGTACAATTTGGTATAACCCAAATGCATAACTCTCTTTCTTTCTTTCTCTCTCTCTCTCTCTCTCTCACTCTTACACACACACACACACACACAACACTGATCACTGGATATTATTTACATACATAAGTATGTCATGCATGACAGTGTTTCACAATTAAACAAAGAACTGAGCTGCACATCACTGTCTGTGATGTATGCACATCACTGAATGCTGTGAAGTAGAGGAAACTCTCCTGAAGAAGTAGAGGACACTCTCCTGCAGTTTTGATTTAGCTTGTCCCAAAGTTTACTATATGGTACACAACTCTATGTCCTTATTTGTGTATATTAGCGGCTACTCACGGCACAAGCTTGACAATGACTTCTACAGAATCAATCTATGAGGAAGAAATAATGTTTGATTGGTTGACTGTATGGAGGTACATACTTTGGGAAAGACCAAAACATACTGGGAGATATACACCCCAAGACCCTTGTTTGTTTTTTAATTCACATTGGATGCTTGAAATTATCTTACTACTAAACAAAGCATTCAGCCTAACACAAATTCTATGCCACTGTATAAAAGCCACTCTCTTGGAGTTGTGAAAAATGCACCTCTCCACAAAATTAATTAATTAATTTAAAAATTATAGTATCCCAACTTGCTTCCCAGCACTTATCTCAAGCGCTGAGGAGTCTGCCCAGAGAGACCAGAAATGGAACTCTTGATTGCTTGCTGTGAAAATTTTGCCAAGCACTTCAAAGTTGTTCACATTCTCTCAGAATTGGACACCACAGTTACCACAGAGTCTCCCCAGTGCATGATCTGGCCAGGTTTTGAGGATCAGTTTAAGTTGTTGCAGCCTGATGATATGGACAAGATCATGAAAAAGTCTGTCCCACTAAATGTAAGTGTGACATTTGCTCTTTTTGTCAAATTGTATCTAGAGTGGAATTAAGTGGGCTTAAGAGGTGCTAAACACCTTAGTCTACCAGGAAGAGGAGTCTGTCACCCTGAAAGAGGTGTATGTGGCCTTTATTGACAAGGATCTCCCTTGATTTAGAGGTATGTGAGAACTACAACTCTATCCCCAATATGCTAAAATACAGGAGTGCTACCATGTAAATCTTCCTGAATAACTCTTATCTCCATGGATGTCAGTCTCCTGGATCAATACTATTAATCATGGTATTTTACTGCACTGGGTCTCTCAGATGAAAAGAACAGGTTGCTTACCTGTAACTGTGGTTCTTCGAGTGGTCATCTGTGCCCTCACACACTAGGAGCTTTCGCGAATGCGCGGTACCGTACGGAAAATTCTAGAGCTTAGTAGCTTGGCGGGAACCCCTCCCCCATGCCTCTACTGGGCATGCTCAGCCCACCGAGCAACGGTGTCCCTTCAGTTCTAAAGTCCGCCGATAAGGGACCTGAGAAAGAGGGGACGGCTGGGCGGTGCATTGAGGGCACAGATGACCACTCGAAGAACCACAGTTACAGGTAAGCAACCTGTTCTTCTTCTTCGTGGTCTCTGTGCCTCACATATTAGGAGATTTTGTAGCTTACCAGAAGGATGGTGGGTCAGGTCCTAGAGTACGGAGGCCAGCACCGCTCGTCCAAACCGGGCATCTCTCCGGGACCGGTAGTCCAGTCGATAGTGGCACACAAAGGTCGATGGTCTGGACCAGGTCACCACTCGACAAAGTTCTTGCACGTCCACACCTCGCAGCAGGGCTGCTGAGGATGCCACAGCTCTGGTGGAGTGGGACCGAAGCAGGGCTGGTGGAGGCTGTGTGGCCATGTCGTAGGCAAGCAAGATGGTCTGGGCCACCCACTTTGAGAATCTTTGGTTGGACACTTTGTGGCCTCTGCGATGCTGACCATAGCAGACAAACAGGTGTGGGGTCTGTCTGAAGGTTGCAGTCCGCTGGGTGTAAAAGGCCAAGGTTCAACGGATGTCCAAGGAGTGGAGGGATCGCTCCAGAGGCATTGTCGGATTCGGGTGAAAAGTAGGCAGAATGATGTCCTGGTTAAGGTGGAAATGCGAGACCACTTTAGGCAGGAAGGAAATGTCCGGGCGAAGGACTACCTTGTCCCAGTGGAACACCAGAAAGGGCTCATTGGCTTGAAGGGCTGTCAGCTCACTGGCCCAGCTGGCAGAGGTGACAGCTACCAGGAAGGCTGTCTTGATGGTGAGGAGCCTGTCATCGGCAGTGGCTATGGGCTTGAAGGGTGGTTGCATGAGCTAGGAGAGGACTAGGGACAGTGACCACGGCGGCAGCGGCGGTGATAACGGCGGGTATAGATGTTGAAGCCCCTTCATGAATTGCTTCATGGTGGCGTCCCAGAAGAGCACTGCCGTTGGAGAGCCTCGAGGTTGGTAGGCCACGATGGTGGAAAGGTAGACCTTCAAGGAAGGAAACGCGAGTCCCTGCTGTCGGCGGTGGAGCAGGGAGCGGAGCACGGTACCGAGGCTGACAGGCGATACCAGCTCACCTCACACCTCAGCAAAGGTCACGAACCACTGCCACTTGTAGGCATAGTTGCAGCGGATTGATTGCTTCCTGGCCGCAGTCAAGACATCCTATACTGCGGGGTCATCTAGGGTGTTATACTCCACACGTCCAGGGCCAGGAGCAGCAGGTCGGGGTGGAGAACGTGACGGTCGAGTGAGACAGCAGATCGGTAGCCTGAGAAGTCGTCCTCGAGTGGCCTTGAGCAGGGGCATGAACCAATGCTGTCTCGGCCAGTATGGGGCTACGAGGACGATGTCGGTTCAGTCCACCAGGATCTTGGTGACCACTCAACCCAGGAGAGGAAATAGCGGGAAGGCGTAGAGGAACCTGTCAGTCCACCAGAACTGGAAGGCGTCGCCGAGAGAGCTCGGTCCCCGGCCGAATTCGAGCAGTACCGGTGGCACTTCGCGTTCGATACAGTGGCGAAGAGGTCGATCATGGGCTCGCCCCAGTGGTGCCGTATCAGACGGAACGCTCGTCCGAGGGGGACAATTCATGGTGGGAAGAGGTGTCCCTGCTCAGGGCGTCCGCCGTGGTGTTCTCCTGACCAACCAGGTGGATGGCAATCGGATGGACCTGAAGCGACACGCACCATTCCCATAGTTGGACGGCGATGGTGAGAAGTGTGGTGGAGTGGGTCCCTCCCTGTCTGTTGGCATAACAGATGGCCGTCATGCTGTCCGTCAGGATGAGTACTGTCTGTCCTGCGACCAGGTTGCGGAATGCCCTCAGAATTTTCCCGATGGCAAAGAGCTCGAGGGCGTTGATGTGTAGCTAGGTCTGGTCGCCAGCTCAACATCCCCAGACTCTGAGGTCGTTGCAATGCGCTCCCCACCCGAACAGGGAGGCATCCATCATGACCATGAGTCAAGGAGTCGGCTGCCGGAAAGGCATCCCCGACAGGAGGTGGCGGTAGGAGAGCCACCATAGCAGGGAGTGGCGTACCTGTGGAGGAAGCCTGAGTCGCAGCCCCTGGTCGTCTCGGAGCGGGTTGAAGGCTCTGACGAACCAGTGTTGGAGTGGGCGTGCTCGGAGTCTTGAAAGGTAAGTGATGGCCGTGGTGGAAGCCATGTACCCAAGGAGCTGCTGGATCCCCCTCACTGATGTCATCGGGGCGTCGAAAGCAGCAGACGCGGCCCGGCAGAGGGTACGGGCTCACTCCAGGGGCAGGTAGGCTCTGGCCGAGACCGAGTTCAGGGTTGCTCCGATGAAGTTGAGCACCCTTGCTGGCTCGAGATGGGACTTCTTCGGATTGACCCGAAGACCCAGGGGGGTCAGAAGTGACAAAGTCCGGTGGATGTCCAAATACAGCTTGTTCTTGCAGGATGCGACCAACAGCCAATCGTCGAGGTACGAGAAGATGGTGATGCCCTCATCCACAGATGGGAGATGACAGGAGCCATGCACTTCGTGAAGACCCTCGGTGTAGTGGAGGGGCCAAACGGCAGCAGCCGGTACTGGTAGGAGGTGACGTCGATCACGAACCGGAGGTATCTTCTGTGCTGTGGACGGATGGAGATGTGAAAATAGGCATCCCGCAGGTCAATGGATGCAAACCAATATCCCTGACAAAGGAAGGGAGGATTGTCGACAGTGTGACCATCTTGAACCTCCTGGGGCGGATGCATTCGTTCACCCCTCTGAGGTAGGAGGGTCGCAGGGTCCCATCCAACTTCGGTACGGTAAAGTACCAGGAGAAGAAGTCGGTGGTAGTGGCCGAGAGCAGGACTTCTTCAATCGCTCCCTTCTGCAGGAGGGACTGGATCTCTTCCAGCAGCGCTGGGCTGGCCTGAGTGGAATAGAAAATGCCTCACGGTGGAATACTTGAGAACTCGATGGCGTAACCAAGACGGACGATGGTGAGAACCCAAGAGTCCGTGGTGATTGAGCACCATTCGGCGAGGTGTTTGCCCAGGCTGGGACAATCTTTGAGGGCTGATGGCAGGTGGAATGTCGGCTGTGGAGGTGTCCTGCGCATCCCATCAAAAGCGGGACTTGGTTCCCGACGACGACTTTTAGATGAAGTCTGGCAGCTTTGCTGAGGTCGCCGTGAAAAGGATGCAGTGGAAGTCCTTGACGGTGCCGACTGAGGCGATCGTGGCTGGAACCTCGACGAGGATGATCGTCGCCAAGCGGGTCGGGTGCTGAAACTGCGACTGTTGAGGCTGACGGACTCCCATCTTCTTGGCCATTAGCCAGGCCTTGATGATGTGGTCCATGGCTTCATCAGTCGAAGCATTGAAGAGTCCCTTGCCATCAGAGGGCAGATCTTCAATGCGCTTTCAGGTGTCCTCCTGCAGCCCCGAGGAACATAGCCAGGCATAACGTCGCAAGGCTACGGAACCCACCATGACACGGGCGGTGACCTCGACGGAGTGCCTGGAGGAGAGGATCTGCTGGTTTACGAGTGCCATCACCTCGTTGTAGAACTGGTTGGCACTCGCTCTGCTCTCTTCCGGGACAGTGGACAAGAGAGGATGGAACTTGTCCAGCAGGCTCTGGAGGTAAGCCGCCAGATATGCCTGGGTATTTGACACCCTCGCTATCAGGGAGGAGGCCGAGTAGAATCTCCTCCCGAAGGTGTCGAGCCGGTGTCCCTCTCTGTCAGGTGGAGTTGTGTGAGATCTGGTCCCTCCCTTGGTTTGGGTGGACTCAATAACCACCGAGTTGGGCTGAGGATGATTAAACAAGAACTTGGCGTCCTCCCTCTGGGTCCTGTAAAGGTGTTCGAGCCAGTGTGGTATCGGCTGGGCAGAGGCCAGCTGGGCCCACGGATGTTAAAGGGCCTCCATCAGGGTGGGCAGGAACGGGAGTGGAACCGTCGATGGTGGATGGGTGTCCACTTAGTGGAAGACGGGTTCCTGCACTGCCGGGGCCAGTTCTGCCACCTAGAGGCCCAGAGCCACTGACATCCAGAGGAGGATGTCCGAGAACTGCCTCACATCCTCGGGCGCCAACTTGGGTGCTGGGTCCCCGAAGGCCAGGGGTGGTGAATTGTGAGACTCCAGTGTCGACTCCTTGGAGTCCGAGTCAGACTCGTAATCTTGGGACGCCGCCGTCGAGGAACGATCCAGCGATCTATCCGGCAAACGTTCAGGCAATGATTGTCGGGACGGTACCAATAGGGTAACCGTCGGAGCAGAAGTGGTGGTATGTTTGGCCGGAGGAGGCTTTGAGCCCGATGGGTGAGAGGGCGCGGCCCTTGTTGGGGGGATCACCGTGGGGACCGGGTGTTGTACAGCCTGAGTGACCGTGGCAACAGTGATCAAGGCCTGCGCCGGGATAGCCTCTGACGGCAGGCAGGACACCGTAGATCAGGTGGTGAGACAGCCCGGTAGTGGGGCGTGCGTTCACAGGATCGACAGTATGGTGATCGTCAAGGCGAGTGTGATGGAGAGCGCTCACGCCACAAGCGGTAGTCCCCACATGACGGCAAGCGGGAGCACCAGTAAGGCGACCACTGCCTCACATCGGGATAGCGGTCCCGATATGAAGGCGAGTATGATCTATAGGATGGTGGGAGCTCCCTCCAGGCGTGCTCTTGCCCGTATCTCACAGCATAAGATGCCGAAGAGTAGGGCGAATCCTAGGGAGGCACCGACCACCCGCGGTAGGCCTCCCGATGGTGCAGAGAAGGTTGTCTGGCCCTGCGCTCCGGGTAGCACTGCGTTCCATTCACTCAGGGTAGGCCTCCCGATGGTGCGGGGATGGCTGCCTGACCCATCACTCCGGAACCAGAGAGGCACTTCTACCATCAGATCCTCGGGATGGGCGCGAGGTCTGGGAGCTGCCGGAGCATCCTCTGGACGGGCCGCCATTTCAGGGCGTCCGGGCGGAGGACCACGGCCGTAAGCTCAGGCGGTTCAAGTTGTGATGCTGAGCCAGCAGTCTTGTCAACGTCGGAAACCTCCAGGGTCTCCTGGAGTTCCGATTCCTCCTCTGGGTCGACGTGGAGTTGAGTCAGAGGAGGAGTAGGAGTAGGAGGAGTCTGTCTAGCCGGAGAGCTGCGCTTCTCCTTCTTCCTCTTCTTCTCCTTCTCGGGCTCTGAGCTTGCAGGACACTTACGTTGGGCCGCCGTAAGCATCTTCGCCGGCTTGGCACCCTGCGAGCCCGCAGGGACCTCCCTCGATGATGAAGTTGACGGGGCCGATGAGATCTTAGGGATCCTTGGTAGTGAAGAGGCCCTATGGGATGGTACCGAGCCCAGTACCGGCAGAGTCACTGGATCGGCAGCCGCCGAGTCTGGTGGAAACGTGGTCGCAGGGCGGCTCGAGGAAGGTTTCAACATCCTCAGGACGGACGGAGTCGAGTCTTGTGATGTCAAAGACTGCTCCCAGCAGAACGACTTGAGACATGCAAGATGGCTCCTCAGAGTCTGAGATGTGAACTCCCCGCAGATTGGGCAGGCCCGGGTGTTATGTGCCTCACCCAAACACAGGAGACACTGGCTGTGTCCGTCCGAAAGGGCAACTTTGCAACCACACTTTTCGCAAGGCTTGAACAAAGCTGACACAGAAGTTAAGAGAGTGAGGAGAAGAAAACGACGAGTCGAAGATGAAGACGAAGGACGAAAGGGAGGGGTTGGCAGGTTGGGTAGAAGTTCCAGGGAAAAACAGGAACAGATCACCGAAATAACAAGACCAGTCCAAAATCCGAAGCCAAAAAACCGTAATCCAAATCCGAAGTCGAAAAGCCAGAAAAATTTGCCAGAAAATGCCAAGAGAAAAACAGCACCAAGCTCAGAACCTCCGTACACAATGGTGCATGAGAAAGAACTAAGAAAGAAATGAAGGGAGACCATTGCTCGGCGGGCTGAGCATGCCCAGTAGAGGCATGCGGGGAGGGGTTCCCGCCAAGCTACTAAGCTCTAGAATTTTCCGTATGGAACCGCGCATACGCAAAAGCTCCTAGTGTGTGGGGCACAGAGACCACGAAGAAGAATAAGAGGTCATAGCAAGATGTTGTAGATCACCACAACTGTTCTAGCCCCTTTAACTCCTACATTAACCTCACCTTATTCTTACGTAATGACAGGTCAGTTAAAAATAAAACACATATAATTTATGATCTCCTCAAGCATGAGGATGCTGACCTAGCATGCTTCACTAAAGAGAGCCTTCCCTTTGGTTGTCCGAAGTATGAATAGTCTCCTTACAACAGGTACCATTACTATGCAATACTATAAGTTTTTAGATTCCAATGTACAGATATTTAGAAAATCTTTTAAAGGCTCTTAAAGTAGCCTAATATCTTTAGAAACAATTTGTATCTTCATTAGGATTTCAAAGGTTATATCTCATTTTGTTATTTTGTATTGAACTATCTTGATTAATGCACTCTAGAAAAGTGGCTAATGTACACTCAAGTTACAAATGAACATGCAGAAAAATACTAAAAACAAGTGGCTAAAAGTGAAAATATTCTTTGTGTTCAATCAAGCAATCTTGTTAGTATTTTTCCTTAATGCCTAATAAGACTGCAAAACATATTGGAGCTCAAACCATCTTATTTATTCAGCAGCAAGACCCGGCATCCTTGTTTTGGTTTTATTTCAGTCCACATGGAAGTTTGGGAGGCATTCTTCAAAAGTTTTCAGGAATTCTTTTAGGACCTAAAGAGCAACCCGGGATTAATTTTAATAGGATGTTGTAACAGTGCTCTTAAGAATTAGTATTTCCTAGATTTATTAAATTAAATCTGACAGTAAACTGGAATATGCATTTTAAGATACCACAGCCTCGATTTTAACTTAATATGTGCTTGGTAGGTTACAAAATCAGACCTATATATTGATTCATGTTAAGAGCACAGTTTTATCTCGTATGAATAGTGAAAACTCCCACTATAAATATCACAAAGAACATTTGAATCCATCTTTCATCACCTTGTGTAAAATAGTTCAAATCGAAATCTTTTCTTTTAAAAAAATTGTACATAGCAAGCTATATACAATTTCCTCTTTGGTTTGGTGAAACATCATAGGGGAAAAATCACAAAAATACCACTGTCAATAGGAACTTCTCTTTTGTGACTAATACCAGGTGCAGTGGCACTTTTCTAAAAGCAATGCTATTGCTTGAATGCTGATTCTTCCCTCACCCAATCCCATGCTTGCTATTTACACATTTAAAAACATCAAAAAAATGTTCAGCATTAGTTCTAATTTATAACATAATCTTTCAAAAGCAATCGTCTGCAGTGAAACCTTAGAACCTTCTTGAAAGAAATATCAATATGAAGTGCCTTTTACATAAACTCAGGGTAAACATACGAAATGGAGGAACATCTAATCCAGTGGTTCTCAACCAGTGAGTCCCCAGATGTTTCTAGACTTCAGCTCCCAGAAGCCCTGAGCATTGACCATAGTGGCTGGGGCTTCTGGGAGCTGAAGTCCACAAACATCTGGGGACCTATAGGTTGAGAACCACTGATCTAATCGCTTGTTTCCTCCAACATCCTCTACCACAGTCCAAACAAGGAATACCCAGAGGAATAAAAAGACTGGGGGTGAAGGAACTCTAAAAACAAAAGAAAACAAAACAAAAACACAATACTATCTACATACGAGTAGTCTGGGCAAGAAGAAAGAAAATTTGATAAACCACATATACAAATTTTCCTCAATCCTAACCATCACTAAAGGACAAAGTAAGAGGTTCAGGCTGTCCATTCTTTCTTTTTCTGCCAAGATACTCAACACTCTCTAAGTCCTGGCAACTAGAAAATGTATGTATGTATTTCAGAATCTATTTTTTAAAAATAGATTGTTTTAAAAGACAAGTAACATATTTCTATGTCCTGGATATGTATTCCTTAAGTACGTGGAAACCATCATCTTGTTTTCAAATAGGCCCATTTCATTTTGCAATTGAAAAATATGGATTGCTTGTGTATGTTATTAGAAGTTATTACAAGTTAAATATGAAACAAAATGTTGTAATATACAGTCAGCCCTCCACATTTGCAAGTTTCACCTTCATGGATTTGATTATTTGTAAGTTTCTCCAATCCCTGCCCCCTCCCCTGCAACTGAAGCGCTTCTTTTCCAAGGGAACCTTCCTTCTCAATTGCTTCAATCAGGCTGCACAGCCCTTTAAAAACCTGCCTCTGCTCTCCTTCACCTGCTGCTTGCCATCTAAGGACAGATTGCAGCCTGATTTCTGAGCACCACAAACCCTCTCCCAGTGCCCCACAGACACTGAAGGAAGGAGATGAGCAAAAGAAAGGAAATATAGGACCATCATGCCACCTTACCCCCTCCTTTCCCTGACCTGGGTTTGGACCCTGGATGCCCACTACCTGCCTCAGCCCCCTTCTCTCTCACACACACACACATTTTGATATTTATGATTTTTCCACTTTTGCACGATTCCTGTGCCCCTGAACCCTGGTGAATGTGGAGGGCTAACTGTATAGAATTTCAAGTCAGCCAGGCATGTCCGTTGCAGCTTCTTCCATTCTCTTTCTCCTAATTTTCCATTTTTGTTACTCAACAAACAATCAACATTCTATGGCCACTGGGCAGGCTCAACCCTCATCAGACTGATTCTCATTCCCCTCACTAAAGATATGTTGTATTATGTGAAAATGTGCCCCTGAGCTGAATCCTCTTGCTATTTACTAGCTGAGGGAGCAATATTTTTCCAAATGAGTATCAAATTAAAATAGAGGCTTCAAGAAAATTGTTTTTAATTTTTGTGTTGTTGTTTTTTTGAATATTTTTGGAAATTGCCTAAAACAGCTTGCACAAGCTGCCTCTGTACTAATTTTGAATGCTTTTTCCCTGACTAAAGAAGTGTGCTATTTCATATTTCAGGCCTTTCCCAAGGGCATCTAATCCTCAAGAGAGGCTCTGCAGGACAACAGAGACCTGCAGTGTGAAGTAAGATGAAGGAAAGTCCCTTCCACTAATGAACACATTTCACAGCATTGCATACAGGACAACTACTGGTGTTGTAGAAGCAAGACGGGTGGCATCTGGCAAAGACTCAGAAGCAGAAGGGTCTATTCCATAAATCTGAAATATATCAAGCTTTCCCAGCCACATATTTCTTATGAGAAATTGGCCTACAGTTTATCAGTTTTTTGTTAGTTTCTTCAGACAAGCATTCAAGAAACTGAGATATGTTATCTATGTTGAAATTACAGATGCTGTGAGACTTGTATTTGCTTATGATTTTAACCACATGCAGAGTAAGGCAGGAATAATTGTTACATGTTTGAATGTTACTTAAGTAACCCTGCAATTATGTGTACCTTATCAGCCAGTTATGCTGAATATGTTATTCAGTAATGCCTATCAATTACTCATCTAATATATAAAAGTCAAAGTTTGTTTGTCTGTGTCAGCCGAAGACCTCACATAATTGGCTACCTAAGAAGATTTTATGGAATCCTGGGGTTTGCAGTTTAGGGAGAGGCTTTTAGAATTCTCAGCCAGAGATCTCTTGGGCCTCACTCAACTGTGCCTGTCTTGAACAGGCCAGTTGCTATGGAGATGAGGTCTAGCAGCAAGGAGGAGGGCACCCTCTTGGTGGTTCCAATCAGGCCATATAACCCTTTAAAAACCCACCTCAGCTCCTCTTCTTCCTCTACCAGTCTCTGCCTGGCCAGCTAAGGATGGTTCTCTGTCCAAATTCTTAGCACCACAAACCTGTACCCATGCCCCACACACCACCCAAGGAAGGAGATGGGCAAGAGAGAAGAAGTACAGAATCACCATGCCAACCATCTCCTTTCCCTGACCTGGTTTAGACCCTGGGTGCCCACTTTCCCCACCCGTGCCTCAGCCCCCTTACCACAAACATACAAATTTTGTTATTTGCAAATTTTTTACTTTTGCGGGAGTCCTGTGTTCCTAACTCTAGAAAATGTGGAGGGCCAAGTGTACTACTGAAATGCAATAATTGTGTAACAATAGGTAGATTAGCTCTCAATGTGACTGGACCAAGAGCCACTAAGAGGCTGTGATGCCTGATTAATCTTTGTTAAGAAATATTTTAGGAATTCTGGGTGAAATGAAAATTTAATTTTTCACTCTCCATTTTCTGTATATCTGAAATACCATTTTCTCTTCATCATGATCCTTGATGCCTCAAGTCACCTGTGTCTAAATGGAAGAACAGTGGATGTCTTATGGTTGCATGAATCCTGATCCGTAATTACTGAGCAATGGTAATTCTACCCAGGAAATTCTGCTCATTCCCCAAGCTTTGTGCCCCACAGCTTTTGGGATGCTTTCTTTGTTTTTCTTGCCAATAAGACAGCACAGCAAACAGTGGAAGGGAGCAAACACAAAATCAAAGGAAAGTGGTAAGTACATAAAAGCCACAGACGCCTAAGAGACAAAGAGACACCAATAAACAGTCCACACATGATAGCAGTTAGAAAACCTCTGAGAAAGACCCCCTAGTGAAAAGTGGCAGATTGTCATATTGGCATGGTGAAAACTTTGGTCTGAAACCAGAAAATGCAAGTCAAAATAAGTTATACAGCAGGATGTCATGTAACCATGTAAACAGTTTGGACCAAATGTAAAAGGAGTGGTGGGGAAGTAGGGTTATGCATCAAGGCATTGTGTCAGCATGGTGAAATATCCTCCCACCGACAAATCCATGAGAACATCTAGTCAATGCATGGGTAAACCTGTGAATTTAAGCACAGTAAGCATATAAAATGAGATAATATGTAATCTCTCTGTGCCAGTTAAGGAAAATAAGATAAATAATTAGGGTCAGAACCCTAAAAAGAGTACATAAAAAATGTATTCTCATCATTATTAAACATGACAATTTTTTCAGTAGCAAAAGTACACACTTGGTTGGCCACTGAAAATCAATATGGGAAAAGAGAAGGAACATGGAAGAAGGAGCTGCTCATAGCCACATGGTCATCACAGACATCATCAGTCATGCCTTCCGTCAGCACCACAAGACAGCAAGACCCAGTAGATGTTAGGAAATCCATACACGAAAAAAGGAGATTTGCATGTCCTACAACAAATGCTCTTCCCAGATTAATTCTGCAGTAAAAAATATTGACAATAATGGGAAATACCTGGACGTCATGAGATACCACATGGTCATTTGGATTGTGTAAAAATAAAGTACATAGTCATATGACCAATAGCACAGAATACAACACCCATCTGGATTTCTCAATTTTATTGATGTTACTCACTACCAATATGAATGGAACAAATCTATGGCTAGCACAAATACTGCTAGGTTAGAACTGGGAGAGTACCAACTTAGAAGATATGACAGAGGTTTTCTACCCATATACCTGCATTTCAGTGCAGCTGGAAGAAACCACAGTGACTAAGTGCTCTGTCCTTCAAATGAAGCTCATTCTGATTCATAAAGAATGTTCTTTGAGGAGGGGCTGTATGTACCTTCAAGTTGCCTATCAATTTATAACCACTCCATGAATTTAATGGAGTTTTCTTAGGCAAGGAATACTCAGAGATGGTTTTAACAGTTCCTTCCTCTGTAGGATACTTCAAAAAGGTTCCAAGACCTGACAAGTTATGGAAGTTTCCTGGCTTACAAGGTAGAGATGCCTGTAATAATTAGTTGGTTTGAAGCCTACAACTAGCCATTGGTTTATTGGTATGCTAAGGATTTGCTTAGTTTATCATATTATTGAAAGAACTGAGAGGGTGAAGGCTGATAACTGCTGCTATTTCCCAAAATGTATCAACCAAAATGTCACAGAATCAGAGAGATTGGAGGACATACAGGGCAATTCTCATATAAGCTTTATATATCCTAATGTAAAACATCACCACAGATCTGAAATATGAACTGTTTAGACTTCCTGCAAAAATGACCAAAGAAAAAAATTCTATAGCTTTACAAGGTTCGGGAAAACTATTCTTATAAATTAGCAAAATATTTATATTTATATCTATCATTCTGCAACATAATGTTTATGTTCTTTTGTCAGTCTTTAAAATAAGAATGGAATCATGAATGAACACCATAAAATGAAGGAGTCATTGTGGTTTCCAGCTGTCATCCCAAGGTTGTTCAAGTCAACAAAATGTCTTTGGAGTCAGACTCTAGTCTTTTATGCAGGTCTAAACATTATACCAAAGTTGATCAAGAATGTCTAGCATATCAGCAGCAAATAAAAATTTTAACTGTTTACTGGAAAACAGCTCAATGTAAATTTTACCATTATAGTATGAAATTTGAAGTATGCCTACCCTTTTATGACTGAACGTCGTCTTTTCATTTCTGCAGATTTTGGCACAACCTTTGAAGGCAAGAATATTATCATCAAATTATAGACCTTGTAAAGGAATATTATATCTTTCTTTGACTTTATCACATTCTTTGATTATCACTACATTCTTTAAACTGAACTTGTAAATTATACTTACAGACTATTACATTCAGAACCTTTTTTGGTTAGTATGGAAGTGTCTGCATGCCAAGACATATTTTTTAAAAAGGAATGTACTGATCTGAGTGAAATATATGGCTGTTCTTTTACAGAGTAAATGTGTTTTACAATACTGTCCTCACAAATGCTGCCTCTGCAGAAGCACAAATATCTAATTGTTTGAGTTTGGCAAGTGGGCTTCCAGAAAACCAAGCAGCAAATCCAAAAATTGGAACACTTTTTGATAACACCAATGATAGTTACAAAGGGGTAACAGGTGTATTAGTCTGTTGTAGTAAAAAAAAAAAAAAAAACAAGAAAGATTTCTGTAGCAAATTGAAAACTAACAAAATTATTATGGCTTAAGTTTTTATGGATCATATACAACTCAGGTGTATCAAACTTGATTTATTATGTGAAAGCTGATTTATCTCTTCCAAAAGAGTGTAAATTCTGTTAACAGGTTAATGTCTGTCAAGCACAAGATGTAGAAAGTGAGAACTAGCAATAACAAACAGTCCTATGCCATGGCTCCAAAAATGCAGAATGTCTGACATTCATACAGGTTTTTTGCAGAGCTGCACTAAAACAACAATTCAGGACTGTTACAGCTCCTTGGCAACAGTTGTAAAAGAAAAATAGCACTGGGTATCATCAGTACATTGATGATTCCCATTTCAGAACTCCAGATAACCTCTTCCAGCATCTTCATGTAGATGTTAAAAAGCATAGGGGACCGTAATTACCACCGTGGAACCCCACAGAGTAAAGGCTGAACAACAGGCCTTCAGCACCACCTTCTGGAAGTATTCAGTCAAGAAAAACAGGAACCACTGCAAAACAATGCCTTCAAATCCAGTTTTTACGAAATAACCAAGAATGATACTATGATCAGTAGTATCAAGTGCTATGGAAAGATCCAGGAGAACCAACAGGGATATACTTCTCCCATCCAACTCCCAGTACAGATCATCCACCAAGACAACTAAGACTGTTTCCGTCCCAAAACCAAGCCTAATCCCAGACTGGAATGGATTCAGAGAATCTGTTTCATCCAAGAAAGCCTGGAGCCATGTTGCCAACATTCCAAGTCCTTACTTTGAAAAAGGGAGATCAGATTCTGGCCAATAGTTACAATGCAAAGTGATGGTTATGACCTACAAACCCTATACGGCTCAGGTCTAGGCTATCTGACAGACTGTGTCTCCCTATAAGACCGTGTCCAGCCACTGAGATCATTAGGAAAGGCCCTGCTCTCAGTTCGACTCATGTCACAAGCACAGTTGGGGGGATGCAAGGGAGCCTTCTCAGTTATTACCCAAGACTCTGGAACTTCCTTCCCATGGAAGCCAGAATGGCCCCCTCCCTACTACCCTTCTATCAGCAGGCAAAGACTTTTTTTATTCCGACAGGCATTTAAAATGTAAAGTTTTTAAAGAATGGGCTGAGGGTGCTGTACTGTTTTAAACTGAACTGTTTCAATTACCTTATTTTATCTTTTAACATGTAGATTTAAATCAATTGTAAAAATATCATTTAAAAAGTGTCACTTTTTTGTCTGTTTTTAGATATATTGTTTTCTAAATAGTAAGCTGCCTTGCATTCCAATTTTGAGAGAAAGTGGAATATAAATAAATATCATCACCACCACCACCACCACCACCACCATCTAGAGAGGTGGAGTCCAATGACGGTTTCTTCAACAAAAGGGTTTGAAATTGCTTTGTTTTAGAGAGATTGGGATGCTGTGCTCAAAAGCTCCTCCCTAAACTGCAAACCCCAGGATTCCATAGGTTGTTGAAAGTGCCATAATAGCATTATAACAGGCTAGTGAGGAAATGGTCAATGTTCCAAGAAATGCTGCTAACATGGCAGACAAAAAGAAACCCAGGTGATTTAGCTGAGGCATGTACAGACATGTACACTGAAGGAGGGGATGGGCTTCCTACCAAAGATCGCTCAGCTCTAGAAAATTCCACAGATGCTTTCTGCACAGGTGCCAAAACCCATTCCTGTGATTTTACAGAGGCCACCAAATGGTGCTGCTGCTTTTGGATGACAGCTTCCATGGTGTGGAGGGCTGCACGCTCACACATTAGCCAGAAAGTGTGAGCAACATATGTGGCTGAAGACTGAGGGGAGTCAGGAACAGAGTGAGACAGCAAAGCACACACATTGAAGTACCTTTTTTTTAATGTGATAAACAAGATGCATGTAAGACCATATGGAATCCCAACCAGAGCACTCTGTTGCTCTTTTAATGAGATGGTCTTGACACACCAGGAAGTGTGGGCAACTATCTCCCTTTTTCCTAGACTGTATTGTTGTTGTATTGCTCTTTTTGCCCTGCCTCTTTTCCAAAACCAGGACTCAAGGCATCTAACAAACAGAATACAATTGTATTGAAAGCTTCACTGTAGTAGTCATTGTCAGAGCCTTCATGCAGCAGGCAGGGTTCTGTGCTACTTTAAGCAGTGCAGGGACATATTTTCCACTTAAAACCAGAAGAGATTCCACCCACCATAGTCACCTTACATTACTAAGGTAAGTGCTTGTGAGTACCACAATAATCAACATAATAAATTACTTTAATCTGGGGGGATCATAATGGTTAAAATAGTTGCTTTCACAGTTCCCTGATTAGTAATGCAATAAGCTACTTGTGAAAAATAATGTTCTGGGCTTTGAACAAAATTGCCTGAACTGTTCTGTAAAAAGTGATGAACATAGAGAATAACATGTTTGTAACTTAACTTCAATTACAATATAATTGTTTCATTTTGAAATACTCATCTGGAATACAGATGAGATGTTAGGTCTTTTCTTAGAGCATAAATATCTGAATGAATCACAATCACTTTCTTACATTTTTTTGCCAGTTAAGACATAGTGGCCACATGGTCCCTGTCATGATATCCATCTAAATTAAGGTGGGCTACTTTATAGTGGTACACCCACAACATAGAATCATAGAGTTGTAACAGACCACAGGGGCCATCCAGTCCAATCCTTCGCTATGCAGGAACACACATCAAAGAATTCCCAACAGATGACCATCCAGCCTCTGCTTCAAAACCTTAAAAGAAAGAGACTCCACCACACTCCCAGGCAGCATATTCTACTGCCAGGCAGCATTGACCGTCAGGAAGTTCTTCCTGAGGTTTAGGTGGAATCTCCTTTCCCACAGCTTGAATCTATTGCTCCTTGTCCTAGTCTCTCGAGAAATGGAAAACAAGCCAGCTCCCTACTTGACATGACATCTCTTCAAATATTTAAACATGGCTATCCTGCCTCCTCTTAACCTTCTCTTCTGCAGACTAAACATACCCAGCTGCCTAAGCTACTCCTCATAGGACATGGCTTCCAGGCCCTTCACCACTTTGGTCTCCCTTCTGGACACACTCCAGCTTGATAATATCCTTCTTGAATTTAGGTGCCTAGACTGGACACAGTATTCCAGATGAGGTCTAATCAAAGCAGAATAGAGTGGTACCATTACCTCCCTTGATCTAGACACCATACTCCTATTGATGCAACCAAGAATCACATTGGCTTTCTTGGCTGCTGCTGCCTCACATTGCTGACTCATATTTAACTTGTGATCTATCAAGACTTCTAGATGCTTTCACAAGTACTGTTATCCAGTCACGTGTCCCCCATCCTATATTTGTGGATTCCATTTTTTTCTGCCTAAGTGTAGGACTTTACATTTCTCTCTTTTGAAATTCATTCTGTTAGCTTTGGCCCAACTCTCCAATCCATCAAGGTCATTTTGAAATTTGATCCTGTCCTCTGGGCTATTAGTAACCCCTCCCAATTTGGTGTCATCTGCAAATTTGATCAGCATGCTCTCTACTCCTTCATCCAAGTCACTGATGAAGATGTTGAATAGCACTCAGCCCAGGACAGAATCCTGTGACACTCCACTAGTCACTTCTCTCCAGGATAAAAAGCAGCCATTGGTGAGCACCCTTTAGGTTTGGTCAGTCAACCAATTACAAATCTACCTAACATTAGCACAGTCCAGCCCGCATTTTACTAGCTTCTTTGCAAGAATGTCATGGGCAACTTTGGCCATTTCCCACTAGACTGTTATAGCGCTATTATTCCACTTTCAACATCCTATGGAATCCTGGGGTTTGCAGTTTAGGGAGGGGACGGTGGCCCCTCCTGAAACTGCAAACCCCAGCATTCCATAGGATGTTGAAAGTGGAATAACAGCACTATAACAGTCTAGGGTGGAGATGGTCTTTGTCGAAGGCCTCACTTGAAATCAAGATATGCTATGTCCACAGGATTCCCTTCATCTATCAAGCTTGTAACTCTATTGTAAAAAGAGATAAGATTAGTCTGGCATGACTTATTTCTGAGAAATCCATATTGACTTTTAGTGATTACAGCACTTCTTTCTAAGTAATTACAAACTGACTGTTTAATGATTTGTTCTAGGATCTTTCTTGGTATTGATGTCAGGCTGATTGGAAGATAATTATTTGGGTCCTCTTTTTTCCCTTCTTGAAGATGGGGACAACATTTGCTCTCCTCCAGTCTACTGGGACTTCTCCTGTTCTCCAAGAGTTCTGAAAGATTATTGTGAGTGGTTCTGAAATGACTTCTGCCAGTTCTTTTAATATCTTTGGATGTAATTCATCTGGCCCTGGTAACTTAAATTCATCTAGTTTAGCCAGGTATTCCTGTACTACTTCTCTACCCATTCAGTGCTGCTCCCCACCCCCGCAGTTGAGTATTTCTATCCTTTTGGGAGAAAACTGGGGTAAAGAAGGTGTTCTGCTTTTTCTCTTACCTCTGTTAGCAATTGGCCATCTTCTCCATGCAGCTACCCTGTCATTTCCTTGCTTTTCCTTTTGCTTTGGACATATCTAAAAAAAACCCTTTTTAATGTTTTTAAAGTCTCTGGCACGCCTGCGTTCATTCTGGGCTTTAGCTTTTCTGACCTTTTCCACACATATCCTGGCTATTTGCTTGAATTCCTCTTTGGTGGTTTCACCATTCTTCCATTTCCTGTACATGTTTCTTTTAACACTTAGCTCAGCTGAGAGTTCTTTAGTCAACCATTTCTGGTTTCTTTAGACACCTGCCATTTTTCCTCCTTATTGGCACAGTTTTCACTTGTGCCTTTAGTATCTCACTTTTAAGAACCTCCCATCCATTATGAACTCCTTTCTCTTTCAGTATTCTTGACCACAGAATTTCAGCAAGTAACTCCCTAAGTTTACAGAAATCAGCTTTTTTAAAGCAGAATGCGCGTCTGGCTACATTTGGCTTCTCCTTCCCACTGAATCGCAAATTCCAATAGAGCACGATCATTCCCTCCTAAGGATCCCATAATCTCTACCTCATCAACAAGGTGATCCCTGTTGATCAGAATCAGATCTAAAATAGTTAATTCCCTTGTCACCGCTTCTACTTTCTGAACCTTGAAATTTCCTGCCAGGCAAGCAAGGAACCTGTTCCACTTTGTGGTCTTGGCAGAGTTTGACTGCCAACATATATCAAGATAGTTGAAATCTCCCATTACTACTGCATCTCTCCTTTTTGAATGTGTGGCCATGTGCTCCAGGAAAGCATCATCCAAGTCCTCAGGCTGGCCTGGAGGCCTGTAGCAAACCCCCACAATCACATCCCTATTGTTTCTTGCTCCCTTAATTCTTATGCAGATGCTCTCAACTTGGCTTCCTGGATTTTAAGTCATGGATCTCTTCACAGGTGAAAACATCCTTGACATATAAGGCTCCTCCTCCTCCTGTTTGGTCTATTTCTGCAAAATAGGTTATACCCCTCTATTCCTACATTCCAATCATGAGACTCATCCCACCAGGTTTCAGTAATGCCTATTAAATCATATTTATTTTGTTGTATTAAGAGTTCAGGTTCATCTTGCTTATTTCTCATGCTCTGTGCATTAGTGCAGAGACACTTAAGACCATGTGCTCTTTCCGGAACTCCTGTACTACAGTTGCTTTTCCTTCCACTGTTGGTCTCTAGTAGTCCTTGGCCTGCTCCATCTACATCGTTTGGGCTATTTTTCCCAGCACCGACTGAATCTTTGCCCTGAACAAGACCATCTTCATGGAAATGCAGACCGAAGACAGTCTTCTGGCAATGGATGGGCTGCACCTC